>JARKIP010000044.1:1270000-2540000 GCA_029990175.1 Petunia secreta
TCGTTTGTGAATTTTTTTTTTCTTAATTATTATCATACATCCTGTATGTTATTTATCCTTGGGAGTATGTGTAGTTAAAAATTATATACATCAATTAAATTTTTATATATGAACGATGATTAAGTATCTCTATTATAAACAACTATTTTTTTTTAGGAGTACATCATGAAGTTGACAATGATCTACGTGTCATGATAATGAAGACATATATTGATCGAATTTGTGTGCAACTTCTACAAAAGACTAATTTCATTAGGCAACAATTTCTTGATATGTATGCAGCTATGAACAGAAGGAGGCTACAGTTTATTAAAAGAAGAGCATAAACTGTAAGATACAAATCATGTTCAACAGTAGCCAATATTACACATACTTAAATTTAAATTATATGTTGTTGAAATATCAATTAGAAAGAAAATTGTCACGCCGAATTTGACATATTAGAAAAATGCATACCTTAAGTCGTTCAAGCATTACTAAGTTGGTGTATCATCAACTAATGTTTCCATTTGTTTATTAAGAACATTATACTTTTTTTGCTTAAATCAGTGTTAATATGGGATTCACGCGTCCAAAACTAGTATTCTTAATGTCATGAGTGAAAAAGATTTTTGGTGAAATGTGTTTTATTCTGTCTCCTTTAATATATCATTCTTTCAGCTGCTCAATGCACGCGCTATTGTCTTCATATAATATTGTTGGAATCTTCTTCAAAGGAAAATCACAATGTGCTGAATATGTTGAGTCATTAATCTCAACCAAATGCATTCCCGACTTGCTTCATGAATAGCCAATATCTCTGCATGATTTGAAGAAGTAGCAGCAATAGTTTGTTTCACTGAACGCCATGAAATGGTTGTACCTCCACATGTAAACAAATAGCCCGTTTGGGACCGGCCTTTATGTGGATCAGATAAATAACTAGCATCGGCATAACCAATTAATTGTGACTTGGATTCATTCGAATAGAACAAAACCTTATCAATAGTGCCTTGGAGGTATCTAAGTATATGCTTAATGCCATCTCAATGTCTTCGAGTTGGAGAAGAACTAAACCTTGCCAATAAACTTACAAGAAAAACTATATCTGGCCGAGTATTGTTGGCAAGGTACATCAGTGCACCAATTGCACTAAGATATGGTACTTCAGCACCAAGAAACTCTTCATCGATTTCACAAGGTCTAAATGGATCTTTATTCACATCAAGTGATCTCACAACCATTGGAGTGCTCAATGGATGTGATTTATCCATGTAAAATCTTTTCAGGACCTTTTCAGTATATGTAGATTGATGAACAAATATTCCTTTAGGCAATTGCTCAATTTGTAGACCAAGACAAAATTTTGTCTTTCCAAGATCTTTCATTTCCAATTCTTTCTTTAAGCACTCCATTGCCGTTGTGAGCTCTTCAGGAGTCCCAATAATATTCAAATCATCAACATACACAGCTATTATGATATATCCAGATCCAGATCTTTTTATAAAAACACAAGGACAAACTGGATTATTTTGTATCCTTATTTCAACAGGTATTCGCTAAGGCGATTATACCACATGCGTCCCGATTGTTTCAACCCATACAAGGATTTTTTAAGCTTTATTGAACAAGCTCCTCGGGAGCCTCTAAATGCCTCAGGCATTTTGAATCCTTCGGGGATTTTCATGAAAATTTTGTTGTCCAATGAACCATATAAATAGGATGTGACAACATCCATTAGATGCATATCAAGTCTTTCTCATACTGCCAGACTTATGAGATACCTGAAGGTGATTGCATCCACCACGGGAGAATATGTCTCCATATAATCAATGTCAGGTCTTTGCGAAAACTCTTGTGTCACAAGTCGTGCTTTATATCTAACGACTTCATTTTTCTCATTTCGTTTTCGCACAAATACCCATTTATAACTCACTGGCTTTACACCTTCAGGTGTTCGGACAATTGGTCCGAAAATTTTACGTTTTTCAAGTGAATTCAATTCTGCTTGAATTGCATCTTTTCATTTTGGCCAATCATTTCTCTGTCTACATTCATTGATAGATTTTGGTTCAAGATCCTCATTAGGTTGCATCACATCACCAGCAACATTATATGCAAAACTGTTGTCGACAACAATATCATTTCGGTTCCATATTTTTCCGGTAGAGACATAATTCATTGAGATCTTTTCGATTTCAGTATTTTCAGGAACCTGAGCCTCTCCTGAAGAGGACTTATTATGTCTTTATGCTCTTCTTGAGCAATTACCTCCATATTTTGATCTTTTTGATCAATTGCTCCTTTCTTTTTTCGAGGATTTTTAACTTTGGAACCAAGTGGTCTACCACGCTTCAAGCATGCCTTTGACTCTCACTTGCACTAATAGGTTGTCCTACCGGGATATCAACTCGAATAGGAGCATTTGCAGCTGGAATGTGGGATTTAGTAACCCTTGGTAGGTCAGTGAATGCATCTGGCAGTTGATTTGCAATATTTTGTAAATACACTATCTTTTGAACTTCTTGTTCACATTGATTTGTACGAGGATCTAAATGAGATAGTGTTAATGCATTCCAGTCAATATCTTTTTCCAGTTGCTTATTCTTCCCCCTAATGTTGGGAAAGCTGATTCGGGAAAATGACAATCAATAAATCTTGCGGTGAATAAATCTCCCGTCATGGGCTCAAGATATTTAATAATAGACGGAGATTCATACCCAATATATATCCCCTACCTTCTTTGGGTCTCATCTTTGTGTGTTGTGGTGGAGCAATTAGCACATATACCGCACATCCAAAAATTCTAAGATGGGAAATATTTGGCTCCTGACCAAAAGCCAATTGTAATGGGGAGAATTTATGATAACTTGCTTGCCTGATCCGAACAAGAGCTGCCGCATGCAAAATGGCATGACCCTATACTGAAATGGGCAGTTTTGTTCTCATAAGCATTAGTCTAGCCATTAATTGGAGGCTTTTAATAAATGATTCTGCTAGACCATTTTGAGTATGAACATAAGCAGCTGGATGTTCAACTGTAATCCCAGTTGACATATAATAATCATTAAATGCTTGAGATGTAAACTCACCAGCATTATCAAGACGAATTGTCTTAATAGCATAATATGGAAATTGTGTTCTCAATCTTATTATTTGACCAAGCAACCTCACAAATTCCATATTGCGGGTTGATAATAAGCACACATGTGACCATCTTGTAGATGCATCTATTAAAACCATAAAATATCTTAATGGTCCACATGAAGGGTGTATGGGCCCGCATATATCACCATGTATATGTTCCCGAAATACAGGGATCCTGATCCCAACTTTTGATGCTCTAGTAATTAGCTTTCCTTGAGAACAGACAGCACAAGAGAATCCTTTAAATTGAAGAATTTTTTTGTTCTTCAATATATGCCTATTTGAATTCTCAATTATATTGCGCATTGTATTATAACCGGGATGGCCCAACCAGTCATGCCAAATAATAAAGTCATTTGATTCAGTAAACCCTTTGTTTACTATGTCATGTGATTCAATTGTACCAATATTTGTGCAGTACAAACCGGAGAAAAGAGCGGAGAGCTTTTCAAGAACATATTTCTCACCCAACTTTATTATAGTAATATAAAGATATTCAATCTTTCCATCAGTTTTAGTCTCAATATGATAGCTATTTTGGCGAATATCCTTGAAACTTAACAAGTTTCTTTGAGACTTACTACAATACATGGCTTCATCAATAGCCAAACTTGTTCCTCCAGGTAATAATAAATTGGCTTTTCCATAACCTTCAACCAACTTTGTACTACCACATATTGTACTAACATCAGACTCTTTATTAATCAAATAAGAAAAATATTTCTTATCCTTTAAAAATGTGTGTGTTGTAGCATTATCCAAGAGATATATATCTTTGTTATTGAGCTTGAATCCAACTGAAGACTGGAGAATTTTCATTTTCTTCACAAAAAGATATAAATTACATAGTAAGAAATACTAAAAAAATAAAGTACAAGAAAATTACTTTTAAACATTGAAACATAAATAAAACTGACATTTTTTTTCAAACTTTAAAACATAAAATAAAGACAACATTATTCTTTATTATTTTTATTCCCCAGTTACAACATCAGTTCTTCAGTTACGATTCTCAAAGAAGTCTCCAGCTTCTAAATGAGTAATATTTGGGAGGCCTTCAAAAAGATCATCATCTTTTACGGCAAGATACGCCTCCGCCTCATCATGCTTGTCAGTAAGATGTGCCAGATTTGTCCCATTGTCATTATTCTGAAAGGTCAAATGTGCCTGCACATTATTTTCATTTCTTTTAAGCGAAGCTTGATAAAGCTTGACAAGATGTTCTGGCGTACGACAAATTTTCGCCCAATGACCTTTCCCACCAAATCGATGGCAATTATTATTCTTGCCTTTTGAAGGATTAGCTTGAGAACCCTTATTGTTTTCATATTTATCTCTACCGTGACGACGAGTGTTATTTCGTCCCTTGCCGCGCCCATGACCATGGCCTTTACCACGGTAATTATTTTGCCTTCTTTCAGGCACATTATTTGTTGCTACAACATTCGCCTCAGGGAATAGAGCATGTGCTCCCACATTCACCTTAGGAAATGGAGCAGATCCAGTGGGACGGGCTTCGTGATTTTTAATCAACAGGGAATTATGTTGCTCAGCCACCAGAAGGCATGAGATCAACTCAAAATATTTTGTAAATCCCTTTTCACGGTATTGTTGTTGTAATACCATGTTCGATGTATGGAAAGTGGAGAGTGTCTTTTCCAACAACATAGCATCATCAATATTTTCTCCACATAATTTCAGTTGAGAACTGATTCTAAAAATAGCAGAATTATATTCGGTTACAGTTTTAAAATCTTGTAACCGTAAATGAGTCCATTCATGCCGAACTCGTGGTAGTACCATGACTTTAAGATGATCATACCGTTCTTTCAAATTAGTCCATAATTCAAGTGGATCTTTTACGGTTAAATATTCTGTTTAATCTTTCATCAAGATGATGGTGAAGGAAAATCATGGCTTTAGCCTTATCTTGGCTTGATGTCTCATTTCCTTCTTTGATGGTATCACCAAGACCTTTGGCATCCAAATGTATTTCGCCATCAAGCACCCATGACAAATAATTTTTGCCGGATATGTCAAGTGCCACAAATTCAAGCTTTGATAAATTTGACATAGTGAAAAACTTGTTCCAAGGAAAGCAAGGGAAAACAACTTAGAGTATCCGGATTTGGTTAGAACCTCGTGCTGATAACGTGTTGTAAAACTAATAGTAAAGTAGAGCAAGAACAAGACAAAAATATATGAGAGGAGAGAGAAGAAATTGTATTATTCTCAATTTTTTCAAGTGTGTCTTCCATAGACAAAGTGTCCTTCATTTATAGGACACCAATACATAGGAAGTTACAAGTCATCCCTAAATGAGGAATTAAGTAGGAGAAAGTGGGGAGGAATTTTTGACACCCAATTTTGTCCCGAATTTTTTCAAATTTAATAAATTATGACAATATTTTATAATTAAGGTTAGAAGTGAAAATTAAAATAAAATAATAATAATAATAATAATAATAATAATAATAAGAATAAGAGAAAACCTATTAATTTTGAAGAAAAGAGGTCAAATATGAAAGACGCAACCTCTATTTTGTCCTACTCGCGCAATCCATTCTACCTATTCAATTTATCTTAAAAGGGCTAAATCTGTTCTTAAAATTTCAATTTATGATCATTTCTACAAAGCCCATATAACACCTATACACAACCAACTATTCCTTCATCTTCATCTTATCCAAAAAACCCCTACACCCATCACATTACACCAGCCGTGCCCCTTCTCCTTTGGGGATTTTTCCATTCACATCATACCAACTCACTCAGCCCCATCACTCTTCCTTCACCCCAGAACATAACAAGGCATTCAATTTTCCCAAACAAGACGCAATTTGCACGCCTTCAAACACGAGTTATGACAGATTAAAGATTCAATATTTCTCGTTTTGGTATAACTACTGTTTGACCGTGACACAGATGAAACCATGAGTTCTACTTGATTTACTCTGGTGGGGTACTAAGGAATCAAATCAAAAGGGGAGGGGTTAAAGGGAGATCGAGGCAGTGGTATAAACACCACCATAGCATAGATTGAAAATCCCTCTATTTGGTGTTTGTGATCAGAAAATTGAATAAAGGTCGGGGTAGTAGCGACGCCGCTACCTAGCTGGTGTCGCTCCTCCGCTTTGTATCACTGCCGTCGTTTAATTCACTGGGCACTAGCCGGAATTTTAACCGGCGACGTTGGAATGTTTCTCGACTAAGACCTCTGTCCTTTTGATGACTTTGTCTAATACCACTAATTGTTTTGTGCTCGCAGGATTTTGATTGAGATGTTGGTTTTGCCTTGACTGTTGAGGATCTATTTTCATTCCTGTTTGTTTGGCCCGTTTGCCTATTCCATTACGTTGCTTGGCTCTGTTTATTTTTGGATTGCTTTGCTTTTCTTTTGCAGTTTGGCTTGTTCTTGATTAGCAGCCTTGATTGATTTGGTCGACCCGTTTTACCATAATCATTGTGCAGTTTGACCCGTTTACGTGATTGGACTACTGTGTGCATTGACTGGATTTTCTGAGTGCAGGGATCCATTTTGGATAAATTTTTATCCATTATGGAGTATTGAACTGATTTGAACAAATACTACGCTAATGGCCAATGAAAAAATACGTATATACGTATTGAGGCCTCGTGATCGATTTGAACATGATACTACACTTGAACCGTCCCGTTTCCGTATCCCTAAAGCAAAAGGCGATGAACGTATACATTTGAGGCAAAACAAGTCGAATAAAGTGGTGGATTTGGTACTTGGCATGGCAACACGGTCCGGGCTCCGTGTTTGCAACCGTACCAACATCCCGAGCCTCTACATGACGCGCCATACAAATCTGAGCCTAATTTTTGCAAAAAACAACCCCCTTTACTATTATTATTATTTTTATTATTACTACTCCATCCGTCCCAATTTATGTGGTGGTGTTTGACTTGGCACGGAGTTTAAGAAATAGAAGTTGACTTTGGAAATGTTCAAATTTACCCTTGAAAAAGAAAGAGTGAGAAGATTGAAGTAATCAAAAAGTTGTTGATAGCTTTTAAAGTAAGTAGGGTCCAATAGGGGTAAAATAGAGATAGTGCATTAAATAATTGAAAAATAAGGAGATGTGACATTCTTTTTGGGACAAACCAAAAAGGAAAGTGTGACACATAAATTGGGACAGAGGGAGTATTATTATTATTATTATATATTTTATTATTATTATTATTATTATTATTATTATTACTACTTTATTACTTTATTATTAGTATTTTATTTTCATTAATTATTATACTTTATTATCGTACTAATCCAGTTTAATTCTCATTTTTATTGCGAGGTACATTTTGGCACGAACAACTTGGGGACGCGTTTGGCTAACCTGCAAATGTGGATATACATTGACCTGGACTCAAGCATTCAAAATAAGACGTAGGAATTTTAGAAAATCCAAGGCTCCCGCGAGTTGATCAATTTCTCGGGTTTTATCTTTAACTTTGTCTTTTTTTCCTTAGAGATATTTATGCAAATAAATGTGTAAAATATTTTATTTATCAATAATATTTGATGTTTGTATATTGCTTTACTTTATATCCATTGCTTTTATTGTGAAGTCGTTATTTAATTTATTGCAAATTGGGGCCGTCTTAGCAAATGCGTGCAAGTAAAAATGTATTTTGCAAATAAGCTTTATTCGATTAATTATTCTTATTATTATTATTACTATTTTTAAATAATTCTTTTAAAAGAAAAGCACACTTGTAAATATTTGGAAACCTGACGGATTAACCGTATTTTACGGAATTTTGGAAGTGCCTTAAAAACCTTCTTCCAAAATTAATAAAACCTCTTACTTAGAATCTCTGAAAAGACCATCTTTTATAAAAATGGAGTTTTTGCACGCATTTGCTAAATTTGGTTCCCTGTTTTCCTTAAATTGGGTGGCGACTCCAAAAACTCCAAAAGAGTTAGTCCATCCTGTCGATATTCCTGAAATTTAGCTTTTCGGAGTTATATTTTTTTGGGGGTTCAACAGCATGGCGACTCCGCTGGGGAGCAATAAATGTTTTGACCATAAAGGTTTCCAATTGTTTGCAACTAGCATGTCTAATTTATTTGCTTTATTATATCTGTTTGTTTTGTTTGCCTTACAAAGCATGTATTGTATTTATTTGTGCATAGTCTGCATTCCGTTCATATTTTCTCCCTCATGGAGCCTGTCAATTCTCTTTCACCTCCTCGATTTCATCACGGGGCACCCGCTTGACGGGTAGTTATGCAGGAAGGGCATTGCCCTTACCTCACTCTTTGAAACTTCTTTCGTGTCACCAAAAGTTAGTTCGGGGTATTGAGATTGCCTGGTTTTGTCATGGCCAGTTCTACTGCGTTGTGAGGCCAGGTCTATCCCGCATAGGTCGAGTCAGCCTCAACCGTTAGTCCATTCTTAGAAGGAGATTAGGTCATGCATGCATATACACCTTAGTTTGGACCCGGTCCTTGATACCGTTTCCAGGAATTAAGAAACCGCCCTTTTGTCAACGGGTTCTTGAAACCCAACGACAATGCATATTATGTGCTGTGTGATAACGAATCCTCAGTCCTAACCATGTTTTGAGCAAAATCAGATTTGGAATTTTGTCTCCTATGTTGTCTTTTAGGTCAGAAAATGGAAGAATTTAGCGGAATTGAGATCATAGACATAATTGCAGTCTGGGAAAAGTTAGGCAGATTTGGTTAGTTTGTGTTTTGGAGATGGCCTGGTGCAGTGAGATCTAAGAGGCGAAGCCCCTGGTGTCTTTAAAATGATCAGTGGGGTCCCTCTCGTGAATGGCTTTGCGTGTGTGCAGGCCTATGTTGATTATCCAGCTGCAACTTTATAAAAATAGAAGTATGCTTGTCGCGTACTAGGAGAGTGAAGCCCCTATGTCTATAAACGACCAATGGGGTCCCTCCTTGAAGACCAGTATGGTCTTGGCTACCTAGGAAACTGAGAGGCATGATCAAAGCCGAAGACCGGTGAGGAGCCCTATGAACAAGGTCTGTGAGCCTTGCAAAACCTAGGAAGCTGAGAGGCTTGTCCAAAGCCGAGGACCAGTGAGGTTTTATTTTGAAAGGCTAATTGGCGCCTTTCGTGATTTGCAGTCTGGTATTGTGGAGGCAGTTAGAAATTTCTCCCTGGATGTTGTAAAATAATTGGGAGTTGTGCTTGGAGAAGTGTGGATGTTTGCAAAAGCTATGGAGGATTTTTTCGGATTTTAGGCATTTGGGTTTAGAATTTTGTGCAGATGCTGTGGAGAGCATGAGCTGTGTTAAATACTTGTGATTGTCACATGTTAATTGCTTGCCTTGCTTTATTTGCTCAAAATGTATTCAATACTAGGTGTTGCTTGCTTGTATGCAATCCTATGAATGACATGCAAACTATCTTAGTTACCCTTTGAGAGGTTTCTTTTGTTTTGTTTATTTCTCTAGCAAATGTTGGATTTGTGAAGTGGCTGACCATTCACCACGCAAAGGATTCGAGATCTGATTGATAGTAGATGCTCTAGCTCGTGAATGATGCAGCACCAGAAGCTAACGGCATTGTTTGAAAGAACATGGCAATTGAACTTAGTAGCATTATTTTCAATTTTAATTCAGATTGAGGCCCTGAATTGCATTGTACTTTAAAGCTTATGTTAATCTCAATCAACTCATTTTGAATTTATGAAAGTTGAAATAAAATGCATCGCATTCTTATTATATTATTTATGCTTGCATTTGTTTCTGTTTCAAAATTAAAATTGATAAACCTGCCAAAGCTTTGCTTGTGATATATGGCAAAACAACTGAACAATTTGAAAACGATGCACTGAAAGTTATTGTCGCGCTCTTTGGATATCACCCTATCTATTAGAACTTCAACTGGGGCAGCTTCTATTTGTTGGTATATGGCGTTGAAGCAGTGATGCAGAACTACGCACAGTCTGATTCCCAAGGAGGGATACGTAGGCCCCCCCATCGGGCTCGACCCTTTAGCATTTAAACTTTCATTTTCCCCCAAGAGGGACAACTGGGGCAATTTTTGCAAAACAAGTTAGGGATGCAGAAGATTATAACTGGGGCAGAATTTTGCAAGAAGCGGCGTTGGTTGTTAAAGATGAGTTGGCAAGAACTCTATAATTGGCTAAGCGAACAGTGCAAAGTTCAAGGCAAAGGACGTTCAGTTTATTTTTAAATATGCTACAAGTTTAAGTCAAGGCAAAAATTTTCAAAATGCATCTTTGACTTCACTCGCTATATTGCATTAAAATATTTTATCGTGCCCCTATTTTTCAAAATCTATGCTATTTGAGTTCATGAGCCAAGCTAAAAGCAATTCGCAAATCCAAGTCCAATGAAGACGAGAAAGCAGCAGAAGCAACAAGATCAGGATGAAGTCTACACAAATCAAATGTTTTCCCCTCCCTCCCCAAAACTAACAATTTTTCTTTGAGAGCAGGGACATTAAGACCCGCAACGGAAGATATACATCTTAGCAAGTCAATCTCCAAGATTCTCATCGCTAGGATTGCAATGATATTTGGATAAAACTCGTGCTTCATGACCCGACGCTTTGTCAATTTGCCGAAAAGCGGCTTTTCTATTTCCCATGACTCTTGCAAATTATTAAGAATATCTATCTCATTTCACTTTCGCTTTATGAGAATGCTTACTAAGGTTCCATTTTTTATGATTTACAGATATTGCCAATCCTAAGGGCTCACTTTGTTTTGTAGACAAGACCATTCCTCCATGGAAGAGTTCAGAAAGTATAACGCATTTACATGTTCACGCTTTCAAGAAGCGTCTTTATATTTCAGGCTTTCGAAAAGCGTCTTTATGTTCACGTTTTCGATAGGTGTATTTATGTCACCTCGAAGGTGTTAGTTATTTGAATGCCTCTAAGACGTTAATTTTGTTGCCCCGGAGGCGTATTTATGTCACCTCGAAGGTGTTAGTTATTTGAATGCCTCTAAGGCATAATTTTAGTTGCCCCGGAGGCGTATTTATATCACCTCGAAGGTGTTAGTTATTTGAATGCCTCTAAGGCGTAATTTTCTTGCCCCGGAGGCGTATTTATGTCACCTCGAAGGTGTTAGTTATTTGAATGCCTCTAAGGCATTAATTTTGTTGCCCCGGTGGCGTATTGAGGTGTTAGTTATTTGAATGCCTCTAAGGCGTTAATTTTGTTGCCCCGGTGGCGTATTTATATCACCTCGAAGGTGTTAGTTATTTGAATGCCTCTAAGACGTAATTTTATTGCCTCAAAGGCGTATTTCTATCACCTCAAAGGTTTTAATTATTTAAATTCCTTTAAGGAGTAATCTTTTATGGTCTCGATAGACGTTTAATATTAGCACACTTTCTTAAGCACATTTCGTAGCCTCCTGAGGCGTTTATACATTTTCTATACATATTTTTATAGCCTTACGTCGCTAATAAGTTTGTTAAGACATGCAGAATAATGTGAATATTCCGGATGTATTACAATCCGAGATTGCATTCAAATTGACTCCTCATAACTTAAAGCATTATGCTTTGTCATGAGGTTGACCATCGGCTACGAGAATTCCCTTTGTTGGACTATCTCGCCTATTGATTCGCCAAATGGCTCTTGCATTGCTCTACATTCCCGCACTGCTTTTCTTTGCACTCTCTTTAAATTATGCCTTTGCATTTCCTTTGTATTACGTCTTGTTTTACTTTTCAGGTTAACAGGTCAGTCCCGAGACCCTCCTTGCTTCGTGCCGGACCGGTTCGCCAGCTGATTTGTTCAACAATCAACCCCAAGACCCTCCTTGCTCCATGCCCGACCGGCTTGCCAGTTGATTTGTCAAGATTGTTCGAATTGCTTCGCACTTGCTTTAAATTATGCTTTCGCATTTCCTTTGTATTACGTCTTGTTTTACTTTTCAGGTTAACAGGTCAGTCCCGAGACCCTCCTTGCTTCGTGCCGGACCGGTTCGCCAGCTGATTTGTTCGGCAATCAACCCCAAGACCCTCCTTGCTTCATGCCCGACCGGCTTGCCAGTTGATTTGTCAAGATTGTTCGAATTGCTTCGCACTTGCTTTAAATTATGCCTTCGCATTTCCTTTGTATTACTTCTTGTTTTACTTTTTAGGTTAACAGGTCAGTCCCGAGACCCTCCTTGCTTCGTGCCGGATCGGTTCGCCAGCTGATTTGTTCGACAATCAACCCCAAGACCCTCCTTGCTTCATGCCCAACTGGCTTGCCAGTTGATTTGTCAAGATTGTTGAAAATGCTTGGCACTATGCCTTCGCATTTGCTTTATTGCTTCGCCAGTAGATGGGAAGACATTTATCAAAGATATTGCAGCTTACACTTACAAATTACGTCATGCCTACCGTAAGCAATCGACGGCCTTATTATGAGTCTATCGTGAGCAAGCGAAGACTTCATTAGCATTGAAGCCTACCATAAGCAATTGGAGGCATTATTCTGAAGCCTATCATAGGCAATTGAAGGCTCTTTTGTTATTGATCCTACCGTAAGCAATCGGAGGTCTTATTATCAAGTCTATCGTGAGCAAGCGAAGACTTCATTAGCATTGAAGCCTACCATAAGCAATTGGAGGCATTATTATGAAGCCTATCATAGGCAATTGAAGGCTCTTTTGTTATTGATCCTACCGTAAGCAATCAGAGGTCTTATTATCTAGTCTATCGTGAGCAAGCGAGGACATCATTATCATTTGAAGCCTACCATAAGCAATTGGAGGAATTATTCTGAAGCCTATCATAGGCAATTGAAGGCTATTTTATTATTGATCCTACCGTAAACAATCGGAGACATCACATTTACCAAGTCTACCGTAGACAATCGGAGGCGTGGTTCTTTATCAAGTCTATCGTATACAATCGAAGACATTATCATTGAAGCCTACCATAAACAATTGGAGGTCTTTTATGAAGCCTATCGTAGACCATCGAAGGCGCTATTGTTGTGGAGCCTACCGTAAACAATCGGAGGCCTCATTATGAAGTCTATCGTAAACAATCGAAGACGTCATTATCATTTAAAGCCTTCCATAAACAATTGAAAGCCTTTTTATGAAGCCTATCGTAGACAATCGAAGGCGCTATTGTTATGAATCCTAACATAGACAACTGGAGACTTGATCATGAGTCATAGCCGAAAGGCGGCATTTTTATCCTTATATTTTATTTAAGTCTACTTTACGTTTCTATGGATTGAAGTCCTTTATTGTTTTATTTTCAGTCTACCAACGGCCCTGAAGTCATCTTGCCTCACAAAGCCGGATTTCTTCTAGTTGATTGGAGACGAGCTTGTCATTAACATTGAAACCAGCATCTATAAATTTTATTCATTATCTATTTCTTACTCCATTTATTAAGCCTTATTTGCAGTTACACGCTTACCGTTTGTCGAGTTTATTACAGGATTTTTAGCTGCACCGCAGCAGCATTTTGAGCATAACATGGAGTTTTTCTTAGCAATGAATAGGGCCAATCGTTGATATGAGCTAGACTCGTCAACGAAGACCTGAAAAATCGCACCCGCATAAGTCATCCACCCTAGAGGTAAGTCTCTTGTTAACCCTAGAGTCTGAGGTTTGAGATTGAAGACAAGAGGGCTCCGTTATCGAGATGCAGTGGAAGCTACGTCTGTGTAAACCCCTCTTTATGGGTGTGTCGTCGACCACATCTTCATAACTTGGGTGATTACAAGCCTCTTTTCCCGCGCTTGAGTAGTCGTTACGATCTCGTCTTTGATTTTCAAATCGCGTCGAACTACATATGGCCTGATTCTCTTTCAGCCCGAGATATGCAGGCAACTCGGAAACTGGAGTTCGACCATGTCTATAAGCCTCGCACTTTGGTCCTTGGAATCAAAGTACTTGGCTTTGTCGTGACAAAATGGGTTTCACGCCAACTTTCTTTACCCTGAAAACTCTTTCATCCTTTTCGGGTAAAGAGGGGCAGCTGTTGACACCCAATTTTGTCCTGAATTTTTTCAAATTTAATAATTATGGTAATATTTTATAATTAAGGTTAGAAGTGAAAATTAAAATAAAAAAAATAATAATAAGAGAAAACCCATTAATTTTGAAGAAAAGAGGTCAAATATGAAAGACGCAACCTCTATTTTGTCCTACTCGCGCAATCCATTCTACCTATTCAATTTATCTTAAAAGGGCTAAATCTGTTCTTAAAATTTCAATTTATGATCATTTCTACAAAGCCCATATAACACCTATACACAACCAACTATTCCTTCATCTTTATCTTATCCAAAAAACCCCTACACCCATCACATTACACCAGCCGTGCCCCTTCTCCTTTGGGGATTTTTCCATTCACATCATACCAACTCACTCAGCCCCATCACTCTTCCTTCACCCCAGAACATAACAAGGCATTCAATTTTCCCAAACAAGACGCAATTTGCACGCCTTCAAACACGAGTTACGACAGATTAAAGATTCAATATTTCTCGTTTTGGCATAACTACTGTTTGACCGTGACACAGATGAAACCATGAGTTCTACTTGATTTACTCTGGTGGGACTGAGGAATCAAATCAAAATGGGAGGGGTTAAAGGGAGATCGAGGTAGTGGTATAAACACCACCATAGCATAGATTGAAAATCCCTCTATTTGGTGTTTGTGATCAGAAAATTGAATAAAGGTCGGGGTAGTAGCGACACCGCTACCTAGCTAGTGTCGCTCCTCCGCTTTGTATCACTGCCGTCGTTTACTTCGCTGGGCACTAGCCGGAATTTTAACCGGCGGCGTTGGACTGTTTCTCGACTAAGACCTCTGTCCTTTTGATGACTTTGTCTAATACCACTAATTGTTTTGTGCTCGCAGGATTTTGATTGAGATGTTGGTTTTGCCTTGACTGTTGAGAATCTATTTTCATTCCTGTTTGTTTGGCCCGTTTGACTATTCCATTACGTTGCTTGGCTCTGTTTATTTTTGGATTGCTTTGCTTTTCTTTTGCAGCTTGGCTTGTTCTTGATTAGAAGCCTTGATTGATTTGGTCGACCCGTTTTACCATAATCATTGTGGAGTTTGACCCGTTTACGTGATTGGACTACTGTGTGCATTGACTGGATTTTCTTAGTGCAGGGATCCATTTTGGATAAATTTTTATCCATTATGGAGTATTGAACTGATTTGAACAAATACTATGCTAATGGCCAATGAAAAAATACGTATATACGTATTGAGGCCTCGGGATCGATTTGAACATGATACTACACTTGAACCGTCCCGTTTCCGTGTCCCTAAAGCAAAAGGCGATGATGAACGTATGCATTTGAGGCAAAACAAGTCGAATAGAGTGGTGGATTTGGTACTTGGCATGGCAACACGGTCGGGGCTCCGTGTTTGCAACCGTACCAACATCCCGAGCCTCCACATGACGCGCCATACAAATCTGAGCCTAAATTTGCAAAAAACAACCCCCTTTACTATTATTATTATTATTTTTATTATTACTGTTATTATTATTATTATATAGACTATTATTATTATTATTATATATATTATTATTATTATTACTTTATTACTTTATTATTAGTATTTTATTTTCATTAATTATTACATTTTATTATCGTACTAATCCAGTTTAATTCCCATTTTTATTGTGAGGTACATTTTGGCACGAACAACTTGGGGACGCGTTTGGCTAACCTGCAAATGTGGATATACATTGACCTGGACTCAATCATTTAAAATAAGACTTAGGAATTTTAGAAAATCCAAGGCTCCCGCGAGTTGATCATTTTCTCGGATTTTATCTTTAACTTTGCCTTTCTTTCCTTAGAGATATTTATGCAAATAAATATGTAAAATATTTTATTTATCAATTATATTTGATTATTTGTATATTGCTTTACTTTATGTTCATTGCTTTTATTGTGAAGTCGTTATTTAATTTATTGCAAATTGGGGCCGTCTTAGCAAATGCGTGCAAGTAAAAAAATATTTTGCAAATAAGCTTTATTCGATTAACTATTCTTATTATTATTATTATTACTATTTTAAATAATTCTTATAAAAGAAAAGCACACTTGTAAATATTTGGAAACCTGTCGGATTAACCGTATTTTATGGAATTTTGGAAGTGCCTTAAAAATCTTCTTCCGAAATTAATAAAACCTCTTACTTAGAATCTCTGAAAAGACCGTCTTTTATAAAAATAGAGTTTTTGCACGCATTTGCTAAATTTGGTTCCCTGTTTTCCTTAAATTGGGTGGCGACTCCAAAAACTCCAAAAGAGTTAGTCCATCCTGTCGATATTCCTGAAATTTAGCCTTTCGGGGTTTATTTTTTTGGGGGTTCAACAGGAATTAAGTAGGAGAAAGTGGGGTAGTAACTCATAGGTTACAAGTTAATAAATGGAGAGTAATGGTCATCCACATTTACACTACATACATGTATTTGTAACAATTGCTTCATATTGGAGAAGGGCAAAATGGAAACATTGAGTTGATGATATATAAACTTAGTAATGTTTGACCACTTAAGCTATGCATTTCTTCTAATATATCAACTTCAGCGTGACAATTTTCTTGCCAATTGATATCCAACAAAACACGATTTAAGTGTAAATAAGAGCAATGTTGGCTACGGTTTATTCATATCTTGAAGTTTCTGCTCTTTTTTTTAAGAAACTGTAGTGCCTCCTTCTCTTCATAATTGTACACATATCAAGAAAATTATCGCTCAATGAAAGTAGTTTTTTGTAGAAATTGCACATAATTTCGATCAACATATGTCTTCATTATATTGGCACGTAGATCGTTATCGATTTCATGGTGTCCACCTACAAAAAAAAATATTTATAATAAAGATACTTAATCATGATTTATATATGAAAGTATTATTGATGGATATAATTTATAGCAAGCAGTTATTGCTCCGGTTCCAGAAGGTATAGCTCTTGCCTCAGCACAGACACATGTACCTTTTATTTGTTTCAAAATTAGGAATTCTTCCATCTGTCAATACCAGAAGAAATAGTTTAGTAAGAACAATTTCACTAAAACAAAGTTCAAGAATAAATAACATACAAGATGTGTGATAATAATCAAGAAAAAAGAATTCACAAACAAATAGACGTAATAAAAGAAATGTTACATGTATGAAACTTCTAATGGCTTGCCCTTCTAAACATCAAGAGAGAAAAGTTTTTTCTTTCCACCACAAACAAAATGGCCACGAGGAAAAAGGTATAGGGAGGGCACTTCCCAACAATACAAAAAATTTTAAAAATATGGGACACTACAAAATTTCAGTCCCTTCTTTTCAGTCAAGCGATATTTGTTTATTAGGCTAGCGTTTATACAAAGTTATTCTCCCTCATAAAAAGTAGGATTTAGGATGTTCAAAAATAAAAAGTTACCTATTACAGCTAATAATTGTGCTTAATAATGCAACATTGTATATACAATCAGTGCACAAATCTTACATCCTTAATGACATAAAAATATGTATTTAATATAAAAAAAAATAAATAGGAAGAACAAACAAAAATTCAAAAGATTAGCAAAGTTCAAATGCACAATATAAGGGAAATACACAATCAATGCACAAATCTTACATCCTTAATAACATAAAAGTATATATTGTGTATACAAAAATAATAAAAAAGAAGAACAAACAAAAAATACAAAACATTAGCAAAGTTCAAATGAGCAATATCAGGGAAAGAAATAAGTTAACCTATATAACAGGTGCAAATTGGTGTCCTCTCTTACAGTTTACAATATTTATTGAGGAAATATGATAAGAAGAATTGTTGAATTGAGTTAATAGTTCACTCACAATTTATAACAAATTAAGGATGGGAGATAGGTGATAGATACACGAATATGTAATAATGATGGAGAGTGAGAGTGATGATATTCCAAAGGTTGGATATAATTGGTGTCATACTATTAAGGCCTCATAAATGGGCTGAATGTAACTCTGGAGTTTAAGGAGCTGCCATTCCACTTACTTTGTCCATAGTAACTGGATGGTAGAACTGAAGCAATAAATAATAAAAGTCTTAATAGCTGAAGAAGGCCTTAAATGATATAATGCATGTATCATGATATTTCTAATATAATCTACTTCTATTTTCTGCTCTAATTATTAATTACCTTTTTGTACTCAATGGTAGTTAGAATGATGTATGATTGAGGGACAAAAACATCGTTCACTTTTTATTTAGGTGATCTACACTTTTAGAATAATATGATATGATTATACCACGTTCTGATCATGGCTGACCCATGATTATCCCATTAAATGTGCAGGCAATGGTCGACAGCTAAAAAAAGCAAAACTCTATCCACCGAAGAATGAACCTTCACCGAGGGGTAAACTTCACGCCTCGTGATAGTTATCGTTGCCCTGAGCATTAACGTGTAGCCATGACTCATTCTCGTCCGAGGCATCTAACCTAGGGATCATAGTAAACTTCTTCGAGGGGTCGTCTTCAGAGGATTAAACCAAATCACGCCTCGAGCCCTTGCGCCGAGGCTTGGTAAATTTTCACCGAATACAGATAGTCCCCCACCCCTTGGGTAATTGTCAGGATTTTCCGAGGGATGGAATAAATTCGGCGGAAAAGCGTCGTGGCAAATAATTCGCCAAGGGATTTGAAAAGGTAACCGTCTCTTCAACATCAAATTTACTGCACGCGACGTCTTTTGATCGGTCGTGATTGACACGACCCTGATTTCCGGTTAGGCCGAGTAGACACCCGACTACCTCCCTAGACCAGTCGGGCGAACCCTATAGGCTTAAGCCAAGACATACGATTTGAAACAATTTAGATAATACAAACTTTAGTTGAAAATATCACATAATCAATCTAAATAATATAGAAACGCATATGAAACGTATATTATATATAAACCGACATATTTACAAACTGCTTGAATAAATACGGCTTCTACCCAAAATACCTAAGTCTAGAGATTTCCAGATACGACATCTAAGAAGTCCAAAAGATAAGTACATCTCCCGAAGGAAGAAAAATGAGATAAAACTAGAATATGTACAACTGGTGGCCTCAGTGAACAAGCTGGCTCACCATAGACAGCTAAAAAGGGGCCCTGCTCCTCGATCGCGACGCGGCTGACTGGGCCGGAAGCGGAATCTGCTGAAACAAATAAAACACAAAAATAGGTAGGGAGTGAGTCATAAGGACTCAGTAGACGAGAAATAACTACTTAACTCAAAAAAATAGTTAAGGTGGCCAGGGAAATGGTAAGTAACAGTATATAACAGATAAAAATGTACAAATAGGCAAGTAGCAGTTATATACAACATTCATAAGGATATGAAATGAATGAAATCGCAATGTAAAAGGGTCACATGTGACCAATAATTGAAGCGGAATCCTCCTACCCTCAATATGATGCAAGGAGCATAATCCTCCTGCCCTCAGATGACATAACAGTCCAGAAATCAAGAAACATAACTAGAAAATACATAACAAGGTTGTGGCGTAATAAGTACACCCTGTCGGCAGCTATTCACGTAAAGAATACGTGAATAGATCATTCAAAAGGCCCAAGGCCATCAAAGAAGTGGATAAAATCACCTACCTCGAGTCCTGGGTTAGGATAGCTACTGAATAATTTTCTTTCCTGCTCGATGTCCCTTAGAATAACTACTTTCTGAGCCAAAAAATATATTTTCACTTATAAGTCCTTGAAGAAAGAGTATTTAGCCTTTAGACAATGAAAGATTAAAATTTTCCAAAATATCCCTGGGCCAGGCATAGCTGAACCCGTAAAATATATATTTTCGAACTCTTCATAATCCCACGAGTCCAATGATATCATTGGATTTCATATTTAAATTCAATTTTATCAAATTTCATAATTTTTAGGGTCCTAACCCAATTTTCCAATTTAATTTCAAGAGATTTTAGCGCAAGAATCATGAATTAACGCGATTGAATGTAATAGGATTTATACCTGATGACTTCTAACAACTTGGCGCTTAAATTCTACCTTGGAACTGACTTCAATGAACTGAAAATGAATTTTCCCGAAATGAGCTGAAAAATCAGCTTTTATACTAAAATTAAGCAGCTTATCAGGCAGCTTTCGCACCAGCAACTGCTTTGATGTTTTTGCATCCAGAAAGGACTCTACAAAGTTTGGAATGACTCCAAATTTTGCACAAAAGTCATACAAGACTTTTGTGACATGCTCGCAATGGCGGAACTCGAATCGGATCTCTAAAACTCAAGATACCGCTCCCACGGAAAGAGGTCGATTTCTTAACTTTTGAAATTTTAGCAAATTTCTCTGAACGACCTTGGAATTCACTTTCGAAAGTTCCTACAGGTCATTTATGACCGTACAAACCTAACGCAACTTTCGGATTTCAAATCGGAGCTCATTTGCTCAAATCGAGCTCGAAAACCTCTTTCAAGCTTTACCGACAACTGAAATGGAAACCTTCTCAAAAATCCTACTAACGAGATCCGAATTAGCTCAAATCTTATAGACAGGTCCTAATGGACCTTATGAGTTTTTAAGACTGTCTGTATGCTAATCGGAGTTCTAACTCTCGAAACGACTGCCTAAGTTCGTTTCAGTGATCCTTCGTTTTACCTTCCCAACGTAAAAGTAATGATGGCAACTTTTGAGGTACTTGAGCAGCCAACTTGTCCACCATTTTCATTGTTTCTTAATCCTTTGATCAACAGTAAAAAAAAAAAAAAAAAAAAAAAACTTTCTGCAACTTTTACTTCCTCTTTACAAAACCTTTCCATCATATATTCCACTAACTCTGCTAAAAAGTCCTTCTGGACCATCAGAAGAAAGAATCATTGATGACAACACTGTGGTAACAGGTGACGAGTTGGTAAACGTGTCTATGTCACTAAAATTTATTTCGCCGGAAGAAGGCGATAATGAAGCCACTTCTGACCGTCGCGATTGGGTCGTTTTGGTAGATGATTTGTATAGTAATTCCTTTATTTGTTGATTGGGTCGTTTTGGTGGATGATTATATTTTTAGGCTTTTTATGTTAGATGTATGGTTTTATCGGGATTGGGGAATGGCTGTACCGTGGAAGTTAGAGACTTATCGTGTCATTGTAAAATGGATGAATGAAAATTTTGGCAATGATCAAAAAATAAAGTAGTTTAACTAGCTTGCCGATTGAATTGCATATACGAAATTTCTACCCTCCCAACTCCTCTTCCTTTGTTTTATGAATTGCTTGTTCCCAGTACTAGGTTGACATTATGAAGCATGTGATCGAAAGTTACATTAATCATGCGTTGCACAATTTCAAGTATCAATATTGTCTATCTTTCGTTAGTTCGAGGAGCAATGAAAGAAAGTCTGCCAGGATTTTGTTTGACTAAGCATAGTCATGGTTGCTGAAAGATAGTTATAGCATCAATAATATATGATGCTTCTTGAAACTTTATTTTTAGGCTGAATATGTTCATAGTTCTCAAAATTTGCTCGTTTAGGTACCTGAACTAAGGTTACGGCCTATTGGACACTTGAACTCAAGTTAAATCATTCAAGCTAGACACACATTGTTAATGACATACTGTGTGACTCATCAGGCCCTTTCTCCTTCTACCTCACTCTCTTTCCTTACCGCCACCTCCTCCACCTTCCATCACCATACTCCTTTCTTCTCTCTTTCCCCATCACTGTTGTCGTATCAACTAGCCTTCTAAGTTCCCCTCTCTTTTCCTGCCACTATCACCATCCACCATGCCATTTTTCCTTCTCTTTCCTCGCCATCTCGCCACCAACAGATCCATCACCGTCCAATTCTCTTCCTTGTTGTATTGCCACCACCAGTCATGGTTAATTGTACATAATTTCACTTCTTTAAATTATTCAATCATTATCTGTTAGTGTGACTAATATAAATACGCAGTGTAAATAAGTTTTTATTAAGTATGGCAGTGGCATGGTAGCGAGGAAAGAGGAGGAAAAAGGAAAGGGTGAATGATGCAGGTGGTGGCGGAAAGTGAGTGTAAGGAGGGAAACAATTAATAGGTCTTGCGCTCAGAATTTGAGTGGAATACGATGTACCAGAGACCTTCAGGTTTGAAGGTTTGAAGTTATAACACGAAAGTTAAGTTCAAACTAGTTGCTACAAACTTAAGTATTTTTTAAAAATTGGCTAAAAGCTAGACACTTAGTTGACTTCCACGCTAATACTGTTTGTCTGTAACCAACCCACCACATAAAGAAAAGAAGAATCACTCAGAGAAGTATATTTGGAGATTCATTCTTACCTTAGAACAACCAAAATCATGTCAATATTTATGTATGCAAAGCTAAAGTACATTATAAGATAAGTAATCTTGAATAATATTGTTTATACGAGAATTACCATCTGATAACAAAGTGAAAAAAGGTTCACCAACAGAAGTAGACGGCATTCTGCCTCTACATCGTCCCGAAGAGATCATTGTCATTTCTAACAAAAACTTTTCGTTATCCAAGAAGTCTGTTGCATGGGAAGCATTCTTCATGAGGTGAGAGAAAGCTAACAGAAGTAGAACCGATTCCAAAAGCAAGAGACATTCAAGTCAGTTTAAAGAGTTGATCACTTTGCTTCGTAGTAACTTAAGATAATTTCTCCAGAAAATCATTCAACATACTAGATGCACTACTCAAACCGACGAGGCTTTTGCTATGACAAAATCTAGCTAATCAGAAATATTTGATTACAGACCATGGTATGAAGGGAAGTGGATGCAGGGGTTTGGGGTGGGGTGGGAGCAAACTTGGAGATGTAGTACGCCAGTTTCCTCACTTGATAGTAGCTGATAAGGCAGCCAACACAAAGCCATCCGCGCTAGGAGACTTCAATATCTCCTAACGTTATTATTCTTCCTGGAAGAGGTAGCAAGAAAATTTAGACAAATGAGCAAACAAAAAACTAGTCAAACCTGATTCCAAATAGAGTATTAGCAATCTCTAAAAGCAAGTTAAATTTTTCCCTATGATGCGAAGCAGAGAACTGAAGGGAATTAAAGAACTTTCCCTTCTCTTATTTAGTTGGTAAAAAAACAAGATACCCATATTGATCCCACAAGTGGGGATCATAGTTGGTAAGAAAGAGAATAAAACAGAATAAATACTGTTTTATGCCCTACTCATAACTATCTTATTTTTCACTAAAACCAAACAACAGATCAAAAGCTACAAAGGACAAAATACATCCACTATATATATATTCCTCATACTTATTCAGCTCCAATCATTTCGTTACATGTCCATTTCGTTCCAAGAGCTATCAAAATTTTGCCTCAATACCACCACTTTACTAACACTGCACAAGGCATCAGGTATTGGTTGAAAAACAGGTAAACTATAAAGCAGATGACCGAGCTCCAAATGCTACGTCCGCACAGGTGGTAATAATGTTCTACTATCGAGGTTCAGTTACCTTTAATTATAGCTCCTCTTTTCTCGAACCTTGTTCCGCAGCTTTATCCCGATTCTTCTGGATAAAGTCAATAATGGCTTCTTTGGTCCTATCACCTTCATACTGCGAGATTTTTCCATTTGCTGACTTGAAATAAAGAGTCGGATAACCTTGGATATCAAAAACTCCTTGTGGAAGATCATTGGCAGTGGCGTCCTATAAAATTCAAAGACTGTGTCATCAATTCCCAATAAAATTCAAACATTTTACAGAAGATTGAAGTAGATAAACCCACCCCCAAAGACAAAGGAGCCAACCTATAAGGTGGAAGAACAGCTAACTGCAACAATATTTAAGCACATTGATTCACATGTTGAAATTTGCTAGGTAATAAATCATGTGGCTGTAAAATGAGGCACGTAATCACCAAGCCTATCCTAGCAGTAAATACTTGATGCCTCTGGCTTGATCTTTTTACACTCCTTTCTATGAGGCACTTCGTTAGAAGTTTACTCAACCCTAGGTATGATCGCATCCAATTTAAAATCAGATAATACTTTTGTCCAAATTGGATGTTTTCCGCTAGTTATCTGGGCAATTTTATCCAATTTTACAAAGAACCAGACACGCTATATGACAAAAAGTTAGGTACATGTTTTTAACTCCTAATGTGTTCTTTCCTATATTCCAGAAAACCAAAAACCACCCGATATTACAGGAAAACTCCGCCGCCCAACATGTTTTTACTCTACAATCAATAAACATCTTCAAGGTTCACAAAATAGTTAAGAACCATAGAAATGAAGAGCTTTGAGTAGGAATCTCACAATTTTAGCAATCACAACATCAGCCTCGCTTCCAAACGTTACAGCCACTTCATCAAGGATCGGGGCCAACTGCTTGCAGTGTCCACACCAAGGTGCATAGAACTCGAGTAGTACTATAAGACAGAACAACCACATGAATTATCATCATAATGCAAATCCAACAAAAATTATACAAAAGAACATGTATGAAGTTCAGGAAGACTTAACAGGCGAGCACAAGGATAATCTGTCTCAGAAAGATACGGTAAGGAAGAAATTGAAATGTATCATTTATAGATGAAAAATTTATACCATGTGCTTAGTTTTGTTACTTATCAACATTTTGTAAACAGCTTTACGAGCAAAAGATGAAACAACTTTTCTCCATGTCACCACCATTAAAGGTCAGTTAGTATGCTTCTCAACTCACTTTATATCATGCTAAAAGGCATGCCAAATGGTGAAAGAAAAAATTTGATTTTCAGTTACTTCACTACATAAGCATGCATGACAAGTAATACAATAAAACCTATATGAAATACTAAGATGAACTGAACAAAATGTCAAAAAAACTTGAACTTCAGGTAGGGAATACCATTATTCTGAGAGTTGAAAACCATATCCTGGAGACTGTCAGCAACCACAACTTTAACAGGTTCATTGTTAGCCTCGGGGATGGGTTCTGATTTTCTGAAAGCTTTCACCTTGCCGTCCTGAAATATGATTCAGTAACTACTTTAGAAACAGTATAAGAAACAAATTGCCCACTTATGATTGAGTAATGACTTCAGAAACAACATATGTAACAAATTGCCCACAGAAACAATGCTTCTGGAAGACTTCTCAAGAAGAACTATGAATTTAAGAGAACTCCCGTCCAGCATTTCAGGAGGTAGAACGAAAGCACTATATGAAATGAAATTTTATAGATGATGGATGAGAAGACGTGGGAGAAACAAATAATTCAAGAGAAACACGGAAAACAACAAAAAAATCAAAGAGCATCATCACCTTGAAATCCTTAACCCATGAAGCAATGTGATCAGGCTCAACATTTGGTTTAAGATATTTCTCTCCATCATTTGTCTGTATGATGATTAGAGGTACCTGATCTTCTTTGAGTCCAAAGTACTGCATAACGAAGCCAAAAATATCATGTCAATGTTAATAAATAAGAAATGAATCAGGTACAAGCAGCGAGAAACCTGACCTGGAAGGCACCTTGACTGGCCTCAACATCGCCAATTAAGAAACTAATATCATTGCCTTTGAACTGCTCGGCAACTTCATGATACTTTGATTTAAAAGTATCAATTAGGTCACTGTTGAAGTTCACGAACAACATGGCCTGCCAATATCATACTCTCCAGTTAGAAAATACTCCAAACTATTATAGGGCAATCGGGGAAAAACGGAAATAAGATATCCAACTCTAAATAGTTATCTTTAAAAAAGAAACAGAGTTGGATGTAGGATGTGTATATCCAAGTACGGCAACTGTATTTAAGTCAACAGTAGAATCACAAGACGACATGCCAAAAGTTAACAGATGCTTAGCTCCCGTTTGTTTATAAAACTTGGGAGCATTTTTTGGGGAAAACTTGTTTATTTATAAAACTTAGCCAAATTCTGAAACCAAGATTTCAAATTCCCGAAAACAACCAGTTTTGGGGAAGTTACTTTTTCCCACTTACAAACTTCAACTTTTTTCTTTTCAAGTAAAATCTATGTCCAAACACAACTTCAAGTTCCAAAAATTATTTTTCAACTCAACTTCAAAAACTCAAATTCTCAAGTTTCAACCAAATCAATGTCCAAACGCTAGCTTAATTCCAGTTTTAGAAAGTGCAAGGTAGTATGAAATAAAACAAGAAAGCGCTTTGAGGAACAAATTAATTTGATAAATTTACTTAAATCTCAAACTTTTACAGAGGAATAAGGATAGTTTTTGGGGGGAAAAGAATGAATCTTGCATCCATTCTTTACTATTCTATGGTTGGCCATGGTGGTTGTCCGTTATACAGGAAGAGCTTATACGAATTGCAGAAATGACAGAGCATCTGAGTGTGAGTATAATGAAAGGAAATGTATTAAAAGTGAAGAAAATGACTTGAAAGGAAAATCTTGATCCACATTTACTCTTCTAACTGTAACAAACATTGTTCCTCCAAAATGTAGGACACCCCATCATAGAATAATAGAGTGCATTATGTATCCATCTACTTATCACTTTAAAAGTTTGAACTACAGAGGTCTATCCAAAAAAAAAAAGAAAGAATTGGAGAGCGGATGCAGATTTAGACAGAAACAAGACCATCAGAATGTCAACAAAGAATATAAAACTAGTAGAGTAATAACTAAATGTCGCACCTTCGCATTTTTACTGTTGAAGAATTTAATAACAAAAGGATGGTTGTTGGGGTCCTTGTTAAATAAAGTCACAGTAGGGGTACTAGCTTCTTCAACTAAGTTAGCTAATGCATCCACATCAAACTCCTGCAAGACACGTGATCATAAGTTGAAACTTTGTCTAGTGCTCAGAAAATGTAGAAATATTTTGACACAACAGATACAATACCTGGAAATCTACAAAAAGTTCATCAAAGGGCTTGAATAACCTAACAACAGGGCCAGAAACTGATGAATCACCACGTGGAAGGAGTTTAGCATCCAAAGTATGACCAAAGTCATAGTCAGAACGCAATCTCTCAGCCAGAGCTGTGAAATTCTCGTATTTCTCGCCAGAGAACTCTGGAAAGACTCCAACCTATAAGAAATTAAACCATATTTATCAACTCCAATTCCGCAGATTCTTTAGGGGTTAAAACAATACTCCCTCCGTTCCACTTTAGATGAACCAATTTGACTTTGCACGAAGATTAATAAAGAAGGAAAGACTTTTGAAACTTTTGGTCTAAAATAAGTTATAGATATTTGTGTGGCTACAAATCATCTAGGGATGAGTAAAAGTGAAAATTTCTTTCCAAATTTAAAAAGAGATCATTCTTTTTTAAACATACTAAAAAGGAAATAGGTTCATCCTTTTTTAAAGGGAGGGAGTATTTTTTTTTTTTTAAAAAAAAGAGACATAATTGAACTAGTGGGAGCAAGTGTGGGACTGTGGGTGTTTGTGTATTGGGTCACTCCAGTGTAAGCATATGAGCATGTGTGTGTCTGTACACATATATGATGAAAGAGATACAGAGAGAGAGGGGACCACTTACAATAATGATCTTACTGAGATCTACAAAAGTACTTGCATCCTCGGCAGATTTAATTTCAGTAGAAGCAGGGCCACTTTGTTTCTTCAAGTAAGAAACAATACCATCCGCTTCACGTGGTCCTTTGAAGTCTTGGACAACGCTACCTCCATACCTCAAGATCTTAATTGTGGGAAACCCTCTTACGTCGAACTCACTGGCAAGAATCTTGTTCTGCTCCTCATTGGCGTCAACTTTGGCCAGAACAACTGGTGGATCATTCTGACTTAAAATTTGTGCTGCTTTCTCAAACTGCAATTTAACAAAGCAAAATGTTTAAATTTATTTTGCTTCCTTATGCTCCAAGACCCTATTAAGCTTTTAAGCTTCCACAGAGTGTCTTAGTGGTTCTTACCTCTGGAGCAAGTTTCTTGCAATGGCCACACCTATGTAAAACATCAATGTAATTAATAAGCTTGGAGAGAAAGGAAATTGCTTCTAATTTGAGGAATTATCCATACAGCTTAAATAGAGACGGTCATCCGAGATGAGAAACAAAAGCACTAACTATTTTATTGATTCAGAGATGAAAATGCACTAAAGATTCAAGCTTTGATTATTTAGCAGAGAAGTAACTGTAATATAGAGTTAAATAAACATCATTCACAATTTCACCATTATGAGCAGAAGCCCCTATCCTTCTACAAGTGTCTTCAACTCTTATTCGATGTCACTTGCTCCATACGAGACTTAGACATTATTACCAATCTTTACTACTCAGAGATATCCACAAACCACTATCCTCTCATCTTATGCTACACCTTCTATGATTACCATATGTCTTCAACTTTTACATATAATTTTAAAAAAAAAAAAAATCGACAAGGGACAGTTTTATGCAGTTTGAAACTTGGTCGATAATGGGTCTGCTCCTCTCCGATTCTACCATTATGTTCCAAGCTTTTGTCAATGGTTGGGTTGAAACTTATGATGTGTGCCTACCCACGCATCACAAGTTGAGCTCCTACCACTAGATTAACTGACCAAGGCCCTGGGGAGGCCAAATTTCACATCAAATTACCACAAGAAAATGACTTACCAAAGTCAAACAATTCCTTTAGCATAATAATTTCAATTAAAACGACTTTATTACACAATAAACCACAACCTAGATCTAAACCAATGAAAGATCCAAATGTCCATAACATCAGTTTAAGCTCTAATCGACTAAACAAAACACCAATTGACATTCAATAATTATCGAAAAGGGCTAATTACACTAAAAAGCTCTACAATATGAGTCAGTTTCAAAAGCACATCCCTGTTATTTTAAAATCAAACACTTGCACCTCCTACACTATCCAAATCCTACCCAAATATTAGCTTGAATAATATTTGCAAGAAGCTACAGATTCAAAAACACCAATCAACTTTCAACATAAAATAGGATTAATTACACTAAACACCCTTATAACATGAGTCAGTTTCACACAGACACTCGTGTATTTCAAAAGCAAACACTTAAACCCCCTATACTTTAGCAATCCTACGCAAAATATTAAGCTTAAAACAACAGATTCAAAAAAAAATACACAGAGTTACGGAAATCAAATCAAACCAATAACTAAAATTAAAATTAATTAAATATACCAAGGGGCGTAGAATTCGACGACGATGAATTTGTGTTGACCCACGAAATCTGAGAAATTTGAGTGATCCAAAGTCACTACATACTCCTTCTCTTCACTCTCTGAACCGTAACATTTTTGTGATCCGATTACTGCGAAAACACAGAGAAGTAATGAAATCCAAACCCTAATCGCCATACTTTTGTGATCTAACACTTCACTGGGAAAAATATCTAAAACACAGTTTAGTTTTTCATTGTGGATCTCAAGAGGGGTTTATATAGTATTTGCCACTAACTGTGCGGAGCTCCGACCTCGTTCACATTTAAATTGTCTAGATTACCCCCTCTTTAATTTCATTTATTTCTGGCCTTAAATATTTCAGAGTAAAGATTTTCCCAAATAAAGGAATTTTTGGAATTTAATGAATTGTCTTTTTGGGACCCAACATTAAATTTTGAAAGAAATCAGTTTACCTAGAAAATAAATCATTAGTAGTATAACTACTTTATAGTTATTCTATTTTTGACATAGTAATACTTGATGTAGGTATAATATCCAAAAAAATTTAAAGTTCTCACTAGAATCTTGAATATTAAAATTTTTATTATATATGAAAATTATATTTCATTTGATTGAATATTAATCATAGAGTATTTACTTTATATATTTTTATTTTCTATATATGAACTTTCACTCTATACTCAATATTTTTTATACAACTCTTTTAGATTAGTGAGAAAAAGTAAGATACATATTAAACATGTAGATTATGTCGGTGAAATAGTTTGTAAAAATATTTTCTTCAATCATTCCACGTGCTGAAATGTATTCTATAATAATGAAGTATTGGCACTACTTATTACATTTATTTTGTAGTTATACTTTGTCTAAATAATATATTTTTTGAAGCTTTATGAGTAAACTTTATTTATGACACCGTAAGTTTTGATACTCAAACACTATAGTAAACAAAAAAATATATGAATATATAAAGATCATAACTTTTATGACTACAATAATTAGAGTGGGTCAGATAGAATTTTTTTTTTTTTTTTTTTTTGGTGGTAGAAGATGAAGCATATTTGTTCTACTATTAGATATAAAAATTACTCCATATTTTGCAAAATATGAAGTAGGTGAGGAGGGTACTAAGGTCATTTAAAAGAAGTAGAAGTCTTCAGCTAAAGTTAAACTCTTTCCGTGATCCTAAGAAGCCAAAAAAAACGAAAAGAAAAAAAGTTATTGCAGTTAGAGAACGAGACAAACATGCTACTGACTCGTGACTGAAATACAATACTCTCGAGAATATCTTAACATAATACACACGCGCTGTGTCATGTCATATGTTACACGTGGAGCAAAATGATTTGTTTTTACAACGCAGCCATTGCCAAATGGCTTCTTCAAATACCTATGACGCGTCATGTACAATCTTTAAGTCTGTAAATCTCATGAGAGCCGCATGCAGTGCACGTGCTTGTTTCGGTGCTGATTTTTCGTACAAAGTCCACTGTAGAAATAGAAAAGTAGCGTACCCATCACGACGTAAGGCATATAAATCTTCGAATGTAAACATTGAAGAAAATACTTTTAACATTGCGTAAAACTCAAAAGCTAAAATGCACCAACACTGATACAGGTAAAACACGTTGAGAAAGAACTAGTTTTACCCTGCAAGTTGCATGTGTATGTTGCTCGTATGCCTATTAATATTAAAAAAAGGAAAAATTAAACAAAAGTACACATTTGAATTTTTTTTATAAATTATAAATATATTTTGGTACAATTACACAATATTGAAAAACTGAGTACCTATTTATAAACATAAAAAAAAATATAAATCCTAAACTAACAAAACTCTAGTCTTCTCCTCTCATTTATCCCATTTTCTCTCCCTCCTCTCTCCTCCTCCTCCACTCCCTATCTACCGCCGCCGACCACCATCCACATGTCGTCGTTCCCCGGCAGACAACCACTGGACCTCCTCCGAAAAAACAAAAAAATATATATATTTTTGAATTCCTCTCTATCGCGAAAATTATATCGTGCACATGGGTTAAATTTAACTATTTATGACTAAATATTATATTTTGAACACCTTTGACACAACCAGTAGTAATAGCCTAGTGATGCAGGGTGGTCAAATTTAGCTAAACAACCCCGGTTCAAATCCCAACTTATACATGTTTGAAGAAATATTTTTTTTTAAGTTTGAACACCTTTGAAAAAATTTCTGTCTACACCCTCTTTCCATTTTCACTACTACTTTTCTCAAATTCTCGTGGAATCTGCGTCGATATAGCTTCAAAGTTTTGGCCAACACCTAATTACGGCTACCAAGTCACTTTTCTCATAAGTGTTTACAATATATTTTCTACCCTCTCACCCTCCTCTGTCACCTCTCATACTACGATTCTCCATATTTGATATTGTTAGTTCAAATATGGTGATTTTTCAGTAAAATTTGGTATTTTTCCAACTACATCTCGTATTTGCGATCATTTTTACGTATTCTGGTTAGATCTGGAATTTTTCGGCCAAATCTAGTTTTTTCGTATTTTTATTTTATTGTATTTCATTGTATCTTCAGTGTTTCTGCATTGTGTTTAATTGTTTCTAGACTGTTTTTAGGTTGTTATGCATCGTCTTTGCATTGTATCTAACTGTTTTTGCACTATTTTTTCTGACTATTTCTGCAGACTTTGGCAGCGGCAGGGGCGAGGGATGTGAGGTGGAGGCTAGGATTTTCCCTTTCTAGTTGTTTGTAGCAACTTGTATATAAAAAATAATGATATATTTTGTAATGTGAATAATATTGCTATTTTTTATTTTTTTTGTAATTAAGGCTTCAAAATTATATATAAGTGTCATTAACCCTAATAAAAAGTGTATACAATAAAGATTAATTATGTATAATGGAAATTCACATCTTGATGCAGACATTCATTTAAATGAAAAAGTGAATATTGCGACATCTGTTTTAAATGGCTTTAATAGGACTCACCTTGGGGCTCGGTTTGGGGGAGGGGCACTAAAATAACGCCCTGATCTCATGTATGGGGATTAGTTCTGTGAGCCTTACACCCCAAGAGCTCGGTTGTGCACCTTGACATGTCTAATGCTTAGTGCTCAGAGGCTCGGCCAATAGATCCCATGCAAATCATCTTTTAAAATTTCTAATTAACATTGTTCATCCACAAAATTCTTTAAAAATGAATAATACAAGTTATATTCATTTAAAAAAAAGGTTGAAAATCAATTGTAGCAGAAACAACGAGACATAAAATTACATGCATTACAATTGAATATATATCATGAGTGATATGATCCTAACTAGGATTAGGAAAATAACAAGAAAATAAAATGATAAAGCAAGACCCAATCTGAATTGATTTGGAATTAACGAAAGAAAAAGTGGTCTAATCACCCCCCTTAAGACAACAACCAAAAAGAACCTATACTATTTATTAGTCCTCAATTGAATCAACATTCAATCATTCAATTGCAAACCAAGGAAATAAAGTGCTCAAGCAACATGCTTAGCCATTTTTTATTGACAATCATATTCATCATCAAAGTCTAACTAATGAATAAACCCCTCAATTAGCCTATTTGTAGTAGATACTAAATACAATGAATGAATGGGCTAAAAAGCCCCTAATTGATGATTCTGTCAAGCTGCCCAGACGTCCTTCATCGCGATCGCGCCTTGGGTGTCGCGATAGCGCCTTGTGAGCTGAAGCTTCTTCGCGATCGCATTGGACTCTTCGCGACCGCGCACTTGCATGAATCGCTTCATCGCGACCGCGCTCCTATGCTCGCGATCGCGCAGTTGAGCTAACTGCCTCTACGTGATTGCATCTCTTGCTTCGCGATAGCGCTGGAGCAAATTCCGGTAAGCTCTCATTTGCTTGATTCTTGGCTTCCAAGCCCTTTTGAAGCATTCCAAGCTCCGGATGTTCAACGTGAACCCTCCTGGCTTTAAGTACTCATCCAGATCGCATCATTCCCTCCTTCTTTAAAGGAATTCGTCCTCGAATCTGTACCTTACAAAACCATGACGCGAATAAGTACCAACTCAATAACTTTCCAAGCACTACACAGCAAAGAGGATGGAACAAAACTCACACACTCATGCTCAAAGTGTACACTCTTATGATATAGCCAAGTATCAAAAGCAATCATAAAGAACATTTTTCCAATTCCAACATAAAAAACTTGGCTATAAAAGCAACAACAAGCAAGCTCATTTACAAAATAATCTTCATTTTTAGACTCATTCAACTCATGCCAAGCCTCCATTGAAAATTTATCACTCTTAACATTTGAGGCTCTAGCATGATCCAATTTAAATGTATGCTCAAGACTAGGAATAGAGAAAGTAAAGAAATTGACACTAAAACTAGCATCTATTACTTTACCACTACAATCACTAGGCCTCCCTCATTCTTTAAGGAGAAATCTTCACCTTTAGAGGACTTCCAAACATTGGACAAGCTTTCAACAAATATTTTGGGAGTTAGCTTTCTAACATCCACACAATTATCACTCTCAAGCAAGTCATAAGAATTATTTTGAACAAATAATGGATTGTTAATACTAAAATCACCTTTCAACACTTCATCTTGCTCATTTTCAACAAACAATGGATTTCTAAATAGTTTAAAGCCTTGACGCAAACCACCACCACAATAAAGAGTGCTATCAAATGCTATCACATCAAGATCGAGCAACTCATTGGCATATTTTTCAAACAAAGGTGGAGTGTCAAAACTCAATTCATTATGTTCAAGCTCATCCATTTGCACATCACTAGTGTAGGACAATTCACACATAGAAAATTCATTAATTTTCTTTTTATAAGTGTGCCCAACTAGTGTATGCTCACAACTACTATCGTCAATGCAAGATAAAGAATCATTAATTCCACAAAAAGTAAAGCTATCAACCATACTCAAGTCTCGATCAAACTCACCCAAAGGTATACAAGAGTTAGGATTAGCTTTATGACCTTGTAGCACATCTAAAGATTCTTCTTTACCTTGACTTTTCAAAAGTAAGTTCACTTGTTCATTTGGAGACTTCACGTTGGTCTCTTCTTTTCCTTCCAAGCATGGAACCACTTCCAAAGAAGGATTCCTAATTTTAGCTTCTTCAAGAGTACGTTCAAGAGACACAAAACAACTAGAGAAACAAGAAAGGTCAGAATTGTTAGAATAAGGAAAATCCTCACCCTCACTATTTTGTTTTCCCTCTTTCTTTTCTCTCATTTTATTTTCAAACTCATCTCTTTTATCTTGTGACAACTCACTCACTTCACTCAACTCAAGCTCTCCTTTTTCCTCTCTTGAGTTGTCACTTGTCACTTCCTTACCCCTCTCAATCTTTTCTCTCTCAAGTTCATTTGAATTAGGATATGTGCCAATAATTCCTTTGGAAGGAGAAGGGGTACTCTTGACCTCATCTTTCAATTTTTCTCCTTGAGAACCTTCATCCAACATTTGCCTCACCCCTTTTGCCTTTGTCTTTCTTGCCAATTTTAGTATTCCCAAATAAAATTCTTTGACTTTCAGTGGAGGGGTGGCGTTGAGAATAAACTTTTGGTCCCGTAAAGTGAGAGCATGTTTTCCAAACTTCTCACTATACTTGGCATTTATAGCAAGATTCCATGGTTTTTCCAACAACAAGTGACACCCTTTTATGGGCATCATATCACATAGTACTTCATCATGATATTCACCAATTTTGAACTTTACCCACATTTGTTGTGTAATGACCACAAACCCATCTCCATTCAACCAAGGCCACCTATAAGGTAAGGGATGACCACAAGTTTCCAACTTTAATTACTCAACCAAAGAAACACTTGCAACATTAGTATGAGTCTTATAATCAATGATCGTAGCACAAGTGAGCCCTCCAACCTTACAAATTGCGTGGAAGAAGTTCTTTCTTTCTTCCAAAAATTGCTCTACACAAACTTCATCACACTCATGGTTGTCTACAAAATGATTCCGTTTAAATATAGTTCTCAAAGCATTGTTAGTCCAAGACAAATCACTTATAGTACATATATCACCTTTTCTTACTCTAGGCCTCAAGTTGCCTTTCACATAAGAATTAGAGATATTAAACCTTCTAGCACAATTAGAATATGTAGACTCTCCTTTTCTCATGGATTAATTACCACTTCTTCTCAAACCAATAGCAAGACCACTACTACTCTCATGTTTATTTTTAGGAACACAGAGTGGATGCAAATGAACAATCTTTATAATAGGCTTCATCATCAATTCTCTCTATGACACTATATATATTTTCATGTTCATCACAAAAAGAGTAAGTAGAAACATTGTACCTTGAAGCATCACTTTCATCATCTCCACGACTAGAAGCATAGGAGTTTTTATGACCACATTCATCCTCATAAGCCTCATAGTCTCCACGAGCTTCATGATCACCGTAGTGACTCGCTTCATCTTCATAAGAGCCATAGTTCCCCGAATCATCATAGCAACTCCCACCATCATCGTAGAAACCATAGCCTCCACAATCATCGTAGCAATCCCCATCATCTCCATAGGAGTCGTAACCTCCACAATCATTATCTGAAGACATATTTGCAACAATAGTAACAAAAAGATCTCACAAATTTACTCTCTCATGTGTATCACTCGATATATGATCACTCAATTTTCTTCCCATTCGTGTATACACTCAAGGTCAATGAATTTTGTGACCACACTCTAATGTTCTCACCACTCAAGCCTTTTACCTCTCGTTGGCTAAATCAAGTTACTTTTCGCACTCAATTCCAATTTGACAATCGAACTCAATCTAATTCGGGACGGAAAGGAGTTTTTGTGGCAAAGAACGGACAATGAAAGCTAATCGGACGGAATTAGAAAAAGTTAAAGAAAGGAAAGAAGAAAGGCACGAATCGAATTGGCACGAATTGGATTCGGATGAGATTTTGTTTATGATCTAGAAATTCACTGTATTTGATGATATGATAGGGGTTTGGGTGATCTGAAACTGTTGTGGGGCTGTTCCGAGCAATCTATGAAGTGAATGAAGCAGCAATAAATAAATAAGCCTGCGCGATCGCGACACTTCTCGCACGATCGAGAAGAGCAAATTCTGAGTCTGATGCAGAACTTGAAGCCCGAATTTCTGGAAATTTTCTTCACTTGAATCTTCACAAATCAACTTGTTTTTGCTCCAAATTTGAGATAAAAGCTCCATATATCTACGTGAACAAATCCCAATGATCAATTCTTCAAGAGCAACACCCAAAATGCAAAAGCCTCAAATCTTTGTTGAAGAACCCTAGATTTTGATTCTTCAAATTAACACCCCAAATGTTGTTTGTTGTTCAATTCCTTCGAGAATCAGCTTCTAGAATCACCAAGAAACAATTGGTAATAAAGATTTCATCTAAAGGAAACCTAAACCTATGACTCAATTTTTGGGTTTTTGATTTTTTTGTGATTTTCAGATTTGATAAACAAATTTGGGTTAGTGATTGTAAGAACAAACACTAATCCAGCTCTAATACCAAATGATATGATCCTAACTAGGATTAGAAAAATAACAAGAAAATAAAATGATAAAAGCAAGACCCAATTTGAATTGATTTGGAATTAAGGAAGTGGATTAGGGAAAACTGGCCTAATCACCCCCCTTATGACAACAACCAAAAAGAACATATATTATTTAGTCCTCAATTAAATCAACATTCAATTGCAAACCAAGGAAATAAAGTGCTCAAGCAACATGCTTAGCCATTGTTCACTCACAATCATATTCATCATCAAAGTCTAACTAATGAATAGACCCCTCAATTAGCCTATTTATAGTAGATACTAAATACAATGAAGGAATAGACTAAAAAGCCCCTAATTGCTGATTCTGCCAAGCTGCCCAGACGTCCTTCATCGCGATCGGGCCTTGGGTGTCGCGATCGCGCCTTGTGAGTTGAAGCTTCTTCGCCATCGCGTTGGACTCTTTACGACCGCGCACTTGCATGAATCGCTTCAACGCGGCCGCGCTCCTATGCTCGCGATCGCGCAGTTGAGCTAACTACCTTTGCGCGATCGCGTCTCTTGCTTCGCGATAGCGCTGGAGAAAGTTCCAGTAAGCTCTCATTTGCTTGATTCTTGGCTTCCAAGCCCTTTTGAAGCATTCCAAGCTTCGGATGTTCGGCGTGAACCCTCCCTGGCTTTGAGTACTCATCCGAATCGCATCAATGAGGGTGAATATCATTTATATATTTATAATTAAAATGCACACCCAATGTATATATCATCACTTGTTTCTCTAATCTTCTTTAGTTATTTTTTATTTTCTCAATCTTTTTACGTTTTTTTAAAATTAAAAAATTAAAAAAAAAATAAGATTCATGGAGCGTACGCCCTATATCTCGGGGCTTACGCCTCGCCCCAAGATAAGTAAAATACCTCGCTTCACATCCCACCTTTAAAAACATTGATTACAACATATATGGTATTCAACCAATTTGATAATTGATGTCATATAAAGTTGAAAAATGAACAGTTAAGCTATTAGTTAATATATTATTTGTAATTAATTTTTATTATTGCATGAGAAATGAGATGTATGTTAAGTTGTTATATCCTGCTTATGAGATTTTATAGACGATGTACTAGGTATATTATCATCTTTTCACTTCAGTTGCTACAATTAGCATTAATGATTATTAATCACATATTTGTATTTACCTATATGTCTATATATATCAAAAATATGAAAATTTCAGTGAAATGATCGATCTTTTTATCCTTCATAAATGCATCCCATAGTGAATATAATTATAAGTAGTTAATCTAATAAAAGAAGAAAAGAATTAGGAATTGCTTTGGTAAAGTCATTGGGAATTCATAAGTACTTATTTATTTCATAACAAAAATATTGTTATCTAAATAATTAACACATTAAATTATTGCTATTTGTTTAAACTAATGATTATCAACTATAAATAGTATCAACTATAAATGGTATCTTATCCTGCTAAACACAAATTACTACTCTCCAAAAGCATTTTAACGAAGATCACTTTTAACGAAAGCACTTATCAAATAAGCAGTTTTTAGAAGCTTGGTCAAACACGCTCTTAGAACCTGTTTGGAGTCTGTTTGGCCAAGTTTTTGGGGGGGCCAAAAGTGCTTATTTTGAATATTTGAGGTGTGTGGCCAAGCTTCTAGGGAAAAAAGTACTTTTGAGTGACAACATAAGATATTTTTCTGCTGGCGGGAAGACGTTGAAAAAAGTAGCTTCTTGAAAAATGAGTGCTTTTGATTATTTGGTACAAGAATACCCATGTCAAACTTCCATATTTAATCAAATTAATATTATTATATATCAATTTTTTCAATTTGGTAATTTGTTTCATTTATAGGTCAAACACAGATTAATAACAAAGGTGTTGTAAAACTAATAGTAAAGTAGTGCAAGAACAAGACAAAATATATGAGAGGAGAAGGAAGAACTTGTATTATTCTCAAAGTGTTTCAAGTGTGTCTTCCATAGAGCCAAATGTGCTCTATTTATAGGATACAAATACATAGGTTACAATCAACCCAAAGGTTATAAGAATTAAGTAGTGACTTAATAAGGAATTAGTGGTCACTTAGTGAGGAGGAATTAAGTAGGAGAAAGTGGGATAGTAAACCATATGTTATAATTGAATAATGGTGAGTAGGGGTCATCCACACAAATAAATGAATTTATAACGCTCCCCCTTGGATGACCATTTAGAAGATAATGTGTCTCGTTAAAACCTTACTAGGAAAAACCCGATGGGAAAAAGCCTAGTGAAGGAAAAAGAGTACACACACATCCTGTAATACGTCTTTAGAGCTGCCTCATCAAAAACCTTACAAGTAAAACCCAAGTGGGATAAAACCTTGTTAAGGGAAAAAGAGTGCAGCATGTACTTTACTCCCCCTGGTGAAAATATCATTCAATATCTTGAAGACGACACATTCCAATCTTGTAAATCAGCTTCTCAAATGTTGAGATTGGTAATGACTTAGTGGACAGATCCGCCAAACTATCACTAGAGTGAATTCTTCCGCATTAATTTCATCATTCTTTTGAAGATCACGACTGAAAAGGAATCTTGTTGAATATTTCTCTCCTCAGTTGTATCTTCCTTTTAGCTGAACTATCCATGCAATATTTCATATAATATTACTGGGATCCTCGTCTTCAAAGAAATACCACATTGTTGCTGAATATGTTGAGTCCTTGATCTCTATCACCAATATTGTCGCATAGCTTCAAGCATAACTATTATCTCTTCATAAATTGAAGATGTAGCAGCAACAATTGATTTTATAAAATACTATAATATAGGTATTCTACCACAACAAATAAATACCAAGTTATTATCGGGCTTTGTGGATCAAGTAGATACCATGTATTCTTCTGATGTCTTCGCGTTGAGGAAGAACTAAATCTTACCAATAAGCTTATAACAAAAGCTATAACCAGTGGAGTATATTTGATAAGATACTTCAACGCATCAATTGTATTAAAATATAATATTTCAATATCAAGAAGCTCGCAAACGCAATTTTACAACATGTTGCCGGATTGTTTTAATCTGTATAAATATTTATGAAGCTTCATTGAATAGGTTTCCCGGGAACCTTTACATGCTTCTAGGATTTTGAATCCTTCAAAGATAAATATATTGTTGCTCAATGAGCCATATAAAAGGTTGTTGCAACATTCATACGCATATCAAGTCTTTCATGCACTGCCAGACATATAACATATCTGAAGGTGATTGCATCCACCAAAAGGAGAATATAGCTCCATATAATCAATGTCAGATCTTTGTGGCTCAAATCGTACTTTATTTTTAACGACTTATTATTATCAATATTTTTGCACAAAAATATCTTTGTACACCACTGGCTTTGCACTTTCAGGTGTTTGGACTATAAGTCCAAAAACTTCACGTCACTCGAGTAAAGTCAATTTTTGCTTGAATGTGTTTTGCTATTTTTTGGCCAATATTTTCATGTCTGTATTCCTAACAGACTTAAGCTCAAGATTCTCATAATTATATAAATATTGAGCTTTATAATATATGTAAGATATCGACGACGATAATTTCATATCTCGGTTTCCAATCCGACATAACATATTGAGATCTCTTCACATTCATAAATTTTTAGGTACCTGAACCTCTCCTGATGAGGTTTTATGAAGTGTTATGTCGTGGGCTATTTTAGAGCCCTGCCTCCTTATTTGACCATCATAATCATTTTATCCTTTTCTTTTTCAAGAATTTATCTTTGGAACTGAATGGTATACCACGCTTCAGGCGTGCCTTAGACTCATTGACATAAATAGATTGTCTCACCAGGACATCAGGAGCATTAGCAGCTGGAATATAATATTTTTCTTTGGGTCAGTAATGCATCTGGCAGTGACTTGCATTATCTTTATATGAGGATAGTAATCAAATGATAATTTAATTTATTTATTCCTCAGCTGCATTAATTTCTCCCCTAATGTTAGCCAAACTAACGTTCGTTCCAAACCTTATATGGGATCCATCTTTATGCGTTGCGGTGGAGCAATTGATAATATACCGCACATTATAATTATTAGATAGAAAATATTTGGTTCCTTACCCTGAAGCAATTATGAGGGGGAATTCATTTTGTGGCATGTCGTGCACAAGTGCTGCTTTATGGATATATCATACCTCATACTTGATTTAGGTAGCATTGTTCTCATATGCATGGTTTAGCAATTGGGGGCTTTCAATATATGAATATGCTAAACTTGCTTGCAAACATTATCAAGATAACTTATCTTGATTGCATAATCTGGAAATATGCTCATAATAAGATTTATTTGAGCAAATACTTAACCTCGCAAGCACCATTGCGAGTTTGTAATAAAACGCACATGTGACCTTATCACAGATGCATCTATTTATAATAATTATATGGTCCACATGGCAGGTGAACGAGCCCATATTTACCTTTTATACATTCCAGAAGTGCAGGGATCCTGATCCCAAATTTAGTTAGCCGAATAATTTGTTTATCTTGAGAACAAACAGCACAAAAAGAATTCTTGAAGAATCCTGATTCTTCAGTATATACCCATGCGAATTCTCATTTATATACTTTGTGCATCATATTTGAACCGGGATGGTCAAATCGGTCATGCCAACTTATAAATTAATTCATCTAGTGAATTAGAACTTTACTATAGCATGGGCATTGTAACAATAAATTAAATGTTTATTTTGGCATGCACATATAATTTTACCACACTTATATTTTGATTAGTACATACACGAGGAAGAGGCGGGGAGCTTTACAAGCACATATATCTCTCCCGACATTCTTGTAGTAATATAAAGATATTCATATCTTTCTATCAAATTTAGTCTCTTAGCCTTTTTAGCAAATGTATTTGAAACTTAACAAGTTTCTTTCGAGACATACTGCAATAAATATTTTATCAATCTCATTCCTCCAGGTAGTAATATTTTGGCTCTTCCGAAGCATTCAAATAGCTTTGTACTACCATATATTTTATTACACCAACCATATGGTGAATATCTCCTTTCAAAGAGAAAATCATATTATTTTTCTCATGGTAAAATCATTATAGGCAAGCTCAATTTCTTGCTTCACTTGCTCTTATGTAATTCATAATAATACATAATTATGGCGTACGTTCTGTATGAGAGCAATGACCATTTATGCCACAATAAATAAAAGAATTATTATAGTCGAACCTTTTCTAGAGGTGAATTGTGGTACTTTATCAACCATGCATGGGCACATCCATATTCATCTTTCTCGAACCTCTTCTGGAGGCGAGTTTTGATATTTTATCACATATTGCCACATTCACTTCGGTGAATGGGTCTATATTCATAATATTTTTTATGAATTGTCTCATTCACTGCAAGGAATGGACCATAATCATCTGGACTTGCCTCATGCTCATATGATACATTGAAGGCATTATTATATTTACCGTTTGAACGGTTACTTTTTGAGAACCCTTATTGTTCTCTTATTTATTTCACAATGATAACTATTTTTTCATCACTTGCCACGTTCACGTCCATGGTTTCTATCATGGTAATTATTTTATCGTCTTTTAGACATAAAATTATTGCCTTCTTTCAGATATAAAATATTGTGTCTTCTTTTAGGCATATTATGTTGTGTCTTCTTTCAGACATAATGATAATTTCTTTCTTTCAGGCATATTATGTATTGCTACTACATTCACATCTGAGAATGGAGCATTATGTTGTGCTTCCACATTCACCTTATGGAATGGAGCTTGTCTTGCTCCCACATTCATCTTATGGAATGGAGCATATATTGCTCCCACATTAACCTCTATGAATGGAGCCTATTTAGTGGACAGACTTCATGATTTTTATCAAAAATACTTTATCTTTTTTATAATACTTTAGTTTGCCTCAATCATCATTATGTCATCAATATCTTATTATTGCAAAAGCGTGTTACACCGTAATGCATTAGGAGTTGAATATGCTATCTTACCCTTAACTAATGGCATAATAGGCCAAAGTGTGTACATATGGTGCGACTTGAAGTACAATACTTAAAGGTACTCATGCTTCGTGTAATTGAAATATAGTACTGTAATCATGTATCAGTGATATAACACTAATATATCGGGTAAAGATCATAAAAAAAATAAGCATTATTTCTTCGGTCTCCACTTACCAAGAGTATAAACATTTATACCCAACTATAAATCAAAGAAGCATTCTTTAAAAGTTGCTATATTTGTTTCATTCCATATATCCATGTTAGAGTAAAATATTAACCATACTACATAATCCATGTTTGCTCTCACAAGCAGTTTACCTTGAAACATGAGTAGAACTGATCTACAATATCATGTTGCTAGACCATGCACCCTTAAATTGTTGTCAAATGATAGCTACAAAATCAACCAAACAATGGAAGAATAGACAGAAGTTGTAGTCAGTGAAAGGTTTCCACAATTTAAAGTGGTATAAAACAAAATGAAAATAGGGTACTATAAATTTTGAGATTAACAAAAACCTTAATATGAATGAATTTAGAAATCAAAAAAAAAAAAAAAACTTATCTTGTGTTAGCAACCAGAACATTGGCTTCTATCAATTGCATCATAATTTACTTTTCGTTTCTTCTAAATCGTGTAATAAAATAGAGACTCATGTTGATAACGTGTTGTAAAACTAATAGTAAAGTAGTTCAAGAACAAGACAAAATATATGAGAGGAGAAGGAAGAACTTGTATTATTCTCAAAGTGTTTCAAGTGTGTCTTCCATAGAGCCAAATGTGCTCTATTTATAGGATACAAATACATAGGTTACAAACCAACCCAAAGATTATAAGAATTAAGTAGCGACTTAATAAGAAATTAGTGGTCACTTAGTGGGGAGGAATTAAGTAGGAGAAAGTGGGGTAGTAAACCATATGTTATAATTGAATAATGGTGAGTAGTGGTCATCCACACAACTAAATGAATTTATAACAAAAGGCACTTTTTTAAAATTTCACTTATTAGAAAAGCACTTTTGATAAAAAGTATTTCTCAAAATAAATTGATTTTGACGGCTTGACCAAACATGCTCTTAGTATCAATTTGAATGGTATTAATTGCATAGTCTTTTCCATGCCTAATTCTTTTACCAACCCTAATTTGTTCACAAAGGCGAGTCTTCAAAAGAAGTCCACTCAAAAACTAGCATTAGATTGTAGGGCTTAATATGGATAAAATTGTATAAAGTTAAGTTATTTATTTTTATTCATCAATAAGATAATTCTACATTCTATAAAAATGTAATACATAGAACTCTAACTAAATACTGAATCCTAAAATTAAATATACAAAGAATATATAAATACCACAAAATAATCGTATTAGTGTATGCCTACTATATTTTCATTGTATGTATAGTGTATCATTGTCCATACAATGAAAATACGCTATATATACAAAATAATACAACAAATTTTTTTAGCAAATTCCGGCAACCGGAGACAGCAGCCTAAGGTGGCAACTATGGGGGCGGCGGAGAAGTGAAAATCTAGTGTACGAGGAGTATCTAGGATTTTTTTCCATCATTTATATTACTATGTTTTTTTAATTTTTTTTATTATATTATGAAAATGGTGTAATGTTGACATTTTGTGTAAAGTGAAATTTTTGTTTGTATTGCTCACAAGTACTGCAGCAATAATGTGAACATTTTCTTGGATAACAACATAAGAGTACAATCCTGATGCATGGGAAAAGAAAGGAATAGACAACCTGTGAAAAGCAAATAAAACAATAACTTTTTTAATGGATAAAAAATTGCAGTATAGTTCCAAACAAAAAAAAAAGTTTCTATGTATTACTAAACTCGGGGAATACAAATCGAAGACAAGACGTCATTTCATGTCTTAGAATTTACAACTCAAAATTATTAGACATATTACCAAATAATTCCCCTTCCTACCATGCCATTTAAGAAAAGTTAATAAAATGAATTTTACAAGGGGCAACATATAAATCTCACTACACGGCTAGAATGCATGGGACAATACCAAACTATTCTGTACTCAACTCCCATTCTCGACCAAATGAAGAGTCACAAATCTTAACAGAACAATGGTATTGAAATTTCATTACGAGCTATAGATTTAAACCTTTATAGCAGGCTGCTTATTATCCCTATATAACAAATGAATCCTTTAACTCATAAGCACCTAGGAAGTTAGAGGAATTATTCCTTTTAAGACTGGATAACAGACTATAAGAACTAAATCCCAACATACGAACTTCTGATCTTCTTTTGACAAGAACCAAACTAGAAATGATTAACCTATAAATGGTCTAAGAAAGAGATTTGGTAGGAAGCTACACACCTTGCAACTCTAAGATCTTTCATTTAAACTCATACAACCTTCAAATTCAGAACCGGCTCTAACATGAAAAAAAACCAATTCTCAAACAGAAGAGAGGGAAACCTGCACCCTCTCACACTCAAAAACAGCCCAGCATTAGATCTATGCCCTAACAGGATCTCTACATCCTCTCCCTCACAGACCTACACCAACCAGGAACTCCCTACACACCACCTGAACCTCTAGGACCTCCCTGCTATCACCACTAAACTCCTCTCAAACTCTCAACAGAACTCCAGCTAAATCAGCCCCTCTACAATACCTGAAAGCAAACTCAATACAAACTCCAACCACCAGAACTTTTACTACAGCTTCCAAAACCCAATCTGGACATTCTCAACTCCCTGAACAAGATGAGCCAGACCGGCCCCCATCCCTGAACACCTGCTACTCCTCTTACAAAATAGAACCAGGACCTCACCCTGACTTTCCTTCACACCTCTTGCAGCTTTCAGCAGGAGAAACAACCTCTTTTCCCTTTGAAACACCACCTGCAAACCTCCAGGAAACAAGAACAATCCTACAAAAATCCTACACATCCTCAGACCCTATCCTAATCACTACTATCAGACCTGCAAGACTCCTGGCCACCTGAACAACTCCAAATCCCTCACCTTTTGAACTCAACAGAATAAAGCCTGCACCCACTGCAATACCTTAAACAATTAAGCCACATGCTCCCTCTAACTTACACTTGAACCTGCATACCCTTAACACCATAACAGACAATAACTTGAAAACTGCCTGAACCCTTAGATCATTTCAGACATAGGACAAGAAACTAAAGGGAACAGCTTTTCTACAGGCAAACCAGACCACTTCAACCCTCTTCCACATTCATACACACTCTTGCAGGCTTTATTTTTAATCTTATGACAACAAAACAGGCTGGAACTTCAAGATTATACCTAACTGATACACAAAGATCATACCTTTACAACAAAGTATTTCCTTATCTAAACTGACACGCATACTTATCCATAGCAGTTTTGTACGAAATTTTATGTAACAGTAGCCAAAAACTTAGTCGAATGAATGAAAACACCAATGTTCAAATACTACATAAGCTTTAAATCACATTATATTGTATAGCTATGCTGCTGCACCTCCCATAATGCAAGTAGCTCCAGTATTTGAGTGTGATGCTCAACAGTTCCCTAATTTGCATGCATTCCTGTTGAAAAAGGAATTTGGTGGCTTCTCAAAGACAAGAAATGAGAAAAGCAACGGGGAAGGCTTCCCAATGCTAAAGAGAGCAATGGCACAATGATAGATGAGAATGCTCTACCATCTCAAGCAGGCTTAGGTGAAGCAGAAAAGGAAAATATGAATGTTCTTGACGTGGTTGATCCACCAGTGTATGATGGGATAGGAGATCCTCATGATCATTTGAAAGCATTTGTTGATTGGGTGGCAATATTTGGAAAAAGCAATGGAATCAAGCTGAGGTTGTTTGTTAAGACGCTAGCGGAGCGGGCTTTAACGTGGTTTGCACTACAAGACCTTGGAAAGCGATTCACATGGGATGACTTAGCTCGTAACTTTGTCAAGCAATACGAACTCCCGAACCCGACCTTTGCAAGGGGCAATCCACTGAAAAGAAAATCTGTAGAACTTCAAGAAGAGCCGTTTGCAATAATTTCTGACAAGAGAAAGTGTGAATTGGTTGAGGCACAATCCAAAGACAAAGGAAAAGTTGTCATGTCAAAACCTTTGCCAGCCATAGCAGGGGAACCTAATGCACACGGGCAAGTAATTATCAATCCAAGTTCACAGTCAAACCGTGCCAAAAGATCTGCTTTCGCATTCACACGGCTCCCAGAATCTTACACAAGATTGTTTGAAAGGCTCAAGGGATTAAATTTGGTACATCCTATAGAATCAAAGCCGTATTGGTCACATAAGCCTGATAATTCGGGAAAATTTTGTGCTTACCATTCAGGGATGCAGGGGCATAGTATCGAAGAATGCACTTTATTTAAGCAGAAAGTTGAAAGCTTAATTAACTCTGGCCATGTCAAAATTCTACCTACAAATAGCACTGGCGAACTTTTTGTTGCAATCTTTCCATATGCAAAGGGAGGTTCCTCGAAGAGGGGCATTTAGGCACCTATCAAGTTTCAAAAAAGTAGTAGAGTTTCAGAAGCAGAAGTTAGTTTATTTGCATTATTAGGAAGTAACTATTGTAATTTTCTTTTGTTAGTTTTGTTGAAAGAAAAGAAAGAATATCAAATTATGAATGTTTTAATCTATTTCTATGTAAGCAAATTACTGTAACCGGTTTCCCAAGGCGGGAAGCGTAGGCAACTCATATCGAGTTTCGGTTACACCAGTATTTGAAAATTCTCTTTTGTGTAAGCAGAACTACGCATGGTCTCCCAAGGAGGGATACGTAGGCTCCTCCATCGGGCTCGACCCTGTAGTATTTAAATTTTAATTTTTCCAAAGATAGAAACTGGGGTAGATTTTGCAAAGCAAGTAGAAAACATGAGAGATTGCAACTGGGGCAGATTTTGCAAAGGAAGGTGAAATGTTGAAGTCATAACTGGGGCAGAATTTTGCAAAAAGCAAGTTGAAGACATTGAGTTGGTTTGGTCGTTATTAGAAGCAGTTTTCAAGGGATTGGTGCATACTGTTGTTTTACAAGAAGAATCGATAGTCGAGCAAAGTATTGATGTTCAAAATAAGCCGACCATTTTAGCAATTTGTGTCAAAATGGTCTAGCTCACATACTAATTTAGTAAAAACTTTTAAAATTGTTCTTTTCTCAATTACCGTCTTGAAAAATCAAATTTTATTGATCATTGAGTTTCGAACTCTTAAGTAATTTACTCGTTTGTTGAGTCAGGATTTTGGTCCCATCCATTCGGCCCAATGGCCTATTTTATACTTGAAATTTTATGCATGCATTGCTATTTTACGTATTGACTTGCTTTTGTTCAATGTGTAGAATTCATTTGTTAAAGGTTCGCTAGCATTGAACACTGAAATGACTGAAAATCTACATCAAGGACAAAACAACATGGCAAAGCAGCTTCAGGCAACCAGTTCTGGTATGGGTATCTTGCAAGCGCAGAATGATGATGTTGAAGGACATGTGGTCCAAAGGAATAGAATTGTCAACTTTGTCAACAATAGCAAGCCTTTGCCAAATACAAGCTTTACATCCAATCCACCTTACTTAACAATGCCTAATTATCCAATGCCTATCCATACCATATATCCACAAATCCCACAAGAATATCTTACAAATCAAAATGCTTGGCCAGCTGCAACTTTATACCAACTGCCTTTTATCACTATGCCTGTTGTGGAGAGTGCAAGCTTTTTCTCTAGCATTCGAGAGGAGTATTCCCTTTGCCCCGCTCTCGATCTCCAAAGCCAAAGAAAGAATACCAAGAAGAATGAGACTTGCGCCCCCCAATCAATTGATAATGCGTTCACCAGAATTGCCTGAGAAAGAAGTTGAGACAACTTATACTCACAATGTGGATGAATAGATTTTGAGAAAGATCATGGGAAAGGAATTGCGCTCTAGGAACATTCAGAGTTTATATTATGAAGACTTGTGCATTCATCCGGATATTGAGCTTCCACGTGGGTACAACATACCAAAACTCAACACTTTCGATGGAACGGGAAGTCCCTACATTTATTTGAAAGATTATTGCAGCAGATTGATCGGAATTGGGAAGAATGAAGCTTTGCTGATGAGACTATTTAGTCAGAGTTTGTCAGGAATGACACTTGCATGGTATACTAAGCAAAATTTTACCAAATGGCACACATGGGAAGACATGGCTCGAGACTTTGTGGAACAATACAAGTTCAACATAGTAAGAGATCCTTATCTAATTGATAATGTGCAGAATCAAGAAGATGCCGCATGAGTCTGTTGCAGAATTTGCTGTGAGATGGAGGCTAGAGGCTTCTAAGATACATCCTCCATTACCTGAAGATGAGCTGATAGCAACTTTCATTGATCTTCAAGAAGGCATATTTTATGAAAAGCTACTTTTTGCCAATTTAAAGGATTTTCCCAGTTTAATCCGGTATGCAAAGATTTTGGAAGAAAAGTATCAAACCGGAAGGTTGATTGACTATGACACTACAATGCCAGTTTTCAATTGTTCTGATGCACCTGAAAATATTCAAGACTCCCAGCCTTCACAAGTGCACTACAATCATGATATGCAGAATTTAAGCCATCTGCATCGATCTTATCAGGCACCATCTGGTCATCAAAGCACAAAGAAGTTTAGACCCCGTACTTTCACTCCTCTATATGAATCATTGTCAGGCATATTCGAGAGATTGAAAGTAGAAGGGCTATTGCAAGCAAAGAAGGGATGGATCCCAGAGAATCTGCCTCAAGGATTTGATTTATCAAATAGATGTGCATACCACTCAAATATTCAAGGCCATGATACAGAAGAATGTTCGGCACTTAAGCACAAAATCCAGAATATGATTGAAAAAGGCAAGATAAGGGTGAAGCAAGAGCAAACAAGCAATTATGGTCATTCAGCAGCAAATGCAATTATCATCAGAGGTGATTCATCAAAATTGGCACCAAGGCTTTTGAAAAGGAAGCGTAAAGCTTAGCAAGAAGATTAAATGACAACACTTTATTTTTTTTTGAAAATGAAATTTCCCTGCCTAACTATCTTATGCTTGCCCACTCTTTTGAAGTTTTATGTAATGAACTATCTTGTACCCTTTATTGGGCTTTTCATCCCGAAATCAATGAAAATCCATTTTTTCCCAAATAAGCCCAACCAAAGAATTTTAGATGATATCCTTTTGTGCAAAAGAAGAATTTCAAGAACATCAAAATCTCGTAGCAACAGTGCATCTGAGCGCCATATAAGAAGATACAGATTTGAAGCCGCATTAGGTGTTCAATCAAGCCAGCCACTATTTGTCCAAAAAGTAACAACTTTTTCTTTGGAAACAGGGGCAAAATGTGTTTGCATGATACCGAAGAATTCAACATCAAGACAAGAGGAGCCAAGCAAATTGCTAAGGCTTCGTACAGTTTTAGAACTCACAATTTTTCTCTGAGTGCAGGAATTCCACAAAATGGAAGATTGAGGAGAACTAGCAACCATCAGTTTCTCGGAGATTATTCGCCTTGTCGCATATGCAGCGGAAATCTATTTATTTCTTTTTTATTATAGCCTTTGCTTTATTATTCACTCATTTTCCAACGCATTTACTTTGAATTTGCAGGAATTGAACGTCAGATCCAATATGAACTGAAGGCAGCATTCGACGCTTTGCAGCACTATCAATACAAGAAATACGGCCCAGCTTTGCTTATTGGTTTTGTATTATCTTGCCTTAATTAATCCAATTTGCAACTTTGTTTCGCAGGCTGCTATCAAATTTACGCTCGTTCACCTTATATTCGAACGTGTTGGGCTCGTTCGCCTTATAAATGAATATTTTGGGCCCGTTCGCCTTAAAAATGAACAATCCGAGTTCATCCACCCGTAAATCGGATATGCAGATTTACTTCAAGTCATTTTGGAACATTGGATGCTTCAAGACTGGACGTCTCATTTGCTTTATCAAATGATTGGAGCACAGTTCAAGATCACATTGCAGATTGCCACTAGATAATTATAGCATTACGCTTATCACGGTTTATTGCTGAAAGGCGGCATTTCTCTTTCCTATAATTCTTGCAATTGTTAAAATATCAGTTTCATTTCTATTCCGCAAAGACAACATTCACTAAAATTCCATTGTTGTGATTTGCAGATATTTCTAAGTTTGAAGAAGCACATGCATTAATGAATTTTGTGTCTTTTGCTTTATCTTATGATTTGGGCTCGTTCATCTTATAATTGAACGTTTTTGGCTCGTTCGCCTTATAAATGAACGTTTTGGGCCCGTTCGCCTTATAAATGAACAATTCGGGTTCATCCACCTGTAAATAGGATATGCAGGTTTTTTCAAGTTGCGCTAGGACGCTGGATGCTTCATGACCCGATGCATCATTACTTTATCAATTGAATGGAGCACATTCCGAGATTGCATTGTAGACTACCCCTTCATGATTTAAAGCATTATGCTTTGTCATGGTTTATTGCCGAAAGGCGGCATTTCTCTTTCCTATAATTCTTGCAAGTTGTTAAACATATCCGTTTCATTTCTATTTCATTATGAGAACATTTACTAAATTTCTATTGATGTGATTTGCAGATATTGCTGAGTTTGAAGAAGCATATGCATTAATGAATTTTGCTCTTTTGCTTTATCTTATGATTTGTGCTCGTTCATCTTATGATTGAACGTTTTGGGCTCGTTCGCTTTATAATTGAACGTTTTGGGCTCGTTCGCCTTATAAATAAATGTTTTGGGCCTATTCGCCTTAAAAATGAACAATCGGGATTCATCCACCCGTAAATAGGATATGCAGGTTTATTCAAAGTTGCATTGAGACATTGGATACTTCAGGAGCAGATGTCTCATTTGTTTTATCAAGTGATTGGAGCACAATCCAAGATCGCGTTGCAAACTACCTCTTTATGATTAAAAGCATTACGCTTATCATAGTTTATTGTCGAATAAGCGGCATTTCTATCTTTATGATTCTTATTTCAAAACAAACATTTGAAGCCTGCATAGATTAGAGATAGACAAATTGACTTGAAACATTATGTCTCGTTAGTCGATTTATTTTTTAATAGCCTTGTATTCTGCAATTCATACCCGCTTTACTTATTGTTTTGCTTTACTGTTTCAGAATAATGATCAGCCAAGAGATTCCCCGGGCGGAGCGCCTCGTCAGTTGATCGAAAGAAGAACTTATTGATGATATCACAACCCGCATTTACAATTTTATGTAATCACTTTATTTATTCCTTATTCCAATTATTACAGTTTATTAGCAGTTGATCGATTACCGTTTGTTAAGTTTATTACAGGATTATAGCAGCACCGCAACAGCATTTGGAGCATAACGTGGAACTCTTTCTTAACAGTAAACTGGGCCAATCGTTAATATGAGCTAGACTCGTCAATGAGGATCTGAAGAATCGCAGTCGAACAAGTAAATCTTACCAAATCTTTCATTCCAGATTAGGAGTCAGTCTGAATTCTTTCTTCTTCGTGCGTCCTTTTCTGCAGATCGTGCGAGTCTTCGTATCTAAGTGTCATTGAACTATATATGGCCTGATTCTCTTTTAACCCGAGATATGTAGGTAACTCGGAAACCGGAGTTCGGCCATAAGCCTCGCCTTTTGGTCTTTGGAATCAAAAGACTTGGCTTTATCGTAACAAAATTGGCTTTCCCGTCAACTTCTTTACCCTGAAAACTCTTTCATCCTTTTCGGGTAAAGAGGGGCAGCTGTTGACACCCAATTTTGTCCTAAAATTATTAAAATTGATAATTTACTTTGGAAGGGGTCATAATTAAGGCTAAAATTTACAAAAAAAAAATGGAAGAAATTGAAATTTTGATTAAAACTGGCTAAAAATGAAATATATGCCTTAGTTCCTATCCTGCCCATGCAACCCCTATATTTCTTAATTTATCCAAATGAGGCCAAATCTGCATTCCATAGCCCTAAATCCGTCCCACCTGTGCAAAGCCCCTTTTAAACATAAAATCCCTAATTCTCAATTCTGATTATCCAAACCAGAACCCGCGACCCATTTCCTTAGAACTCAACCTGCAATCTCAATTCCCTTTCCCTCCTTGATCGAATCAGCCAAAAAACTGTACTCGCTGGTCCCCCCCCCCCCTCCGCTTTACCCTCTCTCACCAGTACAACTATCGAATCTCACGCGTCCATTCAAAATCGTTCAATCCAAGTCGTGGTTACTCTTCCAACGAACATTTTTTTTGGATGATAAGGATGAAAATCGTATATCCTTTAGGGTATTGACGATTTTCACCCTTGTCTTTGAAGTAAAATGTCCGATTTATGGGTAAATTTGAAGATAATATCTCTCAGTCCAAACCCTAACATTCCAGGTATAAAAAGGTGAGGTTCTTCTTCATTTTCGGGGGGTTGAAAATTTTAAAAAGAGGCAGTAGCATACAGAAGTTGATAGCAACAACAGCAGCACTGTTTAGAGTTCAAGTTTTTATTAGTGTCACTGTTTCTATATTGTCTTGGATTTGCATATCGCTTTCTGTGTTCGAGTCGTCGACCTCGCTCGAGTCGCTTGTTCGTGTCGTATTCTTCAGCTCGTCGCCTTAGTTCATTGCTCCGCAAGAGGTGGTAATCCTATCTTAACTTATTTTCCTTTACCTTGAATGCAATCTGCTCAAAATAATGTATTTGTTGCTGATATGTTCTTGAGTAGATGATTCTGATTAGCTTATATCGCGCTTGTTTTTCTTAGTCGTTGCTTCAAAATATGATGTCCTCACTGTTGCTTTATTCTACATAATAAAGTCTTTGTCTTTATGTTAGTTTATGAGATTGGTATTAGTATAGTTCAGTATTTTGACATACAAGTTTGCTAAAATTTGAAAGTTTCATTTTGTTTGAATCAAATTCTATGTTTTTCTTTTAGTGTGATTCCTGAGTTGTTTCCATTAAATAAAGTTTGTTTAAAGCTTGAAGTTCAGGAAGTTTGTAGGTGGTGCAAGTGTGTATAGGAGTAGCAGGGGTCCTTGAGGATTGTCTGGTTTTGGGTTGTAGTTGTTGTTCCAGTTTCAGCTGGTTGTAGCATAAGTTCATGCTAGAGTAGCTTGTTTTGTTGTGCAGGTTGCAGGGTGTGGTGTAGGGTGTCTGAATTTGTGAGGGGCTTAGGGAGGCAGTTTAGTTATTGCAAGAGGAGAAGTAGTTGATAGGTTGGGGTCAGTTTGCTGATTGATTTTGAAAGGATGCATGTATGCAGCTAGTAGCAGTTAGTATGCAGTGGAGGAGGTTAGGTTAGATTCCAAGGTTGGTGGCAATAGTTTAGTTTAAGAGAAGTTTAGATTGGTTTCAAGGTGTGTGTGTTGTCCCAGGTTTGTTTAGGGGCTTGTCATTGATTGTTCAGGGATGTTTAGGAGGCTTGGCCTGGATTTCTGTTTGCTGGAGTGTGTGTCCAGGGGTCTTGCATACCTGGTAGTAGTTGAAAGAGGTTTAGGTGAGTGTTTTGTGAGGAGTTTGCGGCAGGTTCAGGGATTTGTTTGGAGGGGGTATGGTGTTTGGAGTTTGTATGGGAATTAGTTTTAGGTTGCATGTTTTTGGTATGTATGTAGATTATGTGATAGAGTTCAAGTGAGTGTTTGGAGGTTAGGTGTAGCAGGTAGTAGGTAGTATAGATGTAGTTTGTTTTGGTGTATGTTGTAGGTTTTAAAGGTTGTCCAGGGAGTCAGGGGTTGTTTCTGGTTCTGCAGTTGTCTGGTGTGTGTGTGTGAAGGTGTTTGGAGGTATCTTGATAGTTTGTCATTCCTGGAGGGAGTTCTAGTGGTTTTAGGAGTTTGTAGTAGGTATCTAAAGGTGTGAGGATGTGTGCAGAAAGCGTAAAGGAATTCAGTTTCTTTCATGAAAAGCAGGGGTTCATAATTTCTCAGTTTTTCCAGTCTATATATGTGACAAAATATTCTTAATTAGTTACAGTTTTGAGTCTTTAATGAGGTCTTGTTATGTTGTCCGGTTGCTCTTTCTTCGATGTATATCTCAGTTTCTCGTATCACTCAAGTTCCCTCATTGTTTGATTGAACAGAGTAACATTCCACCTAGAAGTTTAGTTAACTCATGTTCTTGAAAGTATGAACATCTTCTTCTTTGCTGCTGATATGTCTGGTTTTGGCTACTCGTTTGGTTCAAGTATCCACCTTACGATTTATCATTATTGTATGTTTAGGATCGTAAGTTAGCGTTTCTCAGTTTGTTCTAGTTATGTTCATGTCTAAAATCTGTTGAGCCTGTTCTTATTCGACGCATATGTAAGCGGTAACGAAAGTTGATTAATATATGGTTTGCTCTTACTAATGATTGACAAGAGTGTGGTCATCTTAAATGGTGGTCATTTAGTTTTGCCCATTCATCCGTTTTCTGGTGCTGATAACATTCAATAAGAAAGAAGAATGACTTAATTCATTTTTGAATGTTTGAACCTTTGATAACCTGCCATGTCTAGTCTGATTCTACTAGGATTTCATTGACTTGAAGAAATGAAATTGTACTTTTTGTTCTCTGAAGTTTCTATGCGCCTTTCTTTTGAAATGTCAAGATAGCTTCCTAATTGCCTCTGTATGACTTGATTGGAAATTTATCTCAAGTACATATACACATTGGTGTACATTTGCTAATTCTTTATTTTCCATTTTTTTCTTGGCATGGTCAACCTTGGGACGAGTTGAAATAAAACTCACGAATTAGGATGGCGTGCATTTGGAAGTTATTTGATCCGCTCCGCGTTTTCGGGACTTGATATCCCCGAAAAATGTAAAAAAGCAGAAAAGAGAAAAATGAAAATTTCTGAATTCAAGGCTCTGTAATTGAGTTGCTAAATTCGGGTTCTACCTTCTACACTCCATCTTTTCCCGCTCCCTTAGATATGCATGTTGTATAGGACTTCCCCATAGACTGGATTAGGAGCCCTGTAGGATATAAATGATATTTGAATTGTGAATAATTATTGTAAAATACTTAAATTATTTTTATATAAATGATTTGTATCATTTCTTTGCGAATCACCAATTAATTTATGGATGTTTAGAATCATTTGTCAATTAATGAGTGCAAAATCAAATTCGACTAAAAATCGTACCCTCGTCATAATTCGCATTTGAATTGCTTCTTTATTTATTATATTAAATATTCAATTATTTATTTATCTAATCTAATTTATTTATTTAGTTAATCAATTAAATTTTAATCCTTTATTTATTTATTTACTTAATCTAATTTATTTAATTTCTATTAATTATTTATTTAATCAATTAAATATTTATTTAATTAATCAATTATTATTCATTTACTCCTTTATTTAATTAAAATTGATAAGTATTCATTTATTTAATTATGTTATTTATTTGCTTATTTATTTATCTATTTATTCAATCAGTTAATTAATCCTTTATTATTATCCAATTATTTATCTAGTTTGTTTTATTTAATTATCTAACTTCATTTAACCTTTACTTATTCTATTAATTAATCAATTGATCATTATTTTATTATCCCTTTAATTAATCTTAAATTGGGTCATTTATTTATCTAAGTATCGGCATGATTAAAATCTTATCTTATTTATATTATTCCTATTATCCTTATATAAAATTAGCTTTACATACTTATTATCCTTAACAAATTCGTGAAAACCGCCGGAGTAACCGCATTTAGCGGATTTTCGAAAGTGCTCCCGTTAGGACCTTCTTTTGAATTTAATAGAAGTACTTACCTAGAATCTTTGAATTTAATTTCTTTTAAATAAAGAATAAAGTGCACTCTTTAGTTAACTTAGGTTCCTAATAATCCTTAAATTAGGCGGCGACCCAAAAAAACCCTTTGGAGTCCCATTTTGTTGAAATACATTCTGATGCATACTTGTGTGCATTTTTTTGGGAGGGTTCAACAGCTCTGTAAGCCATAGTAATTTCCGTAAGCAAAACTAAACATTTAGGAATAGCAGTCTTAAAAGTTTTTATTTTGCGAGACAACTTTATGTATTGACCTATACATATGATTAGTAAATTAGTCGTTCACAGTATATATATATATATATATATATATATATATATATATATATATATATATATATATATATATATATATATATATATATATATATATATATATATATATATATATATATATATATATATATATATATATATATATATATATATATATATATATATATATATATATATATATATATATATATATATTAAAAGCACGAAGGCCCTTAGCAAATATTGATTGAACTTTTGTCCTTCATTTATTATTTTTCGATATTTTATTTATTACATTTATTTTGTATATGTATAAATCCAGTCTATGGTTTTTAATTCAACTAGCTAGAACATTATCATTTAACTGCAGCTGTGAACTTGAATCCTAAAGCTAATATACTATACTTTACTCAACGTGGAAGAAATACAATATAATCCAAAGATCAATTGTACCTGGATAGATATTTTCATTAATAAATTGAAATTAAAATACTTAGTCACAAAATTGAAGAAAGGTTTTCTTTTTGCTTTTGGAAACCTACTGTCCTCATCGATTTGCTACCTAAAGACTCCAACAGTCCACAAAAAATAAGAGACCCACCATATTTACATGTCTTTGTTAACTAGCTAAATACGTCAGTTATACTGTTGTAGTTATTATATTATATATACGACAATTCCACCAAGATCGAAATTAAAGAATTCTTGATGTCATATTATACATGTCGTCTTTTTGCTATGCTACATTGCAGATGGTTGCTAGACTTCACATGTTATTAAATAAAAATGACTTTTAGCTGCACACAACTAAGATATATCATGTTACCACAAAGGCTTTGCCATTGTCCCTCAGTTGAGACCATGCTAAGATGAGGCATCGCAATTGTCATAGCCATGGTTTGTTGAGCGCGGTAACATCAAATTAGCCACGGCTGATGCTCTGTCAGTCACAATTTTAAAGATGGCTACTTATTATTGAAGAAAGGAATTTAGACTTAAATTTTATATTTACCCCAAGGGCTAAAATACGTTATTTTTGTAGTGTTTCAAAAAGATTATTGATGGTCATATTATTGATCTACTAAAAGCTCAAAGCGAGCGGCTTTGCAGCTATCCAGTTTTCTAATATAGTACGTTTATATTTGATCCAATAGATTAGTAACAATTGATCTGCTAAAAACTTAAACTGAATGGCTTTTCTTTTGATATTTTTTCTCATAATATATTGATCGTTCTTACCTAATGCAGGTTTCAAGAAATCAAATCGTTTACCTTGGAGTGGCCGTAGATTCAAGATAACTTAGGTACATTGTGTGCAATGAGAAGTTTAAACTTGAGTGTTTTATGATTAGACAATACGCCTATCATTTTAATAAATTTATGTTAGTAAATCTTCATGTTGTACTGGGTAAAAATCGGCTCGCCTACGTGGCACCTCGGTAATACGATCTGAGGGTGACCGAACAGGTGTTGGTAAGTTGCGAGCCGAAGCAAGACGTAAGTCACCGAAGTCAAGGATCGAAGCCAATGACCGAGGAAAGAAAGCAAGACGTTTGCTTCGGTGAAGTGTCAGCTCGGTCGATCACAAAGTCATGCCCTGAGGTTAATGGCTTAAGCCTCGGTGGATGAAGCCTTCCGTAATCAGTTGGTTTCTTTCTATTTCGGCCCACTAACCCCACTATCTGAAAAGTGGGAACATGCAGATCTTGGTGGGAAACGTGAGATCATGGCCTTGTATAATTATTAGTCTATAAATAGTCTCTCATTTTACAATGTAATCATTCAGAAATACTTACAAAAACTCTAGCAAAATTTGTACTCACTGATATATATTGAAACTACGTTATTCTTTTGCATTTCCGTTTATTCTTATCATTGTCTCGACTTTGATACTAAGATTTGCTTGTATTCACAACCCAAATTCGATTTGTGATCCTAAATCAGTTTAGGCCCATACAAATTGGCGTCGACTGTGGGGATACGAGCATAAACGCTTTGTTCTAAAGTTGAACGTCTTTTTCGTTTGAATTCACGTTTCCATTTGACAGAATGACTGATAATAGCAGGAATCCCGCTGAACCGCAGTTAACTCCCGATGGACAGACTAGCGTTCAATCGAACCCAAAATCTTCATCTTCAATGACAACCGAAGCTTTTCAAGCTTACATTGTTGCCACACTGAAAGCTCTTCAAGAGCAGCAAGCCGAGCAAGCTAATATTAATGCTGAATTTCGTGCTTCGTTAGAAACGAGGAACAACTCAACTCTGAATGGAGTCCCACCTGCGGTTCCAAGTGGAGGCATCCCGCTCTTCGTTCCTACAGGCGCGATAACAGGGGGACCTCAAAATGGGGCCACATCTGGGGGTTCGGGTCAAGACGATTCCCATCGTGGCAAAAACTACCTCCTCGGTAGATATTGAAAAGTTAACCAAGGAGATCGAAGCCCGAGTTGAGGCTCGCGTGGAAAAACGCCTCGAAAGCATCCCCAGGGTGACTAAGGCTCAAGATGTTCTTAATATTGACCAATATAGGCAGTTGTCGTTCAAGCCCGAGGCTGCTCCAGCCCCAACTCCAAAAAATTTCAAGATCTTATTTTTGAAAAAATATGATGGGACCACCGACCCCAAAGAACATGTGACAGAATACATATCAATGGTGTTGAGCAAAGACTTAACGGAGATAGAGAAGGAGTCGATGTTCTTGAAAAAATTCGGCGAATCTCTGGAGAAGGAAGCATTACGCTGGTACATGCGTCTAACATCGGGGTCGATTTCCACTTTTAAGGAGCTGGTTAAAGCATTCGTTAAAGCTCATACCTGGGCGCAGAAAATCCTCCGAAGGTAGGAGGATATATTCGAAGTCAAACAACGGCCCGGTGAGCCACTCAAAGACTTCCTCGAGCGCTGTCATGCCGCGCATGTAGTTACCTCCCATGGATGACACTTTGGCCATCATGGCGTTTGACAAATGCATCAATGTTCGCAACTCTGAGGCCGCTACTGAGTTGTAAAAAGAGCTCCAACAATATCAAACCTTGAAATGGGATGATTTTTCACAATAGGGCGTACACCAAGATAAGGCTGGAGGAAGCCGAGTGGAAAAATAATGGCCGAAGTCACAACTACAAGAACCGAAGTGAATCCTTATATCGCGCCGAGGCGCCGCGAGGAAACTCGAAGGAGATGTATGAACCATACACTTCATCGAGGCAGCCTGTTAGTCAAAGGCTTGGAAATTCGCTTGGAAACTCGTTTGGAAATTCGCATGTGAGCCAACGGCTCGGTGGAAAGGTTTTTCCCAATACGAACCAAAAGAACTCCTCGAGCCCAGCTCTAGTCTCAAAGAATAAGGAGTTACCCAGTATCCCTAATTACAACTTCAACATATCGACCTTGGAGCTGGTCAATATAGTGAAGAGGACAGCCGGGGTGAGAATACCCAAGGACATGAGAACCCCTGCTGACAAAAGGGACCAAAATCTACACTACGAGTTTCATGCAGATTATGGCCACCGCACTGAGGACTGCAAAGCATTGTGCCTCGAGGTGGCACACTTATTAAAGAAGGGTGTGTTAGCTGAATTCCTCACTGATAAGAGGAAAGAAAACTACACAAAGAACCGAGATGATGGACAACCACCTCAGGCACCACCCCCCGAGAGAGTCCTGAATGTTATCACCTGGGGGTCAGAGGTGAATAGGGTGAATTTTGCAGCTGCTAAGAAGTTCGCAAAGCTGTCGATCACTATGGAGAAAAGAACTCGAGTTGGAGGCTCGGGAAAGGAAATTGTGTTTGATGATGACGATTGTGATGGGATGATGTTCCCTCATCACGACGCTTTGGTTATCATGTTGAGAATACATGACTCGGATATCAAACGAGTTCTGATTGACCCCGGTAGCTCGGTCAACATAATCAGCTACGGGGCCATCAAAAAGATGTGGTTGAAGGGAGAGGTTATCCCTAAGGCAGCTGTGTTGACTGGCTTCAACAACTCCACCGAGAAGACATTGGGTGAAATCACACTCAAAACATTCGCCGAAGGAGTTTGTAAGGAAACACTGTTTCAATTTCTACCCGAGGACATGGCGTATAATGTGATCCTCAGTAGACCATGGATTCATTCCATGGGGGCTGTTCCATCCACTCTTCATCAAGTGATCAAATTCCTTACCCCATGGGGAGTTCGGTCTATTAAAGGAGAGCAACGAGTAGCGAGAGTATGCTATTCAGTTGCGGTGAAGAGTGGAGTCGTCCCGACTGGACCAAAGAAATAGCAACCGATGCAACCGGGGTCGAACGAAGAGGGAGGATCAAGTTCCCGAGATTACCCCCAAGGAGAAGTAGAGAAGATCCCGGTGTGCAATCAAGAACCTCGAAAGCAAAAAGCCGAGGACTCCACCATAGAAGAGCTGGACTCTTTCATGTTATCGAAAGATTTTCTAGAGAGGAAAGTGTTTGTCGGCTCGGAGTTGGACCCAGAGTCGAAGAAAGCTATCATCGAAGTCTTGAAATCCAACAGCGATTGCTTTGCTTGGTCCTATTCAGAGATGGTCGGTATCGATCCGGAGATCATGACCCATAAATTGAATGTGGATCCCCAATTCACCCCGGTAAAACAAAAGAAAAGACCACACATTGGGGTCAAAAAGAAAGCAATCGAAGATGAAACTATGAAGCTACAAGAGAATGGCTTCATAAGAGAGGTGAAATACCCCGAATGGCTGACTAATGTCGTCGTTGTGCCCAAGAAGAACGACAAATGGAGGATGTGTGTAGATTATACTGATCTAAACAAGGTTTGCCCCAAAGATTCCTATCCATTGCCACAGATAGACAGGTTAATAGACTCCACGGCTGGACATAAATTGTTAACCTTCTTAGATGCTTATTCGCGGTATAACCAAATCCTGATGGATCCGAAGGACGAAGAAAAGACCTCGTTCATCACTGACCGAGGCACTTTTTGCTACAAGGTAATGCCCTTCGGTTTCAAGAATGCTGAGGCGACATACCTAAGACTAGTATGTCGCATGTTCAAAGAGTACATTGGAAAATCTATGGAAGTCAACATAGATGATATGTTGATCAAGTCTATTCGAATGGAAGATCATCTAAACCATTTGAGAGAAGCCTTCGCAGTTCTGAGATAATACAATATGAAATTGAATCCTGAAAAGTTTGCCTTCGGTGTAGGGTCGGGCAAATTTTTGGGATTCATAGTCTCCGAACGGGGAATCGAAGCCAATCTAGACAAGATCAAAGCCATCGAAGAAATCCCCGAGGAACTAACCGGGCTAAAGGAAGTTCAACGCTTAACTGGCCGAGTCGCTGCCTTGAGTCGATTTATCTCAAGTCTTCAGAGCGATGCCACAAATTCTTCTCAGTCTTAAGAAAGAATAATCACTTCGAGTGGACACCGGACTATAAGGAATCGCTAAGGGAGTTAAAACATTATCTGGCTAACGCGTCGTTGTTCGCCAAGCCAAAAGATGGTGAAACTTTACTAGTTTACTTGGCTGTATCCGAGGTGTCAGTTAGTGCTGTGTTGGTTCGAGAAGAAGATGGCAAGCAACAGCCTATTTACTATGTGAGCAAAACACTCCTCGATGCTGAAACCAGGAATCCTCATTTGGAAAAACTAGCACTTGCTTTAATTGTTACTGCTCGGAAACTACGACCCTATTTTCAATGTCATCCAATAGCAGTAGTTACCACCTTCCCCTTAAGAAGTATATTGCATAAACCGGAGTTGTCGGGGAGGTTATCTAAATGGGCAGTAGATTTAAGTGAGTATTATATCATCTATAAACCCCGAACGGTCATTAAATCCCAAGTCTTGGCCGACTTCGTGGCTGATTTCAGTGTTGGAATCCTATCCGAAGCTGAAAAGGAGAACTCGATGTCGAAGGGTTCGACTTCGTGACTATGGGTACTCTACACCGATGAGGCGACCAATTCGAAGGGTTCGGGATTAGGCATCGTGTTGAAAGCACCTACCGGAGAGAAAATCAGGCACTCAGTTCGGTTTAAAAAGGTGACCAACAACGAGGCCGAATACGAAGCAGCCTTAGCAGGCTTGGAGTTAGCCAAAGAAATAGGGGTAGAGAGAATTGAATTGAGGTGTGATTCACAACTGGTGGTAAACCAAATGCTCGGTGAATATACGGCTCGTGAGCCCAGAATGCAGCAATTCTTGAACCGAGCACAAAGAATTTTGGCTCAGTTCCAAGAATGGTAAATCAAACAAATACCTCGGGAAGAGAATACCGAAGCTGATGCCTTGGAGAATTTGGGTTCGGCAGTTGACGAGGCATACTGGGGGACTGATTCAGTAGTTCGGTTTCTTTCTGTGCAAATGAGAGAAATGAAATTGGAAGTCAACTCGGTGGACCACAAATGGGATTGGCGGAGTAAGTTTATCTCTTACTTCGACTCGAGGACTCTCCCCCAAGACAAGAAAGATACAAAAAAGTTAAGGACTCAAGCAGCTTCGTACTCAATGATTGGGGGAAATATATATAGAAGATTATACAGCGGCCCGATGGCCAAATGCTTGGGTTCTGACGAAGCTAGGTATGTGATGGCGGAAATACACGAAGGCGAATATGGCAACCCCTCGGGGGAAAAGTCCTTGGTGCGCAAATTACTTCGAGCTGGGTACTATTGGCCTACTATCAGCGCAGATGCAAAGGCCTTCGTGAAAAAATGTGATAAGTGTCAATGTCACGCCCGAATGATTCATCAGCAAGCTGAACCCCTGCATTCGGTCGTGTCACCATGGCCCTTCATGAAGTGAGGAATGGATATTGTTGGCCCCTTATCGAAGGGAAAAGGTGGTGTTTGGTTTATTCTTGTTTTAACAGATTACTTCACAAAATGGATGGAAGCAGGAGCTCTCACCGAGGTTAAACAGAAGGAGGTAATCGATTTTATCAAGAAAAATATCATCTACAGGTTCGGTGTCCCAAGAGAGATCACTTGTGACAATGGTAAGCAGTTCATGGGGGCGACTATCACTGATTTTTTCAAACAATGGGGAATAAAAAGAATAGCGTCGACCCTCTACCATCCAAGTTCCAATGGCCAAGCCGAATCTTCAAACAGAGTGGTAATTGAAAGTCTCAAGAAGAGGCTTGATGAGAAAAACGGTCCTTGGCCCGAAGACTTGTCAGGTGTGTTGTAGGCTATGCGAACAACGGAGAAAAACAGCACCGGTGAAATCCTATTTTCCCTCGCTTATGGCATGGATTCACTTATCCCCGTGGAAGTAGGCGAACCAAGTCTTCGGTATGCTCACACCACCAAAGATGCCAATCAGCAAGTCGTGGGCATAGAGTTGGACTTGCTCGAGGAGAAAAGAGAGTTGGCTTTGGTTCGGTTTGCAGCACAAAAAAGGCAAATCGAAGCATATCTTAACAGGAAGGCCAAACTTAGGGACTTTAAAGTTGGCGATTATGTGCTGAAGGCTTCGAATCAATCAACAAAGGAAAATAATGGGAGAAAACTCATTGCAAATTGGGAAGGACCTTACAGAGTTAAACCGATCGGTAGAAAGAGATCTTATCAAATCGAAGATCTACAATGCAAACCCAAACCTTTGAATTGGAACATCTCCAATTTGAAGCGGTACTACTTTTAAAATCGAGGTAAACATTCATTGATCATTTAAAATTTACCCACAGCCCCGAGCCTAAAAATGCTCCTAGGGCTTTGGTCGAAATGTATTAACTTGCTCCTCGTTTCATTTTGCTTGACCTTTTCAGGAAGCGGATAAAACGATTTTCAGTGCTCGGATCTTCATCAAGATTCAAACCCGAACAGTTGGGGGGAGTAAGAGGCGGGTTGCAACCGAGGTCAAAACCGAGCCTCCCAAAAGTCTATCTATTCAGCAACCGGGGATTGATGCCCAGAAAATAGATTAGTACTTTGTAATTACGCCCGATAGTGGCATGTTGTTTACTTCGACTAGGCCTTATGTAAAAAGCCGATTGTGGCTCGGTTATATCATCAATGAAATAAACTTGATTTAATATCTCTTTGTTTCTATGATCATACATACCGAAGCTAAACTCTAAATGGATTGACTCGAGAACGAGACGACGTTCTAAGTTCGCATCGATTTTGTACAACTAAGTCTTGCAAGCGAATTACTCTAAGTTTTCGGCTCAAACAAAACAAAAGTTAACACTGAAAACATAAAGTGCGAATTCACTAGATCAAAAGCCCAAGGGCTGTGAATTGTCTACATCAAAAAAGGACCTGAAGGTCCAAAACATATACATCAAAAGGCCCAAAGGCCTACCCAAAAACAAAATAAGAAGAGAAAGCAGGAACTCTAAGCCTCAGGCCCATCATCTCCCTCTTCGGAGGCCCCATCCTCGGCATCCTCATCACCTTGGTCTTCATCTTCTTCTTCATCATCTTCGGCATCATCCTCGCCCGAACCTTCACTTAAAGGAAGATCATCAATAATGGATTGAGCTTTGGTTGCCTTGTCTTCAGCCTTGGCAATATCTTCCTCCAAGTTGAGCTCGCCAGCGCGACATTGCTTGAGCAGCCTTAGCCGAGACTTGATAACTGTCCAGCGTTTACCCAACTCCACCCTCTTGGCCTTGATCTTGGCCCTATCTTTGCGATCAACAACTTTTTCTCGAAGCGATTTAACTTCGGCCTCAAGAGTTGGAATCCTAGAGTTTTCGCCTTCCAGCCTTTGAATTCGAAGCACATGGCTTCTTAACTGCTCGTAATGCTCGTTAGCTATCTCCTCGAATTTACCCCTAGCTTGGGCTAACTCTGCACCGAGCCTCGCGATGTCGGCTTCCAACTTCGAGCGCTCTGCTTGAAAACCATCATCAAGGGCCCTAATCCTAGCCTCAGCAACAGCCTCGACTTCGTGCAAGTCGGAGTAAGACTTGGACAACTTAGCTTTCAATTCAGCTATTTGAGCGCTGAAGCTGTCCTTCTGCTTGTCCCAAGCACGAGCAACGCGCTGAACCTCTTCATGCCTCGGGGTTTCAAGTTCGATGGCTCTCAATGATAGAACGAAGCCCTAAATACAAACCATCAAAGAATTAATATAAGCAAACAACCGAAGACAGAGGTAAAATCGAGGATGACAAGGCTTACTCTGATGCATTAGCAGCGAGGGTGTTGGCTAGCTGAGTTGGAGGAAACTGTTGCACGACGGAGTCCTCCGTTGGACCGAGCAAGGGCATAAGGCTCAAAATTTCCCTTCGGGTGTGCTCCAAAGATTGGAAGAAGTCAACACCTCAAGCTTTCACAAGGATCCCGCCGAGGATGAAAGCCTTGCAGGCTCAGATTGCGCTCTAGCGATGTCGATACCTACATCCTTCTCAACAGCAGAAGCCCCGGTTTCCCCAACTTTGGCTTTGCCTTTGGCCTTAGCAACAGCCTCCTCGGAGCCATGCTCTAGATCCTCAAGGTCAACCACTTCAATTTCCCCTCGAGTCTCCAAGCCCTCGGCGTTATCATTGCTAGGCTCGTCGATCAGCCTTCGTCGCATTTCATCAACTGCTTCGAGCCGAGGGGAAGTCGCCGCCTCGGTGCAAGGGTTCACCGAGTGGGAGGGTTTCTTTGGAATAGCCCTTTTTCTTTTCACACCTACAAAAGACGATGTAGAAGAACCATAAGCTCAAGAACGAAGAGAAGTAAATACAATGATATTAATCGATGACAATGTTACCTTTTGAGGATCTTTGACCTGAGGACCCCTTCGAAGGCTTTGAAGCCTTGAGTTCTTTCAAGTCACCAGCAAGACCTGCCACCAAAGCCAGCTCATCATCAGACTCGGTATCCTCTTCACCTTTCTTCTTCCCTTTTCATTTCCCTTTCTTTTTCTTATCCTTCTTTTTGTTGATGGCTCGATTTGAAAAACCTGACACCGAGGAAGAGAGGATTAATGACAAAATCAAAAGCTTCAAATAACATCCTAGATAGAATATTGTAAGCAACTTACCATGCCTTTTACATTGCCAACCGAAGTCAGCAGCCATTTCCATCCATGACCAAATAGGACGTGAACGGGCTCCGGTCACAGCTTTGAACCATTCGGTCAACCCTCGGGAGGGACGACAGTAACCTTGTTGGCTAAGAATAGAGAATGTGTTGAGGTTAGAAAACGAGAACGTTCGCCAGAAAAAAAAATTAGGAACGAGGGAGCACTTACGTGTTTTATTCCACTTTTCTGGGAAATCTGGCTCGGTCGATAAGACGCTAGTCTCCAAGAGAATGTAGCGATCACACCATCCTCGGTCTCCATGATCCTCGCTCTTGTGGATAAGTGCGTACTTACCACAGTTGTTTAAGGCCATGACCCCAGCCTCGTGGAAGTATGGATAGTAAAGAGAAATAAGATGCTGCAAAGTAAAGTCTACCTCGGTTTTCTTACTCAGCCAGTCCAAATATTGCACGACCCTCCAAACAATGGGGCCTAACTGAGCTAAGCATAAGTTGTATGCTCGGTAGAATTCATCAATCACCCTATGAACGGGGAGAGTAAACCCAATGGTGAATGGATAGGTGTATGCGAAGGACAACCCTTCCACATGATCACATCATCTGCTAGCTTGATCGGGGATAACTATCTTTACCTCGGGCTTAAATTTACAATCCTTTTGGACTCGTTCCATGTGAGCTTGGTAATACGAGTCGGCGTTGTGTGCATCGGTACGTTCCTATTTAATTCCTGCTGATCGGCAGATTACTTTTGCAGCTTCAAATCCTTACCAGTTTCAAAGTGTGAGGGAATGATTTGGTGGGGCTCGAGCTCCTGCTCGAGGGGAATTTTTGGAAGTTTCTTCTCAGGACCCGAAGGTCCAGCTTCGGCATCGTGCCCATCCTCGGTAGCGGGCAATTCGCCCCCAATATCTGTAGTGGCTTCGACGTCGTCATCTTGATCCTCGGCGTCATCGCCCTCGCCACCGTCATCCCTATTGCTGACCCTTTCAGCATCAACAACAACCACAATCATGGCGTCATCCCCGATGACGTCATCTTCTCCTTCCACACTGACGCCTTCACTCACCTCAGTGCTATCACGCCCAGCTCTCGCCTTGCGCCGCCTAGAACCACTATCTACTGACGTCGCTTCGCCACCATCCTCCGCCTCGATAATTTGCAGCGCCGGCACAGTGGCAATCGCAGCGGAAAAACGTGAAGCTTTCTCACCTTAGTCGCTAGAATCTTGTGTAGAATGTGTTGCAGACATGATTACGACTCTGAATGCAAAAATTTCTTGGAAATATGAAGCGGATCAAGATGAAAACAAATGCTTTTCTCTCTTCTTAGTATTGTTACTTGCAGATGATGAAAGTGACGAGAGAAACTTAAGGTGGAAGTATTTATAGACTATTGGGAAATCAGGCTGCGAAAGATCATCATTGCAACATTGGAATAAGCAAGAAAAATGGCGTGAATGTTCGAATGACCAATGAACAGTCGCCATGTTTCAAGGAATAGTGATTTGAAAGGACGCGCACCATTGACAAAATTTTGAAATGCTTGGATAGGATCGAGCCACATCATTTTCCCGCGGAATTTCATTCCACTCCTCAGTAACTTTGGTAATTGTCCGAGGAGTGGGGGGACTATCTGTATTGGGTAAAAATCGGCTCGCCTACGTGGTACCTTGGCAATACGATCTGAGGGTGACCGAGCAGGTGTTGGTAAGTCGCGAGCCGAAGCAAGACGTAAGTCACCGAAGTTAACGACTGAAGCTAATGACCGAGGAAAGAAAGCAAGACGTTTGCCTTGGTGAAGTGTCACCTCGGTCGTTCGCAAAGTCATGCCCCGAGGTTAATGACTGATGCCTCGGTGGATGAAGCCGTCTGCAGTCAGTTGGTTTCCTTCTATTTCCGCCCACTAACCCTACTATATGAGAAGTAGGAACATGCAGATCTTGGTGGGAAATATGAGATCATGGCCTTGTATCATTATTAGTCTATAAATAGTCTCTCATTTTACAATGTAATCATTCAGAAATACTTACAGAAACTCTGGCAAAATTTGTACCCACTGATATATATATATATATATATATATATATATATATATAGAAACTACGTTATTCTTTTGCATTTCCGTTTATTCTTAGCATTCTCTCGACTTTGATACTAAGATTTGCTTGTATTCACAACCCAAATTCGATTTGTGATCCTAAATCAGTTTAGGCCCATATACATATCTTTTCTATTTTGGTGCAAGATTTATCCTTTAAGGATCCAAATTGATATTGTTGTACCCGTTATCTATATGAAATTTGTCAGCTCTCAAAGTTCCCGAAATTAAATAAAGAGAAAGAAGTGGACAAACCTACAAGACTAATGAAAGAGCTAACTCTTTTTGAATGTCCAACATCAACTCTTTTTGAATGTCTAACATGCTCCAAATGAACCTCTAATAGACATTCATCACCAAACAATTGAAAGGCAAATTTGGGAAAGAACACTTCAGATTTGGTTAAATATCATTATGGGAACTCAAGTAAGTATAATCTTGGGTTAATTATTTATTTATCAGTTCATTTAATATTATCAGTGGTGAGTTAAAGAATGCGTCCCATTATTAAATAGTTCTTCAAAATTGAATTATTAGTAGTTGAGTTAAAGAATGTATCTTACGATTAAATGGTTCCTCCAAAGATAGAAGTGGTTATAGAAGAAGCTCTTTTTCCTTTACTCTTTAAAACGATATAATGGAGGACTAATGACCAAAGGAGCTACAAAATTATCATGTTTTCTTAATTGTATTATCATAATGAATATGATGATAATGGTTATATTTGCGCAAAAGGTTGTGTGGGTCAGAAGGTTTCTTTTCGGCCTTTTGGATGCATATTGTTTTCTTTTTTTGGGTTATATTTGATTTTCTGCCGGTAGGGATCATTATTGAAGCACACTAAATTTCTTAAGAAAAATTATGTTGTATATATATGTGAAAATAATTTTTTGGTTATGTATATTATAATTTGTTGAATCATATGGTTAATTGACAATACTCATCAGTTTAAATTATTACTGCATAGTAGTTAGAGAGATTCAAGTAAATTAAGGAAATATAGACATGCATATGAAGGTCCAAGATATTTTCGAACAGATTCAAGATGCAGGGCATGGAATTTGAATTCAGATTAGGGACTTAATATTAGATTAGGATGTGACCTTATATTAGAAGATTTAAGTTCTGGCAAAAAATATACAAATTTTGTGAATTTGAAAATCTTGTGAAATTGAGATTCTTTCTTAATGTATATTCTAAGAAATAACACTACCAACTTATGGACTGATTTGAAAGTAGGACTAAGCATTTTATTATGAAAAATATTTACAATTAAAAATTTTCGTACCAGAATCGTGGTATGTATCTTACAGCTTATTTGAGGCGAATACTTACACCTTAAAATCAGAGTACCTTACTATTGGTAAATACTTAGAATTAAGTTATTACTTTTAATTATGATAAATTGTTGCTTCGGCTCTGCTTTGTAATCTGCCGAGGTTTGGTTTGTTTAATTCATGTATGTCTATTTTTTGTGTTGTATGCTTTGTTAGTTGTGCAATTCATGTATGTCTATTTTTTGTGTTTTCTGCTTTGTTAGTTGTGCAATTACAAAAAATAACAATACTTTTATCATATTTACAATACATAACAATACTTTCTCATTTCTCATTACCCCCTCCCAAATATGAAACCCTAATTTCTCCCTCTCTCTCCTTCTCTCCCCTCCTCCAACCACCCACCACCGTCCCCCTCCCTCTCCGCTGCCAATACTCCTGCCACCGTCCCCCTCCCTCTTCCAACCACCCGTCCTCCTCCCTCACGCTACTTTCGCGGCGTTGCTACCACCGCAGTGCAGCGGCGCTGCTGCACTGCAGCGGTGGAACACCCAAATCTATGTTTTTTCGGTGGTTTTCTGGTGGGTTTTAATGATTTGGTCATTTTTTTTCTTTTTTTTCTTTTTTATGTGTATATATATGTATGTTTATGTATATATTTATATTTTGTATATATAATTTCATATCTCCTTCTTTTTTTCTTTTTTTCCCCCTTTTGTACGTGTATATATGCTTATATAGCACCGCTGCACTGCAGCGGTGGAACGCCCAGATCTATGTTTTTTCGGTGGTTTTCCAGTGTGTTTTAACGATTTGGTCATTTTTTTTCTTTTTTTCTTTTTTATGTGTCTATATATGTATGTTTATGTATATATTTATATTTTGTATATATAATTTCAGATCTCCTTCTTTTTTTCTTTTTTTCTCCCTTTTGTACGTGTATATGTGCTTATATTTATGTATATATCTGTATTTTTTGTATATACATATTCAGATCTGTCTTTTTGTATTTTTTTGTATATAAAAACGTATGTGTATGTTGTTGTATAAATGTGTATGTTATTGTATGCTTGTGTATGTATATGTATGAAGTAACAAAATAGTTGTATGTTGTTTTTTTGTATATTTTTGTAAGTTTATGTATATTTTTGTATATTGTGTATGTTTGACTATGAGTAAATTCGAAACAATAAATTATATAAAGTTTCATATGTATATATATATATATGTATATTTTGTATGTTTCATTTTGTAGATCTAAGAAAAATAAAAAAAATAAAAAAATACAAATCCGGCCACCTGCCGCTTGCCCGTGACTGGTGGCGTAGCAGGGGGCAAGGGAGAGGGTTAAAACCCTAATTTATATGTTTTAAATGAGTTTTGTATATATTATGCAAAAAAAATTATTGTTATTTTTTGTAAAGTGGTATAGTGTTGGTATGTTTTAGAGTATAATTTTAGTGTTAGGGTTGTATATATTTGTAATTCTCCTTTTATATTATTTAAATAAGATGACACGTGCAATGCACGTACACTAAAACTAGTTATTATAAAAGCGGGATCCCCATAAGAAAAAGTGAATGACTTTTTCGCCCCAAGCAAACCTTTTTTTAAATATATATTTGTTTGGAATTTAAAATTTTGCTTTATAATTTTAAATTCCTATATTACCGCACATTAACCAACTTACATTTATCATGATAGTAAAATAATGGTGCCAAGTCTGTTTAATTGACTGCCATTAGTATCTATATATATATTAAAAGGAGTGTTATAGCCAACCATGTTTAGCCAAGTGGCAATAAGTTAAAAAGACACATGGCAATTTTAAGACAAAAATTAGTTATTAGTTACTACATTTAAAATATGGTTACTTTTAGTTTAAATATTAACAAGTGGCATATCCCTAACTATTCATCTAAAATTTGAATTAAAATCTGTAATTAACTAATTTGTAATTAGTAGTTTTCAGTTTTTAAATTTGAAATTTGAAATATTTTTTAAAAAAATGTGAGAACAAATCGTATGGTTGTTTTGGTGTTTGGGGTGACTGCGGTAGTTATGTTGGGAAAAATTTAGATTACATTATTATTTACACAAAAAGATAAATGATAATGCTCCATTATTTTCCAGTAACTGTCTCCTTTATTTGATGTAGTGGCAGGCCCACGTTGAATTTGTAGAGTAGTTTTAAAAAATAGGAGTAACTGAAAGATAGAGTTTAGGTTTAGTGCAAACATAGTTTTTCTTTTTCCTCCTTGCCTCTTAGGAAATATATATCCAAAAACTGTTATGTACAGAAACTGAGTGTTGCCTGTTTCTTTTTTCTCCTTCCCTTGCAGGCACACGTTTCATTTTTTTTTTCTCTTTTCTAAACTGAGATCTTTTCGGATATTTTTAAAGAACATATAGAGAGAGATGTTATCTTCTACCTTTTTTTATTTTTTTATTTAGTGTTTCACCATGAAAAGGTATGAAGACAATATGGGCACGGAGAAAAGTTAAAAGGGAATACGAAGTTACAGTGATAGGTTATCTCAATTCATATCCAGTCTCACTTTTCTCATATCTGTATTATGTTTCCTTTTGTTTATAAATTATATTTGTTGTATCTTCTAACTATTTTTTATTATGAGTGGCTTGGTAGTTTTTGAAGAATTAGTATAAGTGATGAATATTCTTGAAACCTTTTAGAATCAAGTAAAACAATAAAGTAGAAGGTGCTTATAGCCCATGTAAGTTAATTGGGATTGTATCATGTTTATTTTGATGATTTTCTAATAACTTGCTACTCTGTTTGCCCTCTTGCAGATTGATTTTCATTTAATTGATGCATGCAATGTTAAAGTTACGAAGACAACACTTGATAAACCATTCAAAAATATTGAAAACCGAGAGAAAGTTTTGATCCTGGTACGTACAACACATGTTGAGTAATGTGTTACTGGATGTTGCTCCCAAACTCACACGCAAGTATACGTGGTCAACAAGTAATAAAGTGATAAGTAGAGTATCGTTCCCACGAGGACTATTCAGACTGAATTCTAGCAAACAATTTCCTAAAACTATTCAGGGATCTTTTTCCAATGGTTGAGAATTTACTAACTAAATGCAGTAATAAAAACAAGTAATTGAAATCAAGTAACAGAGCAAATTCTACATTGTTATCAATAAAAGATGACGGTCCCGGGTCAGAGTTACGAACAATCCAGTTGAGTTTTCCAGTTGATTCTACTTTTTGATTTCCTAGATTGCTAACTACAGGTTAAATGTACCCATGAAAACCTTTCGATTCTTCACGGTCTATGCAGGCTACTCCAATCCCTATATGTCTATGGGTTGAATCACGTGCATGCATTAACGAATTCTGTAATGAGTTAAACTAGGCGAGCAAGTATATGTCTATCCTACTCACAAATTGGTTCCCCGATGCCCGGGTTCACAAACTAGTCCTATTCTTTCTTATTGCGTAATTAAATTCCCTCTTTCGAGTTCAATCTAAAAACCATGGATAGTGTTCAATTATCAGGCCTCAATAATCAAACAATTATGATCAAGAAAGAATAAACAATCCATAATGGTAAATCAATATATAGAAATCAACTTTCAAACATCAACCTTCATGTATTTACTCTAACCCGAGAACAAACAAACTATAGAATTAAAGAGAAGAATAAGAGAAAGAGAGAAAGAACTTGTGTAGAAGACATCTAGGGCTCCTCCCCTCTCCTCCAAAACTTGCTCCAAAGGTATGAATTCCTCTCAAAAACTAAGTAAAAGAGTATTTATAGAGTTTACAAATACCTAGTAATAAGTTAGACCCAATCCTAGACGAAATATGAAGTAAAAACGTGCACAAGGGGCGCTATAACGGGCGCCCGCGCCTCGGAACGCGTGCCAATAGTCAGAACCCGCATCCAGCTGCACGCCTTGGCCATGCGTCGCATGCCCAAACGCGCCTAGCCACTGCGCGCGGTAGAGCACGCGGCGCATGGGCTAGGGCGCCAGGCTAAAAATGCTCTTTTTCGCTCCAAAACTCGGCTCGTGTCGTGCCTTTGTTTGCTCAATCCAATCTTCAATCATCCTTCAACCAAGTCATGCTCAATCAAGCTCCGAAACGCTCCAAATGCATCGCACAACAACCTACACACGTACAACACAATATCAGTGTAAAACCACATTCACAAGCTACCAAACGAGTGCAAAACAAGCTCAAATGTGCGGAAATATTAAGGAAAAGTAGGCATAAAATGCCGAACATCACCACCCCACACTTGAACCCTTGCTCGCCCTCGAGCAAGTCATATCTCACTTCCCATCCTAGGTAAAACAGGTCTGCCTATGACTATGGTTGATACCGACCATTGAACCAATGCGCACATGACTACCATGGGTCCACAACATGCCAACAATTTACCAAAACCAAAAATATGAGAACAATCACCCCAAAATAGCTCAAATGCACAAAACTCAACTTAACGCAACCATGCTCCCACAAAATCACACCTATCTACTCAATCAAAAGCCATCAACTTTACCTACTTCATGCAAACCACGTGCCCTCACCAATATCAAAGAGAGTGCCCCCCCCCCCCTCCCCAAAAGATCACACACACACAAATTATCATGAATAGAATGGGGGCAATAACAAATGAATTCACTCTCTCTCATGAAAGGCTCACATGTCACACACAACGTACCATAGGCTTGCCCGTAGTGTAGGACTCCACTAATGTAGGCTCACTCCAATCGGGATTAACTAGGACTTTAGAAAGGTCGTAACGTAGGCTAAGGGGCGGGTAGGATACATATGGTAATAGTGACTACCTCCCTAAGCACTTTAATACATCACACTTAATTTCAAACACAATTCTCATCAAACCACCTAATCACAAGTATCACACATACACCTTTCCACCAAGTAGCATTTTTATTTTCAAGCACACACTAGCAAGGAATGAACATCTTTCTCTTTTTTTTTTTTCTTTTCTTATCATTTCATTTTTTTTTTTCAATTTCATTAACTTCCATCCTTGCCAATGTTTTCCACTACTTCACAATTTTCACAAGTATTCCCCTTTATTAGTTCCACTCAAGAACCTCCCAACATCCAACCACAACTCCAATCATCTACACAATATCAATAAAGTGCTTAAGGAGTAAAGGGCCAAAAGAGTCAATTAAGAACAAATGGGTAGGCTCGGGGTGTGGGTACCAATAGAAAGGATCAAAAGAAATCACAACAATAATTTTTCCAAGGTATATATGTAAGGGTAGGCTAACAAAAGAAGGCCTTGTATCATTTCCCGACTAGAGCCAACCTAGGATTTCGCTTTGCACACACACGGGGTAAGTTCTAGACATTAACATGCAACATGGAGTAAACAAGAACATGCCTCACACACACATCGCACATGGTTCACACAAAGAGGTTCCATCAACAACTCTCAACTAAGCTTCTAGAATGCAACTTGTGGAAATTTAAGCACTCATGCACAAAGAATAGCAATCAAGTCAAGCAAGCGGACTCAAGCATCTCAAGGGGGTCGTTCCAATTTTTCCTAGGCATGCATCAAAATTAAAACTCAAGGACACCACAAATAGCACATGCAATCAAGTCCAAATCCATCGGTATCAAACAAATCAAAGGCACCTAGCATTCTACCATTTTTCCTACATCTAGGGTCATCTACAACTAACTATCCTAATCCTAAAAATAAAAACTACCCGGTTCAAAGGCCTCCCCGTGGAAAAGAACCGTGGCCATAAGAAAAACCACGGGGTGGATGACATGTACCACTAATAAAACTAAAAGAAAAATCTTTTTGGAATTTTTCATTGGTTTTCTATTTTTTTTTTCATGTATTAAAGCAAGAAACAAATAAAAATAAAGTCAAGTGACAAAAGAAAAATCCTATGGTACATGCATCCCTAACCTCAAAAATAAATAAAGGGTAGTTCCCCACCCCACACTTAAACTAAGCACTGTCCTCAGTGCTAAAAATAAGAAAGTGCAAGGTAAAGAAAACTTCCCTGAAGATTCTAGTCCTTGGTGCTAGCATCCTCCAAGCTTCCATATAGTATGAGGTACTCAGACTTCCCTCATCAGGTCATCAATATTGGGCAAGGGTGAGGACACCCCACACTTAGCCTCGACATTACATGAACCTGCAATCCAAAGAATCACCCAAAGTAATATACAACCATAAAAATACTAATAAAAAATAAATAAAAGTAAAGCAAGCAAATTGGGTTGCCTCCCAAGAAGCGCCTTAGTTAACGTCGTGGCACGACAAAGACAATTTCATCACTTTTGTCTCCACCTTGAACTAATGAATTGAATCTCCAACTTTGCCTCAAGTTTACAACTATGGTATTGGGGTGGTGGCAAAAATACAACATGACCAAGTAAACAATGCCGCATTTAACACTTCTTAGCCTTTAAATGAGGGATGTCGTTTTGTCTCCTCGGCATCACAAACTCTAAAATATAGGCACGTTGTTCCTCCTCCTTTTGTTTCTTCATAGGCTCGGGTGGCTCAATTTTCATGTCACCATCCAAACACAATGTTGAAAAATGATTGGAATGAGGTCCAATGCGCTTCAATTCTAAAGTTGCATTACTTTTGACACCCTCACTTGCACAAACACTAGAGTCCTCACCTATGATGTTTTCTATTTCCTCACTTGACTCTAATGTGATTTCCTCAACCTTGGCATCATCAACTGCTATTGGGTCGAATGGTAGGAATTCCACTTTTTGCTCCTCAAATTGGCTTCTAAGCTCTTCTATCTCAAATCTACTATTCACGACAACTGATAATTGGGCATTAGACACCTCAACCATATCACTCAAATTCTCCTCCAAATCGTGAATAGTCAAGCCAAATTTGTCGATCTCTTGCCTGAGCACAACCCTCTCTTCTATAAATTACCTCGTCATATTTGCAAGTTCACTCCTGAAATCCCCATAAGCTTCTAAGAGTTTGGCTTGCTCCATTAGCCAAGTTTCGCTAACAACCTGCACTTTATCGCTCCTGTCAAACTCACAAACATCATTAGAATCATCACCAAAATTATTGGGGGAAGGAGCATGACACTTAGGACAATCATTCCACCGACCACCACACAATTTACAAAAATTCCAATCAAAGGTGGTAGAAAATTCACATAACCAGTCTCGCAGGGTTGGAAGACTCGGGCAATTTTTCTAAAAATGATGTCCTCCACAAAGTAGACAAGAATCAACAAAATTTGAGCAACCATCATTCAACCCACTTTCATTAAAAGATGCCATGTAAACTAGTAATAAAATAATAAACTAAAAATAAAATAAAAAAATTAAACCTGAATAGAAAATAATAAATTGTTCAAAAAGAAAACAGTCAATTTAGTCCCCGGCAACGGCGCCAAAAACTTGTTGCTCCCAAACTCACACGCAAGTATACGTGGTCGACAAGTAATAAAGTGATAAGTAGAGTATCGTTCCCACGAGGACTATTCAGACTGAATTCTAGCAAACAATTTCCTAAAACTATTCAGGGATCTTTTTCCAATGGTTGAGAATTTACTAACTAAATGCAGTAATAAAAACAAGTAATTGAAATCAAGTAACAGAGCAAATTCTACATTGTTATCAATAAAAGATGACGGTCCCGGGTCAGAGTTACGAACAATCCAGTTGAGTTTTCCAGTTGATTCTACTTCTTGATTTCCTAGATTGCTAACTACAGGTTAAATGTACCCATGAAAACCTTTCGATTCTTCACGGTCTATGCAGGCTACTCCAATCCCTATATGTCTATGGGTTGAATCACGTGCATGCATTAACGAATTCTGTAATGAGTTAAACTAGGCGAGCAAGTATATGTTTATCCTACTCACAAATTGGTTCCCCGATGCCCGGGTTCACAAACTAGTCCTATTCTTTCTTATTGCGTAATTAAATTCCCTCTTTCGAGTTCAATCTAAAAACCATGGATAGTGTTCAATTATCAGGCCTCAATAATCAAACAATTATGATCAAGAAAGAATAAACAATCCATAATGGTAAATCAATATATAGAAATCAACTTTCAAACATCAACCTTCATGTATTTACTCTAACCCGAGAACAAACAAACTATAGAATTAAAGAGAAGAATAAGAGAAAGAGAGAAAGAACTTGTGTAGAAGACATCTAGGGCTCCTCCCCTCTCCTCCAAAACTTGTTCCAAAGGTCTGAATTCCTCTCAAAAACTAAGTAAAAGAGTATTTATAGAGTTTACAAACACCTAGTAATAAGTTAGACCCAATCCTAGACGAAATATGAAGTAAAAACGTGCACAAGGGGCGCTATAACGGGCGCCCCGCGCCTCGGAACGCGTGCCAATAGTCAGAACCCGCATCCAGCTGCACGCCTTGGCCATGCGTCGCATGCCCAAACGCGCCTAGCCACTGCGCGCGGTAGAGCACGCGGCGCATGGGCTAGGGCGCCAGGCTAAAAATGCTTTTTTTCGCTCCAAAACTCGGCTCGTGTCGTGCCTTTGTTTGCTCAATCCAATCTTCAATCATCCTTCAACCAAGTCATGCTCAATCAAGCTCCGAAACGCTCCAAATGCATCGCACAACAACCTACACACGCACAACACAATATCAGTGTAAAACCACATTCACAAGCTACCAAACGAGTGCAAAACAAGCTCAAATGTGCTGAAATATTAAGGAAAAGTAGGCATAAAATGCCGAACATCACTGGATAATCTTGATGTTAGTGCCTTTATGTCGACAATGTAAAATGTATGATGAAAATACTTTTCTACATCAAATTTTGGAGTTTCTATGATTATTTTATTGCCATTGAAGAAACTCAAATGTTGATTCAGTTAGCATGCAGTTAAAAGTAGTATCGATTTCATTATGGTTCGCCTTATATTTCTGTTGTCTGGATAGTACTATGCATAGGTTTTTGTTTTCTATAATTCTATCTTGACAGCTACTACTCTAAAATGCTTTAGAATGGGAAGGAATACTATAAGATTCATTTATTGTTATTCAGGTATAGATCATGGCTTCTAAGTCCTTTATTAATATTTATCGATTTCACAAGTTGTTCAAGCCAACTGATTGAGGGGCCATTTGATTTTATTAAAATTAAGATGTCTAAACTTGAAAACACGAAGACCTGAACACTAACTAACTCTTGGGGTCTAAATGTATAGATCAATATTAAATGGGTTTGGACATTTTAAAGATAAAGGAATAGAAAATGACCCATGCTAAAGTAGTTGGGATAGCATACGTTTATGTATCTTTTTCCTTCTGTTCTGTTTGGTACATTTTTTAGTATCAAGTAGGTACATGGTGTTCAAGTTATGATTATACATGACAAATTTCAATTTTTTTTAAAAAAAACTGAAGGTAAGAGTAAGACATGAAAGAGTTCCCAGCATAATGAATGTACAAGTTTTTTTTTTTCAAAAAAAAAAAAATAAATAAAATAGTTCCCGGCATAATGAAAGAGTTCTTGATATATTTGCTCAAAAATGAATAGATTTTCTAAAGCAATCGAGAAGTATAAAGGCCCTTAAAATAGAATTATTGACATTAGCATAGATTGCTTTTCTGTTTTCTTTGTGCTTTGAAATGTTCAGTAGGTACTAAACTATTAGAAAGTCGCGCAATTTTTTTCCCTCAACAGGTACTGATGATAAACTAATTATAATGATCTTTGAAGAAAGTATAGTTTCACTTGGTAATGGCAACTGGAAGGGTATTGATTCAAAGTTCAAGGATTGAAGCATATTTGATGAATAAGGTTTTTTAATTCCAATGCAAATAAATTTGTTACGTGCAATTATTACAATCTGATTTCTTTGAATGGAACAATACTTACTCTACTTTTTGCGTACCTTGCCATTGCATTTCTAATGGTTGGCAGAATTACAACTGTTTTGGGCGACGAAAAGGTCAGTTCATCATATATCAATTACAGAGAAATGGCAAATCTACTTGCGATACTACAAATACAAAGGTTCCGTTTCTTTATAAAGTCCATATTACATGGATGATTTATCTATCAAGATTGGCTACAGTGAAGATCAATCACATAGGATCGATAGAAACATGCAAGAATATTTGGTCAAATGTTTCGCAGCGTGAACTGTTTTTGATAGATATGTAGATAGACCAATCATCGAGGTATTATACAAGAGCTAAATGAGTCAATTTTAGTGGTTTAAGAGTTTCAAATATTAGCTCTATTTTTGTAAGTTACTAATCTATCAATAAGCATATATGATAATATTATACTTTTTATCTCTCTCTGAATTCAGTTCTCAGGTATTTCATTCTAATATATTCTCCTACACTATAATGATAAGTGCATTAGAAAGACGAGATAAAAAATATATATTTTTTGTAATGAGTTGGACGTGACATGAAGGGGTGTAGCGAGCAACCATCTCTCTATATTAATTAGGCGACATTATATTTGGGCTATGTCAACTGTCAAGGGATATCGTCAGTGCTGTACAATCTATTTCGTAATTGTTAAAATGGTAATTCAATCAGGAGGATATGTTGCTAATTTTCGTACATCCCATGAATTTTTTACCAAAAAGAAGAAATTGTAATTGAAATTTCATATCTGATGTAGTTATTTATTTTTGGAGTACTTGAGTAAAAAGTCGTGTACAAATATCATTATACCAGAATTGCATCTCCCGTGCACAACACTGTTTCAATTAATTTTTTTTAATTATATTTATTTTAGTTTATTTTGTTTAGAAATTTACTTACCATTCAAGAGAAAGAAAGTGTAGAATTACTTTTTTATATTATATTTACTTTTTTAAAAAAGAAAATTTATTATTTTTTTAATGGCACAAATACTAAATTAACTACTTAAACTCTATTTTATCCTTTATTTTCTTTCATGATCATAATTATATATGCTTATAATAATAAATTATTGCTATTTGGTCATTCCTACTAAAATAATTATAACTCATAAATGTAGAAAAAGTAACACTTAAAATAATATCTTATTGATTTGATTACATAACGATATTATCCACGTTTTTTATTATTTTGTACTTAGTTTATCTAACTCTAATCCATAAATTTTTTACTAAAAGCATATTTCCTTTTCTTTTATGAAAAAAAAAAACTATCTTATATTGATCTAAAAGTATTGAGTGTAATCTTCATTAAAAGAATTATTTAGAATATTATGTACATTTGAAGAAGGGTTGACAAAATAGTAATGAGAGATATAAACAAAGATAGCTTCTAGAATTATGATTGAGTAAAATGACTTTCTTATCTTTGATAGAAACACTTCACATTTCTATATAATTAGCCTCTGATGCATTTCATATAAAGTTCATGGGCTGATTGAAGAAGTTTTAGTGCGTTCAGTAGAGATGTCTTTTGGGGCAAAGCAATAAGCAAATATACATAATTTGAGCGTTTCATTTGCTTAGTTTTGTATAACGGCTGCTTGGTGTTATATTGTTGAGTATGGTGTTTGAGCTTTAAAAGATTTCTCATGTAATTAACAATTAAACTCAATGGTAGATAGTGAGAAAATAACATATGATGTTAAAAACATAGTAAATCGACAATTTTTCTTAATTTAATTTGAGAGTTTATTGCAAAAGATACTCATTTAGTTAATATATTCGTATTTGTTTTTTTATCAAATTTTTTATCATATAATTTCATAACACACTGTATTAAGTTATATTTGATTAATATATTTTAATATTGTCCGCGCATCGCGCGGGTTCTTATACTAGTGCTCTTTTAAAACCAATGTTGTCTTTACAAATTACACATCAAGTTCAAGCATATTAAAATTTGTGAGCAAATGAAAAGATTGTTAAACTAAAGCCAATCCAATATAAATTGCATTACAGTATTATATCCTCTATCAACCTTTCTTCTTTAGAGAGGTTTCTTCATCCTACTACTATTTATGGGGGGAATGTATGAAAGCTCCAAAAAGGTCTTGGCACCACATTGTTGATGATCCTAACCATGACTTTTTGAGTTAGTAATTGACTGAATTTACTGAGTTCCGTTCTTAAGGTAGCCAGAACATTACTAAAGCATACGATACACAAGCTAAATGTACGGCTGCTGATCGTATTATGGACCAATCTTGGTGCTAATAGATGTCGACACCATGTTAAGTGGAGTAAAAGGATCAACTTTCGAAGGAATCAATGTATTGAGGACAATAACTTATGTTATGGTTAGTTAAATTTTATTTAAATTGTCCATTCCCATATCAGTTAAATGAAGGAACTGATAGAGACATAAAGTATTAGAGTTTATTATATATTCTGTAGATTAATCAGAGCATATAATCTCTTCATTTTTTTTAGGGAAACTTTATTTAGTCGTTTGCTTTTACTTTATTTTTCGGCTCATCAAATGTATACACATTACTGATAGTTAAGTCCAAGAGGTAAATATTTAGTGTGACTTTTCAACCGATTTTTTTTGGCCTTTATATTGTTGCATTGTAGTTATATATAGTCGACTTGTGTAAATATTTTTATGCATTTTGGTGATTTTTTCATTTTGCTATAAAATTTGCAAGTCATATAATTGGGAAAAAAAGGTGGCATTGATGTCTCTTTAGTGAAATTCAATAATATATGAATAATAATTTTTTTGAGCGTTTTTGTGAGGTATGATTTCATCATTTCCTCAGTTGGTAAATAACATCAAAATCACCATTTTTACGACTTGAATTTTTATCCTACCATTTTTTTATAACTCAAATACTTTCTTCCGTTGTATTTATTTGTTTTTTAAAAAGATTATATTACTATTTGGAGTACACGCGCATTCTGCATGCCCAAAAACTAGAATTGTGGCTATTTCTAATTTACTGAATGACTATTGGATTTGGATAGTAGGAATTGTCTATGTAACAATTCAAAAGTTGTTTTAACATGCACAAATAACCAACTCGTCAGAGAAATTTTTCGCAATACACTGTTATTGTTGCCAAACAATTTTATTTTTCGTAACAATTTTTCTTATTGCCAAATGTTTTTCTTAGTCAAAGACTCAAAATTACACGACCGTTTAACAACAAAATATAAATTTATGGTAATGATTTTATTTTTGTAACAACAAATTTCAAAGTCTAGAAAATTCAAGACAAGAAATAGTTTAACAAAGTATTGTATTTGATATCAACAGAAGATGCAGGTTACAATCTCTCGAGTGTCACTAAGTTTGTAAATAACGTCCTCTGATTCTTCTCCTCACAAACTTTCGTTCAAGAGCTCGAAAGCTTGATCTTGAATTTGATGAACTTTAGATTTGATTTCAAGAAGCTTGATCTTGGATTTGTTGTGCGTCACGAACACTTTGACGTCCGTCGCGAACAAGATTTGAGATTCAACTGCCACGAACAGATAATTTGAACTCGCGCACGCTGAATCTTGATTTGGACTTTGATTTTGGATTTGAACAGGGACGTAGATTGTGGCCTCCGTTGTTGAACTTGAACAGGGACGTAGATCGTTGAACTTCGTTGTTCGACTTGAACAGGGACGTAGATCACGGACGTAGAAGAAGACTTTGAAAGCTTTGCTTCAGAGCTTCTTTGATTGCCCTTCAGTTTGCTTGATGTGCTTCTCCTCCTTTGATGTCCTTCTTGATGATCTCCTCCTTGATCTTCCTTCTTTTTTATGCTCCTCCCAGTTCTCCCTTTTTAGCTTTTGAGAGCTCTCTATTTATAGAGAACTTGTGATAAGGCTAAATGTATTTGCTTTGATTTGATTGGCCGATTTGAATTTACAAATCCATCTCATTTATCTTTGTGATAAGCTTCCATTTGATTTGTCAAAGCCTAGCATTTATACACTTGGCGCATTTCCATTGGCAATTTCGATTGATTTGGTGCCACGTCACTTGACATGTAACATTATATTTTCTTAAATTAAAAATTAATCCAAATCTCTTATGAATTTAATTCACCAAAATTTAAATGCTTACAATTTTCTTGTTGTGTTAACTTAATTTTTGCCAACATCGATTGTTATTGCATAAATTTTTTCTATCATAGTTTTTTGCAAGGGCATGAATAGACTTTTTAATTGTTGTGAAAGTATTTTTTTCAACATATGGCAACAAAAAAAAGTTATTGGCAAACGCATTCCTTTTTTTTTTTTTTTTTGGCGACAATAGAAAAATAGTAAATATACTAGATTTAGCGCCGAATTTTTTTGTAAATAATTGCGAAAATTGTTTGGTCGTCAAAATTAGACTCTACTGGTTTTGGGGGACGGGTTCTTTGTTATGTTTAAACGGAGTGAGGGTATTATCGTCTGTACTATTTTATTAAACGAAAAGTGTTATCTTTTAAAGACAACCATTAATGTACCTAGTTTCTGACCAGGCTCAAATATGGTAAAAATTTGGCCCCATAGCCTGTTTTCACAACATCAAATGAAAATCAGCCAGTGATGTAAAACTCTTTGAAGACTAGCTAGATCCCGAAAAATTCTAGTACTTTATACTAGAATTTATGAATAAAATTTTAAAATTTCAGTATTTTATACTTGGATCATTTAAATATGAATCCCATTACAAACTACTGCGATTTTGAACATGTTAATTTAAAGTCCTAGTATAAAATAATGGGAGCTCTGGGACTTAGAATATGAATCCAGTAAAACAACACTGGGACATCTGGGTGTTAGCCAACGCTAATGGACGGTAAGTATGCGCGTGCAGAAATTTGATTATTTCTCAATTAATACTGAAACGGTGGATAAAGCTCAAAAGTTTTGGCTAATTATCAATTTTCACCTCAAATATGCATATTTATGTAAATCCAGCCGACTTCAGTGACGTCAAAATTCAGTTAGGTAGCAACTTTTTAGGGTATTCATTGAAGAACAATCAGCGTTCGCAAAGTTTTATAATAATAATCATTATTTAAAAGATATATGGTAATTTGATGAGTTAGCTTCTAGAAGTCCAAAAATTTGTTTTACTAAAATCGCAAAATATGAAATTTCCAAAAAAACTTTCTAAACTTTAAACTATATTTCAGTAAAATTGCCTAGACGTTGTATGGGCCTAAATCAGTTTAGGTGTACAAATCGAATTTGGATTCGAATATAAGCAATTCTTCGTATCAAAGTTGAAATAATACGCGAATAAGATGTAAATGCGAGAAAATAACTGTATTACAATATATGAATGTGATTACAAATTTGGGCAGCGTTTCAGTACAAATTTCTGGATGCCTATAATACAAAATGAACTACTATTTATAGGCCTAAGAGCCTTGCCCACGTTCTCCACTATCAGCAAATGCATTCCCCACGATCTGAGCATTAATATGGAAAAGTTAGTGGGGCAAAGTAGTGGGCTGCAAAGCCGCTGGAACCGAGGTGGTAACCGAAGCCTGGTCGCAAGGCTTCGATTATCTGACCTTACTGTTCGGATAGGAGGGCGTGTCACCAAAGCTCGGAGTCCAACTTGCCTTCGATCGCGTTGTTGGAACTTGGCTTCGGTGACTTAATCACGAGTTCAATTGCTTCTCTTCGGAGCGTCAGCTCGTTTTCCCTTCGGTCTACCATCCCGAGGTGCTGACCGAAGGCGACAATTTTCACCCAATACAGATAGTCCCCCCACTCCTCGGTGGACGTCGAGGTCGCCGAGGAGTGGAATGAATTTAAGCGGGAAGTCGACGTGGCGAACCCCTATCCACGAATTTCAAAAGTCGCACATCTATCTGGTCGCCGTTCCGCATTACGTGGCGGCTTTTGATAGGTCTCCGAACGGTCGCGCCGTCTTTTTTTTTCTCCAACGTTACAGTCATCATTACTTCTCCAACTTGCACGTGTATGCTCCCTATAAATACATCATTTCATCTCCTCCCCCTTCACTTGAAGCTTTTGACCAGAAAAAACTTTGAAGAACTTTGAATCACCGTCTTCCACATTTGATCTTCTAATCTCAAACGTTTCTTCTCTTCAATTATCACCATGTCTGCTACTATTTCTGCTACTCATTCTGGCCATGGCTCAAGTGACTCTGGTGAGAGGGCAGAGCGCTTCGCTGCTATGGCCATGAATGATGAGGCTGTTGTTTCTGTGCCACCATTGCAGGTGGTTGAAGCAGGGGCTGGTGGCGAGGCCACGTCTGCCGCTCCCGCTCCCAGAAGGCGGAAAGAGAGGGCTGGCCGCGATCTGGCTGAGGTAAGCTACGATGTGGAGCATGACGTAGGCAATGACGATCGCGATGGGGATGAAGGTGACGTTGGAGGTGATGATGTCACTAGCGCCAAAGAGGTGGGCCGCTCGGTAGGCGGCGCCGAGGTGAGTGGGACAAGCGATCCCAGAGTAGAGACCGAGGCTGGGCCGTCAAAGAAGTCGAAGAGGAAAATTCCCCTCGAGGTCGAGATTGACCCTCGATTGGTGATTCCTTCCAGTTTCAACAACGATAAGGACTTAAAGGTTCATGCTCAATCGGACGCCCAAAAGGGAAAAAAGAGGAACATTCCCGTCCACGTCACACCGAGTATCATCACCGAGGAGAGGCTTGAATCGGTTCGGGCTGATTGCCGTTGGGGTCCCGAGGTGGAGATTAGGATCCCAGCTCCTGGCTCGGCAGTGTCTTCGCATGTCGAGGGATACTCCTCGGTTTTCACCTACCCCTTCACCATAGGGTTCAACTTGCCAGTACATCCTATCATCGATGTATTTTGCAGGTCTTATAATTTGTGTCTAGCCCAACTTGGGCCCGGGGTTTGGAGGGTCGTCCAAGCCCTCGAGTATTTGAGTAACAAAGCTGGTTTACCCTTCACTTTTCAACATTTAATTTCACTCTACTATCCTTAGTTTCACAAAGCCGGGGTGGTTGCTCTTCTGCCCCGAGGTTCTTACCCCATTTTGAGTAAGAGCGAGGACCATGGGGATCGAGCCTGGAATGATCGATATGTGCTTATTCCCACGAGGTTGTTGTCAACCGAGCCTAGCTTTCCCGAAGTGTGGAATGCTCAACGTAAGTGCCCACTTCTGTTTTCCCTTCGGCTTTGGATTATTATAACTGTTGCTTACCCTTTCCTCTTTGGTTTGCAGCTGAAAAGGTTTCAGTTAACCCACCAAGGAATTTGCTTGAGTGGGTTACCGAGGTTATGCAAACGAAGACGCGCCCAGAGCGGCAATGGATGGTGTTGGCCGGTTTGGAAGAGAACCGATGGGCGCGCAAGAGGCATGGTGAGTTGTTGATGACTTCGGCTCCTCAGTCTTGCTTTGAGCTATTAGGTTCTAACTTCTCTTGGTTTGATATATTCATACAGGTCTTCCCAGCAAAGCTATGAGAGACGCTGATGAGGAAGAAGAAGCCGAAGTGGACGCCGAGGGGGGAGGAGAGGAGAAAGGCAAGAAAGAGAAGAAGAAGAAAAAAGAGAGGACGGTGCTTAACATCGCCGAGGGCGTTGCCCAAATGGCGACCCTGGCGAGGCGGCTCATTTATGAAAAAGCCAAAGGTTCCTCTAGCCTGGGGACCTCACAAGGTGAAGAAGTTTTCTTGGGTCGATTTTCCTGCGTTTCCACCACCACACACACTTATGTTAAACAAATTGCTTCCCTTCCTTCCTTAGGTTCTAAGAGAAAGCGGGTTGCGTCGAAGAGGGCGGCCAAGGCGAAAGGACCTCGGATTGAGGAAACTGTTGCTCCTGTTGCTGAAGCATTGATCACAAAGCGCCGGGGACTTGTTGACGAACCCAGCGATGAAGAGCTTCCCCCCTTGGCCCCCGAGGAAAGACCAGACCCAGCCTCCGAATCTATTCCGGAGTCGAGGCCCGAGGTCGGTGGGACGACCGAGGTTATAAACGTGGAAGAGTCTGACCAAGAGGCTGCAAGGCGAAAAGGCAAGGCTAGAGTGGGTGAAGGCCTGATTAAGAGCACGGTTAAAGCTTCCCGAGCCTCGACAAAGCCTACCAACACTGCATCTCGGGCTTTGGATATATATCCCGATGCAAATTTGCTAGACGCCACAAAAGAGGATATCATGGCCCTTGATGGCTTACTTGGCCCTGCCGAAACTCATGCCCTTCGGAACCTCAGCCCCATGAGTTTGATGGGCGTCTCCGCCGCTTCAGCTCTTCGGATAAGTTTTAGTGTGCATTTTACATGGTTGATCTCACTATTTTTCGGGTTCTGACATCGTGTTTCAAACACAGAGTTTGGTCCTCGCACTGCAAGCTGTTCACCTTGAGCGCGACCGAGCTAAAGAGCTTCAAGCGGCTGTTGCCGCTTGGGATGATCAGAAGAAGGTTCTTAAGGGGCAAGTTACCGAGCTAGAGACTCGATTCACAATTCTGAACAATGAGCTGGAACGCGCTAATGAGACCTCGGCGAAAGCTGAGGCTGATCTTCGTGTGGCTGTGGAGTCTGCCGAAGCTCGAGTCCAAGCTGCGACAAATGAGTTTACTGCTGAGCGCTCGAGGTTGAGCCTTAAAAATGCCCGCCTTGAGGCCGAGCTTTTCAGGGCTAAGACCGAAGTGCTTGAAGCAGGCGAAAAATATCGTAGTAAGCTTGGGGAGTATAACGCCAAACTCATTGAGCTGCAGAGCCAGGTGGATGAAGTGCCAGCCCTTCGAGGTAAGATATCCAAGCTCGAAGGCAGAATTGAATATCTTAATGAGTGGGCCGAGGTTAGGGCGACAAGGGCGAAGTTTGAAGAAACATGGGTTGTTGTCAAAACTAGGCTTAGCGCACTTGAACAAGTCCAGGCCGTGCAAATTGTGCTTGAGGACGAGATTGTCAAGGCAAGGGAAGCTGCTGCCGAGGCTCAAAGGATTGTGGATGAGCTCCCTTCGAGCGAGGGCTCAGATGATGATGAAGGCGATAGTGCCGAAGAGGGCAGTGGAAATGCCGATGGGGCGTAGCCTTTGTATTTTGCAAACACTTTGATGTTTTTTCTTTGTTTTTGGGCCTTCGTGCTTTTTTGGATATTAGCCTTCGGGCTTTTGTATATACATAGCTATGGACCTTCGGGTCCTTTTTTAATGCAAATGTTTTTCAGCCTTCGGGCCTATTAGCAGAAATTGATCATTCGCATTTATGTTTTGAATGTTGGCCTTCGCAAATGCCGAACACCTCGCTAAGAATACATGTCTTGCAAGACTTAAAATGAATTTAAATGATGCAAACTTAGGACGATGTCTCGCCCTCGAGTCGGTGCATTGTGCAGCTTCGGAGTGCAATATTTACACAGATAAAATGAATGAAACCAAAGTCATTTTATTGATATCAACAAGCCAGAATAAGGCTATTTACATAAGACCAGGTCGAAGCGGACCTTGGGTGAAAAGCAAATTTTCAATAAAAACAAATTGATAACGTGTTGCTATCGGGCTAATTTACAATGTACTAAATCTAGTCCTCGGGCGTAAGTCCCCGGTTGTCGGATAGATAAGCTTCGGTTGGGAGGCTCGATGTCGACCCCGTTATCAACCCTTCTCACTCCCCCCAGTGTTCGGTTTTGAATCTTGATGAAGATTCGAGCACTGAAAACGGTTCGGTTCGCTTCCTGAAGAGGTCAAGCAAAAAGATGGAACGAGGAGTAAGTTAGTACATTTTCTATCAATTCCATGGGAGCGTCGTTCGGCTCGGGGCTGTTTAATTGAAAAAGAGTTGAAAATTATTTACCTCGGTTAGAAGTAGTATCGCTTCAGGTTGGAGATGTTCCAATTTAGAGGTTCGGGTTCTCCTTGAAGAGACTCAATTTGATAAGAGCCTTTTTCCACGATTGCCTTGACTCTATAGGGTCCTTCCCAATTTGCAATAAGCTTCCCCCCGTTATCTTCCTTTGTTGATTGGTTCACAGTTTTCAGCACATAATCTCCAACCTTGAAGTCTCTAAGCTTGGCTTTCCTGTTGAGGTAAGCCTCGATCTGCCTTTTTTGGGCAACTAGCCGAACCAAAGCTAACTCCCTTTTCTCTTCGAGCAAATCTAGTTCAATACGCATTGCTTCTTGGTTGGCGTCTTCGGCTGTATGGGCGTACCGAAGACTTGGTTCGCCCACTTCTACGGGGATGAGAGAATCCATGCCATAGGCTAGTGAGAAAGGAGTCTCACCGGTGTTGTTCTTCTCCGTTGTTCGCATGGCCCATAGCACCCCGGGCAACTCCTCGGGCCAAGGACCTTTCTTCTCGTCGAGTCTTTTCTTCAAATTTTCAATTATGATCATGTTCGAAGACTTAGCTTGGCCATTGGCACTTGGGTGATAAGGAGTTGAGGCAATTCTTTTGATCCCCCATTGCTTGAAGAAATCAGTGATGGCTGCCCCCATGAATTGTTTACCGTTGTCACAAGCAATCTCTCTTGGGACGCCGAACCTGTAGATGATATTCTTTTTGATGAAGTCGATTACTTGCTTTTGCTTTACCTCGGTGAGAGCTGCCGCTTCCACCCATTTTGTGAAGTAATCGGTCAATACCAAGATGAAACGAACACCACCTTTTCCTTTGGGTAATGGTCCCACGACATCCATTCCCCATTTCATGAAGGGCCATGGTGATACCACTGAATGTAGAGGCTCGGCCTGTTGGTGGATCATCCGCCCATGGCGTTGGCATTTATCATATTTCTGCACGAAGGCCTTCACATCGGCACTGATAGTGGACCAATAATACCCAGCTCTTAATAACTTATGCACTAAGGACTTTCCCCCCGAGTGGTTGCCACATTCGCCTTCGTGCACTTCAGCCATCACGTATCTTGCCTCCTTGGGACCCAAGCACTTGGCCATCGGGACGCAGTACAACCTTTTGTACAAGTTTCCCTCGATCAAGTGATACGAGGCTGCTTGAGTCCTCAACTTCCTTGCTTCTTTTTTATCTTGGGGGACAGTCCCCGAGTCGAAGTAGGAGATGAACTTACTTCGCCAATCCCATCGGTTATCCACTGAGTTAACTTGCAATTTCATCTCTCTCATTTGTGATGATAGCAACCAAACCACTGAGTCAGTCCCCGAGTGGGTTTCGTCGATCACCGAGCCAAGATTCGCCAAAGCATCAGCCTCGGTATTCTCCTCCCGAGGCACTTGTTTAACTTGCCATTCTTGGAATGGAGCTAAGATCCTTTGTGCTCGATCCAAGTATAGCTGCATTCTGGGCTCCCGAGCCATATAGTCACCAAGGATCTGGTTCACTACTAACTGTGAATCACACTTCAGTTCGATTCTTTCAACCCCCATTTCTTTAGCCAGCTCCAAACCTGCTAAAGCTGCCTCATATTTCGCTTCGTTGTTGGTTACTTTTTTTAACCGAACTGAATGCCTGACTCTTTCTCGGTGGGTGCTCTCAAGACTATGCCTAACCCCGAACCTTTGGAGTTCGTCGCCCCATCGGTGTAGAGTATCCACAGTCCCGAAGAGGATCCTTTTGCCATGGAGTTTTCCTTTTCCGCCTCGGGCAAAATTCCAATACTAAAATCAGCCACGAAGTCTGCCAAGACTTGAGACTTAATGGCAGTCCAAGGTTGATAAGTAATGTCATACTCACTTAGCTCTACCGCCCATTTGGATAACCTCCCCAACAACTCTGATTTGTGCAATATATTTCTCAAGGGGAAGGTGGAAACTACTGCTATTGGGTGACATTGAAAATAGGGCCGTAGTTTCCGAGCAGTAATAAGTAAAGCAAGTGCTAATTTCTCCAAGTGTGGGTACCTGGTTTCAGCATCGAGGAGTGTCTTGCTCACATAATAGATGGGTTGTTGCTTGCCATCTTCCTCCCGAACCAGCACAGCGCTGACTGACACCCACCGCCAAGTAGACCAGCAATGTCTCTCCTTCTTTTGGCTTGGCAAGCAACGGTGTATTAGCCAAATATTGTTTCAAATCTTTCAACGCTTGTTTACACTCCGGTGTCCACTCGAAGTGATTGTTTTTCCTCAAAATGGAGAAGAACTTGTGGCATCGCTCCAAGGACCTTGAAATGAAACGACTCAAGGCAGCGACTCGGCCAGTCAAGCGTTGAACTTCTTTTACCCCGGTCAGCTCCTCGGGGATCTCCTCGATAGCTCTGATCTTATCTGGGTTGGCCTCGATTCCTCGTTCAGAGACAATGAAATCCAAGAATTTGCCTGATCCTACGCCGAAGGCGCACTTCTCAGGGTTCAATTTCATACCGTATTGTCTCAACACAGCAAAGGCTTCCCTCAGATGGTTCAAATGATCCTCCATTTGGATCGATTTGATTAGCATATCGTCTATGTAAACTTCCATAGACTTTCCAATGTATTCTTTAAACATGCGACACACCAACCTTTGGTATGTCGCCCCGGCGTTCTTCAGACCGAAGGGCATCACTTTGTAACAGAAGGTTCCTCGGTCAGTGATGAACGAGGTCTTCTCTTCGTCCTTCAGGTCCATGAGAATTTGATTGTAGCCCGAATACGCATCCAAGAAGGTCAATAGTTTATGTCCAGCCGTGGAGTCTATTAACCTGCCGATTTGTGGTAGTGGATATGAATCTTTGGGGCAAGCTTTGTTTAGGTCAGTGTAATCTACGCACATTCTCCACTTGCCATTCTTCTTCGGTACAACCACAGTATTGGCCAGCCACTCGGGGTATTTCACTTCTCTAATGAAGCCGTTTTCTTGCACTTTGGCGGTCTCATCCTCGATCGCCTTCTTTTTGACCCCGGCGTGAGGTCTTTTCTTCTGCTTCACCGGGGTAAATTTTGGATCTACATTCAGTTTGTGGGTCATGATATCCGGATCGATACCCGTCATGTCTGAATGTGACCAAGCAAAACAATCATGGTTGGACTTCAAAACTTCTATAATCGCCTTTTTCGACTCCGGGTCCAACTCCGAGCCGATAAACACTTTCCTGTCGGGGAAATCTTTCAATAGAGTGAAGGATTCCAACTCTTCAATAGTTGAGTCCCCGGCCTTTTGCTTCCGAGGCTCTTGAATACAAGCTGGAACCTTTTCGACTTCTCCTCGGGCGTCCTCCCCGCTTGACCCCGAATCCTGTCGTTGCTATTGTTTTGGCCCAACCGGGACGACTCCACTCTTTAACGCAACCGAATAGCACTCCCTTGCTACTCGTTGCTCCCCCTTGATTGATCGAACTCCCCAAGGTGTTGGGAATTTAATCACTTGATGTAGAGTGGAGGGGACAGCTTCCATGGAGTGGATCCATGGCCTTCCGAGGATCACATTGTAAGCTAGATCCTCGGGCATGACTTGGAACAGTGTTTCTTTGGTAATCCCCTCGATGAATGTTTTGAGTGTGATCTCACCCAATGTTTTCTCCATGGAGTTGTTGAAGCCAGCTAACACTGTTGACTTGGGAACAACTTCCCCCCTTCAGCCACATCTTCTTAACAGCCCCGTAGCTGATTATGTTAACTGAGCTACCGGGGTCGATCAAGACTCTTTTGATGTCAGAGTCGTTGATTCTCAACATGGTAACTAGAGCGTCGTGATGAGGGAACATCATCCCATCACAGTCATCATCGTCGAACACAATATCTTTGCCCGAGCCTCCAACTCGGGTTCTTTTCTCCATGGTGATGGAGAGCTTGGCAAATTTTTTGGCCGCAGCGAAATTCACGCCATTGACCTCTGACCCCCCGGTTATAACGTTCACTACTCTCTCCGGGGGTGGAGCTCGAGGTGGTTGCCCATTACCTCGGTTCTTGGAAAAGTTGTCTTTCCCTTTGTCAGTGAGGAAGTCGGCCAAGACTCCCTTCTTTAGCAGGTGAGCTCCCTCTAGGCGCAAAGCTTTGCAGTCCTCGGTCCTGTGGCCATAATCTGCATGGAACTCATAATGCAGATTGTGATCCCTTTTGTCCGCCGGGGTCCTCATATCCTTGGGAACCCTTACCCCGGCTGTCCCCTTGACAACATTGACCAGCTCCGAGGTCGATATGTTGAAGTTATAGTCTTGGATCCGAGGGAGATCCTTTTTAGGGACCGAAGCGGAGCTTGAGGGGTTCCTTTGGTTCACATTGGGTTGAACCTTCCCCCCAAGCCTTTGGCTTATGTGAGAGGCTGGGTATGAATTGCCGAGGGTGTTCACCAACCTCTGGCTGACATGCTGCCTCGTCGAAGTGTAAGGCTCATACCTCCCCTTCGAGTTACTTCGTGGCGCCTCGGCGCGATTCGAAGATTTGCCTCGGTTACGTTGGTTGCAACCTCGGTTTTTGAACTCAGCTTCCTCCAGTCTGATCTTGGAGTAAGTGCGTCTATGCAGATCCTCCCACGTCAGGACCTGATATTGTTGTAGCTCTTTACGCAATTCAGCGGCAGCGTCAGAATTGCGACTATTGATACCCTTTTCAAATGCCATGATGGCCAAGGTATCATCCATCCGAGGCAATTCCATGCGTTCAGCGTGGAATCGCTCAAGAAATTCTTTAAGTGGTTCACCGGGCCTCTGCTTCACCTCACATATATCCTCCTTCCTTTGGAGGATCTTTTGCGCCCCGGTGTGCGCCTTGACAAATGCGCTGGACATCTCCTTAAACGAGGAGATCGACCCCGCCGGCAAGCATAAATACCACCGAAGAGCCCCCTTCTCTAGCGACTGACCAAATTTCTTTAAGAACATCGACTCGAGCTGCATAGCCGTTAAGTCGTTGCTCTTTACCATGGCCATATACTCTCTTATGTGCTCTTTGGGATCGGTGGTCCCATCATATTTTTTCAGGAATATGAGTTTGAAGCCCCGGGGAGTTGGGGCTGGAGCTGCTTCGGGCTTGTAAGGCTGCTCCCTGTATTGCTCGATGTCGAGGTCGTCTTCCTCTTTATTTATCCCCGGCACGCCTTCGAGGCGCTTTTCCACGCGTGCCTCAATGCGAGCCTCGATTTCCCTACTCATTCTTTCAACGTCAACCGAGGACGTTGTTTTCGCCACGATGGGAAACGTCCCGAAGTGTGGTGTGGCAGCTGGATTGTTCCTCGAGCCCCCAGACGTGGCACCGTTGTGAGGTCCCCCTGTTATCGCGCCCGGAGGAACGAAGGGCGGGATGCCTCCACCAGGAGCCGAAGGCTGGGTGCTGTTTGGGGCAGCACTATTCCTCGCCTCTAACGAAGCGCGAAATTTGGCATTAATGCTTGCTTGCTCATCCTGTTTACTTTGGAGAGCTCTTAGCGTAGTGACAACATACATCTGGAATTCCTCGGTGGTCATTGGGGCGATGGGCTGTTGGTTCAACGGAACGTCAACCCGATCGTTATTGTTACCACTGTTATCAGCCATACCGTTGAATCGCAAACTTTTGACAAAAAACGGATGTGAAACTTTGGAACAAAGCGTTACTGCTTATATCCCCACAGACGGCGCCAATTTGTATGGGCCTAAATCAGTGTAGGTGTACAAATCGAATTTGGATTTGAATATAAGCAATTCTTCGTATCAAAGTTGAAATAATACGCGAAAAAGATGTAAATGCGAGAAAATAACTGTATTGCAATATATGAATGTGATTACAAATTTGGGCAGCGTTTCAGTACAATTTCTGGATGCCTATAATACAAAATGAACTACTATTTATAGGCCTAAGAGCCTTGCCACGTTCTCCACCATCAGCAAATGCATTCCCCACGATCTGAGCATTAATATGGAGAAGTTAGTGGGGCAAAGTAGTGGGCTGCAAAGCCGCTGGAACTGAGGTGGTAACCGAAGCCTGGTCGCAAGGCTTCGATTATCTGACCTTACTGTTCAGATAGGAGGGCGTGTCACCAAAGCTCGGAGTCCAACTTGCCTTCGGTCGCGTTGTTGGAACTTGGCTTCGGTGACTTAATCACGAGTTCAATTGCTTCTCTTCGGAGCGTCAGCTCGTTTTCCCTTCGGTCTACCATCCCGAGGTGCTGACCGAAGGCGACAATTTTCACCCAATACAGATGTTAGTTTAGAATTTGAGAAAAAATTTATTTTTTTAAAACTTTGTAACTAGTGGGATTTCGTAGGTTGGTGAGAAGTCAAAAAGTGGGTGTTCGTCTAAATCAGCCCAGTGAAACCCAAGAACAATATATAGCCGATTCCCAAATAACTTGATTCTCAAGCCAATCGACCAGAATCCTCCAGAAAACTCTTACCTCCACTTTTCTTTCACCTTCTACACTTCACTTCATAACTCCAATTGATAAATAATCCCATTCAACAAATCCCAAATCAAACAAAGATCACAATGTTCTTCTTCTTTGTTGGAGGGTTAGAGCAACAAGCGAGACAGGTATTAAAGAGCGGAGCAGGAAGGTGCATAGCGTGTGGATCACGCGCCGACCTCGTCGACTACGATAAAGTTCTGAAGCTCTTCTTTGTTCCGGTATGGAGGTGGCCGGGGAAAGAGCCGATGATGTATTGTAACGACTGCAAACTTTTCTTTGCTCAGTCTCTAAGTCCTCCTCCGCCGTCGTCTGTGGCGGATGTGCCGGAGGTTCTTAGGTGTCAGTTTTGTCGACGGGAAGTCGATGGTGATTTCCGATTCTGCCCTTTCTGCGGTAATGCACTGTGAATTAGCATTACTGATAGTGTAATGTAGGTGTTTTGGGGTCTGTAATTATGTTCTTGTAATAAGCCTGGGTTTTGAGGTTAGTGCTATTTCTGTTTTGTATATGTATTATTACTACATGAATACCAAAATATGGTATTCCACCACATTATATGATGTTTACGGTTTAAATTACTTGTTCATTGATATTAGATTGAATGTTGTGAATGTTAAAGATGGATGCGCATTAGATGCATGTACCACATAGAGAAGGTAAGCGCGAAAAGGTTAGTAGGGATGACTTTTATCATCTCCTACATTGACCTTCAAACTAATTTGTTCTAAATGTGATAGTACGGTGATTGAAGGTGTTAAAAGGGAAGGAGTAAGCCTAACATCACAAGGAAGTTGCCTCAATGACCTACAATTTCTTGGAGTCCATGTACAGTTTGCGCAAAAGATGTACTACGGGAAAGAAATCCATATAAGTGATATCGTTTAGTTATGATTAAGGTTTAGATCACTAGGAACTTTATAGTCTGGTAAGAGACTTGAATTCTTGAAAAATATATACAACTAGTCGAATCTGAATCTTCAGATATTTGATAGCTACGAGTCCAATTGAAGCAACATAATTAGTACTTAGTAGTTTATATTGCCGACTTCAACTACCTTGAAATTGAGAGGTAGTTGTGTTCTACTAGATGGATGGAGTACTTCCTCTTCTACTTAACCTCTTTTAATTCCTGTTAATTCATTACAAGTTATTTCTCATGCTCTGTTGATAATACAAAGGTTAGAATTTTTACTTGTATGACAAATATTTGATACGGTCTTGAACGTTTACTATCTCGAGAATTGACTTTTTACTAGTATGGTGATTGATGATGACTTGATACAAGATTTATACATGAAAAACTTACTCCATGCAATGACCTTTTTCCAGTGGATCAGAGTTAAATACCAGATATGATCAAGTACCATACTGTTTTATACACTGAGACAGTAAAATATAAAAACAACTACAAAGTCAGATCTCCCTCTTGCTTCATTTTCTCAAAAGAATCTGTACTCAATTCAAATCTGATAAGATTGACACTATGATACATAATGAAGGATCATTTCCATGACTTTGAAAAATCCTCCAAATTTTCTAGGAGGAAGGCTACGGAAAATGTGAAAGAATAGTTGGCAGGGGTGTAAGGAGGTTTTAACTGTACATGAACCAAAAAGCAATTAGTGTGCAGTTTATTTTACAAGGAAAGCTATGTCGAAATCATCTTCTTTTTAGGAACACACCAAGAGCAGGATGTGCTGGTATCTCCTCGGAGCAACAAGCGTGGCAACTGCTTTATATACCAAGAGAGATTCTCAGCAACTGAAGTTCTTCAAAGAGCTAAAAACTGTTTAGTGTAGGATTAACAAGGAGTGAAGCGTATCCTCGGATTAGTTCCATACTCATTTGTTGAATGGCAACTGCTTTACTCCCCGCTCTGTAGCATCTCTCCATATTCTATACCTCACGCCTAGCTTATCATATGAAACAGGGAGGTTCCAAACATTAGCACCATTGAGCATCCGGTCTTGCTGACCAAGCACAAGCCGTAAGTCTTCATTTAAAACCTGAAACAGTTTTCCCAAAGCATATAGCAGAAAAACCAGTCAGAACATATTTTTAGGTTAAAGTTTTTTAAAAAGAAAATTAGGAGGGAACTGTTTAAAGCAATATCCAGTTTACATGGATAGCAAATGTAGACATTTTAATCAGGAAATGAATTTTTCCTTTATATTTTGGAAAAGCTTCTCTTTCAGTTTTGTTAATAATTTTTCTGTTTAAATATATACGTCGAAAACTCAAGAATTCAGCCACTTAGCACTTAAGTGCTTTCAGACTTGATCTTGCAATGCTTGTTCCACAGCCCAAAGTGTAATGGTAACATGAGAAATCACATTCACTTTGGCTGCATATTGCCAACTTTGAACAAGTCTTGCTAAATGCATCAATGAAAGTAATAGTAATACACAGGAAATTGAGGAACTTTTTCATAGATTAATCAGGACACACAATTATGCAGGAGGATATGTCATTTTAGGTATTGTGCAGGTGGCATATATCTTGAAGAAGTGAATGCTGATCTACATCATTACGAGGCTTATGTAATCACAGGTAAGGATAAAATCTAACCTGTTCGGCAAAATGCCTCCACACGTATTGCATCATAGGGATGTGTTTTAGTACGGGAGCAAAATCCAGTGACATCCTATATAACAACCTTGTCTTATTTCGTGATGCAGGTAAACATACATGAAGTTGGTGAAGGTGCGTAGAGCATTCTTTGGTGCTCTGCCCCTCCAATTTGCCTGGCTTTGAGATTCCAATGGTCGATAGAACCATACAAGGTGGTCGAAATTCCATATCTATTGGATAGGGATCCCAATATCCTTGCAGACCAGAAGCAGGAGTCAAAAATTTCACCAAGCTGAGAAAAGAAGACAACTAGTAAGTGTTCAATTCTTCAAGCCTTTACAACCAGTCATTATCCATCAAAAAGTACAGGAACCATTAAAGCTAAACAATAATATAGTCAACGCTCTTTGAGAGTTCATTTTGGAGATAAGTTATTAACTAACAAAGTAAGATTTATCACCTAATCTTTGGTACCCTCCAAAAGAATCTCTTACCAATCATTCAAATCACCCCCCCCCCCCCCCCCCCAAAAAAAAAATCATATTTATAAAGTACTTTGGGAAGTGTTAATTAGCTTAATAAATGAGCAACCTTATGGAAGTTAACCAAGATGAACCAAACATAATGGTACTCAAATGAAAATATTCATGTCCAAATTGTTTCGGATGATATCTCGTCAAACGAGTTATTCTGCAAACATGAAACTTTTCGAAGAGGTGGTTGAATTATTTATTTTGGAAAGTAATCCAGTATGTTCTTGAGAAATTTGACAACCAGAATTGTGGATTTCCGTTCCGTAATGTCTAAGGCGGATTTCAAAACCAGCTGGCATTTTGTTCTACAATTTCAAAGTAAATACGGGTAGACCAGTGTTAGTCTAGTTTCTAGATGATTTGCCATCATTATAGGAGTAAGAGAACAAACCTTGGGACACTCCATCCTTTGGCAAAGGTAGATGTATGGGTGAAAGGAGCGTGTGCAAGATCCAACAGATTGTCCAAAAGTAGCCCATGTTCCACTGGAAGTTCCATGACTATCTGCCAGTTTCAAAAAAAGGAGGCAGAAAGACTTAGCCTACTGTTGTTAGATAGACTTACTTAAACAACTAAAAACTAAAGGCAGTGATTCAAACCTCTGCATGGATTTGAAATCCAGAAGGTGGCAGTAAAGAAGGAAGAGTGGCTGCAGGAGGATCATTTCCAGGCCAAATCCAAATCATTCCCTCTTGCTCAAAACATGGGATAGCTTTGATCTTGACATTCAGTAATTTTGTTGATGGCATTTTCTCACATTTTCCATCTGTTGTATATTCCCACCCTAAGATCATGAAATAAATAAATGTCAGCTACTTCATGCACTCTCCACAAATCAAGCACCAAATTGATGAAGTGTTAATGATTTCCTTGTTCATTATTTTCTCCATTGAAAATTTGCACTGAAAAGTGCTTAGAATCTTCTTATACTCACCATGATAAGGACATGTGATGCGACCCTCATTCACTGAACCCAAATGAAGGGGGCAGGCTCTATGTGCACATGTGTTCTGGACACAACCAGGTTTTCCATCTTTCCCACGAAAAATCACCCAAGGTTCCTCGAAGCAATCAATTGGCACCTGAAACATTATAGTCAAATGATCATTAACAAAAGAATCGAACAGTGCAAAAAGCATAAAATTCTAACAAGACCAATTCCTATCTAAGTTTTCCTAGTCATAGTCTCTCCTCTCACAGAAAGTTAGAGTTGAGATGGTACAACATGCTACTGGTTGGCATCACCATATTGAACATTCCATTTCAGTAACTTAACAAGTCCTTCTCTTATTCAGTCCGGCTTATTAATTCGCAGAGAAAATGGAAATTGCTAAGATGTTGCCATGATAATGAGATAATTACATAAATCAGGTAACTGACTTACCATGGTGTCATCCTTAATATCAGCGGAGAAAGCAACCGGATACCAAAAGTTTTTCAAATGGGGGCTGTAATCTTGGACAGGACCTGACACATTGAGGGTTCTCCTAGGCTGCTTGCTTTTAACAGTATCTCTAGATACTGTGGACGTACTGGGGGAGGAAGACGGCCGATCTGATTCTTCTGTACTCTTCCCTGGAAGCAGCCTATCATGAACCAATGCTTCCATGTAAGCTAGCTTATCTAAAGCAGCAGAAACCCGCACTTCAGATATATGTACCTGTTGCTATCAATACTTTAGACAAAGAACTTGTTTCTATAAAAACACACAAGAACCTCAAACCTTGCTTTTGTTTCTTTTTTCTTTGTTTGACAAGTAAGATTCATGAACCAGTTTATGTATGTAATTAACCATTATTTTCATTAGATAATCTGCTTCTGCTTCAATAAGTTTAACAGATGAAAGGAAAGTAAACCTTAATAACCAATATTAGCTTATATCCAACAACACTAGCTAGCTCAATGGGATCAAAGTATTCTATACCTCTTTATGAGCCTGTGAAAGTTCTTGTTGCAACTCCGCGAGTTCTTTCTTCATGGTTCCAATAGATTTGTATTCACGTGCTAGAGGATTCAATACTTCCACGACCTACTCACATAGTATCCAACAAGCACAGGACTTAGTACAAGTAGGAAAAGGAAGACAACTTTGACCAGAAAAAACTGAAACAGCTTTAAAGAATGAGCCATCACTAACAAGTAACAACTAACCTTTTCGTGCAGATGCATTATCGTAAGCACATCTTGACGAGCGCGCCAATCACAATATTGTATATCATATCTAGCAACTTCTAAAGCTTGATTTGCATCCAGGAACTTCCCTTTACTCTGAGGAAATTTTGACCTTGGATCTTCCACATCAAAGAGAGTTAACCAGGAGCTTTTCTTATTCGTTAACCCATCCGCCTCCTCATAGACTGCAAACACTCCAAACCCCGCTTTGAAACACTGATAATAAACAAAATGTAGAATCATTGTCCATTCAACAAGTCATCAGACAAACAAAATGCAAGTGATTTATGGCTCTCTCTGCAGAGGCGGACCTAGCCTATTTTATACAGGTCACCGGCACCCGTTAACGTCAGAAATGAGTATAAACTTTCAAAATCTGTATACTTCTATATTTTACTTGAAAATATCTATGTTAAAGACCATGGTGCCCGCCCGCCCTCAAGTATTGGGTCCACCTCTGTCTCTCCGTATCCAGATAAGTGACTTAATGTTTAGCCAATTACCAAATTGATTGCTACTTATTCTACCTGATACACTAGAGCATAAAATAATGCCACAATCCAACAAGTTAATGTTGAGTGAAAGATCAGAGACATCAGAGCCCAGTAAGTTTTAAAATTTGACTTCAGGAAATTCACACATGAAGTGTGCTTGGTGGGAAGGAAGTCATTTTCTACGAAATATTTTCATTTTCTGGTGTTTTGGTTATTTTATTAAAAATGGGTATTTTGCGTGACTCAATACTAAGAACTAGCTCAGAAGGTGCTGCTCAAGAACATATATAAATATAAGGAGACATCAACTCATACCTACAAAAGGAGTAAATTGTTGAATTGTCTGATCATCTCATCTAAAAGCTTAAGTTGTTAGAGAAAGCAGGCTTTTATTTATTTGATTATGTCTTTAACACGCCCCCTTACACCAAGCGCATACATTCTTTTTTATAATGGGTGGTGATGAGACTCAAACCAAGACCTTTGCTTCCTCTAACATCATGTCTTGAGTCTAATTCAACCCCAAAAGCTAGCTCAAGATGTGAGGATCGCCAATGATCCCATATAAAGAATCCAAGGCAACTAATATCACCGATGTGGGACACTTGACGCCCACAACCCCAACCCCACCACCTCGCCGCACGCCCACGCCTGGCAACTAGAGCGTGGACAATATAATATGGATCCAACATCGATAACAATGAATTGGGCTAGGCTTGGCTCTGATACCATGATAATATGGTTGCACAATTTGACATAAAATGACTTTTAACCATAAGTTCTTTTCCTTGCAACTAAGCTAAATTTAACTTTATTTGTACTAACACTTAAACATTATTATTAATGATTAGAGTTACATCAAAACACTTCCCTCCATGCTTGTGTTATTATCAATCTGTATTCTTTGAATCTTTTTGATAAAAAGTTGACGCACCAATCAAGAAAATATTAGTAAAACAACTTTGTCATACCAAACACACTATGATAAAGAACTCCAGTTAGCTAGCACTTAGCAGCTTATACAACAAATATAGCAATCTGAATAAGTCGAGTAGTAAAAGGAAGTTACCTTTCTAGTAGTATAAGTCTTGGTAGAGCGGCAAAAAGAGAAAGGAAAAGAAAGTGCAGCAGAAGTAGCAATAGCGGACATGGCAGGAGAAAGAAGCTAGCTACTAGTTTGATAACTTGAAAGAGACGATATACAGAGAAGAAAGAAGAAGAAGAAAAAAATGAAGTGATTATTAGAGGGAAAGATTTATTTGTTTTGTGCAATTTCCATTTGTTGATAAGAGGTTGGTATTGCGCGCGATCTCAACGTACCTGCCATGACATGCCATGTGGACTCTCTTCGTTTCCCTCGTGGCACCTTCCATCTCCACATGCTTCTTTTTGTTAGAGAACAAGTATCTCTCTTGAGGTCCCTCTCTATATCTTCTTATTTGCCAGCTTGGATGGTCATGATATCTTCTATATCTGTTCTCATTGGTTAACCACTCTTAGTTGACAATTCTAGTTTATTAATGGCATATCCTCTAAGGACCCGTTTATTATTATTAAGACTAAAATACTTGAATTTAGATAAATTTATGAGTATTTTGAATGATATTGTCTCCAAAATTAAACACTAGATAAATACTTAATTAAAGATTTTTTATTTCAACATTTGATTCTGCAGAAACAACATGGATACTTGCATCAAAGTAGATTGTATATATTACACTTTTTGGATGCGGCATGTCCTTAAACTCTGCGTGAACGTGAAATATTTTATTAACGTAATAAATATAAATTTTTACAAATTATATCAACAAAATATGGTTGCACAAAGTTTTCGGATCAATCACACTTAAAAAGATACAGGTAATGGCAATTGGCAGTGATGGTCATTGGCTGTGACTGTTGTAACATTGTGTATTGATGATGGTTGTGATTGATGGAGCTGAGGTGGCTAGAAGTGGTGGCAATAGTTGTTAATCATGGTAGTTGTCGGCAGTGGCGGACATTCACCCATGGAAGGGGTACGTGTTAATACCTCTTCGTCGTCAAATTAAAAATAATTATTTTTGTAAGGATGTATATTAGTTTTGAGTCCCTTGAGCAACAAAAGATTCTCTAGTCTAGTGGTAAATGTGTATCAAGTTTAAGACATAGATCCTTAGTTTGAATCACCTTGGCAAAAGTTCTCTGTTTGCCACTAATTGTCGACATTTACGGTTATAAGTAGATGGCTTGTGGTAGTTGTGGTTGGTCGAGGTGGACGGTGATGCTGAGAGGCAGTTGCTATAAAGTGGTACTAGTACTTGTGTTGTGGTAGTTGTACACTGATGGTTGTGGTGGTGGTTGGTGACGGCGGCTAGTGATGTATCAGAACTTCAAGAGAAGTAAATTGTGGCCATGGACCCTGGAAGGAAGTGGAGTTGTGAGCATGCGACATTGTGGTTATTCTTCAAAATATTTTAAGTTGTAGCTATTTTCCTAACAAATTTAATTATTGGCTGTTTCTTGTTGAGCCACTTAAAACCTGGTTATTCCCCAAAAGAATTGTTCGTGAAAATTTCGTCCAGATGTCACTTTTGCCACTGCTATTTGGTTTCAGACCATTTTTTGGTCAAAGTGCTTTTTGTCAGTGATCTTAAGTTTGAGGTCATTTTTTTATTGATTTGGCATGGAAGACCATTTTTTTGAACTTCAATCCTTGTAGGCCGAAGTTCAAACCTTGTGGGCTGAACTTCATGCTTAAGGTATGAAGTTCAACTTCCCAGCATAGAATGCGTAAACTTCAACCCTTGTGGGCTGAAGTTAGACTTCAATAATTGTGGTGTGAAGTTCAGCCTACAAGGATTGAAGTTCCAAAAAGTGGTCTCTCAGGCAAAATCAATAAAAAAAAAAGTGGCCTCAAACCAAAAATTACTGGCAAAAGTGGCATGTGCGTGAAATTTTTACTATATTTTCTTAGTTGCGCAAAAGAAGCCACTTTTTTTAAATTCAGTCTTTATAGATGGAAGGTATGAAGTTCAACTTCAGCCCATAAGGGTTGAAGTTACGCATTATATGCCTAAAAATTCAGCCCTTGTAGGCAGAAGTTGATCTTCATACCTTCAGGTATAAAATTCAGCCGACAATAATTGAAGTTTAAAAAATGGCTAAAAACTAAATAATTTTAAAAAAGTGCACCAACTATAAAAGCGAGTCAACAAGTGGCATTCTGTGCACTTTCCCCGCAAAAAATTTCATTGCATGCCCTCCATAAGAAGTGGTCTTACAAAAATACTCGTGCTAAGCAATGTTTTAGCAAAATACTCTTTTTAGCTCGGAACCAAGATTTCAAGGCAAAAATCTTCTAAGTCTTGGCAATTGCCAATACTTCGAAGGCAAGTATTGTTTTGCCAATATTTCAAGTTATATGGCGAGAATGCCGGGAAAGACTGGAAGGGGCAAGTCTTGCCAAGACTTGCGATCAAGTGCGACAAGTGTTGCCTTTTGCCAATACATTAAGAGTAAGTGTTGGCAAATAGAGAGGGGTCAAAGGCAAGTCTTGGTCTTTACCAAGACTTGCGACCAAGTGCGACAAATATTGCATTTTGCCAACACTTGAAGGGATAAGTGTTGAAAAACAGAGAGGTATAAAGACAAGTCTTGCCCCCAACCTAAAAACTTGACAGGGGTGTTTCCGTCCAGTTTTTTTTTATTAAACCTTAATGGGGTATTTTTGCAAAACTCTTGTTAGAGCGGACAAAAAGGCAAATAATTGTTTATGGTGTCATATATTTGCAAATAGGCCCTTTCCCCGGGTTGTTCTCCACACATTTCTAGAGTTGTTTCATGTTGATTAAGCGATTAATGCTTCTTTATTTTCAAATTTAAAAAGTATCTTTTTTGAATGTGAAATTTTCATGCAGAAAAAAAAAGAACAAATAAATGCCGAATCAGGGAAGGAGGTCTAATGCCTTCTAGAAGATAACAAGCGTATACATTTTGTACTTATAAAATTACTTTTCTTATGAGAGAATAGACGATAAATCATTAGTTCAGGTACCAACTATAAAATGGTAAAAATTACCTGACGTAATTGGTTGTGTTATTCTAGAAAATACTCCGACTACGACCAAACCATGTACATTCCTAGTAGCAACCATCATAACATGCTAGAGTTAAGAGAATCGAGTGAAGAGAGCAGCTAGAATGGATATATCATCTACCAAAAGGGATCAAACAAAAGGAGGTGGACACAGCCAAAGCACTGGAAATTCATGATCTAATGCCCATTTGAAATATATGCACTGTCATGACAATCTAAGCACATGTGATGCTAAACAAACATAATGTAACACTTTGTTTCTGCATCTAGGCTTTCCTCTTGTAGTTATCGCTTCGGATTTTAGAGCTCGATTCAAATCAATGATTTTAGAGCGAGATTCCAGTCTTACTTCGAGAAAACAACTTCCCAAAACCATTTCTACTTTTGGAAGTTGTCACCTGAGTAGCTGATGAAGTAGATGACGATGAAGATGAAGATGATGATTCTCCTTCATTTCCATTCATAGACTGACTAGAATTGTCAATCTTTGTCATATCTGAATTGCGTTTTGGGGTAAATGTCTCGTTTACATGCAACTTCCATTCCTCTCCAGTCGCTCCAGGAAGATTTGCAGTGTCTATCAAGAAATCTTCTAAAGTGGCTAGTGATTGAAGCTGCTTCCCTAGAGATGCAATTGTCTTCTGGCATTCTGCAAGTTTGTCAGCAGCTACAGCTAAATCTTCCTGCAAATTAAAATGTTTAGAATTGATTATTTCCTCTTTCTTCTCTCTTCACATTGCACTAGAAGAGTTTCAAGACTTTCTAACAACAGAAACAGAAGACAGAAATCTTACCTGCTTTATTTTCATTTCACCATTCGAACTAGACGCTTGCTGAACTTCAACTACCTGGGATTTTCTTGCTAGTTCATTTTCCAACTCCTGGCACTTGGTTTCCATATCAGAAGACAAGGATCGTTCTTTTTCAATTTCTGTCTTTAAAGAATCAATGTTTGCAGACATAGTCCGTGCTTCTACTTCCATGCCAAAGAGTTGAAATTCAAGCAACTCTTTCGACTCATTCACTACATCTAGCTCCTTCTGCAGCTCTTCCAACTTGACTTCAGCTTCCTTAAGCTGCAAGTCAGACACCTTAAGGGCATTTTGGCTCTCACTTAAAGCATGCTGCAGTTCAGCTTTCTCTGCTTCAATCTTCTCCAGCTTTTGTTCTAATTCGGCCACTCTTTTTGAAATGGTCTCATATTCTGCTGCCAGGGGGTTCTCTTCACTAGGGGACTCATGGGCAACAGCATCAGATGCAAATGAAGAGTCTTTATTCACTGTTTCAGATACTGCAGCAAGCCTCTCCATCTCTAGAAAATCATCCATCATGTCAATCTCCAAAGAACGGGCAGCAAGTGTTTGAGGCATAGCTTTTTCATTCTTAAATTGATCGAGCTCAGCAATTAGTGCTGATGCCCATGAATCAGGGGAACTTTGTTCACATTCAGTCGTTCCCTGTTTGCTCATGTGGCTATCAATGCCGACTGTCTTGGAACGCTCTCCACTGCTAGATGGACCATTGGTGGAGGACTCAGTATAGAAAGATGAAACTGGAAAGGATTTGCGGTCACTGAGTAGGGATGATTTGCGAGCCAAGGCTTGTAGTCTTCTACACTCAGCTTCAAGTTTGGTCACCTTCTTTATGCTCTCTAGCTGCTGCTTGCTAGCAGTTTCTGCTGCTTGGGTGCTCAAGTCCCTCTCTATGGTCCTAATTTGCAACTCCTCTGAACGAGAAGAAAGGTTGAGTTTGAGAGCGGTGTTCTCATTCTCTAGATACTCAAGTCGGACAAGAACATCTGAATCAGTAGATACAGGAGAACCAATTTTGCTAGCCTCTGCTTGTGTCTGGAGCTCAAGTAGCTGATTTTCAAGTGCAGCTTTTGCAGATTCCCAATCTTTTTCCTTCTCTGCCACAGCATCTTGAATTCTTTGCTCTTGCTCATCTCTAGCTTGTCGCAGCTGCCTGACACATTCCTTGAGAGCACCATCAAGATGGCTGACACGAACTTCCAGATTCAAGTTCTGCTGCACAGCTGCCTCAAGTTGCTGCTTTAGAACTGTAACTTCATTCTCTGCCTTTTCCCAACCTACCAAATATTACAATACGAACATGGAACTAATCAAGAGAAAAAATGGATGATCATTGGAAGGTGAAGGTAGACACTGTTTCTAAGACTGCATTAAGAACTGTGGAAGAAAGGGCATGGTGGAAGATACCTGCAACAGCTTCTTCTGCCACTTTAGCATGCTGCTTAACTAGGTCTTCTTTGGCACTAACATTAACTAGAGCAGCAGATAACTTTTCTATCAAAATACTTGGACTTTCCGTGGCTTCAATATCAATTGTTGCAGCTTTTGAGGTTACTTCCGGTGACTGGTTGTCATTATCTGGAGTTTCTCTCAATGCTTCCTGCTCCAAATAGCAAAGATTGTTGAAGTGAGAAAACCTAAGTTAAGAAGATGTATTGCCAAGAAATAGCCAGGAAGAGGCAGCAAGGTGAAAACAAAAACGTTGTGAAGGTGCCAGGAGGATGGCATAAATCATGATCACAGGTGAATGGCGGCCATATCAGGAAAAGAATTACTCGAGGGGGAACAATTTTGCCTTTCAGGACTTACAAGTACTATGATTAACAGTGTCAATTCGGTATCTGGGTTTATCAATACACATGTAAAATAATCAGTTCCTTTTGTGTCCGTCTTCAGTTATTACACTTGAATTACTTTAGTAGTCGAAAGCAGAAATATTCAATGCTTTAGTTTTCAGGGCTTCCACGTAAACTATTGTTTCTGTTTATAAATGTACTAGCTGATGTAAAGCATCCTGATGGTATACATGGTCAGGGACAATGAACATAAACGATTTTCCTGACAAAGGACAGCGATAGATCGATGCCCATTATGGACCCCACCTACTATTTACTGAGAAATGCCCCAGGGGTAAAAGCAACGCAGGTCCCTCCAACAGAATACACTGACTACAATAAATATAAATGCACCAAGTAGGTCATTTATGAAATCTTCTGGCAGTTTCTCTCTACACCATCTCCTTCCAGCATTGAATAGCCTCTAACCTGTGCATTGGAGCTTTAGACTGGGAAGTGTGGCACACAATGGCATCAATTCGGGATAAATATTCATCATTATTATATTTAGCTATTACAATGTAAAATGCAAGCTAAGCAATTTCTAGTCCATATGATGAGGACAAAATTATCTTCAAATACAAAAATCAGAGTCCCCTAACAGCTGAGACACTCTCTAAATGTTCTAATTATCAATGCTTAAGATGTCGTGGGACGATGAGGGGAAGAAACCACATAACATAACGAGAATATCATGAGTTTGATAGCTTAATACATCCAAATATCTTAACACGAGAAGTGCCTTAAGCTCCAATTACTGAAGTCCTCAGATGTAGATGTCCACGAACTTTGCTGTTGCCTCATGTACATCCAGGAAATTACATACCAATAGATGATTTATGTTCCGTTCCACTATATGGTCAGGAGTTGGAGGAATAAAACAAGACCAGATAAAGTGACAAGCTACATCAACAGATAATTTATGTTCAAAGGCTTACCATAAACAATAAAGAGCCGAGGAATTTTAAAAAAGACTTCATACATGAAACCAACAAGAGACAAAATATAGAATTTGCAAGAAGACATTGTTTGTAGGCTAAAGTTTCACAGAGCACATCTGCAGAGTGAGACTTTCAATGTAAGTTTGAGCTGAAAATTTACCTCAAACACTATTAGTTTGAAATAAACAAAGCATACAATGCTTTAAACGCGTGGACATGAAAGAAGCAAGGTACATTGTCAAACATTAGCTATATCAGCACAATTAATTAAAAGGCCAGAAGGAGATTATCTTTCTTTTGCCTTGTACCTGCTCATCAGAGTGTCTCTCTGAATGTGAAGAAAATGAACCAGAACTCTCAGTTTCACCAAGGCTCTTCTCAGAAGGTCTCCTTTTCCATAACCAATTCCTCTTTTCCATCTCAACAACCAACTAAATTTCCTACAAGCTCATTGCTGAATGTCACGCCTGCATATAAAGTACACCGTTTAATAAATAATAATCAAAGGAATGAGTAATCAAACAGAAATTATATGGAAAGTGGTCCAATAACTAATGTGGAAGAGAGAGGAAGCAAATACTTTTCATTTACATTCCTTCCTAAATGAAACAAATATACACCCAATACATTTATGACTACAGTCATTCAACAGACAAAGATAACTTGGCTTTGCATTCTATCGGCTTTCCTTCGAATCCACTCTACTAACAAATTAAGTTTTTAAAACTCAGGTAGAACTGAGACCAAACATACCAAAAAAGAACCAAAAAACTGAACTTTTCAACAAAGCAAAAGACCCCATTACTCAAATTACAAAACAAAAAATACCCATCTAACAGAATCCACTAAATCCTCCAAAATCACTAACCTTCTCCCCTCATATTAACAATAAGTACAAAAACATGAATAACCCTAGCAACAGAAATATGACTAAAGCAAAATGATCTATGAATACCCAATGAAAACTAGATCCAAGTTCAGTCATAGGAATCCATTGGATTAACACCAAAAATGTTCGACCTTTAATCAGAGGTCACGGGTTCAAACCTTGAAAATTGAAAACTTCCTGGTAAGAGCACTTTATCCTGTAATGGATTAGCTAAACAAAGAACACATTGGATTAACACCCAAAAGGGGTGGCGGAATGGTTGGGATCCTTCCATTATTACTCAGAAGTCTCAGGTTCAAACTCATATAATTAAAAACTAAACTTCTTGGTGAGCCACTTTATCTCACAATGGCCTATCTGGCACGAATCTAGATTAGTCCATCACTGGACTTCTAATACCAAATAATTACAATAAAGATTTAGTTCCAAACAAGTTGGGGTCGGCCGCAAGAATCCGAAACAAAGACAGAAAAAAAAAAAACACTTACCTTACTGTAGACCAAGAAAATCAAAATGGGTATGTTCAAAAACAAGGAATTGGGGTTAATGGGTATTTGAAAAAAAATCAAGAAATGAAGAACCAATTAAAAAACCCAATTCAGTCAAAGATCTGTGGAATGTCAGTGAAAGTGTTTAGATAAAAATTAATCCAAACACTACAGAAAAAGGAAGGCTCTATTCATTTGAGGAAAATAAAAATGATTATTTAATTGTTTCCTTGTTTTGAAGCTAAGATTTTTGAATACCGAAAAGGACCTGGAGCGCATGTGATAAGAGAATAGAAATACTGCAAAAGTCTACACTTTTTTCATACCACCTTTTAATGTGGCTTTTCTTTTTTGTTTTGTTTTGAAAATTAATGTGAAGTACATTCCCGCCCTTTAAAAAGTGAAGTGGTTTAATGTAGAATAATGGATTATTTAAATTTAAAATATTAGAGTTAAAAAGGAAAGTAATAATTTGATGCACAGTAAACCTGACAGAGGTCTGTGCCTGAACCTCTACGTTTCTTCTGTATGCTTTTTTTCTCTTTGTCTTGGTCCCTTCGCTAAGAAGATCTGTCTTGGATATAAAAAAAAATTATATATACCCTCCGTTTTATGTTTATTTATGTCATTTTTATGCTTGAATTGTTGAGTTTTGATATCTATCTACCGTGATCCCTCACATAGTCCTGGTAGTTTAATGATAGACTTGCAATGAATAGAACAATGAGGATATATGCAATATTTGAGCAAAAGAAATGCAAGTAGTAATGAAGCAATTGATGAATATTTTGAAAAGTTTATGAGTCTGTCTCTGGCGACACAATGGTTGAATTTTATGATAACTCCAATTTTGATGATTACAATATGGTTAAATTTAATGAGTAGCTAACTTAACAATTGTTGCATTTCATGACAGGGACAAAAAGGATTCAGTCGGCTAAATCTGGAAGGATCTTGGAGTCGCTGATTTTTAGGCATCTGTGATTGAAGTTTATTTCACATATCTCGTGATTAGAGGAAAATCAGGATCTTTTATGGATCTTACCTTATTTTCAGAAGGGATCAATCACTACCTTTCTGGGGATCAAATCCCTTGGGTCAAGATTCTCTTCTGCTAAGGAAAATATCTCCATCATATCAATCAAGGATCCTCAAGACATTCCCTATGTTCACATGTAGATGACCTTGATACTATATATATCCAAAGCTGCAGGCAGTCTACTCACGCAACCTTAAGCTTTCTAACATTCTCTTTTGAAACCTTGAAAACATTGTAATCTCTAGAGTTTACTACTGTCCAAGAAAAAGAAAAGAGAGTTCAGAGGGAAAGTAAGGTTAGTGTCGAGTGAGTTGGTTAAGTGAGTAACCAACTGAGCATCGTTTGTGGTGAGCGAAGGGACAATACCATACTGTGTATCGTTGTTGGTGAACGAAGAAAAACCATCACTCTGTACTTTGAAAGATCTTAAAGAGCTGAAGAGAAAACTCCCTTGTGACCCAAGGGGTATGGACTAGGAACCATTTTTGGTTCTGAACCAGTATAAATCTACTGTGTTCCTTACTTTTCTGCATTTACATTATTCTGTTATCACTGGTTGAAATCTAGTCGACTCATTAAGTCGACTGAATCTGGAAAAGAATTAAAAATTATAATTCACCCCCCCACCCCCTCTTACATCTTCAATTGGTAGCAGAGCAGGACTCACATATCTTTTATTTTTGCTTTGCAGCAAGTGAGAAAAGATCATGTCTGGGCACATTGTTACAGGAGCACTACTTCAAGAAGGAACCTCTATTGCTCGACCTCCATATTTCAATGGACAACACTTTAGTCATTGGAAAGTGAGAATGGAAACTTTTGTCAAGTCCATTGACTTTATAGTCTGGCGAGTAATTACCAAGGGTCCCTACGACATTCCTCCAGACAAAAACAAGAAACCTGAGGGAGAAGCTACTAAAATCCCTCTCGATATTGATGACTACCATGATGAGCAAAGAGAAGTCATACAACTGAACTCAAAGACTCAAAACCTCTTATACAATGCTATAAGTGGAGAGGAATATGAGAAAATCTCTAGCTGTGAAACAGCCAAAGAGATGTGGGACAAACTTGTTGTTACTTATGAAGGTACAAACAAAGTTAAGGAAACTAGAATTAATCTTCTAGTTCATGAGTACGAATTGTTTCAAATGAAAGATGGAGAAACCATTGAAGACATGTTTGCTAGATTCAGTAAGGTCATAGGAGAACTAAAATCCCTTGGGAAAGCCTACACCAATGGAGAACAGGTCAGGAAAATTCTTCGTAGCCTACCTGTCATATGGCAACCCAAAGTGATAAATATTGAAGGAGGAGATTTGAATTCTCTATCCTATGATGAGCTTCGTGGTGATCTCATTGCTTTTGAAAAGACTCATCTTCAAAGAAGCTCTCAAATCTCTTAAAAGAAGAAAGAAGTCGCCTTCAATGCTGAAAATACAGACCCTGCAAGCGACAATGATGATCTTGCAGAAGAATGGGCCTTAATGTCAAAGAACTTTGGAAATTTCCTGAGAAGAAACAGACAAAGAGGAAGAACCAGATTTAATTCTAGAAGAAACTCTTCCAGCAATGATCAAGACAAGAACGATGGACGATGTTTTGAATGTGGCAAATATGGTCATATTGCAGCCAACTGTAATGAGGCAAAGAAGAAGCAATTCAAAAACAAGAAGAAGGCCCTATTTGCATGGAGCGACGAAGAAGGATCAGAAAATGAAGAAGAAGCCAATATATGTTTCATGGCTGATGCAGAATCCAGCAAGGTACGTAATTACAATTGTGAAAATTGCAATCTTCTTCAAGAAGATTTAGACTCCGCTCTGGAAGAAATGGAAAATATTCTAAGAGAACTCTCTAAAGTAAAACGGGATGGTGAAATCTGGAAAACTAAATTTGAAGTATGTGAATTAGAACGTGATTTCTTTGAACAAGAAGTTCAGGATCTAAAATTTCAACTGAATAGCATAAATAAATCCACAAGTCAAAGTTCTATCAGATCCAACATAACCCCCTTATCCCCAGCCTCCATTGAGGCTATTCCTGGAAGCTTGCGACTTACCAGTAGTGAGTCGACTAAAACTGCTTCTACAACTAAACCTCCTATTACTTGTTACTACTGTGGAAATCTCGGACACACAAATGCCAGATGTAGACTCAGAAAAGCTGACACTAGGAAATGGAAATGGATTCCTAAAGTTTCATTAAAAACCTATGTTACTAACCATGAAGGACCCAAGACAGTTTGGGTACCAAAACATCAGTAGCACTGCTTATTTGCAGGAACACCTACCCAAATGAGCGTGCAAAGGTAAATGGATTCTAGACAGCGGGTGTTCCAGACACATGACAGGTGACAAATGCTGGTTCAAATCAGTCACAAGCATAGACGGAGGACTGGTCAAGTTTGGTGATAATGGGAAAGGTATTGTCATCGGCATTGGGAAAGTCTTTTTAAACCAATCTTGCTACATGAATGAGGTACTGCTGGTAAGTGGTCTAAAGCACAATCTTCTCAGTATTAGTCAACTATGTGACTCTGGATATCAAGTTAAATTTGAAGCAGCTAAGTGCATTATATCTGATTCATTAGGAAATGAAATTCTCACATGCTCCAGAGATAACAATATATATAAACTAGATAATGTCTCACCCTCTCATGAATATATCTGTTTAATCTCTGTTGCCTCAGATCCATGGCTATGGCATAGAAAACTGGGACATGCTAGTATGCATCTTATTCTAAAACTATCACAAAAGGAACTAGTCATTGGTCTTCCTAAATTAAAATTCTTAAAGGACCACGTATGTGATGCATGTCAACTAGGAAAGCAAACTAGGTCATCTTTTAAAGTTAAAGACATTGTTAATACTACCATGCCACTTCAATTACTGCACATGGATTTGTTTGGTCCCACTAAAACTGCTAGCGTTGGTGGAAAAAGGTACACTTTTGTTATTGTCGATGATTACTCACGTTTTACTTGGGTTATTTTTCTATCTCACAAAGATGAAGCTCAAAAGAATTTTGAGTATTTTTGTAAAAAGGTTCAGAGAGAAAAAGGTTACTTCATCTCCTCTATCAGAAGCGACCATGGTGGAGAATTTGAAAGCAAAGCTTTTGAATCTTTCTGCAATGAACAAGGTATTTCACATAGTTTTTCTTCTCCCTGGACTCCGCAGCAAAATGGTGTCGTGGAGCGTAAGAACGGGACTCTACAAGATATGGCTAGAACAATGCTTTTGGATCAATCTCTACCCAACAAGTTTTGGGCAGAAGCAGTTAGCACAGCTTGTCACATTCTTAACAGATGTCTTATCCGTCCCATCCTAAAGAAAACACCATATGAACTCTGGAAAGGTAAACGTCCTAACATTAGCTACTTTCATCCGTTTGGTTGTAAATGCTTTATCCACAATAATGGAAAGGACAATCTTGGTAAGTTCGATCCCAGAAGCGATAAAGATATTTTTCTTGGCTATTCTAATTCCAGTCGTTCTTACAGAGTTTTCAATAAACGCACTTTATCTGTAGAAGAATCCATGCATGTCGTATTTGTTGATACTAATCAGATTCTTGAGAAAGATGAAAATGCAGATATAGAATTATTAAGTGCAGGAAGTTCATCCTCAGCCGCTAAAATCAAGTCGACTAACGAAGTATCTAAGTTAGCCTCAGAAACTCAGACTGAGTCAACTGATAATCTCTCTTCAGTGGTCCCAAATGAGTGGAAGGGCGAACCTGGATATCCTCATAAATTTATTATAGAAAATCCACTTGAGGGAATGAAAACTAGAGGTACCTCCAAACAGAATGCAGACATTGCCCTCATTTCACAAATCAAACCTAAGAAGATTGATGAAGCTCTCAATGATGAATGCTGGGTAAAAGCAATGAAGAAGGAATTGACTCAATTCGACAAGAATCAGGTATGGACTTTTGTTCCCAAACCCCAAAATGCATCTATCATAGGTACAAAGTGGGTCTTCAGAAATAAGCTTAATGAGGATGGAGAAGTCACTAGAAACAAGGCTCGACTTGTGGCTCAAGGCTACTCGCAACAAGAAGGTATAGACTATGATGAAACATTCGCTCCTGTTGCAAGGAATTTGCTGAGACAATGCAGAATGAGTTTGAAATGAGTCTCATGGGAGAACTCACCTTCTTCCTTGGACTTCAAATCAAACAATACGATAAAGGAATCTTCATTAATCAATCTAAGTACACTAAGGAATTACTTGCAAAATTTGGTATGCATAATGCCAAAATCATGAAAACTCCTATGAGTCCCTCAACAAATCTTAATAAAGACTGCAAAGGTAAAAATATAGATCAGACCACCTATCGAGGTATGATTGGTTCATTACTCTATCTGACTGCTAGTCGACCAGACATAATGTTTAGTGTATGCAAATGTGCTAGATATCAATCTGAACCTAAGGAATCACATCTAACTGCAGTTAAACGTATTATGCGATATCTCTCTGGCACTATTTCCTATAGGCTTTGGTATCCACGTACTATTAATTTTCATCTTCAAGGATACTCAGATGCTGATTTTGCAGGTGATAAAGATGATCGTAAAAGCACTAGTGGGACTTGTCAATTTTTAGGACAATCCATCATCTCTTGGCACAGCAAAAAGCAAGGCTCAGTATCCTTATCTACTACTGAGGCGGAATACATTGCCATTGGACATTGTTGCACTCAACTTCTTTGGATGTCTTATCAACTCAATGATTATGATATTAATCCTACTCCTATGTTTATTTTTTGCGATAATTCTAGTGCTATTTGTCTCTCTAAAAATCCAGTGCATCATTCTAGAGCCAAACATATAGAAATTAAGCATCATTTTATTAGAGATCATGTTCTATGTGGTAACATTAAAATCTCTTTTGTAACAACTGAAAATCAGCTTGCTGATATATTTACTAAACCTTTGCATGAGGAACATTTCTGTGAACTTCGTGAAAGATTAGGAGTAGTAGAGGACCCTATATCTTTAAATTAATTCTGTCGCAATCTTGCATATATGAACATCTTTAATAGGCATTTATTTAATTGATGCATATCCCTAAACTTCTCTAATTATTACTGCTCGTTTTGCGTGTGTAAAAGTGTTGCCTCGATTCACTCGCTGACAGCCCTCGTCCTTTCACCTTTTCAATCACGTCTTTCCTTCTCCTCATCTCCATAAAAAACCCCACTTGCTCACTCCATCTTCTCTGTCTCTCTGTGCAACTACTCTCCTGCCTTTTCTTCTCTTCAATGGGTAAAACTCAAAAGTCTACAATTCCTTCTATGAGTAAAAGTTCTCGAAACCGCTCCAAAAACTGCTCTCCTGAGTCTCCCATCAATCTTGAAAACTCCGACTCTGCCACCATGTATCAGCACAGCGAATCTGCCTCCTTCGTCTCCACCGGCTCTGGCAAAAAGCGTGGAAAACGACCCATGGTTGATACTCCTCAAAAATCATCTCCAAAGAAACTCAAAGTTTCCAAACCCTGCATCTCTCTTGACTGTGATCAGAATTTTTGGGATAATGGCAGAGAAAAGTTTGAAGAACTCAAAAATCGTCGCATTGCTTCTGGCCGCATTGTTGGCCTTGATTCTATGGAAAATCTTGATTGCCACATCAAAGCTCTTTTCGACTTCCAAGGTTGGTCAAATCTCTTTTCTATCAACCCTCCTGTCATTTACCATGATTTAGTTCGAATGTTCTATGCAAATCTGCGCACTTGTGGAACTGATGGTATTGAATCACTGGTTCTGGGTCAACGCATTTTCTTGACCTGTAAAGTCCTAGAAAAACTGTTAAAGATTAAATCCTCTGGTTTCTCTGATTGCTTCAAAAATTCTTGGCCCTCCGACTCTGAAGTCTCGTTTGACCAGGCCAAAGCTTGTATTACTGGTTTGGGTCCTCATGCAATTCCTGATGGACAAATTGGTCCTCATCTTCTGTGTTTTGAAAATCATGTCCTTGCTCATATTACTGCTACTACCCTGCTTCCTCGTACAGGCTCATTCAGTTCCCTTTCCCAAAGGGACACCTTTATTGTCTATTGTCTTGTTGCTAAACAAAAGGTCAAACTCTCTTGGTGGATTCTTAATTACATGCACGAGTGTGCTGTGGACACTAAAGAATCTGGCTGTCTTCCATATGGGATGCTTATCTCCCATATACTGGACCTTCTGCATGTTCCCATTTCTGGTCACTCTGCCATAACTGTATCTCAATGTTATAATTCTCATGCATTTACCAGTATGGGATATGTGCATCTTGATCACACTTGGGTTAAAAAGCCTGACCTGGATCTGCCTCCCTCTATGCCTGCTCCTGCCCCTACTCTTGACAACTCCAATGTGCTAAGTCGCCTTTCTGCAGTTGAAGAACAGCTCATTACTCTGCATGATCTTTGCCTTTCGTCTCAATACAATCTTGAGAAAGCAAGGGATGACACCAAAACCACCAAGGCTGATGTTGCACATCTCAGGCTTTCCATTGACACTGTGGCCAAAGATGCTCGCAGAAGTCTCTCCACCTTGCACTCTCGTATTGACACTCTGGGAACAAACATCATCAATACCTTGAAATACTTTCTGGGAAGGAGATACTGTTTCGATGGCTAAGACTGTATTTTATGACTCCCCTGTTTTTTGTTGATGACAAAGGGGGAGAAAAACTTGTTTGAAACTGGCTCTGTATATGCATGTGCTATGTGAATGTGCTCTGGACAAATGCTGAATGTGCTATGTGAATATTGCTATTGTCTATGCTATGAAAATATGTCTATGAAAATAATGTCTGAAGTTAACCTGAAATTTAACCTTTAAGTCGACTAACTAAATTCCTCTTTGAGTCGACTACATATCTGTTCTAGAAAATTAGAAATGCAGGTACTCAAATTTTTAGGGGGAGCATATACTCAGGGGGAGCTGTCAACATCCTCAGAACAGGGAAGTATCATAAGTCTCAAGAATTGTCATCATCAAAAAGGGGGAGATTGATAACTCCAATTTTGATGATTACAATATGGTTAAATTTCATGAGCAGCTAACTTAACAACTGTTGCATTTCATGACAGGGACAAAAAGGATTCAGTCGGCTAAATCTGGAAGGATCTTGGAGTCGCTGATTTTTAGGCATCTATGATTGAAGTTTATTTCACATATCTCGTAATTAGAGGAAAATCAGGATCTTTTATGGATCTTACCTTATTTCCAGAAAGGATCAATCACTACCTTTCTGGGGATCAAATCCCTTGGGTCAAGATTCTCTTCTGCTAAGGAAAATATCTCTATCATATCAATCAAGGATCCTCAAGAGATTCCCTATGTTCACATGTAGATGACCTTGATACTATATATATCCAAAGCTACAGGCAGTCTACTCACACAACCTTAAGCTTTCTAACATTCTCTTTTGAAACCTTGAAAACATTGTAATCTCTAGAGTTTACTACTGTCCAAGAAAAAGAAAAAAGAGTTCAGAGGGAAAGTAAGGTTAGTGTCGAGTGAGTTGGTTAAGTGAGTAACCAACTGAGCATCGTTTGTGGTGAGCGAAGGGACAAAACCATACTGTGTATCGTTGTTGGTGAACGAAGAAAAACCATCACTCTGTACTTTGAAAGATCTTAAAGAACTGAAGAGAAAAATCCCTTGTGACCCAAGGGGACTGGACTAGGAACCATTTTTGGTTCTGAACCAGTATAAATCTACTATGTTCCTTACTTTTCTGCATTTACATTATTCTGTTATTATTGGTTGAAATCTAGTCGACTCATTAAGTCGACTGAATCTGGGAAAGAATTAAAAATTATAATTCACCCCCCCCCCCCTCTTACATCTTCATTTTAGGTATTGCACAATGATCCTTAGTTGCAAATCAGTCTCTAGCATCATAGCGGTGGATTTTTTGGCATTACGACTCCCAACCTAAATTCAACTCGCTAACCCCATATTCTTAGTTAAGCCAAAATGCTATAAAAGGGTTTTTTAAGAGAAATTGAGGGAACATTTGCCACACTTTAAATAAACGCAATTTTTGGGGAAAAAAATAGAGAGAAGAATCGAGATTCTAAGGTTTCTAAGAGAGATTGAGACTTGTTGGGTTATTCTTTTAAACTTTATCTTTTCTTCTCTTTTCGTATCTTGAAATTATCAACATATTGGTACTTAACTTTTTTATGATTTTCATGAGTTCCTAGGTCACACTATTGATTGGGCTTCATGCAACACATTTGGTACCAAAATTGTTGAGGTGAATGTTTTGAAGAATGACAAACGAAAGACCCAGTGGTTCTGGAGATGAACCCCCCGGTCCTTATGGAGAAGGGTACAACTGATCGAAAAGATTAACGGTTGCAAATCCTTGCAGAACTAGGAAGAGTGGCACGTGTATGAGTATGCATCCTAATCAGCTAAAAGAGGTTGTGTCGTGGCTGTGTCTTCGAAGTACGAATAAGAGTTGGAGCTAAACAAGGAAAGAAGTCACAAGAAATCTTGTCTTGCTATAATTACAAGGTTTCCCTGTGAAATACAACTAGGATTATGAAGCCCATATAAAAGCTAGTAGTTGAGGCAGCCGATACTCAGGTATTCACAAAGAGAGTTGAGAGCAATACAAAGACGATCCAATAACTTTCAAAGTGACTTAACTGTTGAAGACAACTTTCGAAGGCTATATAGTTAAACTTAGATATTCTGTCTAGGTTCTTATTTTGAAGTTGTCATAGTTTTGTGCTATCATTGTTTTACCTGCATGGTTTTTTTAAAAGCAACTGTATTAGGTGAACCATTGTGAGATTACTTTGTAAAGCTAGAGTGTAGCTTTGTTGAGTGATTAGGGTCTAGAGTGTAGCCTCTTGGTTACAGAATTTTGTAATCTAAAACTTGCTCTTTGTGTTAGTGGATTGGTTCAAAAATCTCAGAGTGTGGGTCGTGGTTTTTCTCCCTTGAGTAAGGAGTTTTCCACGTAAAAATACCGTGTTCTCGTGGTTTGCATTTTGTGTGTGTTGTGCTGTTTTGCTGTGGAAAACTGTTGCGACAAGAACAAGGTTCTAAAAAGAAATGATCAGTTCTTGGAAGAAAATTGGAGGACACTATTCAACCCCCTCCCTCTTCTAGTGTATATAGGAGGTGCTTAGATTATAACAAGTGGTATTAGAGCAGGTCTTCTCGTGCTAGGGTAACACCTTGAGAAGGATCAAAATCATGAGTGCACCACCTACTATCACTGAAGGACAATCAGTTCTGAGGCCCCCACAGTTCAATGGGCAGTACTACGCTTGGTGGAAGAACAGAATGGAGAACTATATTTGTGTTGAGGATTATCAACTCTGGCTTATAGTATTTGAAGGAAACTTAATTCTTACCAAAGTAGTTAGGGAAGGAGCTGCTACTCGAGAAGAACCCAAGTCAAAAGAGGAGTTCAATGAGGCTGACTATAAGATGGTTGAAAAGAATCACAAAGCCAAACGTTTGGTAATTTGTGGGCTTGGTCCTGAGAAGTTCAATAGAGTCTCATCTTATAAGACGACTAAGGAAATTTGGGATGCCTTGGAAGTCGCACATGAAGGAACCACTGAAGTGAAGGACTCCAAGAAAAGAATGCTGAAAAGACAATTTGAGTTGTTCACCATGGGAGAGAAAGAATCACTACAAGACATGATGACAAGGTTGATCATCATCAAAAACGAGATGAGGTCTCTGGATATGGAGCTGCCAGAAATAGAGATGGTGGACAAGGTTCTGAATGTACTTCCTGATGCCTGGGAACCCAAGATGACTGCCATTATTGAGTCCAAACCTCTTAGATCCATCAAACTTGAGGAACTGGTTGGAAGTTTGAAAATACATGAGATGCTGAAGGAGTCAAAAAGTAAATCAGTACCCAAGAAGGACAAGACTCTTACACTTGAAGCAACTGATGAACCTGAGGAATATGTTGACTTGCAATCAGTTGAAGCCACTAAGGTCAGTGCTCTAAGATAGAAGTTCAATATGGGAAAGTTCAAAGGATTCAAAAGAAACAACAAAGAAAGCTCTGGAAGAAAAAATATTGTTGACAATCCAGACTACTCCAGGATGCTTTAAATTTTTCAAGAAGGACCATGCAGTTGTGGATTGTCCAATGTGGGAAATCGAGTGGATGAAGAATAGAGCTACAAAGGAAAAAGAGAAGGAGGCATCAAAAGATACAGATAAAGACAAGAAAAATTTCAGACGACCTCCAAACTTCAGAGTAGAAAGAAGGAAGAGGAAGGAAGCTTTTTATGCTACATGGGGACCTACTGATAGTGAATCTGACCAAGAAAAGGAATCTGAGGATGAGACTCCACTAGCATTAATGGGAGTGTCAAGTGAAAGTTCAGACAAGGAGGATCCACGTGAGGTCAGAGGAGGAAGAGATCCCTCAAAGCCACCTGTGTTTAATGGGACAAGCTACAAATTGTGGAAGAAACAAATGAAGATCTTCCTTCAAGCAATGAATTATAGTCTCTAGTTGATCGTAAAACGAGGACCTCATGTTTATGTAAAGAGAGTAGCAAATGGAGTTTTGGCTCCAAAGTTGGCAGAAGAACTTGATCCTCAAGACTTAGATTGGCTGCAAGCAAATGCCAAAGTTGTGTTATACTTGAGAAAAGGGCTGACAACGGATGTGCTAGCAAAGGTACTTGAATACAAGTCTGCCAAAGAAATTTGGCAGAAGCTGAAAGAGATGTATATAAAAGATGACCAGAAGAAGGACTCAGCCCTCATGGCAACTGATGGAGAAGTAGCTGCTCATTCAGCAGAGGTATGTCTTTATGAACTAAAAGAAAATTTGCACACATACTCTACTGAAAACTTGATTCTAATAACTGCCACCTTAATTGAGGGTTATGAAAAGGTAAAGATTGAGAAAGATAAATTGATGAGGATATGAGTGATCTTAGTACAAAACACAAGAGTTTTCATGAACAAAACATTGAGCTGGAAGAAATTAATATTGTTTTGAAAGGGCAGACTCTTGTGTCAAACTCTAAGATATCAGAATTAGAAGTGGAATTGAATCAGTTGAAGGAGAGTGTTAATGGTAAGCAAGTAATAAGTGAAGTTCAAACCTTTCTTGAAAATGAGCTTAAAAGAACAAATGAGATCCTGTATCAGGAAACTGATAAAACAGGATTCTAAAACAAAAGGTTGAAAAATCTGACTATGAGCTTACCAGATTAACAAAATGGAACAAATCCTCTGAGGCAATGAATTGGGTTCTCGAAAACTAGAACAAAGGAAAACAAGGGCTAGAATTCAAGAAACCACTGCCCCCATATAATCCTAAAAGCAAATATGTGGGTTTGCCTTGTAACATGTTGTGTACCTTATGTGGTGAAACTGGGCATTACAGACAAAGATGCACAAATGCAAGCAAGACAAAGACCAAAAACAAGAGGAGTATTTTACCTGAATGGGCTAAGAAAGATTTGATTTATCCATTTTCTCATAAGAAGGGACCCAAGCTTGTTTGGTGATGTTTGGCATTTTATGCCAATGTTTCCTTAATATTTCCGCATGTTTGAGCTTGTTATTCGCTCGTTTTATAGTTTGTGAATATGGTTTTACACTGATTTGATGTCGTGCGTGTGTAGGTGGTTACGCAGTGCATTTGGAGCTTTTAGGAGCGTGATTGAGCAAGAATTGATTGGAAGTTGATTGAGGATTGGATTGAGCACACGAGGGCACGACACGAGCGAGTTGCGGAGCCAAGGAACAAGCATTTTTTGCTGGGCGCTTTGGGGCACGTGGAGCGCCAGCTATAGCGCCCAGTGCCCAGCGCGATTTCCCACGCGGCGCGTGGCTAAAGCGGGCAGACTTCGACGTGTTCTGTTTGTCCTAGCGCGGTCGTGGGCGCGGGGCGCCCGTTATAGCGCCCCTTGTGCGGATTTTTTACTTCCTATTTCGTCTAGGCTTGGGTCTAACTTATTACTAGGTGTTTGTAAACCTTATAAATAGTACTTTACTTAGTTTTTGAAAGGGAGTTGATACTTTGGAGCAATTTTGAGAGCACCATACTCATTGAACAAGAGTTTATTCCTAATCTTTCATCTATTACATCATTTACTTCATTATCACACCAAATCTTTGCCTTGTGGTCATGAATATGTGTGGCTAGACATTACGTTCTAGGGTTAGAGTATTACATGAAAGTTGATTATTTGAAGATTGATTCCCATTAATTGAATCCCATAACGGGTTACTTATTCTTTCTTGATTTCACTTGTGTAATTATTAGAGCTCGATAATTATGCATTATCTATGGTTTTTGGATTGAACTCGAAAGAGAGAATTTAATTACGTAATAAGAAAGAATAGAACTAGTTTGTGAACCCGGGCATCGGGGAACCAATTTGCGAGTAGGATAGACATATACTTGCTTGCCTAGTTTAACTCATTACAGAATTCGTTAATGCGTGCATGTGATTTAACCCACAGACATAGTAGGATTGAAGTAGCTTGCATAGACCGTGAAGAACTGAAAGGTTTTCACAGTTACATTTACTCTGTCAGTTAGTAACCCGGGATTTAAGAAGTGGAATCAATTCGATACATCAACTGGATTGTTTGTAACTCTGACCCTGGACCGTCCTCTTAATATTGTTAACACCCAAAGTATTGGACCATCGCTGGACTACACTTCTAGCACTTTAATTACTGCTTTTTAGTTACAAAAACTCTTACCATCAAAGAAAAAGATCCCTAAGTAGTTTGTTAGAAATTGTTTGTTAAGTATTAGTCTGCATAGTCCTCGTGGGAACGATACTCGATTTATCACTTTATTATTTGTCGACCGCGTATACTTGCGTGTGCGTTGGGAATAACAAGTTTTTGGCGCCGTTGCCGGGGACTAATTACGGACTAATTTCTTTTTGAACGATTACTTAATTTCTATTCAGGTTTAATTTTTTGTTGAGTTTCTTGTGCTGTTTCAGGCAACAGGTTTTTGCATGCAAAGGAATAGAAAGGACGAACCACTCGCACCATTTGATCCTGAGCCTGAAAGAACCTTGAGAAGGTTACGAAGAGTTGCGAGAGATCGAGAAGCACTAGCAATCGTACCTGCTTCTTTACCCATTGAAATGGCAGAAGAACAAGCAGTAGCAGTGCGAGATGTTGCTCCTCCCAGCCTGGGAGGAGTAGCGTCAAGTATTGTGAAGCCCGCTATTATCGGGCACTTTGAGATCAAGCCCCGCATGATTCAGTTGCTGCATGTGACGGGGCAATATGCTGGATTACTTCATGAGGATCCGCAGCAACACATTCAGAACTTTCTGGAGATCAGTGATACTTATACACCATCGGGTGTGCCTACTGATTATGTTCGTTTGACTTTGTTCCCATTTTCACTAATTGGGACAGCAAGGAAGTGGTTAAAGGCTGAAAAGTATGGGTCTATCACTACTTGGGAGGATTTAGCTAAGAAATTCTTGGCTAAGTTTTATCCGTCTGCCAAGACAGCCCGGCTGAGGAGCGAAATTATGTCCTTCAGACAGTTAGAAGGAGAATCCTTGTATTCAGCCTGGGAGCGATTCAAAGCTCTATTGAGAGATTGTCCACACCACAACCAATCTAATGAGGTTATTGCACACACTTTTGTTGAGGGGTTGAACTTACACACTAAGATCGTGGTTGATGCTGCTGCTGGAGGCCAAGTACTGGCCTTAAATTTTGATCAGATTTATGATTTACTTGACAAGTTTTCGCAGAGCAATCCTGATTGGCAGGGTGACGGCAGAGCTACGACACAATTTGAGGGTGTTGGTAGGGCTTCTACGTAGAAAGCTGCTGGGATACTTCAATTGGATGCAATTTCAGAGCTAAGGGCGAAAACGGATGCTATTTCTAATCAGATCAGCAAGCTGACTCTTCAAGCAAAACCACCATTAGCTCCAGTGCAAAAATTTCACGCCTTTTGTGAGGTTTGTGGATAGGATCATATTACTGAAGTCTGTCCATCTAACCCAGAGTCAGTGTATTATGTGGGTAATCAGTACAGGTCACAGGGTCAGAATCGCAATCAATATGGTAACAGCTATAACACGGGTTGGCGTAATCACCCAAATTTTTCTTGGAGGGATAACCGTGAGCAGCTTCAGGGCAATGAGAGACCCCAAATTAATCAAGGCAATGCACCACAGCAGGGGTCACAGTCACAGAATCAGCCACAACAGTCTAATGCGGTTGAGGATATGCTTAGGAAACTTCTTGCAGGGCAGCAAAAGCTCATGGATGATTCAGCATCTCAGGCACAAACAATTAAAGATTTGAGCAGTGCGCAGAAAGATCTTGAGAGACAATTGGGGCAGCTTGCTGGAGCATAAAATAATAGACCTCGGGGTGCTTTACCGAGTGATATAGAGAAGAATCCTAAAGAATTTGTGCAAGCAGTCACTTTGAGGAATGGAAGAGCTCTAGAAGAAGTTCCCCCAAAGCCTGTTGGTGAGTTAGAGCCCAATGCTGATAGGGAAGTGGAGAAAGAAGCAGAGACAGTGATAGCAAAGCAGCCCGAGTCTGCTATTGTGAGACCACCACCACCTTTCCCTCAGAGACTTTAGAAGCGGAAAGTTGATGCAGCATGTAAGAAATTCTTGGAGATATTGAGTCAAATTCAGGTAAATATTCCTTTGGTGGAGCTTTTGCGGGATGTTCCCAAATATGCTAAATACATCAACGATATTGTTGCTAACAAGAGAAGACTGACTGAGTTTGAGATAGGTTCACTCACTGAGGAGTGTAGTTCCAGAGTTAGAAGCAAACTTCCTCAGAAATTGAAGGATCCTGGCAGTTTTACTATTCCCTTGAAAATTGGGGAACATGAGGTTAGTCGAGCTTTATGTGATTTGGGTGCTAGTGTGAATTTAATGCCTTCTTCAGTTTTCAGGAAGCTAGGCCTGGGTGAACCATGACCCACTACTGTGACTCTGCAGCTGGCTGATAGATCATTGACATGCCCCGAGGGGATTATTGAGGATGTGCTTGTACAAGTGGGTCAGTTTATATTACCTGTTGATTTTATTATTCTTGATTATGAAGCTGATCCTGAGGTTCCTCTCATATTGGGAAGAGGATTTCTGGCTACTACTGATGCTGTTATTAGAGTCAGAGCTGGAAAGATGATCATGAAGTGATGCAACCCAAATTGTATCGAGACCATTCACTCGAAGTCAAGTCAAAGATATACAAGGCGCTCACCTACACTTGGTTTGGAGAGGCATGGATGATATGAGCTCGGGAGAGGACTTAAAGACAATGCATTGGAGCTCAATCAATGTGGAAACTGGGCAGGAAACAGTGCAGGAAGCAGGGGAGCAAAACAGGGCAAAATAGGGGAACACCTGCTGAGCTTACTGCCTGACGAAGAACTTTTGTTCTTCGCGATCGCGTGCACCACCTTCGCGATCGCGAAGAGTAAACTTTTTGTCTTCGCCTTCGCGTCTTGTCTCGCGCGATCGCGCGCCAAGCTTTTAAGTGTGCCTCGCGATCACATATACTCCTACGCGATCGCGATGAACACTTTAGCAGTTGCGGACCAGAATGTAGGAAAACATTGTAAAGGGGTGTTATAAATACAGCCCTCTCTCATTTATTGCTCTTTAGCTTACTTTGAACACAAAAACATTAATGAGCATTGCTCTTGAACCTTGTAACCATTTTGGCTTGAATCAGTTGGATGAATCCAAGTTGCTCTTCAATCCGTGTCTGATCATTCTATTTGCTCGAGCCATGTGACTCTTGAGGATAGTTGCATAGCGTTAGGTGATTCTTTCCAATCGTTTGGGGTGTAACGGAACAAGTTCTTCGTTGCTACTCAAACTTTAGTGTGAGTCTCGTCTCGTTCCTTATCTTTTATCGCTTTCGCATTTTTGATTGCATTAGTTGGTATCAGAGCAAGGCTAGGGTTGCGTTCTTACGAACCCTCGTCCTACTCTTCGTGCTTGTCATCTTTGTTTCTTGTTTGTTTTCTTGTTCTTGTTATTCGAAAAAGAAGAAAAAAATTCAAAAATTGGGAAATCACAAAAAAAAAAAAATTGCTAGAAATCATTTGTTGTTACGATTTTGTTGGTGTTGATTATCGGGGATTGTTTGTTTACGTAAACTCGACAATTGGGAACCAACAAAACACGTTTTGGAGTTGAGAATCAAAGGTTGGAAAATTTGAACCCTAGGTTGAATATTTTGCAAAATTTTCTAAGAACTCGATTGATGTTATGAATTCTTGGTTGTTTGGTATCGGGGTTTACTCCTTATAGATTTCCCGTCGTTTTGATACCACCATAACATCATTTGGAGTGTTGTAGTGAAAATCAAAATTTTGGTTCTTGAAGGTTTTGAAAATTTTTGAAGAAACTTGTCCAAAATCATTGAAACAAGTTGTTTGTTGGATGTTTGTTTGATAAAACTGGTGAGGATTGTTTACTACGGTTGAAAACACCATTTGAAAGCTTGAAAACTGAAAACAAGTTGAATTTGGGTTGTTTGTGTGCCAAAACTGCAGTTTTCAGTCGAGTTTCTGTTTCTGCTGCACAGACCTGCGCGATCGCGCAAGGCCTCACGCTAGCGCGTCATTTCTGCATTTTTGTTCATCGCGATCGCGCCCCTCTGAACGTGATCGCGAAGGGTAACAATTTCCAGAATTTCCTGAACTGGGACATAATGTTCGCAAAGGTATCGTAACAGTTTCCAACCACCGAAACTTCCATAGCATCATCAAATATGGTGAGTTTCTAGATCACAAACCAAAATTCATCCAATTCCGAATCCGTTTAGTGACGATTCGATCTTTGAACATTTGATCGCGTCACTTCCGGTTAGTACTTTGAGGGTAACACTTCTACCCAATTAGTACTACTCCATTATGCGAATAGGATACTCGTGCCTAGGAGGAGAGTAGAATTCAAAGAAGATTCGTAGTTAATTGTTTGGTTCAAGTGCGCACCAAATAGCTTAGCGTTTATCGAGTCCCATTGAATCCACTCTTCCCGAAGAGCATTTGGTTCTTGTATTTTGGATTGATCATTGAGGAGGTTGCGCAACTACGAGGAGGCCATTGATCTCAAGCTTGTGTGAACCTAACCCAACTTGAGTGAACCCGAACGACAAACAAAAGGTGAGGGAGTGAGTGAGGATTTTTACTCTAATCTCTTTGCTTGTTTTTTATTGTTGTAGGTACAATGTCCAACGAAGGAGATGATACCACGAAAAATGCCTTGGCTACTATCCTTGCCAAATTGGATAGTATGAGCCTAAGGATTGAGAACCTCGAGAAGGTGACTTCGAGTATCCAAACCGAGAAAGGGACCTCGAGTGTCCAAGTTGAGGCCGGTGAAGGTACTTCAAGTTCCACCTTTACCCCGGAACAAGTTGTTGAGTTGCTTAGACAACAACGGGTAAAGGAAGATCGTGAAAGAGATGAACAAGTGTTGGGCAATACCCAACGAGTGAGCATTCCTCACATAGTGGGCAATCCCCAAAGAAATGTTCCACTTCCCGGACCTATTCGGCATGTTCAACCTCTTGAGCAAGTTGATCAAGCTCAAGAAGGGGAGGAGGAAGAGTATGGTGGTAGTGAATATGGGGCTTCTAATCCGAATGGGAGAGCCATGAATTGGGGTCGCAATGTAGATAGGGGTAGAGGCCGAGGTCGAGGGCCACCCATAGGGTATGTTGGAGGGAATGCTAGGAGGGATTATGGTGGTTATGGGGATAACTTTGGAGGCCAACCGGAGCCGTACCAAGGGGGTCGAGAAAATAACAACCTTAATAGTGTGAAGCTTACTATTCCTTCTTTCAAAGGGAGTAGTGACCCGGTGGAGTACATTGATTGGAAGTTGACCATGGAGCGAATATTTGACACCAATGACATGAACGAGGAGAGGAAGGCCAAGTATGCCATATCTTCTTTTGAGTCCTTTGCTTCTACTTGGTGGGAGTCGGTCAAGAGGAGTAGGAGGAGAAATGCCATGGCTATCAATGTTACTTGGGGAGAATTGCTTCGAGTGATGGATGAGAAGTATTTGACCGAGCAATACCGTCATGCCCAATACAAACGCCTCTATGAGTTGAAGCAAGGGTACAAGACGGTTGGGGAATACTTCAATGAGTTTGAGCAAATTCGTATGACCCTAGACTTGGATGGGGAAGATAATGGGCCGGCCGAGATCCGTTTTAGAAGTGGTTTGAATCGAGACATAGCCTCTCAATTGAAGTTCCACAAGTATGACAACCACTATGACCTCTATGATGATGCGGTTGAAGCCGAGAAATGGCTCAAAGAGGAGAAGTCTGCTCGCTACAAGAGTAGCAATATTACTCCCATGAGTAATCCAAAGGAGTGGAAGACCCCTACACCAAATGCAAGGTTTCCAAACACAAGTGGTACAATTGCTAGCAAGGATGTGAAGAAGCCTTATGAGAAGTCCTTACCGCATATAGGAGGTAACTCTAAAACTCATTTGAGCAATCCTATTTCTACTTCTACTCAATGCTATAGGTGTAAGGGTTACAGACATCTCTCCAAAGATTGCCCTACCCGGAAAACTATGGTTGTGGTGGGTGAGTTGGTGTATGAACAAGATAGTGAACCCGAGGATGAGGGAGTAGAGGGTGATGAGGAGGTTGATGAGGGGGAGGTTGCAATGGAGGATGATGATGATGCCCATGCCTTCCTTGTTGTGAGGAGGAGTTTAGGAGCCATGTGTGTAGAGGATAGTGAAACCTTGCAAAGAGAGAACCTCTTCCATTCTAAATGCCGAGTCATGGGTCTCCTTTGTTCCATGATTATTGACTCGGGAAGTTGTGCCAATGTCATTAGCCAAACACTAGTTTCCCAATTGAAAATACCCACCTTAAAACACCCAAGTCCTTACCGTTTGCAATGGCTTAGTGAGTGTGGTCAATTGAGGGTGGTCAAACAATGCATGATCAAGTTCAAGATAGGGAACTATCTGGATGAACACATGTTCGATGTTGTGCCCATGCAAGCATGCCACCTTCTCTTTGGAAGGCCATGGCAATTTGATCGACATGTGGTTCATGATGGCCGTGCCAACACCTACACGGTGAAGCATGAAGGGAGAAAGTTTGTGCTCAAGCCCTTGTCGCCCAAGCAAGTAAGTGATGATTACAAGCGCATGAGGGAATTGAGGGAAGCGGCAAAGGCTAAGTCGGTTGTTGAGACTAATCCTTTGGCCGAGAGCTTGGTGGTGGCTCCACCATCTTCTACCGGTGGCATTTGTGCCATGATGCAACCGGGTGAACTTTTGAGAGGAAATGATGGCGACAAACTACTCATTTGCCTAGTGTACAAAGGTATGATTCTTACTTCCGAATTTGATTATTCTTCTAACCCTTTGCCTAGTGCTTTTGAAAATGTTTTGAAGGATTATGGGGACATGTTCCCGGATGAGATGCCCGATGGATTACCTCTCTTGAGGGGTATTGAACATCAAATTGACTTTGTTCCGGGATCTCAAATCCCAAACAAGCCGGCATATAGAAGCAATCCCGAGGACACAAGGGAGTTGCAAAAGCAAGTGGATGAATTGCTTACCAAGGGCTTGGTGAGGGAGAGCTTGAGTCCATGAGCCGTACCCGTGATCCTTGTTCCAAAGAAGGATGGCACTTGGAGGATGTGTGTGGATTGTCGTGCGGTCAACAAGATCACGGTAAAGTATCGACATCCCATACCTTGTTTGGATGACATGTTAGATGAGCTTAGTGGTTCTAGCATCTTTTCGAAGATAGACCTTAGGTCCGGTTACCATCAAATCTGGATGAAACCCGGGGATGAATGGAAAACCGCATTCAAGACCAAGTTTGGTCTATATGAATGGTTGATTATGCCCTTTGGCCTCTCCAACGCACCTAGCACTTTCATGAGGCTAATGAACCACGTGCTAAAGCCATTCATCAACAAGTTTGTGGTCGTCTACTTTGACAATATATTGATATATAGCAAATCAATAGACGACCATGTTGATTACTTAAGGCAAGTGCTTGAAGTTTTGAGAGCCGAAAAGCTCTATGCTAATTTTAAGAAGTGTGCCTTTGGTGTTGAAAAGGTAGTCTTTCTTGGGTTTGTTGTGAGTTCCCAAGGAGTGGAGGTAGATGAGTCTAAGGTAGAGGCCATTCGTGATTGGCCTACTCCTACTACCGTGACTCAAGTGAGGATCTTTCATGGTCTTGCTAGCTTTTATAGGCGATTTGTGAAAGACTTTAGCTCCATTGCCGCCCCACTCACCGAGTTGGTGAAGAAAGATAAATCCTTTGTGTGGGGAGAGCCTCAAGAGAGAGCTTTCGAAGAATTGAAAGGTAGGTTGAGTACCACCCCCTTGTTACAATTGCCCAACTTCGGGAAGGCTTTTGAGGTTGAATATGATGCCTCGGGGGTGTTCTCATGCAAGAAGGGAAACCCGTCGCCTACTTTAGTGAGAAATTGAAGGGCGCAACCTTGAATTACTTCACGTATGACAAGGAGTTGTATGCCCTCGTGAGAGCTCTAGCCCATTGGCAACACTATCTATGGCCTCGGGAATTTGTGATCAAGAGTGACCATGAGTCACTCAAGCATCTAAGAGGCCAAGAAAAGTTGAACAAGAGACATGCCAAGTGGGTGGTTCCCTTATGTGATTCATTACAAAAAGGGTAAGGACAATGTTGTGGCCGATGCGCTTTCTAGAAAATTCGCTCTTGCCACCACTCTCGCTTCTAGACTTATGGGTTTTGAAAGCATCAAATCATTGTATGCTCATGACCCAAATCTCAAGAGCATTCATGATGCTCTAGTGAGTGGGGAAAGAGTGGAGAAGTACCAATGGGTAGATGGCTACATTTTCAAGAATGGGAGAGTGTGTGTCCCCGAGTCCTCTTGGAGAGACGTGCTAGTTCAAGAAGCACATTGCGGGGGCTTGATGGGTCACTTTGGGGTGGACAAGACTTTGGCCATACTTAAAGAACAATTTCATTGGCCAAAAATGAGGCCTCTTGTGGAAAAGTTTTGCAATTCTTGCTTGGATTGCAAGAAGGCAAAGTCTAGATCCAACAACCATGGTTTATACACTCCTTTACTCATACCTACTAGTCCGTGGGTTGATATTTCTATGGATTTTATTATGGCCTTGCCCCGGACTAGAGGAGGACACGATAGCATTTATGTTGTCGTTGACCGTTTCTCCAAAATGGCTCACTTCATTCCGTGCAAAAAGACTAACGATGCACAACATGTAGCTTCCTTGTTTATTGATAATATTTTGAAATTGCATGGGGTGCCTCGCACCGTTGTTAGTGATAGGGACTCCAAGTTCCTTAGCCATTTTTGGAAGTGTTTGTGGGGTGCTCTTGGCACCAAGTTGCTCTTCTCCACGTCCCACCACCCTCAAACCGATGGGCAAACCGAGGTGGTGAACCGGACTTTGGGAGCTCTACTTAGAGCTATGACCAAAGGAAAGGCCGGGACATGGATTGATAAGCTACCACTCATGGAGTTTGCATATAACCGCACTTTACATCGCATGATTGGCATGGACTCCATTCGAGTGTGTTTATGGTTTTAACCCTTTGATTCCTCTTGATCTTACCCCTTTGCCAAGGGATGTGGTTGTTGATTTTGAAGGTAAAGCTCGGGTCAAGGCATTGCTTGAACTTCACGCCAAGGTGCGGAAGACTTTGGAGGAGGCCTATGAGAAGATAGCAACCAAGAAAAACAAGGGAAGAAAGAAGGTGGACTTCAAGAAGGGGGATTGGGTTTGGGTGCATTTCCGCAAGAAAAGGTTTCCCAACCAACGGAAAGGGAAGTTGGCACCAAGAGGCGATGGCCCATTCCAAGTGTTGTCGAAGATCAACAACAATGCCTATGTGATAGATTTGCCCGGTGAATACAATGTATCGACCACTTTCAATGTTAGTGACTTGACTTCTTTTGATGTAGGTGATGATACCTTGGAGGAGGACGCCTTAATTTCGAGGACGAAATCTTCTCAAGAAGGGGAGGATGATGCAACCCAAATTGCATCGACACCATTCACTCGAAGTCAAGCCAAGGATATACAAGACGCTCACCTACACTTGGTTTGGAGAGGTATGGATGATATGAGCTCGGGAGAGGACTTAAAGACAATGCATTGGAGCTCAATCAATGTGGAAACTGGGCAGGAAGCAGGGGAGCAAAACAGGGCAAAACAGGGGAACACCTGCTGAGCTTACTGCCCGACGAAGAACTTTTGTTCTTCGCGATCGCGTGCACCACCTTCGCGATCGCGAAGAGTAAACTTTTTGTCTTCGCCTTCGCGTCTTGTATCACGCGATCGCGCGCCAAGCTTTTAAGTGTGCCTCGTGATCGCATATACTCCTGCGCGATCGCGATGAACACTTTAGCAGTTGCGGACCAGAATGTAGGAAAACATTGTAAAGGGGTGTTATAAATACACCCCTCTCTCATTTATTGCTCTTTAGCTTACTTTGAACACAAAAACATTAATGAGCATTACTCTTGAACCTTGTAACCATTTTGGCTTGAATCAATTGGATGAATCCAAGTTGCTCTTCAATCCGTCTCTGATCATTCTATTTGCTCGAGCCACGTGACTCTTGAGGATAGTTGCATAGCGTTAGGTGATTCTTTCCAATCGTTTGGGGTGTAACGGAACAAGTTCTTCGTTGCTACTCGAACTTTAGTGTGAGTCTCGTCTCGTTCCTTATCTTTTATCGCTTTCATATTTTTGATTGCATCATGAAGGTAAATGGGGAAGAAGCTGTATTTAATGTGTTCAGAGCTACCCAGCTTCCTTCTCACTATGAAGAGTTATCCATGGTAAAAGTGGTAGATGATGAGTTGACTGCTGATGAGAGGTCATTCTTGGCTTCTAATGTTGATTCTCTAGAAAGGGCACTCTTATGTGATGATGATGATATCCTGAAGGATGATGACATTGAAGAATATTTGGAGGTTCTTAATATGCAGAGTAGATTCATCCCAGGGTGGAAGAAATTTGAGGAGCTTGATAGACCGTTGACCTTAACTCCTACTAAACCGTCTATTGAGAGAGCTCCTACTCTTGAGCTCAAACCTTTACCCGCGCATTTGCGTTATGCTTATTTGGGTGAAGGTAATACCTTGCCCGTGATCCTTTCTTCTTTGTTGTCTGATGTGCAGGTTGAAAAGGTGTTGCGGGTATTACGAGAGCGCAAAAGAGCTATTGGCTGGACTATTGCTGATATTAGAGGGATTAGTCCTTCTTTCTGCATGCATAAAATTCTCTTCGAGGAAGACCACAAGCCATCTATAGAGCAGCAGAGGAGGCTAAATTCAATTATGAAGGAGGTGGTAAAGAAAGAAGTTATCAAGTGGCTGGATGCTGGTATTATTTTTCCTATCTCTGACAGCAAATGGGTGAGCCCAGTGCAATGTGTTCCAAAGAAGGGGGGCATGACAGTGGTGAAGAATGAGCATAATGAGTTGATTCCTACAAGAACAGTTACAGGGTGGCGAATTTGCATTGATTATAGGAAGCTGAACAAGGCCACCAGGAAAGATCACTTCCCACTCCCTTTTATTGATCAGATGCTGGATAGACTTGCAGGGCACGAGTATTACTGTTTCTTGGATGGGTATTTGGGCTACAATCAAATTGTGATAGCTCCTGAAGACCAAGAGAAGACTACTTTTACTTGTCCATATGGCACCTATGCATTTAGGAGGATGCCATTTGGGTTGTGTAATGCCCCGGGGACTTTTCAGCGGTGCATGATGGCTATTTTCACCGATATGGTGGAAAAATTTATGGAGGTATTCATGGATGATTTCTCAGTGGTTGGTGACTATTTTGATGAATGTTTGAAAAATCTTGATGCTTTGCTGAGCCGTTGTGAAGAAACAAACCTGGTGCTGAATTGGGAAAAATGTCACTTTATGGTTCAAGAAGGCATAGTACTTGGGCACAAGGTGTCAAAGCAAGGGATTGAGGTTGACAAAGCGAAGATTGAGGCTATTGAGAAATTACCACCACCTATCTCTGTTAAGGGGGTGCGTAGTTTCTTGGGACATGCAGGGTTCTATAGACGTTTCATAAAGGACTTCTCCAAAATTTCCACTCCCTTGTGCAAATTGTTAGAGAAGGATGTGAAATTTGTGTTTAATGATGCTTGTCTCAAGGCATTTGAAGAGTTGAAAAAAAGGTTGGTGACCGCACCAATCATCATTGCTCTTGACTGGTCTTTTCCGTTTGAATTGATGTGTGATGCGAGTGATAATGCTATTGGGGCTGTTCTAGGCCAAAGAATTTGAAGAATCTTTCACTCCATCTATTATGCAGGCAAGACGCTGGATGCAGCCCAGTCTAATTGTACCACCACTGAGAAGGAGTTGCTAGCCGTAGTTTATGCTTTTGATAAATTCAAATCTTATTTGGTTGGCACTTGTGTTGTTGTCTACACTGATCATGCCGCAATCCGGTATTTGTTTGAAAAGAAGGACTCCAAGCCTAGACTCATTAGATGGGTTCTCCTATTGCAAGAGTTTGATGTTGAAATTCAAGATCGCAAGGGGACTGAGAATCAAGTAGCTGATCATTTGTCAAGGCTGGAGAATAGAGATCATGTAGATGAAGGGCCTGAGATTAAAGAGGTATTCCCTGATGAGCAACTTTTTGCTCTAGATGCAGACGAGGTGCCATGGTATGCTGATATGGTGAACTTACTTGTGAGTAATGTGTATCCCCCTGGGGCTACTGCTGAGCAAAAGCGTAAACTCCTTCATGAGAGCAGATTTTATGTGTGGGATGAGCCCTATTTGTACAAGATAGGAGTTGATCAACTAGCTAGGAGATGCATTCCAAGGGAAGAAGTAGAGCCGATTCTACAGAGCTGCCATTCCTCTCCTTATGGTGGCCACCTTGGTGGAGATCGAACAGCTGCAAAGGTACTTCAATCTGGTTTCTTTTGGCCTACTTTATTTAAAGATGCTCATGCATTAGTGAAGCAATGTGATCGTTGCCAAAGAACGGGTACTATTTCTAGGCGTCACGAGATGCCTTTGAACAATATCTTGGAGATTGAGCTGTTTGATTGTTGGGGGATTGATTTTATGGGTCCATTCCCACCTTCTATGGGCCATAAATACATCCTCGTAGCAGTTGATTATGTGTCTAAATGGGTGGAGGCTATTGTACTTCCAACAAATGACGCGAGTGTGGTGGTGAAGTTCGTGAAGAAGAATATTTTCACTCGTTTTGGGACACCACGGGCTATAATCAGTGATGAAGGTACGCATTTTTGTAACCGGTTGTTCAATAAATTGTTGGCTAAGTATGGGGTTCGCCACAAGGTGGCTACTGCTTATCATCCCCAAACTAATGGCCAAGTGGAAGTGTCTAATAGAGAGATCAAGCAAATCCTTGAGAAAACTGTGAATGCCTCGAGGAAGGATTGGGCTATGAAGTTAGATGATGCTCTCTAGGCTTATCGAACTGCATTTAAAACACCTATTGGAACCTCTCCATATAGGCTGGTTTATGGTAAGGCCTGTCACTTGCCTGTTGAACTAGAGCATAAGGCGTATTGGGCAATTCAAAAGCTCAACCTTGATATGGCCTTAGCGGGTGAAAAGAGGATGCTCCAATTGCATGAGCTTGAAGAGTTCTGATTCCATGTGTATGAAAATGCGAAATTGTATAAGGAACGGACAAAGAAATGGCATGACAAGCATATTGAGCGTCGTCAGTTTGAGCCCGGGCAGCTGGTATTGTTGTTCAACTCGAGGTTGAAATTATTTCTGGGCAAGTTGAAGTCTAGATGGTCGGGGCCTTTTGAAGTTGTTCGTGTTACCGCACATGGAGCGGTTGAATTGAAAGCCCCGGATTCTGAGAACACATTCTTGGTTAATGGTCAAAGGGTGAAACGTTATTGGGGAGGTTCGGTGAATCACCGCACTTCCATTACTTTAAGGGACCCTTGATTAATACCCGTCGTGCCACGACGTTAAATAAGGCGCTTCTCGGGAGGCAACCCGAGCTTGTACTTGTAATAGTTTAGTATTTTTTATTTTATAGTGTCACGTAGTTTTTTTGTTTTTGTGTATCATTTTTGTAGGTATCGGGAGAGCTAAACAAGGTGAAATTAATGTAATGAGGGGCTACGGGACGCCTTGAGACATGTCCCACGCTTGGGCTCGCACTTGGAATTGGAAATTGGTGAGAAAAAACGTGTTTGGGCGCGTTTGGGAGTGCCCCGCGCCTCCCAACGCGCGAAATTATAAGCTGAAAAAAATGGCCTGGCGCGTTTGGGAGCGCCCCGCGCCTCCCAACGCGTCGAGGCAAGCATAATGTGCAAAGTTGTGGCCGCGTTTGGCCCGCGCCGCGGAGCCTAAGGCGCTCGGCCAATTTTTTTTCCCAATTTTGGGTCAAACGGGTTTTGACCCGCGACCCGGTTTCCCCCAACCCCTTATACCCGATTCCTACACTATTTTGTTCACTAGTTTCACTCTAATTACTCCCTAAACACTCCCCAATTCACCTCTAACACTTGGAATCATTTCCAATCTTTTTGCAATCCACTCTAACACCTTCAAGTAAGTAAATTCCTACTTTTCTCTCTCAATCACATGTAAGTTGAACTAATTCTTTTTCATGGTAGGTCTCTTAGCTAGTTGAAAGTTTATGTATAAATTTTACTCTTGTTGTGCTTAAATTGTTCATGGTGCTTGATAGTTAGCTTGTGACTTGTAAAAAGAGATCTCCCAACAATTTGGGAGGGTTGGCACATTCCAAAAATTATTGAATTTGATAGTTTCAAAGTGTGCACACCAAGTGTTTGTGAAAAAACCTCAATGATGAAAATTGTATGACATTGTGAATTCTTGAGTAGCAATGCATTCCTTAGGCTTATTGTGAACATTAAGTGTCGCATACACATAATAATTTATTATGATGCACCCACACTAGCTTGATCTTGAAAAATAAAAAACGTGGCATACTTTGTCCGAAGCTAGTTTTGTTTAAGTGTGGGGTTGCTCGTGCTATTGAGTTAAGATGATTGACACATAGAGTGTGTGATAAGTGTGGGGTGGTACCCTACCAATTGAGCTTGAATTGTATTTTTGGTGCTTAGTTATCCATCTCACATTGATCCATTGTTGTGTAGGTACCATGGTGACCACACCTCTACCAAGCAAGAGTTCTTCATCCGCCTCGGCCCCGAGGAGGGCACTCTAAGCCGGGCCTTCTTCTACAAAGCAAAAGGGCAAGGCACCGGCCAAGCCCAAGGCCAAACCAAAGGCAAAGGCCAAGGCAAAGATACCTAAGGACGCGGTGCCGATACCACGACCCGGAGGAAAGACACGATATGGCATCACTTTTGTGAAGAGAGGTGAGTGCCAAACTTGGTACAAAAATGTGAGGCTTGCGGGGTACATCCCCGAGCAAGCAATTGACAAGAGGAGGGTTATGCAAAAATTTCGAGGGGTGGCCGATGCGATAATTGCTTTAAATTGGGACTCGGTATTTGAGAGTCCGGGGCATGCCAACCTTGATTTAGTGCAAGAACTTTGTGCAAACTAGGAGCCGGAGGAGGCATGGAAGGAGGATGATATGGTCACGGTGAGGGGGGTGAGAGTGAAGCTAGACCACACGGCATTGAATGCCTTTCTGGGGGTCGAGGACCCTGATTATGATGATCTGAAGGAGTTCATTAAAAAGCATGACTACAAGGCTCTGCGAGACACACTTTGTGGTGAGAGCTCCACTCATAAGTGGGAGCGCAGTGCGTCCAGAAGACATGAGTATATGTACTTCTCGCAGTTTCTCAAACCAGCTCGTGTGTGGATGCGGTTTATCAATGCACTCATATTACCATCAAAGAAAAAGATCCCTGAGTAGTTTGTTAGTATATATTTGTTAAGTTATTAGTCTGCATAGTCCTCGTGGGAACGATACTCGATTTATCACTTTATTACTTGTCGACCGCGTATACTTGCGTGTGCGTTGGGAGCAACATTTGGGTTCCTAAAGCTAACCCTTAATTTATTTTGCAGGTTGGAGTGAGTGTGAACAACCCAAGCTGGATTCTTGACAGTGGTTGTTCAAGACATATGATAGGAGACTAAAGAAACTTTCTCTCACTCACAGCATTTCAAGGAGGCAGTGTAACCTTTGGAGGAGGAAAAAGTGGTCAGATTGTGGGAATTGGAAAAGTTGGGAGAACTTTAGATCATGCTATTGAAAATGTATACTCTGTTGATGGTCTCAGACACAACTTGCTGAGTATATCTCAACTGTTTGATAGAGTAAACGAAGTGAGTTTCTCCTCTGTAGGGTGTATTGTGAAGAACCTACAGAGTGGAGAAATTGTCTTGGAAGGAAAAAGGGTGAATAATGTATACAAAACATCACTGAAATCACTGCTTGAAAACAACTTAACATGCTTGAATGTTCAAGAAAGTGATTCTCAGTTGTGGCACAAAAGAATAGGACATGCTAGTCTGTCACAGCTCAACAAGTTAGTATCAAAGGAGCTGGTTTGTGGATTGCCAAATAAGAAATTCGTAAACATAAAAATGTGGGATGCCGGTGTTAAGGAAAAACATGTGAGATCATCTTTTAAATCCAAAAAGGTGGTGAGCACATCAAAGCCATTGGAGTTGATACATATGGATCTTTGTGGACCCATGAGAGTCAGGAGTAGAGGAGGAAAAAGGTTCGTATTTGTAATCGTTGATGATTATTCAAGGTATACATGGACCCTGTTCTTGGCATCCAAAGATGAAGCCTTTGATAGCTTCAAGGATTGGGCTGGAGTTGTGCAGAAAAGGTTGAGCCTGGAACTGGTTAGCGTCAGATCTGACCATGGCACGGAGTTCAAAAACTTAAAATTCTCTGAGTATTGTGCCAAACACAGCATTAATCATAACTTTTCTGCACCAAGAACTCCACAGCAAAATGGAGTAGTTGAAAGGAAGAACATGTCTCTGGAGGATATGGCAGAAACCATGTTGTTATCAAGTGGTCTTGCAAGGAACTTCTGGGCTAAAGCTATAAACACTGCATGTTATTTGTTGAACAGGTGCTCCATAAGAGCTATTCTTGACAAGACTCCATATGAACTTCTCAGAGGAAGGAAACCGAATATTGCACATCTGAGGCCCTTTGGGTGTAAATGTTTTGTTCACAACAACGGCAAGGAACCACTGGGAAAATTTGATGCAAGAAGCGATGAGGCAATATTTCTTGGGTACTCTACTCAAAGCAAGGCATACAAAATGTTTAACAAAAGAACACAAACAGTAGAGGAGAGTATGCATGTGGTATTTGATGAATCAGATAAGGAAATTGATGAAAAAGAAGTAAATGATGAAGTCATTGGTCTTTCTTGAGATGATGGTACAGCTAACTCTAAAAATCCAGAAGAAAAGGAGGAACCATATGAGGAAAGTGAAGATTCAGCTCAAAGAGAACAAGGATTTAACATGTCAGGGGGAACAACAGATGAAGTTGATGATTTAAATAATCAGGAAGAGCCCACTCTAGGTGTTGCTAAAGGTTCTTCTCATCATATACAACCTCGACCATGGAAACATCAAAGTTCTCATCCTCTGAAGAATGTGCTATCTGAACTGGATACTGGAATTATGACTAGGTCTTCCTTGAAGAACTTTTGTGTGTTCTTTGCCTTCCTATTATCTATGGAACCAAAGAATGTAAAAGAAGCTTTAGAAGATCCTGATTGGTTCCTAGCCATGCAGGATGAATTACATCAATTTAAAAGAAGCAAAGCTTGATATATGGTTCCTAAGCCAAAGGACAGGTCAATTATTGGTACAAAGTGGGTGTTCAGAAACAAATTGGATGAACATGGAATAATGACAAGGAACAAAGCCAGATTGGTAGTCCAAGGATACAACCAAGAGAAAGGAACCGACTATGATGAGACCTTTGCACCAGTAGCTAGGATGCAAGCTATAAGAATGTTGATTGCCTTTGCTACATACATTGAGTTTACACTGTATTAGATGGATGTGAAGAGTGCCTTCTTAAATGGTTACCTAAATGAAGAAGTCTATGTAATACAGCCTCCAGGTTTTGTGAACAGTGAATTTCATGATCATGTTTCCAAAACTTGATGAGGCCCTCTATGGATTGAAGCAAGCCTCTAGAGCCTGGTATGGGAGATTATCAGGATTTCTGCTTAAGAATGGATTTTCAAGAGGGAAGATTGACAACACATTGTTCTTGAAGAATAAAGGAAAAGACCTATTGGTGGTTTAGGTATATGTTGATGACATCATTTTTGCTGCCACTGATGATGATATATGCAAGGGACTTGCTGAGTTGATGGGTAGTGATGTAATGACCCGAAACTTTATAAATATTATTTTTCGTAGCTAATCCCATATTTTTGGTACGTTTACATTAATTTTTTTTATAGTAAAATTATACATGTAAATTATGAATTGGAAGAAGGGCTAGAGATATAATTAGGAATAATTATTAGACCAATTAGAGCCATTACCCTTACTAGATTGTATTTAAGTGAAAAATAGAAAGTGGAGAAGTGAGGTTCAACCTTAGTCATATTAGGAATACAAAAGGCTAATCTAGGTTTTATAGAAGAAAAACTTTAAAAAAAGAGAGACCGTAGAGCCTCGGATAATAACTGAACGGCGGCATCAAAATTTGTCAAGGATGCTGCGGAAACCGTTATTAGGTATTATCAATTGATCCTATTTTACTTAAGTTACTGTGTTCCCATTTAATTTCTATCTTTTAGTAGTATTGCTTATCATATAATATTGAGTAAGTTGATGAAATAGGAATCATGAGTCAATTATTGGAACTTTCATAAATGGGCAATATAATAATGAGTTAATGATTCATTAGAGACAAACATTGAATGCAACTTCCAAAAATACAGAAGTTGATGGAAATTGGAACCCGAGTTTGTGTTAATGGTGTTGAACTATTACACCCAACATTGTTTAAAGATTGTACTCATTTTACTATTCATAAATACTTTATTCACATTGTAGTGGGATTAGGATATTATTATTATGGGCATACGAACTTGTATCAAGTTAGAAGTTAATTATAGTCTTAGAATCGTTTATTTGTGGGTGATCAACGACCATTTATCGTTCTGGGGTTTAAGAATAAATTTGAGACTCGAGAAACTGAGTCAATAATTTTAATTAATTATGTATCCCATTCTTTTACATAGTGCGAGACCGTTTGGAAGAGGTTCGGCAGGGAAAAGCAGATGTCGAGTAGTGGTTTGCTTCTTCAGACTGAGGTAGGTGGTTCTATCCCTTTCTTTGGTGGAACTAGTCCACGCGGGATATTGTACATACGTTCCTTGTATGTGCACTGCCCTAGGTGTAACCTTTTACACCTTTTCGTTGCGTTTAAATGTTTACTTGGAATATGTGTTGTTTTCCCTGGATTGTGTTTACTCCTGGGTGTTGTTTAAAGTATTGCAAGTTATGTGTATGTCTGACATGAAAATTTATGATTACTTTGATATGTCGGAGTTGGTCCAATTGATAATGTTTCGGAGTTTGTCCATTTGATAGCCTCGGAGTTGGTCCACTATCTATTTTTGAGTTGGTACGTTTGATAGCTTCGGAGTTGGTCCACTATCACATCTTTTCGGAGTTAGCCCACATATTCTGCTGGTTTATTAATTGAGTTTAATTGTTGGTTCTTGAATGAGATTTATTGATGTTGAATGGCGTGATTGGATGGACTATTTAAATAGCAAATTATAACATGTTTATTTTTCTCCCTCCTCTATTCTGTTAATTTATTGCTCAGACTAGTTTCCTGTCTTTCATAGGAACTAGTATACCCACCTACTAAGTCCTTTTGACTTACGTTATTTTCTTTATTGTTTCTTATTATCTGTTCGGGCAGATACGGTTCCGAGTACCAGCGAGCCCCGTAGCCAGAGTTGAAGATTTTTCTATTGATCAGCGGTGAGCCAACCATCCTCATTCCGTGGTGGCGCACCTTTCAATTATTTCGTTCCTGTCATTTATTGTTTCAGACATTCGGAATATTTTATTCAGCATTTTCTTATAGATGTTCATGGCTTATGGTAGAGGACTAGACCTTTTGTTTGCACTATGGGATATTCTGCGTATTTCAGTAATAAAAGTCACAAGTTGAACTTTATTATATTATTTCTTTAATATTATTGAGGATAATTGTTTATATAGTGAGTGGGTTCGCCCGATGGGGTTTGTTCGGGTGCCCTCACGACCATCCAGGATTTTGGGTCGTGACAATTGGTATCAGAGCCTAGGTCTAGTGTCCTGATAAGTCATGAACAGTGCCTAATAGAGCCTCGTTGATCGGTACGGAGACGTCTGTACTTATCTACGAGGGGCTATGGTGGCATTTAGTGAAAAATTTCCCTTCTTTCATTTCTTATCTCGTGCGTTGAGTTTTGAAAGTGGAAGACTAAATTATTCCGATGTTTATTCTCACAACTATGAAGGATCATTGTTTTAGCAAGACATTGACGAATTTGGAAGCATCATAATGAAGGCAATGAATTTTATATGTCGAATGCAAGGTTCATAAATGCAAAATAAGATTCTTGTTTCAGATTGCTTCGACTTCAATAAACCGATAAGGGCGTAGAGGAATGGTTTTGGCTATATCGTGGTTTGATAAGTTTCGTCGAGATTACTGTGCATTATAGGGATTTCATGATTTAGAGCATTACTCTTAGGAATGAAGATGAACTTGAAATTTCTCTTGACAGAGATATAAAGTTGGACTTTGGCAAGTTTATAAACTGTGTAACTGAGATTTGTGGATTTTAGCAATGTGAAAGGGAAGCCAGTAGGCCCACATAAAGCTTTTGGTATAGTGGTTCTCAGAAAAATATAAAGTTACAATAGTGGAGTTCTATGATCTTGTTTAAGACTCGAACAAATTTTTTTTTAGGTCCTTGTCATTGAAGATGAATTCTTTCCATTGAAGATGAGCTCAATGGAAGTTTTAGATTTAAGCGATGTGTTATGACTGTTGAGGGACATATTGTTTTATCTTTTTTTTTTTGTATATATGTATGTGTCTGGGTATGTGTTGTGCTAGGCACAACTTTAACTCGGAGAGCTTGACGAAATATTGATGGTAAAACACCAAGGCTGTAAAAGGTCAGAGTGTAGGTTCTTGCATAAGTTATTGACGACTTTTGGCTTCAAGTGGAAGAGCCTATGATGCGTAACTAAGTTGAACTTGACTATTGCAGATGTGATAGTTAGCTTTTGACCGAGTTAAATTCGTTTCGATATATCTCCATACTTTTATATAGGTGGAGTTGTGAATTATGTGCATCTTTGTAATCTTTGGACACTTATTGGAGTCTCTTGGATATGGAATGGGTTTTGACCGGTGTGTGTAGTCTTAGCTCAGGGCTTGGATGCTTTTGTTTGTTTGTTATGGTTGGCCTTTTATTTTTATCGAGACGGGTATTGAATGTTGGTATTCCATCAAATGATACAGTAACTGGTTGGAAAATAAGTATCAAATATTTGGCATATCTTGTGTTGCTTTGGGATTCTCTTATTGAGTTTTGTTTGTTGATTAGGTTTTGGTTGTGTTTTCTCGAGGACTTGGTCAGTATTTTACTGGTAAGTATAGTAATTTTTGGTATCATTTCTATGTCGAGATGACTTATTGCATCTGTTACAGCTTGATTGTATTTTTCTTTAAGATGCACTTGAAATTTGGATAACATTAGTTGGAAGCTCAAGACTGATCTTTTCTTGATTCGGGACACCAGCATGAAGTCCCTGTCTATTGATTCTATTCCTACTGTTCTTGAGTTTGTTGATGTGTTTCCAGAGAATTTTTCGGGTGTTCCTCCTGATAGAGATATTGAATTTGGCGTAGATGTTGTTCCGAGTAGGCAACATATCTCTATTCCTCCTTATCGTATAGCTCCTGCTTAGTTAAGAGAATTAAAGGAGCAGTTGTAGGATTTATTTAGTAAAGGATTTAGTAGACCCAGTGTTTCAGCTTTGGGAGCTCCAGTATTATTTGTTAAGAAGAAAGATGGATCGACATAGATGTGTATTGACTATAGGCAGCTGAACAAGTTGACGATCAAGAATAAGTATTTGTTGCCTCGTACTGATGACTTATTTGACGGGTTTTAGGAAGATAAGTTCTTTTCTAAGATTGACTTAAGATCTTGTCATCATCAGTTGATGATTCGGGTGAGTGACATCCCAAAGACGGCCTTCAGTACCCGTTATGGTCATTATGAGTTTCTAGTTATGTTGTTTGGGCTTACAAATGCCCTGACAGCTTTTATCGATTTGATGAACCGAGTGTTAGGCCTTACTTGGACTTATTTAATCGTCTTTATTGATGATATTTTGATTTATTCTCGTAGACGAGAGGAGCACTGAGAGTGGTTCTACAGACACTTCGGGATCAGAAGTTGTACGCCAAGTTCTCCAAGTGTAAATTCTGGTTAGATTTTATGGCATTCTTGGGTCACCTTGTGTTTAGTGAATGAATTAAAGTTGATCCGTAGAAAATTGAGGAAGTTTAGAATTGGCCATGACATACTTCTCCAATAGAGATACATAGTTTCCTTGGCTTGGCGGGGTATTACCGGTGATTTGCTCAGGGGTTTTCTTCTATTGCAGCTCCGCTGACCCGTTTGACTCAGAAAGCTGTGCAGTTTTGATTGTCAGAGGAGTGTGAGGTGAGCTTTCAGAAGCTCAAATCCGTATTGACTACTGCTCCAGTGTTGACTCTTCCTACTGGTTCAGGAGGATTCATAGTATATTCTAACGCCTCTCGTATTGTTTTGGGATACGTCCTACTGCAAAATGGCAGGATGATTGCATATACATTGAGGCAGTTGAAAGTGAGTGAGAAGAACTACCCTACCCATGGCTTGGAATTGGCAGCGGTCGTGTTTGTATTGAAACTTTGAAGACACTATCTTTATGGTAAGCCTTGTGAGATATTCACTGATCATAAGAGCTTACAACATTTATTTAATCAGAAGAAATTAAATGGTAGACAACTTAGATGGCTTGAGTTGATCAAAGATTATGATCTTACCATTTGTTATCACTCCGGAAAGGCTGATGAGGTAGCTGATGCGTTATGCAATAAGTCTATGGCAGTTTTGCCTATTTAGATTCCGATATGAGGCTATTGGCAATTGAGTTGCAGTCCTTGACTAACTAGAGGGTTAGAGTATTCAGCCCAGGACCTGGCAGAGTGTTTGCTTGTATGATGACCCAGCCTTCTCTTGCCAATCGAATCAATGAGAGGCAGTACAAGGATTCTTATTTGCTAGAGTTGCGAGATACAACCCTAAGTGGGGGAGTGTCAGAGTTTACAGTTGGTGATGATGGTGTCCTTTGTATCAATGGTTGTTTGTGCATTTCTAATATTGATGACTTAAGGCAGTTAGTATTGGATGAGCCGCATTGTTCGCAATATTCTGTTCATCTCGGTACCACAAAGATATATCATGACCTTCATGAGTTATACTGCTGGAAGGGAATAAAGAATGATGTTATTGAGCACGTGTCTCGATGCTCAAACTGTCAGCAAATCAAATACGAGCATATAAGACCCGCAGGTTTACCCTAGGCATTACCTATTCCCAAGTGGAAGTGGGACATGATCATTATGGACTTCATTGTTGCTTTGTCTAGGACTTTGAAATATCATTACTCGATTTGGGTGGTTGGTGATAGCTTACCAATTCAGCTCACTTTATTGCAGTAAAGATTACTTATATTACTAAGAAGTTGGCTCAGATTTTCATCGAGCTGATTATCCGGTTGCATGGTACTCCACAATCTATCATTTCTCATTGAGGCTCTCAATTCACAGCACAATTTTGGCAGTCACTTCAGCAAGAGTTAGGTACTAAGGTTCAGCTTAGTACTGTATTTCATTTAAAGACGGATGGCTAGTCTGAGCAGACTATTCAGATATTAGAGGATATGTTGAGATCTCGTGCGTTGGACTTTGGTGGTCATTGGGATGACCATTTACCCCAAGTAAAAATTTTCTTACGATAATAGCTACCAGTCTTTGATTCAAATGGCGTCGTTTGAGCCTTTGTACGAGCATAGGGGTTGCTTTTCAGTTCGATGGTTTGAGTATGGTGAGATGATTCCTTTGGGTCCAGATTGTGTGCAGTATACTTTGGAGAGGGTCCGGATTATTGAGGATCGCTTACGAACTGCTTAGTGTAGGCAAATATCGTATGCAAACCAGAGGACTAGGGACTTGGTGTTTATTTAAGGTGATTTTGTTTAATTAAAGGTGTCGCCGATGACTGGTATGATGAGATTGGGAAGAAAAGCAAGTTGACCAATCATTTCATTTGCCCGTTTGAGATTGTTCAGCATATTAGGATGTTTTGATGCTGGCCCATCCAGTTTTTCATGTTTCTATGCTTTGAAAGAGTGTTTGTGATACTACTCACGTCATTGAGGTGGATACCTTTCAGTTGAATGCGAACCTAGCTTATGAGGAGGTTCCGGTTGCTATAGTAGAAAGGGATACTCGCAAGTTGAGATTGAAAAAAAAATCCCTTGGTAAGGGTGTAGTGGCGAAATCGTCCACATGATAAGGCTACTTAGGAAATTGAGGCGATTATACGAGAGAAATATCCCCAATTGTTTGAGACCCCTGGTATGTGTCATGACACTTAACCGGTTTAGATTGGCTTATGACTTTTGTCTCTTGTACGGCCGTGTAGGGCCTAGATTTCATACGTGAGTATACTTTATATTTTTTTAATTAATCTGGCTGGATATGCATCCCCAGTAATTTGTTTACTGATTTTGGATTGGTATTTATCCGGTTTATAAGAGAGACTCTGTCAAAAATCTTGAAAGTTTGTTAGGTGGTTTGACTAAAGCCCCTGAGAGTTGCTCGATTATAGTCATCTCGATGGACTTCAAGTATCGTTCGAGGATGAACGAGAGTTTAAGTAGGGGAGAATGTAATGACCTGAAACTTTATAAATATTATTTTTCGTAGCTAATCCCATATTTTTGGTACGTTTACATTATTATTTTTATAGTAAAATTATACATATAAATTATGAATTGGAAGAAGGGCTAGAGATATAATTAGGAATAATTATTAGACCAATTAGAGCCATTACCCTTACTAGATTGTATTTAAGTGAAAAATAGAAAGTGGAGAAGTGAGGTTCAACCTTAGTCATATTAGGAATACAAAAGGCTAATCTAGGTTTTATAGAAGAAAAACTTTTTTAAAAAAAAAGAGACCGTAGAGCCTCGGATAATAACTGAACGGCGGCATCCAAATTTGTCAGGGATGCCGCGGAAACCGTTATTAGGTATTATCAATTGATCTTATTTTACTTAAGTTACTGTGTTCCCATTTAATTTCTATCTTTTAGTAGTATTGCTTATCATATAATATTGAGTAAGTTGATGAAATAGGAATCATGAGTCAATTATTGGAACTTTCATAAATGGGCAATATAATAATGAGTTAATGATTCATTAGAGACAAACATTGAATGCAACTTCCAAAAATACAGAAGTTGATGGAAATTGGAACCCGAGTTTGTGTTAATGGTGTTGAACTATTACACCCAACATTGTTTCAAGATTGTACTCATTTTTACTATTCATAAATACTTTATTCACATTGTATTGGGATTAGGATATTATTATTATGGGCATACGAACTTGTATCAAGTTAGAAGTTAATTATAGTCTTAGAATCGTTTATTTGTGGGTGATCAACGACCATTTATCATTCTGGGGTTTAAGAATAAATTTGAGACTCGAGAATCTGAGTCAATAATTTTAATTAATTATGTATCCCATTCTTTTACATAGTGCGAGACCGTTTGGAAGAGGTTCGGCAGGGAAAAGCAGATATCGAGTAGTGGTTTGCTTCTTCGGACTGAGGTAGGTGGTTCTATCCCTTTCTTTGGTGGAACTAGTCCACGCGGGATATTGTACATACGTTCCTTGTATGTGCACTGCCCTAGGTGTAACTTTTTACACCTTTTCGTTGCGTTTAAATGTTTTCTTGGAATATGTGTTGTTTTCCCTGGATTGTGTTTACTCCTGGGTGTTGTTTAAAGTATTGCAAGTTATGTGTATGTTTGACATGAAAATTTATGATTACTTTGATATGTCGGAGTTGGTCCAATTGATAACGTTTCGGAGTTTGTCCATTTGATAGCCTCGGAGTTGGTCCACTATCTATTTTTGAGTTGGTACGTTTGATAGCCTCGGAGTTGGTCCACTATCACATCTTTTCGGAGTTAGCCCACATATTCTGCTGGTTTATTAATTGAGTTTAATTGTTGGTTCTTGAATGAGATTTATTGATGTTGAATGGCGTGATTGGATGGACTATTTAAATAGCAAATTATAACATGTTTCTTTTTCTCCCTCCTCTATTCTGTTAATTTATTGCTCAGACTAGTTTCCTTTCTTTCATAGGAACTAGTATACCCGCCTACTAAGTCCTTTTGACTTACGTTATTTTTTTTATTGTTTCTTATTATCTGTTCGGGCAGAAACGGTTCCGAGTACCAGCGAGCCCCGTAGCCAGAGTTGAAGATTTTCCTATTAATCAGCGGTGAGCCAACCATCCTCATTTCGTGGTGGCGCACCTTTCAATTATTTCGTTCTTGTCATTTATTGTTTCAGACATTCGGAATATTTTATTCAGCATTTTCTTATAGATGTTCATGGCTTATGGTAGAGGACTAGACCTTTTGTTTGCACTATGGGATATTCTGCGTATTTCAGTAATAAAAGTCACAAGTTGAACTTTATTATATTATTTCTTTAATATTATTGAGGATAATTGTTTATATAGTGAGTGGGTTCGCCCGATGGGGTTTGTTCGGGTGCCCTCACGACCATCCAGGATTTTTGGGTCGTTACAAGTGAATTCGAAATGAGCATGATGGGAGAACTCAATTTCTTCATAGGATTGCAGATTAAACAGACTCCTGAAGGAACTATGATTCACCAACAGAAATATGTCTAGGAACTTTTAAAGAAGTTCGACATGGAAGGAGCAAAAGAAATATCCGCACCTATTTCTCCTGGAACAAAGCTGGATATGGACGAACTAGGTCCTTCTACAAATGAGACAAAATACAGAGGAATTATAGGTTCACTCCTCTATCTCACAGCTAGTCGGCCTGATATTGTATACAGTGTGGGATTGTGTGCTAGATTTCAGTCCAAGCCTAAGGAATCACATTTGACAGCTGCGAAGAGAATCTTGAGATATTTGAAGGGAACTCAGGATTTATGTCTATGGTACCCAAGGGGAGGTACTTTTGAACTAATTGGCTTTGTTGATGCTGAGTATGTAGCAGCTGCATCATGCGGCTCACAATTGCTATGGATCAAACAGTAGTTGGAGGACTTTGGAAATAAATGTGGAGATGTGCCTATTTTCTGTGATAACACAAGTGCAGTGAACATTGTCAAGAACCCAGTCCAATATAAAAGAACAAAGCACATTGATATTAGACACCATTTTCTTAGAGATAATGTGGAGAAGGGTCTAATCACCATGAATTCTTCCAGGACTGAATCAAATTGCTGACATCTTTACCAAAACACTGAACAAAGTTAGATTTGAGAGGAACAGGGTTGAGTTAGGGATGACCAAAATACACGGATGACTCAACATTTATTCCCCAAGGATTGGTTAGTTAAGTGTTCATCATCTTGTTTGTAACTATAGTTGTTGTTGTCCAGTCTAATTTTGTACTTTATTTAAGTATATTTGTTCAACTGAGTACCACTAGAGTATGCTAATGTGTTCCCATGAAAGAACCTACAGGGTATGTAGAAGGAACAAAGACAAGTATGAGGAACCATGTCCAGGTACATCTACATAGCTATTTATATTAAGTGTCATAACTGAAATTGATTGTTTGATGAACGTGCATCAAGGAAACCTTTCATATTTGTGTAACCGCCCAAATTCATAGAAACAATTCCTTTTGTGGTTATACTTCTATAAGACTCCAACTGACCCCACCTATTCTAGAAGCCTTAATTGGAAAGTGTCAATAACCGTCAAAACCTTCACTTTCCCGATTTCCCAAAACATCAAAGAGCTGCTTCTCTTTACAGAATCATCATTACTGCCTATTTCCTAGGAATGCTTGAACCCATTGTTATTCTCTTAATAATCATCAGAAGGAAAAGAAGAGAATCCTTTACCAAACTCCCTTCTACTTTGTTCTCTCTCTAAAATTCAAAAACAAGAAAAACTTCCTCTTCAAACCCTAACAAAAAAATCACTATGAGCCTGTTTGGGTGAGCTTAAAAGTGGCTTATAAGTTTATAAGCCCATTAATATATGTTTGGTAACTTAAAAATTTTTGGACTTATAAGACATAAGTGGCTTAAAAGCCACTTTTTGAGAAGTTAGAAAAACCTAACTTCTCAAAAAGTGGCTTTTAAGTCACTTTTTAACTTATAAGCCACTTAAAATAAGCTGCTTATAATCCCACCCAAACAGGCTCTATGTCTCAAGCACAATCATCATCCGCCTCTCCGGCAAAGACCTCAGAAACCCACACTTCTAAAGAATCCACTCTCAAACCTCCTGCCTCTACTCTCGCTCAAAGAATCGTCGAAGCAAGGGTGAAATTCCTCAAAAGAGCAGGAAAGAAGGGTTCCAAGAAAATGGTTGCCAGACCCTCGCTTCCGACGTCGGCATCTCCAGTCGTCGTTGAAAAATCAGTTGAGGTAAGAGATGACTCAACCCTAACTAGTTCTACTGCTTTAAAGTATGTTAAAAGCCCTGGGAAGTTAAGTTCTAAAATTTTAGTTAAAGGGCTAGATGAAATTGTAGGATCAGTACAGCCTAGTGGTATAACTGATAGAGGGAATGTTAATAGAGAAAATTTACAGATTGAATAGGAGGACTTAGTTCCTAAGATTGGGTTTCACGTTCCCGTAGTGACTAACAAAGTAGAGGAGGTCAATGTAGTTGAAAATGTGTTGGAAAGATTGAGAGAAGAGGATTCTGCTGAGTCTCAAAAGTGCCCAGTCAACGAACCTAGTTCGGAGGCTGCTCCTGTTGAGAAGGTTCATGTGATGGCTGTGTTGGAAGGTCCAGTAGGTGGGAGACCTAGTTCTGTTGAAGCTACAAAGGAATTGAGTCAAGAACCTGGCTCTTGCTCAGTTCCTGCAGTAGCTGAGGATGCAGAACTTGACTGGACTGACTCTGAGGGAGAGAAAGATGAAAAAGTTGAGGATGGTGATTGTGTAAGTGAGAAAGCTTTTGAGAAACAAAAAAAGAGTATCAAAAGAAAGTTTGGGGAAGAGGATGAGAAGTTGATGGGAGAGGAGGAAGAAGAGGAGGTAGTTTTTGTAAGTGAAACAAAGCCAGAAACGGATAAGAGAAGAAGGCTAATGAAAGGGGAAAAAGCTGTGTCAAAAAGCAGGCTGGTGGATGAGAGTGATGAGAAATCTCAGTGTGAAAATGGGAGTGATGATAAGCCTACTGCTCAGAGAGCACCTAAGAGGGTGGCTACTAGGTCTGCCCTGAAGCAGTAGGTAGAGAAGATGGCAAAACTTGAGAAGAAGAAGTTTAAGAAGGTGGTTGATGAGAAGCAGGTGAAGAGTGTTGTTGAAGCAAAGGGGGAGAGTGATGAAGATGAGAGTTATGTTGATCCCAGTGATTCTGATACAGATAGTGAGGTAGATAGCAAGAAGAGGAAGAATGATACTGATGAGGAGATTGACAGAGCAGCCTTTTGTGCTAGGCACCAAGTATTGGCTGGAAGCATCTTGAGTGACCTGAATGAGCACAACATGAAACCTCTACTAAGGAAGGTAGAGGATCAAGGATGGTTGAACCTCTTTGCTAAGTAGAACAAATTTTTATATGCTGAGGAGATCATGGAATTCTACATTAACTGTAGAGTTATTGCAAGAAGAGTGTTCTCAGTTGTCAAAGGAGTGGAGATAGAGTTTGGAAGGAAGGAGCTGGGAGTAAATCTTGAGGTCCCTGCTGAAGGCTATTGCAGGAACATCAAGTTGAAATGGCCAAAGAGAACCGATGGTGTAAATTCTATGAGTGTTGTGAAGAAATTATCTGGAAAGACTAAACTCATAAAGGAAAGAAAAGTTGAGAAGAAAGAGATGGAACCTGCACATCAGTTGCTCTTTGAATTTGTTCATAGGTCCCTGTTGCTTAGAGAGGAAAGGAACAGTGAGGCTTGTGCTCTTGACTTGACCTATATGGACCTGCTGGATAAAGGAACAAGGATCAATCTACCTGGTATGATCATCAGACACATAAAGAGGATTGTTGATACTGATCAAAAGCCATATTCTTTGGTGCATTCCTACATCCTGCAGCAGGTCTTTGAGCACTTTAGGGTGCCATTGGAAGATGGGAAGAAGCCAACTCTGCATCAGATGTTTGGGCAAAATGTGCTGAAAAACTGTGTTTTCTTCAAGGAGAAGAGATCATCCAAGAGGCCAGTGCTAGTCAAGCAAGAGCAGCATGAAGAAAGTGAGGACTTTGGACTGGATGAAGCAATTGCAGCTGTGAAGGAATTGGAGCAGCATGTTCTGGAAGTGAATGAAGAGAATGCTATATTGCAGTGGCAGCTAAAGGTGAAGGATCAAGAAATTGATCGCTTGAAGATCGAGTGTCACAAGCATGAGGCCGAGTTGGTGATGGAAAGGGTCAAGAATTCAAAGAACATTGAGGCACTTTTCAAGCACTTCAACCTGAAGACCTGAGTCCTACCCACTTCCTTTCCTGTCCTTGTCCAAATCCCTACTTTCCTTTCCTATGTGTTCTTCCTTGCTGTGTGTTTTTAAGATAATCATTTACAGTTGTGCACTTAATTGGGCTGTGTGTTTGTCAAGCCCTGGATAATTGGTATTAAATTTCTTTTGTCTGCATTGGGTTCTTTCTATTATACATTTGGTTCTGTTTGGGCACTTAGCCTTATTCTTGTATGCTTAGTTGACTTGATTACCTTGTGCTCTAGACTGGATGATACTGACTAGTTCTTGCAGGATTTTGAATCTTTTCGATGATGCCAAAAGGGGGAAGAAGAAAATGTTGGGGTTTTTGTGACCTAACTCATCTGTTTTAAAATTTTCAAATGTATTTTTGCTTCTGTGTTTTTGGTGGGTTTTAGGTCCAGGTTCTTTGACAACATTTGTTTGTCATCATCAAAAATGGTGAATTTGTTGAGGTGAATATTTTGAAGAATGACAAACGAAGGACCCAGTGGTTCTGGAGAAGGACCTGGTCCTTATTGAGAAGGGCATGACAGATCGAAAAGATTAAGGGTTGCAAATCCTTGCAGAACTAGGAAGAGTGGCGCGTGTACGAGTATGCATTCTAGTCATCTAAAAGAGGTTGTGCCATGGCTGTCTCTTCGAAGTACGAATAAGAGTTGAAGCTAAACAAGGAAAGAAGCCACATGAAATCTTGTCTTGCTATAATTACAAGGTTTCCTTGTGAAATAAAACTAGGGTTATGAAGCCCATATAAAAGCTAGTAGTTGAGGCAGCCGATACTCATTTTTGTGCTATCATTGTTTTACCTACATGCTTTCTTTAGAAGCAACTGTATTAGGTGAACCATTGTGAGATTACTTTGTAGCTAGAGTATAGCTTTGTTGAGTGATTAGGGTCTAGAGTGTAGCCCCTTAGTTACAGAGTTTTGTAATCTAAAACTTGCTCTTTGTGTTAGTGGATTGGTTCAATAATCCCAGAGTGTGGGTCGTGGTTCTTCTCCCTTGAGGATGGAGTTTTCCACCTAAAAACACCGTGTTCTCGTGGTTTTCATTTTGTGTGTGTTGTGGTATTTGCTGTGGAAAACTGTTGCGACAAGAACAAGGTTCTAAAAAAAAAAGGGATCAGTTCTTGGAAGAAAATTGGAGGACACTATTCAACCCCTCCCCCCCCCCTTCTAGTGTCTATAGGAGGTGCTTAGATTATAACAAAAATGGTTAGCGTGTGTTAGGCTACTTATCAGAAAGGAGCTGATTAAGTGATTTAGTTCAAGTGTCATAACGAACGCCTAAAGATTTATTGGTTGGGATACTTTACGCGTAATTAATTAACATTTGGTTGGTTTGCATTCCCTATGTTCTAATACCTTGTATTCCTTTGGTTGTGTGGTCATTGATAACATCTATTTGCTTTCTAGCGTAGTAAGTAGGGGTTACTATCAGTCTCTGTTTATTATCCTCGTTTGGCATTGTTCAATAGATTTAGTTCTCCCACCTTAATCGCATCACATTGTTCCTACGATTTAACCCCAAATCCTAGTTGAATATCATATTTGGAGGGGTGTTTTGAGAGTTATCACCGGCCACACTTATCTTATCGGAGAATAAGCAGTTTGATCAACGAAAGAAGTCGTTGGTTGAGGTCGCTTATGGAAGAGAACAAGAAGCAGTTTTGCTTGCCAGAGAAGGTAGATGGAATTGGTGGCGGAAGAAGCTAGAAGCAGCTTATGGCGAAGGAAAAGCAGTGGTGGCTTTGCTCGCCGAAAAATGTGGACGAAAGTGACAACGCTAACACTAGCACTGAACTTTTGTGAACTTTTGTGTGAGAGGGAGAGATTGGATGGGAGAGTGCTTTTGTGGTAGAGAAAGAAAGATGGAACCATATTTGCATTCTAGTTTGCTATGTTTTATAGCATTTTAGAAATGTTATTATATTTTGCAAAGTAAGAAGCTTATCTTAATATCTTAAAAGGAAAAATAGTTAAAGTACATCCTAAACTATGACTGTTTTCCCAAATTGTCACCATAACTTTGCGGGGTCTAGTACCCCCTTGAACCCCTTTGAAGTGTAATTAATACACCATCCCGACCATTTTTTGGACAATAATGTTTGCACGTTGATAGGCGCGTGAAGGCTTTTAGTTACAGCCCTAAACCAATCAAAAAATGACACATGGCCTTGTCTTCTTTACATATTAACAAAGAACCCTTTCTTCCCAAATATTTCACCCGTCATTGAAGCTCCAACAGCCTTCCACCATTGCAAGTAATTCGTAAATAGGTACAAAATTCCATCTCATTTCAGTTTATATCTATGGTTATTTTAGTTTTAATCAAAGTTATTTTTTTTATTAAAACAATTTTAACACGTTGGTGTATACGATAGGTTTGTCAAATGCAAGCTTGAATCGCATTTGTACGGACAAGGATGACCCAATGTTGGATATGACTATTCGATGCAAGCACAGAGAGCTTCTGCCTTTATGCACTTCTTGGTCGAAAAAAAAATCCGGGAAGGCAATATTGGTCTTGTCCATACTATAGTGTAACTTGCTTAGCTTATTGGATCTTTAAGGTTAATTTTGTCGTTCTTATAGTTAAATTAAAATTATTTGCTTATTCAAATTTGTAGGATAGCTCGTGCAAATTTTTTCGATTGAGGGATGAAGAAATTGATAGTCACTCTAAGTTTGTGCTTCAAAGATTGGCTAACAAAACAAAGAAGCTAGAAGAGGGACCAGCATACTTTGAGAGTCAACAAAATCAGCGAATAGATATAACAAATTGCATGGATAAGGGAAGCAAGGGAATGAATGAAGATAAGAAGAAGAGAAATTGGTGCAACTTTTCCTTTAAAGTGATGTTGTGTATTGTTGTTGTTGTTTTGGTATTAGGCATCAATAGCCATGTGAAAGATGGGCATTGCAAGTGTATGCAATTGAAATTACCTTAGGAGTTTTCTTGTATGCAAGATGGAATTGGAAGTGTTTGTATTTTGTTTGTGTTGTATCCTATTTTGAACAAGGTAATGAAGCTATATTATGTAAATTCGCTGCTTTTTGTTGTTATTGTACTGAACTTGAATATAAAAAATAGAAAAGAGAAATAACTAAAAACCATGTAAACCGGCAGATTATTAAACACTTAATTATGTTCACAAGTAACGTCTGGATCAATAGCATAAAAGCAGGTAAAAAAATGATTCAACCATTGTTTGTTTACATAAAAACATAGTTGTTCTAACCAAAAGTAAATAGTAACACTAGAGCTAATCATATTTCCATAGGACTTGAGAATTTCCAATAGAACTGCCTTGACTTAGGGTAGTAGAAGTAGTTGCAGTTGACCTTGTCTTCATCTGTTTTTCTCTCCTAATAGGAAATTGCAGCTTTTTCCATTCTACTTCAGGCCACTTCTTGGTTGGAAACTAATGTCCCCAGTGACTTCAAGAAATCTTGTCACTTTTTTTGAACCAATGTCTATTACCCTTCTACTAGGCAGACCAGGTTGTACAAGAAAATTTAGTAATGACATGTGAGTAAGCAGTTTTGCAAACAATTCTACTAGGTAGATAACAACTACAAAATGCAATAATAGTGGACAAATACTTACACTATCAGTAACCAGCATCCCAAACCCAACCATCCTTGGTTTATTAAAAGCTCTTGAAGCTTGTGAACTATTCTCTTGAGTAGTTTGAATCATTCCTCTTCCTTTGCATATTTCCCTACCCCTTGATCCCTGTTACATCAGCCAAAGTGTTAGCCATACTAGTGTAGTCATAGAAGTTTAACTCAATTGTTGTAATTTTACCTCAGCTTGTGATGACTGTGTAGTTGCAGCATTAGGAACTGATTTTGATTTAGCTGGTGTAGCTGCAACATTAGGAACAGAAGGTGTAGCTGCAGCATTAGGAACTGAACTTGTAGCTGATCTTGTAGCAGGTGTAGGAACTGATCTTGCAAGAGCTTTACAAGTTGATCTTTGTGCGGTTGTAGGAGCTGATCTTTGTGCAGGATTAGGAGCTGATTGGCAACCTCTTTTGTTGTGACCCTTTTTATGGCAATTGCTACAGGTCATGACAACACCAACCTTGCTAAATTTTCCAGTCTTCTTAGTTTCATCGGCTTCTTTTCTTCTAAGTTTCTTTGGCCTCCCAGACATCTTCTTCACAATTGGTGGTTCAACATGAGGATTATTAGATTCTGGCCACATTGCCATATTTGTACATGGCCGGATAAAGTGTGAATATGTTCTCAGGTATGTGTCATTGTGGTACCACATTGACACATAGTCAATTGGATTAAGCTGTCTGTGATTCATGGCACAAATTGCATGAGGGCATGGTATACCTCTAAGCTACCAGTACCTATAAGAATCACAACAGAATCAGTAAAAGACAAAAACATGAATGTTCCTACAAATACAAGATAGAAACAAAATTAGTAAAAGACATTACCTACAACTACAAGTCATGTTCCTAAAATCCACTTCATGAATGTAATCATCTTCTTTGACTTCATATCTAGCATCATCATTCCAAGTTAGACTGCACTTCATTGACTTGTCTATATTCTCTTCCAAATTTTTCAAAACCATGGGAGAAATCACAGTCCTCCATCATTCACCAAACTGTCTTAATTGTCATATCCTTTGCATCACCTTCACTCTTATCTCTTCAAGCATGGATATATATGTCTTGTACCTTGCTTGTAATATCCATGAATTAAAAGTCTTAGCTATGTTGTTGTCCACTACATCACCCCTGGCCAAGTATGTTTATTTTCATACTCTACCACTGCCCAAGCAATAGGTAACATCTGGTTGTTATCATATTTACAAACTACAGCAAATAGTTGTCCCTTACACACCCCTTTAAGGAACCAACCATCCAAACCAATGCACTTCCTAGCTCCTCCAAAGAATGCCTTCTTCAATGCAATCAAAGCATGCATAAAACCCTTGAAATAGTTTTCTTACCAGTTAATTCACAATCCCCAACCTTAATAACATAAGTACTTCCTACATTTGTCCTCAATATCTCGTCCATGTAATCATAGATTCTTCCAAACTCCTCTATATAATCACCCATAGTCTGCTTAATTATCTTTGATTTAGCTCTTCTAACTATTGTCTTACCAACATGCACATCCAACTCCTTTCTAATAAGAGCTTGAAACTCCACTATATTTATGTATATCTGTTGACCTATTCTGTCCTTATAATGGTTGGCAAGAAACTTAGCATTGCAAAGATAGTTATAATTTTAGGTAACACACTTGTGGAATGGGTTGTATATTTTAACCACAAAATATGTGGTTTGTGTATCAAAACTTGCATACAATTTCTACTTGCAGCCCTTATTACTGCACCTAACACTCACCCTAGTATGTTCATTCACATGCTTCTCGATCTGAACTTTCTCTTGAATTGCATACCTAGTGACTGCCTCCCTAAACTGATTAACACTCTTAAAAAAACTAACCCTAATTGCCAGACAATTAATTTAGATGAAGGATCAAATACAACTCTATTGGATTTCTTCTTTCTATGAGGTTTATTTACCACTTGTCCCATGTCTTCTCCATTCTCAAAATCATCGGAATCATCTGTTTCAAAAGAAGCAGCCTCATCACTAGGATAATAATCTTCATCACTCTCGAGTTTGCTATCTCAACTTCTCTTTTTCCCAGCATTTGTCTCATCATACCCAAGGTCTGCCCCCTTTTCACTAGTAGGTTCCTGTTTAGCATGTGTCTCTATAGTCTTTTCTTTTTCCCTATGAAATGTCCTCTTCCCCCCCCCCCCTTATGTTTCTATCTTCCTCATGGACATCACTTCCATAGTCTAACTCAGCTTCCCCAAATAACCTATCAATCTCAGAATCACTAGAACTCTTATACCTTCTTCAATGTCAAAATCAGAACCAGATCTGACACCTAAATCCTCATTAATAGGATTAGTAGTGTCAGAAGGCTCACCATCAATATTTGAAGGGTTGGAAGGCTAGGGATCAAGGTTAGGGGGCTGGGGGATCAAAGTTAGGAGGTTGGGGATCAAGATTGGGAGGCTGGGGATCAAGATTAGGAGGCTGGGGATCAAAGTTAGGAGGTTGTGGATCAAGAATAGGAGACTGGGGATTAGAGTTAGGTTCAGGTTCAGGTTCAGGTTCAGTTTCAGAAGAGGCTGCTTTATACTCCAACAGTTTGACCACAGATGGTTCATTAATTTCATGTGACACAAACACATCCACAATATCTCCATTATCTAACCAAGAGCAAAATTCACAAATGTCCCTATCACTTTTAATTAATACCAAATTATCATCCAAAGGTGACCTAACATAGAAGTTACAGCTTGGTAAATATCCTAAATCTTTAACGTAGTCCACTAACTCAAAGTAGGAAATTCTATCAACATCAACATCATAATATTCTCTTAAGGCCCCACCCACATATTGTGGTGGAGAACCAAAATTAATAACCCCACGATGAAACCATCTTAATATAATTAGAGTAAAAGACACATTAAATCCCTGAAATAGCATACAAACAATACAATTAAAGAATAGGCAATACCCTAATCTACCAGACAGGCCAATCGATTAGCAAAAACCCTAATCTATTAAAGAATGCGGAAAACAACTAAACCATGTGGAACCCAAGAAGGCAAAAAAAAGAATACTATTTTTTTCATACACGACTACAAGTATTCCCCAATTTTTACATCTACTAGTGTGCATGTAACAAAAATAGGGAACACACACAAACAATTAAAAGTATTAAATTCAACAACTAAATACTCTAATTTAAACCAAATAAATAGATTAGGGAACAAATTTAACCCATTATGGCACAGATTAAATAGGAAAATAAAAATAGTAAAAGAAACCCTAACATGTAAATCTTCAATTGCACGTCGTCTAGTATTGTTCTTCACACCAACATCACACCTCGTATAGTATTAGACTAGATTTTAACAGAAATTTGGACACAAATCTTACTAGGTTTCGTCTGATGTTGAAGGAGAAGGGGTTACAGGTAAATGAAAATGGGAGAAATGAAAAGGGTAAATGTAAAAAGGTAAATGAAAAGGGGGGAGATTAAAAGATTTTAATAAAAAATTAAAATAAAAATTAATATTATACGAGTGCAATACACGCGCGGGACTATACATATTATCTGGTCCAAAAATGGTCGGGTGGTGTATTAATTACACTTCGAAAGGGTTCAAGAGAGGCACTAGGTCCCCCACGAAGTTATGGTGTCAAGTTGGAAACAAAGTCATAGTTTACGGAGTACTTTAGCGATTTTGCCATCTTAAAAATAAAATTCTTAAAGTTATATATAGTGTGAAGTACAGTAACTTTTGTTATTATTTTAATAACAGTTATCTTTTTCTTACCATAATTACTCTCCAAGATAAGCACCTTTAAAAAAATAGAACTCTTGAAAGCTCTAGCAAATGAATAAGAGAAAATGAAGAAAACGCTCCCTTATGCTTAGGGATATGTTTATAATAGTCCCTTAAGTTTACTCCTAAGCTATTTTAGTCCTTTAAATTTTCAAAAAATGAGCACTTTTAGTCTCTGTCAAATATTTATTAAATCTTGATTGCTACATTAAATGTAAACTCTGTAAAAATATATTTTAATCAAAAACACCAAAAAACCCTTGTCAAATCTTATAAAATGCAACACAAAAAAACTATATTGGTCACAAAAAAGACCAAGATAACATAAACTTCTTGTGAAAAAAATGAAAATAAATACCTAGAAATAGATTAAAAAAAAAATAATAGAAATTGCAAAAAGTTGTACCCGCAAATGTGAATTCTACATAAGAGATTATTTTAAGCCTATCTCCAACCATAAGTGTTTGTTTTTGTGAATCTTTCAAATGAACTATACGTATCCTATAATTTGGACATGTCACGACAATTTTTGTAATAGTAGGTAGGAATCAATATATATTAAAGATATTTCTAAGATACTCATGGTAGGAATAAGACATGTGTATAATCCACTTTCCCCATACTGTATGTATAAAATTATAATGTGTATGTTGTTATAGTTGTTGTTCTAGTTGAAATGAAACAAAATGGGTGTTCCATACAAAATTTGATAAAAGATATATAGTTTGAAGAAATTCTTTTCTTGAAGTATTAATTTTATTTGTACAATGATATACTTTTCGGAGAACTAATTATTAGAAACTTAAGTATCATAACAAATCTCTCATCGTATAGAACCGCTCAATTTTTTTGAAAAACAAATACTACTTCCCTCAGATTATATTTTTTCCTTACAAAAATTTAAAAACAATTGAACCTTTGCATTAATAGAAAAACATTAATATACAAGTATTTGTGCATTTACATTGAATTAATGATAGACATTAGTCCAAATTTCGATAGTAAGGCTGTCTTGGGGACTGATTTAGACCTGATCAGATCGACACTTGGTCCGGACCTCAGAACCAGACCGACCACACTCCAAAATACCGATTTTTCGACCCGATACGGCCCTTCTGCTTTCGATCGGATAGACCGAACCAAAAAGGACCGAAACTAGTCTGGACCGTATCAAAATCGGATCAGGCCAGACTGCTAAAAAAATAAAAATAAAAAAGAATGACATGTTTTGAGCTAGTCGTTGGCCAACGGACAAAGACAACTATTTTGCCACCCTAACCCCTCCTAACACCCCATAAACCCCACCCTCACCCAAAAAAAAAAAAAATCACCTATAAATATCCCATTATATTATTATTTTCCACACTAATTTTTAATTTCACTCTGATTCTTTCCATTATTGCTACTTTGTTATGAATTTGGCTATATTTTGAAGTATTCAATTATCAAGTTTTCAACTGATTGATTGGAGTAAAGGATCAAAATTCAACTTTCACTTTAGTTATCCGATTATATTTGGTAAACTCCTACCCACTCTTTTAATATTATTTTAAGCAAATATTTATTTTTTGATTATTTAATTAAAATGTCTCAATATAATAGAGGAATGGTTGCGGGACGTAGAGCACGTGGCCGTAGGGATGGATAAGAGTAAAGCACATGTTGATAGTTATAGTCATTCTTAAAGAAATGGTTACACTCACGTAGAGTATTCTCACTATTATCATTATGTTAGCACAAATGAACTACTAGGTAATGAAAACTAGACACACAATACCAAGATTTTGATACCAATCAAGGGATTAGTCTAGATGAACACCTAGAGTACGAGTCAATTCTAACACAATCCATCTGACACTCACTCTAGAATACCTCGTATGCCTCGTACTAGAAAATCGGGTGCAATTAAGGATACACCAGAGATGTGGGAATTTGTTACTAAAAAATTGTGATGCTCAAAGGGCTAGGTGTAATCTTTTTACATATGATTAGAGAATTGGAGAACATCAAGGTAGGGCGGAGAAAAGTAAAACACACTTGGAGGGCCACCATAAGGCACAATGGGATGCTAGGCATGGAGACAAGTATTTAGTGGGGTCCGGAGGAGTACTTGCTTTATCTGAGGGTTCAAGTATCCAACAACATCTTAACTCAGCAACATGAAGGCTTTTCCATTATGATAAGAGAAAAAAAGGCAAAACTGTAAAAAAAATAGTTGCGGTAAAGGCATTACTGTTTACCTTTCCTTCTTGTACTGATTTTGTTAGTTATATTCAAGATATATGTAATCCATTTTTTAATGGTTTTCAAAAGATTACTATTAGAAGTGATATTATTAAATGTAAAAAAAAACATAAATAGTATTTACGTTTATTTATTTTATAACTTCGATGCTAGAGTTCGTCTTACTACTAATATTGGTCGTTTTATTAATGGTTATTATTATTTAACACTTGGCCATTAGATAAATCATAACTCGGTAATGCAAAAATGTGTTTACCATATATATGCTTCGATAAACCACACATGGGATCATCTATTCCTCATAAAGTATTGAAAATGAGTAGGTTGTATGGACACAGCGACTAACTGTATATAATGCTACAAACAATGATACTATTAGAAACTCAAGATCAATATTTAACCCCCTCCCCTCATTTTGAGGAGTTGTTTTATATTAGCATGTCATTTTTACAATTTAGTTGTACAAAATGGCTTTAACGTGTTTTATTTAATTATTAATAAAGTGAAAGTAGCTATTGCTTAAATTTTTGGACAAAAAAGCCAAGGGATATCGAGAATATGAACAGACGTTTATAAATTTAAACATTCAACCTAGGAGAGTTCCAAAAGAAGTTGTAATTAGGTGGAACGCTTTATACGAAGTATTATTTGTTGCTCACCAATATAGAGAATATATTTTACAAATATTTAATGCTCATGTTAGTAAAGGCTATCATCTTGAAGCTGAGGATTAAAACCTTGTCGGTCAGCTACTTACATTTAAAAAAAAAATTGGCTTGTTATTAAAGAATTTTCTATCCAATATCATATTGTTCCTATCATATTGTATAGTATAATAGTATAGGCTGAATATCAATGGTACTTAAAGAATATAAGCATTTCCTGAATATACAAACAACTATTTAAGAAATGAGAGACAAATTTAAAAAAAAATATTTTTTTCCCTATTCACGCTCTTTATTACATTGCATATGTACTGCATCCTGGTTTTAAACATAAATTCACTGAACTGCTTATTAGAGAGATTTATGATAGTTTAGAAGCTACTACTGATGGATTTCTAAGTGTGAACAGGTATATACACAATCTCTTCAGATTTATGCAAGATATAGATTCTGATCTGACACTGCCACACCAACTGCACTTACACAGTCTAGCAGTTCTATTCAATTGGATAAAAAGCCTACGAAAATAAAAAGTTTTGCCTCCCTTAACAAACGGTTAGGAAGCAGCCAGTCCAATTACGAGGAAATCAGCAAGCTCTAAGTCTATTTATTTCACGCTCTAAAAAACATTGAATATTTTGGAAGTGATCAGTTGTTCTAAAACAGGAGGACCAAGAACCACAATTTCTAATTCGTTCAAAAATGGGCCAAAATATATCAATAGTTCAAGCTTCAACCGTTACCTCAGAAAGCGCATTTAGCAAAGAAAAATTACAAATAAAAGACCATAAACAATCATCTAATGAGGAATTGTTGGAGACTGCAGTTTTGTTTAGAGATTGGATCAGAGTGGAGCACAAAAATTTTAAAATACCAAAAGATAATGCAAAAGAAGATGCAGAATATCTCAAATAAAATTTTATCAATCGGAAGTTGTACTAATCACACTAACTAATAAGAACAAGAACAACCAGTTCCTCAAGAAGATCCTACTGAAGTTATAGAAAAATTGAGAAAATTCTTTATAAGAATGTATGTTTGCAAGTTAAAATATTACAAATTTAAAGTTACTACTAAAATTTGACTATGTAATTTGCAACATCATGAATCTCTCCAATAATATGGTTTTAAGCCTAGAAATTATTCATAAGACTTGTTTTTAATCTCTAAATTATTTTAATCCCAAAAGAATAAAATAATAATAATTAAGAAGTCAGAACCGGACTTAAGTAGAACTGGTGCCAGTTCTATCAAAAGTTTTAATTTGCACTGATAAACGGGATCGGCAGGATCGTATAGACCTGCGAAAGTTTTAAAAATCTAGGTCGGGTTGGACCAGAACCGGGAGCCTAATTGCGGCACCGGACTGGTGGCAGTACGATACACTAGATGATTGATCACGCCCAACTATGCCTTCAAATAGGAATAAGCGGTCGTTGCAAATATAACCCGCTTAAACAAGTCTGTGTTTGAATCCCACAGAGAGCAACGTTAATTTGTAACCTTATTTTCACCAAGTTTTTGTTCAAACAACTTCAGGGATGATTTGTAATGATAATTGTGTGAAAAATAGAACTAAATAAAAATTAACCAAAAGCAAGTAGTAAAATAGTAAGAAGAGATTTCAAGAATAAAAGACCTAGGGAAGAACTTCCCCACTTATCAGACTTATGTACTGAATACTACGCATTCAATATCGCCTGAATATCCCTAATGATTGTGAGCTCCTAGTATATCGCTAGTAACATACAATAACAAACAATAACTATCTTGAGTTACTTTCCAACTTAACAATAAGATGGACTACTCACGTGACCACGATAAGTGTTTGTTGTTTCTGAACTCACCCTGAATTTTTCCCCAAGCAACTTCTTATTTACGTTAATTAAATGCTATTCAACTAAAATTTACTCAAAACACTTTTCCAAGGGTATACAAGAATAAATTGCACATTCGATTGTGAGCTTTACAATTGAAAGCAATCAAAAGATAGTTGAATATTCATGAATAATAATGTCAAGCTTGACAAATTTATAATTATTCAGCACATCATCCTATAATTGTTTAATCAAGCCTTAGAAGGGGTAACTTAACCACTCATGTTCATAACAATTATGTCAAAATAATTCATGAATGAATAATTACAAGGAGAAAGGAAAAATTTAAGAGAAACTATTGTGTTCTTGAAGTCTCGAAATCTCTAGCTTCCTTTAGCTCATTTCCAGGTCAATAGTTATGTTTTGGAAATGTTTTAAGGCTTTTAAAGCGTCTCAATTTCCCCATATAACATGGGAATCCAAAACAAATCTGTAGTCAAAATAGTAGGATTTTTGGCCTGCCGCATCACGCCATGCTACGCGAAGCACACCACAGCAAGGCAAGTGCCTACGCCTGCACAATTTTCAAATTCTCTGAATATTGACCCTATCGCGGCGCGGTAGGCTTTATTACTGCTTGTCAACTTTTTCTCTCAATTTACATCCTTGCTTTGATCATCAGTCAGATTTAGGGATTCTACTCAGACTTCGAAGCTCTATTTACTCTCATTTTAGCTCTAAATCACTCAATTTCCTTTAAATGCATTCTACATAATTAAAAGCACGTAATAAGCTTAAAAATTCTATGATATATCAACTCAATCAATGCATAAAGGCTACAAATATGAGGCAAAATAAGGCTCAAAACATGCATTTCTCACCGAATATCAATACACCACAATTAAACCTTTGCGCGTCCTCGAACAAAACCTGGACTTAGCTAGGAATGACGATACTACATATGGCCATGGCTTATACGCAAACTTAGAACAACACATATGTATTTTTCACACTATTCTTCACAAACATATCAATGCCAAGAATATTTAAAACAATCAAGTTCCCTCTCGTGACTTTCTAACCTCAAGAGCTGACTCATTAGCACAAAATCTCCTACATACTCACCTACTCTAACTGAGAAGCCTAATTACTTCACTAGTCCTTCATAAACCATGTGTCCTCACAACTAGAAAAGTGCCTCATTCTCACAAAAAGTTTCAAGAAACATTATGACTTAATAATACAAGACTCAATCACTCTCAGAAAGAAGTCATGTACCATACTAGACGTACCATAAGCTTGCCCGTAATGTAGAACTCGACTAATGTAACTCGCTCAATTGGAATTTCATAGATTGTAACGTAGTTTGTTCGGAAGGTAGGATACATTTAGTTTATAGAGACTACCCTCCCTTGAGCATTTTAATACATCACATATACATCACATATAAGATACTTTCTTTTTCACCCGACGCTTCCTAATTTCTCAATTCTTTTATCATCCCAAGCCTTTTTTTAAAAAAAGTTTTCAAGAGTCGCCACTAGTGAGGACTATATTTTATTATCCTTTTTTGGTTCTTTTATCTTATCATTTTTTCTTTTTCTTTTTTCCTTTTCTTTTCACTTTTCATTCCCATCCTTACTAGCAGTTTTTCTCAAGTAACGCACCTTTCTTCCTTCTCACAAGTCAAACAATACGAAATTCTATAACTGTAGCTATCAAAGCTCATAAGAACCACAAATGCTCAAAAGAGGTATCATAGTTTAAACATGATCAATTCATAACGAAGGGGTCTGGCTTGTAATATGGCTACCAAAGAAAATGTTCCGCACTCAAAGGGGCTAGCTAGGGTCAACTTTTATTGGCTAGGCAAACAATTGATAGGTTAGCAAAGAAATGCCTTTATCACTTTCTAACTCATCATTTCACTTTGCGTACACTCGGGTCAAGTTCTAGATATCATAGTGAAAGTACAGAGCAACAACAAATCTCACACACACATGACACACGATCTACTAATGACGGTTCAATTATAGCTCTGGCCTAGGTACTCATATAAAACACGCAACAAATAGAAGATCACAGAAGTTACTCTTTCTACTGCTCAAATCCTTAAAAAAACATCTATATATACCCGATTCAAACCACATCATTTGAAAAATAACTAATGAACAAAGAAAAACCAAAGGGGATTATTAACAAAAATTAAAATTAAAGGACTCCCACCCCGCACTTAAAATCATGCATTGTTCTCGATGCATTTATATCAAAACAAGGGTGATAGAGAAACTCCATGGGGATCTAAACCCGAAGAACATCCTTGTGAGGGCAGTGGGTACTCAGACTTCCACCCAAGCAGGATTTTATCTTCAAACATAATAGGTTGCAAACACCCCACACTTAGAATCCAAACTATTCGAAACCTGCAAAACAAAAGGCTCACCAAGTAACATCATTTTCAAAACAAACAAAACAAAATTAAGCAAGAAAATGGGGTTTCCTCCCAATCAGCGCCTCATTTAACGTTGTGGCATAACACGTTCAAATATTCTCACTTTTCCTCCACATCGAGCTTATGAACTGGATCCCCAATTTTGATTGTAGTTTTCGATTTTGCTCATGTGGTATCTGTAAAGATCTAAATGGGCCAAGCAACAAACGTCGCATTTTGTACTTGTTGTCTTCAGTCGAGGAACGTCTTCTTGCCTAGATGGCGATGCCACATCTAAAATGTAAGCACTATGCACCTTTTTCTTTAACTTTTTTACTGGCCCGGACATATAAATGATTTTCATGTTTTCATCCAAACACAATATTGAGAAATGTTTGAAATGAGATATAACACACTCAAACTTTAATTCATTACTGACATCTTTTTTTGGCACAAATTAGAGTCAACTAAAATTCTATCTTGGTTGTTTGTGTCCGACTCCCATATCACTTCTTCAACATGAACATCATCAAAATCAATCTAGCTAGGTGGTTGATATTTAGCTCTTAACTCCACTATTGGGTCCTCTACTTCTTCATCTATCTTAATTTCTCCTTGATCACTATCCACAATAGCTGCTTGCTGAACATTAAAACATCAACCAATTGACTCAATTGAACTTCAAGGTAGCGTATAGTCACTTCATGTCCCCGTATATGGAGTTGTTGCTCATTATCATTCTCCACCTGGAACTTGAACATATCAGGAATCTTCTGCATGTCAACCTTTTGTTTCCTATCAGTATCCTCCACTTTGTTGCACCTATTAACATTACAAGAGAAAGCAGAACCATTATAATTAGGGCTCGAGGAAGGATAAGATAAATAAGCACAACAAGTAAAATGACCATCTTGACAACCACATATATTGCATTGATTCCACAAATAAGATTGACAATATTCCCATAGAAGATTTCCTCCACAGCAAGAACAATAAGGTGCACGATAGGAATACCTATTAGCTAGCCTCACATAATTTCTAGATGTCATGTATTTTTTTTTTTAAACTCAAATATGTACAAGACCTAAAATTGATCAAACCAAAAATCTAGTAATATTTACAGCTACAAACTAAATCATTAGCTTCCGGCCATCGGTACCAAAATTTGATCACGCTCAACTGTGCCTTCGAAAAGGACTAAGCGGTCGTTGTAAATATAATCTGGTTAAACAAGTTCGGGATCGAATCCCACATAGAACAACTTTAATTTGTAACCTTATTTTCACCAAGTTTTTGTTCAAACCACTTCAGGAACAATTTATAATAATTGTGTGAAAATTAGAACTAAATAACAATTAACTAAAAGCAAGTAGTAAAATGGCTAGATGAAATTTCAAGAATAAATTACCTAGGTCGGGACTTCTCCACTTATCGGAGTGATATACCGAATACTATGAATTCAATCTCTCTTGACTATCCCTAATGATTGTGAGCTCCTAGTTTATCGCTAGTCCTCCAATAACAAGCAATAACTATCTTGGGTTACTTTCTAAGTTAACACATGATGATAAAATGGACTATCCACGTAACCACGATAAGGGTTTGTTGTTTCCGAACTCACTCCGCTCTTTTTTCTTAAACAATTTCTCATTTAGGTTAATTAAATGTTATTCAACTAACTCTTACTGAAAACACTCTTCCAAGGATTTACAAGAATAAATGGCACATTATGTTGTGAGCTCTACAATTGAAAGCAATTAAAATATAGTTAAACAATTAGGAATAATATTGTCAAGCTTGATAAATTTATAATTCAGCACATCGTCCTATAATGGTTCAATCAAGCCCAAGAAGGGGTAACTTAACCACTCATATTCATAACAATCATGTCAAAATAATTCATGAATGAAAAAATTACAAGAAGAATGAAAATTTAAGAAAAACTCTTGTGTTCTTGAAGTCTTAAAGTTCTAGCCTCATTTTGCTCTTTTCCAGGTCAAAATTATGTTTTAGGCGTGTTTTAGGGCTTTTATATCCTCCTCATTGACCCACATAACCCGGGAATCCCAAATAAATCCGGAGTTGAAATAGCAGGATTTTTGGTCCGTCGCGTCGCGGCAAGACTACCTGCGCCTGCACAATTTTCAAACTCTCTGAATATCAACCCCATCGCGGCGTCATGCAACACCCAACGCGGTAGGCTTTTGTTACTGCTTGACAACTTTTCTCTTAGTTACGTCCTTGCTTTGATTTTCGGTCGGATCTCGGGCTTCTACTCAAACTTTGAAACTCCGTTTACTCTTATTTTAGCTCCAATTCACTCAATTTCCTCCAAATACATCCCTACACAATCAAAAACACATAATAAGCTTAAAAATATTATGATATCAACTTAATCAATACATAAATGCTACAAATATACGGCAAAAGAAGGCTCTTAACATGTTCAATGATCAAAAATATAAAATACAAAATACAAAATAAAAAATAGGCCTATTCGAGCCACGGTTTTAAAATCGATTTTCAAGGTCTGGTCCTTTATGTTTGTTTTAACTTATTGGGTCTAAATTTGTCAGGTCTAATTCATTCTAGACTATTTGGATGTGATTTATTGGGGAATTGATATCCACGAATCACAATTCAATAGAATCATAACAAGATATAACATTTTTTGTTTGTTTTTTTTCAAAAGACGAAGAATTACTATGCAATGAGCTAAAAGATATACCACATGAGGTGTGGTGGCAGGTGGAAACATTTGGTACTCACAAATTCCTCCTCCAAGTTGTGGTTCACAACTCAGGATATTCCTTCAACATGTGATTATGTACAATTGTACATTTCTGTGACAGCATGCCAGAATCACACAAGTTAAATTCCAGTAAACACGTGTCTTCTTCTACTTATTAAGCAGTCACACGTAGTTAAAACTATTCAAATAAGTATCGTCATTGTAACGCGGTTTGATTATAGTTAAAATTTTGTCAATAGTTTAGTCATTTCTGACCGATACATTTTATCTCTTTGAACAATTTACTTAGTCTTTTTAGAAAATACCTTTCACAAGGATACTATTTCAATTTTTTGGTTTTCTTATTTCCTTAAATAATTACAAGATACTCTAGATGGTAAGTCATTTCCTTCTACCAAATTTAAAACACCCACTGCTATACCTACTGGAGTCGAGGACTACAGGCGCCCCACGAAGTTTTAAACTGCTGTAAAAGATGACTTCAAATTTATTGTTCTAAGTTGACGTTTGGACAATACTGCGCGTTGAAGTTGAAAACATAAAGAGTATTTGAAGTTTTGGTTTGTTTAATAATAAGAGTGTCTAGCAGTTCGGTCCGGTCCGAGACCGATTTTTTTACCGGTTATCATTTCGGTCTGCTGTAGGTGTAGAAATCGGCCGAAACCGGCGAAGCCAGTCCAGTTCATCATGTGGAAATATAGGGGGCCGGGTTGGGAAGAAACAAATATTGAATTTGAAGAAAAAAAAAAAGACAAACACTTTATTAAACATTTGAGAAATACATAATTGAAAAGACAAATTAGAAAATTGAAAATTACATAGATATTTCCTTAACCAGTTTTTCAACGTCCCAGATAAATGTCCCCTTGTCGAGCACCCTATTCTGCATTATGTTGGTTTTTCAAGTGGCACCTTAACTTCTCGGTCCCTCCATCATAAAGTTGTCACTCTTTTCCACAAAATGTACATCTAACTTTCTGAGTTTCAGTAATTTTTCGTAATAAATTCTCACACTTCAGATCGATGTCATCGTTCTTCACGTTCATTTTGACTAGGACCAGTAAGTTGATTTTCAGCCATTATGATTTTTTGAAAGAAATTTAAAAAATAGCCTTTGATAGTAATTTTAGAGAGAAATATATAGAAAATGTAGAATTGTGATATAATTGATGAAATAATAGGGCATTTATAAATAAAAATAGGTTGGGAAGGTATGGGTGCGTTAGGGGGAGGCGAATTTGCCAACGACTATATTTCAAAATGCGCTGCCTATATCATTTCAAATTCCAGCCCGGTCCGATCCGGTTTTGTCAATATTTTTTTGTTTTTGTTTTTTTGGTTTTTTGTCTTTTTTTTCATTTTAAGTTATAAATAATTTATAAATTATGAAAATATAACGACAAATTATTACCAACTTTTTATACATATATTTGAAATGTTTAATTTATTTCAAAGTTCAAACTTTGAATAAAAAACTTTTAATAGTTTTTCAAACTTTAAATTATTTTCAAACTTTGAAATTAGATTCAAACTTTGAATTAATTTGAAAATTTTCAAACTTTGAATTAATTTAATAATTTCAAACTTTGAATTAATTTAGAAACAAGTAAACTAGTTGTAGTATTTTTGCACAGAGAACGAATTAAAGGAAATAAAAACACAAGAGTTGTCATGGAATTCCAACATTTGGAGCAATTTTATTGATACTTATTAAAAACATAAAGGGTGCAAAGTACGTAGCCAAACTATCAATATTATTTCAAACTTGTAATTTCAAATTTCTAACTTAGAAAATTACATTTTTCTAAACATATTGGCTAATCTATTGAGGATAGCCGTAGGCTTTTCTTTAGGAACTGGTGCTTGTTGTTCTGGTTCTTCTTCTTCTTCTTCTTATTCGTCGTCATTGCCGGATTGACAGCCTTTGCTTCTGTCGTTTAAAATTTAAACAAGATACTTCCTGTCTTTTTCCTTATCTTCTGGTAGTCCAAAGTTTCTTCGTTCGGCTCTAATCCAATCCCTGAATAAAACTGTTGTCTCTATTAACTCTTCCTTCAACGAATATCTATGATCTCCGATTTGTAATTTTCATTGTCTAAAAGCGTTTTCCGAGGCAATTGATGAAGCTTGAATTGTTAATATATCCCTGACCATTTTTGAAATCTTGAAGCTTCCAATAATCTAACAATTGATGACTTCCAAAATCTTTAAGTTTCTTTGGATATTGAAGTAAATAAACTTGGAACTCGTTGTATTGCTCCCCATACACGTCCTATTCTTCTAGCAACCTTTCATCGAGTCTGCCAAAGGTCCACATCCCCGCTGCCCATTTGAGAAGAACTTTCACCGATGGATTGTATTGGTGCAATTGGTGCAACACTGTCTGACCAAACTCTATACTTTGCATAAACATCCATGGTATCTGCAAAAATTTCAGTACACGTCTCTTCTACACTTGAAAATCCATTAGTTTCAATTTCATCGGTAGTAATTTCTAAATTTGCATATATTTTTCTAATAAGTCGTTCAGTTAACTTTTGTTTAAAAGCAGGATGCAACACAAAAAAAGAGAAGGAATAGGAAAAAAATATTTTCTAAATTTTTCAATCATTTGTGTCACAGGAATTTTATACACTTCAATAGACTTATATTCTTTCAACAGCTCCGATATTCTAGCGATATAATATAACATGGTAGGAATAGTTGGATAATATTATCCAGAAAATTCTAATGTAGCATGATAAATTTTTTGTAAAAACTGAAGGAGATGATCAATAAGGTTCCAATCTTCATCTTTAAGGTTATAGGTTTCCATAAATATAAGCAATATTCAATGTTCATATAAAGTGTTCCATCTAGTACTTGGGACTCTCCTAATAGTCATATTTAATTCTATACATTTTCTTTCCCGTTCTCTTTTTCTATCTTGATTTTTTGTTTTAAAAATATAAGCAATAGCTAATTTCACCTTTTCGATAATTTAGTTAAACAAGTCAAGACCATCTTTTACAACTAAATTTTAAATATGACATGCACATCTAACATAAAAAAAAAAAACTCCTCAAAGGGGGGGGGGGGAGGACAGGTTAAAAATTGGTCTTAAGTTCATAAGTGCTTCTGTATTGTTTGTAACATTTCTACCATAATACTTAAAATTTTGTTACTTAAACCATACAATCGACAAATTGATGAAACTTTATTTGAAATAAAATTTCCTGTGTGTGGTTCATCAACAACTTTATAAGTAATAATACGTTTTTGAAAATTCTATTCAGAATCTATCAAATGAATTGTAATTGTAAGATAATCACAATTATTAGTAGAACGACCCATATCAGTAGTAAGACATACCCTGTCAAAGTTATAAAATAAAAATCGCAATAATCTTTATATTCGTTCTTAAATTTAATAATATTATTTCTAACCGTAGGTTTTGGAAACTTTTATAAGAGGGATTATATGTATCTTGAATATAACGAACAAAATCAGTACACGAAGAAAAAGTAAAGAGTAAAGCTTCTATCGCAACCAATTTTGTAATATTTTCCCTATCCTTTTGCTTATCATAACGAAGAAGCCTTCATGTTACTAGGCTAAGATGTTGTTGGGTACCAGAACTCTGATCATGCACTACTCCCCGATGTTTAGTCCCTAAATAAAACCCCCTCTACCTCGATGCCCGTTCTTTAGGATGCTTATTCATCAAGTGCGCCCTAATTTTTACATGTCCCACCTTCATTACCCCCAGTTTTAAAAACTCGATCGTTTTTACAAATACTCCATGCAGCCCCCTGTATATCAACTTTCTTTTCCGTAAATTTCCACACCTCAGATCTATCCCTACATTTAACCGGTTCTCTAGTATGAGATACAGGAGGCAAATTAGACTGAACTTCAGATGGACTAGCTTAGAATTTACTAGACAAATTATGCTTCTAATATATCGTTATCAAGTGGATTATTAGCGCAAACATCACGATAATAATGAGATTCATCTATTTGGGTGAAATAACCTCTATAAGGCTGACTAGAACTACCAATAATTCTTTTACTCATATTTCTCAACGACCACGTGTCCGCTCCCCACTACTAGTTCCAATATTACATCTTTGAGACATAATTATAGAAAATAAAAAATAAATATATGACAAAAAAATTATAAAAGAGTAGGAAGTATAAACGACCAACCAAATATGACCGTATAATTGAGGTGAAGTTGAAACTTGATCCTTCACTCCAATTAATTAGCTGAATACTTGATAATTGAAAACTTCAACGAATAGCCAAATTGATATTTGAAGCAAGTAGCGCCTCCAATTTATCCAATACTTGATAGTTCAAAACTTCACCAAATAGCCAAATATAACTTTGATAGCAACTCCACTTAAAACTTAATAAAATAGCCAAATAAAAAATTTTAACGAATAGCCAAAGTAGCAGATTAGCAATATTATAGAGAATTTGTTGATTTGTGTGAAAATATGATGAAAAATAGGGTATTTATAGGAAAATAATAGTTGAGGGGTGGGGGGTTACGGGGTGGTAGGATTAGTGGGGAGGGGGGGGGGGGCTAAAATGGTCATTTTTGGCCATTGGACAATGACTAGGGTGTCAAAAGAGCAGTTGCCAACGGCTAGTTAACGGCTAAAATGTGCAGTTTTTTGTTTTTTTGGTATCCGATCTGGGCTGGTTCTGGTCCAAAAAATTTTGATTCATCCGGTCTAAAAAGCGTGGGCTGTGTCAGAACTAGCAGCCAGGATTGGGTGAGTCGGATCGGTCCAATTTTCTCGGTCCGAGCCGGTTTTCAGTCCGGTCCGTTTTGAAACCGTTAGACACTCTTAATTACTAATACACATACTATTATTTATCTCACCTTCTATCCTGTATAAAATAATAAATAAATTTCCATATAATTTATGCATATTTTAATACTGAGTAACTAAACGTTGTATAAAACAATGACAATATATTAACCGCGATTTATTTGTCTTAAACATCAGACTAAGCGACACGTAAAAGTACATACTTCCACGACACATTAAGGTCGTATTTGTTTATATTTAGTGAATGTCTGAATATGAATGATATGGGTTTAAATAGTGTTTTAAAATATAGAGTCCCGGGGTGCAGCAAAAGCGCCCCGGGGCAATCCGGCCGCGTGAAACTACTGAAAGACGTAAGCCCAGGCACGACGCGAGTCCAGGCTTTTGAGGCGTAAGCCCAGAAAACTTTTCTATTTAAAATAAAAATGCTAAATAAAATCTTGAATTCTCAAAAGTTAAACTAGTAACTATACAAAATTAATTAAAAGAATCTTATTAACTACCTTCCGAAGCTAATTTAAATTTAGCATCAAAATTTCATTTTATTATATGCTTGTACACTTTAGCTCCTATAGTATTTCGAAAAGGAGAAGTCCCTTCATGCTACAATTGATTCTTGATGTTTTTCTCCACAAATATATTCTTCAATTGTTTCGACACTTTTAAATCTCTAATCACAAGCCAAAAAGAATGAAAATAATTTAGTTGATTACTTAAAGATAATCCATTTTGTTCTCAATTAGGAAATTGATGTAATTATGATTGATATTTTTTTAGCGAACTTTCTAAGATGAAGAAGTTCTATATATATATATTTCCTATAATTTATGTATAATTTGACCCTTTTTGGCGATTTCCGCTTTTTAAATTATTTATTTTAATTTTACTAATCTATAAATTATTAAAAAATAAATATTGATGGGACTTTTGCCCCAGCGTCTCGGGCTTTTGCTTCGGCCCATATTAGGTAAAACGCCTCATCTCAGACCCCCGCCCCTGAAAACACTAGGTTTAAGTGCATTGATTTTTATTATCTAGCCACTTATTAAGTCTTAATAGATCTTAATCATTCAAATTTTTAAACATCTTCATATCACTATGAGGTTATTAAAAGATTATCGTGTACATATTTTTTCACCACTACTTTGTTTAAACCACATTTAGTCACCAGTACACAATAACCATTGTCAAGCACCACCACCACCACCACCTTTTCCATCACAACCACCATTATGTGTAGTATTTACTACATCTTCTATTGCCAGTCACCGCCGCCACCACCTACTACGGTCATCAAGCACTATTGTTATCACGTTCAAATATAATAACCACTATAGTCATCATCAACTAGCATCTGATAGTCGCTAACAGAATAACTATCTCCACTGTAACAACTATCAGCACCATGTGCAACAACTACTAGACAATGCCTACAACTATCACTACCACCAGCCACTACTACCGGCCATTTTCATTATCAGATTCGCTTGCATCCATGCACCACCATCATTGTCAGGCCCCACCCAGCTCACCAACCACCTCAACCATCAAAATCACAATCATCTTACAACCACTATCAATACTACCAATGCCGATTAGGGGCGATCCAGACCGGCATGGTGCCGATTTTTTCTTTACCTGTTTCGATCCGGTCCGGTCAGATGGAGTTGTGTAGACTGGCTGGTTCAGGTCCATCCGGTCCCTCGAAAATTAAGTATCCATCCTTGCTGACAAAGTAAACATTTAGCAGTCTGAGTTTCATGATTTTTTATAATAAACTCCCGCTCTTCAGCTCTATTTCATTGTTCTCCATGGACTCTAGCTCTTCCAATTTCTTCACATTCATGTTTAGTAGGTTGATGTCCAGACATAATAATAATTTTATTGAAATTTACAAAATAACCTTTGATAGTAACTTTAAGGGAAATAGATTAAAAAAATATAGAATTGTGATATTATTGATGAAATAATAGAATATTTATAAATAAAAATAAGTTGGGGGTATAAGGGCGCTAGGGGGCTTGGGAGGCAAATTTAGCTGTTGGCCAACAACTATTTTTCAAAATCAAAGTAGCCTTTTTTAAAAAAAAAAAAAAATCGATTCAACGTTTATTTTATTTTGTTAAGTTTTTGAGATTTTTTGTTTTCTCCTTTTAAGTCATTGATAATTTGAAAAATATACTAATAAATTATTACAAATTTTATAATTTCAAATGTTTAGTTTATTTCAAACTTTGAAATTGGATTACAACTTTGAATTAATTTCAAACTTTGAGTGTATATTCAAATTTTGAAGTAATTTGAAACTTTGAAATTATATTCAAACTTTGAATTTATAACAAACTTTAAATTAATTTGATAATTTCAAATTTTTATTTTGACACTATTAAATTAATTGTAGTATTTTTTTCACAAAAAATGAATTAAAGGAAATAAAAACACAAGAGTTGATGGAATTCAAAGACTTGGAGCAATTTTATCGATAATATTTAAAAGATGCAAATTACACAACCAAACTTTTAATGTTATTTAAAATTTGTAATTTCAAATTTCTAACATAGAAAATTACATTTTCTTAATAAGTTGGCTAACTTTTTTAGAATAGCGTCGTCTTTTATTTAGGAACTGGTTCTTCATATTCTTGTTCGTCTTCTTCTTCTTCTTCTTCTTCTTCGTTTGTTTGTCTCCCTTCGCTTCCTCCGCCTGATAAATTTGTTCGAGATATGCCGCATCGTTTTTCTTATCTTCTCGCATTCTAAAGTTTCTTCATTCGGCTCTGATCCAATCCTTGAATAAAACTGTTGTCTCCATTGACTCTCCCTTCAACAAATATCTATGATCTCCGATTTGTAATCTTCCTTTGGTAGAAGCGCTTTCTGAGGCAACTGATGAAGCTTGAATTATTAATATATCTCGGGTCATTTTTGAAAGAATTGAAAATTGCTGTTCTTGAAGTTTCCAGTGATCTAACAATTGACGACTTCCAAAATCTTTAAGTTTCTTTGGAGCGTGAAAGAAATAAACTTGGAACTCGTTGAAATCCTCCCCGTACTCGGCCTGATCATGAAGCAACCTTTCATTAAGAGATGCAAAAGTGTTCATCCCCGCTGGCCTTTTACCTATTTGAGAAGAACCTTCATTGCTGGATTGTATTGGTGCAGTTGGTGTAGCACTCTTTGCCCAAGCTCTATATTTTACATAAACAGTCATGGTATCTGCATAAACCTTTGCACATACCTTTTCTACACTTGGAATTCCATTAGTCTTGATTTTTTCAGTATTAATTTCTAAATTAGCATTTATTTCTCTAACAAATCATTCGGTTAAATTACGCGTAAAAGCAAGATGCAACACAGAAGCAATGTAAAATAGAAGAAGAATAGGAAAAATATATTTTCTAAATTTTTCAATCTTTACTAACACAACTTTTGTATATACAATATATGTCTTATATTGTTTCAACAGCTCCGATATTCAAGCGATATAATATAAACATGGTGGAAATAGTTGGATAATATTGTCCAGAAAATTTTTTAGTAGCTAGATAAAAAATTTCTGAAAACTGAAGAAGATGAGCCACAATGTTCCAATGTTCAGGTTTAAGATGATATGTCTCCATAACATGAGCGTTAAATATTTGTGAAATAGATTTTCTATAAATTTAAGCAATACTCAATGCATCATATAATGTGTTTCATCTAGTACGAACCTCCTTTGGGACTCTCCTAATAAGCATATCTAATTCTCTATATTTTCTTTCCCATTCCACTCAATGCATCATATAATGTGTTCCATATAGTACGAACCTCTTTTGAGACTCTCCTAATAAGCATATTTAATTCTCTACATTTTCTTTCCCATTATTTTTTTTTATCTTGGTTTTTTGTTCTAAAAATATAAGCAATAACTACTTTCACCTTTTCAATAATTTCATTAAACAAGTCAAGACCATATTTTACTACTAAATTGTAAATATGACGTACACATCTAACATGAAAAAAATCCTCAAAAGGGGGAGGGGGTTTAAAAATTGATCTTAAGTTCTTAAGGGCAGTTTCATTGTTTGAAGCATTATCTATCCTAATACTTAAAATTTTGTTACTTAAATCATACAATTGACAAATTGATGAAACTTGATTTGAAATAAATGTTCTCGTATGCGGTTCATCGACAACTTTATAAACTGTAATACGTTTTTGAAAACTCCATTCAGGGTCTATCCAATAAACTGTAACTGTAAGATTGTTGAACTCCAAAATTTACCCTTTCTTTAGGAAAAGATAGGTTTCGGGTGTATTTCAACAAAATGGGACTCCAAAGGGCTTTCTTTGGAGTCGCCACCTAATTTAAGGATTATTAGGAACCTAAGTTAACTAAAGAGTGCAATTTATTCTTTATTTAAAGGGAATTAAATTAAAATCAGAGATTCTTAGGTAAGTGGTTCTGTTATTTCCGAAAGAAGGTCCCTTGCGGGAGCACTTTCGAAAATCCGCTAAATGCGGTTAATCCGGCGGTTTTCACGAATTTTACTTAACGATAATCAATTTAGGATAAATTTTAAATAAAAATAAATAGATAATGAATAATATAGTATAAATAAGATAAGATTTTAATTATGCCGATACTTAGATAAATAAATGATCCAATTTAAGATTAATTAAATGGATAATGAAATAATGATTAATTGATTAATTAATAGAATAAGCAAAGGTTAAATAAAGTTAGATAATTAAATAAAACAAACTAGATAAATAATTGGATAATAATAAATGATTAATTAATTGATTGAATAAATAGATAAATAAACAAACAAATAAATAGCTTAATTAAATAAATGAATACTTGCCAATTCTAATTAAATAAAGGAGTAATAATAATCGATTAATTAAATGAATAAATGTTTAATTGATTAAATAAATGATTAATTGAAATTAAATAAATTAGATTAAGTAAATAAATAAATAAATAAAGGATTAAAATTTAATTAATTAACTAAATAAATAAATTAGATTAAATAAATGAATAATTGAATATTTAATATAATAAATAAAGAAGCAATTTAAATGCGAATTATGACGAGGGTACGATTTTAGTCGAATTTATTTGCACTCGTTAATTGACAAATGATTCTAAACATCCATAAATTAATTGGCGATTCGTCAAGAAATGATACAAAGCATTCATATAAAAACAATTTTAAGTGATTTACAATAGTTATTCACAATTCAAATATCATTTCTATCCTACCGAGCTACTAATCCAGTCTATGGGGAAGTCCTATACAACATGCATTTTCTAAGGGAGCGGGGAAGAATAGAGTTTAGAAGACAGAACCCGGAAGCGCAAACTCATCATTGAGCCTTGGATTTTGTGATTTTCATTTTTTCGTTTCTTATATTTTCGGGGATATCAAGTCCCGAAAATGCGGAGCGGAGCAAATAACTTCAAATGCAAACAGCCAATCCCAATTTATGAGTTGAGCAACTCAAACTCGTCCCAAGGTGTATTCATGCAAAGATGAGAATAAGATAAAGATTAATATAATAGAAAAATACATAACCATAAATTAATTACATATATCAGAATCAGAATATCTTTACTTGGAGCAAATAAAGATGTGCATTGTTCATGGAATATGCAGAGGAATCAAACACTATAGCTCTTTTAATTTCACAACTTAAACTCCAGACAAACTTGTTTCAACAAAGAGAAAATCTTTAAAGAAAAGTCATTTCTCTTCAATACATTTATCCTCAAAACGGGCATGAACTAGCCTCAAATCGGGTTCTTATGTCTAATGGCCAAACAGGAATGTAACAGGGTATGACAGATTAGCAAATTAGGAAATAAGAGATGATTCCAGCGAAAGAATATTAACTCTCATGAGGAAGATCTAAGTACAAACCTCCCAGTTTCTAACTTATCATACATGAAGACGACAAAGGGCATAAGCATCTCTCTTTGCATTAGGTTGACTACGCGATTAAGGAAAGAGGTCACATAAAACTAAAACAGAATGCATGCCAAAGAGAAATGGGTAAACTAGTTACATAAATAATTTCCCCCAAGTTATCTTCACCATACCACATACTCTTTTCATTTCTTTGCATTATGTAAATACCAATCTCAAATGTACGGGTCCATTTGAAATGTTGGAACAATGGAGTATTCACATCAGGTCAACCTCATGCTAACAATTGCTTGAGCTATAGCTTAATAGGGCAAATAGACCATCCATCTATATACATTAGATGTTCTATAGAATAGTTAATAGACTCCGCATGTATGCGGCACCTACCACTATTGAACATTACCATGGACATTATACTTTTAAAATAGAAGACATCCAAGTTTCGAAGTGAAGTCATTTTCCAAGTTATTTTGTCATGTAAAAGAGCAAAGTTAAAGATTGGCACATGGATGAACATTTAGAAGGGTGAACGAAAGGAAACATAGTTCAAACTAAAACAAGAAATAAACTAGCAGACACCTTAGCTAGACATAATAAGCAGACAACATAATAAGTTAACCTGATTTGAAAATTTAAAACTTTGAACTGAACTACCCAATTAAAATCCTTATAGCAGAGTATTAAACTTCAAGTGCCAGATAAATTTTACACTACTTACTAATGTATAGAGAGGAAACAAAACACATTAATTATTCTTATCCAAGACTCTTGTTATCAGTAGCTATTTATAAAGAACACAACTTTTATTTCAAAATGAGGCAAGCCTGAATTTTCCTTTACAGTGATAGAACCTAAGTTCATATTATTATAGATAGAATACCACTTATATTAGGAAGAACCTACACCTTAACTGAGCTACAAACTACATACTTTTAAACTTCTTTTGACAAAAGAACAAGATCAGAACCTCAGACCCCTACTTGCCTTTCCCTACCAGACATGCATTGCTGCCATTTTAAACAAGGAAGAAATACAGAACCAATAACATCAGCTTGCCAGAACTTCTTCACTGCCCTGACAATCCCATAGCTCCCTTGGACCCCTGCAATACAGGCTATATCACCAGAACAGACCTCTCTCATTCTAATTCAAAAGGACCAGGACACCACCACTCTTTACTTCTTAAAACTCTCCTGAACTCATACCAGACCACTATCAGCATCCCTACACCTAATACCAACCTACAACAGACCTGCAGACAACTCCCTACTTCCTCACAGCCTGACCAACTCCCTCAGCTCACCTAACACCATTGATATCTTCGACTCCTTCTCTCTCTCCACACCCTGAAGCTCCTACTTATCAATTCCAGAAACACATGCACACCTACAGGCCCCTGGACCAACTACTAGAACAAACCTCCCCCTGAACTCCTGCTTCACAGATCCTCTCTGAACCAAAACAGAACCAGCCACTCTTACTCTCACTCTCACAGAGCATAGAACATACAGCTACCAAAAGCAACTCCGAACATCAACCTGATTCCACCAGAACTCATCTTCACAGAACACCATCTGACATTTCCTACTCCCTAACTCAAACTACAGCCTCAAAACTCTCTCCAGAACTAACTACAAACCAGCTCAGGACACCAACACATCCCCACACTATCTCTGCACATCAATCCACCCTGAACTAATCAAAACAAACCTCTGGAGCCCTGCTACTGACCCCTAAACAAAACAAAACATAACCACTTCTCATTCAGTCTACAAACTGCCTAAAAAACTTCCTGAAACAACTCCTTGCCACCCCTCACACAGGACCTAAAACTCCCTACGACACCAGACCCTGCACCCCCCTTTACAACCTGGAAGCTTCACAAACCAACAGAAAAGAACTCACCAATAACCCTTTCAGACAACTAGAAAAACAAAGCAGAACTAGCCAACTCTCATTCATTGATACTTATGCAATACAGTCAAAAACCAGTTCTTAGACAGGTAAATCATCCGAGGAAAACAACATTTTTTTTTTTACTTTGGAACATCGAAAGGATTAAACTTGGTTAATAAAATAACATAGACACATCGTCAAGCAGATCAGACAATAACTTAAGACAATGAAAGATCGAGCAGTTCTCATTTTACTTACAACTTAAACAGAGGCACACAAAACAAGTTTAGACGACATAAGGCCAAATATTATAGTTATAACGATAGACTTATACTGGTTATAAGAATCAAACGAAAAAGTTCACATTTTTAACTTAAACAGGATGAATATCAATGCAAAGAAAACAAAAGAAAAATAGAATAAATGTTACCTTTTGCGGCGCAGCGAGCTAGGGCGTTGAATCTGAAGAAAACGACTCGAACTAAAACGACTCGAACGAAGTTGACGACTCGAACGATAAAGCGACAACACAAACAAATTCCAGAAAAAAAACCGAAACAGTAATGCTATCAACTTTTTACTTTAAACTAAAAAACTTATGTATTATGCTATGCCGTTTTTTTGGTTCTCAAAATTTTCAGAATCCCCTCCTCCCCCAAAAATGAATCAAAAGAAACAATATATACCTGAATAGGCTAGGGTTTCAGAGTCTTTGAAATTCCGACTCGATCCTTTCCCCCTTTTCTTTTCCCTTTTGAAACCAGGGTTAAAATAGTATAATCCTTCGGATCGTACTAGTTTAACTCTGATTTCAAAGAGAATATGAACGTTGAAAGGGTTCACGGCTCGGATTGCTTCTTGCTTTTGGAATGGACGCTGGATGATCATTGCTTGTACTAGAGAGATGGCAAAGGTGGGGGGACCAGATCGTACAAGAATTTTGGACTGTTGCGTGATGAGGATTGAGAAGAGGAGGGATTTTGGGGAAATCGGGTTTAGGGATTAAGTAAACGGGTTGGGATTTCTGAAAGTGGGGAAATGATTATGTGGATTGGGCCGGGTAATATTAACTGGGTTTCTGAAATTGAGAAGGGAGTAATGTTGTATTGTATTATATGTAGGCTTTGTATAGATAGGCTAGGATTTAAGCTTAAGCGCGAAATTAACCTCCTTTAGGATTTAGTTAGGAAATGAAGGGGTTGCGCGGGGTGGGTAGAAATTGGGGTTACGCATTGTAAAATTAGTCACTTTCCTTAAAATTTCAATTGATTTTCTTACTATTATTATTATTATTTTATTTAATTTTCACTTTTAATATTAATTATAAATATCGCAATAATTTATTAATTTTAAGAAAGTTTCGGGACAAAATTGGGTGTCAACAGCTGCCCCTCTTTACCCGAAAAGGATGAAAGAGTTTTCAGGGTAAAGAAGTTGACATAAAGCCAATTTTGTCGCGATAAAGCCAAGGACTTCTGAATCCATGGACCAAAAGGCGAGGCTTATAGGTATGGCCGAACTCCGGTTTCCGAGTTGCCTACATATCTCGGGCTGAAAGAGAATCAGGCCATATGTAGTTCGACGACCCTTAGATACAGAGACTTGCACGATTGATAGAAAAGACGCACGAATATGAAAGAATCCATACTGACTCCTAATCCGGAAGGAAAGATTAGGTAAAACTTGCTTATTTGAGTGCGATTCTTCAGATCCTTGTTGACGAGTCTAGCTCATATCAACAATTGCCCCAGTTCACTGCTAAGAGAGGGTTCCACGTTATGCTCCAAATGATGCTGCGGCATTGCAAAAATTCTGTAAAGACTTAACAAACGGTAAGCGAGCAACTGCTAATAAACTGTAATAATTGAAATAAGAAATAAATAAAGGGATAATATAAAATTGTAAATGCTGGTTGTGATGTTATCAACAAGTTCTTCTCTCGATCAACTGACAAGGTGCTCTGCCCGGAGAACCTCTAGGCTGATCATTATTCTGAAACGGTAAAGTGAAATAATAATTAAAGCGGGAAAGAATTTGTGAGATGCAAGGCTTTCATAAGATAAGTTGACTAATGAGACATAGTGTCTCAAGTCGAATCGCCTATCTTTATCATCTACTTCAATTATAACATGTCAATATTGCAAGACAACCGACATCGCGAAACACTCCGAAAGCGGTGCTTCAGCCGACTTGTCTTAGATTATCAATCTACTTTAAACATAACATGCCAATATTGCAAGATAACCGACATCGCGAAACACTCCGAAAGCGGTGTTCCAGCCGACTTGTCTTAAACTATCAATCTACTTTAAATATAAAATGCAAATACTGCAAGACAACCGACATCGCGAAACACTCCGAAAGTGGTGTTCCAGCCGACTTGTCTTAAACTATCAATAAATGTCAATATTGCAAGACAACCGACATCGCGAAACACTCCGAAAGCGGTGTTCCAGCCGACTTGTCTTAAACTATCAATCTACTTTAAATATAAAATGCAAATACTGCAAGACAACCGACATCAAACACTCTGAAAGTGGTGTTCCAGCCGACTTGTCTTAAACTATCAATAAATGTCAATATTGCAAGACAACCGACATCGCGAAACACTCCGAAAACAGTGTTCCAGCCGACTTGTCTTAAACTATCAATCTACTTTAAATATAAAATGCAAATACTGCAAGACAACCGACATCGCGAAACACTCCGAAAATGGTGTTCCAGCCGACTTGTCTTAGACTATCATCTATGCAAGTTTCAGAATAATGTTTATTTTGAAATAAGGATCATAAAGATAGAAATGCCGCCTGTTCGGCAACAAACCATGATAAGCATAATATCTTAATTCATGAAGAGGCAGTCTACAACGCAATCATGTATTGTGTTTCAATCACTTGTCAAAACAAATGAGAAATCTGGTATTGAAGCATCCAATGTCTCAATGCAACTTGAAAGAAACCTGCATATCCTATTTTTGGGTGGAAGAACCCGAGATATCCTATTTGTGGGTGGAAGGACCCGATATATCCTATTTGTGGGTGGAAGGACCCGAATATCCTATTCTTGGGTGGATGGACCCGAGAATATCCGATTTGTGGGTGGAAGGACCCGAATATCCTATTTGTGGGTGGAAGGACCCGAAGATGTTCATCTGTAAGACGAACTAAACAAACAAAATTAAAGTAAAGTTAAAGACACAAAGCTCATTAAAGCGGCTACTTCTCCAAATTTATCAATATCTGCAAATCACAAAATGAAATTTCAGTAAATGTTCGCATAAAGCAAAATAGAGATGAAACGGATATGTTTAACAATTTGCAAGAATTATAGGAAATAGAAATGCCGTCTTTCGGCAATAAACCATGAGAAAGCACAATGCTCCAAATCATGAAAAGGATGTTTTCAATGCAGTCTTGGGTTGTGCCCCAACCAGAAGGTAGGAACCCATCCAAAGTAGTCTTATTGTCAAATAAGTTTATATTTCTGAATCCTTCTACGGAGGAATGGTCTTGGCCACAATGCAAAGGGATCCTCCCAGATTTGGCAATATCTGTAAGTTATAAAGTAGAACTTTAGTGAGTGTCCTTATACGGAGAAAGAGAAATGAAACAGATATGCTTAACAATTTGCAAAAGTTATGGGAAATAGAAATGCCGCCTTTTCGGCAAAGTGAGAAAGCATCGAGCTTTATCCCAAACGTAATTTCAATCCAAGCGATGAGAATCTTCAAGATTGTCTTGCTAAGCCGTTTATCTTCTGATGCGGGCGTTAATGACCCTGCTCTCAAAGAAAAATTGTTAGTTTTGGGAGGGAGGGGAGAGCGTTTGATTTGTGCTGACTTGATCTCGATCTTCTTGATGTCGCTTCTGCTCCCATGTTTTCCTCGGACTTGGATTTGTGAATCATACTCGGAGACTTGGCTCATGAACTCAATAGCATGAATGTTTTAATAATAGAGGCAAAGTAAAAGTAGTTTTGGTAATAAAGTAAATAAAGTAACCATGCAAATATTTCATGAAAGTAAGATGCATTTTATGAAATTTCTGCCTTGACATAAGCTTGTGACATATCTTAAAACAAACTGAACATCCTTTTCTTAGAGTTGGCACTATCCATCTAGCCAATTCCCAAGATCTTCCCAGCTCGTCTTTTGATAGTCAACGTTGATTCTTGCAAAATTTTGCCCCAGTTATGACCATCTAAATCTTCAACTTGCCTTGCAAAATTTGCCCCAGTTATCATCTTCCGTATCTTCAAATTATCTTGCAAAAATTGCCCCAGTTGCTTGCCTTAGGGAAAACTGAAAATTTTAATATTATAGAGTCGAGCCCGTTAAGAGCGCCTATCCCTCCACAGGAATCAGACTGTGCGTAGTTCTGCTTACATAAAGATTTTTGGGGAAAATATGGCAATCTAAGTACGAAGCCGCATCCGAATTGGAAAACCTACACATCTGCCCAGATGCATGGTTCGGAATTACATCATAGAAGATAAACAAGCCTAAAGTGTTACAATATTTTGACCGAATCCGATGGGGATTGCCTACTTATCATGTTGCCATTACAGGAATCAGGTCAGAAGTAGTTCAAAATACATAAAAGAGGATATTGGGAAAATTCCATGCTAGTGCAACCGAACTCTACGTGAGTTTCCTACGTATCCCGCCTTGGGACTCAGGTCACGCGTAGTTCGCGTTACATCAAAGATTACATTTAACAATACTAACTTGCGGCTGCTTCAAATATAGCGTCTTGTGAGGGCATTTGTGTTCAATTTTCAGCCAAACTTGAACATCCGCTTTGTAAACACTAGTGTTCCTCCAAATAGGACACGATGAACCAGGTAAAGACTTTGTCAACTTCATGAATTCTACATCTTCAACTCATCATTTTAAGCAATCCTCAAATAAAGAATGTAGGTAAAACTACTTCCACGCCATATACCAACAAATAAGATCTGCCCCAGTTGAAGTTCTAACGATAGTGTGACACCTCAAAGGTTCAAAATATTGTTTTTCAGCTCATCATTCTCAAATTGTTCAGTTGTTTCGTTGTTAGTCACAAGCAATGTTTTGGCAGGTTTGATAATTATAAAATTGAAATAGGAATGAATTTTTAGTCAAAAGCATACCATAAAGTAAATAAAGTATAATAACACAATGAGAACGCAATGTATTATTTATTCAAATTCTAACTTAAGGAGGCATAACGCGACAGACATGCAACGACAAAAATTAAAAGGTTATTTTCAAAAGACATAATTTAAAGGCAAAACACAATTCAGGGCCTCAATTTGAATTGTGATGCAAAAGAAACTATTGAGCTCAATTGCCAAGTTCCTTTCAGAAGGGCATCAACTCAAAGATCATCATCTTCATTTTGAGTCGCATCGTCATAAGCAAGCTGGAGCACTCCATCATCAATCAAATCTTGAATTTTGTGCCTCAGAGTAATGCAGCTCTTAGTGTCATGTTGACAATACTCTCCATGGTAAGCACAATATTTGACCCCATGAATCAATCTTGGAGGCGGATGAGATGTCCCATCTCCTACCAAAGGCTTTAAAACTTTTGCACCTTTTGTCCTTTCAAACAAATGCTCTTGAGATTCTATTGGAAATGTGAACTTTCGGGTTTGCTCCTCTTGATTGTTGGAGTTAAATTCAATCCCTTTAACAGATTGGGAATAGGGAGGAATCATTGGGATTTGAATCACTCTTGCTTTGATCAATGCTTCAATTTTTTCCTTCAACGAATGGCAATTTGCAGTGTCGTGCCCTGGAGCTCCAGAATGATACGCACAATTCTTTGTTATGTCAAACCAAGCAGGACGAGGATAAGGTGTCCTATCCGCAATAGGATGGATCAACCCAGCTAATTTCAGTTTTTCAAATAATTGGCCAATAGGCTCAGGCAAAGGTGTGAAAGTTTTGACCACTTTTGGGTAGGGCCTTGCCATGATTGGGCGATTTTGGCGAGCAGAAGTCTCAAGCTGATGACTTGGAGATGGGTAGTAGTTTGAGGGGGGTAAATAGCTTGGGGGTGCCTGATAAACATGCGGTGGTGGGTAAGGCTGAGAACCATGCGTGTTATAGGAAGGGTTAAGATCAGGCTTTGGTGCGATAGGAGCTTGGTAGTGACTATTATGATTGGAAGTTGATGTGCTTTGGCTAGGAAGCTTATGAAGTTGGTTTGGATGACTCAGGGCATGCACTTCTTTTCCTTTCTTTTCATCATGGGTAAATTGGGCCTTTACATTAGCGGCTTTTGGAGCAGTTGATTCAAGCATCATTTTAATTTCAATGGTTTCCCCCATCTTGACAATGTTGGCAAATGTTGTTTCTGATGTGTCCATTATCTGGTGACAGATTTGGTAATAGAGCTCACTGTCCAGAGATGATACGAAACATGCAATTGCTTCATTTTCTGTGTAAGGTGGTTGGACCTTAGCAGCTTCATCTGTCCAACGTACCGCATATTCCCTAAAGGTCTCAGTTGGCATCTTTTTAAAATTCGACACCTGATATCTGTTAGGCTTCTCCTGTTTTTGCCAATGGTACCACTCATTCAGATCAGATGTTTGTTTTGTTTCTGATTGTTCATCTTCCATGGTAAGATTAATGAGAGTCTTTTCATCATTCTTTGCGCTTTCTTCTAAAGTTGGACCAGACACTGTCTTTTCCTTTTTGATGATCGCGACTGGAAGAGAATCTCCTTTTCTTGCTTTGGGTTTTGCGAAGTCAGCCATTTCAAAGTCAACACAAATCAAACTTCTGCGGGGAAGGGAGTAAACACAACAAAACAAACGTTCAAAGGTAACTATGTTAGTTTGCATGTTATTTACGAGGTTGCACACAAGCACATAGCGCGCGTCAAGTAGCGCTTTGGCAATTTGAACATGGAAGATATAACAATAAATTGGCATGTGGCAATCACACGTAATCGAGCGTAAATAAAATGCGAATGCTTTTCCTACCCTGTAAGGTGCCTCTTTGTGCCGGAGGTGGGCCTAAGACGTGCAAACAAGTGATAACGAAAAATAGTTCATGCCAGTTTTAAGCAATTCAGATTTAGAGTAAGCGATAAATAGTAACAATAATTGATAACAATCGGCTCTCCGCCTCAACATTGCAATTCCATTATCCCAACTAACTTCCAAAAGGCTAGTGTCAACTCGAAATTCTAACACAGCTCATGCTCTCCACAACATCTGCACCAAATTTTTGAACCCAAATGCCTAAAACCTGAAACAAACCTCTATACCTTTCGCAAACATCAACGCTCCACCAAGCACAACTCTCAATTATTTCACAACATCCAGGGATGAAATTTCCAATTGCCTTCACAATACCAGACTGCAAATCATGAAAGACGCCAATTGGACTTTCAAAAATAAAACCTCACTGGTCCTCGGCTTCAGTCAAGCCTCTCAGCTTCCTAAGTTTTGCAAGGTTCACAGACCTTGTTCATAGGGCTACTCGCTGGTCCTCGGCTTTAATCAAGCCTCTCAGTTTCCTAGGTAGCCAAGACCGCACTGGTCTTTCAAGGAGGGACCCCATTGGTCATTCAAAGACCTAGGGGCTTCGCTCTCCTAGTATGCGACAAGCATACTTCATTCCATAAGAATTTGCAGTTGGTTAGTCAACATGGGCCTGCACACACGCAAAGCCATTCACGAGAGGGACCCCACTGATCTTTTAAAGACACCAGGGGCTTCGCCTCTTAGATCTCACTACACCATGCCATCTCCAAAACACAAACCAATCAAATCTGCCTAACTTTCCCCGGGCTGCAATTCTATCTATGATCTCAAATTCTATGTGGACTGCTATGACCACATAGACTCTGCTAAATTCTTCCATTTTCTGACCTAAAAGACAACATAGAAGACAAAATTCTAAACCTGATTTTGCTCAAAACATGGTTAGGACTGAGGATTCGTCATCACATAGCACATAATATGCATTGTCGTTGGGTTTTTTTAAAAAAAACCCGTTGACGTAAGGGTGGTTTCCTAACTATGGAGGCGGTACCAAGAACCGGGTCCAGACTAAGGTGTAGATGCATGCATGCTCCTAATCTCCTTCTAAGAGTGGGTTAACGGTTGAGGCTAACAGTGAGTAGCAAGCGGTCTCGCAGTCGAATTACTCCTACTATGGCCGCCGGTGTACCAACTCGTCACAAGGGTTCTTTAGTGGAAGAAAGTGCGGGTGCGCATGGGCGCACCTCGCGGATATTTGAGTGAGAATGCAAGAGGTTCCCAGGAGTGGGGGAAATATGAACGGAATGCCAGTTTATATGTGCGCAAATAAGGGTGTAGTGACATGTTTTCGTGACACACAACAATCAACTAAATTAACTAAGCATGCTCGCAAATAAACAATAGATATAACCATGCTAGTTTCAACAATTGTTAAATAAGCTATGTATACTAATATCGGCATACAACTCAAACAATACAAACAAACAAATTCGTGAAAGCCTTTTGGTTAGAACCATTTGCGTATCCCCAGCGGAGTCGCCACGCTGTTGAACCCCAAAATTTACCCTTTCTTTAGGAAAAGATAGGTTTCGGGTGTATTTCAACAAAATGGGACTCCGAAGGGCTTTCTTTGGAGTCGCCACCTAATTTAAGGATTATTAGGAACCTAAGTTAACTAAAGAGTGCAATTTATTCTTTATTTAAAGGGAATTAAATTAAAATCAGAGATTCTTAGGTAAGTGGTTCTGTTATTTCCGAAAGAAGGTCCCTTGCGGGAGCACTTTCGAAAATCCGCTAAATGCGGTTAATCCGGCGGTTTTCACGAATTTTACTTAACGATAATCAATTTAGGATAAATTTTAAATAAAAATAAATAGATAATGAATAATATAGTATAAATAAGATAAGATTTTAATTATGCCGATACTTAGATAAATAAATGATCCAATTTAAGATTAATTAAATGGATAATGAAATAATGATTAATTGATTAATTAATAGAATAAGCAAAGGTTAAATAAAGTTAGATAATTAAATAAAACAAACTAGATAAATAATTGGATAATAATAAATGATTAATTAATTGATTGAATAAATAGATAAATAAACAAACAAATAAATAGCTTAATTAAATAAATGAATACTTGCCAATTCTAATTAAATAAAGGAGTAATAATAATCGATTAATTAAATGAATAAATGTTTAATTGATTAAATAAATGATTAATTGAAATTAAATAAATTAGATTAAGTAAATAAATAAATAAATAAATAAAGGATTAAAATTTAATTAATTAACTAAATAAATAAATTAGATTAAATAAATGAATAATTGAATATTTAATATAATAAATAAAGAAGCAATTTAAATGCGAATTATGACGAGGGTACGATTTTAGTCGAATTTATTTGCACTCGTTAATTGACAAATGATTCTAAACATCCATAAATTAATTGGCGATTCGTCAAGAAATGATACAAAGCATTCATATAAAAACAATTTTAAGTGATTTACAATAGTTATTCACAATTCAAATATCATTTCTATCCTACCGAGCTACTAATCCAGTCTATGGGGAAGTCCTATACAACATGCATTTTCTAAGGGAGCGGGGAAGAATAGAGTTTAGAAGACAGAACCCGGAAGCGCAAACTCATCATTGAGCCTTGGATTTTGTGATTTTTATTTTTTCGTTTCTTATATTTTCGGGGATATCAAGTCCCGAAAATGCGGAGCGGAGCAAATAACTTCAAATGCAAACAGCCAATCCCAATTTATGAGTTGAGCAACTCAAACTCGTCCCAAGGTGTATTCATGCAAAGATGAGAATAAGATAAAGATTAATATAATAGAAAAATACATAACCATAAATTAATTACATATATCAGAATCAGAATATCTTTACTTGGAGCAAATAAAGATGTGCATTGTTCATGGAATATGCAGAGGAATCAAACACTATAGCTCTTTTAATTTCACAACTTAAACTCCAGACAAACTTGTTTCAACAAAGAGAAAATCTTTAAAGAAAAGTCATTTCTCTTCAATACATTTATCCTCAAAACGGGCATGAACTAGCCTCAAATCGGGTTCTTATGTCTAATGGCCAAACAGGAATGTAACAGGGTATGACAGATTAGCAAATTAGGAAATAAGAGATGATTCCAGCGAAAGAATATTAACTCTCATGAGGAAGATCTAAGTACAAACCTCCCAGTTTCTAACTTACCATACATGAAGACGACAAAGGGCATAAGCATCTCTCTTTGCATTAGGTTGACTACGCGATTAAGGAAAGAGGTCACATAAAACTAAAACAGAATGCATGCCAAAGAGAAATGGGTAAACTAGTTACATAAATAATTTCCCCCAAGTTATCTTCACCATACCACATACTCTTTTCATTTCTTTGCATTATGTAAATACCAATCTCAAATGTACGGGTCCATTTGAAATGTTGGAACAATGGAGTATTCACATCAGGTCAACCTCATGCTAACAATTGCTTGAGCTATAGCTTAATAGGGCAAATAGACCATCCATCTATATACATTAGATGTTCTATAGAATAGTTAATAGACTCCGCATGTATGCGGCACCTACCACTATTGAACATTACCATGGACATTATACTTTTAAAATAGAAGACATCCAAGTTTCGAAGTGAAGTCATTTTCCAAGTTATTTTGTCATGTAAAAGAGCAAAGTTAAAGATTGGCACATGGATGAACATTTAGAAGGGTGAACGAAAGGAAACATAGTTCAAACTAAAACAAGAAATAAACTAGCAGACACCTTAGCTAGACATAATAAGCAGACAACATAATAAGTTAACCTGATTTGAAAATTTAAAACTTTGAACTGAACTACCCAATTAAAATCCTTATAGCAGAGTATTAAACTTCAAGTGCCAGATAAATTTTACACTACTTACTAATGTATAGAGAGGAAACAAAACACATTAATTATTCTTATCCAAGACTCTTGTTATCAGTAGCTATTTATAAAGAACACAACTTTTATTTCAAAATGAGGCAAGCTTGAATTTTCCTTTACAGTGATAGAACCTAAGTTCATATTATTATAGATAGAATACCACTTATATTAGGAAGAACCTACACCTTAACTGAGCTACAAACTACCTACTTTTAAACTTCTTTTGACAAAAGAACAAGATCAGAACCTCAGACCCCTACTTGCCTTTCCCTACCAGACATGCATTGCTGCCATTTTAAACAAGGAAGAAATACAGAACCAATAACATCAGCTTGCCAGAACTTCTTCACTGCCCTGACAATCCCATAGCTCCCTTGGACCCCTGCAATACAGACTATATCACCAGAACAGACCTCTCTCATTCTAATTCAAAAGGACCAGGACACCACCACTCTTTACTTCTTAAAACTCTCCTGAACTCATACCAGACCACTATCAGCATCCCTACACCTAATACCAACCTACAACAGACCTGCAGACAACTCCCTACTTCCTCACAGCCTGACCAACTCCCTCAGCTCACCTAACACCATTGATATCTTCGACTCCTTCTCTCTCTCCACACCCTGAAGCTCCTACTTATCAATTCCAGAAACACATGCACACCTACAGGCCCCTGGACCAACTACTAGAACAAACCTCCCCCTGAACTCCTGCTTCACAGATCCTCTCTGAACCAAAACAGAACCAGCCACTCTTACTCTCACTCTCACAGAGCATAGAACATACAGCTACCAAAAGCAACTCCGAACATCAACCTGATTCCACCAGAACTCATCTTCACAGAACACCATCTGACATTTCCTACTCCCTAACTCAAACTACAGCCTCAAAACTCTCTCCAGAACTAACTACAAACCAGCTCAGGACACCAACACATCCCCACACTACCTCTGAACATCAGGCTACCCTGAACTAATCAAAACAAACCTCTGGAGCCCTGCTACTGACCCCTAAACAAAACAGAACATAACCACTTCTCATTCAGTCTATAAACTGCCCAAACAAACTTCCTGAAACAACTCCTTGCCACCCCTCACACAGGACCTAAAACTCCCTACGACACCAGACCCTGCACCCCCCTTTACAACCTGGAAGCTTCACAAACCAGCAGAAAAGAACTCACCAATAACCCTTTCAGACAACTAGAAAAACAAAGCAGAACTAGCCAACTCTCATTCATTGATACTTATGCAATACAGTCAAAAACCAGTTCTTGGACAGGTAAATCATCCGAGGAAAACAACATTTTTTTTTTTTACTTTGGAACATCGAAAGGATTAAACTTGGTTAATAAAATAATATAGACACATCGTCAAGCAGATCAGACAATAACTTAAGACAATGAAAGATCGAGCAGTTCTCATTTTACTTTACAACTTAAACAGAGGCACACAAAACAAGTTTAGACGACATAAGGCCAAATATTATAGTTATAACGATAGACTTATACTGGTTATAAGAATCAAACGACAAAGTTCACATTTTTAACTTAAACAGGATGAATATCAATGCAAAGAAAACAAAAGAAAAATAGAATAAATGTTACCTTTTGCGGCGCAGCGAGCTAGGGCGTTGAATCTGAAGAAAACGACTCGAACTAAAACGACTCGAGCGAAGTTGACGACTCGAACGATAAAGCGACAACAGAAACAAATTCCAGAAAAAAAACCGAAACAGTAATGCTATCAACTTTTTACTTTAAACTAAAAAACTTATGTATTATGCTATGCCGTTTTTTTGGTTCTCAAAATTTTCAGAATCCCCTCCTCCCCCAAAAATGAATCAAAAGAAACAATATATACCTGAATAGGCTAGGGTTTCAGAGTCTTTGAAATTCCGACTCGATCCTTTCCCCCTTTTATTTTCCCTTTTGAAACCAGGGTTAAAATAGTATAATCCTTCGGATCGTACTAGTTTAACTCTGATTTCAAAGAGAATATGAACGTTGAAAGGGTTCACGGCTCGGATTGCTTCTTGCTTTTGGAATGGACGCTGGATGATCATTGCTTGTACTAGAGAGATGGCAAAGGTGGAGGGACCAGATCGTACAAGAATTTTGGACTGTTGCGTGATGAGGATTGAGAAGAGGAGGGATTTTGGGGAAATCGGGTTTTGGGATTAAGTAAACGGGTTGGGATTTCTGAAAGTGGGGAAATGATTATGTGGATTGGGCCGGGTAATATTAACTGGGTTTCTGAAATTGAGAATGGAGTAATGTTGTATTGTATTATATGTAGGCTTTGTATAGATAGGCTAGGATTTAAGCTTAAGCGCGAAATTAACCTCCTTTAGGATTTAGTTAGGAAATGAAGGGGTTGCGCGGGGTGGGTAGAAATTGGGGTTACGCATTGTAAAATTAGTCACTTTCCTTAAAATTTCAATTGATTTTCTTACTATTATTATTATTATTATTTTATTTAATTTTCACTTTTAATATTAATTATAAATATCGCAATAATTTATTAATTTTAAGAAAGTTTCGGGACAAAATTGGGTGTCAACAAAGATAATCATAATTATTACTCATAGATAACCATATTAGTAGTAAGACATACTCTTGTATCAAAGTTATAAAATAAATAACGTAAATATCATTTATATTCGTTCTTAAATTTCATAATATCATTTCTAACAGTAGTTTTTGAAAAATCTTTAAAAGAGGGATTACATGTTTCTTGATATAACGAACAAAACCAGTACACAAAGGAAAAATAAAGAGTAACCGCAACTATTTTTGCACAATTTTTCCTATCCCTTTGCTTATCATAAAGAAGAAGTTCTCCTGTTAATGAGTTAAGATGTTGTTCGATACCCGAGCTCTCATCCGGCATCACTACTACATGATGTTCAGTCCCTAAATGAATACCCCCTGTCTCGTTGCCCATTCTTTAGGATGATTTTTTTTTATCATGTGCGTCTTAATTTTACCCGTCCCACCATTATGACCCCAATTTCAAAAGCTCAATATTTTTTTACAAATTTTACATATTGCCCTATGTATATCAATTTTCTTTTCCACAAATTTCCACACCTTAGATTTATCATATCGTCTAACCGGTTCTCTAGTAGGAGCAATAGGAGGCAAATCAGACTGAACTTCAGGTGGACTACCTTGAATTTACTAGTGGGTGTTTCTTCTAAATTAACATTTTGTGTGGTTTGATAGCCCTGGTATTGTGCTTCTAACAAATCATTATCAAGTGGTTTATAGCGCTAATATCATGATAATATTGAGATTCATCAATTTGGGTGAAACCATCTATATACGACTAACTAGAACTACCAACAATTTCCTTTACCCGTATTTTCCCGACGACCATGTGTTCGTCTCTCACCACTAGTTCCAATAGAACCTCTAACATATTATTGAGACATAATTATAACAAATAAAAAATAAATATGTGACAAAAAGTTATAAAAGAGAAGGAAATATATAATTGAGGTGAAATTGAAACTTGATCCTTCACTCCAATTAATTAGTTGAATACTTGATAAGAGATCAAAACCTCAAGAAATAGCCAAATTGAAATTTGATAGCAAGTAGTACCTTCAAAGAAAAATTCAATACTTGATAATTGAAAACTTCACCAAATAGCCAAAGTGAAATTTGATAGCAACTCCAATTAAACACCCAATACTTGATAAAGTAGCCAAATTAGAAACTTTAAACAAATAGCCAACTTGAATTTTGATAGTAAAGTAGCAATATTGTAGAGAATTTGAGACAATTAGATTTTGGCAATTGGACAACGGCTAGGGAGTGGAGTCGTTGTCAACGGCTACTTAACGGCTGAAAAATACATATTTTTTTTATCCAGTTCGGTTCGTCTAAACCAGTCCGATCCAGGCCGGTTCCGGTCCAAAAATTATCGATCGATCAGGTCAAAAAATGGTGCACCGACTCAGATCAGTCCGGCTCAACCAGTCCAAGCCGATTTTCGGTCCGATCGAAACCGAACCGTTGGACACCCTTAAAGCTGATCATAATGGCTGCCAGTTCCGCCATACATAAACACCAAGGCCAACCGCCAACAACGTCAAATACCGCCAACCAACCACCACCAATCACCAATTTACAGTTCAATGAATTTGCGGATAAGACATTGAACTTATGTTATTTAAATTTATAGATATACAAGTATAACATTCAGTTGTTGAGAAAATAAATAATCTTAATCATTCAGTATTCAAATATGAATACACCACCTTAATATTTTAATATATAGACAAATTCATGCTTCTAAATTTTAATAAAAATAAAGGACTCCTAAAAAAGTCATAACAAACTCTCTGTTTTTCCCTTACTTAAATAATACTCCCTCCGTTCCATAATGGATGTACTAGTTTGACTTGGATCGGAATTTAAGAAATGAGAGGAGACTTTTAAAACTTGTGGTCTAGAATAAGCCATAACTAAATGTGTGGCTATAAATCATTTTGTGAAGCATAAAGTGGTAGTTTAAAAATAAATTGTTTCCAAATATGGAATTGTATCATTCTTTTTGGAATAGAATAATACAAAAACTAGAACATCTATTGTGGAACGGAGAGTAGTAGCTACTATCTCCAAGGTTAACTTCATAAAACAACAAATTTCACCGGACCAAGAGAAACAGTGGAGTAACACAAACCATAAACAGTGAATATATAGGGACATATGCATTGTGAACCAAGATCCAACCAAAATCAAAACAAGAAAGAGAGGGACAATTGGAGGACGTGGTCGCTCTATCGACTCTCACTTTCTATCCAAGTTAAGTGATAAAATCCTCCAGTATCAAAATAAATGGACACCATTCATTTTCTATAAAGACTAAGATATCTTTAAAAAATTAATGAACTGAAACCTTGTATAACTTCTTCTACCTCTTCTTCCGACTTTAAAGGAGAAGTTCCAAGGAAACAAGAAATATTAAGCAATGGCTCAAACAATGTTGCTGACGGCAAATGCCAAAGTTGATCTAAGGAGTAAAGAATCCTTAGTTGATAGACTAAAGCCCAAGCCTTTGTCTTCTTTCTTTTTGCCTTCTCTTCCTTTGAAATACCCTTCTTCTTCTTCATCATCACCTTTCACAAGTACTACCGTTGCTCTCTTCAAGTCAAAAGCCAAAGCTCCTGCCAAAAAGGTTGGTTAATCTATATACATCAACAATATAATCTAACATTTTATAGGATGTCGGTTAACTTTGAACATTGATTACTACTATATGTTATCAACCAATGGTACATCAAATACGAATCATTTGCTTGTGTGACTTGACTGTGTGAATGTTTATTTAAACTGTCAATGTACATAACTTAAAACTTTTTTTCAAAAAGTCCTCATCTCTTTTACATTTTTATTTTTGTTTACTCACTTTGTTAGGGGTATATTTTGTGTTATCTATTTGTCTAACTTTTTTTCTTTACGATTTTGATGGAGCAATAGGTTGAACCAAAGCCAAAGGAAAAGGTTGAGGATGGGATATTTGGAACCTCAGGAGGAATTGGTTTCACTAAGCAAAATGAGCTCTTTGTTGGACGTGTTGCTATGATTGGCTTTGCGGTGAGTATTACCCAGTAATAGTATTACTTAAAACCTTTTTGATGGTTCATAAACAAAATTAATATAAAATACTTTATCCTTTCTTTTTTGTAAAATAAACTACGTATAATGTAATGCTCAATAATTAAATTATGACATTGTTAGATAACTGAGTCGCATCTGAAGCCTGAATTCTTATTTTCTTGATTTGGTGATGGATAATGTGGTATATATGTTTGCAGAACAATTTTGTGAACTGAATATGTGCATTTAAACAAATCATCTTATCTTGATTAAGTGATCAATATAAGTGAAAAAGTTCATATTAAATTATGATAGGTAATAACAAACTTTACGTAGATATATGACTCGCACTTAATTATTGCAAATTAAACGCTGTAGAGAAACTTTAGCTTTTAAAACCATTTCAAATGTAGACGAAAATAATACTGAAGTACTAGTACTAAGCAACATTGTTTTTTCTTTAAAAGGAACCTATAAGTGACTTTAAAGAATACTTCTACACCTTTTGTTTTTACTACTGTAATAACTAAAACTTCAGTGATATTGATTTCCTATAAATACCTTTTGCACCACAAATGATGTTTTGAATGTTCCGTAATTTATAGGCATCTTTGTTGGGAGAAGCAATAACAGGCAAGGGAATTTTGGCACAATTGAATCTTGAAACTGGAATTCCAATCTATGAAGCAGAGCCCCTTCTTTTGTTCTTCATCCTATTCAATCTGCTTGGAGCCATTGGAGCTTTGGGAGACAGAGGGAAATTTGTTGATGATCCTGCCCCTCCAACTGGTCTTGAAAAGGCTGTTATCCCTCCTGGCAAAAGCTTTAAGTCTGCTTTGGGACTTAGGGAAGGAGGTAATTAAGCTTTTAATTGTGTTTAAACTTTCGTGCACCAATATACACCATCCAATGAAGTTAACCACAATTGTTTACAATTACAAATATACTGCAGTAATCTAATAACCTAACGTACGTTGAAAAGGAATCTAATAACCTAGAGAAACACCACCTGAAAATACCTCTTTCTAGGCTCCTATTTGTATGTATAATTCCGGGTATTAACTGTGCAGGTCCTATCTTTGGATTCACAAAGGCAAATGAGCTATTTGTAGGAAGATTGGCACAATTGGGAATTGCATTCTCCATCATTGGAGAAATTATCACAGGAAAAGGAGCATTGGCACAACTTAACTTTGAGACAGGTGTCCCAATCAATGAGATTGAGCCACTTTTGTTGTTTAACATAGCATTCTTCTTCTTCGCTGCCATTAATCCTGGAACTGGCAAATTTATCACTGATGAGGAAGAGTAGACTAGTTTCTGTGTGACTCAATTTTCTGTACCTAGCTATTCTAAGAAACAAACTTCTTTTTAATTTTCTCCAAAGTCGTTACGTTATTTGCACCCCATCCTGATTTTCTATTTCACTGAGCAAGCAATTTTTACAAGTACAAACAATCACCGAACAGCTCTATATGTGGCAACTGCAAGATTCCTAGATGAACCAATCAAAATATGATTTCTGGTTCACTATTTTACAACAACAACTCATGTCCCAAATTATACTCTCAAATTTTGCGTCATGCACTGGTCTAACTTTCTCTTCTTTTTCTTTTTGTTACGACATTTTATTGGCTCCACTTTCTCATATTGAGTATAGTTACAGCGCGCAGCTTAAGAGATATGATCCAAATCCAATTCACATTACACCAGAAAGAAATGATACTCATCGAGAGCATACGAAGGAATTAAGATTTGATTCAGAAATGAAATGAATTAAGATTATGCTACAATTTAATTTACAAGATGCAATATCCAATCTGAATGATGCTAACTTTCGGACGTAATTGACCAACCTAACTTTCTTTTTTCTTAATCAATGGACCTAACTAATCTTCAAAAGACTAACTAGAACAAGAATTAATATTCAAAGCAACCTACTTTTGTAAAAGAAATTATTGGCTCATAACTACTTTCCTCTCTTAAGAATCTTTTCAATTTCTCTCAAGGATGCTAGGAAGTTTTTATTCATTTATTTTGGGGTGCATAGGATGCTAGGAAAATGCTGGCAGAGGACATGTAACCTATCATCAGCTGTTTTTTTTTTTTTTTGGTTAAAACACGACTTATATTAATATAACATCACGGAGGGTTACATAGTATGCCCATACGGATACCACTAGGATCCATCATATGTGCATTAGAGTTCATAGAAAAATTAGGAATGGCATACATTGCACTTAAGTTTCCTAATTTGGATAACATTAAACAGTTACTATCCGAAGTGGTTATCACAAAATTTGTGCCTTCTTGATCCTTTATCAAGGCTGATTGAACAAAATCTGGAGGCACTGCATAGTGAACGGTACTAAATGATTTGGACCTGGTGGGAGCTCCATTTGCCAGGAGGTGAGCAACTCCATTTCCTTGTCGAAAGTTATGCCTGATTATTGGCATTTTCAGCTTGTGCATTAGTAACCTGCAATTTTGAACGATAGAATAATAAGTAGGTGATGGTTTTTCCAAAAGCAAGATAGTTTCAGTAGAGTCTGTTTCTATTTCTAAAGGGCCATATTTTTGGTCAAGGGCAATGGTTAGCCCTTCATGTAAACTTAACAATTCTGCATGAGTATGATTATGTGCATGCACTCTCTTATGATAGCCTAGGATCCATTGACCTTTAAAATTTCTAAAAACTCCTCCAGTGCTAGCATAGTTATCCTTGGTTTTAAACGAGCCATCTATATTTAGTTTAATTGTGTTATGGCTCGGGGGAAACCAAGTTACATTAATGCTCCTAGTTATGGCTTTCCTGCAATTATCGGCTGTTAGAAGCTTAAATTCTAATGTCCTATGATGAACTTCTCTAAAATCTAGGGGAGAATCCAGGTTGTTAACATTATTATGGTTTCTATTGGTCCATAAATTCCATAATGAAAATAAGAGAAGCTCCTCCCAATTATAATGTCTATTTTTAGGGTAATGGTAAGTATCCCTCAAGCAGGAAAGCCAATGCCTATCGGGAGTGATGTGATGGATAATACAACCTTCCCACCAAAATTTCTTTGCCACGACACAGTCTATAAAGATATGATGGGGGGTTTCTATTTCATTTTTACATATAGGACACATAGGATTAATATTGATACCTATGCTATTGAGATAAGCTCTAGTAGGCAATCTATCATGTTGACATTGCCAAATAAAGAATCTAATTTTGTTGGGGACATCAACTTTCCAAAACCAATTAAAATCGCCATTACAAGTATTATAGTTGTTAACTTGAGCATATAAGGAGTTTTGCGCAAAGAGGCCATTGGAGGTGAGGGCCCATATTGGATAATCGATGTTTGAAGACTTTGGAGGATTAGCTCTTTTGAACTGATCCTTAATGGACATAGGAAAAACAAAGCTAGTGTTAGATAAATCCCAAGAATCATCTTTGGTAATATCAGACACTTTCTTTGAGAGATCCTCCTTTGTTAAAGGCCCATAAATTAGACTTCTAAGAGAGGCCTTGTTTGGAAGCCATTTGTGATCCCATAAGGAGATGTGATGACCATTACCCACAACCCACTGGGTATTATTAAAACAGATGGAAAGGGAATTACTAATTCCACGCCACATAAAAGAGTCAGACTTTGAGCATGGCTTGTGCATATACTTATTACTAATGACCTTAGACCAAAAGCTATTAGGGTTTGACAAAAATCGCCAAGATAAACTTACAAGAGAAGCGATGTTTTTAGTCTTGGCTTTAACGATAGAAAGACCCCCTAAAGGCTTGGGTCTAGTGACCATATCCCATGACAAAAGATGGATCTTCTTCCTATTGTCTGTGGTACCCCATAAAAAGTCTCTTTGGATTTTATCGATAATTTTAAGAGTTTTGCTAGGAAGGGTATGGAATTGCATAATGTGATTTGGAAGCGCATTTAGAGTAGATTTAACTAGGGTAGCTCTCCCAGCTAAGTTGATGAAATTAGTTTTCCAACCTGACAGTTTAGAGTGGAGGTTGTCTATGATGAACTGGTAGTCGTTATGCTTAGGTTTATTGTTAAGGATGGGAAATCCTAAGTATTTACCAAAGTGATAACCTCTTTTAATATCCAAAATGTCACTCAACTGGGCAGCTAATAGAGGATTAATATTGCTAGAGAATATTATCTTAGACTTAGCATTGTTGACTTTTTCCCCAGATATTTTACAAAAAAGATCCAAGGTGCTTTTGATAGCTTGGGCTGATTTAATGTTAGCATGAGCAACTAAAGTAATATCGTCTGCAAATAGAAGATGAGACAATTCAGGTCCCCTCGTGGATAGTTTTATAGTGTCCCACAGGTTCCTTTCTACTTGATGATTAACATATATAGAGAGAAGCTCCAAACAAAGAATAAAAATATATGGGGACATAGGATCTCCTTGTCTAATACCCCTAGATGGAGAGAAGTAATTTGTTTTCGAGCCATTGACAAGAACAGAAATTGTGGACGTAGTAATACATGATAATATAAGTTTAGAAATTTTAGGAGGAAATTTGAAAAAAGCTAACATAGTGCGGATGAAGGACCATTCTATCCTATCAAAAGCTTTCTCTAAGTCGATCTTAATGATCATATCACTCCTAACTCCTTTCATGCGATTGAATTTATGAATTATCTCTTGAATGATAATAGCATTGTCACATGCTCTCCTATTTTTCATAAAACTTGCTTGACATGGACTAATGATGGAGTCTAGGTACTGCTTCAAGCGATTTGCTATAATTTTAGTGACGACTTTATAAACAGTGTTACAAAGGCCTATAGGCCTAAAATTTTTAAGATTCACGGCATTTTTAACTTTGGGAATGAGGCAAATATAGGTAGTATTTAAACTAGGGGGCATAGTACTATTATGGAAAATATCATGACAAATCTTTCTAACAGAAGAGCCAACCACTTTCCATTGAGATTGGAAAAATATTGGGTGTAGCCCATCCGGACCTGGAGCCTTATATGGTTTGAAAGAGAACAACGCGCTAGTAATCTCGCAATCCGTCAAAGGTCTATCTAGTAAGGTCAAATCGGGACCATTATACCATAATGCATCATTATGAACGGGGGCTATGGAGCTTTGACAATGACTAGTAGTATACAAATTCTCAAAATAGCCTAAGACATGATCAAAGACTTTTCTAGGTTCAAAAATTAAATTTCCACAATCATCTTGAAAATGCGTAATTTGGTTTTTCCTTCTACGATTTAGGGTTGTGATGTGGAAAAATTTTGTATTTGCATCTCCATAACTTAGCCAATCAAGTCTAGATTTTAAGCGCCAAAATTCCTCCTCTTGTTTTAAGACAAAGTTGTAATCAGAAATTAATTCCTTTTCAAGATTTTGAAGAAAACAACTAGTAGCATAATTAGCCGAAGATTGGACACCTTTAAGTCTGGCTAGAGTATTTGTTTTCTTACGAAAAATGTTACCAAAGACTTCCTTATTCCAAGTCAAGATATTATCTTGAAACAAACTAGTAGCCTCTAACAAAGATCTATTTTGCCAAGTATCATAAACAATATTTTTAAAATCAGGGTGCGACAACCATATTGTCTCCATTCGAAAAGGCTTCCTATACTCAGAATGAATCTTTTTATTTAGGCTAATTAAAATAGGGTTGTGGTCTGAATAGGTTTTAGGGAGGTGAATCACATTTGAATCTCTAAAAGAAGAAATTCATTCTTGATTTGCTACACACCTATCTAGTCGTTCTAGGATCAAACTTCCCTTCCTATATCTGTGGTTCGACCAAGTAAATCTAGGGCCTTTAAAGCCTAAATCATTTAAGTGGCAATAATTAAGGCAGTTTCTAAAGCTTAAAACATTTCTATAATTAACAGGCTTGCCACCCCACTTATCTTCTTGAGATAGAACTTGGTTAAAATCCCCACACACGAGCCATGGACCTTGATAATTATCATAGACATGCATTAGGTTTTCCCACAAGCTCTCTCTACTGTAAGAAGTAGTACCAGCATAAACAATAGAAAAAAGCCAGTAAAAATTAAAAGTGGAGTATAATACCTTGATCATGGCATGGATCTCATTCCCATTTATATGAATATCAGTGACAGTAACTGAGTCATTTTTCCAGAGGAGAACCAATCCACCTGATCTCCCCTCAGCAGGTATCTCAGCATAGTCAGTGAAGTCATAACGAACTCTAAATTCCTGGTGGTCATCCATTTTAGTTTCTAACAATGCTACGACAACAGGTTTATAAACTTCCAAAATTGCACCAAAATTTCTACGAAAATCAGGGTTACCAGCCCCCCTAGCATTCCAGACTATAAAATTAATTTGTCTATTCATTTGAACATTAGCATTAGGGTTATCATTATAATCCAATTCAGGATCAGTTGTTAGAGTGGGGTTTAGCACCACTGCATATTTCCCCACACTCTTGTTTGCTGGTGCTCTCACATCCAGAGAACATTTGCAAAGCGTGGGATGGCAAGTTAGAATACTTTTCCTGTCTTGTCTTTCTCTGAAAAGTAGTATTGTTATTTCCTTTAGGTTTGCAAATTCCGTGCGACTCTCCCTTCCCCTTAATACGATTTCCTGCTCCTCTCTCTGATTTTGTTCTAGTTCTGGTGGATTGGGAAGGACTACCTGAGGTTGTAATGGAGCTTGAGGTGGAGCAATGTCCTCCTGCATGAAGTGTGAAGGATCCACTTGCACATGCAGTGGATTGAGATTGAAATGATCTGCAGGCATTACCATCTGCTGGTTGAATGGTTGATTCAGCGCCATGTCCCACCCTATAAAAACTGGTTGTTGTGGTGGTAACACCCTTGGAGGGAAGAACGGGAGATCCAGTAGTGGAGGGATCTGATGAGGTTGGAGGAATTGAGGCCACATGTTGTTTATGTAGTTCTGCATTGTGAGATGCATCCCTCGCTTACTATTAGGGCTAGGTATTGAGGGTCTTGAATTATGGCATAAGCTAGTTGGCCATTGAGAACCATTGGTATCGCCATCGCCTGTCCCCAGAGGCTTGATTCCACCCAAGATTGGGGTATGCGATCTTGTTGTGGAGGTAGTGCAAAGATCCGTGGATGGTTCCCCAAAGGTGGAACTGGAGCCTGGAAGTTGTTGTGGTGTGCATTGTTTTGATTCATTGTTTTTAACTTTTTGACTGAGAAGTGTTGGTGAATAAGATGTCTTACTAACCTTTGTGATTTCTTTCGACTGTACGGGATCTTCATTGTGATATATAATAGGAGAGGTGGTAGTAATGGGTGTAATATGTTGGGAGCTTTGCATGGGATGTTGCGTGTTGTTTTTGGTTAAGGAGTCAGAAATTTTGCCATTAGTGCTCTCAACTTTTGCAGGCGTATCTTCCTTCAAATGTGAGATATTTGAAGAGTTAGGTTGAGATAAGATTTGGTCAGGTATTGGAGCAAAAAGAAATTTAGAAGTAGAACTAGTAGTGGGGTAATTGTCAGTCGAGGGAACAGAAATTTTTGCATGGCGGCTTAGCATAGACAAAGATATGTTACACGTGTCCATGAGGTCTTTTGCCTGATCAAATAATTGCACGTCTATGTGGCTTGCCACATGTCCAGACAAATCAGAATCCAACCTCGAGGAAATCGCATTTTGCATGTCAATTTTCGCATTAATTTTGTTATGAAATTCAATAGTCTTTTCTTGTTTAGAATGTATATTACTGTCATTGGGAGTATTAGATTTGTCTTCATTAATTACTGATAGAACACTGAATTTATTAGTTTCATTATTTAAGGCAACATTTATTTTTGGTTGATAATGAGTTTTAGCTTTAGTTTTAGGCGTGTATAGTTGGGAAAACTTACCTGAAGCACGAGGTTCCATTGGAGGTGATGAGTACCTTCTGGGAGCATAGCTAGTAGATGGAACATTTGATGCATAGCTCCGAGAACCAGATTGGCTTGTCCTTCTTTTTTGAAAATTTACAGTTTTCCACTCACTATCCCCTTCAAGTGTTTTTAATTTTGGTGAGTCTAAGGTAATAGTTGGAGTTTTCAGGTTTGAAGGAAGAGTAGATGTTTTAAACGGATATAAATCTTGTAAATGGCTAAGTCGACCACAAACCTTACACAAAAGGTTCTCACCTTCATAGATCACAAACTGTTTGTGATGTTCAATGAAAACATGATTTTTAACAGGAACATCAATTGGAACTTCAACACACAATCGAGCATATCTTGCTCTTGCTGCAGTGGATGTTTTATAATCAACTTTTAACAATTTACCAATTGTAAAACCAATTTTTCTCAGTATACCTTCATCGAAAAACTCTGTTGGTAGATTTGGTAGACGAATCCAAATAGCAGTTGATTGTAGCGTTATTTGAGTGGCCACGAAATTTGGCTCCCAACATCTGGTTGATAAGAAGAAACCATTAATGAACCATGGGCCTTCCGTTAATACTTTATGTAGACTTTCATGATGATGAAGTTTAGCCACATAAAAATCTTCACCAAGGTCAATTAACGGAAATTCTTCTTCTAATTTCCATAACGTAACGAGTCTTTCATAAATATATTGATGATGCAGACGTTTTCCATGAAGCTTAACAATAACGGAATTAATCCAAGGTGAGTAGATGCGTTGTTTTTCCTCATGTGTAAGGGAGATGTGGTCAACCAAACCATTTTCATTTTGTTAAGCTGTTAAACCATTATCATCAGCTGTTAAACCTGTGGATGTTGGGAATTTTTTTAATTAAACCAACAATTGAACAGAATAAAAAAAAAACTTATTTTTTTCACCAAAAAAGAAAAAGAAAAATGTTTAGTCTGGTGGCCTACTTTACCTTCTACATTAGGTTTTAGGCAGTATTTTTTGGTGTGTGCACGCGCGTGCGGAAATAGCCTACTTCAAGTCTTTTGGCCATCAATTAACAAGCCCCTTCTTCAATTGAAGGTCTTAAGATAATACGCTGAGGAGAGGAATGTAATACCATCTAGTTCACATCCTTTAAGAAATATTTGCTCCAAATTTGCCTCTACTTTCTCATACAACCCATGCTAAGTATTGCTACCAGTATGTATAAGAGTTCAAAGTTCAAGTTGTGCACATTTGCTCCAGCGTGGGATAGTTCCAACTTAAATGCGATTTATTGTTTGATGAATTGCCTAAATGTGATATATCAGCGCGGTGAGTTTTGAAGTTTTAGTGTTGAGGTTTGAGGTTGTTACAAATCTTCAGGTTGAAGTTTGAAGTTGCTATGTTGGAAGCTGCTTATGCCCAACTTCGAACCTAAAGTTGGAAGTTGTTATGCTCAACTTCATATCCTACCTATACCGATTTGAAGTTAGAAGCTACATATGCCCCTTAAGGTTTGAAGGTAAACTTTAAACCTCAAGGTTTGAAGTTAGGAGATGAATGTTAAAAATTAAGCTACAAAGATTTGAAGTTCAAGCTAGTGACTAAAATTAAATAATTTTTCAAAATTGGATAAAACCTAAATGGCGCAGCAAAAATAGGCTATTCCTGCACTTACCCCGATCTAAAAAGAACGTAAAATTTTCACCCACAAGCCAATTTTATCACTGGTATTTAGTTTGAAGCCACTTTTTTTATTGGTCTTACATGAGAGGCCATTTTTTGGAACTTCAATCTTTGTGGGCTGAAGTTCAAACTTTGTGGGTTGAACTTCATGCCTAAATTATGAAGTTTTAACTTCAATCTGTAAGGGCTGAACTTTTAGGTATAGATGCGTAAACTTCAATCCTTATAGGCTGAAGTTGAACTTCAATCCTTGTGGTGGGCTGAAATTGAACTTCAATATTTGTGGGCTGAACTTGTGTGAAGTTCAACCCAAAAAAATTGAAGTTCCAAAAAGTGGTCTCTCATGTAAAACCAATAAAAAAAGTGGCCTCAAACCAAAGACCACTGCCAAAAATAGCTTTTGTTGCACTTCGCCCAAAAAAGAACCAACAATATTTTGTTTGATTCATTATTAGTACTAGCATTGTGGGTTAACTTTACATTTGTATGTGGCGTTGCTTTTGGTGATTTTTGGGTCGTGGCGAAAAGAGTTGTTGCCATGTGAATTTGGTCGTTTTATGGGTTCAAGAGGCCATATATCTATTAGTGATTATTTGAGTTACTAGTTAGGTTTAAAATCTAATATTTGTATATATTTTAACAGATTTTTAGAATATATATATATATGTATTGAATCAAAATTATTAAATTCCGCAAACATGTACATGATTGGTGCATAACATGAAGTGCTAAGATCCACGAAGCGGCGTGCACCTGGGGCTAACTCATGAGTTGTCCAAAGTTGCATAGACGCTGTGAATGTTGCTTATGTGGCAAACTCATGGAGCTTCCTGCTTGCGTGTTAAGGGCACATCCTACATAATCGGGGCACTCTATAATGATGCAGCCAATACATGTGGTGTCCATTTACTTGTGTTTGGTCTAGTTTTCAATGTGCCTAACATGTGTCCGATCGCGCATGAGCTTGGATAACGACATCCTACCCATATATGTTTGTGTTGAAATTGGTTCCATCGATTGCATGGCAAAATGCTCAAACATTCACTCATATCATCAGTTGTACTTTGTAACTCAAATTCTACATCCAAGATGAATATAAAAAAAAAAAGGTGTCTCGCATCTTTCTCGCTTTGTTGTATGGTGGAGAGGTCCTGTAGTTATAACATTTTACTAATATATAGGAGTACGAATGTACAATGTAGCTACGTATTAATGACGTCTGTTATTTTAGTATTTTGGTCTATACAAATTTATCTTCCTATTTCATGGACTTAAATATATAATGGACAAATATATTTTCCAGATTATTATATTAATCAAACATATAACCAAATTAATAAATGCATTCAAGTAAGCGCGGGAAATCTAAACAGAAAGCCGAGTAAAATCGCGGGAAATAGCAACCATATATAACCAGCTACCGGTAACATCGGTAGCCAATCCTTTGTTTTTCATACAACAAAGCGGGTCCCACAGTCCAGTAAACAAAAAGGGCAAAAAAACACAAAGGGTAATTTACTTCATTGATCAAAATCTCCCATTTTTTGCAGAAAACAAAACCCTAATTCAAGCTTGATCCAATGGAGGACGAAGCAGTGGGTAGTAACAAGCGAAGATTCGTACAATCGACGCTGTTTCCACAAAGTGCGAAGCAGATTTCAGCTGAAGTAGAAGAAGAAGTAGAAGAGGATGAGGAGGAGGAGGAGGAGTGGTGTGGGAGTCAAGAGAACGGGAATAAGTCGAAGAAAAAGCCGAGGAAGAAGCGGAATTGTAAGGCGACGACACCTCAAAATCAGTCGCGAGCTTCTAAGAAGGTGAATTTTGTTGATGTTTATTGTTGTGTGTTAATTGAAGCTAGATTTTGCTAGAAATTGTTGTTTAATTAGATTAATGAACGAATTAGCTTCAGGATATGGCGGCGTTGATAGTATACGTAGACGTTGTGGAATTTGATTTTGCTAGAATTGTAGTTTAATTAGGACTAATGTGAATGGATTTGGTTCAAGGATTTGCCCGGATTGTTTTTAGCAGAGCAATGTGAATGGATTAGCTTCAGGATTTCATGATGTTAAAAGAAGATTTAAGAAAGGCGAGCTATCTTCAGATAGTTAGTTAAGTTATTTTTTGCTGTTTATTATCTACAGTGCTGATTAAGCTAGGTTTTGCAAGAATTGTAGCTTAATTGGACCAATGTGAATAGATTAGCTTCAAAATCTTCTGATTTAAGAAATTAATAATAATAATTATACTAATAATAAAAAAGACGAGGTGCGGGAGGCTGCCCCGGACACCACGGTTATTAAATAATACAATAATTCTAGATTTAAGAAAGGTGAACTATTTTTCAGAAGTTAGTTTTCTAGCTTGAATTTGACCCTGCTTTGGATTGGGATAGCTGCATTGGAAATTATTACACCATATTGGTTTCTGGACGTATGCACACTTCAATTATTCCACTAGCACCTACATTATCCCACCAGTACAAGTACCTTGTAACTCCGGTAACCAAGGGTAGGCAGATGGGAAGAAATTATTCCGCCCTTTTTTTTTGACTCAGCTATGATTCGTACCCTGGCTCCTTTGTCTTCATTCCAGCTTCATTTATCGCTAGGCGACGCCCCTGGTCATACAAAGAATTTCGTGTTTCTTCCCCCTCTATGCAAGATGACTACAAAAAACCTTCCCCACTTGTTGTTTGTCCTTCCAAGTTACATTTTGTGTGCTGTCCATTTCTTGTCCCTACACTAGTCTCCTATATTCTTACCTCTTTATTTACCTCTCAAATGTTGAACTTTTATTATCCAATTATGTAAAGAGTAAATTCTGGCATAGGAATAGCAGAGAAAGGGTGTAAACATTGTATCTCTGAATTTATCTCTCTGCTTTGTATATTCAGGTTGCTCTAAGCGGTAGAGAAGCTTCAAGCAAGGAAGTGCCTAATGGAGATTCTCCAGTTACTGTCAGTAAGTGAATTACTTAAGAATATGTTCTTTGCCTTGTCAGTAGGAGAAGAAGATGATTGATAGTCTACGGTGAAGCAAACAAATTGACAATACCTTCTCGTATGTTGGTTTCATAAATGCTGAAAGTGAAAGAATGATAGATTTATTGCTAATTAACAAAAAAAGGACACATTATGTTGTTTATTCATACTTCTTTTGATGTTTCTGCAGAAACACATTTCTTTCTAAAGCTCTCAGAGAGAAAGAATCAGAAGAGGCAGCAAAATGAGCAGCTATGCAGTGGATCACCTGAGAAAATTCAAAAATCTTGCTCACCTTCTAAGTTTACTGCAAGTATGCTCTTTTTCCTGCTATCCATGTTGGTTTTCTATTACTTCTTCTCTAAAATAAGGCATCCTTGTTGCAGACAGAAACTTTAGCAGATTGTATCTATACATTTTTAAAATGATATGTTATATATATTATGCAATGGAAGTACTGGAGAAAGTTGTTTACAATCTAGAGGCTTCAATTCTCACTGTTCCTGTCAGAATCACAGCTGAGTGGCTTAGAATAACATTTAGCATCATTTAATAATTCTAAAAAGGGTTTTGCCTAGGGAGAAAAAGATGCTTTTGATCTGTAGATGCATCAAATCCATTTGAAAATCTAGTATAGAAGACTGAAGATATGATATTAAGTTACATAGTGAGTCCTCAGATGTTAAGATTAAATTGCATGGTATAACTGTTGCTGGCAACTTTTTGTTTCTGACTGAACACTGTTTGGAAGATAAGAAGACTCCTCGGTCAAAGAAGAATCTTGCTAACTCAACACCAGAGAAATGCCAATTGGATATTACAGCAAGAGAACAAATGCTGATTACTGGATCGATGGAAGCATGTTTGGTTCCACGTAACCTTATGCAGGATGAATCAATGTTACAGTCGATTCCTGATCTGCGAATGGAGGCTAGAAAGACAGCTGAGGTTAGTTGAAGTTTTTATCTATTTTCTTGAAGAAGGTGACAAAAATATATTAAAAGTAGAAAACAAACTTCAGCATCAGGAAGATGATGAAGTTTGAGATTACAACTCCAAAAGAGCAAGAATAGGGAACATCTAACTTAGAACTAATTACAAGGCACCTATTGTGTCAATCAAATCCCCTATCTCATCAAGAAGTTCATGTTTACACCAAAAATAGAACAAAGAAAGACTATTCATTTTAATTTTCTGGATGGAGCAGATCTTATCTTCAAAGCACCTAGAATTTCTTTCCTTCCAGATTGTCCACCATATGCATGCTGGTATAATTTTCCAATTATCATTGCCACCATTTCTTCTGCCTATTGCTCTCCAACTCTTGATCAGATCTAGTGTGGTTCCAGGCATCGCCCAATAGACCTCCATCATACATAAGAACATGTTCCACAGATTTGTAGTGATTTTGCAATGTAAAAACAAGTGTCCATTGTTTTCCACTTCCTGTCCACACAGAAAGCACTTAGAACAAATCTGAAAACCTCCTCTGTTGGATCTCATGAGTTAAACATGCACATTTAATCACCAACCATACAAAACATGAGACTTTGAGGGGAACACTGATTCTTCAAATGTGTTTCCAGGGCCACAATTCAGTCATTGAGCCATTGTGATTTAGTTTCCCATAATCATCCTTGACTGTGTAAGTTCCTTTAGTGTTCAGAGTCCAAGTTAACTTGTCTTTAGACTCTGAAGTGCCCCTAAAAAAGGCTGGAGAATCTGCAGAAAACTGGAAACCCTTGCCACTTCCCAATCATTAAGTAATCTTCTAAATTTTAAATTCCAACCTTGAGGACCCCATACCTGCCCAACCATTGCTTGTTTTTGTAAACTGATAGAGTACAAGTCTGGAAAGAGGCTTTTCAAGCTTCCTTGCCCAATCCACTGATCATCCCAAAATGAAGTTTTCAATCCGGAACCAACATTGATTGTGATATTGCTACTGAATTGAGGCCAATACTTGCTGATGGTTTTCCAAACGCTAGTACCATAGGTGGAATTCACTTCTTTGAATATCCATTGGTTTATTAGTCCATATTTCAGGACTGAACCTCCTCCATAATGCCCCTTCTTCAGTGCTGAACCTCCAAAGCCACTTCTGTAATAGGCATTGATTGTGTAGCTTGAGGTTTCTAATCCCCAAGGCCCAATCCGCCCTGTTGTTTGCTCAGAGTCAAAGTATCCCATTTGACCAAATTTATAGCTCTCCTGTCTTTGCTCCCTTGCCACAGGAATTCTCTCCTCAAAGTGTTGAGTCTTTTCTCTACATTTTTGGGAATAGGGAACAAAGACATCATATAAGTGGGTAATCCATAACAGAATTGATTAAGACTAATCTGCCACCCATAGGCATATACTGACTTTTCCATCTTGCAAGTTTCTTCCCACATCTTTCTAACACCTCATTCCAAATTTCTTTTGTTTTGTTTCTTGCCCCTAGAGGCATTCCCAGGTACTTAGTAGGAAAAGATCCTACCTGACAACCCAAATTTTCAGCTAATGAGTGAATTTCATCAACCTGATTCACAGGGTAGAGATAACTTTTATTCCAATTAACATGTAAACCAGATACTGCTTCGAAAATAGTCAATATAGCTCTGAAGTTTTTATCTATTATTTACCTATAAAACATGCATTACCTTGTTTAAGTTAAAACAACCTTGATCCTTCAGCTTCTTCATTTATTTTAATTGTGGGTCCTCTTATGCTTCTTGTATGGTTTTTCTTTAATCTTCTTTGATATTAGCACAGCTATTTATTGATGTTTTTTTCTTCTAGATTTTGCAGAATGGTGCTTCATCATTTTTATAATATCATGCAAGTGAGTTTTAATTTGGTTCTTTATAACTTTGCTTTCATCAGGAGAATTCACGCAGATATGCGGGAAAACAAATACATCCTTTTTTTCAATCCCTGAAAACGGGTAAGAAGAGCCAAGAAGTGATTGACGTGGAGAGTAACTGGTGCTCTTCTGAGGGAGAGGGGAAAACCTTTTCTTTCAGCCCTATTCATGTATTTGAAGGAGTTAAGGTATGGTTTCTGTCGTTTCTTGATTCTACATTTTAATTTACATGGCTGTCTCCTTAACTACTCTTGTAATATTTTTGTCCAGTTCTTTTGCTTGGATGAAATTTAAGACTTCCCCTTGCAGGAGGATGAAACTGCCTTTGATTGGGGTCACTGGATCTTTTCTGAAGATTGTGTACTCAACACTAATACTGTGCTAGAATCTGGAATCTCTTTACTCTCTGAAGGCTCCATCACGTCTTTGCAGTTCGATAACTTTCCTCGCATCTCTTATCCGAATTATACATTGTCACTCCAAAACAAGTTTGCACTGAAACAGCATACCAATTCACAAGATGAAGTGGTTTCTAATCATTCTCCTAAGGAAACAAATTTATATCAGGCAGCATTATCCATAGATTCTGAGGAACAAGTCTGCCACTGTGAGCAGCTAAAGCATGCAGAGGTGGTAAGCTTTGACATAGCCACGTCTTGAATTACTACTAGCTGCTCATATTATTACGTCCTAAAGTGTAAAATCTCTATTTCTTTCTAGTAGTATGATAATTTTGAGTTGGTAATTATTTTCAAAATTGCTTTTGCCTTATGACGTCATGTGCAATCATGCTCTCCGAGATACAGAAAGAAGTAAAAGGCTTTATTCTAGTCAATGTGTCGGAGTGTTTACCTTTCATGCTTATTTTGTCTGATCACCTTATAATACCTGTGGTTTGGATAATTGTAGGCAAATGTAGTGCACTCAGTTGACTCCTTCCAAAATAACCTTAGCTGTTCAGATAACAAGAAGCAAGATAGATTCCTTCAAGAAAGGTGAGGATGTTTATAATCTTGATGGAACAAAAAAGTTCTGAAGCTTGTTAAAATTATGCTTAGGTCTGAGACTTTCATTTGTCAACTTTCTTCTTTTGTTACATTCAGTATCATGCCTCTGCCCTTCTCAATCTATCATATTTAGTTCTTCTGGTGTGAATATATTTTACTATTTCGAATTCATATTGTTAAGACAAGAAATCTAAGTTATTTGGACTTGCACCATCTTGTTTTAGGTGAAAAGACGGTAGGGCTACGTAGTGTAAATGAGGGGTTTCTCTTTTTGTAAGTGATGCAAATTCAGTTAGCCAGGAGGCGCTGAGGATGTACTAAAACTGGATTTAGCTCCTACTATATGCTATGGAACCAATTAAGTCCAGGAAACTCCACATCTCATTTACGATAAGTATACATTATAAAGGCATCTATAATTTAAAGACACCTAAGATTGCTTTCTAACCATATTAATTATACACAAAGGGCAGATTGCTCCAAATTTGTTTCCTCATCTTCTTCTTCTTCCCTAATTTCTGTCCTTGCCAACTTGAGAGTCTTGTCTTCCAAATCTTTTTCCACATCCAGTGAGTCTCTACGCCATTCTCCTGTTGAAATATGACTTTACAGCAGGAATTAACTGAGTCTGCCATCCTTGCAGCCTGTCCATACTACAGAATCTCTATGAAGGCTCATGCATAAAAGCCACACTGTAGATGTCAATCTTCCGGGAGAATATCTAACGATTAGTTTTTTCGTTTAAGATATGGCGCATCTGCACTAATAATGAGAAGTCTAATTAAAATGCAAAAACATGCATTTGTCTTTATTATTCTTCTATGTTTCACAACATTCCATCCGGCTAAGAGGGAGGAACTTAATGGAGGGAAAGAGAACTGGAATGATGAGAAGAAGCTTTAGACAGGATGAGTTCATCAACTATACACTTCATTCAATCAAAATCGAGAGCCCAATTTCTTATCCTCGATGGTCCTCAAATATGCGGACACTGATTTAAGGCATGATGACTCAGTTAGATACCAGAAAACATTATATGTATGGCCTTAGTGCAATTACAACCTGAGAATACCAGAAGAAGATCCTTTTTCTTATTGTGGCTTATCAAGCATCATATGCATGGAAAAGAACCCTAAACCATGTTTCTTCAGGGACATTTGAATCCTTGGCGTTTCCATGCCTTCAGCAGTGTTTTGGAGAGCGTGAAGCGAAGAAAAGCGACAAGGGCCCCTAACGCTTAAAGCGTGAAGCGTGAAGCGAAGCGCTCGCTTCATTGAAGTGCAGCGAAATTTTAAAAAAAAAAATAATAAGTCTTGCAAAAATAATTAGAATGAATAAGAACTCACCAAGAATAATTAAACAAACTTTATATTTAGAACAAAAAGCAAAGAGTCAATAATCGTCCATAGAACAAGGTGATAAGCAAAATGAACGAAAAACCAAATTAGAAATAAATCATAATCCTATTCTTCTTCACTAAGATTGTCATCATCCGAGATCTCTTCATCATCATCTTTAAACAAAGGAAGATAAAAAACAGAGGAAGAAGAAGAAAGAGAAGAGCTAGAAAGAAAAAGAGGAGGAAGAAGAAAGAAACCCTAGCAACTAAAGAAGAAAGAAAGAAGGAGAAAGAAGAAGAAAAGAAGATTACCTAAGGAAGCAGCGATGGAAAGAAGATGAAGAAACCCTATACAACGTGATTTTTCTCCAAGACTCCACTGGTCTTATTTTTTCTTTCTTTACAAATTGGTCCCAGCTTCTATTTTTTCTGAAAAACACTGTTAAACATTTTTTTCACTGAAGCGCTCGCTTCACGCTTCAGTCGCTTCACGCTTCAGCACATGAAGCGTGCGCTTCATTGAACACGCTTCGCTTCACATATCAAAAGTGTTGAAGGGTCGCGTCGCTTCGCTTCGCTTCAGCGACCGCTTTTCAAAACACTGGCCTTCAGTTTTCTAATAATGAGGCAACGTTTCTGCGAGTCGTTTTGCATTGAACCAAATGCAAGCTGCCTCGGAAAGTGCAAAAGTCAGAAGTGGTTCTTAGATACTTATGCCTTTTTTTTTTGGAGAAAAGCAGTGAGATTGATTTGTTGTTGTGGTGGAGAAAAACAGTGAGATACATCAATGAATACACAGTGAGAATCTGAATGACTAACAGACTACAACTGTGACTGTAACCCATGGCTAATGGGATAGGAAACCATACGAAGTATGGAAAAACAAAACCATACATGGTAGTGATTTTCACCCGGCTTATGCTATCGCGACTTTACTCTGTTCCTTTTGCACCTTGCGAAACTACAAGAGTAAATAAAAAGAACTTTCTTAAACTGGAATGCTGGTATATGGTGTGCAGTCCAGATCGTTCCCATCACATTTTGAAATTTGTACATGGATGCATATCATAATTCATTACCTGAATACAGGATAAAGAACACATTTTGCCTCTCCCCAATCAGAAAAAGAAACTTTTTGCTTCTTGTTGATCTGAAATATATGTTGCTCCTTGCCTGCTGCCTAAATGCTGCTGCTTTTTATGTAAGCCTTGTTCATTTTCAACTATTGTTTCATGTTTAGGATAGTGTCTGACTACCGGAACTGTCCCAGTCGGCCCAAAAGTTGTCTATGGACAAACAAATATCAGCCTGAGAAGGCTTATCAGGTGAACATCTCACCTTGGATACCACACTGTTAACATTTATCGATGTCTTTGTTGTTGAACACAGGTCTTCAATGATGTTTGTTCATCTTTTAAAGTTCTTCAATATGCAGTATAATAAATGTTCTCCAACTTCTTGATGCAGGTATGTGGTAACAGCGAGCCAGTCAAACTGTTAAGTGATTGGCTGCAACTTTGGCACGAGAAAGCTTCCCGCACAAGCAAACCATGCATTCATAGTGATAAAGCTACTCTTGAAGACAGCTATGACAGCCTTTATGAAAGTGAAGCTGATTCTACAAATGAAGAACAGCTGAAGAACGTCCTCCTTGTATCTGGACCAGTTGGGGTATGTAGCTAGTTTCAACTCTCGTATAGCAAAACAGTTTGAATGCGCCTAAGAGTTACAATTCCTCTCTCCACTTGTATGGTCCCAATACTGGTTATGAAGTGAGAAATTCATCCTGTTGATAATAACGTAATATCTATGCTTCATTTCTTACTGAGAATTTATATTGGAAGAAAGCTAACTCTTTTTTTTCTTTCAAATAGTGGTTTGTTTCATAAGCATGAAGAAATATACTGCATTAGTCTTAGTTTACTTTACAGAGTTGTTAGCTTCCTTCTTCTTTTTCTTTTCTAACAAACTATAATTGCTAAGATTAGAAATATCATCTTCATCAAAAAAGGATTAGAACTATCAATTTGGCCAAAATCCATCAAGCAGTCAGACCAACCATTAGTGAATTAGGTTTCTGTTTATGATGTGTTAGAGGGGAAATTCAGGATTCACCTGGATTGGTTAGTTTTAACGTCCACTTTTCCTTACCAAAGGAAAAAAATGTCTGCTTTTCCTTTCCCTGACCATTTGGCATTTAAAATGTCTGATTAGAAGGTGGAGTTCTTTCAGCAATATTTAGGTGAAACAATCCATGTACACTTTCTAGATCAATTTTCATCATGTAATTTCATACTCGTTTCAGTAGGAAATAGATTCTTATTCTGGAAAATGACACAAGTCACAGTTGCAATTTCTTCTGCCATTCTTATAGTAATATTATCAGGTTTATTCAGCAGTGCTTCTGTATGTTTTAAAGTAGATTTTACTGGTGTTTTATTGTATTAGCTGTTACTATGCAGAGTGGGAAGTCCGCTGCAATTTATGCTTGTGCTAAAGAACAGGGATTTCAAGTTATTGAGGTAATGCACTAATGCTATGAAATTTGCTACTTTGTGGACTTTAAGTTGCACTTTGCACTATGCAGATGCATGTTATCTGATGTTGCTAGCTTCCTCTGAAATGTAGTCATAAGCAGTATGTATCTTGGAGCATTGTAAATACTCAATAAATACTCAATTTCTATACAAATCAAAATCGTACAGAAACAATGCTTCTTAAGGATATCAAGAATCAATTAGACTAATTTTCTGGTTTGTTGTTTTGCTAGGTCAATTCATCGGATTGGCGAAACGGTGCCCTGGTAAAACAGAGATTTGGGGAGGCTGTAGAATCCCACTGGCTTCAAGGGTTCGTCTACGTCTGGATGCTTGAATTCTTTTTCTTTTTTTCTTTTGGACTTATTCTTATGATTGTTCCTTTTGCTTTTTCAAATTTAAATATTATTGTGATATAAAACGTCAAACGTTAGAGCACTAACTATATTCTTTTTCATTTTTGGGGTCCCTCAAATTTGGTGTACCCTGTAATTTGGGGTACTGTTCAAGTGCTTGCATTTGAAGATAAAATATATTCTCTTGTGATGGTTCATGTTTTTTCTTTTACATTCGTTATTTTATGAATTTTCACACTTAGTTCTGACGATCTTAAATTTGTATTAAGGTAAGTAAAACAATAATCTAACATTCGTCCGGAATTCTTAAGCAACAAAGTCATGCATGCTGGCACATACTTCAGAGATTGGTTATCTTTTGGAAAGAACATTTCATTAGTCACAGATTTGGTAGGGAAGAAATTAGGCCATTTTGCAGCCCCTTAGCATGTTCTTCATTACCAATTTTCATATGGAAATTTGCTGCTCACAAAAGAATGGGTGAAAATCTTGCAAAGTGATCAATTTATTGTTTCTTTTTTCCATAGTGAGAATCCACTTCATTTAAGCCAAATTATGACTAGTTGATCTTGAATCTGTAATGACTTGACTTGTACTTATTCCTTGATTTGATTTGTGTTTTAGGATGCAAAAAGATCCAGTGCATTTGGAGGACAAACTAGTGTCCGGCAGTGGAGTCACTGAAGTGATACCTTTGTCTGATGAGGAAAATGCTCCAAATGCCTGTGAAGTGCAACAAACAAAAGTCTGCAGGGAGGAGATAACTGCTAATCATCCGGGTGGAACTAAGACTCTAATCCTTTTCGAGGATGTGGACACCGCTCTTTGTGAAGACCGTGGTTTTGTCTCTACCATTCAACAACTTGCCGAGACTGCAAAACGGCCGATGATATTAACTAGCAATAGTAAGGGGGTTTACTGGCTGAAATATCCTTATTTGTCAAGCTTATGATTCAAATAAGTAACTCTCTTTGATGTGAGTAGGTGACAATCCGGTGCTTCCAAACAATTTAGATAGGCTACAGGTGTGCTTTGCAATGCCATCTTTGGAGGAGCTCCTTGGACTTGCACAATCGGTACAGTCTCTTTTGCTAGTTCTCGTTGATACCTATCTTTATCTGAGTAATGAAAGAAATTCCTTGTAGGTTTGTGCTATAGAACAAGTTAAAATTCATCCATTGCTGGTAGAGCGGTTTATTGATCATTGCCATGGAGATATTCGGAAAACTATCATGTATCTCCAGTTCTGGTGTCAAGGCCAAGCTTTGAGGAAAGGTAATTCACCAAATATCAATAAGTTAATGCATGCTTCAGGATAGTTGATCGAGTGAATAATTTTTGCACCATAGCAAAGATGAACGCCCATTGGAAAAGTTCTTGTCAAGCAAAATGAAGCTTTCACGTTATTTTGTAAAAGTGGATTTCTTAAAACCAGAGCATATATCTTACTGGTAACGATGAAATCATTGATAACCTCTGTTTTCATATAGGGCAGGTTGACAGAGATTATCATGCCATGGTGTGATATGTTCAGCATCTTGCTTAAGATTAAAAATTGATCAATCAAATCTTCAAGCCGTCTATTATTCATGTAAATATTTAGAATCCATTGACAACTAGAAAAAGGAAATGGTGTAGATACATGGGGGCCAAAGCAAGATAGAAAGAGATTGAATGTTGGAAGAGAATCAAGACAGGAAATCCCTTCTAAGAATCTCAGACACAAGCTTGAGTATCACATACAAAATTTTAGTTGAAGAACAAAGAACAACCTAAAATCAAACTAAGAAGTAGGATTCAACCCATAAAGAAACATGCTTCTATGGATTGAAGACTAGTTAACTAGAAGAGAGAAAGTTACTCTAAATTCTCTCAAGGGATGTTCATTTAACAATTGCTAGAATCTAAGGGTTCATTACACATAATATTGGTGAAATAAAAAATTACAGAAAATATTTTTTCCTATCAAGAAATAGCCCAAAGCTCATGTATTTACAAGTCTAATGGGCCTTGACCATAAAACTCACTTCAAGGATGAAACTACACAATATTTAGCCAGCTATGCAGAGCTGTAATTGCAGTCTTTGATCAATCCGGACGGGAGAAGGCTATGTTTGCAGCCTGAGCCATTGCATTCGCAGCTCTCCTCCATCCCTCTACATGGAGTTCATTGTTTTGTGCTGCGATCATGGACAGCTCTCTTTCCTTAGTCCAATGTGGGCTCCAATCTTCCTGTTGAGAGGTCTTCAAGGCTTGGCTAAGTTGGGGCAGGCCTTGTTCACTTCCAAATGCTCCTCATACTCTTGATTATAAGCCTTCTTTGTGTGTCAATTGAGTTGCTCTTCTTGTGAAGCTCTTGGCATGGTCCTGGGAGCTCTTAGGAATAAGGAAGGTAAAAAGAAATTAATATGTAGGAACAACTCTCTGCATATCTGAACAGTTGCTCATTCTTCACACGGTGTGGTGATGAAATTGTGACTAAATTGTATCTACATTCTATGTTTTCTTCACCTTAGTTTCATTTAACCTAATTATACCCGTGATGTTTTCTATGCTACGACCAGGTGATGACCTGCAGCTAAAATATAATCCTCTGCAGTTTGATCTAGATGCTGGTCATCTGCTACTACCTAAAATTATCCCTTGGGATTTCCGTTCTCCACTATCTGAACTTGTGGATGAGGAGATAAGCAAGGCAATGAGGGTAGACGAAGAAAGCTGCGATATAAAGGAGAAAGCTGAGGAAAACGAGTTGAACAATATTACAGAAACAAACCATTTTAGAAATCACTATATGGGTCCAAACTATGTTGATGGGAAAAAGGAAGCAATGCTGAGCTTGCTGTACTCATTTCAGGATCATAACGAATATACTACATTTGGTACTAACTCAGAATTTTCTGATGCCTCTGAATCACCAATTGCATTCACTCGAAGAAATGCACTTAGAAAACTTGATAGAGTTATGTCTTCAGATTCTGAGGAGGACTGCAGTAGAGTTCCCATATCTTTTGATCAACCTGATACCAGAAATGAAGAGATTGAAACGGCATGCAGTTCTCCCTCGCATTTTTCAGCCACTGAAATCTCCTGCAGTTTATCAGCAGAGAATGTTCAGTTCAAAGCAAAAAGGTTGAAAAGAAATTATTTGCAGACCACTGATTTTTCTACTGTGAGTGGTATAAGCAAGTCAGCGAATGTTTCCTGTGTCCCAGAGTCATCATTTATCCCTGAGACACAGCTTACTATTGATTCAGAATTATTTTCAAGTGCAGAGTCATATAATGATGTCGATGTCAAAGTTGAGGCAAACTATTGTAGCAGTTTATCCCTACCAAGTATGTTTCCACTCAAGGTTGAGAAACTTGATGAAACTTTTCTTTTATCTTCCGAGTATCAGGAGTTACAGGGTTGTAGTTCTGATAAAATAACTAGATCAATATCTGGAGAAGTCGTGGGGCATATTAATGGGCAAAGCATGGAGGATGTTCCAAGTGGATATCGGGTGTTGGATGAGTGTAGCCGCATGGACTTCAGTAAAAGTCTTGCATCATTTAAGACTACTGAGAAGCTTGACCAGAATACTTCTGTACATGAAACATGGAGAAGACTTCGTGAAGGTTACCTGGACGTGAAACAGTATGTCACCCCAGAGCAGAAAGAAGCTTCTCAAATTCTTAATGTTGCTCATGAAATGAGTAATTTAATTTCAGTGGCCGATTTATTGCTTACCAACTGCAAACACCTCCTATCCGTAAGTAGTTTATTAGATACATACCTTTGTGTTGCTGCATGTGCATTTTGTGATGTTTTTCAGTGCTCTTGCAGAATTCTTTGGCTCCATCGATGATCCCTAGTGAAGAATCATATTCTTGTAACTGGCATGATGACCAAATGCAGATGTCATCTATTTTTTCTCAACATGGAATTTGCTTTTTTGCTAAAGAACTTGCTTCTCTAAGATCGAACAATCCATCTTTACATGAGGTGGATTTGGCCTGGGAGATGTTGGCATCCACAAACAGTACAATGGCTCTGGGAAAAATGGTTGGACAGAATTGGGTAAAACATGAGGATTTGCAATTAAGGCCTCCAAGAATCCGTCATTCCTTGAGAAGGTATAGGACCACATGCCCCCTCTCGTTTCTTATACTTTTTCTTAAAAATTGTTTTCATAAATGGTTGTGTATCTTCCAAGTAAATTGCATATAAATCGAGTTGGTTCTATAACTGGAGATGTGTCTATTGCCTATCATCACTTGGACATTGTCAGCTTTGGGTTTATACTCACTGTCCGTGGATGTTCAATTTGTTACTGTGGGGTTGTATTTTATTTAGAATGGGAGTACATGATGAAACTTGTACAAACCACTCGATAAGGACAGTGTTAGAGAAAATATACTTTCGAGGTTTTGTGCTTTCTCTGATCAACAGCTGTGCATAGTGAAAGATCACGGATGATAAACCTCAGAATAGAATTTCTGTTTTTTTTTTTGTTTGGGGGGGGGGGGGGGGAGAGATGGGGGAGGGGTGCTGCTGATGCTCAATGGCAGAATATTAGTGTGCACAGTGAAGAATCATGGGTGGAAATGTGAACTCAATACTTCTGTGTGGGAGCTATTAAATTGCATAACCTTTTCTTTTGCCTGAGATTGTACATTTTTTATGAAATCTGAAGGTTGGATATTTTGATAGGGAATTGCTTGCATGTTTGTACAGGGTTAGATTTCTGCTTTCAGCAACTTCTGATCAATTTTTAAATGTTGGTTTTATACCAGTACTAGTTATCCGATCCATGTGTGCTTAACTATTTATTTCTAGGACTTATCTGAAATGTCCAAGATTGCTCGATACATAATTACTATTCTGACTGTGTTATAGGATTCCATTTCTAATTTAGCTCTTACGTTCAGTTCAAATTAACTGAGTTATTGCTAGGTTACCACTAATGTGGAATCTGAAAAATACACCCGACTGAGTTATTGCTAAGTTGCCTTGTATTGTTTCTGTGTCTCAGCAAAGTGGACCCAAATGCTTACGACTTACTTCAGTCAGTCATTCCGTTGCGTTCACACATTGCATTAAAAGGTGATTCATTTCATGAATATCTGTCATCATTGAGCCAAATTTCAAGATATGGAACCACCAGTTTATCGGAATGCCTCGATAGGAGAAAACAGAGAAGGTATGTTTCATATCCCACAAAATGCAGTTTGTGCATCTCTCAAAAGTGCTCTTAAAAGATTGCAGTATTTCAATTGATATGCTTATATTCTCTCCAAATTGAGAATTGCAGGGCACGCACTGCTCGACATTACCTGAGTTCTGGTAGATTAGCATTGTCTCAAGATGATGTCTCATTACTGGGTCAATATAACTGCTATCAGAATGTTTCACCAGGGACTTAATGTACATATAATTTAGAAGAGATGGATTTTCCCTCATGAAATGGGAGCGGGAGATCATGTATAATCAACTGTTTCTGGTAAGAGCCATGGCGGGGCAGTAGTTAAATTGCCCGAACACATGGACAACGGAGAAAGGTTAGTAATAGGCACACTAATTTAATTGTAGGATGTAGTTCAGTTATTGATTCAACTCAAAAGCAGTCTTGTAAAAAAGAACTATTACAGTTATTAATTCGAAATAAATCTGTTGAAATCTATTTGTACACGAGTTTGACATTCTGATCTAACTTCTTATTGGTTTGTTTGTCTTTCAATTGTAGTGATGCTTGGTCCTTTATTTTGAGATTCATGGCCCGATCAGCAATCTATTCTCTGTTCCCTTCAAGCTCCGATATCTTGCACATATTAAAATTGATTCCAGATTAATTAATTGTCAATTTCTGCAACTTTCGTTATTTTCAAAATGATAATGTTCGAATATCTTTATTACGTCTCAGTAAGAGGTGCAAACGATAAATTCTATAGACCCATCGTTATAAAATGAGGTGTTATAGTAGTGCAAATTACTAATAGATGGTGTTTTTCTTTTACCCCTTAGTAATTGCAGGGTATAGTTTATTACATGGACCACCGTTGTAAGTCTCTGTGTTATAGTAGTACTCAATAGATGGTCTTCTTAAACCCTTTGTACTTGCAGGGTGTAATAGATTATTCGGATTTCGGACCAAGCATTTAGGCAATTAAAGAAGAAAATATATATGAGATATCTTAAATAGATGAGGTGCTTTCCATTTTGTTTTCTGTAGGAAGAGGCTTTTATTGAATTCTATACAAGAAGTGACAAATATGATACTCCTAGCGAGACCAACCCCATTGAGCAATGCTTCTTGAATGGGAACAAACATGTTTATTACTCCCTCCGTCCCAAATTTAACTTTTTATTTAATGTTTTCATTTAAGTTGAAATAAAATATTTTTCTCTAATTAAAATGTCACATGTATTGTATTGGCCTAAACTGTTTTAGTATTACAAGTCGAATTTGGTTCGAGAACACAAGCAATTCAAAGTTGAAACAATAGCGATGACGACGATAAATATGCATAAATAAATGAGATTTCAATATATGCGGGTAAGTACAAGTTCGGGCAGAGTTGCTGTATATATTTCTGAATGAATACAACATGAAAAATGAGGCTATTTATAGATGCATAAGCCTTGATCACGTTTCCCATTTCTGTCCATTCTCAAGCCCACGTTGCACACCTCTGATAATGGAGTTAGTAGGCTGAAGTAGTGGAGGATCGTGCGCCTTTGGCTGAAGTTGTCTACCGAAGTCCATATTGATGACCTCGGTGGTGTTAGTTTGCTGATCGAACGAGGCGGAGTCTCACCGAGCCTTAACTTGGAACCTATCTTTGGTGACTGACTTCGGCTAACCTCGGTGTCTTCGTTATTAACTTCGATCTTCTGTGTCTAAATCATCTGTTCGGTTAGCTTCACTCCACACAACCGACGTGCCATGTGTGCACACCAATTTTTACCCAATACAGATAGTCCCCCCACTTCTCGGGCAAGTGCCAGAGTCACAGAGGAGTGGAATGATTTTGCGCGGGAGAATGACGTGGCTCAACCCTATCCAAGAGTTTTGAAACGTCTCCAGTCATTTCAAATTACTGTTGCGCTTCACGTGGTGACCATTCATTGGCTTCCGAACGGTCACGCCGAATTCTTTGCCTTCCCAACGTTACATACCATCATGGTTTTTCCCACTTGCTCTCTCTCTCTCTCTCTCTCTCTCTCTCTCTCTCTCCCCCCCCTCTTATAAATACTCCCCTTTAGGATTTTCTTCTTGCCTTTCATGATCAGTGAGCAACAGTAGAAAAAGGAGAAAATTTCCATTCCAAATAATCTTTATACTCCAAGAAATCTTTACTTCTGTATTTGTAATCATGTCTGCAACACATTCGACCCAAGATTCTAGTGATTCGGGTGACAAAGTTTCACACACTGCCGCCATGATCGCTAGTGGCGACTTTCTTGCCGTCGTCCCACCGCTGCAGGTTATTGAGGTAGAGAGTGGTGGTGGCGAAGTGACGTCTTTGGCGGGTGGCTCTAGGCGGCGGAAGGCTAGAGCGGGGCGCGACAGAGCTGAGGCAAGCGACGATGCTGGCATTGGAGGTGATGACCGCACTGGCGACAAGGATGACGTTGAAGGTGATGATGTCACTAGTGCTAAGGGAGTTAATGGCCGATGAGGTGATGTTAAGGTCAGCAAAGAGAGGTCTAAGACCGAAGCTGTTACCTCAAAGAAATCTAGGAAGAAGATCCCATCGAAGAGGAGATAGAGCCTTGGTTGGTTATCCCTTTGGATTTCAGTAACGACAAAGACCTTAAGGTCCAGGTTCAGTCTGATGCTCAACGTGGCTTAAATAGGAACATACCAGTGCAACCGAAGACCTAATAGAAACTGTTCGGGCAGACTGCCAATGGGGGCCCGAGGTGGAGATTAGAATTCCAGCCCCGAACACAACCGGTTCTCACCCTCGTTCCGGGGTATTCTTCGGTTTGTACATATCCTTTCACCATAGGCTTCGGCTTACCTGTTCATCATATAATCGACACATTTTGTCGATCTTATAATTTATGTTTGGCTTAATTGGGCCTTGGGGTTTAGAGGGTCGTGCATGCTCTTGAGTATTTAAGTCGACTAGCTGAGTTGCCTTTCACTTTCCAGCATTTGATTTCCCTCTATTACCCATACTTCCATAAGGCCAGGGTCGTAGCCTTCTTACAACGTGGATCTTATGCCATTCTAAGCAAAAGCGAGGACCACGGCGACCGAGGTTGGAGTGATCGCTATGTGCTCATCCCAGTGAGGTTATTATCGGCTGACCCTGATTTTCCCGAGGAATGGAATTCTCAGCGTAAGTATTCCTGTCTTAGTTTCGTTCTTTGGTTATCTTAACTTGCTTTTACTCATTGTCACTGTATTGGGTAAAATTCGACCCGCGATGATTCGCCCCAGTCATGCAAATCGATAACGTCCAAGCACAAATCGGCAAGCCAGAGACCGAAGCAAATGAATGGATCGCCGAAGCCAGGCACCGAGGTCGTCACCGAAGGCAAGTCGCAAGCTGAGCTTCGGTGACAGCCACCTCGGTCAAGCAGCAGGACATTGCCACCGAGGTCATTTATTCGCGCCTCGGTGAGCCCCTCCCCCCTCCCCCCCCCCCCCCCGGCTCAAGCGGCTTTGCAGCCCACTTCTTCAGTCCACTACTTTGCCCATTAACTCCACCCATAAATGCTCCAGACGTGGGTTGGCCATGAACAAGTAGTGGAGAACGTGGGATAACACCTTGTATCTATAAATAGCACTTCATTTTACATTGTATTAATCCAGAAATATATACCGAAACTCTGCCCAAATTTGTACTCACAATCATCTATTTAAATCAAGTTATTTTTCCGTATTTACATCTGTTTTGTGCATTTATTCAACTTTGATACGAAGATTTGCTTATATTCGAATCCAAATTCGATTTGTAATCCTAAAACTGATTTAGGCCCATACAAATTGGCGCCGTCTGTGGGGATTTAAGCAGAGACACTTTGTTCCAAAGTTTCACGTCCTTTTTCATCAAAGCTTACAATTCAACGACGTTATGGCTGACAACAGCGATAATAGTAACGAACGGGCCGACGTTCCGTCGAGCCAACAACCCGCTTCACCAATGACAACCGAAGAGTTTCAAGCTTACGTTGTCACTGCATTAAGAGCTCTCCAAAATAGACAGGATGAGCAAGTTAACATTAATGCCGAGTTCCGCGCCTCGTTGGAAGCGAGGAACAGTGCAGCACTGAATAGCACCCAGCCTTTGGCTCCTGGTTGAGGTATCCCGCCCTTCGTTCCTGCGGGCGCGATAACAGGGGGACCTCACAACGGAGCCACGTCTGGGGGTTCGGGAAATATACCAACTGCAACGTTACACTTCGGGACGGTTCCCACCGTGGCTGAAACAACATCCTCGGTCGATGTCGAAAAATTGACCAGAGAAATTGAGGCTCGCATCGAGGCACGCGTGGAAAAACGCCTCGAGGGCGTGCCGGGGTTAACAAAGGAGGAAGATGATCTTGATATTGATCAATACAGGGAGCTGCCCTTCAAGCCCGAAGCGGCTCCAGCCCCAACTCCCAAGAACTTCAAACTCATGTTTTTGAAGAAATATGATGGGACTACCGATCCCAGAGAACATGTGAGAGAATACATGGCAATGGTAAAGAGCAACAACCTAACGACAATAGAGCTCGAGTCGATTTTCTTGAAAAAATCTGGCGAGTCCTTGGAGAAATGGGCTCTACGTTGGTACATGTGTCTACCAGCAGGGTCGATTTCCACCTTCAAGGAAATGTCCAGCGCCTTCGTCAAGGCGCATACTGGGGCCCAAAAGATCCTCCAAAGGAAGAAGGATATATGCGAATGAAACAAAGGCCCGGTGAGCCACTCAAGGAGTTTCTTGAGCGCTTTCATGCCGAGCGCATGGAATTACCTCGGATGGACGATACCCTGGCTATCATGGCATTTGAAAAGGGTATCAATATTCGCAATTCTGACGCTGCCGCTGAATTGCGAAAAGAGCTCCAACAATATCAGGTTCTGACATGGGAGGATCTGCACAAGCGAACTTACTCCAAAATCAGATTGGAGGAAGCTGAGTTCAAAAGCCGAGGTTATAATTATAAAAACCGAGGCGAATCTTCGTACCGCGCCGAGGTGTCGCGAAGTAACCCGAAGGGGAGGTACGAGCCATATACCTCGACAAGGCAGCCTGTCAGCCAAAGGCTGGGAAACTCCTTCGGAAACTCATACACGAATTCACACATAAGCCAACGGCTCTGAGGGAAGGTTCAACCCAGCATGAACCAAAGAAATCCCTCAGGCCCAGCTTCGGCCCCAAAAAAGGATCTACCTCGGATCCCTGACTACAATTTCAATATATCGACCTCGGAGCTGGTCAATATAGTCAAAGGGACTGCCGGGGTAAGGGTTCCCAAGGACATGTGGACCCTGGCGGATAAAAGAGACCATAATTTATACTGTGAATTCCACGCAGATTACTGCCACAAGACCGAGGATTGCAAAGCCTTGCGCCTCGAGGTGGCTCACTTGCTGAAGAAGGGAGTATTGGCTGATTTCCTTACTAACAAAGGAAAGGAAAATTTCTCCAAGAACCGAGGTGATGGGCAACCACCTCGGGCTCCACCCCCGGAGAGAGTTGTGAATGTCATCATCGGGGGATCAGAGGTGAACGGTGTGAATTTTGCAGCGGCCAAGAAATTCGCCAAGCTATCAATTACCGTGGAGAAGAGAACCCGAATTGGCGGCTCGGGTAAAGAGATCGTGTTTGACGATGACGACTGTGATGAGATGATGTTCCCCCATCACGACGCTTTGGTCATCATGTTGAGAATCAACGACTCTGACATCAAAAGAGTCTTGATCGACCCCGGTAGCTTGGTTTTGCTCCCAAACGCACACGCAAGTATACGTGGTCGACAAGTAATAAAATGATAAGTAGAGTATCGTTCCCACGAGGACTATTCAGACTGAATTCTAGCAAACAATTTCCTAAGAACTATTCAGGGATCTTTTTCCAATGGTTGAGATTTTACTAACTAAATGCAGTAATTAAAACAAGTAATTGAGATCAAGTAACAGAGCAAATTTTAAGTTGTTATCAATAAAAGATGACGGTACCCGGGTCAGAGTTACGAACAATCCAGTTGAGTTTTCCAGTTGATTCTACTTCTTGATTTCCTAGATTGCTAACTACAGGTTGAATATACCCATGAAATTTTTTCGATTCTTCACGGTCTATGCAGGCTACTCCAATCCCTATATGTCTATGGGTTGAATCACGTGCACGCATTAACGAATTCTGTGATTAGTTAAGCTAGGCGAGCAAGTATATGTCTATCCTACTCACAAATTGGTTCGCCGATGCCCGGGTTCACAATCAAGCCCTATTCTTTCTTATTTGCGTTAATAAATTCCCTCTTTCGAGTTCAATTTAAAAACCATGGATATTGTTCAATTATCAGGCCTCAATAATCAGACAATTATGATCAAGAAAGAATAAACAATCCGTAATGGTAAATCAATATATAGAAATCAACTTTCAAACATCAACCTTCATGTATTTACTCTAACCCTAGAACGAACAAACTATAGAATTAAGGAGAAGAATAAGAGAAAAAGAGAAAGAACTTGTTAGAAGACATCTAGGGCTCCTCCCCTCTCCTCCAAAACTTGCTCCAAAGTCTCAACTCCTATCAAAAACTAAGTAAAAAAGTATTTATAGGGTTTACAAAGGCCTGGTAATAAGTTAGACCTAAGTCTAGACGAAATAGGAAGTCAAAACTCGCTCCAGGGGCGCTATAACTGGTGCCCCGCGCCCCCGACCGCGCTGGGACAAGCAGTGGCCGTCGAACTTTGCACGCTTTTGGCCCGCGCCGCATGGAAAAACACGCCAGGCAGTGGGGCGCTTTGGGAGGCGTGCCACGTGCCCTACAGTGCCAGGCCAATTTCCTGTTTTCTTGCTCCGCAGCTCGCTTCGTGTCGTGCCTTCGTGTGTTCAATCCAATCCTCAATCAAAATCCAATCTTTTCTTGCTCGATCATGCTCTTTAAAGCTCCAATTGCACTGCATAACAACCTACATACACACGGCATAAAATTAGTGCAAAACCACATTCATAAACTATAAAACGGGCGAATAAAAAGCTCAAACATGCGGAAATATTAAGGAAACATTGGCATAAAATGCCAAACATCACTCGGTTAACATAATCAGCTACAGGGCTGTTAAGGAAATGTGGCTCAAAGGGGAGGTTGTCCCCAAAGCGACAGTGCTAGCCGGCTTCAACAACTCCACGGAGAAGACGTTGGGTGAAATCACACTCAAGACGTTCGCCGAAGGAGTTATCAAGGAAACGCTGTTCCAAGTAATGCCCGAGGATTTGGCATACAATGTGATCCTCGGAAGGCCATGGATCCATTCCATGGAAGCTGTCCCATCCACTCTGCATCAAGTGATTAAATTCCCTACACCTTGGGGGGTTCGATCAATCAAAGGGGAGCAGCGAGTAGCGAGGGAATGCTACTCGGTGGCGTTAAAAAGCGGAGTCGCCCTGACTGGGCCAATGCAATAGCAACTACAGCAACCGGGGTCAAACGGGGAGGACACCCGAGGAGAAGTCGAAAAGATCCCAGTTTGTATTCAAGAGCCTCGGAAGCAAAAGGCCGAGGACTCTACCATTGAGGAACTGGAGTCTTTCACCTTATTGAAAGATTTCCCCGAAAGAAAAGTATTTGTCGGCTCGGAGTTGGACCCGGAGTCGAAAAAAGTGATTATTGAAGTTTTGAAGTCCAACCATGACTGTTTTGCTTGGTCTCATTCAGATATGACTGGTATCGATTCGGAGATCATGACTCACAAGCTGAATGTAGACCCAAAGTTTACCCCGTTAAAGCAAAAGAAGAGACCTCATGCCGGGGTCAAAAAGAAAACAATCGAAGATGAAACCACCAAGTTGCAAGAAAATGGTTTCATAAGAGAGGTGAAATACCTAGAATGGCTGGCCAATGTGGTGGTCGTACCGAAGAAGAATGGAAAGTGGAGAATGTGTGTGGACTACATCGACTTGAACAAAGCTTGCTCCAAAGACTTATACCCATTGCCACAAATTGACAGGTTAATAGACTCCACGGCTGGACACAAACTATTAACCTTCTTGGATGCATATTCGGGCTATAATCAGATCCTCATGGACCCGAAGGATGAAGAGAAGACATCGTTCATCACTGACCGAGGTACCTTCTGCTATAAGGTGATGCCCTTCGGCCTGAAAAACGCCGGGGCGACTTACCAAAGGTTGGTATGTCGCATGTTCAAGGAATATATTGGAAAATCTATGGAGGTCTACATAGATGATATGCTCATCAAATCGATCCGAATGGAGGATCATTTGAATCATCTGAGGGAAGCTTTTGTTGTTCTGAGGCAATACGGCATGAAATTGAACCCTGAGAAGTGCGCCTTCGGTGTCGGATAAGGAAAATTCTTGGGATTCATTGTGTTGGAACGAGGGATCAAAGCTAACCCAGATAAAATCAAAGCTATCGAGGAGATCCCCGAGGAGCTGACCGGGGTGAAAGAAGTTCAACGTTTGACTGGCCGAGTCGCCGCCTTGAGTCGATTCATCTCAAGGTCTTCGGAGCGATGCCACAAATTCTTCTCCGTTTTGAGAAAAAACAATCACTTCGAATGGACACCGGAGTGTAAACGAGCGTTGAAAGATTTGAAACAATACTTGGCTAACGCACCGTTGCTCGCCAAGCCAAAAGAAGGTGAAACATTGCTGGTCTACTTGGCTGCGTCCGAGGTGTCTGACAACGCTGTGCTGGTTCGGGAAGAAGATGGCAAGCAACAGTCCATCTACTATGTGAGCAAGACACTCCTCGACGCTCAAACCAGGTATCCACACTTGGAAAAACTAGCACTTGCTTTACTTGTTACTGCTCGGAAACTACGACCCTATTTCCAATGTCACCCAATAGCGGTAGTTTCAACCTTCCCTTTAAGGAGTATATTGCATAAACCTGAGTTATCGGGGAGATTATCAAAATGGGCGGTAGAGTTGAGCGAATACGATATCACCTATCAACCTCGGACAACCATCAAATCTCAAGTCCTAGCCGACTTCGTGGCCGACTTTAGTGTCGGGATTCTGCCCGAAGCAGAAAAGGAAAACTCCATGGCGAAAGGAACCTCCTTGGGGCTATGGATACTTCATACCGATGGGGCAACTAATTGCAAAGGTTCGGGTTTAGGCATAGTCTTGAGAGCACCCACCGGGGAAAAAGTCAGGCATTCAGTTCGGTTCAAAAAAGTGACCAACAACGAGGCCGAGTACGAGGCAGCTTTAGCAGGTTTGGAGCTGGATAAAGAAATAGGGGTGGAAAGTATCGAACTAAGGTGCGACTCGCAGTTGGTAGTGAACCAAGTCCTCGGTGATTATACGGCTCGGGAGCCCAGAATGCAACTATACTTGGATCGAGCACAAAGAATCTTGGCCCAATTCCAAGAATGGTATGTTAAATAAGTGCCTCGGGAGCAAAATACCGAGGCTGATGCTTTAGGAAATCTGGGTTCGGCGATTGACGAAGCCCACTCGGGGACTAATTCAGTGGTTCGGTTGTTGTCCGCACAAATGAGAGAGATGAAGTTGCAGGTCAATTCAGTGGACAACAGATGGGATTGGCGGAGTAAGTTCATCTCTTACTTCGACTCGGGGACTGTCCCCAAGATAAAAAAGAAGCAAAAAAGTTAAGGACCCAAGCGGCCTCGTACCACCTGATCGAGGGTAATCTGTACAAGAGGTTATATTGCGGCCCGATGGCCAAATGTTTAGGTGACGAGGTCCAAAGTGCATAGGCATTGTCTGCTCGTTCTTGTCAAATTCTAATATAGTTTAAGATATCGTCCCACAGAGATTGGGTATTCTATGCTACGGACTTGTAGTATTTTAATTACTATTTGAGAGAATCAAATTGATGAAAAGTGAGTTTTTAATTTAAATTTACTTAAACTAAAAGAAAGAACTTCCGGAAGATTTCAAATTTAAAAAGAGTTGGGAATCGTTGAATTCACTTGGTAATACTTATAATAAATATCTCAGTTTTGACATGTATTTCTCTTAAGAATAATTGCTTATTGCTAATTCAATTATATTTTTCTCACTAAAAAATAATCAATTAATAACACTCCGTGAGGTTATGCATATTAATCAAATTATAACTAGTGACGATTAAACCGAAATATTTTTCTTGCCTGAATTGTGCTAAAAAGTAGTAAAAACTTCGTGAGAATATTTTTAAGGAAAATCAATAATCTTACCTACAACAATTCCTCCGTGAGAATTAAAACTGAGGTAAACAAGATTACGGACTTGGAAAAATAGTTTTTACTCTACTATTTTATTCGTCAGTTATCATACATTAATTTTGCTCCGTGAGAATTACAAAATTAATATAACAATAACCTGGAGATAAAATAGAGGGATGAGAAAATATTGATTAAGTAAAAACTATAATTCTAGCACAGTATTAAAATTTGATTAGAAAGTTTCAGGCCAAGCATGTATTAAAACTGAGATAAGTATTATAAATAATACCGAGTTTCATCAACTATCCCAACAAAAGAGATTACTCCATTATGGAGTAAGAATAACTTTAAAAATATAAAGACTATGAAGAAAGTAGTATTTCTTCTAAAAAAGATGAAAACTACACAAACTTTAAAAGAGAGAAAGAAAGGGAAAGCAAGAGAAATCTTGCAAGTGAATTGATATCTTTCTTACAAACTTTGGCCATCTATTTATAGATGAAACCATAAGCTTAAGGCTTCCAAAGATGCCTAGGTAAGGTGAAATTAATGAGTTCTTCATAGATGCAAAGGTGAGTTGAAGAGAGAAGATTTCTTCCGTCTTGCTCTTTGTTCTTCAGCGTATAAAAATCACGGACATGACTATCAGTGTTATAGTCGCACTATGAATAGTGAAATCATCAATGATTTTTCCCTTATTTTTATTCACTTTGAATATCTTCTTCTTCCTGCAAAATATGTTAGAAAATATGCGAGAGATGGATATATTTATTCACGTTTTATTTAAAATACTTAATATTTAACTATAAAAATATATCAATAAATTATATCCATCAAATTCCCCCATACTTGAATCTTTGCTCGTCCTCGAGGAAAAAGAAATATATATATATATATATATATATATATATATATATATATATATATATATATATATATATATATATATATATATATATATATATATATATATATATTTAATAAAAATATTTTATTCAAAACTTATGATCTTTGTAGGATAGAAAATTTGTTCAAGATAAACTTCCTTCATCATGATCAATGCAATTATTCTTTTTACTTCACCAAATTCTTTAACTTATTTCTGAATTTTGACTTGATCAACAAGAACTTGCAACCTTCTCCCCTTGAATCTTTCAAAATTGATAGAGTTATGATCATGTATTCAATAAGTATCATAGTCTTGTCCATAGGCTTGCTCATCATGTTCATCTCCACTAATATAGATTCAATACTGACTTTCAAAATCTTTTTAGGACTTTTCATGGCTTGTAATGTTAGGTTTCAGGCTGGTAGGATAAGGATATTTGATAGTGACTGTTCTTCTTCCAGCTTGAAGCTAACATTGCTCAAAATTTTCTCCATTCGGTAATACATTTATTTATTTATTTTTTATTTTTTTTATTTTTTTGCTATGAATTATATATTCATATATATTCACAACATTGCTTTTTTTGGTAATATTTCTTCCTTTTGGTGATGTTTAATCTTTGCTCATTCAAAGTTGGAAGAAATAATAACTCTTTTTTTTTCTTTATATATATGTAAACAATATATACATATATCATATATATCTTTTTTTTTTTTTTTTTGGGTAATATATCATGGTGTAGAAAAAAATAGGATTAAGGCTCAAAGAAGGGTTCGAAAAGGTAAAAATATGTATATTTGGATAGAAAATTGAGAGGCTTGAATTGTGTATCAAAGAAGGCCTAATTTCATTTTCCAAAAATCAGTATCATCCATTATTTCGCCTCGAAGAACATTCAGAGCAAGTTCTAGCCAAGTCATTGATTCTACCTTCTTTGTGATCATAATTTTTCTCAATTCTAATGATTTTCTGAGTTGAAGATGTTTGCTCTTGCTTTCACAACGTCAAAATCATAGACATGAAAAATCATATGGTAAATATAAAAAGAAATAATATTGAACATAATAAAAAAAATTTATATTGTTAATTAAAAACCTACAATTAAGACCATAAATAATAAGAAAAATAGTATATAATATATAAATAACCTCCCTCATACTTGAACATTTCATTCTCCTGGATGAAAATGCTTTTTTAGAAAATACCTTCTAAAAATAATAAAAATATTATTTTATTAGTAAAATAAAAATCTTTTTGGCTTTCAAATATACGATCACAGAAGAAAGCTTGAAAGAAACTGTGACCACACACATGTTCTATGTGTAATAGACTGAATTATTTTTAGACCTTATCAGTCATTAGGTCCTAGTTTGACTATAAACTAGAAAATTACCTGTGCCAACATTAGATTTGGACAATTGAATGGTTAACCAACCAGTAACTTAGGCATACCGATCACCATGGAGTTACTCCTGTCTAGGTGACTCTGTTTTTGTAGAGGCCTTCATGAGATGTTCCGGTTGTACAATAATCTGGATATTGACCAGATCAATTGGTTAAGCATTTAATTAGTCAGATCTAAGTTGGACTTATGAGGCTCCATTGCTTCACCCTCAATGGCTACGGGATAAAGAACCATAGTTCTGAGTTTAACGTCGTCAGCTCGACATAGTAACTGTGGCACTCATCATACTATCATGGTTACTGAAGGGTGTTGTTCAAAATGTCCTCCAAAGTACAATTTTAGCCTGTGACCATTGACCTTAAATTTCTCTCCTCCATTGCTTTGTTGAATTTCAATTGCTCCGTATGGAGTAACATTTGTAACATTGTAAGGACCTGTCCACCTGGATTTCAGTTTTCCTGGGAATAGCCTGAGACGGCTATTGTAAAGAAGTACCTGATCTCCAATTTAAAAATTTTTTGGTCGGATCAAATTGTCATGCCATTTTTTTGTTTTTTCTTTGTAAATCTTGGCATTTTCATAGGCTTCTATCCTCAGTTCATCCAACTCATTAACCTGCAAAAATCTGAATAGATTGCAATGGCATCTCATCTCTCCTTGTGATGTTACCTATTCTCTGACATCTATCATATTGTGCAACATACAACCGGGCATCCTTAAAAAGTGTTGGCCAGAAGAATCCAGCTTCCAAAACCTTGAAAGCAGTTCGGTTTGCAGCATAATGTCCTCCAATTGCTCCATCATGACAATGAAACAAGATCTTTGGTATTTCATCTTCAGGTACACATCTTCTAATGATATTATCTGCACAAATTCTAAACAAGTAAGGGTCATCCCACAGATAATATTTAGCATCCGATATAAGTTTTTTCCTCTGTTGGTAAGAGAGATCTCTAGGTGTCCATTTTCCAACCAAGTAATTTGCAATATCTGCAAACCAGGGTGGTTGAGTCACTACTGAGCTGACAGAAAAGATGTGTTCATCTGGAAACTCTTCTTTTATATCACTAGACTCAAGAGGAGGGTTCTCTAATCTAGACAAATGGTCAGCTACCTGATTTTCTGTCCCTTTCCTGTCTTTTATTTCAAGGTCAAACTCCTGGAGAAGTAAAATCCATCTTAACAATCTAGGGGGGGCATCTTTCTTTGCTAAGAGGTATTTTAAAGCTGCATGGTCAGTAAAAACAGTGACCTTGGTTCCTATCAAATAGGAACGAAACTTATCAAAAGCAAATACTACTGCCAGTAGTTCCTTTTCTGTTGTGGCATAGTTGAGTTGAGCTTCATTCAATGTTCTACTGGCATAGTAAATGGGACGGAAAATTTTATCTTTTATCTGGCCTAAAACAGCTCCAACGGCTGTATCACTAGCATCACACATGACCTCAAAAGGTTGGTTCCAATCAGGGGACACAACTATAGGGGCAGATGATAATTTCTCCTTAAGAGTGTCAAAAGCTTTCATACAATCTCCTGAAAAATCAAACTTAATATCTTTCATCAAGAGGTTAGTCAACGGTTTTGAAATCTTTGAAAAATCTTTTATGAACCGTCTGTAAAAACCTGCATGACCTAGAAAACTTCTAATGCCTTTAACAGTTGTGGGAGGGGGTAATCCTGCTATAAGATCAATTTTTGCCTTATCAACTTCTATCCCTTTAGCAGTGATTTTATGTCCTAAAACAATTCCCTCGGTAACCATAAAATGACATTTCTCCCAATTAAGAATCAAATTTGTCTCTTCACATCTCTTAAGAACTAAGGTCAAGTGATTAAGACAATCTTCAAATGTTTTACCAAAAAGGGTGAAATCATCCATAAAAATTTCCAAAAATTTTTCAGTCATGTCTGAGAAAATAGCTGACATGCAATGCTGAAATGTAGCAGGTGCATTACACAAACCAAAAGGCATTCTCCTATAGGCATAGGTTCCATGAGGACATGTGAAAGTTGTCTTATCCTGATCTTCTGGTGCAATTGATATCTGGTTATACCCTGAATATCCATCAAGAAAACAGTAAAAACCATATCCTGCTACTCTTTCTAACATTTGATCAATAAATGGTAAAGGAAAATGATCTTTTCTTGTGGCATCATTGAGACGCCTGTAATCAATACAGACTCTCCATCCTGTTACTGTTCTGGTAGGTATGAGTTCATTATTTTTATTTTTTACAACTGTCATACCTCCTTTCTTTGGTACCACCTGAACAGGACTTACCCAAGGGCTGTCTGAAATGGGGTAAATAATACCTGCAGCCAAAAGTTTTATTATTTCATTTTTCACAACTTCCTGCATTGCTGGATTCAATCTCCTTTGGGGTTGGACTATTGGCTTGTAGCTATCCTCCATGAGGATTCTGTGTGTGCAAATAGCTGGACTAATGCCTTTGATGTCAGCTATAGTCCACCCTAGGGCTCATTTGTGTACTCTCAACACTTCAATCAATTTATATTCCTGTTCTGCAGTCAGAGAAGATGAAATTATTACAGGAAATAATTCAGGCTCAAGATAAACATACTTTAAATGGGAAGGGAGAATTTTGAGTTCAATTTTTGGTTGAACATTTTTCGATAGCATTTCTCCCACTTCTTCAGAATCATTTTCCAATATTTCAGCTTCACTTCTAATTGTTGTATCATCATCCTGTCTTGTGCCAGATTGGGCCAAACATCTTTCCATTGAGTCTGAAATCAATTGGTCATCTTTGAATTCATCTGCAAGATCACTAATCATGTCAATTGAAAAGCAAGAAGATGATGTCTCATCTCCGGAAAATTTTAGAATCTTGTGCATATCAAAAATGACTCTTTCTTCGTCTACTCTCAAAATTAGTTGTCCTTGATGGACATCTATGATTGCTCTGCCTGTAGCAAGAAAAGGTCTACCCAAAATTATTGGCTCATCAGGACATTCTTCCATTTCAAGTACTATGAAATCTACAGGGAAACAAATTTATCTACTCTCACAAGCACATTTTCAATAATTTCCTTAGGTTTCTTAGTACTTTGATCAGCAAATTGAAGAGAGACAACAGTATTTTTTATGTCACCAAGATCCAATTTTCTAAAAATAGAAAATGGCATCAGATTTATTGAAGCTCCAGAATCACAAAGTGCTTTTTCAAAATATACTCCTCCCAAAGTGCATGGAATCGTAAAACTTCCCGGATCACCGAGTTTTTGTGGTAGCTTATTTTGAAGTATAGCACTCCATTTTTCAGTAAGCATTACCACAGACACTTCTTCCAATTTCCTTTTGCTTGACAAAATTTCTTTCAAAAATTTAGCATATGAAGGCATTTGCAATAAAGCATCAGTAAAAGGAATATTAATGTGAATCTGTTTTAAAATTTCCAAAAACTTTGCAAACTGATTGTCAAGCCTTTCTCTTTTCATTTTTTGTGGAAAAGGGATTGTCACAGGGAGAGGAGTTATTTTTTCAAAAATTTTTTCATCTTTTTTCTTGATTTCATTCTCTTCTGATGGATCAGATTGTATTTCAACATTCTTACCCTTTGCTGCCTGGTGTTCAAAATGGTTCTTTTCATGTCTGTCAGCATATGGATTATCAAGATTCTTACCTGACCATAAGGCGATGGCCTTAAGGTGTTCCTTTGGATTTTTCTCCGTATTGCTTGGTAAGGGACCTTGAATCTTTTCTGAAACAAGAGTTGCCAATTGGCTTACCTGAATTTCCAAGTTTTTGAGGGTTGAGTTTTGGCTTTCCATCTTTTCATCAGTGGCCTTAATGTACTTGTACAACAAGTCATCAAGACTTGAATGAGCTTGTTGAGGCCTTTGCTGATATGGAGCTGCTTGTTGATATGGCCTGAAATTTGATTGCCCACGATTTTGATTTTGGTATCTAGGTGGACCCTGTGCTGGTTGCTTCTGGAAGCTTTGAGAGTTCTCAGCACCATTTGGATTGCTCCATTAAAATCCTGGATGTTTCTGTGCCATTGGGCTTCCAAAAGGGTATGACTTGTAACCGATCACATTAGCCTGCTCTTCATTCTGATTGTTTGCTCGACATTCATGGTTAAGATGGTTTCCTCCACACATGTCACAAGCCTCAGACTGGATTGTTTGTTGTGTATTCACCTGAAAAGATTCAAACTTTTGTGCCAAGGAGGCAATCTGTTGTGTTAGTGTATTAAAAGCATCTGCCTGATTTACCGTGGCAGCCTTTTTGATGGTTACACGATCAGATGGCCATTGGATGGCATTCTCAGAAATTTCATTCAGCAATTGCAATGCTTCTTCTGTAGTCTTTCCCATGATGGAACCTCCTGCAGCTGCATCTATCACATTTCTAGAACAACATGTTAGTCCATGATAGAAAATATACAACTGCATGTGTTCAGGAATGTCATGATGTGGACATTTTCTTAACATTGATTTTATTCTTTCCCATGCTTGATAAACTGACTCAGTGTCAGTCTGCAAGAAATTAGAAATATCTTGTCTTAACTTTGTTGTTTTAGCAGGGGAAAAATATTTGTTCAAAAACTTTTGTGTCATCTGGTCCCATGTGGTTATAAAACCTCGAGGCAAACTTCGCAACCAAGTCTTGGCATCTCCTTTTAAAGAAAAAGGAAATAATCTTAACTTAATTGCTTCAGGAGGCACTCCATTATATTTAGCAGTTTCAACTAGTTCCAAGAAATCAATTAAATGACTATGTGGATCTTCACTTGGATCACCAGTAAAGGTGCAAGACTGTTGAATTGTTTGAATTAGGCCGGTCCTAATTTCAAAGTTATTGGCTGCTACAGGTGGGTTCCTGACACTAGATTCACAGTTGAAGCGGTCTGGTCTAGCATAATCCCTTAGGATTCTGTTTGCAGGTCTTGGTGCTACTTCATCAAACTGATCCTCTACTTGTGGTGCGACTCCTAATGGGTTATTGTTATCTCCTAATTGGTGTTCCATTTTGTCACAAATTATGCTTTTAGAAGACGATGGTTGTCCTTTTTTGCACAATCTCAAAGATCTTTCAATTTCAGGATCGTAAATGACCAACTCTTTATTAGAAGAGCGGGTCATAAACTACTTGAAATTGTTAAAGAAAGAATTTTTTTTTTAAAGGTACTTGTAATAAAAGTATTATAAGAAAATACTAAAATGTAGAAATAATTAGTAGTAGAAGTTTTGTAAAAAAAAAAAGAAAAATAGATAATAATATTGTCTAATTAGTTTCACAAGTAGAGGAGTAGTGTTCAAATTAAATATTAAAAAAAATATATTATAGGAGTAAAACTTAATAATGACAGAGAGGAAAGAAGACAAAGTTAAGATAATACTAACACAGTAATAACAATAGTAGTGATAGAGGTAGTTAAAAACGGTGATAGACACGATGGTAAAAAATTTATACTAGTGTTAGAGATTATAGCTATATTATTAATAGTAATAGATATAAAGATAACAAAAAGGACAAAAAAAAAATAGTAAGCAGTTAAGGTTTGAAAAGTAGTATTTGTAAAGTAGTACTGAATAGTATACTAGTAGTTGCAGAAAAGAGAGGAAGAAGAAAAAAAAACTAAGAAAATAAAACAAATACTAGTATATTGTAAATATAATATAAAATAATATTTATAACAATTAGGGGAAAAACGATAGACGATATAGATAATATAATAATAAAATTATACTAACACTAATAATAAAAAGAAAATACAAAAACAGTGAGTAGTACCAATACCAATGAAAAGGAAACAATACTATTTTTATATTTTAATAAGAGTGGTAAAGTAAAGTAGCTAGTATTAATCGTAGTGATAATAAGAGAAGTTATAATCAGAAAAACAAAAGTTGGTAAAAATAAAATAATTGAAATATGGTATATAGTTCAAGTAAAATAACTAGTAATGATATAACAATACATAATAAGAAAATATTTAAATAAAAATAAATAATATAATACTATAGATAAAAGTAGCAGTAGAAGCTATTGATAATACTAATAAATAACAGTAGTTAAGGAATTATAGTATTAGTAACAGTTAATAGTATAGGTACAAATTATAAAAATAGTATAATTTTTTTATGAAGGAGAGATGTTACTGACAAAACAATAAGTAGTGATGCTTAAACAAAGAGAGAGAAAAGAAAGTAGTAAATATGTTAGTTATAATAAAAATATATATAAGTGACCAAAAATAGTAAGCGGAAGGAATAACAATGAAAGATGATAGAGTAAGGTATATCACTATTAGGATATAATAAAGAAAATGAGAGTAATGGTAAAGAAAGTTAACAATAATAATAATAGATATACTAAAAGAAATAAAAGTGTTAGAAACAAATATAAGAATGTAGAAGCAGTAGTCAATATAATATTGTTAGAGCTTAGTAATCAATAGTTATAGTTATAGTAGTATTTAGTAGATTATATTAATAGGTCCTCAAATTAGTAATCAAATATTTAGTCCGAAGTAGATGTACGCCAATCCCCGACAACGGCGCCAAAAATTTGACGAGGTCCAAAGTGCATAGGAATTGTCTGCTCGTTCTTGTCAAATTCTAATATAGTTTAAGATATCGTCCCACAGAGATTGGGTATTCTATGCTACGGACTTGTAGTATTTTAATTACTATTTGAGAGAATCAAATTGATGAAAAGTGAGTTTTTAATTTAAATTTACTTAAACTAAAAGAAAGAACTTCCGGAAGATTTCAAATTTAAAAAGAGTTGGGAATCGTTGAATTCACTTGGTAATACTTATAATAAATATCTCAGTTTTGACATGTATTTCTCTTAAGAATAATTGCTTATTGCTAATTCAATTATATTTTTCTCACTAAAAAATAATCAATTAATAACACTCCGTGAGGTTATGCATATTAATCAAATTATAACTAGTGACGATTAAACCGAAATATTTTTCTTGCCTGAATTGTGCTAAAAAGTAGTAAAAACTTCGTGAGAATATTTTTAAGGAAAATCAATAATCTTACCTACAACAATTCCTCCGTGAGAATTAAAACTGAGGTAAACAAGATTACGGACTTGGAAAAATAGTTTTTACTCTACTATTTTATTCGTCAGTTATCATACATTAATTTTGCTCCGTGAGAATTACAAAATTAATATAACAATAACCTGGAGATAAAATAGAGGGATGAGAAAATATTGATTAAGTAAAAACTATAATTCTAGCACAGTATTAAAATTTGATTAGAAAGTTTCAGGCCAAGCATGTATTAAAACTGAGATAAGTATTATAAATAATACCGAGTTTCATCAACTATCCCAACAAAAGAGATTACTCCATTATGGAGTAAGAATAACTTTAAAAATATAAAGACTATGAAGAAAGTAGTATTTCTTCTAAAAAAGATGAAAACTACACAAACTTTAAAAGAGAGAAAGAAAGGGAAAGCAAGAGAAATCTTGCAAGTGAATTGATATCTTTCTTACAAACTTTGGCCATCTATTTATAGATGAAACCATAAGCTTAAGGCTTCCAAAGATGCCTAGGTAAGGTGAAATTAATGAGTTCTTCATAGATGCAAAGGTGAGTTGAAGAGAGAAGATTTCTTCCGTCTTGCTCTTTATTCTTCAGCGTATAAAAATCACGGACATGACTATCAGTGTTATAGTCGCACTATGAATAGTGAAATCATCAATGATTTTTCCCTTATTTTTATTCACTTTGAATATCTTCTTCTTCCTGCAAAATATGTTAGAAAATATGCGAGAGATGGATATATTTATTCACGTTTTATTTAAAATACTTAATATTTAACTATAAAAATATATCAATAAATTATATCCATCATTAGGTCCCGATGAGGCCAGGTATGTGATGGCAGAAGTACACGGAGGCGAGTGTGGCAACCACTTGGGGGGAAAATCCTTGGTGCGTAAGTTGTTAAGAGCTGGGTATTATTGGCCCACTATCAGTGCCGATGCAAAAGCCTTCTTGCAGAAATGTGATAAATGCCAACGCCATGGGCGGATGATCCACCAACAGGCCGAGCCTCTACACTCGGTGGTATCACCATGGCCTTTCATGAAGTGGGGGATGGACATTGTTGGACCATTGCTAAAGGGAAAAGGTGGTGTTCGCTTCATTCTAGTGCTAACCGATTACTTCACGAAATGGGTGGAAGCAGGGGCTCTCACCGAGGTAAAACAAAAACAAGTAATCGATTTCATCAAGAAGAACATCATCTACAGGTTCGGTGTCTCAAGAGAGATTGCCTGTGACAACGGTAAACAATTCATGGGGGCAGCCATCACTGATTTCTTCAAACAATGGGGGATCAAAAGAATTGCTTCGACTCCTTATCACCCAAGTGCCAATGGCCAAACTGAGTCTTCGAACATGATCATAATTGAAAACCTCAATAAAAGGCTCAACGAGAAGAAAGGCCCTTGGCCCGAGGAGCTGCCCGGGGTGCTTTGAGCCATGCGAACAACGAAGAAGAACAGCACCGGTGAAACCCCTTTGTCACTTGCTTATGGAATGGATTCCCTCATTCCCGTAGAAGTAGGCGAACTAAGTCTTCGGTACGCCCACACTACCGAGGACGCAAATCAACAGGCTATGCGCATAGAATAGGATTTGCTCGAGGAGAAAAGGGAACTAGCTTTGGTTCGACTAGTCGCCCAAAAAAGGCAGATCGAGGCATACCTCAATAGGAAAGCCAAACTCAGAGACTTCAAAGTTGGCGACTATGTGCTAAAGACTACAAACCAAGCAACGAAGGAAGACAACGGGGGAAAAATTATTGCAAATTGGTAAGGACCCTACAGAGTCAAGGCAATCGTTGGAAGCGAACCGAACGATTTCCAGTGCTCGGATCTTCATCAAGATTCACAACCGAACACTGGGGGGGGGGGGGAGCGAGAGGTAGGAGTTGATACCGAGGTCGACATTGAGCCTTCCAACCGAAGCTTGTCTATTCGACAACCGGGGATTGACACCCGGGGACTAGATTTAGTACATTTTAAATCTCGCCCGGCAGTGGCATGTTGTTAATTTGTTTTTTCTCCCAAGGTCCGCTTCGACTTGGTTCTATGTAAATAGCCGAATTCTGGCTCGTTGATATCAATAAAATGATTAATGATTATGATCCCATTTTTATTTGTCTTTACAAATCTTGCACTCCGAAGCTGCACTTTGAATGCATCGACTCGAGGATGAGACGTCGTTCTAAGTTTGCATCGATTAAAATCAAATCAAGTCTTGCAAGCAAATTATTTACTATAAGGTGTTCGGTATATGTAAAAAACCAATACTTGAGATGAAAACATGAAAAACAGTTCATTAAAAGAGCCCGAAGGCCAAGAATATTTACATAAAAAAAAAGAGACCCGGAGGTCCAAAAAGTTATGCATAAATGCCTGAAGGCTTACAAAATGCTATTGGAAGCCTAAGCTTCGGGAGAATCACCTCCGTCCTCGGAGCCCCCCTCGGCCTCTTCATCATCTTCCTCATCATCATCACCGCTCAAGGCCTCACTTGATGGGAGTTCATCGATGATAGCTTGAGCTTCGGCTGACTTCACCTCAGCTTTTGCAATCTCCTCATCCAAGTTAAGCTCACCGGCTCGGCACCGCTTGAGCAGCCTCAGCCGAGATTGCATAATGGCCCATCGCATGTCCAGCTCGGCCCTCTTGACCTTGATAGCAACCCTACTTTTTCGATCGGCGATTTCATCTCGAAGGGCCTCGATCTCGGCATCTTTAGCTAAAAGTTTGGAGTTCTCGCCTTCCAGCTTTTTGATATGAAGCATATGATTTTTCAGTTGATCGTGGTGGTTCTTGGCCATCTCCACAACTTCAGCCTTTGCTTGGGTCAGCTCGGCACTCAATCTCACAGCTTCGGCCTCCAGCCTCGAGCGCTCAGCTTGAAAACCATCACCAAGGGCTTTGATTTTCGCCTCAGAGGCCGCCTCGACCTCATGCAAATCAGACTGGGACTTGGAAAAATCAGCTTTCAATGTAGCTATTTGTGCGTTAAAGCTGTCTCTTTGCCTGTCCCACAGGCGAGCGACACGCCGGACTTCTTCATCCCTCGAGGTCTCAACCTCGATAGCCCTCAGGGACAGAACGAAGCTCTGAACAAAGATTAATCAAGGAATCGAAGTCAGCTATGAACCGAAGGAAAAGATGAAAGGAAATTTTAAGGCAAAAACTCAAGAGCGATGGAACTTACTCTGATAGCATTGGTAGCAATGGTATTATACAGTTGGCCTCGAGAAAATTCCTGCACGACTCTATCTTCTACCGGCCCCAACAAAGGCGTGAGACTCAAGATGTCGGCTCGGCTACAGGCCAACAAATTTGAAGAAGTCGGCACTTCAAGTTTCCATAAGACCCCACCGAGGATGAAATCCTCGCGGGTTCGGAATGCGCCCTAACCGCACCAGTGCCAGCCCCTTCTTCAAACCTAGCAGTGCCGGCCTCCACAACCTTGGCCTTGCCCTTAGCCTTGGCAACTGCCGCCTCGGATCCATGTTCTTGATCTTCGAGGTCAATAAACTCAACTTCTCTCCGAGCCAAAACTTCAGCAGCTGTATCATCGGGCTCATCGATCAGTCCTCGGCGCCCCTCAACTGCTGCCTCTGGTCGGGGAGGAGTTTCCACCTCGGTGTATGGAGCCACCGAACAGGAGGGCTTCTTTGAAACTGCCTTCTTCCTCTTCATGCCTACAATAGTGGGAAAAATTAAAGCAAGGAAGTAAAAAGGAACGATAACTGATGAGCTGACTGAAGATAAATATTACCTTTGGAGGATCCCTGGCCGGGGGCCCCCTTTGAAGCTTTTGAAGACTTGGCAGCCTTCGACTCCTTCAATCCCTTCAAATTTCCCGCCACCGAAGCCAGGTTGTCATCTGACTCGGTCTCCTCCCCATCCTTCTTCTTCTTCTTCTTCTTCTTCTTCTTCTTCTTCTTCTTCTTCTTCTTCTTCTCTTCTTTCTTCTTCTTCTTGCTTTTCTTTGTATTAGCGGCATGGTTTGGAAAACCTAGTTCTGAGAGGAGAGAAGTCAGCAAAACGAAATCAAAACCCCAAGATAACATACCAATTAAAACACCACAAAAAAGCATACCATGCCGTTTGCATTGCCAACCGAAGTCAGCAGCTATCTTCATCCACGTTCTCTCGGGGTGTGTGCGAGCCCCAGTCATCGCTTTCACCCATTCAGTCAATTCCTCTGGAGGAATGATGTCAACCTTGTTGGCTAAGAAGTAACAGAGAAGCAAAGTTAGCAATTAGGAATGATCACCGAGGAATGAAACACAAACGAAGGGATACTTACGTGTGTTGTTCCACCGCTCAGGGAAATTAGGTTCGGTGGAAAAAATGTTGGTTTCCAGCAAGATGTAGCGGTCGCTCCAACCTCGATCCCCGTGGTCCTCACTCTTGTGGAGGAGCGCGTACTTGCCTCGGTTTTTCAACACCACAACCCCAGCCTTGTGAAAATAGGGATAGTAAAGAGAGATAAGATGTTGTAAAGTGAATTCAACCCCGGCTTTCCTACTCAGCCAATCCATACATTGAACGACCCTCCAAACGTCGGGGCCTAGCTGAGCCAAACACAAGTTGTAGGCCCGGCAAAAGTCGTCAATAATTTTATGCACCGGGAGGGAGAAGCCGATGGTGAAAGGATAGGTGTAAGCGAAAGAAAGCCCCTCGACGTGGTGGCAAACACTGCTTGTCGGATCAGGTATAACCACCTTTACCTCGGGCCCAAATTTCCATTCCCTCCGGACCCGCTCAATGTGAGCCTGTGTTATGCGGGTCGGTGTTGTGTTTACTGGTTCTATTCTTCTCTTCCTGGTCAGCTGACTGAACCTGCAGTTTGAGATCCTTGTCGTTGTCAAAATGAGAAGGGATTATTTGGTGAGGCTCGAGCTCTTGCTCGAGGGGAATCACTGGGCCCGAAGTTTCCACCTCGGTGATGTGTCCCCTCTCACCCTCGTCCGCAGCGTCGTCGCCCTCGACGCCCTCATCCCTATGTGTGACATCATCAATACCAGTCATCTCCGTGACGTCATCACCTTCGACGTCATCACCTTCTTCCAGGCTGACGTCTTCGCCTCCAGCAGCGACGTCATGCCTGGCTCTCTCCTTTCGACGCCTAGAACTACCGGCGCCGGAAGTTACTTCTCCACCTCCTTCCGCTTCTATCACCTGTAGCGCCAGTACGGTGGTGATAAAATCACCACTGGCAATGATGGCGGCGTACTGGGCGATCTTGGCTCTCTCGCCGGAATCGCTTGAATCTTGTCGCGAGTGAGTGACAGACATGGTTGAAGCTTGAAATTGAGAATTCTCAAGAAAAGGGAAATCTGAAAAGTATGGAAGCTCATGCTTTTTCTCTTACTAGAAATGTTGATCGTAGAAGATGAAAGTGAAAGAAAGATTTTGGTAGGGGGTATTTATAGGTATGGAGAAGTCAGGTGATGGAATCATCATCATTGTAACGTTTGGGAAAGACACAAATTACGGCGTGACCGTTTGGGAAGCTAACGGATGGGTGACACGTGTCGATAATAAGTGACCTGATGGGACGTGAACCGTTGACAAAATTTGAAACGCTTGGATAAGATTAAGCCACGTCAATTTCCCGCCGGATTTCATTCCACTCCTTGGTAACTTCGGTAAGCAACCGAAGAGTGGGGGACTATCTCTATGGGTAAAATTCGACCCGCGATGATTCGCCCCGGTCATACAAATCGATAACGTCTAAGCACATATCGGCAAGCCAGAGACCGAAGCAAATGAATGGATCGCCGAAGCCAGGCACCGAGGTCGTTACCGAAGGCAAGCCGCAAGCTGAGCTTCGGTGACAGCCACCTCGGTCAAGCAGCAGGGCATTGCCTCCGAGGTCATTTATTCGCGCCTCGGTGAGCCCTCCCCCCGGCTCAAGCGGCTTTGCGGCCCACTTCTTCAGTCCGCTACTTTGCCCATTAACTCCACCCATAAATGCTCCAGACGTGGGTTGGCCATGAACAAGTAGTGGAGAACGTGAGATAACACCTTGTATCTATAAATAGCACTTTATTTTACATTGTACGGATCCAGAAATATATACCGAAACTCTGCCTAAATTTGTACTCACAATCATATATTGAAATCAAGTTATTTTTCCGTATTTACATCTGTTTTGTGCATTTATTCAACTTTGATACGAATATTTGCTTATATTCGAATCCAAATTCGATTTGTAATCCTAAAACTGATTTAGGCCCATACAGTCACGTTTGTGGTATGTAGCCAACAAGGTCCCTGTCAACCCACTTAAGGATTTGCTTGAGTGGGTTACCATGGTAATGGCACAAAAGAAGCGCCCCCTTCGGCAGTGGATGATTATGGCTGCCTTGGGGGAAAACCGTTGGTCGTGCAGGAGACATGGTGAGCTGTTCGTCACACTTGAAATTTCCTATTATTTGTTCTGAGCCGCCACTTCTTAACATTTTCCTCCTTTTCCCATTTAGGTTTTTCTAGCAAAGCTGTCAAGGACCCCGAGGGAGAGGAGGGAGAAGCCGAGGAGAAGAGGGAGAAGAAGGAAGAGGAGAAAAAAGAAAGGAAGAAAGAGAAGAAGGAGAAAAATATTATCGACGCCAAAGAAGGCGTCAGTCATGGCGAGTTTGGAGAAGCAACTTGCCGAGGAGAAAAAGTCTAAGGGTTCACCAGGCCAAGGAACATTGAAAGGTGAAGGCATCCTTATAGGCTGCCTTAAAAATATTTCAACCCTTATTTTGATATTTACTTACGAGCTTTCTCCCCGTTTTTTCACATATTCGAAGAGGAAGAGGGCCGTTTCGAAGGGGCCTACCAAGGCGAAGAAACCTCGAGTTGAGGGGACTGCAGTTCCAACCTCCGAAGCGATAACTGAACGCCGTCAAGGTTTAACTGATGAATCTGATGAGGAAATGCTCGTAGCTGCTCCCGAGGCGGCTCATGAATTGATTTTCGAGGTCCCTAAAGAGACTAAGGTAATCAACGTTGAGGAGTCCGACTACGAGGCTGCCTAAAGGAAGGGTAAAACTAAGTTGGGCGAAGGCCTAATTTCAAACGTGGTCCAAGCCATCCATGATCCTGCTCAAGCCCCGACAACCGCTCTTCGGATATTGGAGCTTCCAGCTAATTCTAACTTGTTGGAGGGTACCAAGGCTGACATCTTCGGTCTTGATGCGTTGCTTGGGTCCAACGAGGAGCAATTTCTCAACAAGCTTAGCCCCATGGGCTTGATGGGTACCGCAGCTAGCTCTACTCTCCACGTAAGTTTTCCCACATTTTCATTCTCTCACTTTATTACTTCTCCATACTTGGCACTGATTGTTTCCTTTTCCGTCTCAGAGTTTGGTCATTGCGTTGAAAGCCATTCACTTGGAGCACGAGCGAGCCGAGTGGGTCCAAGCAGTGGAAAATTCTTGGGGAGAGCAGAAGAGAGGGTATGTGGCGAAGATCGCCGAGCTGGAGGCGCACTTGGCCACTTTGAACCAAGAGTTGGGGCGTGCTCGTGAATCGTCGCCAAGGCAAAAGCCGATGCGCGCGAGGTTTAAGTTACTTCTGAGGCGCGATTTTCAAGCTTTAAAAGATGAATTTGTCTGAGAGTGCTCGAGGATGAGTCTACAAGTCGAACGTCTTGAAGCCGAAGTGTTTCGCGCTAAGACTGAGGTACTTGAAGCCGGCGAGAAATACCGCGATAAGTTGGAGGAGTACACAACCTAACTTAGCCGATTGCAAGGCCAGGTGGATCAAGTGCCTGCCCGCCAGAATGAGGTTGCCAGGCTTTGAGAGAAAATTACAGACATCAAGCAGCGCAGCGAGGTCAAGGCCACGAGAGCGAAGTTTGAGGAGGCATGGGCTTTTTTCAAGAATAGGCTCGACACGTTAGAGCAAGTTAAGGTTGGGACAATTGTCCTCGAAGAGGAGATCATCAAAGCGCGGAATGATGCCGCCGAAGCTCAGAAAATAGTGGATGATCTTCCCTCAAGTTAAGGCTCGGATGATGGTGAATCCGAAGAGGTTGGAGAAGAGAGCCCCGAAGAGGATGAAGAAAACACTAACGAGGGAAATTCCGAAGGAGGGGACAGTCCCCAGCCTTAGCTTTGCTTTTATGTTTTCCATCCTTGCTAAATTTTGTTTTTGTTTAGGCCTTCGGGCCTTCTGATGTAAATAACTTTATGTCCTTCGGGCCTTTCATGAATGAATAAATCTGATTTTTATGCTTAAGTGTTAGCTTTCATTTTTCCTTATGAAGTATTTTCAGCTGAACACTTAGAATAATTTTGCTTGCAAGACTTTGTTCATACAATGTTGATGCGAACTTAGAACGACGTCTCGTTCTCGAGCCGACGCATGTAAGAGATAACTTCGGTATTTAAGATCACAGAACAAAGAGATATTGAATCAAGCTTATTTTATTGATGTTATTAACGAGCCATAATCGGCTTTTTTACATAAGGCCTAGTCTGAGTAAATTTAGGCGCAAAAATAAGTTAACAATATGCCATTATCGGGCAAAAATACAAAGTGGTAGTCTATTTCTCGGGTGTCAGTCCCCAGTTGTCAAATAGATAGACTTCAGTGGGGAAGTTCATTGCTGACCTCGGCTGCATCCCACTCCTCACTCCCCCCAGTGTTCAAGTGTGAATCTTGATGAAGGTCCAAGCACTGAAGATCATTTTATCCGCTTTCTGAAATGGCCAAGCAAAGTAAAACGGGGAGTAAGTTTAAATATTTCGACCAAAGCCTTTGGAGCGTTTTTTGGCTCGAGGCTGTAGGTGAACTTTAAGCTATCAAGGAATGTTTACCTCGATGTTAAAAGTAGTACCGCTTCAAATTGAAAATATTCCAATTTAGGGGTTCGGGCTTGCCTTGCAAGTATTCGATCTGATAAGATCTCTTTCCAACAATTGCCTTAACTTTATAAGGCTCTTCCCAATTTGCAATAAGTTTTCCCCCATTCTTTTCTTTGGTTGACTAATCGAAGCCTTTAGCACGTAGTCTCCAACTTTGAAATCTCTAAGCTTGACCTTTTTGTTGAGATATGCTTCGATTTGTGTTTTTTCTGATGCTAACTGAACCAAGGCTAACTCTTTTTTATCTTCGAGCAGATCCAGCTCTATGCACATGGCTTGTTGATTGGCATCTTCGGTGGTGTGAGCGTATCGAAGACTTGGTTCGCCGACCTCTACGGGGATAAGTGAGTCCATGCTATAGGCGAGGAAAAATGGGATTTCACCACTGCTGTTCTTCTCCCTGGATCGCTTCGCCCATAGTACCCCTGGTAACTCCTCGGGCCAAGGACCTTTTTTCTCATCAAGCCTTTTCTTGAGATTCTCAACTATCACTCTATTCGAAGATTCTGCTTGACCATTGGTGCTTGGGTGATAGGGAGTTGACACTATCCTTTTTATTCCCCACTGCTTAAGGAAATTAGTGATAGCTGTTGACACCCAATTTTGTCCCTCTGTTTTTCGTAATTTGGCTATATTTAATTAAAATCGATAATAGTAGTTTTCCAAACAAAACTGCACTAGGCAACATGCATTTACGTATGTAATATTATTATTAATCCTCTATTTATATAATATTCATTTAATTGTGATTATAATTACGTAATTACATTCATTTAGGCTATTTTCTAAAATATGTGCGCTATTTGTGCAATTTAATGCATTACGACATCATCTAAATAATTATTTGTGGCTATTTATATCTAATTAGTATTATTTATGATCATTTATATTTATTTGTGGTTAAATATATTTATTTAAAATTATTCACAAAATTTCCTATTTTTTATACTAATTATTTGTATTATAAGTATTTTAATTAAATACAAGTCATTTTTCTATTTTACAGTTCCATTTCTATTACACCTAATCCTCGTCATGACCCTTTGTCCACGTATACGCCACTTGAGATCCACATAAGCCTAACACAGCACTGAAAACACTCATAACACAAAGTACACACACATTAGGTATGTGTACAACTCACTTCTGCACGCTGTACAACCCTTAAAGCGCATTATATCCTTACACATCTATACAACCATCCACATTTATACAAGCGTGTACACGTGTCCTAATCCTGGCCCTTCATCCCCTCAATCCGACGGCCAAAATAAACCTCCCTATTACATCTATACACACACACCCCTCTCCCTAAAACCCTAAAATCATTTCCCTATTTCCCTTTCCCTAATATCAGCCGCTGATCCCTTATCCTCTCTTCCCTTTTCCCCAAAAAACCGTCCGGATACAACCAATCTCCACCCATACTCCGTCGTCCCCTACGCCATTGACGCCGCTAATTGCGTAATCCTCTCTCTTCCTTGTCGCTTTTACCTGGAAAAGGGGAAACTAATCATGTCTCTCTCCATTTCTGTGAAAATCGAAAAAGAAGAGAAGGGATTGAGTGAATCGCGGAAATTATCAAGCAAATCACATACACAAGGCAAGAAAGTCGAGGGTTCGGGTTTGAATTCCACAAATCGAACAGAAACAAACGGGTCACGCGAAACCGACCCGACTTGACGCTAAAATGGGTAAAATCTGCCTATTTTTATGTCTTTGATTTAGTTGATTTGATCTCCTACCTTCTATGGTTTTTTTTTTTTCAAATTGATATGTGAAATATCCACCTACATGATTCCCTGATTTCTGGACCTTTAACTTTTCAGAATTTGAACATGTCTGTATTTGTCATTGGTTTCTGTCTTGATTCAAGTACATGACCTATGTTGCGGTTATTGGTTAACGACCATAACATATTATTTTTCCTTTCCTGGAGTATTGATTGACTGAATCTGTGCGTAAACTTGTTGTGGGAATTAATTGACTCTGGATTTAAATGAATATGTCAATGTTTCCAGGATATATTCATTACTTAGGAAAGTCGCTAAATAGAATGTCAAAAGCTTGATTCTAGGAAGTGATTAAGAGGGATAGATTGCCCTTATTGATTTCCCCTTGTTTTGTGAATGAAACTTGAGATCCTGTGGCCTCTCCAATGTTATAAGTACTGTTGTTTGCTTTCAGTTCTAGGACACTTTACTGGTACCTCTAACAGCCTTACACATACATACACATCTACATTTAGATTGACACACTGAACACAGCCCCTCCTCTCACAGACTTCCCTACATCTCTAATACAGTCTACAAGCTGAAAACACCTTCAGACCTATCATCTACATACTGAAACACACACACTGAACCAGACACACACATTGATACATCTAAACCTAGACATCTCTAAGACACCTCACATACGTATTGATACAGTCTACACACACACACATCTTATACACAGCTTTTGGGGCAGTTTCTGGCTTCATCTACACACTAAAAGGTGTAATTCAAGACTGAGTTCTAGTTCTTCTGCCCGCTCCTTCTTGGCCCTGGTAGCTTTAAAACAGAGGTCAAATATTTGGTCATCTTGCTACCTGAATTCTTTCTTTACGTGTTTGTTTTTCAGTAAGTATTCCTCACCGAATGAAGTAACATGATCATAATTAGATTAGTCTGTATTCTTTTTTTTTCCCTTTGTGTGGTCTGCAATCCTCTGCTTGTGTAGGACTCTATTAGGACAAGAGCTAACGCTTTTTTGCAGGTTAGTTTGAGGATTGGATAGTCCAATGAAGGGCTATACCACTTACTGATTTTGTACAGGCAAAAGATGAACTTAGTAGTTCCTTGACGTGCAAACAGAGCACATCTTTCACCTCTTCTCATTTTGTTCTTTGTGATTATATGTTGTTTCTTCTTTCAAAGTATATGTATTCATTAGGACTAGTCTTTATTTGTATATAAGCACCCAAGGGTGCAGTTAGGATAATTAAGGCAGGTGCAGGTTTAAACTACTAGTATATGCAATTGAATTGGCTAAACAGGGCCATCTATAATCTTTATCTTTGTTTTATATGCTAAGTGTCTAGGATCGTAATAAAGGCTGAAAATTGGTTAATTTGTGCAAAACGATTTTCTGGATTACAACAGTATGTTAACAGGTTTAAAAACTGAAAGTTTAATGTCAATTTAGATTGTTTATGCAATTTATTAAACTTTGTAATTGAATTATTTTCTGAATAAAGGCTAAAATCACAATATTATCTGAAACGGGACTGTTTCTGTAAATTGCATACTCTGATAACGTTAAAGTATATTTTTGAGTGGCTAAAACTGAAAACTGGTTTATTTATGCAAATGTTACATATTTTGAATACGTAATACTTTTAAAAAGTGGCTAATATCGCAATCCATGCTAGGGGTTGTTTTGTTTATGCAATTTGGGCATAACAGTAGTTTGTGGACTTTTTGAATCTTTATTACAATTTGCTAATTTGGAAGGCCCATTTTTTCCGAGTTTGAGACTACAACTATTTGTTTCAAATTGACTTGTGTGATTTGCATGACTGTGTTTTTATGTGACGCTTAGCTCGAGTCTAGATTAGGGCGCTTAATACACTTAGGAATCTAGATATTTAAATTAGTAGTCTCAGTGGCCTCCGAGACATTAAGTGGGACGCTAGTGAACCTTTAGGACGTTTTAAAATGTTAGTAAGCGCTTTAGTTAAAATACTTAAAGAGCGTATGTGGGTTAAAGGGAATTAAGCCCCACGGATATGATGGAAACTACCCGAGCTATGTTTGATAGTTGATTCTGAAACTATCGTCCCTTACGAAAGCCGGGTTCTGATCCGCATAGGATAATAAAACCTAGGGTTGTTTATTCAAATGTCTAGTGGTTATTTATTGTATAATTTATGGCTATTTGTGCAGCATAACTATTATTTTAGATTATTTATCCAAATGTATTGAATTGCCTATTTGTTTATTCTGCATCCCATATTCCTTTTATTTACTTTATTTAGCTTTCGTCCTTTTGTAAGCAATATGTTAAACCCAATATAGAAATCGACCGAGAACCACGTTTAGTGGAACCTAGGAGGTGCCTGACCCCTTCCACGTTTAGGTTATTTCGAACACTTACCCGAATCTCTGACTCGTAGACCAACCCGGAGTTAATTCTTTAAATTAAATTAGAAATTAATATGTAACCTAATATGCCTAGGAAATTTATTAGGTGGTGACTCCAAAACTTCTAACTCTAATGAGTTACCCAGTCAAATCCGAAACCCGACTCGCCTCGAGTTGAGTCCAAAATCGGGTATGACAATAGCTGCCCCCACAAATTATGGACCATTGTCACAACTGATTTCCTTTGGGATGCCGAACCTATAGATGATATTCCTTTTGATGAAGTCAATTACGTCCTTCTGCTTAACCTCGGTGAAAGCCTCTGCTTCAACCCACTTTGTGAAGTAATCAGTCCACACAAGAATAAACCCAACACTGCCTTTGCCCTTCGGCAATGGACCAATGATGTCCATTCCCCACTTAATAAAGGGCCATGGTGACACAATTGAGTGTAGAGGTTCGACTTGCTGATGAATCATTCGGGCATGGCATTGGAACTTGTCACATCTTTTCACGAAGGCCTTTGCATATGCACTGAGAGTGGGCCAATAGTACCCAGCTCGAAGTATCTTGTGCACTAAGGAATTTCCCCTGAGTGGTTGCCACACTCTCCCTCGTGTTCCTCCGCCATCACATATCTGGCTTCATCCGGACCCAAGCATTTGGCCATCGGGCCGATATACATTCTTCTATATAACTTTCCCAAATCATTGAATATGAAGCTGCTTGAGTCCTCAATTTCCTTACTTCTTTCTTATATGGGGAAGATTCCCCAGAGAGTCAAAGTAAGAGACAAACTTATTTCGCCAGTCCCATTTGTGATCCACCGAGTTGACTTCCAATTTCATCTTCCTCATATGTGCAGAAGCAACTAAACAACTGAGTCAGTCCCCGAGTGTTCTTCTTCCACCGCCAAACCCAAATTTGCTTAGGCGTCGGCCTCAGCGTTTTCTTCCTGAGGCACTTGTTTGACTTGCCACTCATGGAATTGAGTCAAGATAGTTTGTGCTCGGACTAAGAATTGTTGCATTCTGGGCTCACGAGCCATATATTCCCCGAACACTTGGTTCACCACTAATTGCGAATCACATCTCAACTCAATTATTTCTACTCCCATATCTTTGGCCAGTACCAAGCCTGCTAAAGCTGCTTCATATTCAGCCTCATTGTTTGTTATCTTTTTGAACCGAACCGAGTGCCTAACTTTTTCCCCAGTTGGCGCTCTCAAAACTATTCCCAGCCGCGAGCCCTTGGAATTGGTTTCCCCGTCGGTTTAGAGTACCCATACTCTCGAAGTCGATCCCTTCGACATCAAGTTTTCTTTTTTAGCTTCGGGCAGGATTCCGATACTAAAGTCAGCCTACCAAGACTTGGGATTTGTTGGTTATTCAGGGTTGGAAGGTAATATCATACTCGCTTAATTCTACTGCCCATTTAGACAACCTCCCCGACAACTCTGGTTTATGCAATATACTCCTTAAGGGGAAAGTAGTAGTTGTAGTTTTCAAGCAGTAACAATTACATCAAGTGCTAGTTTTTCCAAATGTGGGTATCTGTTTCAGCGTCGAGGAGCACCTTGCTCACATAGTAGATAGGCTGTTGTTTACCATCCTCTTCCCGAACCAGTACGGCACTCACTGACACCTCGGACACGGTCAGGTAAACTAGCAAAGTTTCTCCATTCTTTGGCTTAGCGAGCAGCGGTGCATTAGCCAAATAAGGTTTCAACTCCTTCAGCACTTGTGCACTCTGATGTCCATTCGAAGTGGTTGTTCTTCCTCAAGACTGAGCAGAATTTGTGGCATCACTCTGATGACCTTGAGATGAATCTACTCAAGGCAGCGACTTGGCCAGTTAAGTGCTGAACTTCTTTCACCCCGGTTAGCTCATCGGGGATTTCTTCAATAGCTCTTATCTTGTCTGGATTAGCTTCGATTCCTCGTTTTGAGACTATGAACCCTAAAAAATTTCCTGAACCTACGCCAAAGGCGCACTTCTCAGGATTCAGTTTCATGTTGTATTGCCTCAGAACAGCGAAGGCTTCTCTCAAAGGGCTTAGGTGGTCCTCCATCCGGATAGATTTGATCAGCACGTCATCTATGTACACCTCCATAGATTTCCTGATGTAATCTTTGAACATGCGACACACTAATCATTGATATGTCGCCCTGTGCGTTCTTCAACCCTAAGGGCATCACCTTATAGCAAAAGGTACCTCAGTCAGTGATGAACGAGGTTTTTTCTTCATCCTTCGAGTCCATGAGAATTTGATTATACCCCGAATAAGCATCTAAGAAGGTTAATAATTTATGTCCCACCGTGGAGTCTATTGACCTGTTTATATATGCCAATGGATAAGAGTCCTTGGGGTAAGCTTTGTTTAGATTTGTGTAATCCACGCACATTCTCCATTTGCCATTCTTTTTGGGCACAACAACAATATTAGCCAACCATTCAGGGTACTTCGCCTCTCTTATGAAGCCATTCTCCGACAGCTTCATAGTCTCATCTTCAATTGCTTTCTTTATGACGCCGGCATGCGGCCTTTTCTTTTGTTTACCGGGGTAAACATGGATCTACATTCAGCTTATGAGTCATGATCTCTGGATCGATGCCGACCATATCTGAATAGGACCAAGCAAAGAAATCATTGTTGGACTTCAAGACTTCGATTATAGCTTTCTTTGACTCCGAGTCCAACTCCGAGGCCACAAACACATTCCTTTCTGGGAAATCTTTCGATAACGCGAAAGATTCTAGCTCCTTGATGGTTGAATCCTTGGCTTTTTGCTTCCGAGGTTCTTGTATACATACCGAGATCTTTTCCATTCCTCTTCGGGGGTCATTTTGTAAACATGACCCTTCCTCTTCGCTAGACCCTGATTGTATTGATTGTTATTTCTTTGGTCCTGACGTGATAATTCCACTCTTCAGTGCAACCGAATAGCATTCACTCGCTACCCGTTCTCCCCTTTAATCGAATGAACTCCCCATGGGATAGAGAATTTGATGACTTGGTGGAGAGTGGATGGAACAGCCTCTATAGAATGAATCCATGGTCTCCTGAGGATTACATTATACGTCATATCCTCGAGCAGAACTTGAAATAAGGTTTCCTTAACAACCCCTTCGGCATAAGTATTGAGCGTAATTTCGCCCAACGTTTTTTCGGTTGAGTTGTTGAAACCAGTCAGTAAGGTCGTTTTTTGGGATGGCCTTGCCCTTCAGCCACATCAACTTGACAGCTCCGTAGCTGATTATGTTCACATAGCTGCCAAGGTCGATCAAGACCCGTTTGATGTCCGAATCATTGATCATCAACATGATGACCAAAGCATCGTGATGGGGAAACATCATCCTATCACAATCTTCATCATCGAACACTATCTCATTTCCCGAGCCTCCAACTCGAGTCCTTGTCTCCATCGTTATTGATAATTTTGTAAATTTTTTGGCAGCTATGAAGTTCACACCATTTACTTTCGACCCCCCGATAATTACATTCACAACTCTTTCATGGGTGGTGCCCTCGGTGGCTGGACAGCACCTCGGTTCTTTGCATAATTATCCTTTCTCTTATCCGTGAGGAATTCAGCTAAGATGCCTTTCTTCAACAAATGCGCCACCTCGAGACGCAAAGCCTTGCAATCTTTAGTGCGATGACCGTAGTCCGCGTGGAATTCACAGTGCAAATTTTGATCCCTCTTATCCGCAGGGGTTCTCATTTCCTTCGGTACTCGTACCCCCGCCGTTCCCTTCACAACATTGACCAACTCCGAGGTTGATATGTTAAAGTTATAATTGGAGATCCGAGGTAACTCCTTGTTCTTGAAAATCAGAGCTGGTCCCGAGGTGTTCCTTTGATTTGTGCTGGAATAAACTTTCCCACCGAGTCGTTGGCTCACGTGTGAATTTCCAAGCCTTTGGCTGACATGCTGCCTCGGTGAAGTGTATGGTTCATACCTTCCCTTTGAATTTCCTTGCGGTACCTCGACACGATATGAGGATTCAGAGCGATGCTGGTGTATGCCATGTTATGCAAGTCATCCCTCGTCAAAGTTTGGTATTGCTGGAGCTTTTTTCTCAATTCGGCAGCAATGTCGGAGTTGTAAACATTGATGTTCTTTTCAAATGCCATGATGGCCAAAGTGTCATCCATATGAGGTAGCTCCATTCGTTCGGCGTGAAACCGCTCGATGAACTCTTTGATGGGCTCGTCGGGCCACTGTTTGACTTCAAATATGTCTTCCTTCCTTTGGAAGAAATTCTGTGCCCCGGTGTGAGCCTTAATGAATGCGTCAACCAATTCTTTAAAATTAGAAATTGTGAAACGTCCTCGGTTAGTCGTTTCGGAAGTTAGGACTCCGATTGGCGTGCTGATAATTTTAAAATATTCGTAATATCTATTGGGACTTATCTGTAAAATTTGAGCTAAATCAGACATCGTTTGGTAGGCATCGGAAGAAGGTTTCAGTTTTTATTGTCAATAAATATTAAAAAGGGATTTTCGAGCTCGGTTTTGGCGAACGAGCTCCGAATCGAAATCCGAAAGTGCCGTTAGGTTCGTATGATTATTTGTGACTTTTGTAATTTTTCGAAAGTGAATTTCGATGTTGTTCAGCTAGTTTCCGCTAAAATGCCGAAAGTTAAATAATTTGTCTTCTTTTCATTTAAATTCGCATCTTGCGTTTCGGGAGTCCGATTTGAGATCCGCCTTCGCGAGTATGTTACATATATTTTGTACAACTTGTATGCAAAAGTTGGAATTATTTCGAATATCGTAGGGCACCGTTTTAATTTTCGTTAAGAATAGAAAATATAATACAAAGAAAAAAAGACAAAAAAGGAGAAAATGACAAGAAATAGGAAAGGATAAGCTAAGGCAGGCGGTGCTTAGCTTAGAGCTCGCAGGAGCAAAGCAAAAACGAAACATGAGACACAGAGACGAATTGGAAACGGGAAAGCCGAAAAGCAACGGAAAAAATGCCAGAAAATAAGAAAAGAGGTCGCAGAAAAGTAGAATTTTCATCTTGAAACATTCAGGTAATGATCCTAATATATTATTTGAGTTTATTACGTGTTTTTTGAATATGTTTTAACGGTAAAATTTGGAATATTATACATCGTTTTAATAAGTTCAATTAATAGTTCAAAGGGTCAAATGGACCCTGATAATGAAATTGATTATATATTCGTACTCAGGGAGTTATGGGCAACTTATAATTTTAATTTATTTAGGGTTTGGTCATGTGACCATAAACCCCATACATAGGTCTGACCTGCGTATTGCGTATGCGAATAGGGTATCAGGTTCCTAACTGGATTGCCCTAAGATGTGAGGAATGAAATCTTTAGCCTAATTTGATATATTTTTCTGCTTATTGAATAGAGTGGGATCGTTTGGCAATGAATCCAAAGGACAAAGCGGTTGTTGAGTCGCATTTGAACGAGGTAAGTATTTATATCCATTTCTTTGGAGGTACCTGGCCTCGTGGATTTTATACCACGTGTTCCTTATGTGTGTAGCTGCCGATAGGCGTACTCAATACGCCTTAGCTTTGAATTTACATTGTATATTATATGTTATGCCCTGTTGGTGGTATTGCATTGAGCATATGAACATTGCACTCTGGTTTTGAGCATTGTATATACTTCCCGGTTGGCGATGAGAGTCCCGCACCGGCGAAGGGTCATTATTACATATACTTCGCGGAAATCGATGAAAGTCCCTAGCCGGAGAAGGGTCATCATTGCATATACTTCCCGGTAATCGATGAGAGTCCCGAGCTGGTGAAGGGTCATCATTGCATATACTTCCCGGCAATCGATGAGAGTCCCGAGCCGGTGAAGGGTCATCTTTGCATATATCTCCTAGTAGACGATGAGAGTCCCGCGCCGGAGATAGGTATCAGGCATATGTGACTGCATTGCATTGTACCGCATTCATCCCATCTCATTGCACCGCATACTGACTATTGTGTTGCGTTTTATGTATGCGGTATGTACACTATGTCGTGGACATATCTCAGTTTGCCCTATATATTTCTGGCTCGTATTCTGGGTTGCGGGGATCGGGTTGCACGCCGCAACGGTATTAATATATGGATCGGGTTGCACGTCGCAACGGTATAAATATATGGATCGGGTTGCACGCCGCGACAGTATGAATATATGGATCGGGTTGCACGCCGCGACAGTATGAATATATGGATCGGGTTGCACGCCGCAATAAGATGAATATATGGATTGGGTTGCACGCCGCAACAGGATGTATTTCTGATTGATGATATGTTCGGGATACCTATATGTTCTGGCTATCTTACATGCCCGGTTGTTAATGAGATTGTCATTCCATACGTGTTTCTAGTTATTATCTGGCTCCGCCTTTTCATAATTTAAATAAGAGGAATTTGGTTTATCTGTTTCTTTTCTCCCTGGCTAGCTATCCTATTCTTTGAGGTGGCTAGTCTGCCCCACTTATTGAGGCTTTTTGACTCACCCTTGTTTGTTGTTTGTTTCTATTCTATCTATTTCGTTTCGGCAGGTTCGCTCCAGGATTGAGTTCGCCACGTTCTGAAGGAGCGAAGACGACTTCAGCTGTCAGGGTGAGCCAGCTTTCATTCCGGATGACCACCAGTTTATTGTTTATTATTTCAGTTGCAGTTTTCTCCCTTCAGGAGGTATTTGTCTTCTTCCGTACTCTTAGATGTCTAGTTTGGATAGCCCTAAACCTAGTATGTTGGGTAGTCAGCTGTAATTTCTTTTGTACAGCTTAGAGGTATCAGTATGTCTGTGTTTTGGTTTAAAGTCTTGTCCTTATTTATGAATTGTTATATTTATTTTTCTAATTTAATTTATAAGGGTTCGCCCGACGGGTCTAGAGAAGGATGTCGGGTGCCCGCACGGCCTAACCGTATTCCGGGTCGTGTCAGTTGGTATCAGAGCCCGGTTTAGAGTCTATCCAGGCTAAGACAGTGTCTAGTAGAGTCTCGCTGATGGGTACGTAGACGTCCGTACTCATCTATGAGGGGCTATGATGGCATTTAGGAAGTTTCACTTCCTTCATTTCTGATCGTGCGTCGGTCTAGGATTCAAAAGTATTTTTATTAATTCGTTAATTTCTTCGTGGTCATTGTGAATCCTCATGCGACAAATCAGTAGACGGTATGAGTTCAAGACGAAGCAGTCTAGCCTGGGGCTAGCACTGACGAAGCCCCGAGAATTTTGATTGTACTGACGATCTAGTTACAGAGGTCCCAGCTGTACGAGCTTGTGATGGGCAAGGGAGTAGGGCCTTGTGGTTCCCTTGGCTCTCTATGATGCTTTTACGAGAATCTTGGCAACGCAGATACCGTAAGAATCTATTATTCTCTAGGCAGCTTATCAGGTTGTCTCATATGCAGATGCAGATGTTCAGTCTCAGGGAGCTTCTATTCCAGTTCTTGATATTGCTGCAGTAAATTATATTCCGGAGGTAGTATGTGTTGTACCTCTAATTGTTCTGGCTGGTTAGCCAGCCGAGGTATCAGTTCGGTCCGAGTGCCTAAAGAGGCTGCATTATTTTACGCGGTTAAACCTTCCGATATTCTTAAGCGATGCATCAGATAATCCCTGTGTAAGTGTTTTTTTTTTAAAATAAAATGATGTCAGCGTATCCTTCAAGCTCTTGATTATATCGAGCCGTATGGTGTTGATTATTCTTTTTTCCAATTTCAGGGTCTAGCCTTGAATTGGTGGGCCGCTCTCTTATTAGCTAACTTGGTTCGATCTTTCTTCTAGATTCGGAAAAAAGTTCCTTTCGTACGGCGAGTGAAATGAAAAGAGTTGCCAGTTTTAGTGGATTAGATAGGGTAGCCTGTCGGTTAGCCTGTTGGTTTCAGAATATGAGATTGAATTCTATAGAATGGCTGAATATGCATTAGAACTAGTCCATGAGCCTTTCTAGAGATTCAAATATTTATTGATGACCTTTCTTTTTCCTTGAGATTCCAGATGGCTCGAGAGATTGAGATTGGGATTTCATTTGATGTTGTTGTTGATATTGCTCAAAGGTATTAGGCATACCATAAGTTAGAGGGGGAAGAGTTAGAGTGGGAGAGCAAGAAATTCTGTGGCCCTGATGGGCAACCATGGTACCTCATTTGGAGGTAAAAGTTCTGATTATTTTGGGAGGTCACCTGCTAGGTTATCTCAACTTGTAGAGCGTGCATCTCAGAGTGCTCGAGTAGTTCATCAAGATTAGACTCAGCTTTCTCTTTATAGCTTTCAACAATCTGTCCAGCTTCCATTCTCTGTGAATCTAGTTATCCTTTGAGGAGTTTTCCCTTACTCCGACGAGCAGTCAGTCGTCTTTTCTCTCGTCATCAGGCACCTGCACAGTCGCAGGGAATTTCATTTAGATCTTAATCAACCAGAGATATGCCCTCATTTAATAAAGGTCGAGAGCAAGGTAGTAGTAGTTCTTCTAGAAGTAATTATTAGGGTAGCGACTCGGCTCAGCCGCAGAGGCAGATCTAAGAACTACAGTCTGGCAGAATGTTGAGGTACCTGATGTAGTACATCCATGTACTTCTTCTTCCATTATATGTGAGTAAGATTTCATTCTTCTGATCGGTCTGGACTTCGTTTATTTTACCATGTTTCCATGGCCTCTTTGGATATTGTTTCTATTAAGAATCGATTGCGGTAGAGGGGTGAGCTTCTAGTAGGATTTATTCAAGGAATTTGTGAGACCCTATTAATTTATCTGGTCTAAATATAAGAGATTTGACAGTGAGTGTCGTTATTGTCTGCCTGGCATCTTGTTGTGCCACCTTCTATTATTATATCAAATTAGTATACCTCTCTTCTCGGAATTCCGTGTTGGTAGGATAATGAGATCCTAATTCGTCACCATCAGAAAGTGTTATCGTTTCTTCCGGTGTAAAGTGGTTAGTAAGTAATATTTGATCTATGTGTCTTCCATGGTTCAAGATGTTTGAAGAGTCATGTTATCCCATGAGCTTATCTGGGTTATAAAAGAGTTTCGGGTAAATTGTCGGAATTTCCTTCTTATTGGGAGGTTAAAATTGGCGTGGATGTTGTTCCATAGAGCTTATTTAATGTCCATTTCTTCAATTGCGATTCTTTGGCTAGCATGAATCGAAAGTAGTCTAGCTCTGGTAGCTAAGCAAATAAGAAGATTAGCTTCCTGAAGCTCTAATTATTTCTATACTCAGTCCGTTTCCATCTCTTCTTTATCCGACAATAGTGAGTTTGGGCGGTTAGTAGCCACTTGTGATATTCCCTGTGTTGAGCTAGAATACGTGTCAAGGTAGCCGGGTAAGCACATTGTTGTGTTTTAAAGTTACAAAAGGTAATGAGAGGTGTCATTTGACCCCCCTGAATTGAGCTATCGAGCAGTGATACTTATGGAAAAGGTATGGAGTTGTGAACTCGAGAGTTGCAACTGTTTGGCAACTCGAAAGGGTAGTTTGGTAACTTAGGTCTGCCTACATTCAGTTTTTAGCCAAATCTTCTTTAGTCCAGCAGACTGTGCGGGGATGATTATTCCTATTCAAATAGTTGTATGAGTTTGTGCTTTAAGTGGAGGAGTCTTCCTCCAAATACTGAATGGTAATACTAAATCTCTAAGGCGTTGATACCCATTTTGTCACGACCCAACCTAGGGCCACGACAGAAACCTACAATGAGTGTCGATCGTTGCTAAACCCACTAATAATCTATTAATGATAGAAATAAGCTGGCAACCTGGTCATATATACGTACCTATCTGCTGAAAGCATAAAGTCTGGAAAGATGACGCGACTTTAACTTGCTGGCAATTAGAACACTGAGCCACAAATTCTGCTATGAAACACTTCATTCCGTCCCGCCAATAAATTTGCTTAAGATCATGGTACATCTTAGTCAAACCTGGATGAAAAATGTATTTGGAATAATATGCCTCTATCATAATCTATCCACGTAAATCTGCAACATCAGGGACACAAAGTCTATCTTTATATATGAGAACACCGTCAGTAGTAACCCTGTATGGCTACTCCGGTTTTCTTCTGGCTATCTGTCTGTATTCTACTAGAATTGGATCCTCATACTGACCCTGTTTTACTACATGGAAATTTAGAGTTAAAGGTCTGGTGCAGCTTGTCGTCCATCCATCATTGGCATATCTCTTTCACACCTCAACTCTTTGAGAAGTTACTTTAGCGTTATAAGTGCGCATGTAATCAACTTTGTTGCTAGTATTCGGCCTCAGCTCATGGTCCAATTACATGTCTCTTTTATTTTCACTTTTTCAAGTCATAATACTTCCAATTCAAAGACAATACCCTGAAGTAGATGTTCAGTCTAAAGATCATTCCTGGTCTGTATCATACTATCCAGTAGTATTTGCATGATCCTTATCCTTATATGATAGACCTTGTTCAGATGAACCTTTGACATATATTAGGATATGAGTATCTACACTCCCACAAGGAGCTTGCGGAACAACACTAACATCAACTGAGATGTTGCATAGTGCGTTCGTAAAAAATAATATAGCTTGCATCAAATCTTCTATAGTGTGTAGTAACAAGGTACTTCAAAAGCTTCCCCTATTGTATCAAGCGTGAGCTAATTTTTAGTTCCATCGACCTGTTCTATATCAAAAGGTATATCGGATGGGTGATTATCGGCTGAATCATGTTAACCCATTCAAGGTTTCATGTATCTTTGTTTCGAAGAAGTAAAACTCTCCTCTCGTGATCGAGGAAGGGTCAGTTTAGTCAAAATAAGTTGGGCAATGGTGTTATCATATTATCAAGATATATTTTGTTCCAAAAGCTCGATATGCGTGTTATAATTCTAATCCTGTTATCAGGAAATAATACCCGTGGAGTAGCTTATGAAGGTCATGCAAGTTCTTTTGCTATCTGTGCGAATCTTTCTTTAGACTTAGGCTCGTTCGGGGACGAACGAGAGTTTAAGTGGAGGAGAATGAAACGACCTCGGTTAGTTGTTTCGGAAGTTAGGACTCCGATTGGCGTGCCGATAATTTTAAAATATTCGTAATATCCATTGGGACTTATTTATAAAATTTAAGCTAAATCAGACATCGTTTGGTAGGCATCGGAAGAAGGTTTCAGTTTTTATTGTCAATAAATATTAAAAAGAAATTTTCGAGCTCGGTTTTGGCGAACGAGCTCCGAATCGAAATTCGAAAGCGTCGTTAGGTTCGTATGATTATTTGTGACTTTTGTGATTTTTCTAAAGTGAATTTCGATGTTGTTCAGCTAGTTTCCGCTAAAATGCCGAAAGTTAAATAATTTGACTTCTTTTCATTTAAATTCGCATCTTGAGTTTCGGGAGTCCGATTTGAGATCCGCCTTCGCGAGTATGTTACATATATTTTGTACAACTTGTATGCAAAAGTTGGAATTATTTCGAATATCGTAGGGCACTGTTTTAATTTTCGTTAAGAATAGAAAATATAATAAAAAGAAAAAAAGACAAAAAAGGAGAAAATGACAAGAAATAGGAAAGGACAAGCTAAGGCAGGCGGTGCTTAGCTTAGAGCTCGCAGGAGCAAAGCAAAAACGAAACATGAGACACAGAGACGAATTGGAAACAGGAAAGCCGAAAAGCAACGGAAAAAATGCCAGAAAATAAGAAAAGGGTCCGGAGAAAAGTAGAATTTTCACCCTGAAACATTCAGGTAATGATCCTAATATATTATTTGAGTTTATTACGTGTGTTTGAATATGTTTTAACGGTAAAACTTGGAATGTTATACATCGTTTTAATAAGTTCAATTAATAGTTTAAAGGGTCAAATGGACCCTGATAATGAAATTGATTATATATTCGTACTCAGGGAGTTATGGGCAACTTATAAATTTAATTTATTTAGGGTTTGGTTATGTGACCATAAACTCCGTATATAGGCATGGCCTGCGTATTGCGTATGCGAATAGGGTATCAGGTTCCTAACTGGATTGCCCTAAGATGTGAGGAATGAAGTCTTTAGCCTAATTTGATATATTTTTCTGCTTATTAAATAGAGTGGGATCGTTTGGAAATGAATCCAAAGGACAAAGCGGTTGTTGAGTCGCATTTGAACGAGGTAAGTGTTTATATCCATTTCTTTGGAGATACCTGGCCTCGTGGATTTTCTACCACGTGTTCCTTACGTGTGTAGTTGCCGTAGGCGTACTCATTACGCCTTAGCTTTGAATTTACATTGTATATTATATGTTATGCCCTGTTGTTGGTATTGCATTGAGCATATGAACATTGCACTCTGGTTTTGAGCATTGCATATACTTCCCGGTTGGCGATGAGAGTCCCGCACCGGTGAAGGATCATTATGATATATACATACCGGTAATCGATGAGAGTCCCTAGCCGGAGAAGGGTCATCATTTCATATACTTCTCGGTAATCGATGAGAGTCCCGAGCCGGTGAAGGGTCATCATTGCATATACTTCCCGGTAATCGATGAGAGTCCTGAGCCGGTGAAGGCTCATCTTTGCATATATCTCCTGGTAGATGATGAGAGTCCCGCGCCAGAGATAGGTATCAGGCATATGTGACTGCATTGCATTGTACCGCATTCATCCCATCTCATTGCACCGCATACTAACTATTGTGTGTATTGTGTTGTGTTTTATGTATGCGGTATGTACACTATGTCGTGGACATATCTCAGTTTGCCTATATATTTCTGGCTCATATTCTGGGTTGCGGGGATCGGGTTGCACGCCGCAACAGTATTAATATATGGATCGGGTCGCACGTCGCAACGGTATAAATATGTGGATCGGGATGCACGCCGCGACGGTATGAATGTATGGATCGGGTTGCACGCTGCAATAGGATGAATATATGGATTGGGTTGCACGCTGCAACAGGATGTATTTCTGATTGATGATATGTTCGAGATACCTATATGTTTTGGCTATCTTACGTTCCCGGTTGTTAATGAGTTTGTCATTCCATACGTGTTTCTAGTTATTATCTGGCTCCGCCTTTTCATAACTTAAATAAGAGGCATTTGGTTTATCTGTTTCTTTTCTCCCTGGCTAGCTATCCTATTCTTTGAGGTGGCTAGTCTGCCCCATTTATTGAGTCCTTTTGACTCACCCTTGTTTGTTGTTTGGTTCTTGTCTATCTATTTCATTTCGGGAGATTCGCTCAAGGATTGAGTTCGGCACGTTGTGAAGGAGCGAAGACGACTTCAGCTGTCAGGGTGAGCCAGCTTTCATTTCGGATGGCCACTAGTTTATTGTTTATTATTTCAGTTGCAGTTTGCTCCCTTCAGGAGGTATTCGTCTTCTTCTGTACTCTTAGATGTCTAGTCTGGATAGCCCTAAACCTAGTATGTCGGGTAGTCAACTGTAATTTCTTTTGTACAGCTTAGAGGTATCAATATGTCTGTGCTTTGGTTTTAAGTCTTGTCCTTATTTATGAATTGTTATATTTATTTTCCTAATTTAATTTATAAGGGTTCGCCCGAGCCGGTGAAGGGTCATCTTTGCATATATCTCATAGTAGACGATGAGAGTCCCGCGCAGGAGATAGGTATCAGGCATATGTGACTGCATTGCATTGTACCGCATTCATCCCATCTCATTGCACTGCATACTGACTATTGTGTTGCGTTTTATGTATGCGGTATGTACACTATGTCGTGGACATATCTCAGTTTGCCTATATATTTCTGGCTCGTATTCTGGGTTGCGGGGATCGGGTTGCACGCCGCAACGGTATTAATATATGGATCGGGTTGCACGTCGCAACGGTATAAATATATGGATCGGGTTGCACGCCGCGACAGTATGAATATATGGATCGGGTTGCACGCCGCGAAAGTATGAATATATGGATCGGGTTGCACGCCGCAATAAGATGAATATATGGATTGGGTTGCACGCCGCAACAGGATGTATTTCTGATTGATGATATGTTCGAGATACCTATATGTTTTGGCTATCTTACGTTCCCGGTTGTTAATGAGTTTGTCATTCCATACGTGTTTCTAGTTATTATCTGGCTCCGCCTTTTCATAATTTAAATAAGAGGCATTTGGTTTATCTGTTTCTTTTCTCCCTGGCTAGCTATCCTATTCTTTGAGGTGGCTAGTCTGCCCCATTTATTGAGTCCTTTTGACTCACCCTTGTTTGTTGTTTGGTTCTTGTCTATCTATTTCGTTTCGGGAGATTCGCTCAAGGATTGAGTTCGCCACGTTGTGAAGGAGCGAAGACGACTTCAGCTGTCAGGGTGAGCCAGCTTTCATTAAGGATGGCCACTAGTTTATTGTTTATTATTTCAGTTGCAGTTTGCTCCCTTCAGGAGGTATTCGTCTTCTTCTGTACTCTTAGATGTCTAGTCTGGATAGCCCTAAACCTAGTATGTTGGGTAGTCAACTGTAATTTCTTTTGTACAGCTTAGAGGTATCAATATGTCTGTGTTTTGGTTTTAAGTCTTGTCCTTATTTATGAATTGTTATATTTATTTTCCTAATTTAATTTATAAGGGTTCGCCCGACGGGTCTAGGGAAGGATGTCGGGTGCCCGCACGGCCTAACCAGATTCCGGATCGTGTCAAATTGACCCCGCGGGTAGACGAATGTACCAACATAATGCTCCCTTCTCCAAAGATTCGCCGAACGTTTTCAAGAATATCGACTCCTTTTCTATTTTTGTTAAATCATTGCTCAAAACCATCGGCATGTATTCGGTTACATGTTCAACGGGGTCGGTTGTTCCATCATATTTTCTCAAAAATTGAATCTGAAAAGTCTTTGGAGTTGGCGCCAGAGTAGCCTCAGGTTTGTATGGAAATTGCCTGTATTGGTCAATATCAAGCGTCTTTTGGGTCTTTGTTACTCCAAGGACGCTTTCTAGCCGTTTCTCCACTCGCGCCTCCACTCGAGCCTCGACTCTATCTTCGATTTCTTTGCTCAGTTTTTCAACATCCACCGAAGAGCTAGCCTCTGCTATATTGGGAACCATTCTGAAGTATGTCGTTGTGCTCGGTACTGTGCCCAAACCCTCAGATGTGGCCCCGTTGGGAGGTCCTCCTATTGTCGCGCCCGTAGAAACGAAGGTCGGGATGCCTCCACCTGGAGCCATGGGTGGGGCTCCATTTGGAGCAGAACTATTCCTTGCCTCTAACGAAGCACGAAATTTGGAGTTGATGATAGTCTGTTCGACTAGCTATTCTTGAAGCGCTTTCAGGGTTCGGACGACAAATGCCTGGAAGGCCTCATTGGACCCCGAAGAGGAGGGGTCAGCTACTGGTGGCACTACAGGGGCATTGGAGTTTGGGTTCGCATGAATACCAGTCTGTCCATCGGGAGTTGACTGAGGTTTAACGGAATTTCCATCATTGTAAACCATTTTTCAAGTGAAAACAAAATCTGAACGAAGAAAACGTTCAACTTTGGAAAAAATCGTAATGCTTGTATCCCCATAGACGGCGCCAATTTATATTGGCCTAAACAGTTTTAAGATTATAAATCGAATTTGGTTCGAGAACACAAGCAATTCAAAGTATCAAAGTTGAAACAATAGTGATGAAGACGATAAATATGTGTAAATAAATGAGATTTCAATATATGTGGGTAAGTACAAATTTGGGCAGAGTTTCTGTATATATTTTTTAATGAATACAACATAAGAAATGAGGCTATTTATAGATGCATAAGCCTTGATCAAGTTTCCTATTTCTGTCCATTCTCAGGCCCATGTTGCATACCTCTGATAATGGAGTTAGTGGGCTAAAGTAGTGGAGGATCGTGCACCTTTGGCTGAAGTTGTCTACCGAAGTCCATAGTGATGACCTCGGTGGTGCGAGCTTGCTGATCGAACGAGGCGGAGTCTCACCGAGCCTTAACTGGGAACCTATCTTTGGCGGCTGACTTCGGCTAACCTCGGTATCTTCGTTATTAAATTCGGTCTTCTGTTTCTAAATCATATGTTCGGTTAGCTTCACTCCACACAACCAATGTATCATGTGCGCACCAATTTTTACCCAATACATGTATGCCACTTAGCACATATTTCATCTTTTCTGGAGCTTGAGTACACATACGTACAGATATTGAGTCCGGGATAATGATATGAAAAAATTATAGTTCAAGGGTACTGTAAACAAGGGATAATTTAAATATGCAACTACCAAACAAGTGATAGTTTAAGGAGGTTTTAAGCCATTAGCTCTACTTATAACTTAACTATGATCAAGTAACAAATTTGCATCTGGCATCTATTTTGCATTTACTCTACAATATTCGAGGTAAAAGTAAAATTTACGTACATCTCACCCTCCGCGGACTATACATATAGTTGTGGGGTTATACTGGCTCACCGTTACTACTACCATATTACAAACCTCTTTTGTGCTAAATCGATCATCTGAAAACCGAGGTTGAGGCTATAACCAACCAACCAACCACAATTACAGCTTGTTTGGATGGTTGTAACCCATGGTATGGTATTGTACTGTTACCATGGGTACGACTTTTGATTGTTTCTTTAATTAACATTGTATGGTATCGTTAAATATATGGTTATGTAACCATGAAAACGATCACTTTATGTAACAACCGATTTGGTGGGATAGTGATGTTTGGCATATTATGCCTATATTTCCTTAATATTTCCTCATGTTTGGATACTTTATTCGCGCGTTTTCTAGTTTACGAATGTGATTTTGCACTGATTTTACGTCGTATGATTGTAGATTGTTATGAAGTGCAATTGGAGCTTTAAAGAGCCTGATCGAGCAAGAAAAGATTGGAATTTGATTGAGGATTGGATCGGGCACACGAAGGCACGACACGAACCAAGCTGCGAACGGCGGAAACAAAAAAATAGCCTGGCACCATAGGTGGCGCGGTGGCTAAGGCGCTTGTATTTCGATGGGTTCTGCTTGTGTGCGCGCGTTCGGGGGCGCGGGGCGCTAGCTACAGCGCCCCTGGAGCGTTTTTGGACTTCCTATTTCGTCTAGGCTTAGGTGTAACTTATTACTAGACCTTTGTAAACCCTATAAATACTCTTTTACTTCATTTTTTAAGGGAGTTCAGACTTTGGAGCAACTTGAGAGCACCATACTTCATTGAAAAGGGGTTTAATTACTATTCTTTCATATATTTAATCTATTACATCATTATTTCATCAATTCATTTCCTTGTGATTATGAATATGCGTGGCTAAATCTTACATTCTAGGGTTAGAGTATTTCATGAAAGTTGATGTTTGAAGATTGATTCCCATTAATTGAATCCCATAACGGGTTACTTATTCTTTCTTGATTTCACTTGCTTAATTATTAGAGCTCGATAATTATGCATTACCAATAGTTTTTAGATTGAACTCGAAAGAGGGAATTTATGAACGCAATAAAAAAGAGTAGGGCTAGTTTGTGAACCCGGGCATCGGGGAACCAATTTGTGAGTAGGATAGACATATACTTGCTCGCCTAGCTTAACTAATTACAGAATTCGTTAATGCGTGCATGTGATTCAACCCATAGACATATAGGGATTGAAGTAGCCTGCATAGACTGTGAAGAATCGAAAGGTTTTCACGGGTACATTTACTCTGTTAGTTAGTAATCCGGGATTTAAGAAATGGAATCAATTGGAAAACTCAACTAGATTGTTCGTAACTCTGACCCTGGACCGTCTCCTTAATATTGTTTACAACCAACGTTTGCTCCATTGTTTGACTGAATTTCTATCATTTTATTTACTGCTATTTAGTTACTAAAACTCTCACTATTGAAAAAGATCCCTGAATAGTTGTTAGAAGTTGTTTGTTAAGCGTCAGTCTGAATAGTCCTCGTGGGAACGATACTCTACTTATCATTTTATTACTTATCGGCCGCGTATACTTGCGTGTGCGTTGGGAGCAACAAGTTTTTGGCGCCGTTGCCGGGGACTAAACAATTGACTGTTTTCTTTTCAGACGATTACTTATTATCTATTCAGGTTTAATTTTTGTTTTGAGTTTTGTGCTGTTTCAGGTATTAGGTCCTGCTTGATCTTTACCTACAGGAATGGCAGCAGAACGAGCTTTAGCTGTGCGAGATGTTGCTCTCCTCAGCCTGGAGGGAGTAGCCTCGAGCATAGTTAAGCCTAAAATTACTGAAAACTTTGAGATTAAGTCCGGCATGATACAACTGTTACATGTGACTGGACAATTTGCTGGATTACTTAGCGAGGATCCACAACAAGATATTCAGAATTTCTACGAGATCAGTGATACTTACACACCGACGGGAGTTCCTATTGATTATGTGCGCTTGACATTGTTCTCGTTTTCACTGATTGGGGCAGCAAAGAGGTGGTTAAAGGCTGAAAAGTCTGGGTCTATCACTACTTGGGATAATTTGGCTAAGAAGTTCTTAGCTAAGTTTTATCCATCTGCCAAGACAGCCCGGCTGAGGAGTGAAATTATGTCCTTCAGACAGATAGAAGGAGAGTCTTTGTATTAAGCCTGGGAGCGGTTTAAAGCTTTACTGAGAGATTGTCCACACCATAACCAATCAAATGAGGTACTGGCACACACTTTTGTTGAAGGTTTGAATGCTCATACCAATATCGTGGTGGATGCTGCTACTGGAGGCCAAGTACTGGCCTTAAACTTTGACCAGATCTATGAATTACTAGACAAGTTTTCGCAGAGCAATCCTGACTAGCAGGGTGATGGTAGAGCTATTACGCAGAAATCTTCTGGGGTACTTCAGTTAGATGCAGTTTCAGAGCTGAGGGCGAAGATGGATGCTATTTCCAATCAAATTAGCAAGCTTGCTCTGTCGCAGACTCAGCAACAAATAGCTCCAATGCAACAACTCTAGAGTTTTTGTGAGGTTTGTGGTCAAAATCATACAACAGAGGTTTGCCCCTCTAATCCAGAGTCAGTTTATTACGTGGGTAATCAAAATAGGCCGCATAGTCAAAATCAGTTTGGTAATGCTTATTATCAAGGCAGTATGAGAGCCCCAAATAATTACCAACCACTTTCAGCTCCACCACAGCAGGTTAGCAATTCAGTTGAAGATATGCTAAAGCAGTTAATGGCAGGCCAGCAGAGAATGATAGCTGACACTGCAGCCCATGCACATGCCATACAAGATCTTATCAATGCTCAAAAGAACCAGGAGCACCAGTTGGGGCAGTTGGTGGGATCAATCAGTACTGTTAAAAAAGGACCTGAGCAATGTCTTGTAGTGACTTTAATTGAAGGTGGAGAGCTGATGGCCAAGTCTGAGGAGAGAGCTGAAATAGAAAAAGTTGAAAAAGTGGAGAAGGTAAAGAAGAAATAAGAGAAAAAGGAGGCACCTCTGCCGCCTCCACCATTCCCGCAGAGACTTATACCATCGAAGGATTTGGCCCAGTATCAAAAATTTGTAAGTATGTTGAAAGAGCTTCAAGTTAACATTCCTTTGACTGATGTGTTTGAATTGATGCCATCCTTTGTGAAGTTCCTAAAAGAGATTTTAGTCAAGAAGAAAAAGCCTCATGAGATAGATACAGTTGAGTTAGTTGAGGAGTGCAGCACAATCTTGAGTAAGTTACCTCCAAAACTTCAAGATCCTGGGAGGTTTACTATTCCTTGCACCATTGGAGGGCATAATATCACTGGTGCATTGTGTGATCTGGGTGCGAGCATAAATCTCATGCCTCTATCTGTTTGCAAAAGGTTAGGGCTAGGAGCAATCAAGCCCTTTTCAGTTACTCTTAAGATGGCGGATGGATCACTCACTCACCCTGATGGTAAGTTGGAGAATGTGTTGCTTAAAGTTGGTAAGTTTACATTCTCTGCTGATTTTGTAGTCCTAGATTATGAAGAGGACCGAGAAGCTCCAATCATTTTGGGGAGACCATTCTTCGTCACCTCGAAAGCACTTATTGACATGGAGCTGGGTGAGATGACTGTTAGAGCGCATGGAGAAAAGGTTACTTTCAAGGTTTATAATGAAAATGAGCACCTAACTAAGGTTGAAGAGTGCTCTATGATTGAAGGTGTCAAACAAGAACATGGAAGTAAACCAAATGACCTGTGTGAGCAGAATGTGGAACAAAATAGCAGTGACACATCACATGTGAAGTTGAAGATGGGTTCTCTCAAGGAGAGGAAGAAAGCAAAGGTTCGTCGTAAGAAGAGAAGACATAAATGCTGGAAGTGAGCTAAAAGTTTCGTCGTGCCACGACATTAACTAAGGCGCTTCTCGGGAGGCAACCCGAGTTTGTACTTGTATTATTTTATTTATAGTGTCACGTAGTTTTTGTTTTTCTTTGGATTGCAGGTTCATGTAATGTCGAGCTTAAGTGTGGGGTGTCCTCACCCCTACCTACTACTGCTGACCTGTTGGGGGAAGTCTGAGTACCTCATACTATATGGAAGCTTGGAGGATGCTAGCACCAAGTACTAGAGCCTTCAGGGATGTTTCTTTTACTCTCGTACTTTATTTGTTGTTCGCACTGAGGACACTGCTTGATTTTAAGTGTGGGGTAGGGGAACTCCCCTTTATTTTTGAGGTTAGGGATGCATGTACCGTTAGGATTTTTCTTTTGTCACTTGACTTTATTTTTATTTGTTTGTTGCTTTAATATATGAAAAAAATTAGAAAACCAAAAAAAAAAAAATTAGAAAACCAATGAAAAATTTCAAAAAAAAATTTCTTTTTAGTCTTTGTTAGTGGTACATGTCATCCATCCCGTGGTTTTTCTTATGGCCTCGGTTCTTTTCCACGGGGAGGCCTTTGAACCGGGTAGTTTTTTATTTTTAGGATTAGAGTAGTTAGTATAGGTGGCCCTAGACGAAAGAGATGGGTAGAATGCTAGGTGCCTTTGATTTGTTTGATACCGGTGGACTTGAACTTATTGCATGTGCCATTTGTGGTGTCTTTTGGTTTTAAATTGTGATGCATGCCTAGAAAAAAAATGGAATGACCCCCTTGAGATGCTTGAGTCCACTCGCTTGACTTTATTGTGAACCTTTGTGCATTAGTGCTTAATTTTCTACAAGTTGCACCCTGTTTGCTTGATTGAGAGTTGTGATGGAACCATTTTGTGTGGATTGTGTGCAATGTATGTTGTGAGACATATTCTTATTTTACTCCATGTTTTCATATTGGTGTCTAGAACTTGCCCCGTGTGTGTGCAAAGCGAAATCCTAGGTTTACTCTAGTCGGGAAATGATACAGGCCTTCTCTTGATTTGCCTACCCTTATATATACACCTTGGACTTGATTGTTGTGATCTCTTTGACTTTTTTGTTGGCACCCACACCCCAAGCCTACCCACTTGTTCTAAATTGCTTTCTTTTGGCCTTTACTCCTTAAGCACTTTAATTGATAATGTGATCTTATTGTGGAGTTGTGGTTGAAATATTGGGAGGTTTTTTAGTGGAACCAATGAGGGGAATATGTAATGAATTGTGTAGTAGTTGATTATGAGCATTGTCAAGGTTGGAAAGAAGTGAATACAAAAAAAACAAATGAAAAAGAAAAAAATTGAAAAAAAAAAGAAAAAGAAAAGAAAAGAATATCCATCCTTGCTAGTGTTGTGCTTAAAAGAACAAATTGCTACTTGTTGAAAAAGGTGTGTGTGAAAGTTGTTGATTGGGTGGCTTTGATGAGACTTGTGCTTAATTTGTATTGTGATGTATTAAAGTGCATAGAGAGGTAGTCACTATTACCCATATGTATCCTACCAGCCCCTTAGCCTACATTACAACCTTTTAAAGTCCTAGTTAATCCCGATTGGAGTGAGCCTACATTAGTGGAGTCCTACACTGCGGGCAAGCCTATGGTACATCATGTGTGACATGTGAACTTTTGATTGAGAGTGAGTGAATTCTTTCAATGCTATTGTCCCCGTTCTATTCTTGATATTCATTGTTGTGTGTGATATTTCGAGGACACTCTCTTGCTTTATTATTGGTGAGGGCGCATAGTTTGCATGAGATAGGTGAAGTTGTGGCTTCTTGGTTGAGTAGATAGGTGTGACTTTGTGGGAGCATGGTTGCAATAAGTTGAGTTTGTGCATTTGAGTTGTCTTGGGGTGGTTGTTCTCATGTTTTTATGTTTGATAAATTATTGGCATGTTTGATGGACCCATAGTAGTCGTGTATGCATTTATTCAATGGTCGGTATCAACCATAGTCATAGGCAGACCTGTTCTACCTAGGTTGGGAAGTTATTTGTGATTGCTCGAGGGCGAGCAAAGGTTCAAGTGTGGGGTGGTGATGTTTGGCATTTTATGCCTATATTTCCTTAATATTTCCTCACGTTTGGATACTTTATTCACGCGTTTTCTAGTTTACGAATGTGATTTTGCACTAATTTTACGTTGTATGATTGTAGGTTGTTATGAAGTGCAATTGGAGCTTTAAAGAGCATGATCGAGCAAGAAAAGATTGGAATTTGATTGAGGATTGGATCGGGCACACGAAGGCACGACACAAAGCAAGCTGCGAACGACGGAAACAGAAAAATGGCCTGGCGCCATAGGTGGCACGGGGGCGCCCCAAAAGCGCCCAGCTTGTTGGCGCGGTTTGGGGCGCGGAGCGTGGCTAAGGCGCTTGGATTTCGACGAGTTCTGCTTGTGTGCGCGAGTTCGGGGGCGCGGGGCGCCAGCAACAGCGCCCCTGGAGCGTTTTTGGACTTCCTATTTCGTCTAGGCTTAGGTGTAACTTATTACTAGGCCTTTGTAAACCCTATAAATACTCTTTTACTTCGTTTTTTAAGGGAGTTCAGACTTTGGAGCAACTTGAGAGCACCATACTTCATTGAAAAAGGGTTTAATTACTATTCTTTCGTCTATTTAATCTATTACATCATTATTTCATCAATTCATTTCCTTGTGATTATGAATATGCGTGGCTTAATCTTACATTCTAGGGTTAGAGTATTTCATGAAAGTTGATGTTTGAAGATTGATTCCCATTAATTGAATCCCATAACGGGTTACTTATTCTTTCTTGATTTCACTTGCTTAATTATTAGAGCTCGATAATTATGCATTACCTATGGTTTTTAGATTGAACTCGAAAGAGGGAATTTATGAACGCAATAAAAAAGAGTAGGGCTAGTTTGTGAACCCGGGCATCGGGGAACCAATTTGTGAGTAGGATAGACATATACTTGCTCGCCTAGCTTAACTAATTACAGAATTCGTTAATGCGTGCATGTGATTCAACCCATAGACATATAGGGATTGAAGTAGCCTGCATAGACTGTGAAGAATCGAAAGGTTTTCACGGGTACATTTACTCTGTTAGTTAGTAATCCGGGATTTAAGAAATGGAATCAATTGGAAAACTCAACTAGATTGTTCGTAACTCTGACCCTGGACCGTCTCCTTAATATTGTTTACAACCAACGTTTGCTCCATTGTTTGACTGAATTTCCATCATTTTAATTACTGCTCTTTAGTTACTAAAACTCTCACTATTGGAAAAGATCCCTGAATAGTTGTTAGAAGTTGTTTGTTAAGCGTCAGTCTGAATAGTCCTCGTGGGAACGATACTCTACTTATCATTTTATTACTTGTCGGCCGCGTATACTTGCGTGTGCGTTGGGAGCAACAGATCGCGTCGTTCCCTATTTTTCTTACCTATCATGCCCTCACTTATTTTTTAATATTCTCATTTTACCCTTTACCTTATTTTCAATTATTAAACCACGGTAAACAATAAAATTTATCCAAACATTGTATAACACAAAATAATACAATATCATACGATACTATACAATAACACGTTATGAAATGATGGGTAACAACCATCCAAACAGAGTCTTAGTGATTGCAAAATGTTAGGTCATTACTTTCACACCACCTACATTGAAAAAGTAACACCGCTATTTTATTATGTTGTCAGCAGTTACACGCAATAATCAATCGACTAACACAATGTGTTTATATCCTATTTGAGTGATAGCCACAATGAGACATTAGATTGGAGAAAATATAGATAGTCAACCCAAGAAACGAGGGAAGGGGACTCTCTCTCACTTCTTAATCAAATTTAAATGCATTTGACATTCAAAAAACGCAACAGCATCTTAATATATTGGGGACCCAAGAAAAATATGAACGTCATTCCCAACGTGGGGACTTGCATGGCAACCAATAGTAGTAGCAGCTTCCTAGAAATCAGTGTCTTCTCTCTCACTGTAATACGTTACACAAAGTTCACGAGAAGCAAGATTACTGTTTCTGAACACTAATTTGTCTCTACTCTTTCTCATTTCTGGCTCTTCTCAAAATCCCCACTTACTGTTCAGATATGCATCCACACATCCCTGAAAACTAGTGGCAAGCATGCTTCACTCTCGCAAATATGAGCTAATGCTTGTAGGAATCTATTTTCTTGTCCTTCAAAATTACCAGTTATATGATGAAGGAAAACTAAGAAAACTATGTACGGTTATCCTACTCACCTTGCACATTAATTAAGTAGGAATTTCCTTCCTGTATTTCGAATCAATCAGAATAATTGAGGAATATGTGTATGTATATCTCTACACATACAAATATATACTCCATCCGCCTCAAAATGAGTGTCTGGTTTGACTTGATGTAGAGATTAAGAAAATAAAAAATATTTTTGAATCATGTGGTTTATAATTAAAATTGTGTGTAATGTGGGTCAGTGTCTTTAAATCTTGTGGTTCAAAATAAATGTTGGATTTAAAAAATTATCAAATATGAGAAAAGACACTGTTTTGGGACAAATTAAAAAGGAAAGATAGACACTTATTTTGAGATAGATGAGTATAAGTATTGGTAAATTGCCAACAAAAAGTTGCTCTAAGAGTCATTCGTAAAAACATTGACAATCTCGCAAGAAGAGAGTGAATACTTGATTACTACACTAGTAGAGTTTAAATGTGCATGTCTAGCCCTCTAGACATAATCAACAATTGCGGAAAAATTGCAAAGTCAAATATTCATAACCAAATATGAATTAGTAATCGTGAAAGAATGATTAACACAAAACAGAAAAATTTGTTACAGCAAGCATTAGTTATCCAACTGTTTGGAAGAAGAATTAAGCAAATAATCTCAAGAATTGAATCGGTATTAGATTCAGATGGAAAAGCTAATCATGTTTGCTTTAGACTACAAGAAAGTTTATCTATCATTATGGACAAGCAGAAAATGCAAACGCGTAAAGTTACTAGAGGTTGACACTATTAATTTCATGTTTGAAACTTTACTACTCCCTCCGTCTCATTTTATGTGGCACCATTTGACCGGACACGAAGTTTAAGAAAATAGAAATTGGCCTTGTAAAGTTTCTTTATTCTTGAAAAAGTAATAAAAAGAATATTTGAGTAATAAAAAGTTGTTGGTAGCTTTAAAAGTATGTAGGGTCCAACAAGAGTAAAATAAATATGGTACATTAAATAGTTACATCAAATAAGAAAATGTGTCATTCTTTTTTGGACAAATAAAAAAGGAAATGATGCCACATAAATTGAGACAGAGGGAGTAATATACAATACTTTATAAGCTTTCTGAGAGGTCTCTCTTAGGACCCGTTTGTCCATGAACATTTTTTCATTTTTTTTTTCAAAAAGTTTTTGAAAAACATGTTTGTCCATGAAAAACTGTCATTTGGAGATTTTTTCAAAAACAGATTTTGAAAAATCAAAAAGTGTTTTTAACCACTTTTTCAAATTTTTCCAAAAACTACCTTTTCTCCACTCACAAAACTTCAACTTTTTTTTCAGTTGAAATATATGTCCAAACACAACTTCAACTTCCAAATATCATTTTTCAACTCAACTTAAAAAACTCTTTTTCAAATATTTTTTGGAATCTGTAGCCAAACGGCCACTTAGAGAAGCTGATATTCCAAGAAAAAAAAACACTTTGGCTAACGGGGAAGAAAAAAATGGAAGCAGAAACAGAGGATGTGTTAATATAGTAATGGGTTCCGTGAGATTTTTGTATAACGTGAAGTCAGTGTTTTCGTATAACTTAAAGTGAGTGCGTTACAGACTAGGATGATTTTATTTTCAAGAAGAAACAGTTGCCTAATCAGTCCCAGGAACCACACTATTTTTTTTTATTACTTATCTGTTATCTTAGATTCTGTTCCATCTTTTTTCTGTATTCATTTCCCTTTTTTCTATTCTACCATTAGTACTTGTTTGACAACTTACAGCAGGCTCCACATTAAAGAGATTTGTTTTTTAATCTTAGTCAAATAGGTCAAGGGTCAGGAGCATTTAGGTACTACATAACTGCTTAATCTCATCAAGGAATCCAATTCTTTTTATTGATTCCACTTGTGTTGCCAAGCCGGTGACCCACGTGGTTCAAGTAGAGAAATATATATGTTTTACTACCTTTCTAAAGCATAAGCAAATGAAGTTTACGTAGATATGCTTTTACTACCTTTCTGAGACAAAACATTCCTCACTTATGGTTCATAAAAGGAATTCATCAAAATGATTGCAACAAGACACATGAACGCCACTATTTAGAGATTGCAAAAACGAAGAAGCCCATAGCAGGAATATTAACACTTTTAGCCAAGTTATGGCGCGCCATACAGAGGTCGTTGCACATGAGATAATGTTCACTTGTGATCAATCCGCCCTATGAGCGGACAAGGGATTTTTATAAAAAGGATTCATCATCCACTAAATATATAAAGGAAATAAATTGAATATTGTATATACACTGTGATTTTCAGCCAAGGAGATTCAAATAAACCTCATTGTGCCTCTTAGCTTCACCATGCATGCTATATTGCGGTGTAAGCTTGCCCTAGTTGATTGGGTGGGGGTATTAACCACTATGATGTACGTATTGTGCATAGGTGGTGGAGCTAGAAATCAGGGGCTGATTGGGTGGGAGTCTAAAGCCAAACTTTAATTTTATGCAAAGTTATAATAATTTTTTTAAGGAAATGTAAAGAAAAAAGATAATAATACGTATTTAGACCCGATGCCTCTATCAATTTATAGGTAAAGGATTTAAAGGATGATTCACACTCGGCAGTTTTGTTTAAACACTAAAATCAGTCAACAATTCCAAATGCTATGTATTATTTTTTTTGTTAGTTTATAAAGAATTATACACCACTTTTCTACTTAAAATACAAAAATCTTTCAAAAAAAAAATAATTAAATCTACTATGGGTAAAATTTGGGGCCCTTAAGAGGGTGAGGTCCAAAGCAATTGCTTTAGTTGCTTCACCTTTTGACCGTCACTGCCAGCAATTCTAACAACGAAAAAAAATAGACACTACAAGTTTTTCTCATATAAAGGGTTTCCACGAGTTATATATGTGAATATAAATATTTTATTTATAATATATACATAATAATAATTCGGTAAAAAGGATTCAATTGAATACATTAACAATACTTAGCTCTTAAATGACACAAAACCAACCTATTACGACAAACTAGTAAAACCCACTGCAGCTCCTAATCCTACTACAACTATTATTACTATTATCCAAGATCCAAGCCTACCTCCTAGCACACAAATCTGTCCAATAGATGAAGATGGCTTGAGTGATAGCATTTCTTTTACTCAGGAGGAAAAGCAAAGAATTTATGCGCCATGGTTAAACTCGGTCATAATCAAATTGCTTGGGAAGCGGCTACATCACCAATATTTAAATGAAAAACTCAAGTACATGTGGAAACTTTCAGAAAATTTTCCACTAATCGATTTAGGAGAAGACTACTATATTGCAAAATTTCATAAACATGAAAGCATGCATAAAGTTCTCACTGAAGGACCATGGTTTGTAAATGGCTTCTTCCTAACTATTCGATGCTGGGAACCAAACTTTGTTGCATCTGAGGTGAAACTCTTGTCCAGTGCCATTTGGATCCGTCTTCCCAATTTGCCTACGAAATTTTTCGATGAAGGTATAATGAGAAAAATAGGAAACAACCTTGGCAAATTATTAAAAATTGATTTCAAAACTTCTACAGCTCTTCGAGCCAGGTATGCCAGGTTGTGCATTGAAGTCCCATTAGACATTCCAGTTAAAAGCTCAATTTTTCTTGAACACCATAAACAAAGTGTTGTTTATGAAGGCGAAAATCTCCTGTGTAAAAATTGTGGTCGCTTAAGTCATCTTCAAAACTCCTGTCCATACTCCCTCCCTAATGATCTTCCCTCTACGTCTTTAAACTCTCAAATCACTCATCAACAAAAATTAAAAATGAAAGAAGGGGTTTTTGAATGGCAAACTGTCTCTTTCCCAAAAAAGAAGAAAAATCATAACAATCACACTTCTTTTTCAAATTCCCCAATTATTGACATCTCCTCCAAACACGGATCCTCTAAAATACCTATTGCAGCCGCGAATGGTAAGAAGCCAGGTATGTCTCCTAACTTGTCTTATTTTAAAGAAATACCTAAACTATCTAAAAACCCTAAGCCAATTTCTACTCCTATAAATTTTAAAAATAATAAATTCTCTACCTTAACTTCCATTAATTCAGAACTTACTTCTAACGTGATTAGTAATGACATGCAACTTGATAATTACCAAGCACAAACATTGTCTACAACTACTGATAATGCTCCCACTAGCCCTATACACGAAACCATGCAATTTTCGTCAATTCCTATGCATTCTTTGACTTTGCATGCTGACATCACTGCTGACACACTTGCTCACGTGGAGCTGCCGAATAAAGAGTCTCCCTACGATACAAACACTAAAAACAAAACGAACACTATGTTGTTTTCACCAAATTCTGCAAAAGAATTTAACACACCCAAAAATATTCTTCTACTCCTTCTGTTTACGTAAGCAACCCTCCTATACTTACTACACCGCCCACCCAAGCCACTTCATGCATAAACTCACCTGACAACCTAATTCCTAAAGCCTGCCACTCTTTACCTATGACCAACTTTAGTTACCTACACAAGTCATTGACCATGCATGATGATTACACATTTTCATCTCCCTCTCACACTATAACCCCAAGCTCAAATGACGAAACCCTCTCTAAGGAAACAGCTTCGACTCCAAATAAAGGAGCTTTACAAACTGCATCAAGTAAGAAAGTAGAAACTGTCCAATATGAATCAAAACATGATCCCTCCACTGAATCAAATACCACCACTACTTCAACCTATGATTTTTACTCTTCCTACTCCTCAAAATCTAGTTCCACAGTCTTGGTTGGAGTCGACCCTTTGGGGTCAAGCGATTTCGATCCCATCAGAGATCATGGGACAACCAGCTCTTGTTGTGATACAAAATCCTGCTTTTCTTGCAGCAATTGTAAGCGAAGGAATGCATCTTACGATGCAAAATTACATGAACAACATGTGGCCACAATTCAGGCAGGGGATGCACCACCAGGAACCTCCTCTACACGACCTCCCATTTTTTCCTCCACGTGTTTTTCCTCCAGAGAATCCGATCTTCATCCCTTGGGACCTAGCACAGAATCAACCACTACAGGGTCAAAGAATGGAGAATATGATGGCACCACAGATAAACAACCTGGGAGTAAATGTACCCCCCATGCAAATGGAAATGGTGAACCCTCCTCCACAGCCACCCATGCAGATAGATGTACCACCACCTCCGGCGCCACCTCCTTCTCCGGAACGCCATCCCAATGCACAAGAACAAGAAAGAAATGTGGGGAGAGTGTTAGAACAATTCGCAGCAAGGGGGAGGGAGAGTCAAGTGGAGTTCGTAAACCTAAAGGAAATAGCTATCATGTTATTCAAGGAAAAGGTAGACAAAAAGGTAATTTTCACTGGTCATCCCTCCCTTTACAAGTGCTCACTGGATGTGAGAGCACCTGCCAATCGAATAGTGGGGAAATACGCAGTAGTATTGAACCCAACTCTTAGAACTGACCCAGAAATGGATATGATATATGATGTAAACCCTAAACCTAATAATATGGTTAACATGAATAGACAACTTAATATTATAATTTGGAATGTTAGAGGATCAAATAATGCAGAGTTTAACAGAAACTTTGAGGTTCTTCTAGATATTCATAAGCCAGTTGTGGTAGCCTTGCTTGAAACAAAAATGGACGACCACCATGACCTGCGTGTTAGATTTGATTTCACGGATTATGCTGAAGTACCAGCTGTTGGTCGTTCTGGGGGAATTTTGCTGCTCTGGAAAACTGACCTAGTAACTGTTACTAATGTTAACATCAATGGTAACGAGGTACATGCTATGATCAAGGTAAATAACTCTACTCTTCAAACTCCTTGGTTTTTTTCTACTATTTATGCTAGCAACTCTTGTACAAATCGTAATATGTTATGGCATGATCTAGCTAGTATATATGATAATTATAAGGGTCCCTGGCTTATTGGTGGAGATTTTAACCAGATTTTATCCCAAAATGACAAACTTGGAGGGCGCCCTATTATAGCTAGAAATGCAAATAGTTTTTGGAACTGTATCAACTATTGTAACCTAGTTGATTTAGGTTTTAAAGGTCCTAGATATACTTGGTCCAATCATAGTAAACTAAAAGCAAATCTTATTATGGAACGATTAGATAGATGCTTAGCTAACAATGATTGGATCACCTTGTTTAAGGATGCATCAGTAATTCACTTGCCTAAAACCTATTCTGATCATCATCCTAGTCTTATTAGTCTCAATAAAAAACCTATTAATGGTAGAAAACCGTTTAGATTAGAAACTATGTGGGCTTCTCATCCAGACTTTCGCAACATTGTCAACTCTGCCTGGCTGAATAATACCTTCTATGAAGCCTCTAAAACCTTCGAGGAAGAGATTACTATTTGGAATAAAACTGTCTTTGGAAATATCTTCAAGGAGAAATCTATTCTCTTGGCTAGGATTAATGGTATTCAATCTTCTCCTAAATTTTCTACTAGTCACTTCCTCCAAAATTTAGAAAAGAAATTAGTAACTGATTTTAATAACCTTTTGAAAAATGAAGAGGAATTTTGGCGCCTCAAATCTAGAATAAATTGGTTTAACCAAGGGGATGCCAATACAAAATTTTTTCAGGTTACCACCTTAAATCGTCGAAGGAAGAATAAAATTACTCACTTTCAGGACGATAATGGTAATATTATTTTTGACCATACTGCGATAGCAAATCATGTTACCTCCTACTTTGCTCAACTCTTTCACACAAGTCAGCTTTCTAGTAATCTTGATCCTCTCAAGGTTGAATCTGCTTGGTATAATAAAACGGATCTTTCAAATCTCCATCGTCCTTTAACTGATAATGAGATCACTCAGGCAGTTTTCTCCTTTCAACCCTATAAAGCTCCTGGTCCATATGGGCTACATCCTTTTTTCTTTCAGAAATATTGGGACATCATTGGCCCCTCAGTCAAAAGTTTTTGCTATCAAGTTTTCTCTTCCAATACTATCCCCCAATATGCAAACTCTACTTATCTCTGCTTAATCCCGAAATTCAAAAATGCTGTCAATCTTAAAAACTTCAGGCCTATAGGTTTATGTAACACAATTTACAAGATCATTACTAAGATTATCTCAAATCGTATAAAACCTCATTTGGATAATTTGATCAGCCCCTGTCAATCTAGCTTCCTGAAAAATCGAAGAGCTTCCGATAATGCTATTATAATTCAGGAAATTTTAAACAAATTCTCCCATATGAAAGGTGCAAAAGGTAAGATGCTGGTCAAAATTGATCTTGAAAAAGCTTTTGATCGCCTTGAATGGTCCTTTATTCGTACCATGCTAGCATTCTTTAAATTCCCTCCTAGGATCTCAAAGCTCATTTTATCCTGCGTCTCATCCTCATCTATATCAATCCTCGTTAATGGATCTAAGACTCCTTCTTTCTACCCTACTAGGGGTATTCGTCAAGGAGACCCCATGTCCCCTTATATCTTTATTCTTTGTCTGGAACTCCTATCAGTTTATATTAATCATAAGGTCGATCTAAACATGTGGAATCCAATTAAATTATCACCCCAAGGTCCTGAAATTTCACATCTCCTATTTGCGGATGGCGGATGATCTTACTTTTATGTCTAAAGCTAATGATAGGTCGGCCATTTCTATAAAAGAAACTCTAGACCTTTTCTGTGATCTTTCTGGGGAAAAAGTTAATACCTCCAAATCTAAAATAGTTTTCTCTCGAAATGTCACTCCCCAGATTGCAAGACATCTGGGTTCCATCCTAGAAATGAGCATTAGTAAGTCTTTTGGTAAATATCTTGGCTTTCCTATGCTCAGTTTTAAACCGAGGCATAAAGATTATCAATTCCTTATTGACAATCTTCAATCAAAACTCTCAAATTGGAAAACAAATTTTCTAAACATGGCAGGAAGAGCTACTCTTATCAAGTCAACTCTGAATACAATTCCCAATCACATAATGCAATACCATTTCCTTCCAGCCAGGACCCTCAAGACAATAGACAAAATCCAGAGAAATTTTCTATGGGGTACTACTTCTTCGAAGAAAAAGCTCCATCTTATTTCTTGGGATACAGTTACTAAACCTAAACACATGGGAGGCCTGGCTATAACCATAGCAAAAACGAAAAACCTAGCCTTGCTAACTAGTCTAGCTTGGCGATGTTTTTCTTCATCCTCCTCCCTCTGGGCTCGTGTTATTATTAATAAATATGTTTTTAATCAAATTACCCAGTCCAAACCTTTTATCTGGAATAATATTTCCACAGTCTGGCCAATTTGTAATGACCATTCTCATTGGATTTTGGGCAATGGTAAATCTATATCTTTTTGGAATCAAAGATGACTTCCTAATAGAACCCCTATTAGAAAATTCATTAGTGGTCCCCTAACGGTGGCTGATACCAACCTTAAAGTTGCTGACGTTATCTTTAATCCAGGTCAGTTATCTTTTGACCTACCTGACAGTATTACAACCTACCTTAATCATCTTCTCCCCAACTCCAAATACTCTGATATAGACTATCCTATATGGAATCTTAATAGCAATGAGCTTTTCTCTATCAAATCCACTTATGGTACAATTGAAGCCCATACTCCCATTAGTCAAGATTTTAAATGGATTTGGTCTATTAATACTCTCAACAAAATCAAATTCTTCCTCTGGCAATGCCTTCATAATAGGCTTCCTACTCGCTCTTGCCTGTACAAAATTGGTATAAACATAGGTTTTACCTGTCCTGCTTGTAAACTAAATGTTGAGGACCTCTTTCATATTTTTGTGGACTGTCCTCTTGCTAGACACTTTGGGATAGTTGTTCTATCAATTTGAACCTTACTAGCTGTAGAGATTGGATGTCTAGGCTTAAAAACCTCTCCCCTAAACTAAACTCGAACTACTATGGCTGGCATGAATTTTTATCTTTTGCCCTTTGGCACCTATGGCTCAATCGTAATAATAACAATATCAATAATTTGAACAAATCCATAAACCTTGGCCATATCCGCTCCAAAATCCTAGAATCTATATTCCTCACTAAAAAGGATATCAGAAGTAAATGCCATCTTAACATTAGTGTATCATGGTTTCCTCCTCCTCCTGGGACTATCAAGCTTAACAAAGATGGAGCCTACTCTCAAATTCAAGATAGAGCTAGTGTTGGTGGTGTTTTCCGGAATATGAATGGTGATTGGATCCTAGGCTTCCATAAAAAAGTCCAGGGGCATAACCACTTGCATGTAGAACTGTTAGCCTTATTTCATGGGTTAACCCTAGCAATCCACCAGAATTTTACTTCATTAGAAGTCGAAACTGACTCAACTGACTTATTGCGATTAATAGATAAACCAACCCCTACTTATGCTTCTATTATTTTAAATTGCAGGTCAATGATGATCCAGCTGAACGTGCCAACCATCAGGCATAACTTTCGGCAAGGCAATAGAGTAACTCATCTCTTGGCTAAAGGAGCTCCCTATCAGTCTACCATCTTTTCTATCCACTATGCAGTGCCTCCGGATTTTGTCCAGCAATGTTTGTTGGAAGATAGAGAGGGCACTTCTTTTACCATTAGGTCATCGGATAATATTTGTGTTATGTTGTCTACGTTAGGGAATTTAAATGCGCTCAATGCCATTTCTTCCCTTAGTAATGTTGGTTGTAATAATAGTGGTACGGCTTCTCGTAACAGCTGTATAAACGCTTGCTGTAATGTTTCGTAAGTTTTTCTAATATTAAGTCATGTTTCTACCAACAAAAAAAAAAAGCTCTGTCCCTGCGAGCAATTGCCAGATTCTAAAAGTAACCTCCACGGCTCCACCGTAAAAGTGATTACAAGAATATGATTAGAGAAAGGCACCAAGGTGCAAGACAAAATTTGATAACTCTTAGCCCTCCCATACAAATATAGATTTGAACCAAGAATGTCTGTACGTTGTGTTTTGGTTTTATGCAATGATATTGTAATTAGTAATGCATAGCATGTTTTCATAAACTTCATGTCTAAGCTATTAGAGATGATCCGTCCAATTTTTCTTATCATTTTTAAAGAAAAAAAATTCTACTTTTACTTGTCATTTTAAAGATTTAATAATAGCTTCTAATTTTATCCATACCATTAAATAACTATTTCTCAAATTATAATTAAATTTAAATTTACAAAAATAAGTTAATAAGTATATTAAATTTATTTATGATTTTTTTATGAGTATAAATAGTAAACAAATGACAATTAAAAATGGATGGAGAGAGGTGTGATTTATGCTTGGACGTTATGGTGCACGTGCACCCATCCTGTTTGACTTGATAATATTGTAATTTTCGTTAAGTTGGAAGATCTATAACTTTTGTAAAGTTGGATTGTAATTTGGAAAGTTTTCAAAACTAGTCAGTTCATACTAAAATATTATTTTACCATGGCCCAAGTTTTATTTAAACATTCTGTAGCCACACAGCCACAACATTGGGATATCAAACTTGTATAGTATTGGAGTATACCATATATTAAATGGGTACCGTATCAAACTTGTGTACCGTATACCATTGGGATATACTATGGCTATAGGGTATATGGGGCTATGGAATAAAATACTTTTATCCAAATTGCCGGCTTAGGTAAATTTTTTTAAGATATTTTTACATAAAAGTACAAGTTTTAGAAGTTATTTACATAATATAGTAATATTTATGCAAAATTACACATTATAGAGTAAAGGAAAAGTTAATTACAAAACATAGCAAAAACATAACAATATTTTCCATAACATAGCAAACACTGATATTCTTCCTCCTATTTCCCCCAATATCACTTTTCCTCCTCCCATTTTCTCCAATTTCATTTTTCCTCCCACCATTTCCTCTAATTTCACTTTTAATCCTCCTATTTCCCCCAATTTCACTGTATCTAACTATTTCTGCATCGTTTCAGCACTGTATCTGTGTTGTTTCTACATCGTTTCAGCACTGTATCAGCGCTGTTTGAAACTGTTTCTGCATCGTTTCAGCATGTATGTGCGTTGTTTCTGCATCGTTTCAGAACTATATCTGCGCTGTTTCTGCATCGTTTCAGCACTGTATCTGCGTTGTTTCTGCATTGTTTCAGCACTGTATCTGTGCTATTTGAAACTGTTTCTGCATCCTTTCAGCACTGTATCTGCGCTGTTTATGCTCCGTATCGAACTATATCTATGCTGTTTCAAGTTGTTTCGGCGCTGTATCTAATTGTTTCTGAGTTTTTGTATTGTATCTAACTATTTTTAGACAACTTTTTTACACATAAATGGGCCAAAAATACAACTAAAATAAAATTTCAAAATTTTTATGCAATAAAAAAATTATATACTTGTGGCATCTTAGAAAAACAACAGAGCAACGGACACGCAACGACATCACAAAAAAGAAACTTTGCAGTACTTAAATATGAATCTCTCAAACTCTCTAAAAACGAGAAAAATGATACATTTATAAACAGTATATATTTTAGATATGAAACTGTACCTTAAAACCCCCACTCTCCCAAATTTTACTTGTTTTATCTTTTCTTCTATGCCAACAAGACCACCAGCCTCCACGAAATTACAGTTGATTTTATTAGTCTTCCCCATCAACAGATCAATCTTCTTCTCTTAGGAACCCACGTCTTGATTTGGGCTCTTCTTGACACAGCATAATTTCAACCTTCCTTTGACATCCTGGATATGCTCTTTCAAAGATAGATACCTTTGAGTTCAATTTCCAGGGGCAAAAGTGATCGGAGATAAAACTTCCCATTGTCAAGATCCCCCTTTCCTTTTGTTTGCAACATCAACCGCATAAGTATCGATTTCGGCTTCAATTTCAATTTTTACCTTCCGTTGAAGCTCGTGATTAACGGAGAAGTACTTGAAGTTCCGGCGAATTCGGGTTAAAGCATCGGAGATAGATGCCAGAAGATTGGTGATGCTTGCTCCAGCGAGATATTTCGGCCACGGTGGTGTACGGGAGAGATCTTGAATTGTTCAGTGCTCGACGGTTGATTTTGAGTTTTTTCAATTTGTGATTGTTACTTTTTGTTTTGATTGTTGGGAAATGTGTTAGAAAAATATTGATATGTGTTGTAATTTATATAATATTGCTATTTTTTTGTAATATAGGGGTGTTGATTTGTATATTTGTGTAAAAACCCCTTTTTTTAAATATAACTATCTTGAGTTCAAAATAAAAGTCACTGGACATACAAGGTAAATATCCCTTGTAGAATTTTACATAGTGCACCCATTGTGAAATATGAATAACGACGTGAATGCCTTAATTTCACTGAGCTCTTGCTGATTGTTCGAAACAAATCGAAAGCATTGGCTAATTATATTTCCTAAAATATGCTTTCATGTGTTACAATTAAATTTCTGTTTAGTTGAGCCACAGGTAATCCTTTTGTATCAAAATCCTTAGGTTAATTGTCAAATTTACGTCAAAAATTATGGTTATTTATACAATCAATAATAGTGTGTTAGACAATGAACGAACGGATGAATCAAATACTAATTTAGGAATACGAAGACTGTGAGTTACGAATTGTATCAAACTTAGCTGATAAAGCTAACAATTAACGGGTGAATCGACTACAACTATGACCAATGAGCGGAAATAAATGAAGATGATAAAATAAAGCAGTTGATAAAGCGATAAAGCTTATTCAGTTAATCGAATGCTCGAGCTCCGGGTAAAACAATGGGCTTCGTCTTCTCCAAAGTGAAACAAGGGCAGAACTCAGTAAAGCAATATAATAACAGTGAATGGAAGAGTGACAATAGTAATTTTATATGGCTAGACAATTGAGTGTTTACTTGATTGATGTTCAGAAGAACGTAAAATACAAAGGGGAGGGGGAGATTCTATTTATAGATATAGAATCCAAATCCTAGCTAAACTCCTCCCTCTACACGTCTCTCCACCATCAGATAATGGTTTTATCCACGTCCAACGGTCTTCCTAAAATAGCGGAGTCAGTTGAAGATAAGGTTTATCTTTTGCTAGCAACCAAACGCTAGCTTTTGAAATGATTGCGCTCGGTTCTTCCACCGGACGGTTCCTCTAAGCCTCCGTTATTGCTCGACTCTTGATGATGAAGCCCTAACTAACTTGTCTATGATATTCACGATGTGCTCGCCACATCATCGGACACTGTCGCTAAGCGCCCGACCAGATTTTGGCTGATACAGATAGTCCCCCCTCTCCCTTCCCCCCCCCCCCCCCCCTCCATCCCCTTCCATTTTCCGAGTGAGCGTCTGCGTGAGCTTGGCAAGTGGTCTGAAAGTTTTAGCAGGAAAACATGTGACACATCCCTCGTCGAGTATTTCAAACACCAATTGTAACTTCAACTTTCCATTAAGGCCACGTGCACTGGTTCGTGCGGTGGTTACTCTTTGTCGGTTACCAAGGTAGTGATTATCCCGTCCTATATAAAGCCATTATTTACCTCTTTTTGAACTTTACATTCACTACAAACTTTCAATCTTCTTTGTTGATTGCTAACTCTTCTCCGCCATTTTTCGCCTGAAAACCACCACCTTTTTACAAATGATCTTAAAAATCACTATTTTTTTTAAATGGCTTCTATGGAAATCACTTCATCACACCATTCCGACACCGAGGACGTTGGTCCTAACGCGATTAAAGATGACGCCAGCAATGTGCCATCGCATCATGCCATTGCCATAGCGGAGCCGTCACAAGCCGTTGGTAAGAAAAAGAAGGTTAAAATTAAAAAGCCCACTCCGCCGACGAAGCCTCTCGACATCATTCCCAAGGAGTTAAAAACGGACAATATCCATAGTGTACTGGTCCAAATGACTAACCAAGTGTCCATAAAATTCAATATTCCGGTCACAGAAGTAGGCTTGGGCATCGAGCGAGCGAGTCGAGCCCGAGCCCGAGCCCGAGCCCGAGCCGAGCCTAACCGAGCTTATTATACTACAGAGTCGAGCCGATCTTTACATCCTACCGAGCCGAGCTCAACCGAGCTTTGCTAGAGTTTGACCGAACTTGAGGCAATTTTTTTTGGTGTTCCCATACTTAATGATATATAAAATAATATTTAAAATTTTCTTTTGATCATAATCATAAAAAAGATTTTTTGGAGATGATGTTAAGAACATGATAATTAGTTTTAACCTAAAATGAATAAGTTAAAAATATTATTTATTTCAAATTGATTTGATTTAAAATATTTTTAATTACTACAAACAAAAAAGATGAACAATTAATTGTAAAAATAAAGTTGAATTATTAATTGAAAATAAAATATAAAACATAATTTTTTTAGTTTAAACATAAACGATAGAACAAAAAACTTTGCATATAATTTCTACCAAAGTTAAGCCTTATATTCTCTACTTAGAACTTTGATACATCACATAAAATAAAATAATTTCAATTTCATGCTTTAAGCTTCTAAACTAGAGAAAGATGCATCAACGTTGTAAACGAGCTTCGACTGAGCCGAGCCGAGCCCAACGTTAAATAGGCCGAGCCTCGCCTCTTTTTGAAACGAGCCAAGTCAAGTCGAGCTTAAATGCAACTGAGTCTAGCCGAGGTCCAAGCCGGCTCAGCTCTATGCCCAGGCCTGCACAAAAGTAACTTACGTTGTCGGGCCCGAAAATATGGAAAAAATTAGGGACGACTGTGGGTAGAGGGATACAGAGGTTGTTTGCCCAGCTATCGGAGCCAAGCTTCCTGATTACCGAGCTGGCTATTCGGTCATATTGACCTACCCGTTCACGATAGGATTTTCACTCCACGTACACCTGGTGATAGAATCTTGTGCCGGTTTTACAACGTTTGTTTGGGACAGCTCACACCGTCCGTTTGGAGCGTTATTTTTGTATAGAAACCAATCAGGGATTTAATGTTAACCATGTCATGAACCTTTACATCCCCAAGATATACAAAGGGGGAATCATGTATTTCGATAAAAGGGGCGCCCGTGGGCAGATTTTAAAGAATGACAACAGCATTCGCCAGAGGGACCGCCGGTTCGTTTATATTCCAACGCGTCTGTTGGTTGCGGCCGAAAGTCCGTTGTTACCAGAAGGATGAAATCCTACCCGTAAGTTTGCTTCCATTTCTACTTTACGTACTTCGTTCCCTTTTACTTGCTAATTTTTCCTTGTTTTGCTGAATTCACTGAGAAAATCAATATTGAACGGGTCACCGACCTCATAGCTTGGGTGACAAGATTACTCAAAAATTCGATGATGATCACAGAATGTGGAAGTATGTCACTTCCCAAAATAAATATGTTTCATCCACCCACTATAAGTGTCCGAATTTTTTCACATATGATTTCCACTATTTTTTGGGTTTTGCCTTGAAACAACTATCTTTTGTAGTTAATAAAAGGGATGACGAAGAACCAATGGCTGCATTAGAAGCAAGCGACCCTATGGCTATTGCTAAGGGAGGGGGCGATGTGGCGAACGAGCCAATCCCTCGACCTTCAAAAAAAGAGGAAGCCAACCGATCCTTACAAGGCTATTAGTAAGAACGCCTAGATTCTAAAAACTGAGAAGGTGGAGAAAAAAATGAGCACTTAAAGCTGGGACCAGCAAGGACGCGACGGTGGAAGCTATTGTGGCGATCGATACCGTACAAGCGATCATCGATGAAGGTATGCTGGTTGTCTAATGTTCCTCTGAGCAGGATGCCGCTGAAGAGTCAGCCTCCGACCAGCTGCTAACAAATGCTAAGCGGCCGAGGAGGGAAAGAGTTAAGGAAGAGGCAGAGCAAATAAGGTTGACTGGTGGGACCCAATCTGCTCTGGTCATGGAATTCATTTCGGAGGCATTCCCTCAAGCTCGGCTGCCTCCCGTCATAGAGGTGTCATCGAGCGCTGAGAAGGACTCCGACAAGGTAGCGCCTGAAACTGATCCCCAATGACTTATACGCGCGGGGAAAAGGAAAAACTTCCTTTAGATTGGGAGATTGACCCAGCCCGGTCTAAGTATACTGAAAGTTCAGGTCTTCAGTTTTTGCATTGGATCATGATGATCCCATCTCTCCACTGCCCAGGAGGAAGACGCGGTCGCTTACACCGCGGACAAAAGGCCATGGTGACTGGTGGTATAAGCGAGTGATTGATTATAATAAATGTCCCTAGCAACACTAACTTGGTCAGGGCTCCAAGGCTCCTCGCTGATCACCTGTATGACATGATCGTACCCATGGAATGGGCTCAGTCGAACTGCTGCAGTGATCTGAATCTTGCCTCCCATGTTGCCTATGACGCCTTCTTGGTAATTTTCTCCCAGGTTAAGTAAGTTTTTCTCTCTATTGACTTAGTTTTCTTTCTGAATTACAAAAATCATTTTCTCAGTTACAGACAACTATCCTGGCGATCGAATCATTCAACTAGATCCAAAAGCTTCAAGCTGCCATTCAAATATGGAGGGACCAAAATGATGTTAATAACTTAATATATTTTTCTTGTTATAGTGCTATAGTTTTACAAAACTTTTGTGACTCTTTGTTAATATTTTAAGATTAAGTCTGATAATGGGGACCACACACTTCAAAGGAAAGGAGAAGTTTTGAAAGATGTTCGCTGAAGCAAACAAAAAAAAAATTCTTCACACGCTACGAAGAGAAATTGAATCAGCAACCTCGCAATAGTTTGAGCACCTCATGACCAGCGAGCTACTTGTTACTGTTGCGTCAAAGGTGTTCATTTTGTTATATAACTGGTAATCACACGATTTTGGCCTATCTCCACTGTGAATTTTTCGGCGAAGGGTGGTCACCTGACCACCCTCGCTTGTTTGTGGCACCGCCACTGATTCCAAGGTATTGCAAGAGATTCTTCAAGTTTATCCATAAAGATTTAGAGTCTTCCAGAGGGAAAACTCTCCACCATCTCTCTAGAATATTCCATTAAGTGCTAGACTTTTATATATGTAAGCTTCCACAAGGCAAAAATATACGCCTACATGACATGGTTATGTGGTGGGTCATTACACCGAATGTCTAAATGAGGAATCGAATGAAGTATGTCCGATTGTGATCGATCCACCGATCTTGCTAAGTTGATGATGTCTCGTCTTTGATGTGCGTTATCTTGGTCGAATCCACCATGCAAGTCCTTGGTTTGAATCATGGGTGATAGTTCTCCGAAATTCGCTCCTTTGCTGCCACATCACCAGACACCTGGCAACACGTGTCCGATCTAATTTTGGCTAATATAATTACACAAAAATTTGTGACTAATTATTAATTAAATCAAATAATTACTGTTTCTATTTACTTAGTACTCTTTACCATATGGATATTCGGAATTTTCATGTTAAATAAATAAACATTACTCCTCTGTTTTGGAGGAAAAGAAAAACAGGAAGTTAGTTGGATTGGAACAAGAGAGATAAAATTAGAGAAAAGGACAAAAAAAAGGTAATTTTCCAAAGCGTAATAGGAGTAGTGTAACAGAAAGAGTAGACCCAGCGACTTCAGCGGGAGCAATTATTTGGAAACTGCCCCTCTTCATTGACCGTAAACCTCCAAAATAAGCTCAATTCACGAGGACCACTTCCTGACACTTCTACTTTTATTTAATTACATTGATTATTATTTTCTTGACATTAACTATTACTATATGTAATTAGTAATTAATTGCATTTATTTACTTCTAACTTGAGATTTCTTAATAAAAGTAAATTCCTTATTGATGAAAAAAAGAAGAATTAGTTTAAGTACTTATATTTAATTTAAGTCCATTTACTGAGGGCCCACTGATGACAGTACTAAATAATTAATTTCTCTCTCTTCGTCGTAGTTCTGTTATTTTGTTTCAATAATGTTCTCTTAAGAATAGTTTAATTTAAACTTGTAATTTTACCCTCAATAAAAAGTTTTTATATACAAATACAATGTCATGATTAAGATCACAAATTTTTAAATATATAACTACATAAATATTATGCCTTCTTAGAATTACAAGTTCAAAAGATTTTATTCTTTTTCCAAAATAATTTATGTCTAGTTGCAGTTACTAATTTATCAAATAAAAGTAAAAGTTACCGGGGTAATGTTACTCATATTTATTTGTCTATTTTGTAAAGGCTGGCATGGCAGCATGCTCACTCAAATGTTCTGACTCAGTGAATGGAACAAGTTAAGACCAAATCATCATCAATGACACATCACAACCTGCAACTTGTTATTTATTAATTTACAGCATTACCCTTTATAAATTATTTTATTTAGCACGATTTTCTTCATTTTTTAACTCTTTTATTTTCCATGTGAGAATATTAGGAAAAGAATTAATAAGCAGAATTGGAGCCCATTGAAGACTGGCAAATTGAGTTTAGACTTTGGTATACATTGTATTTGCAATGGACTGTTCATTTATAGCTTACTTTATTTAAGTCTAAAGTAACGATTGGATTGGCATATTCATATCAAAATGAAAAATAACAAGCGCATTCGAACTCCAAGAAGGGAGCATCTAATTGACAAAACCATTAGTGTGTTTTGATTAAAAAATCTGGTATTACAAGTTAGGTATTATAAAAAGTTACCTTTCGTTCGTACACGAGAAAGAGCACTTCAATAATGTGAAACATATCATTGCAAAATGGAATGCACAAAAGGATGAAAATAGATTTCAACTGTATGCAGAAATTGTCACCGATAGCAATAATAAGTATGATAACAAGTGCAAAAGCTGTTGTATTTCTTGTCTTTGGAGGTGGTCCATTTCTCTTTCACCTTTTCGAGTGTTGATGCAAGGATGCAGATACAATTAATTCAAAGCATTGATGCTGAAGGTGGAGCTAGTAAGAAAATTGAATCCTAAAAATTACTACTGGAAAAGTAGGGTAAAAAATATAAAAATCCTTTTGCATGGGTGGTTTTTTTTTTTTTTTTGGTTTTTTTGGACCTCCTTATGCATGAGTTGTTGAATCCCTTTGATAGAAGTGTTTGAAGTGTATTGTGGTGTGGGAATGTGTTCCATATCGGTAGAAAAGAGAAGGCAAAATGTCTATATAAGCTTTGGACTTTGAGCTAGCTTTAGGGGTGTGAGTTAGGTCCAAGCTTATGTGGGCGCCTGTGTGTGTGCTTAGTGTGATCCAAGAAGGTTCAAACAATAATTTTAAATCAAAAGCTCAATCTCACATGGAGTATTATATTTTAGTATCTCTCGACTCTCTCCTTGTATAAATTTTTGACTCCATCCATGCCCCTAGTTGCAATAAAGCTTATGGTTTCAAAACTAACAATTGCAGCAAAATTTTTACTGAATTGCAAGATGTAGTATGGGGTAGAATGACTTACCAAACTGCCCAATACTATATTGTATGTGGTGGAAAGATGTCAATCCGAGTGTAGAAATAAGAATACTTAGGTTCTCAATACAAGAACAAATATCCGTCATTCAATTCAGTTCCAATATGTAACTTGTAAGGTTTAATTAGCTCCACAGCAAATTCGAATAATGAAATAATGAACCACACAAAAAAAATTTAAGAATTATGTAGAATCGACAGTATATCGTGTGAGGGGTCGTAGCACAAGGTTACAAACATATCTCCGTAAAATTTGAGAAATTTGTCTAAATCCCTTTACAGTACTGTCCTTCCCATTTCCATAAGTAGCTTGTGAGCTCCATTGTTCTTCTTAGTTTTCACAAACTTTGAACATATTATACAAATCTCACAAGCATTACAGGAACACATTAAATTAAAACATACAACATGATTCTTGTGGGTGCTCTATTAACTTCCAATAAGGTAATCCTAATGTTAATAATGACAATTACCTAGGAAAAGACAACGAAGCAGCGGAACAGGATTTACGCATATTATTTGACTTTATGTTTTACCATGATATTTTGTCTTAAGGACTAATTAATGTTGAGCTACCTACGCTCCTATAATATTAGAGGTATTAATAAAATACAATAAGCCTAATGTTATAAATATGAGCTAACAATTGCAGTGTTTTCTAGACACAGAATGTGCCCAAAAATTTGACAAACATTTGTGTTGTAGAAAATAGAGTGGTAGCTAACCGATAAAATATTTTAGGTGTGCACTAACTGATAGATAGGAGTATTATCGTTTTTAAAAAGAAAATTGAAGAACCTTTTCTCATGTAATTTTCCCTATCCTACTCTTTCATATTTTCGATTATTATTAGTTTAATTCTGGAGCACCGATTTAAATTTTTTGTTGGTGTGGAGCGAAGATGGGAAAAAGGGAAGAAGGGCCAGCACTGTAGTTCATATCATCTCAATTTACGTTGGTTTCTCTATAAATAAATTCTAAAGGTAATTAACCAGTACGATAATCCTCCAGATTAAAAAGTAAATTTTAGATGGATGAGAAGATTTAAGACAAACTCAGCATTTGTACAGGTTGATTTGTTTTTTACAAGTTGAGAATGCTGCTTTTCATTTATAAATCGACTATTACTGTTGTCCGGATATTATTTTCAGAAAATGAGTCACATTATTTTCTCTAAAAAGGAAAAATCTCCAAATGTTATGCTTGTAAAATGTGGTATACACAACAGGGCCAGGAACGTGTGATGACAAAGGCTGCAAACCACAATTCTACTGTTCTGAATTAAGAACATTGGAAAAAGATTTTCTTGACAAGTCTGTTCAGAATATTGTCAAGATCAATCATGACCAAAACCAACTGAGTAAAAAGAAAAAAGAAAAAGTTTTTCCATTGGTTAAATAAAAATAAAACCGTATTTCTTTTCCTTTCTTTTTATATAATGAGAAAGTCAGAAAAAATTTGAAGAGGAAAACTTTTTTTCCTGGAGAAATAAAATTTGTCGCTAATTCTTAAATTGGAGCCATTGTACATTTCATAAAACATTTGACCTGCCCTTTGTTGTTTGGATAACTACACATGAGATGAGAAATATAAATACAAATGTTGACTTTGTTAGTTACTAGTTGCATTATTAATTGCAATATAGGAGTAATATTTAATTAATTCCATACTAATCTTAAATAGTGTTAGTCCGATTCCTTAACAATCTCCAGGAAGGTGGTAATTATCCTTTGCTATATCTGATTCAGATCGGATCATAATCCTTTAAATTATGTAGTAAATGTGAACTCAACAACTATTAAATGGATCAAGTAGTGTCACTAGCTATCAATTTCTTTCCAAGATTTCTCAAAAATTCTCACCTTAATTGATTATTATCTATTTTTCTTATTCCCGACAGATTATTTACTACTAACATTTAGTACCCTTTTGTTTCATTATTCTTAACAATAAATATTTTTGTATTTTAATCTTTCTACTTTAAATTTCATCTTGTTCGCAAATATAGGCTCCCATACCACTATTATTAAATATTTAAGAATATTTTTTCGTATAGGAGTCATCTCTATTACTGCTGATCCTCTATATAACACTTCAATATTATACCCCTATTTTATTTGGAATCAATTATTTATGTTATGTTATAATTATGTATCTTCTCTATAGTAAAACCTAGCCATAACATCTAAAATTACAAACGAAACAGTATATCAAATCTTTTTTTTTTTTTACTTGGGTAAGGTATGATCAAATACTAGGACTAAAAAATAAAATGAAATGAAGAAAATAGTATAGTAGTAGTACTAATAATTGACGCAAGGAAATTTTGTACAAAAGATTCGGGTTCAGGCGGGCTAAAAAAGCAAAAGATGTACGAAAAAAAAGAATCCACCATTTTCATCATCAAAACTGTCAGCACCCTTAAAGATTTTGTTTAATATATTACCCCATAGTACAGCCATAACTAGCCAGTGTAGTAATACCCGTGACCCCTCGTTTTTAACCCTGCACCTACACATTAATAAATAACATTAAACTCTCATAGCTTTATAATAAAAGAACCTCTTCCCATCAGCACACTTTCTTGTGTTGAATGAAACTACAATGACAATGAGTTCAAGTTCGTTTTTGAGACAACTAAGTGGAAAAGAAGGGTGGAAATCAACTTCAAGAAGATGGGGTGGTAGTGGAAATGGTGCATTTCAAAGCAGTTGTAATTGGAAACAAATGGAGGAACTTAATAATATGTGTGGAGGTGGGAATAATGGTTATGGTGGAGGGTTGGTTATGAGAAAAAGAGTAATGGTTGTTGTGGATCAAAGTTCACATACTAAGCATGCTATGATGTGGGCACTTACTCATGTTACTAACAAAGGAGATATACTTACTCTTCTTCACATTGTTCCTCATTCTACTTCTCATAATAAGGCTGATTCCTCTTCCTCTGCTCATCTTGCTAGCTCTCTTGGATCCCTTTGCAAAGCTTGCAAACCTGAAGTAAGTTCCTTTTTCTTATGTTTTCTTTTTTTAACATCTCGTATTCGAAATTCGCTAGCTTGAACTAATTTAGATTCACGTTGTCTTAGAAAGAAGTAATTTTTATTAGAGATTTTTTCATTTCTTGAGCTCGAACTCTAAATAACATTCATTAAATAACATTCATTCCACCTCATTTAGTGGTGTGGTGGTTCTTTAATAGTGTTAAATAGCAATATTTCTTGAATAACAGGTCCAAAAATATGCTTTTTAGTGTAAATAGTGAATAATAGGTACTAATAGTAGGTAACATTGATGTGTTCAAATTTCATTTGTTTTTCTACATGTTTGTTTTGTTTTTATTCAAAGAGTATTCAACAGCTAATTTATCTAGAAAAATAGGTCTAGTAATTGTCCTTGTATGTACCTCAGGTTGGTAGTTAGTGTGAAGTGGTGTTTTCTCCTCTTTTTCCCATATTAACATATTTCTGGTTTTGTTATCAGTTTTAAATAATAATGTCTGTTGATACAAATGAATTCTTGAATTGCATCAGTTTTTTATACATATATTTTGGGAGACAGTATTTTTCTTTAATTTTTTCTGAAAAAGGATGAAAGCTTTTTTCCTTTATTTTCACTTTGTCTGTTTGGTGTTAGGAGGAGCTTTGGTGTTTGATAGAACAATTTATTTTTTTCTTATTTTCCTTTCCATTTTTTGTTGGTTGCTGAAGGAAAGAGGGAAATTTTCTTGCTATTTTCCTCTCTCTCTAGCTCACTGTTCAATGTATTTTCTGTCCTTACTTTTCCTTTCAAATGCACACAATAATAAAGGGTGGAAATCATTACTAGTCACAGTTTCTTCTTTTCCTTTTCAGAAGGTTTTCAGATCTTTATTTTCTTTTCTATTTTCCATTCTGTTTCTTTCTTTTCCTAATTACCAAACAAGGTTCAAGAATTTAAGTTTAGTATTATGACCTTTTGTCTGTTTCCTCTTTTCTTGAAAAGGTTGAAGTGGAAGCACTAGTAATACAAGGACCAAAGATGGCAACAGTAATGAGCCAAGTGAAGAAGTTGGAGGTGTCTGTGTTAGTGTTGGGCCAGAAAAAGCCCTCTTCTCTATTTCACTGGTATACTATATCATGCCCCCTTTTCTTCTTATTTCATTCTAGTTATTATTTCTCTCAAGTTTCATGTTAATGGTTACATATGGGTAGTCTATGAATACTCAAGTTCCAAATCTCACTTCTTCAAGTGTAATTTTGGTCAAGGTTGAAATTTGCAATTCTAGGATGTAAAAGGGCAGATCTACCAACTAACTAGAATATTAAAGAATATGCTGGCAAGCAAATTTAATTCGATGGATAATAAATTCACTCCTATTTCTTACTTAAATGTTATGCTTTTGTTTGTCGTAGAATTTAAGTTTATCACGTGACCTAATCCACACTTTAACTTTCTTGTAATAACATTCTTGTAACTTTAATTTTGAAAAGTTTAATCTAATCATTTATTGATTATTATTCTTGAAATAGATTAGCTTTATCTCTGTTAAGTTAGTAAACCTTAGCTGTGTGAACTTCTTATAATTTTTTCAGTTTTCACCTGATGGATTTTCCTTTTAATTTTGCAACTCTTGCTACTACTACAGTCTGTGTGGGCCAAGCAGTGAAGAAGAATTTGTGGAACAATGCATCAACACATTGGATTGCTTGACAATAGGAGTAAGGAAGCAAAGCAAAGGCATGGGAGGATACCTTATCAGCACTAGATGGCAGAAGAATTTCTGGCTCTTGGCCTAAGTTTGAATTTAGTTACTAATAGTTTAGGAGTTAATATCACTCACTACAATATGGAGAATAATTTCTGTAGAAAGCTTTCACTGTTCTTCCTATGTAGCATTCCCTAAAAAATCCACGTCTGGTCTGTAATTTTTATATATATCTAAATGCTAACTGAAAACTTGTTATTTGTGCGAATACAATCTTATGTTATCATCCTCGCTTCTCTCTAGGCTGAATACTTTTGTAGCTATAGCATTACTTGTGTCAAAATATAGAGATGGTTGAATTGATTTTTTCGGGTGAACAGAAGATCAAAGAAACATCAATTTTCAGTAATGCCTAAGACAACGAGGTGATGGAGATGTTACCAAATGGATCTCACGAGGTTATGTATGTCAAATATGATGCTTCTTCCTCACTGGACTTCACACATTTAGGAAGGCTTCATCCTAAATACCCAGGATCTAATGAGGAAGAAGCGTCATATAGATATACCTTACCACAAGAGGAGCCAAACTGTTATATCACTTCAGTTTCTGGGGCAAGGTTTCCAGCAATGTTTATTTGCAGTTCATCACCACAAGTGTATGCGCAAGTAATTGATGTTACAGGGAAGAGCCACTGCCAATTACGTGGTTATACAAGATTATGTAAAAATGCGGACGAGCTCTTCAGCAAAACGCTAGAGAACTAAGAAAATTGATCCACAAAATGTAAGCAGAGTACACGTTAAATTATAAGAGGAAAAAAAAAAGCATCTTTACAGAAAAACTCTATTTTGTGCCTTGCACAAAACATATTAGTTATGTAAGGCTTCTTTTGTCTCACAAAGGGGTGGACCCAATTTTTGTGCACCAAAAGTAAAAAAATTGAGTCCACCTATTAATGAGAGCTCGATAAAGAACTTCTCATCTTTACGGACTTTGAGTAATCGCTTCCGGTTAAGTTAATGCTAACGGAACATTTAAAGAAGCCCTTAGGGGTCGTTCGGTTTGGGTTTCCTTTTACGCGGGTATTAACTATTAATGTGGGTATTAATAATGTAGGTATTAATAATGTGTGTATTAATAATGTAGGTATTGATAATGAGGTATTAGTTATGTGGGGTTTAATAATGTGGGTATTATATTATAACGTAGGGATTATTTGTTGAATCAATGATATATTACAAATTAACAAAAAATATTATTAGTTAAAATATTTATTTACTCCTTAAATAAAATTTAGAAATATCCTTATTATTATGAGGGTTAATTTTGTCATTTTAAATTTTAATACCTGCATTATTAATACCCACATTATTAATACCACCTTCTACCCCGCATAAAATAATACATAGATTCCCGCATTAATAATGCGGAATATACAAAAACGCAACCAAACGTTGCACTAATTTTATGTGGGTATTAAAATTTCACAAAAACCAACCGAACGCTGCGCTAAATTAACGCTAAGTTTTGTGCGGGTATTAATAGTTAATAAGGCAAACCGAACGACCCCTTATTATCTAATATCTTCCCCTCATTGACAGGTCAAGTGTTTCCTTCGACGACACTAATCTTTCAAAGTGCCTTTTACCATTTCAACAATATGCTCTACACATGGAAAAGCAATCCTAATCGTAATACTTCCGCCCTTGATTTCTACCATATTTTTATCATTTTACCCTTGCATTTTTCAAACCAATTTTAAAAAATGCTTTTCTTTTAGCCAAGAATCTAATGAAAACAACTTTTCTACCTCTCACAAGGTAAGGGTAAGGTCTTCATATACCTTACCCTCCTCATACCCTACTTGTGAGACTTCACTTGATACGTTGTTGTTAAGGCACACCACAAGAAACAAGAAGCAACAGGAAGACACGCGCAGACGGAAAGAACGGTTGCAACACCCGATCATCACTATTTTTCCATGGCATATCTTGAATTGAAGAACTTGCTTTACAAAATCAAATACACTAAACAGTTGTAAATACTACCCAACTTGGATTGGGGACGAAAGGTAAACAAATGAAGTAAATAAAAAGATTTGGAATCAGAATGACCTAAATGGTACATTAGATAAAAGTCAACGATCATTTCTCTCTATACTTTCTCTTCTATACGCAAAATAAAAACAAAATTTAGCCAATTCAGAGCAGGTGATGAAGGTAAATAAATAAGTTAAATAAGAGATTCATAATTCAGTTTACCTAAAAGGTAAATTAGACAACAATGAAAGATTTTGTTTATGCTTTATATTTCTCTTCTATACGAAACTTGTACCTGGATCAAGTTTTCAAGCGCACCTGCCATTAAACTTTATCCTCTAACTTCTCGTTAACTAGAGGGACAAACTCCATACTTTTCCTAGGGGTCCTGGGTGTACGGGGAGTGCCTGGTGCTTGTTGTGAGAGCATGTGTCTCACATACCCATAGAACGTACATCCAACAAGCGTTATTGCACATCCAACGGCATTCATCATTGAGATTGGGTTTCGGAAGATAAGCCATGAACAAGTTACAGCAACTGCAACCTGCAAAGGCAAGAATTCACAAGAAATTTTTAAGTGGAAGTCAATAATGTTGATAAATACAACAGTACATGGTCTCCTATCAATTGCAGAGCTTTAAATAATACCAACACATCTAGATGTCACCATATCAACAGAAGCAGAACAAATTAGGTGGGCAATGCATGAAATGGTTCACTTTTAGATGCGCACTGATAAGAGACATTTAGTTGTACTGTCTTATGTAACATGCAATAAAGGCTTTCTCAACTTTAGCTTGATCGGGAAACATTATTCCGTATCTTTCACTCTCAAGGGTTTAAGTAATGGATCACATTTCCACGCCTCTGGTTATGCATGAATAGCATATATATATATATATATATATATATATATAAAAGAAACTAAACATAAGCATTAATATACCAAATAAGAGCCTAGCTCGTACCTTAAGGTTTCCAGCAACATTAAAGGTGACTGCTGTGGTAGAGTGAATGACATAGAAGATAGAGAAATTGAGGCAAAAAGCCAACACACCAGAGCCAAATATAATAATGAAGGATGAAAGAAGTGGAGGATCTGTCTGCAACCATTGCACTACTCCAGAGCCTTCCAGTAGTAAAGCTGGTAACGCCAATATCATAGTGGCAAAAGGCGCCATATAATATACCGTGTTTATGCTACAAAATACAAAAGTAAATCAACCTTAAGTGTAAAAAGGATGTTTCTATAATTAAGACCAGTGTGTAAAATATTAGGTAAAGTTTATTGATTATGAACACATGTACAACTTTATGTCGAAAGCCAACTCCATTCTTTTCTCGCGTTCTGTTGATATGCAAATGCAGTTTTTGATTATGAAATCGTATTGCACAGATTTACAATCCATGACGAAGCAACAAACGTAAAAGAAAGGCCCAAGTAGATGAACAAACCCTCAATGCGTCAGTGCAAAATCCCATCCTACCCAATTTAGTGTTATTGAAAAAAACAGCTATTATTTCTCGTGAGCCACATAATACGTCGTTGCAGCCAAAAAAATTAAGGCAAACAGATATAAAAGAAGGTTTTGATTTAGCGTTTCCACATCTGATATTGCCTTTTCATGCTTTCTCACAGGATGTTTGTGTAAACAGGATTTAGGTTTCAGAAGCCTATATTTTCAGCTGAATAAAGATGTGAAACTTGACAAAAAAAATTATCACGATAGAAATGGATATTATACATCTCACTCCAACTGGTCTGGTAAAACACATGAATTAAGAATAACTGCAGACTCCCCGTCTTTCCCTTGTCATTCCTTTCTATGTAATTTCTTTCTTCCTTGTAAAGGAAAAATAATTGCTCTGCTCATGGTTGCCAATTTTATTAACATTAATATTTCTCTCTAAATTAAGATCTACATTGATCAATGGACATATATTTTTTGTTGAAATCCAGATAGGCGTGATTCAGACAGTCATCTCCTCCTTTTGAGCCTGTTCATTGATTTGTGATGATAACCCAAGGGAAAATATCTACCTCTTCCGCTGGTGACATGTAAACTAGTAGGAACCGTATGAATCCCAACCTAGACTGGCAGTTTCTCCCATGGTAAAATTATAACCCGTGTCAGCCACCCCCCCCCCCCCCCCAACCTTCCTAGCAAACTAAGGGGGAAAAGTGTATATCAGAGAGAGAGCAAGAGAGAGAGAGAGGGGTTATTACCTGTCAAATTTGTAGCCATGCAGTAGAGACTCCGCAAGAATAGTCTTTGTGGAAGTAGCCAGGCAACCAAATAAGGCAGCACAAAATCCAAACATATTAAAACTTAGCTCTGTGATGGAAGTGAGGAGGATTCCTCCAACAATAGGTATCAAAGAAGCCCAAATCCGCAAGTCAAAGTGCTTGCTCCAAACTAGCCACTGTAAAATAACTGTTTCAAAAGGCATGGCAGTCAGATGTTCTCCATTGATTGAGGAGAAAGCAGTGTTTTAAAACCATAAAGCACAAAAAAGTGACAAGGCCCATAAGGGTTGAAGTGAAAAGAGAGAAGTGAAGTGAAAGCTTCTTCGAAGTAAAGTTCACGTTACAGAATTAAGAAGTACCAAATATAAATGAAGTTAGTACTGTAATAATCAAATTGCTATTAAGCAACCAATTTCCAACACCCTAGATACAGTGATGTCGATATTAAACCAACTCCTTAAAGCTGATTCAAAGGGCGGACTGCTTTTCGTTCGATAACTTTGTGAGTCATGTTATTAGAAGCGCACATTCTTGAACTGCATGGCTTCGCCTGTGAACCAATAAGCATTTGCTTCTTTTTGCTTCATGCTTTAAGCGGCGAAGTGATGGTTTTTAATAGCACTTTGAGAAAGAATGGGAAAAGCGGCACCATGATGAAAAGTTTATTACATGACTTAAGCGCCACAAAAATTTACTGATATGTGATCAGTAAATTTTTGTGGCGCTTAAGTCATGTACTGGTCGCATATCCCAAAACATATCGCAAAGCATATAAGCACAGGTCATGAAGAATCGCTAAATTGTTTTGTCATCTGCTATCACATCTTTGCAACAAGCTTGTCTCAATGCATAAATTCTTCATTAGCAAAAAACAAATGATACGCAAAATCACCTGTAGTTGCAGGGGTGAATGACTTAATCGTTTGCATAAATGAAACAGGGATGTATCGCAGGCTGACATTGCCCAGCACTATGTTGATACAAAACACAAAGGACATGGGGAAAATCCTTCTCCAGCGATCTTCAGGGTCAACCACAATAAGAGGCTTAAGCTTTAGCACTTTAATCACCACGTATGCACCAATAGCTGAGCAAATAAAGTGTATGCAAGAGACCGTCAAGGGAAATTTAAAATCCATTTTCTGCAAAGGATAAGTGATCAACATTGTATTAGTTCTTTGTCATAACGTCAGAGGCTTGACAATGGAACTGATAATAGAGATAACAATATCTCAAACTACAAAGAGATAATTTAGTGAGTACAACTTATGGAACATGTAACACATGCATCATCTCCAACTAACTTGAGATGAAGATATTTGAATTTTATGTCACAACTTCAGCATGGTTATAACATTGTGGAGCTTACAGTTGAAACTGCTTTTCCATGTAGGAAATATTCATGCAGGCTATACCTCTCCAAAAATTATGCATATCCATAACAAGTTAAGGTGAAAATGTTTAGCTGAAATATGCATTTAATCAGAAAATGCTTCTTTCTCAAGTCCTAAATACCTAATTAGAGCTTGTGCTTCACAACAAGCAACACTTCAAAAAGTAGGGGCAAGATCACAAACAACCAACAGATTTGTGGGAGAGTAGAAGCCTTCACAGTTTTCCAGAGCCTAAAACATAACTAGATCTAAAATCACTTTGGAGACATTTTGACATCTAAACTTCAACACCCTATCAGGAGACTGGTTCCAAGAGCATCATAACTAGAGAAAAGCACATTCTTGAGTCTTGACATATTGATACAGCCACTAGCCTACTACTGACAACTTCATTCCATATAGACCCATCTCATTCCAATATTCAATAATTTAAGTTCTCTAACCTTAGAAGTTTTCTACGTTTACTACTCACAATATCCGCACCCAGATAAATTCTCCTAGCGAATATTGGACTAGCAGAGTGCCGACAAGACCAAGCCTTAACCCCAGCTAGTTGGTATTGTCTATCTAGATCTTTGTTTTTTGTTGTTCACTAGTTTTTTGCTAAATTTTGCATGGATGCAAAGAGATTGTAGGTCTTTCGAGACAACTTCCTTCCACGTGACTATAGGTCTACCTTGTCTCTCTTTTAAGCTGTTCAACCATCATGGTTTCATACCTATGTACTGATTCATCTTGATGTCTACGTTGAACAAGATCAAACCATCTAAAGAGACTCTCATTTTATCCTCTATATGTGCTACTTGAGCCTTCAGTTTGATCAAACATATCATCCAATCTTGAAGGACCGAACATCTATCTTAGCATTAGCATTTTGGCAGCACTATCTTGTGGACATGTTGGACTTTAATGGCTCAATATTCACTTCCAAGTTCCAAAAAATTGTTAATACACCAGTAGCTTGTGCATAACCAGCCATTGATGAAGCAAAGCACATAAAGTCTTATTGAAGGAGAAGCAATAGAGCAAGCAATAAGTTTACACAAGAAAATGATTTTCGGTTTGCTTTGAGTTATGTGTTATTCAATTTGAGGAGACGATATGCATGGATATGATGTTAGGAAGTTCGACCTGTGCATTTCTATGTACCTCATTTGGTGCTAAGCTCGCCTTTGTATAACTAATATAAGATTAAACCGATTCTCTGAATCATCAGAAGAATGAGGACCACGTGATAAATGACAAACCTAAAGTACACTCGATTCTATCAGTCATTTCAGGATGTTTTTTTTAGACTGATCAGTCATTTCGGGATGTTGTAATGTGTAAATTCCATTTTTCCCTTGTTTTAACCCTGATCATGGTAAAATTATACACCACATTTAAGCAAAGATCTCTACCAGTTAAAAACTACTCGAAATCTGTTCTTGTGTTCATACTTCTCTTAATTTACCACCTCCTAATATTTATCTAGAGAGGACACTTGCTTTAACAAACAATCAATAAATAAATTTCATAGTCCGTCACACAAAACATCCCAACTCCCGCTGAGGAAGTGCTCATCAACCTAAATTTGGCAGCAGTTGAAATGAAGAAAGGAGTTCATTCAGCAACAAAAACAACAAATAAATAACTTGTTCTGTAGCTAAAATAGGAAGACATACTTTGAACCTTGTCCTGATTTTTGTTCAACAAGAGACATACAGACAAAAACATAAGCTAGATCCAGTTCAATCTCTACAGACAAAGACGAATAGCCAGCAAAGATCATGCTGCAATTACTTGTTTTGAACACCAAGGTACAGCCCAATCCTAAGAAACCACTCTGCTGACTCCAAGATTTTACTTATTTTTTTACTTTAGTTTTTTTATGACGGAGGCACCTCTCGTCTGTTTCACCGAATACCTACTACCTCCCACCAGCACAGATACCGGGGAAAAATTGCCCACCAACGCTTAGACAAATGGGAAGAAATCACATACTTTATTTTATAACCTTAAATTCCTGAGTGTCAATGGCGCATGGTTCAAAACTCCGTAGATAACGAGTCCGCCCCTCTACCCTTTCTCCGCTTAAGTAACAGACTTTTGACTACGACGGGCTTCAAAAATCACCTAATTATTTTTTATATCAATATTCCAATGAGGTTAGTAACCAAATTGTAATTCTAAAATTACTCCTACCATAAGTGAATGTGATTTACATACATAAAAACGCACAAAAAACAGAAAACATAAGGAAATTGGAAATCACAGAAAAATAAAAAATAATGGGCAGCCGGTGCACAAAGCATCATGCGCTCTCCCAAGGTTGCCCCAGCCCAAGCGTCAGTGGCTATTTCCACGGCTCGAACCTGTGGCCAAGGTTATGAGTTGCTCCGAGGCTCCCCACAGAAAAATAAAGGAAATGATTAATTGGTGAGATGTATAGAAAGAAAACAAACCTGAAAGATCCACTTATTCATGATAATAACAGTAACATTAAAACCCCACCATTGAAGAATAGCTAATACAGATCGAATCACACTCCACTGACACATCCTGTTTTCCTCCATTTCCTTCCAACTCAAACTCACTTACCAAGATCTATTACTATTTCAAATCTAACTGCTATAATAATTATTTAAAATAAATAAGGAGATTTTGAAACAAAGTTAATTAGCTGAAAGCATAATTAGATACTACTGAGAAATAAATATATTTAGAGAAATTGGACAGACAGAGAGGGGTTTGTTTTGTTTAAAAGGGGTAGTAATAGTACTTCACACGCAGGGTGGGTACCCGGTCCCCTCGCCCTCCCTCAAAATGAAAATATTCTATCTTAGGAATCAGAATATTATTAAATGGGTAATCAGATCTCAACATATATTATTTTTAAGGAAAGTAGTTCAAAATGACTTGCCTTTTTTTTAATTTAGTTTCTAACTTGATACTTATTTGTTATTCGTAATAGGGTCTGAAAAATTTGGATTCATGCGAGAAGTGTCACGTTCGTTGATAAAACACTTTCTATCAAACTTAGTGCAATTTTCAATGTTGAACTCAATTTTTTTTATTAAGGTTTACATTTCCACTCTACTACAAGCTTCAAAATACTTCTTTACTACGTGAAATACCTGAATTTTACACTTTTGTTACATTTGAAGTCATGCATACATTGTATGTTAGTAGATCTTATCGTATTTGTATTTGATCTTAACGGATCCAATTAGAAAACAATCAGTAAACTTTATAATTATAATCGATGAGTAAATTTGAAGATAGTTTCGAATTATTTGGACAAATGAGCTCCAACAAGTCATATATTGAACCTTCATTATTTAATAATCAATACAAGATGATTTGTTAATGCAAAGATATAGATAATTTCGTGGAATGGCGAAATTAAGGTAATTTATATAGCAATGAGATAAGCTTGGACAATTATTCTTTTTAATTGAATGTTCAGATGATAGAGGGTATAATTTATTTTTATTTTTTTTGCATCACAAAGGCAGAGTATATGAGAGCAAATAACTATGTACTCGCCAAAGTATATTATGTTCTCTATTTTTGCTCGATACAATATCCCTTGGAATGTTAAGGGTTCCAGACACGTGAACAATGTTTGAGTAAATTTGAAATAAATATTTAAACTAAAAGTTGAAAATTAAACTTTTGAACTTGTAAATAAACCTATTTGTAGTTCATGGAGAGATTATAAGCATACTCCTGTCGACTTATTGGTTTTTAAAAGTTTTCTTAGTGTTGAATATTCCTACTTTATACTTCTAAATGTTTGCATGCAATCCGATTGATTAACATAATTTAATATTATATGCAAATTCAATATTTAAATCGACAGATTTAATCTCGAAGGTTTATGTTTTATACGAATTCAAAATTTAAATGATAGGATTTAATCTCTAAAGTTATTGTCATTGGATCTATTACATTTCTGAAATCATGGGTTCAGAAACTAATACACTTTGTGATTTTTTACTAAGTCTATACTCTATTTCGGAAGTATTGAGTTCGACTGAACAGATGTCAACATGCTACATTTGCCTCAGTTTTGCCTAGATGGTTTAGAGAACTCTTACGGATGGTTTGGTAGAGAAACGAGTAATATATAAATTAGTAATGCATAGATTAGTAATGCATATATCATAATACAGTGATTGTTTTTAGTCATGTTTGATTTATTGTATTAAAACTTGGATAAACATTGTGTTTGCTATAAAATTGTATAAAGTTTTGTTTTCAATTATACATTTGAATTCTTATTTATGTATTAAAAATAAAGGTTTGAGGGTGAGTATTTTTGTCATTTTATTATTTGGCCTAGACATTAAGTTATACCTTAATTAATATTATTTGATTGAATTTGACTACCAAATAAAATAAAACTTAATAATGGATTAAATTAGGGAATACATCGTACCAAACGACCTATAAGAATATTCCTACTTTATAGTTTGTATTTCCTCAGGTTTAATTCCTTTCATGTGGATTTGCATTCTTTCTCTCCATCTTCCCATATTAGAAAATTCCTTAAATTTTCTGTTCCAGTGGAAGTTGTAAACGCATGTGTTAATGTAACAACCTTCACGCCATCGGACCTCTTCATTGGCAGAGCCCCACTGAACAACACACAATGCACGCTTAAACGTTGAGGATTGGAAACACACCAAAAGAAACAATCCTTTTGACTTCTTGTAACTTGAAGATTTGGGAAATTTGCTTTTTTCTATTTCTTCGCCTCCAATTTAGGTAAATTGGCATGTTCATCTACTCTTGTTTGTATAGTATATGACTTAGTTGATTTATCTTAAAATTTTGATTTAAATGGCATGTTCATCTTTGGTTTCTTATAGGATTTTGGTTTTTTTTTCCCATGTCGTGTTTAATCTTCTAAGTGACTGTCCTAGGCGGAACAAATAAGATTTTATTGAAATCCTTGTTACAAAATTATAATTTGTAAATAGTATAAAAGTGATTTTTTATATATATATATAAATTGTTGAATCTTTTTAATATATGAGATATTCCTGATTGTTTGAGGCTCCACCACCGAATGTACTGGGTGTTGATCAATGAACCGTCTATGTGCGCAAAGCTTTATAAGAAAAGTCATAGTCGCTCAAACTTCATGAAAAAAATTAGGAATTTAATTCAAATTTTAGGTAAAATCATGGAGTTTGAAGTGAAAAATCCTAAACTTTTGAAAAAATTCAAAATTTTTCACTTCAAACTCGAAAATGTAGCTAATTATTTAATAATTTGCTTGTGTTGGCTTTTCGTCGATTAGCACTTTAAAGTGGCTATCAGGCCTAAATTTCACGGATATACTGTGGTTAAAATGGTTTAACTTGAATAGAGATATTATGGTTATTATTTTTTAAGAAACTTGTTTCTAATGTGTTGCAGATTCCTTTGCGGAAGATTCGTATAATTTGTCGTTATGGCTTATGAACGGTAACAAGAAAAGGGAAAATCATAAGTCAAGTTTTTTGTTTGTATTTAGAATCTTCACTTAACTATAGTAAATAAGTTAATTTGACTACTCTTTTTAAGGCGTGTGAATGGTGTAGAACATGAAAGAGACTATAGTCTAATTGAAGTAAAGCTTAGTTTTCCTTCCGGTATACATTCAGTCATTAGAATATTTGAAAATGGTGTTAATAGGAATGTTGTCTTCTTTGATCCATACTTACAAAATTAACTTCACCCTGACACATTAGATTTTAAACAGAAAAAATTAATGTCAAGGGTTTCAAACATTTGAGATAGATTGCCAAAAAAAAAGTGTTATTTCTAGTGGTCTTTTTTCACTCTTGGTAATTAACATTTTTATGTAAATATATCGTCAGCTCCTTCAACTTTACACTATATTTCATTTAGACACTCCAACTAAGACCCTTTTCAGTTGAGCACTTGAACCTTTTTCAAGAATGTCCATCTAGATACTTTCCACTCACTCTATTGAAAAATCGATGCACGCATTTGCACACGAGTCTTACGTGAATAAGTGACTCATATATAGGCCTTTAAGAATTAGGTTTGACTGATGATACAGAGACTTTGTTAGGATTTCTTAGTAGAGTCGATTTGAGAGGAAGAATAATTGTAAGCTTGTTTTTTAAGATGAGAGTACTCATGATAAAGAAAATATCGACAAAGAAACTACAGATAACCAAGGTAAATAAACAACACTGAAAGCAATAAAAGCAAAAAATATGATAGACATAGTTTATATAATAATAATAACAACAACAACAACAACAACAACAACAACAACAACAACAACAACAACAAAAATGCTAATGTGAGCGAAATCTCTTGACTTCTATCTAACCTTCTACCCTAGTCCTCGACCTCTACACTTTTCTATCTAAGGTCGTGTCCTTGATGATCTGTTAGTGAGTCATGTACTGTCTAATCACCTTGCCTCAGTTCTTCTTCGGTCTATCTCTACTTCTCTGTAGACCCAACATTGTCAACCCTTCGTACCTCCTTATCGGAGCATCTGTGTTCCCTTTTTCACATGTCTGAATCATCTCAGCCTGGTTTCGCGCATCTAGTCCATCAATGAGGCCACTTCCACCTTGTCACATACGACCTCGTTCCTAATATTATCCATCTTAGTATGCCTGCGCATCCATATAAGAAGTCTCATCTCTGGCTCTCCGTTACTCTTATCTTCTGAATGTGTGTGTTATTGATTGGCCAACACTCGGCCTTATACAATATTGTTGGTCTAACCACCACTCTATAAAACTTACTCTTAAGTCTAGGTGCCATTTTTTTTTCCCATAGAACACCATAAATGAGCCTCTATCTCATCCAGCCCGCTCTTATACAATGTGTGACATCGTCGTCAATCTCTCCATTTTTTTGAAGTATTGACCCAAAATATTTGGAGCCTCATTTCTTGGGATGACTTGTGTATCAAGCGTCACTTCCACATTTGACTCGTGTGATACATCACTAAACTTGCGCTCTATGTACTCGATTTTCATCCTACTCAACCTGAAACCTTTAGACTCCAAAGCTCGCCTCTAACCATCCGACTTATTATTAACTCTTCTGCATGTATCATCAACCAAACCTATGTCGTCCATAAATAACATACGCCATAACAAAAACAATTCTCCTCCTCGTCCTCACTCAAGTCTTGGCTCTATCGTACATGTCTTTAATTATACTGATGTATAACACAAAAACACCTTTAGACTCCAAGAATCTCTACAAGACCTCCCTTGGAACTTTGTCGTAAACCTTTTCCAGATTAATGGACACCATATATCAATCTCTTTTCTTGTCCCTATACTATTCTACCAGTCTCATTAGAAGATCGATGGATTTGGTTGTCGATCACACAGGCATAAAACCGAATTGGTTCTCCAAAATATCTACATCCCTTTTCAACCTCGTATCTACCACCCTCTCCCAAACTTTCACAGAGAAGATTAAACATTAACTCTAAATAAAAGCACAAAAATGCCCTTGGCGGTTAACCATTTTATCACACAACTCAAATTGTGTCTTTTATGTAAGTAGTGAAGTAAATAAAACTTAAAATAGCTCTTTTTCTATTCCCTTTTAAATTTTTATTTTATTTTATATTTTTTCATTTTAAATTATATGTTATATGTAGACTCGACACTTAGTTTAAAAAACTCGAAAGATTTTGAAAATTTAGTTTAAAAAACTCGAAAGATTTTGAAAACTTATGGTCTCAAATAAACCATATCAATTGCGTGATTATTAGACTACTTTTGAAACTTGTTGTTAAATATGATATCATATCTCATTAAGTAGTGATGTGCATTTTTTGGTTTAAACTATTAAACTGAACTGATTAAGTGTTATTAGATTATCGATTATGTAATCGTTTTGTCCAACTTTCTTATTAATTATCAATTTAGTTGTCAATATTTTTTCCTTTTCTCACCGGTTAAAAGATAACCTGATAGGTTTTAAAATATAATATTTTACCATTATGTATGTAAAATTAGTTTACTTTGTTACTATTGTGTTGTTTCACTTTCTATGATATTTGAACAATTTTAATTTGAGTTATGCGTAATAAGCTTGAATATTGTGTGTATTATTTTTATGCTTGCTAGTTGAATGTCGTAATCAAGTATCCTTATGATCGATACAATAAAATTTAATTTGTTCACTGATTAGCCAGATTATTCTCAAATAAAAAATATGTAAACAGAATACAGATGTGAGCAATGAAATCTTAATTTTTATTTTTAAAAACGGTAAATTTCATAAATATGACACCGGTGCAACTGGTTTCCTATTTGACCTCAATTACATTGGTTTAGAAAACAACCTCTATTAGTTTAATGGAAAAATTTTGGTCAGAAATACTGTTATGACCCCTAATCTCTCAGCTAATTGCCTAACCGTCTAACTTAGGCTGCACTTGTCCTTGACCCCCTCTCACATTCTCCTATCTAATTGCCTTAACATCAAGTTTAGGTGGCACTTTCCCTCGACCCCTTCGCACTATGCAACACTTTAAAAAGAAAAAAAAAAGGAACGAACGAAAGAGGAACATACTGAAAGGAGACATATTTAGATTAACCCTAATGCGGGAGGAATGACATAAGGAATGAACGAAGGGGGCGATGGTGGGGAAAATATGTGTTGCTAGGTTATCCAAGGGGAAAATGGTCTTTTATATATTAATAGAATAAGTTAGAGGCCACTTAGCTAAAATTATGAAAACTGGGGACAAATTCTCACATAATGGGGGACATAGGGTGAAATTTCTTGAAAAAACTATGGCTGGCACAATTGTGAAGCACAACTTTTTTAGACAATTACATGGAGAGTCACCTAACCCATGAAAATTATCAAAAAAGTCCCTATTTTACTACTTTACCTGACCTAGCACCCCCTCCCTCTTTTTTATTTTTTCTTTCACTCGTAGCACCCTCTTATGTAAAGGAAAAAAAAAACCTAGTCCCCGTTTTTCCTCTCTTCTCTCCCTCTCTTACAATATCGCCCCCCTCCCTTCCACCACTGCCTCACCTTCATTCCCTCCCCTATAAGATGTCGCCGATGTTTCTTCTTCTTCTTCTTCTTCTTTTTTTTTTTTTAATAACAATGTCAATTTTTCGTTGTATATTTCGGTCAAAAATCCGATAAGGTGTTTGTTTATCATGTTTCTTTTTCTTTATTCACCTTTTTCATAAAAATCCTGTGAGATCTACTAGTTTTTTGTTTAAAAAATTTTCTGGTGTTTAGATATGGTGTTTTCTCTTGTATAAAACTGTATAAATCTTGAATATTTGTTAAATTTTTGTGTAAAAGCTGCCTAAAATACTGTATAAAATTATTTTTGCGAGTTTATACAATTTTATATATTTTTATACAAGTTTACACAATTCTGTAAGTGTGTATAAAAATATATAAATCTGTATATGTGTGTATATACAGTAAATAAATATATTCCATTCACTTCTATAAATTTGTATAAAGTTGTATACGCATGTATAAACAATGAATAAAGTTGTATAAATTTCAGATTTATGCATTATTTATGGATGTTTGCATAAAATTTATGTTTTTTTTTTGTATATTTTTGTATTTTTCTTCTTGCATACACATTTTTCTATGTATTTATATATATAATTTATTATTTTTTGATAGATTTATGTGTATAAAATTATCAAAAAAATAATTATTTAAACAAAACCACTAATAATAAAGCTCAGGTGACATAAAATTAGCAATCCGATGAGACCGGTGAATTTTTAATTTTCCGGCCAGCGGCGGCGCCGTCGAAGGTTGGGTTGCCAGCGGCATGTCAGTGGCGGGGGAGGGTAGGGGAGTGGCACCTAAGATTTTTTATTTTAAAGGAGAGTTCAAAGGGGGTGCTATGCTATGTAATTTTAAAATAAGGGTACTATGAAAGAAATATGGCCCCTCATTTGTAATTTTTTGAGCAGTTAGTTTTGAAAATTTTCCCAACTTTATTAATGATTTAACAAGAAAATTTCACTCGGTGTCCTCAAATTTGATTGCTTTTGAGGATTTTCCCCCCTTTTTATGAATTTAAGTAAACGACCTCCAACTTGGCAACTGTTGCCCCACTAAGACTTCCAGGTAGTTTAGCTGGAAGATAGGGGATAGATGAAGGGGTCTTGGGCAAGTACTGCAGTTCAGTTGGGGGAGAAGGGAGTGAAGGGTTGAGGGGAAGTATTACATATTTACCAAGATCTCAAAGCAATTTAATTGGAGACCGGGGGGAAGGGATTAAGGAAAAGTGTTGTCTATTTGCCAGACTTCAAAACAAATTAGTTGGAGACAAGAGAAGGGCTCAGGGCAAGTATTATCTATTTGCCAAGATTTCAAGGCAATTTAGTTGGATACGATGTAAGAGGATTGATGGCAATTGTTGTCCCACTAAGATTTTAGGGCAATTTAGCTCGAGGAGGAAGGAGAGTGAATACAGATTACTAATTAGGTGCTTAGTGGTAATTTCGTCCGAATATTATTCATTAAACTAGCAGAAGATAATTTCAGCTAAACCATGTTAAATAAGGTTTAAAAAAATCAATGCCTCTGGTGTCATATTATGGATTTTGCTTTGGTTTAATCGTTAACCAAACTATTAAGAACAAAAATCGATAAGTCGAAAACCGAAAACTAAAAACCTATACTTTATTGGTACGATTATCGGTTTAGTATTTTTACAAGTCGAAAATTCATGTGCAAACTGATAAGGTTTAAGATCAAATGGGAACGATCGATACACTACCATATCATGAAGGGTAAAATTATAAGTTAAAATTAAATTTTCCATGTACAGAAATATTTTAGTGAAATTTTTAGAGACCTCCGCTGAAGTTTTGGCTTGTAACATGGATCTCCCGTTTAGTTTTAATTAGGACAAATACATATACACACCATAAAGTGTGCACAAAATTTTATTTTACCATCTCATCTCCCTCGTTTCTCTTAGACACCTCATGTATGTCTAAAATGTGCCTAATGAACACTTCAATGATAGTTGGACGAAAAAAATTATGTGTATAGATCCCACACTAATGATGTGGCACATAACGAATAAAACATAGACATGTAGCATTTAGGCCCAAATATAATTATTAAAAAATATACTCAAACCTATAAAAGAAAACAAAATTATGTTTTCAAATAATCTCCTTGCCCACTTCCATCGTCTTCTCCACCCCATTCCACATCGCGATACTTACAACTTATGAATAGTTGGGTTTTTTCCACCCTATACCCATATAATCAAAATTAATTACCCAACTACCTACTAGTAAACCTAATACCCAATTAATCTAAAAATATTACCCGAGCTGCCCATTTTCTCTATCCCTTATAATCTACCCTATTCCTTATTTCTCTCATAATCATTCTCTCCCCCACCCCATTCCTTATTTCTCTCAAAATCATTCTCTCTCCCATGCTTTATATTTCGATTTTTCTTTCTAAACATTCTCTAAGCACATTGAGGCTCTATGATCTGTTTTAATGAATCTCAAATTTATCTTCTCCAATTCACATAATCTTTTTAAAGTTCAATTAATTTTGACGATAATCTTTAACAATTAAAGTGGATGAGCCTTAGCTTCCACTAATCTTCCGGTGGCAGTTGTTGCAATACACATTTTTGCTATACCATAAAAGAACAACCTTTATCTTTATCAATAACGTTACCATGATTTGATGTGGTACAATCATACACTAAATATTGTTACACAATTTGGCAACTATATGTCTATTTTCTTATCTCCTTTTTCAAGGTTTATAATATTTTTATTTTTGTTTTTTGGTATATTTTTTGGGTTTGGATCAAAGAGTGCAAGATATTATCGTTTTTTTTTTTTAAATTTATTGTTTGATTCGAACTGGGTGTTGTAAAATATTGTCTATCTTAAAAAGTTTATGCTAAAATTTGATCATACTTGGAGCCGATTTGAGGTGCTTGAGTTCGAATTTATGAGCTAATCAAAGAAAAAACTGCATAAACTGTATACTGCAATAGTATATTGCTGCACTAAATTGTAACAGTATACTACTATAGTATATAGTTTATCATTGTCATAGTATACTGCATTAGTTTACTAAAATAGTATATTGTTTTAGTATATAATTACTATAACTGTATACCTTTAGAGTATATTGTATACTTGTACAATATATAGTGTTATTTTTTCTTTAAATAATGTATGTTTTGAAATAATTTTATAGTTTCTTGATTGTTAGCTTAAATTGAGGGTTGAGATTGATCCAAGACCTGTTTACAGCCTATGTTATGAACTTTGAAGTGTAAAAAAAAAATAAGAAGATAAATCTTTATTATGCACCATAGTTGAGCTTGAAACTCTTGAATATGAAATTTAAATTTTTTATTTGTTGTTTGAGTCAAAGTGGGTGTTGTATAATATTGGCACTAGTACCTTAGAAAAGTTTGTTCCAAAATTTTGCTGCATTTGGAGCTTATTAGAGGTGATTGAGATCGAATTTATGGGTTGAACATCAAAAAAGAAATATAGTGTAATCTGTATATTGTGTATATTGGAGTTTCTGTAATAATATACTTCAATAGTATACCTCTATAGTATACAATTTACTATACGTAACTGCAATTATATATTATAATAGTATAATGGCACATAGGGATGGGCACTAAATCGAAAAAACTGAAGTACTGAACCGAACCAAACTAATACGGAACTTCGGGTTTGGTATTTCAGTTTTTCGGTTTAGGTTCAGTCTAGGCAATTTTAAAACTACGGTCTTCGGTTTCGGGTATTCTGAAACTTCGAGTATCGAAGAACCAAATAACCTGAAGTTTTTTTTTTTTAAAAAAAAAATACCCCTCTTATTCAAGCCAATAATGAGGTCCCTTAGATTAATCTGCATCATTGGTTTCATTATTATATTGATTCTTTAGCCATTTATATAGTACTATATGTACTAAATAAAATTATATTATTAAATAATTGTGATTGTTAATTCAACTTCCTTTCAAGTATTTTTTTTCGATTTCAACTTCAAGTATTCAACTTCAACCAAATATTATTTAAACATCTACTTAAATCTTTAAATCTTTACGGCCGAATCAACAAAGGTACTTATCCCAACGATATCTTAACCATTAAATAAGATTGGTCGCAACAAGAATGAAGAAGCCTTTTAAAAACTAGCTGACAATAGCATTCGTTCTTGGATACTTAGTGGAAATATGATAGTAATAAAAAAATATATAAGCTACAACTTTCAGTAGCAAAAGGAAAGAAAAAAACCCACTTGAGATCAGATGTGAACTTAAGACTATCATCTGTGGGGTACATGTATTAACTGATGAGTTGCTTACTTTTGACTATATTTTTTTGTTCGGCCTTTTTTTTTGGGCTATAAACTTTGGTTTAAACCGAACAACCGATGTACCGAATCGAGTACTGAACTAAAAAATCGAACCGAAGTATAAAAATTACGGGTTTTTCTACACTTCAAACTGAACCGAAGACTGAAGAACCGAACCGAACACCGAACGCCCACCCCCTAAATTGGTATTGTTCATTGAAACATTATACTGCTTTTGTATACAGCTTACTACAACTGTATACTTCAACTAAATATTGTATGCTCTTCGAGTATGCACTTTTTTGTGATGGTATCGAATTGTGAGTTGTTATCACACAAATGAATATTTTGAATTTTTATTGTTTTGAATACAATATAGTTTTTGGTTATGATGTATACTCATATAGTATACAATTATACATTATTAACATACTGCATAATTTTTTTTTTATTGTATACCTTTGTAATATACAATATACCTTATTGACATGATATTATATTGGAGTTCAATAAATTATATATTCTTGTAGTATACAATATATTATATTAGTATGCTGTTAATAAATTTAAAAAGGTACACTATATCGTTATGCCTTCGTGCGATAAAATTTTACTATATTAAGAAAAAATAAAAGGTATGTTATATCATTTATTTTTTATTATATACAAAAAGGTATGCTGTATCAATTTGCATTAATACAAAATATAAAAAATAATAAAAGTCAATACAATATGAGTTATTTTTTTATCACTTATATAATTAAAAAAAAAAATGTGTACCATATCTATTAGTTTTAGCACTATTGTAGAAAGAGAATATATTAGAAAGAGAAAAAATAAATAAAGAACTAATAATAATTAAAAAAGATTAAAGGAAAAAAATATATTTGCTTAATTTGTTTTCACTAGTATTAAGAAGAAAAAAGAGAGAAAAAATAAATATAAATGAGGGTATTAAATTTGTATACTATCTTAATTTGTATACATTTATGGTATAATTCTGTCCAAAAATATACATGCATAAATTAAGTGGGTGAGATACATTTACACTATATACCTTTATAGTATACTCTCTTTTCTACTCTATACCTTTATGGTATACTTTTATCCAAAACACCACACAGGGAAAGTATATTTATACTGTATACCTTTATATTATACTCTTTATTCCACTATATACCTTTATGGTATATTTCTATCAAGAACTAGTGGCGTAAATTAGGTGTGGTGATGGTACAACAATGATGTATACTTTTATAGTATACTCTATACCTTTATGGTATACTTCTTTCCAAAATTTCACATGCGTAAATTAGGGAGGGTACATTTACATCTGTATACCTTTATAATATACTTTCTTTTTCACTGTATAACTCTATGGTATACTTCTATCCAAAATTGCACATGCATAGATTAGGGAGGGTACATTTACATTGTATACATTTATAATATATTTTTTTCACTATATACATTTATGGTATGTTTCTATCCAAAATTTCACATGCGTAAATTATGGAGGATACATTTACACTCTATACCTTTATGATATACTTTCTTTTTCACTACGTATAGTATAGAAAAGAATGATCATGAATTAATAAATGAACCCCTTAACTTGTAACAGGGAGAAAAATTGCTACAAAAATCTCATTATACAACTAAATATGTCACTAATTAATAAGGTTGATAGACATCATAGAGGAGCTGAAGCGTGAGTCTTTTCCTCTATGATTCCGATTCTTCACTCAATATGAATATTCATTGGATCTAAGGGATATATACTTTTTGACCTATATTTAAATGTCCTCTGAGCAAACTTGAGCTTTAGGCATTTTCTGAAGCACACTAAGTGTAGCAAAGTTTTGGACAACATCCTTCTAATCAAGAAGAGGAGCATTGACATTCACTCTCGGGAGTTCCTCTAAATATGCAGTGGCACTTTCTCAGCATCCAATCATGTTGTGCAACCAGAGTGTTGGTGGCATATGCTTTAAGTTCGAGGGCATTTGTTTACCTGGTATAAGGGGATTTGCTATTGGATGATCCAGATTGAAATCTATTTCCGGGGGGAAAAGTTTCCAGTCAAGCATGGATGTGGCTTTGTCATAGAGATAAGAGTTTGCAAGTTTCACATATGAAGAAAGGTTATATTAGAATTCGAGCCACTACTTTTATAGGATCCAAAAGCTTTCCTACCTCAACAGCATATCGTGCAACATAATTCGCGATATTGGCTCCACATCTTACTCCAAGGAGGACACACCTGTAAGATCAGATTGAACTAAGTTACATGTTTGTATAATTCTCTAAAGCCGTGATCATTTCTATCCAAGCACTCTAATGAAATTACATATAGAGGTTTTTGAGGCCAGCAACTAAGTTTCATTCTTATTTCTTAAGATCACCTACCGAGGGCCTTTTTTACTTAGGTAATGCACTGTTAATTCAATTAACAAAAATAATGCAACTTAAGGTTTGGCGCATGTCACGAGAAACTTGTATTAGACAAAAGTCTGGTATTTAAGTGGATAATTGTAGAGGCGTGGGTCTATTGTCCACCAAGTTTTGATCTGTCTCGTATTTAAGTTGAAAATGGTATAGGAGCAGGTCTGTTGTCCACCAAGTTTTGAATTGTGTGCCACTAGCTCTTGAGGGTTTCTCAGTTAATAATACTGTGACTTTCTGAAATTTTTTCCAAATAGTACAAGGTAAGAATGTAAGACAGATAACAAGAAGGTCTCGAAAAGGATCATATATCTTAGTTATGATGTCATACTAGAGTCTTTTGTTTTTGTACCTAAATTTATCACACCATCTCACTCAAACACTAATTTGGTCTTTCGAAACTCTATTTTACAAATTCATATGTGTTCAGCTTAGAGCTTAGAGAATCAGATATGAGAAGCATACAGAAGTGACAACTAAGTAAAGTAAACCACCGGTACTTTCCCTAACAATCTTTTTTCATAATTCAAGTAGGTGATACGCTCCATACTAAATAATTTAGACCTTCAAGCAATTACCTTTATTATACAAATTAGAAGCTGCAATTCCTTAACTGGTAGTAGTAAAGTTTTTGAAATATAAATGAAGAAACCAAAAGAACTATCCCTTATGCCAAAAACATCACAATTGTATTATAAAGTAGAAGAATTAGTAACTCAAAACTATACCTTGTAGGATCCAAATGAGAAGCTAACCAAGGCTCAACTATAGAAGCTCCAAATCCATCAACAATTTGCCTTCAACTACTGATCCTTTTATCCAAAATTGACATGCTACATTCAGCTAAATTAGCTTGTTTCTCTAATCATTTAATCGCCATAACGCCATCTTCAAACGCACTTGGATACTTACCCTTAGGTGCTAGCCTATAACTAACCAACCAACTATATACCTTTATGGTATACTCCTCTTTCCACTGGATACCTTTACTGTATACCTCTATCCAAAACTGTACATGCATAAGGTGGGGTGGCGGTATATTTATATTGTATTTCTTTATGGTATACTCTCTTTTCTACTTGTATATCTTTGTGGTATGCTTCTATCTAAATACTGTACAACCATAAATTAGGTGGATGAGGACACGTTAATATTGTATATTTTTATGGTATACTCTCTTTTCCACTTGTATACTCTTTACGGTATACTTCTATGAAAGATGAATCAAAAGCATGCACCTTTTTCTCTTCACACACACATTCTTCCCACAAGGTTTCATCTTCTTCAACAATGGATTTTGTTAAACCGCCTACAATCCTTGCATTGACAATAATCACTTATATTATAGAACCACAATGTGATAAAAAAACTTAACTAAACAAAACATAGCAAAAGACCTTTGATGACCCAATTATTAATCCGTGAGCCTAATAAACTTCATTAAACAATATAGTATTAAAGTGCACACGAATATTCCAAAAAATTTTGAGTTCAGAATAATTTAAAACATATAAATAACAAAAATTCAACATTAAATTATAGATCTACAGACTTTGACTTAAAATATACAAAAGAAAACTTAAAATAGCAACAAAATTGGGGTTTAAATAGGATAAAATAGCAAAGCCTTGTAAACAATTGAGAATAAAAAGAGAACTTGGGGGATTTATTTATTAATAGGAAAAGAGGATATGATGAACTCTTTATTGGAATATTTGGTAAAATAAATGTGCAATTTTGAGTTTGGAGAGACTTGTTTTTTGAAATAGGAAAGATTGACTTTGCAATTAGTATGTTTCTAACGGAGGTCAAACTAGTAGGGAAGTGGATGGGTAGGGGAGTAAATAAATTATCAGTACTTCAGGTAATAAGGAAATTGATGGGTAGGTCGGGTAATATTTTTGGGTTTAGTGGGTAGTTTGGTAAGTGCCTTTTTATATTCTACCACTTTACCAAATGTAGCAACATTTTGAACTATTCTACCAAACACATCCCAAAAAAAAAAATAGTTCTTTCATCTCTATCTCTATTCCCACTGCCCCTCTCTCGTCGCCGGCGTCCCTTACCCATCCCCTGTCTCTGCCGGCGTCCCCTCCCCCATCGTCGCGCGGTGTTTGGTCACTTCTTTATGTCTGCTGCATTTTTCTGTTACTGCTGTTACGGGCCGGTGACGGAGCTCCGATGGCTCTATCGTCGGTATGGTTGTTGGTGGTGGTTGGAGGCAAAGAAAATGTATGTCATGCGTATACCCCATGTATGTCTGGTGTCACTGGACATACAAAGGGTGCACACTTTACATACAATACGTATATATGTATATTTGTTTTATTCATTGTATATGCTATGTATGGCCTATGTAAACACATGCACACATTGTACATACGATAGCCATACAAAAAATATACATACAACACATAACAACCATATTATGTGTATGCCTATTGTATTTGTACTATGCATACAGAGAATATACAATGTTCATACAATGAAGATACACAAGACATACAAAAAACTACAAAAGAAAATATTAAAAAGTATTTATCGGTGACCGGCAGTGGCTTCCTTACGGTGGCAGCTATGGGTCAGCGGCGGGGGGTGATAGGAGGGGAATCTAGGATTTTATCACCCTTTTATATTACTAATTGCTATGTATTGAAAAATTATGTTGTTATGTTTTGAAAACGAGATAATATTAATATTTTTGTGTAGAAAAAAATATTAGTATGTATGGTAATGTAAATTGCTCAATATAATACTTGATAAAATTATTCACAAATTTTGACATGCCTAACAAAATTAAAAACACTGGAGAACTCAAACGAGCATAAAAAGGAAAAAATTACTATTTTTTTTCGTGTGAATCTAAATTAGTAGGGCCAATGAAAATATAGTAACAAACTAACAACTATGCTTATAAAAATAACACCTCATCATCATCAAAATATATCTGCAACTGTTTTTGTCGGATAGCGTTAATCCTAAAGGCGGGAAACTTTACACTCCAAACTCTAAAACACACCCACGCGCTTTACATTCGTTTTCTATAAAAATCTGAGGAAACCTTTCTTAGGGTTTCTAGTTTACACAGCAATGGCGGAAATTACCGAAGCAGACGCAATAAAAATCATCTCCCGAGTTGGAAAGCAATTGGGTGCCTACAAAACTTGCCCAAATAAAGATACTCTTGTCAACTTACTAAAAGTATCAATTCACTCTCATCAATATCTTCAAAATTATTTTAAGTAATTTAGCATTTGATGATATTAGTGTTAGCAATAGTTCACTTTTGTTACTATACGTAATATGTCTGCACGACAGAGGCGGATCTAGTATTTTAAGTTTATGAGTTCTGTACTATACAATACTTTTTTACTTACTGTGTTCTGAATAGATCATTTATATGGAGTATATATTAAGTGGATAATTCAGGACTACATATTTTTTGCTTGCTTTATTCTGAATAGATTATTTATATATATTACGTGGATAAATTCAGGGTCTGAGCCAAAGTTATTGGGTTTTATCAAACCTTCAACATGACTTGTCGAATAGGAGGGGTTTCAATTATGTAGTAATTGCTTAGTGTGGTCGGAATTTGTGCTGTTTCACTATGTCTTCATTATTTTAGCTCAGTAAGTTTGTTAAGATTTTGGCATAGAAACAAAAAGGGCACCCCGGTGCACAAAGCATCCATGCATGGTCCGGGACATAGAAATCTATCATCTGAATTAGCTTTCAGTTAATTTAGTCCTTACCTGATTAAATAACATCTTGTAGTAATGAAGGGGCGAGCTTATAATTCATTTCTGGACTACTTCTCAGGAGAATTTAGGATTTGAACTTTATGGGTGCGATTACTGGATCTACCACAACCCATTTGATTTACTGGGTCCAAAATCAATTATTTGTACTTGTTTGTAGATTTTAACATAAGTAGGGCCTGAGCCAAAACTAATGGGTTCGGGTAAACCCGTAACTTACACTCCACATCCGCCCCTACTACTACAAGTGAGGGTTCACAGTTTTTTGGTGTAAGCAGAGCCTCTTTATAAGTGTATATATAATTTTTGGGTAAAGAAACCGTAACATCTTGGTGCAAGCTTTGGTTAAGTGGAAAGAGCGCAACATGGAATGTGTGGGTAAGGCGCAAGTCATTAGTTCTAACCCTGCCTTTGATTAAAGCCTCATATTTAAGTTGGAGCAGTGTAGAAAGGCCTATAGTTCCCTTTATTTTAAACCTTTTGCCAACTGGGTTGAGCCAGCTTACTCACATGGGATTTCTTAGTTATAAAAAAAGTTATGATGGTTAATATTTGGGTGAAGTTTTCTTAACTTTTAAGAATCATTGTGCTTTGTTTTCTCATATGCCATATCTCTGTCTAGTTCTTTGCATGACATGAGCTGTTTCTACTGCAGCAAGCCACTCGAGCTATTCCAGTGTTAAAGCAATCCGTATCACTGAAATCCGTGATTAAACCCTTGAGCAGTTCTCTTGTAAAGCATAGTTTACTTCTTCACAAGGACAAAGATATTAAACTACTGGTTGGCATCTGCTTCTGCCATATAGTCCGTGTTCTGGCACCAAATCCTGAATTTACTGATGCGGTGTCTAGGGTAAATTTTGACTTCATGCAATTGTTTCTGTTATATGTCCCACTCCATGCTGCCTTCTTCTTTACCTTCTCCCTTTTGGTAATAGAACGCCATACTATCAGTGCAATTGCTGACTTCTAAATTTGTAACAGGATATATTTAGACTTCTCGTCAGTATCTTCGCAGAGCTCGACGATACCAAGAATTCTTACTTCAGCATGAGGGTACAACTGTTAGAGACTGTTGCAAAACTGAAGTTTTGTTTGCTAATGCTAGATATTGGCAGTGAAGATTTGGTTAAAAAAATGTTCAAAAACTTTTTTGCTGTTATAAGGTGAAATTCGTCATTCTTCATTCTTTTCTATGAGTCCTTTGTCCTGATTGATAATGAGGGCCTTTACAGCCGCCTCCCGGATTTGCGCTTCTTCTAAATTCCTTGTGCTGTCTAATAGTTGAGATGCATGGAGAAACACTACATGAAGAAAAGTAGTTCTTACTTCTTAATAAACACAGTCAAAAAGGGAAGGCTGAAGTAGGGATAAACAAAGGGTTTCTATTTGACATTTCATGTATAAGAAAGGCCAGAATGCTGTTGTGATGTCTTACATGTATGTTTTTAGGTTTTAATTTTTGCTTTGGTAATCTATCATCGACTAGAACAATCTTTGTTAAATTTTCTACCTGATAGATGCCAGAAGCCTCTATTGTTGTTGCTCCTGTCTATACTTTGCAAAGGCTGATGAGAGATTACAGGGTGTAGATTCAGAACCTTAAAGAATGATGACAGGGTATAGCTTTATGTAGTTGATTCAGAACCTTACAAGAATGCATGATGCTTCCTGTATCTCCCAGAAATTGGAAGAAATTATTCTATGGGAATATTCACCTTAATTGAGGGAAGAATCCTAAAGTTTACAATAACAAGTACGTATTTCACTAATATTTAAGAAAAAATGCGATTATATTCCATACCCTTTCTTTCATCCAGTTTTTGACGTCAACAGTTTTTGGACGATACATACAATTTTTAAAGTTTTTGTCAATTTGGCTTTGGGAAGTCTTTTGAGCCTTTAGTGTAAGGACCTTGCTTACTACTAATCTTACTCTATTGCGAGATGAAGTTTGTCTGAAGGTCATGGACAAAAATTAGAACTTCGACTTGAAATAATGGCTTAAAGGTATATTTCAACTTATAAATAATTTTTCTCAACCTCCATTCACACTTCTTCAACTTCCACAACATTTTTCTTTAAAGAGTTACTACAACCATCACCTTCTACAAGCTGCTTTTCAATTTAAACTTCAAATATTTTTTTAACCCTATATTTTCTCTAATTGTATACTTCAAATACCCTTTTCCAACTTCAACTACTCTTTTCCCCCCTTCAATTCAACCAGATATTGTCCTAACACTTGCCTTCTTCCATCAAAGAGGCTTTCTAAACTCGAAATTTTGTTAACATTTCTTTAATGTAATTGAAAGGCAGGTCTCGTTGGTACTTTCAGGCTGGACTTCAATTTGGCTCTCTTTCTAACTTATTGTCGTTTCGCCTATGACTCAATTTTGTTTATTTATTTACAATGCTTAATGTTTTCTTTCTTTTTGTGTGTGCCCCCTATCTTTTCACCTTGAGCTAGAACTGAAATTCTGCCCTGTTTTTATAAAAGAAGAAAATGTTTTGAGACTTGGTTCAATAAAAAACACAAAAGGAGGTAAAATTCGGCCCACAAGCTGATTCTTGCTCATTTTAGTTGTCAAATAATTGTGCTTCAAACTATTATTTTTTCTATTTGATAGCAAGTGGATGCGGTGCATTTAGAGGAGGATAAATGATCTAACCTTGAGTTTGGGAGCATTTTGCAACATTGTAGTGCTATTAGGAGTTCTTTGAAGTTTGCACCCCCTAATGTATACAATATTCCATTTTCACCTTATCTCTTCACTTTTCATGATTTTCTCCCTAACCTATTAATGTTTTCACGAAATTATAAGAGAATTCATTTTATCATTTTATGAGGGGCAAAGAAGAGTTTTAATTTTCGTTATTATGGAAAGAAGGATAGAAAGGGAGGAGGATGAGTAAGAGGAAGAAGGGAGGCTACAAACTTGCTCCCCTCCATCTCTTTGCGGCAAGATTGAGTTTCTGTTTTGATGATTATTGTGTAGCATGAGTCAAGAGCATGTCTGCCTTTCAAGGAGCTCTGCTGAAGTAGACACAACTCATCACCAACTTCTGTAGGGGATATTTTACCACTCCTTGGATTATGCTCACAACATTCAACTGTAGCTTCACCTTCTAGGCAACTTAGGCAGAAGGTCAGTAGAAGATGAAGGTGTTGTGGGGGCTATGAAATCTATGTTTGATCCACATGAGAAAGCAAAGTTTGGAGAAGTGTTAGCAAGCTTACTAATATTATGCAAAAGGAGAGGTGAAGATGCATCTTGAATCACCAAAAGAAGACCCAAACAATATTTTGCTAAGTTTAGACAAAGGCCGATGCAGCAAAGAACTCTATAAAGAAGAGCTAGGTGAATGGAAAAGGCAAGTAAATAGTAGTAAATGATAAGTATGTTGGACTAAAGAAGTCGAAGAGCCTGGGAGGTTGAGCCACTAGCATTCATTGGGTGCATCCATGAGGTTCCAGTGTACATAGAATATTGGGTGTCAGTTGTAGAGAATTAGATTATGCTGTAGATTCTCGACTGTTTGTATACTGCTTGTATTCATGAAGTTTTGTATTTTTTTTTAATTTTTTTTGCCTTATCATATGTTGGAGTAGAGAAAACTATTAGACCACAATGCCCGTCTACAGTACACTTCCACGGGAGATCAAATGTGAAATCTTGGATGATGTGGTGGATTAAGAGAGAAATATTTTAGCATGGAATCTTGCTGTTCATTTACAAAGTGGCCAATGTCAATCTAGCATTTTGTTGTAAGATTTGTTGATGAGAACTGTCTATTCTTCGTCTTGGTTGAAGTGTGAACTAATGCTTAACAATTTAAATGAGTGAGACTGATTGCTAACGACACTACAAGCTCAATATATGATTTGTTGCTAAAAAATAAGAAAAAAGAACGAGAGGATGAAGGGAGCAGAAGTCGGCGATAGAGGGAGGGGACAAATAGCAATATAAACCACGAATGATTTTCTTAATATTCAAATGAAATTGTTGGAAAAGAATCTCATGGCTTAGGCTGTTCTTCAGTAAATGAACTTTTTTGGTGATTTTGCAATTAAATGAATAAGTCAGGGATAAATTGTTTAATGTAATATGTTAGGGTACAAATTAGGGGCGCAAACTGCAATGACCTCTGTTTACCGGGGATCATGGTTACCTATCTAATGTTAGGTTCTTCACCCAAGTCAGGATATCTCGGGATGCACTTTATTATTTACCATGTGATGTTCTCATGCTTAATTTATAGTATTACTATTTTTGCCGACGGCTTACATGTGGCACCTCTCTTGAAGGTTAGTTTTACTATCTGATGGCGGTAACTTTCCTTGCAGGGAACATCACCCTCCAAGTATGGTTTCTGCAGTAGTTTCGATAATGTCACAAATTTTGGAGGAGAAGATGAAGGAGAAGAGCAGTTCTGAGCTGCTCACTTTTGATAAAAAAGCATCTGAGCCCCTTTTAGATTTGATTTTGCAGAACCTTTTGAAAGAAGCAAAGGTAGATATGATGAGCTATTACTTTATAAGATTCAAACCTTAAAGTAGTTGCTCCAATCAGCAGTTTCAGGAGTACTTCTAACTTTGTTTTCTGAGAGATGTAGAACCTTCATTATTTTCTCCCTGTAAAACAGAAACTTTGATATTCTCTTGTCCCTTCTCCAAGATGAAATTAGCAGTAGTACTCGATGCTGTAATCTCTACTCATGGATGCTGTCTTGAAGCCACAAATATAATTCTTTTTGTTGTCATTTTTCTCAATGGAGAAGTAGGAGGGGTAGGGTGGTGGCTGAAGCTTTTGTTCTATTTTCTGTATCATCCTTTTTGCACAGAGAAAGCTTTAACTTAACGGGACTTTAAGCTGCACTCAAGTCTTCAGATTTATTCTGCTTCTATTTCCTATGAGTAATCTTCCGTAATAATTTCTTTGCCATTTCTGTTTCTCCTCTAGCTAATTTCTTTTCACTTGTATATTTCCATCTCTAAATCAATTTGTGTCACCTATTTAGCAAAAGAATTTTGTTTAATTCATTTAGACTTCCTTTTCTAAAATTAAATGGCATGGTTTCTGATGGCTTGTCCTTGAGTAATGTACACTTTCTACTGCAGAACGTCTTATACCTCTAGATAAGTTCATGGATCAACTTATGCTCTCTTATTTGAATAACCAAAAGCATCTCTTACCCCAAATTGGCACTTGTGATGAAACCAAAATAGGATCGTGTATATATGGAAACCGTGGTATACTAGGGTTCAAATTCTAGTGATAGAAAAAACACTAGGTGATTCTTCCCATTTTATCTAAGTGTTACTGGACACTTACCCCGTATTTGTGATAGTGAGAGGTAACAGGTATCCAGTGGAATAGTCGAGGTGCACACAAGCTTGCCCTCTAGGAGTCTTTTAGTTTTGTTAAAGATTTATATGTTAGCAGAAATATAGTGCCAAAGAAAGTAAGTCTTATACTGTTTTGGATGTCTGAAAGTTACTATCCGCCCAGTTGCGTGTCTATAGTTGCAGTTTCCATCTCTTATGCTCATCTCCAATGATTTTTTTATGTTTGTAGATAAATCTCCTGCATAAATGTTTTGCTACTGTCTCAAACGTTATAGCTTTTATTCTTATTTGTTTCCTACTTTTTGGTTGCATAAATGATGGTATGGACCCTGCTATGCTTTAGATCAGGGTACATTTCCATGGGTACTAAAGGAGACTTGTCATTTGCTCAACTATTTCTCTGGGTGTTTTGGGAAAGGTGAGACAGACATCTATTTTTGTCCAAGAATACCCATTTATTCAAATGTAGAAAGTGATAATACATGTTATGGCTGTGGAGAAGGGCTAATAGTGTGCTTTCTTAAGTGGAAATAGTGCAGAGGATGAGAGAATACTACAAGGAGGGTTCATTAACTTGTGAACATTAGTAATGGTCCGAATAGATCATCTAATATTGAATTTATGATCCTCCTTTTTTTTGGGGGGTGCAAAATCACCTGTTTAATGGAACCTTCTGAATGACTCATCAAATGGAGAGTAGTATATCTTATCCGACGTTGCTCATAGAATTGTTCTTTTAAGCTTGCTTTTAGTTATGGCTTTTACAGGTTACGCTTTTCCATGTCATGCTAAATGTTTGTCGTTGATGGAGGATCCTGCGATAGTTTCTGTGCGTCAAGTTTATGAAGGATTTGCGTATAGAAACTTTATACATTTACTAGTTGGTTCTTGTTTGGTTTAGAAAAAATTGATCTCTCTCTCTCTTAGTTTTGCAATTCATTTCCTGCTATGGAAATTTTCTTCTTGTCTATAAGTATTGGAATTCTTATGAATTTTGTTTCAGGATGCATCTCGTGCGTCCCACCAGCTTGCTGTCTCTGTCATTCAAACTTGCAGCGAAAATATTGAAGATACCGTTTCAAGGTTTCTAAGGTCCTGTATACTTAACCGAGACGCTGTGCAGAGTGAGATCAAGGAGTATTACCATGATATTATATATGAAATCTTTCAGTGTGCTCCTCAAATGCTTCTTTCTGTCATCCCTAGCCTGATCCACGAATTGTTGGTGTGTCATCTTCTGCCTTTTAGTCTATTGTTGTATGAAAGTGTACCATGTTCATTGTCTGGATAATGCTAAATGTAATTGTTACTTTTCTTCATCTTCTCACTATTAGTAGCCGTTTGGCCATAGATGCCAAAAAATATTTGAAAAAAGAGTTTTTGAAGTTAAGTTGAAAAATTGTATTTGGAAGTTGAAGTTGTGTTTGGACATAATTTGACTTGAAAAAAAGTTGAAGTTTTGTGAGTAGAGAAAAAGTGGTTTTTTGAAAAAGTTGAAAAAGTGGTCAAAAGCACTTTTTGGTATTTCAAAAACTGTTTTTGAAAAAATCTTCAAAAATCGACAGTTTTTCATGGACAAACACTTCTTCTGAATTTTTTTTTGAAAAAAGTAAAAAATATCTATGGACAATCGGGTCCTTACTATTGTTAAAGTTCTTCCATTGAAGTTGGGTTATTTTGCCCACTTTCTTTCTCAAACTAGAAATGTAACTTCCTTCACAGACTGATCAAGTGGATGTTCGGATAAAAGCTCTTGGCTTGATGAAAAAGGTCTTCTCATTGCCTGGAAACCGTTTTGCTCAGGATTATCACCAGCTTTTTGTAGAATTCTTAAACAGATCCTGTGATAAATCTGCTGAAGTGAGACTGATTACAATTTCATGTGCTAAAGCGTTCTACATGACCAATCCATCAGGAAAAGAATCAATTGAAGTTCTTTGTAAGATATCAAAATTCGATTTTTTTTTGGGTGGTGGGTTGGTGGGGGGGGGGGGGGGGGGCTGTCTTTTCAGAATGTCTTGATTTGGTGCTCTCTTGATTCAACAGCATTACATCTCAGTTTTAACTCTTGTGTACTGAGCAGCCACTCTTCAAGGTCGACTTTTGGACTCTGATGACAGAGTGAGATCAGAGGCAGTTACAGTGGTGTGTGACTTGGCAAGATATAAGCTAAAATCTATTCCCTCTGAACTAATCACACGTGTTGCAGAACGATTGAGAGATAAAAAGGTTTTGGCGATTGAACTGCTTCCCTAAGATAGAATTGCTTTTTGTGCATTTCTTAAAAAGAGCTTCTCTGTTTGTACTTTCTGAAATATGCTTTCTTTTTCCAAATTTTTTGTCTGAAATATGTAGGTATCTGTCAGAAAGAAAGCACTAAAGAAGTTGTTAGAATTGTATCAGGAATATTGCACACAATGTGCTGCTGCCAACATGGATTTTAGTGATCAGTTTGAACAGATCCCATGTAAAATTTTGATGCTATGCTATGACAGAGAGTGTAAGGAGTTCAAGTACGTCTATTTCATGATTTGACTGTTCTAACTGGATGCATGTTCTAGTTCATGGAGATCTATTTATGATTCACCTGATGCACAGGCCTCATCAAATGGAGATTGTGCTAGCTGAGTCTCTGTTTCCTGCTTCTCTTTCAATTGAGGATAGAACCAGGCATTGGGTCGTCATGTTCTCACTTTTTACACCTTGTCATCTAAAGGCTTTGAACGCAATTTTGACTCAAAAGCTGAGGTACTTTGGTGAAAACTCAACTTCTTTAACCTTTAAGATCTGCTTTGCTTCTTTTGCCTGAATTCACGGAGTAGTATGCTTCCAGGTTGCGAAATGAAATGCACATGTACTTCACTATCTGCAACAAAGGCAAGGTATCTCAAATAGTTTCTATTCTATGAAACGTTTTTAATAATTCTCTTTGTGCACCACTGTGTTGGACAAAATTGGATTCATTAAAGCTGAAGTTATAGATGCTTTTATCTTAGAAGTTTTGGACTGTTCACATATTCCAGCTGTGGTTTCATTTCAAAGTTTTGGGTACTTTTTTTGTGCTGAATCCTTTCTGGTTTAGCCTAGAATGCCTCTCCGATGGCATTAATTCTTTTTTCTAATCTCTTAGTGGCTGATGTTGGCAAGATATGTTACTGTGTTTTATGAAGAGTTCTAATTACAATGAATTATGGTCAACCTATATACTTTGTCATGTCTTTTTGTGTAGTAATTTTGCATTGTTTTCTATCTTTATCCTCCAGGAGGAAGTCTCAGAAGAAGTAGAAAAGAAAATGAAAATGTCCATTGTGAAAATGTCAGCCTCTTTTGAGGATACTGCCAAAGCGCAAGACTGCTTTCATAAACTGAATATGGTGAAAGACAGTCGAATTTTTGATCTGTTGGAAAGTATGTTAAATGAACAGAACATTGAAGATGCACAAACTACCAGGGTGAGCATGTTTCACCTTCACTTTACTTTCTTACGGTAGATCTTGCTTTATTTCACCTTTTTTGGTACAGCAGATCTTGTTCTTATTTCAATTTCACCTGGATATAGAGTTGATTCCTTTTTATTGATATTCTACCATGGAACGAGATGGCTTTAGGCATTTCTATTGTACTCTGCTTGAGTAATATCAGGATAATGTCCTTTAACCTTCCCGTGCCTATTTTGTTTTCTTAGATTTCGTCTCCCAATAAATTGCAGTAAACCTTATTTGACGGTCTAGAACAAACAATAACTAGGAAGCTGGGCTAGCAGTTGCTCCTCTGTAGTGTGTTTTTTTTTTTTTTTTGAGATGGACTTGATCTTTAAGAAGCTCTAAGTGGCTCATCAAACTGAAAATTGTAATTTAATTGGAGAAAAAGTTACACATTCAACATACTGAAATTTGGGCTTGGGGTAGAGACAAATGGCTCAATTAGTTAAGGAGTGTGCCTGGAGCAGAGTTACTATCGGACTGTTTTGGGTTTGGTTGTGTGGTTTATTTGGAAAGAGATAAACTTGAAAACATTTCAGGATAGGTGTTTGCCTTAAGCTTATGTGTGAGACCGTCCAGTTTTTTGACTTCTTTGAGGTTCCAGACTTTAAGCGTGTAGGCTATGGACCTAATAGATCTTCAAAGCTATTTCTTGTTGATGAGTAACTGCTGCAGATATAAACATATTGTTTTTTTTTTTTTGAAGGTAAAATTTTATATATCATAAGCACAAAGGCTGTGCTCCAGCCATATATACAATAGCAAAAGAAGCAATTCTGTCCCTGTTCTACTTCACAACGATTCTAGGACATCTATCATTGAATCTATATCTTCCACTAATTCCTCTTTACGCCAAAAATGCAATAAGAAAAGACAATTCATCTTGATTGTTTGAATTGAGCTGCACTTGTCTTCAAAACACCTTAAATTTCGCTCCTTCCAGATAATCCACCAGATGCACGCTGGTATAATTTCCCATCTGTTTTCCCCCCTACAAAGTCCTCCACTGCTGCTCCAATATGCCAAAAGATCTACTGTTTTGCCTGGCATAGACCATCTTATGTTCTTCATACTGAGAAATAAATTCCATAGCTGTATAGTGACTTCACAATGCAGAAATAGATGACTGATAGTTTCCTGCTCCTTTCCGCACAAAAAACTTAAGACATATCATTCTCCCCATTGTACACTTTCTCTGAGATATATTTCTTGCCTTGGAAATTAAGCGAAGATCACACTTCAGATTCCTTTCTTCTGGACCTTGGTGGTGGTTGCTGGTATGGATGCACTAAAACTGAATATTTTTTACACCATTATGCGAGTAAGATATAGTTGTCAAGAGTTAAATGCTGCAGTTGGTAGCGTTTTCATGACTAATGTTACAAAAATTTCTGGGGTTGTGTAAATTCTTTAATGCATTTGAATTAGTCAAACATAGTCGAAGAGGACTTACAGTTGAAGTGTGACACCATGTCATCTAAAAACTCACTCTTTTATTATCTTTATTATCTCTTCAATACGCTCACGTGGGGGCCTTATTCTTTTTCATGGGCTAAGCATGTGGAAAATCTTTATAATAATCGGTAACGGTAAGAGTTGAACTCAAGACCTCTGCCTGCTCTAACCTTAACACGTGGGCATTCCCCAGTATATTTCTGCCTTTGCTAATTCTTTAGTTTCATCTGGGCAATATGCAAACCTGTTAAGGCAAAGGTTTCTGGGCACATACAAGTTCTGGTAACATATTAGTGCACCTTTTTGTGGATTTATCTATTTCTCATCTTTTTTTCTTTGTTTTCTTCTTTAGATTTGAGTTACTACACTATTATTAATTCCTTGACAAATTTAATAAACTATGTGTTGGCCGTTTGCATTGTCCAGGATAACCTTTTGAGAAAGATTGACGACCAGAATCTGAATACTGAGTTTCTGCGATTACTCTACGTGAAATGCTCATTTAATCTCTTTGGTTCGGAGCACATGCGTTGTATTTTAGATCATCTTTCAGGTGACCGGTTTGGAAATAAGCATTTGGAGGATTCTTCTGTGCAACTCCTCTTGGTAAGAGAAACCCCCTTAGAATAGTCCTGAAATTGGTGAATATTGGCAACCTTTTTTCTATTATCATCTTTTGTGCTTCTTAACACCCAATATTCCTTAGGAACTTTGGGCATTGACTGCTTATAATCTGATATTTGCATGCTGTCTTCTCTTCCTTTCTGACATTTAAATACCGGCATCACGTAGGTGCACTAGCCTATGAGATAGTTCCTCTTCGAACCATTTTTTAGTGATCTTTAAAAAGTTAAACTTAGCTCTCTATTAGTGTACTCCGTCACTACGATAAGTGAAAGGATATCATAGAAGGCTTCAGAGCTTTTTTCTGTTTAAGTACAGGTCTGAAACTCGTCATGCTTAATAGCTAATCTTTTTTTATGGAGTTACTTTACATTGTTGCTTTGCAAAGCCATCTTCTGGGGGCTATCACTGCTTTTGGCATGAAATTCTTACGTTTGGGCATTAAGGAAACTAAAACTTTATGTGCCTGCTTGAACTTGTTAATCTCATTCACCCTGTTAGATTTCTGTTCATATAGTATTCACAGCCATAGTGATTGCAATATTTATGGCTTTCATCGTCATCTCCCCTTTTTTCCAGACTATTCTCAGTGCATTTCCTTCACTCTTGAGAGGTTTGGAGAGCGTATTCCAGCTCTTGTTGTTAGAGGAGATTATCCCATTCAATGAACAGCTTATCCGGATTCTTGCAAGAGAAGGATCCGATATGTCAATCAACCTTGGGTAACTATAATATCTGGGTTGTGGCGTTGTGTAATTTTCTTTTCTACAGATTGACTGCAGTATATAAGAGAACGATTCAAAGAGAACATATTGAGATTTCATTAATTATTCTGTCACATGAATTCGTGGCATACAGTCTGAAGAAAGAATTTACACTGTTAGCTTGGGACTTGCTTGCTCCGGTTCTAGCAGTATGTAGTATTTTCTGTAAAATGTCATATGTTAAACATTCCTCCCTTCCGACACCTCGTAATCTTGATGATCCGTGTCATTTATGATATTGAGCATTACCTCCCTCGGCATTTGTTTTAGAAATTATCATCTCTCGGCATATTTGGTGTTTTTGTGAGAGCGTGAATTTAATAAAACTTTTACATGCATTCCTTTATATTTTAGTGTCATATTCAAATGTTTAACTTAGGTCTTAAGTTAATTATCGGAATCTTTTTCAAATTCTGCCCATTGGTTCTGTTGTCTTTACCTATATCCAAGGAGTGGTCTAGGTCTTTACCATGTTGGCATCACGCTTTCTCCAGAAGAAATGGAGTCTTTTCCGCTATCAATCTGTGTGTATCGCTTAGACCATCAGATTAGCTTCTACTTTCTTTTCTGTATTTCATTCTGTTTTTTTGTTCTTCCTGGTGTTATGGTCTGGAAAGACAGGATTGAAGCTTCTTTATAATGTGTGTCATCGCAAACAACTTTACCTTTACATAGGAGGTTTATGTGGGTTTTCTTCTTTCTTGGTTGAAAGCTTATATTACACTTGTGATTGTTTTTGCACAAGTACTTTGGTCGGGTAGCTTCTGGTAGAACTCTCTGCATACTTCTGCTTTTCATTTTCCTACCTTTTTTCCCTTCGTGTAGAATATTTATTTAGCTCTTTTTTCCAAGAAAAGTGGAATGTGTTCTTCTTTGTTGTGTAGGTTATGCTGCATAACTACTTTCTTTTTGGTTCTGAGTTAGGTCGGTTGTATTTGCTTTATTGCAGTGACATATATCCGTTCTTGGAGAAGGTTTGCTTGGAGGGAAGCCGTACTCAATCTAAATTGGCAGTTTCTGCAATTGCTGCTTTAGTGAGCCCTTCAGAGCAGTCTATTTTCTTAGAGCTGTGCAAGGTAGTGAAAATGTCATCAGTTTGGCATAGTGATGCAAAATGTCTGTTCCTTTTTGGCATTTTTCCAGAGTATGAATGATTCTCTTTACATTTCCAATGGGATCTGATGATAAGCTCCTATTAGCAAGGAAATCAAATTGAAAATTTAATGCTTAATTGTTTTATTTGACTCCTGTCAAACAGTTCACCTTAGCAGGTAATGCTCCTACTACTACTGTTGTTACTACTATTACTACCACCGCTACTACTATTATATTAGTATCATCATAATAATCATCAGAATTCAAATTATAACAATAATGATAACCTTAAGCTTAATCATCATTGTCTTCATCGTTGTTACCACCACCATATAGTCGCGCTTGCACACTTCTTGATCTAGGTCACCTTTTGGTCATCGTTTTAAGAGGTATGACTTTGGGATGTGTCTCGAGGTTGGGGCAATTATAAAATCCCCCAGGCTACATGTAAAACGGTGAGTTTGCTGGGGTACACGTGAGTATGTGACATTAAATGTTTTAAGCCCAGAGCTTTAGGCAGTTGATCACTCATACTGTAGGTTTTCTCAAGTGATTGACTTCTCAATAATGTTGTAGTAAAGTGAAAGATCAGACTTCTCACTGAAACGTAGAAGAAGTGAAGTTTCTGATGGAAGAGGAAGTGCTAATTTTGATGTTTAGTGGCATGGGACTATGGTTGAATTTTTTGGAAGAGATTATATTTTTGTTTCATTTTTCATTTACCGCATAGGATTTTTGCTTTAATTGTTAACCTCAATAGTTTATAAACAGATACATGTTTAGAGATGATTTTTGCTATAACTAGCTCGAACTTTTTGCTCATTTAGCAAAATGTGCTGTTATCTATAATAAGTTTCCATACTGATTGATCTGTCGCATTAGGTTAGGCTGCGTACATCACACCCCTTGGGTGCGTCCCTTCCCCGGACCCTGCTTGAACGCGGGATGCTTTGTGCACCGGGCTGCCTTTTTTTTTTTTTAATTGATTGATCTGTCATTTCTCATTGTTGTCTTTTATCGCCAAGTCATTATTTTTATAAATCTTCTACTTTTGCCATTTTCAGTGGCATATTACTATTTTAACTTTACCTTCCACAAATGGAAACACTATAAACTGAAAATTGTTGTGCGTTCCCATGCCTTGATGCTTATGCCTCTGTGCTCGCCTTTTACTTGTCATGCTTTCTTGTTTGTGTCGTTTGTTATTTTAACTCATGTATGATTGATTCTGAAGTTGTCTCTCTTCTGCTTCTATCATCTTTCTAGACACTTGTTGATTCTCTGCATTTGAGGAAGCAGCTTCCAACAGTTTTGCAGTCTTTGGGCTGTCTGGCACAACATTCTGTTTTAGCATTTCAAGCACATGAAGAGGCGGTTACCCGTTATATCATTGAGGAAATATTTCAACTAACTGATGTGAGTTCTACTTTTCTGATACTTACTGGTGTCTGCCTGTTTCCCAAAAAATGGTAAAAAAGAACTGCTCATATTGGAAAGGCATGATATCAGATAAGTACCCTTTATAACTGTCCGCTTTGATATCTGTAATTGTTCTAGTTCTTCTCACTGATGTAGATAAAATTCTTCCTAGGGGGCCATGTTGGAGGATCTAGACTTGTCAGAAAAGGCTTCTGAGTGTAGTTATTCTTGCCAATTAAAGGTGAGTCTCATTCATCTTATTTTCAGTCCTTTTTTCCACTCATTTGGGTTCTCTACCAGTCTTAAATCCACTAATTGACCTAATTATCTCTGGACACTGAAATATGTCAACTACTACCTCCGTCCTAATGTATGTGGCGGTGTTTGAATTTGCACGGAGTTTAAGAAATAGAGGTTGACCTTGTAAAGTCTCAAATTACCCTTGAAAAGTAAGAAAGAGAAGATTGGAGTATCAAAAAAGTTGTTGGTAACTTTTAAAGTAAGTAGGGCCAAACAAGGGTAAAATAGAGATAATACATTAAATATTTGTCAAATAAGGAAGTGTGACATTCTTTTTGGGATAGACTAAAAAAGAAATAGTGATACATAAATTGGGATAGAGGGAGTAATTTATATTGCACCTCCATTTGGGTCCGTCTTCTAAAAATACACTCATAGGTTGAAACGTTTTTCATGTTAAATAGCTTTACCTATGGATATGCACTTAAGCACTGTGAGCTTGTTCTAAGAGATCATAAGTTAACTGAGCTCCTTTCTGGTAGTGTTGAGATGGCGGAAGCAATATTTAGTAATGAATTCTAGGGCTTGCAACTGAAACTAATTGAGATATATTTCTGCGACTTAGACAAATAAAGATATGAGTTGTTTGAAAGTAACACATTAATCGCTATAAGAACCACCTTGTAATTTTCGGAAAACAGATTGATTTAGTAAACCCAACTTGAATTCCAATCCAACCCTACGGTAAAATTCATCGACTTAAGGCACGTCTAGTGGCCAAAGGTTACTCTTAAATTATTGGGCTTGATTATCATTGATACATTTTCAAGGTAATGGAGAAATTGGTGATGATGTCACTCATCGTATAGGGGCAGGTCTGCTGTCTTATGCGATAAGAAAGTGGCACCTAGGCTCAAAGGTAAGCTTTATAAAGCGGTCATTAAACCAGTTATGTTGTGTGGAGTAGAGTGCTGGCCAATAAAGACCACACATATTCAGAAGAAGAGCGTAGCAGAGATGAGAATGCTTAGATGGATGTGTGGCCATACGAGGATGGATAAGATTAGGAATGTGGTAATTCGTGACAATGTGGGAATGGCCTCAGTCGCGGACAAAATGCGAGAAGCGAGGCTGCAATGGTTTGGCCATGTGAGAAGGAGCACTGATGCTCCAGTGAGAAGGTGCGATAGGTTGACAGCGTTGGAGCTACGAAGAGGTAGAGGTAGACCAAAGAAGAATTGGGGCGAGGTGATTCGTTAGGATATGGCTCACCTCCAGATCGAGGACATAACCCTTGATAGAAAAGCGTCGAGGTCAATGATTGGGTAGAAGGTTGGCTAGTAGTCACAGGAGTTCTGTCTTAGTGTTATTTGTATTATTATATTTTTTTGATTTTTTTAATCGCATTCTGTGACTTTACTTCTTTCACTGTTGTCTGTTTACTTTAGTTATCAGTAGTTTCTTTGACTGTATTTTCTTTATCATTGGTAGTTCCTATCTTATTTTTGCAAGCATGTTTCAAAATTTTTTTTCTTGAACCGAGGGTCTATCGAAAATAGCCTCTCCACCTTGGTGGGGTTAAGGTCTTCGTACATCTCACCCTCCCCAGACCCCACCTGTGGGACTACACTGGGTATGTTGTTGTTTTTGTATTATCATTGATACATTCTCTCCCATGTGATCATCTTTTTTTATCCATGGTTTTTGTTCGTCAGTTTAAATCCAGGCCCACCTACCAAACACCTCTTCTTCCTTGAAAGCATCTTCAGCTTCTTTTTCCTCAACATCTTCTGGCATTCTGCATGAACTTTCTACAGCGGCAGTATCATTTAATCATAACTTCATATTGGGAAAGACCCAAAACAGTAAGAAGAGGCTTTTTGGATTCAAAGAAAGAGAATTTCCTCAGAAAAATTTCAACAGTTTCTGGAAGACCTTTGAATCAAATCAACTGAGAAAATCATCAAAGTCATAGGATTAAAATGAGGAAGAGTAAAGGAGATCTGGTGAAAAGAATTGGGAAGAAAAATGGACATTTGGCAATCAAAATAAAGCTCTAATACAATGTTATTACTCTTCTCCACTAGATTTGTTGGAAGAAATGCAATCGCCACGTAATAAAATAATGGTGTACATGCAATGGATATTGATATATAAGGAGTGTAATAAGTTGCACGCAAAGAGAATGTGTGTAAAAAGGATTTTTTGCTAGTTGAGGGGTAAAGTATGCATTAGGCCTATTTCTTCGGTTATTTGGTCTGGCAAATATTATCTATGTAATTATCTGAAAATTGCTCCAAAGGAGGTGAACTAGCTGTCCAATAGCGGAAACAACCTCAATTCTTTCCATTTGTTGAAGGTAGAGTTACTTAGTATTTGTGCTAGTGGGAGGTGACAAGTATCTAGTGGGTTAGCCGAAGTGCGTGCTAGTTCACCTAGACACCATTTCCATTAAAGGAAAAACATAATTATCTAAAAATTATCCTGCGTGGAACTGACTGTGAGCTCATTGATTGGTTTATGAGCTAATAACTTCCAATTTAGTCCTGAACTTCTGCAATGACCCAAAAGATAATAATGTATATTAGTGTAGCTTTACAGTTAGGCCCTTTTCTGTGGCTTCTCCTGACTATCCAATTGATGCAGATTTTTGGGCTCAAGATGCTAGTTCGGAGCTTTTTGCCCCATCAAAGTGCAGTTGCCGGTCGTCCAATCAACTTCTTACTGGATATTATACTGGAACTGCTTCAGAAAGGTGATTATGATGGTGCAATCTCGAGGTAGGGGTGATTATTTCCAAATTTTCTAACTAGATTTTTATCAATTATCAGCACACGAGATAGTGCTTCTTTGAGCATGCTAGAGTCTCCTTGATCGTTGGATGATGTAAAGTTCCAGGTGACTTATGAATGAAAATTTCATTGTTAATGGTGTGCACATTAGCCTGAAGAACTTCAGGAATTGGGCCTGCCCAATGCTTAGACAGACACTGTAAGATGAGTACTGGTCTTACAGACGTCTCCACCTAATAACGTGGAAGGGTCAATCTCCTTGTAAGGATCTTGCTGATCATGGTTACCTCCTAGCATATGTAATGACTTAGGTTGAAAGCAATTCTAGCATGGAGACGCATTCTATGTGACTGTGACACTAACTGTTTGTGTAATTCTTCTTCGTCTTCTTCTTCTTTTGTTTTCTTTTTTGGACATCTTTGGCACCTAGAATGGATACAGGGTGGCTTATTTTGTGACACCAAATTGACAACAGATAAAATCTAGACAAATTATTTTGGGCCTTAGGGTGATAAATATTACTTCTAGAAATAAAAAGGATGGTTCCAGAATATTGCATATGACTCCAGCCACCAGCCTTAAGCCTCCATTATTCTTCATCTTCTTCTTTTCTGTTTTCATGTTTTGTGTCCCTAATATTAAATTTGTCTGCGTCCAACTTTATGCTCTGTCCTGTTCATGCTAATTAGCTTACACTTGGGCTTAGCCCGTGTAGAGTGCTCCTTGGCTAGTGGAGGCTAGGGGGAGATTTGGGGTATACTGTATGCAGGCTCCCCCTTCTGCATAGAGGCTATTTCCATACCTAGAGTCCGTGATCAATAGGCCTCCAAGGGAGCAACTCTATCAGTGGCCGTTGGGTGAAGGCTTGCTCGTTTAGATTACACTTGCTTGCTACTGGCAGAAGATGTCTGAACTTACTAATACTTTACTTCATCAAAAGAAGATGTCTGAACTTACTTTACCACTTAGTAGATGCTCATGCTATGCTGCTTATAATTCAGCCAAGCAGAAAGTATTGCGGGTCAACTGTGTATATCCTATAGGCGATTTGCTTGCAATGTTGTGAGCTCTAACTTGTGAAAAAATCTTAATCAGAACAATTGGAAGGTGGAAAGGGTATTTTCAGTTAAGCTTGAAGTAACATTGATGCTGCTGGTGATATCTTCTTCATTGCTTTGTGACACTTGCAATGACTTATTTGCCAGTACCCATTTTTTTCCAGCGAATCTGACAAGGCTCATATTAGATTAGCTGCCGCGAAGTCTGTTCTTCAGCTCTCAAGAAGGTGGGATTCACTCATTTCACCACAAATTTTCCGCTGCACAGTTTTGACAGCCAAGGTTAGAAGAGCTCCAGTTGAACTAATCTTTTAGTAATTGCTGACTAATCTAGCAACCCACTGCCCAAAAACATGCAAGTTTTGAGTTTCACCAAGTTCAATCTTGGAGGTCTTGTTTTGGTGCATAATTGATAATTAACAGTTGGATTATCTACTATAGAATCGTCTCTCTTGTATAATACTTTCTGTTCTCGTGTTTATGTTCTGCAAAGACAATATACAGTTAAAGCTTATTGCCTGGTCGCTTTTACAATCCGCAGAATTGTTGTCATTTACTCATGTTGTCTCGTCTTATATGAATTAAGAACAGGAATAAATGGTTAGAGCCCGGTGTGACTTTTTCCTTTAAAAATCCATTTAATCAATCAAGCCTGTTAAATCAACAGTCCCGCGCAGTTTGCTGCTGCCTGCAGTATGAGGAAAGGATGAGAGAAAGATAAGAGTGAAGAAAGTGTATTTGGAAGAGGACGAAGAGAATAAATGAGAATAAAGTAATGCCATTTTCAAGAAGGAAAGAAATAAATTAAGAATTAAAAAGTTACATATCAAAAAAAAATTAAGAATTAAAAAGTCGATAGTTTTTTTTTTTTTTTTTTTTTTTTTTTTTAAGTGAGGGGAGCTCTTACACTGGTCGATCTGGATTATATGGCTTAAGTTGGTTTTCTTACTGTGAATGTATAGCTTCTGAAAGTTGGTTGATTAATGCTGAATATTTTATGCATTATTTGTTTTGTCATACGATCATGTATTAGGAACCCAATAAAGACAAAGGTCAGAATACGGACTTTGCTAAATAGTTGATTAATTCTTTCTTTTCCTTAGTTCAATTTATAGTTTCCAGCTTCGCTTGTTTTATTTTCTTTTCTGGGTTGTTTGATAGGGTTAACTTCAACTTAGTTCGAAGCACCATCAATTTTGGTAATATTCAATGGCAAGAATTTGACTAGAAATTGAGAGCCTATGTGGATATAAGTTAACATTGATAATAGCTTGCTTTTGAGTTTCACTTTTGTGAATTTCGAAGTTTGTAATCCTGGATTGCTATAACTTGTGTTAGGATAATTCTCCTCTAGTACAGAGACTGTTTGTTAAGAAGGTGCAGAAGCTTTTGAAGGAGCATAAGATCCCTTGTAGATATGCATGTGCATTTCCATTTGCTTCCACAGGCTCTCCAGAAGATCTGCAACAAATTGTAGGTTTCTATTAAAATATTAATTTCTTGTTACTTGTAAGATTATTTGCCTCTCCTGATGCTATCCTTTTTTCAGTCTTTGAAATACATGGAGGAATTTGTACATGAATATGGAAATGCAGCAAGAAAAAATCAGATGTCTACAATGCCTGGACATGTGACTAGTTTTCCTGTTTACATAGTGGTTTTCTTGATCCATGTGCTAGCCCATGATCCAAATTTTCCCACTGCTGATCACCATGATGCCAACTTCTGTGCTCAGTTTTTCAGGTTACTGCTTACTCATCATTTGTGTCTTTAAACACCTCTTCCTTTTCTTACTACTCCTTTCGGGCCAGTCCACTTGTTTTCAGCTTGTTGTCATTTGTTGATTCTAATTGCTCTGGTGGCACTGTGGACCTCATCAATAAAGATCTTTTATATTTGAGAAGTATCTTCCATGCAATAAAGAGGGCAGAGGATGCTGTTGATGCACAAATTACTCCTGTCAGTGTCATTCTTGGTTGCAATTGATTCTAGTTCCTTTTTCTTAATTGTATTAACTGAACCATGAGAGAGTTTGTCATATTGCAGAAGCTTCATATTTTGTCAGATATTGGGATTTCTTTGTTGGATGCAACAAGTAACAGACACGTCTCTCGTTCACATATCCCTGGGCTTATTTTGTTGCCATCTTCACTTTATAAAGTGGGTCAGGAACATAGTAGTCAGGCAAGTTCTTCAATCTGTTTTCTTCTGGCATACTGCATTTGGTTTGATTCTTTTTGTTTTATTTTCACTTCTCTCTTCTTTTGCAGGGAAACAGTGATATATTAAGTCTCCATCTGCTAGATGAAAATTTCATCAGGAAGTTACTGGATAGTTGGAAAAAGAAAGCCCATGTACATGCCTTTACCCCCTGCATTGACCTTTTAACTGTTTTCATTGGAAGTGCATAGCCAATTTTGTTTTCATTGTTCGTCCTGTTATATCTCAGACTGCTGGCTCCATGAGTATACAATCCAAAAAATGCCACAATGGCATGACGCGGTCAGGTAACAGTGGGGGCAGCAAACTAGAAATGCAACTTTCCAAAAAGGGCCCTCTCCCATTGACCATGGTTAAAGAGAAGTGCAGTTACTCAGATTCAGATAAGGAGAAATGTGAAACTCTAAACCAGGAGCTCAATACTAGAGAAAGACAAAAAACATCTGAACCATTTTCAGCTTCTGCATCATTTGAATTACATAAGGAGTTCTCAATTGATGACGAACATGAAGCTGATGCACATGGAACCATTGAAGCAGCGACTGAGAAGCTTGCGTATTGTTCAAGAGCTCTCGCGTTACAACCCTTGTCTGATCAGATGGATGAACATCCACGTAATCTGAAAGAAAAAGACACAATCTCTAGATGTAACAGTAAAACCATAATGTGTGAGCCTTCCGAATCTGTGAAAGGCAACAGCTCAGATATATGCGTCTCAAAGGTATATTCTATCAAATCTTTCAACTTCAGTCAGAACTTCTTGCTCTAACTCTTGAATATATAGGGAACCAAAAATAAAGATGAAAAGTTGATCAGGCAGCATATAGAACTGTGCCCTCCCGAAGATAAATGGTAAGAATTGCTTTGGTATTGGTACATTGTATGGCATTCACTGTTACATGACATGTCTGCTCTTTCGATGATGCAGTTCTTCTGGAAGCACCGAGGCATTTTATTCTAGCAATAACACTCTCAAGGTTAGTCAGAAGATTGCTAAATATAAGAGACATGTCCAATAATGTATAGAAAATGTTCTATCCGTCTATTGCTTGTTACCCTTTAAGAGAAAAAGCAAAAACGGAGAATCTTCTTTGGGTATATTAGGAGGTAGAATTTCCTGGTTTGGTTCAGCATTCTCAGTTAGTGTCACTTCTACTTTTCGTCTAATCCTTTTAAGGAGGGCCCAAGAGAGCTAAGCTTTGCAAGTTTGCTGTTACCACTGTTTTATTAAGCTCATCAGAATAGGTGGAATGAATGTATATCAAAAATCTTAAAAGGATTTGCCTAAATTTCTTAGTGATGTAAGCTGTGGTACAAGGAGCCCATTCCTGATTACTAGAAATGGACGGAGCTATAATTTATGATGACTTCATAGATTGCAACGTAATGGTTTTGATCAGATTGATCAAAACCATTATGCTGATCAGATAGTACTTACCTTTTCCAAAAAGTAATGGTTTTGATCAGATAGTCAGCAGGGAAGATAATTAGCTAGACAAAAGCTGTCGGTGGATGGAATCTGAATATGTATATAGGTGAGGTGGCTCTAGGTTGTATGCAATTGCTGCATTGTTGTTGCTAGAGTTAGACAATTGATATAATCAAGGTTTGGGTTCTTCTCAAAACGTATATTTGGCTTCACCTTCCAATTGGCAAATTTAAAGAAAGTTCCTGAAATAATTAAATCGCGAAATATTTTATTTCCTGTTGGTTAACAATAAACTTTGCACGTGTAGATCACCTACGACAGCAGGGAAGCTGAGGTTGTCAGTTTGGATGGTGAAATTTGTGGGACTTTGAGTAACCATTCTTTGCTTGACCAGGTAATACTAACATCATTGAATACTCAACTTATCCAACAGCAGAATCAGGTTTCATGTCTTTGTTTTTAACAAGCAAACTTTGAATAGAAGATCTAAGATATCATATCTTATGCGACAGAGTCTAATAATTATAACCAACTACTTGATCTGTCCTAATTTTGAGCAAATATGGTAATAAGCATGGTTCATATCTTTCATGCATAAGTTTCATGTTTCATTATATGCATATACCAACAACATTGAATATAGCAAAAGTTTTTTGTAGAGTTCATGCAAGGTAGACTTGCAAAGTGGTGCATTACCGTGCTATTCACGAATTGGAATCTCTATCATAAAATTAACAAGAACCTTTAGGACTTGATTATCAAAAGGGTGAGAATGAAAAAACATAGAGAAAAGTGACCCAAAAAAAATGTAAGGCTTGATGACTATTTAATCTGTAAAAATACAATATAGGGTGCTGGTTACTTTGTTTCTAAATGTTTTCTTTGCACTTCAGCCTACGGATTCGGCTATAATCTTCTGCATATAACTAGCTTATTTGCTCTCAAGCTCCAACATCATTGTTGAAGTTGTCTTATCTAAGAGTATTCAAATTAATTACTATTTTCGTCTTGCTTAACTCAAAAGAGTCTGCCTGAAAATCAGAAATGAAGTTGAACTTTTGCTTTAATGTTGCCCTTGCTTCACTTCCGACAACATGAATCTTTCTTGATAGTGGTATCTTTCTCAAAGGCAAGTTTCAACCTGCATTGTTGTCAACAAGATTGACTTTTCATTGATCTGTAATTACTAAAAGTAGTTTGCTTATTTTTGTGATTAGAAAGTTAACCTCATATATGCCTCTGCATAAAGATTTTTTGAAATTTTGTTTTCCTTCAGTCCGGAACTGAATTAGCTTTTTATTGAAATTCTCAATTGAATTTCCTTTTTCACTCCAATCACAGTAATCACGTTGTCATTTTGAGTTTCTTTCTCCATTTTAAGGATTAAGATCTGGTTGATACAGTGTGGATTGTACCCTAACACTGAGTTAATAATGCAGGATTCCTGTGGTCTGCAATCATGGTGCTGGTGAGCTGTTACTTTTTCCTGATTATTAATGGGGGGAACGTTAACGTGGGGCATTGCTTTTTTTTTTTTGGGAGAAAAGAAGTCATTTAACATGTTAATTGCACTCAGCTTAAGTTAGGAACCCAATTGCTTGCTATTAGTATTCTTTCTTTTCCTAACTAAGAGAAGCATAATACTGTGGTGGAAGCATCACCTGCTTACCTTGCTTTTTTGATGAATCGAACATGTAAAATTAACTTTATGCACTAAGACACATGCTATGTCATATTAAACAATATCTATGAGGATTTTGAACGTAATAATTTCACAAAAGTGTCATAATACATACTTGATGCAGCAGACAGTCATAACATGCCAAGTAGCAACACTTTTTGACATCCTCTAATAAGGAATGCTGCAATCCTTTTCCTTCATGATAGTCACTCTAACATGTCAGTGGTACTACCCTTAATTTAGGTGTTCATCTTATGAAACCTGGTAGATGAATCATTTTATGTGGTCACACAACTAAGTCTTGTGCAGATTTCCTTGAATTTGGATGGCTGTTTAATTGCTAAAAGTCCTGTATTGAGATATCGTTATGCATCTTGCGTAATCTTAACCAGGATTGCATTACATCTGCATCCTGGGTTCAACTTGAATGGTGGAGCACCTGCCTGCTGGACTGATCTTTGGGTCCGCGAGAACAGGTCCCTGGTTAAAGATACAAACCCTATAAAAACAGTTGGGCTTGTGCTGGTTTGGTTAACGCTATCACAGTATATATTACATATAATGGGTAAAAAGTATATGAAACATAAAGCATTCTTCTGTCCTCACTCTTTCATGTCTCTTCTTTGGGTATTTTCACGAGTTCATGCGTAAACGTGTTCACTGTTTACCCATACTGATATCCATGTATGTGGCCGGGCGGGTACACTGTTGTTCTCATCTTATGCTTGAATTCCACTTTTTTATTCTGTTGTGGATGCTATAACATTACCTGTAAATGCTTTTGCTCCAGTGCCTCCTTTTTATTCTGTAGTGGATGCTATAACATTACTGTAAAAGCTTTTGCTCCAGTGCTAATGAGAAGCACTCTTCATTTGATAGTCCAAGGAAAAATATCGACATGATTGGATACGTCTCTCAACAAGAAGATGACTTGTCAAAGGATAAAGCTAAGTGTGGTAGCAAAAAGACTGCTTTGGCTAGTAAGAATCTTGCCTTTGTTTCTATATTTCCTCAACTTTGCAGATTTTCCACCGTGATAACTAAGCTTGACCAATTAGAAGAATCATTACTAGGTCTTCTATTATACTTGAGTTTCTTTTTGTGATGCGCACACTTTACTATTAGTTTCTTTGTTTATTTCCTCTAGTCAATGTTTTCCGTTTCTGTTTCTCTTTATTTGTTAACGTCTTCACTTGACTTATACGCTCTTGTGGGGTGCATCAGCTATCAGAAGTGATAAGCCATCTGTCAGAGTGGGTTAGAGTCCCACACTGATTGGGGAATGGGCTGGTTGTCTCCTTATATGGACTTGGGCAATCCTCCTCCCATGAACTTGCTTTTCGGTGGCCCTTGGTCCATATATTCACACCTTCCTATTTATCAGTTCAGTTTTATCTCCATGTGCCATCTATTTTCTTTCTTCATCTCTGGCTTATTCTTTTACTATTCTAAAGCTGGTATTTCCTTGTTGCTTAAATGGAACTGGGCAACAAGTCATGAGGTGCACGTATTGAAGAGGAATCCTGTATAACTTAAAGTCGCGACCAAAAGCATTATTTTCAATTAACAGTTAATAGCTTTATTGACGAGAAATAAAAATCATTAACATCTGTGGTAGTGAAGCAAACTCTTATCATGCGTGTAAATCTTCATCTTATGTACGACATTTCCTTCAGCAAAGGTTCTTTTGAGGTTTGTTGCTGGTGGATTTGAGGAGCAGGTCTGAGGTTACTGGGTTCTATAAGTATTGTCATTTTCTGCTGCAGGGTTAAAGAGGCGGGAGAATGTTCTTGTCGACTCATCATTTTCTGAAGTCATTGATGTGAATGAGGATCATGTAAGATTCAACTTTTTTGCTTTTCAGTTTCCTTTTAGCTCATATTATTCTTTTTCAGTTTCCTTTTAGTTCTGGTGGTTGTAGATCTTTATGAAAGGAAAAACTAGTAAATCACTTTTGGCACCTGTGGTGGGGATTGTATGGTTGGTTCTTCCCTCTTTAACAAACTCCTAGTTCAACCTGTCACACCCTCCACGCCCATCAATTTTTTTTTTTTTTTTTTAATTTTTTTTTAAAACCTGTTTCTGTTGAATCTTTTTGGACATGTTTATCAGGAAAAGAAAAAGTAAAGAAGTAGTCTAGAGCTTGGTCCTGCTCTGTCCTTTCTCAAAATAATTGGGTACAGAGAGATGGCTTGCAATCACACGACAGACATTGTTACAGATAAATTATTCTGGTTAATCTGGGAAGTTCTTAGTTAAGCTAATGGCTATCTCATGTTTCTTCACGGATGTATAGATTAGTAACTTTCCAACACTAAAAATTTAAAGACAAGTTCCATAAGCATTTGCCACTAAGTGGATGTGCTTAGGTCTCTTAGTCTTGGCTTCCTTCCACAGAGTGCCAATTCTTGCACAAGAAGTTAGGTTATCAACTTACTTTGTTCAAGTGATTACTTGCTTCCACAAAACTTTTATATGTAGTTAAACATTGTTCGGGGTCAAGAGATTATCTACCGTCAGTTTTATTTATGTTTTTGCATCAATGTAAGTTTCCTCCTGTTGGCTAAAGCTGTCTTTGGTTGCACTCCAGGTTGCCCGAAGGACTCGGAGTCGGAGAGTTTGAACATGTTATACAAAGATATACTAAAGGCTAGCTTGTTGAGTAGGAGTATTTATTTTGGGCATTCACCATCTTGGTGCAGGCAGCTTGTTTCGTTGATTATATCAAGATTTATTTTGGTCCTCTAACAAATTGCTGAGTCCTCGCCTAGAGTTGAGGTTTGGCTGTTGTGAATAGCTTAATGAGGTGCTTTGATTAACCTGATCACTGTATGGTTGCTGTAAATGTTTTAATTTTTATGTTTATGTCAATCTGACAAGCTAGTAGCGTATGTTATTACACAGTAACTGTTGAGTTACATCATTCTTAGATCTAAAGAATCACTAGTTTTATCCTAATTTATCTTAAAGTGTGTACCGTTGCAAAGTTGTATTTGACCGACTTGCGTCTTAGATCGGAATTGTTCAAGTCTAGCTTTGTTTGCATTGACATATACTCCCAGTTGATTCTTAGCGTGCGAATCATATCTCAAATCTACATTCAAGGTTTGGTTTTTACGTGAAATTGAACATAGTTCTAATATCATAGTACTAAAATACTCCGTGTTTAGTATTGCAACTGTGCCCCCCTTCTCCCTTTTGCATGGGAATCAGCTTGTTTGGATGGTTGTTACCTGTTGTATCATATTGTATTGTAACTAGGAGTACAACGTTTGTTTTGATTGTTATTCTAATTACTATTGTATCATTAAATTCATCGTTACGTAATGATGAAAATTGTCACTTTTGTAACGACCGATTTGGTGTGAACGCATCGTTATCTCTCGTCTTCTTGTCATGCCCTCATTTATTATTAATATTTCAATTTACCTTTTACCTTATTATTCCATAGGAAACAATACAACCTATTCAAATGTGGTACAATACAAAATGATTTAGTACGATACAATATAATATATATTGATACATGACTAACAACCATTCAAATAGAGTGCAAGACTACTATTCGTTATGACTGACAAAATGTGTTATTGGTAGGACGAAATGAAACCTATGATGAATAAAAAGAGGTTGGTAAACGCCAATTGGAAAGCATGATTAAGATCATTCTTGGTCTTCAACCATTTTCTCTTGTTAGAAATAGAATTCAGTGCACTCATATGGGTAAGATATTGGAAAACTAGTTGAAGAGGTGTGTCACTACAATAGATAAAAAGGCGTCCTAATGTTAGGAACTCCTTTCTTCTAAGTAAAAAAATATGTACCCTTTGTTCTCAACCTGATTACTCTCTCCATAAAGTGTCTTCTTATGTGAATAACTGCAATATCAGGTTTATGTGAAGGGCGAATGCCTTTCCCTGCAAACTTTTGTTACTCTGTGCGATATAGATAGAATATTTTTTTTACAATACTTGTTTATATTGATGACTAGTGAAACAAATACAATATACTGAAAATTGTGTGCTCTTCATTGTTTTTCTTCAGCATTTTCAACCATCATAGAAATTATATATGAAAAACAAGATTGGAATTCCACCTTGCTCATTGAAAGCTTCCAATACCATTCGTACCTTTCATTTTTAACAGAATATAATTCAATAATTCATTCTCTTTGTATTTTTCATGTTAGTTATGCATCAAAACTCGATGAATGCACCATTTGATTAAGATCATTTAATGTTGTAAAATAAAACTAGAAGAGTAACAATTTTAAAAGTAGAGAGAAATAGTATATGTGAAGTATATCAAATGAGGAGGTAAAGGACTCTATTTATAGAAAAATCTTGCTTTCTAAATTATAACTTTACAACTTGCTGTTGAACCCTCCCAAAAGAAATGCACACAAGTATGCATCGGGATTGGACTTCAACAAAATGGGACTCCAAAGGGTTTCTTTGGAGTCGCCACCTAATTTAAGGATTATTAGGAACCTCAGTTAACTAAAGAGTGCAATTTAATCTTTATTTAAAAGAAAATTAAATTCAGAGATTCTAGGTAAGTGGTTCTTTTAAATTCGAAAGAAGGTCCCTTGCGGAAGCATTTTCGAAAATCCGCTAAATGCGGTTAATCCGGCGGTTTTCACGAATTTGTTAAGAATAATAAGTATATAAAGCTAATTTTATATAAGGATAATATGAATAATATAAATAAGATAAGATTTTAATTATGCCAATCCTTAGATAAATAAATGATCCAATTTAAGATTAATTAAATGGATAATAAATAATGATCAATTAATTAATAAATAAGTAAAGGTTAAATGGAGTTAGATGATTAACTAAAACACATTAGATAAAATAATTGGATGACAATAAAAGGATTAATTAATTGAGTAAATAAGAAAATAAATAACTTAATTAAATAAATGAATACTTATCAATTTTAATTAAATAAAGGAGTAAATGAATAATAATTGATTAACTAAATAAATAAATGAATAAATATTTAATTGATTAAATAAATGATTAATTAAAATTAAATAAATTAGATTAAGTAAATAAATAAATAAAGAATCAACATTTAATGGATTAACTAAATAAATAAATTAGATTAGATAAATAAATAATTGAATATTAATATAATCAATAAATAAATAATTCAAATGCAAATTATGACGAAGGTACGATTTTAATCGAATTTTATTTGCACTCATTAATTGACAAATGATTCTAAACATCCATAAATAAATTGGCGATTCGCAAAGAAATGATACAAAGTATTCATATAAAAACAATTTAAGTGATTTACAATAGTTATTCACAATTCAAGTATCATTTCTATCCTACCGGGCTACTAATCCGGTCTATGGGAAAATCCTATACAACATGCATTTTCTAAGGGAGCGGGGAAGGATGGAGTTTAGAAGATAGAACCCGGAAGCGCAAACTCATCATTGAGCCTTGGACTTTGTGATTTTCATTTTTTCGCTCTTTTACATTTTCAGGGATATCAAGTCCCGAAAATGCGAAGCGGATCGAATAACCTCCCAAATGCACGCCATTCCCATTTGCGAGTTTAGCAACTCAAACTCGTCCCAAGTGGTTTATGCAAAGAAACATAGGGAAATAAGGATTAGTATCCGTACAATAAGTTAAAAAAAAACTTTATTACACTTTCAGTCAAGAATTAAAGAAAAACAAAGATAAACGAACCAAGAATACCAAGCCACAATCGTGCTAGCGAAGATAAAAATGTAAAAAGGGCAATAATCAATTCATATTTTGTATTTTAAAACTTTGGCAACCATTCAAACAGAAGAGGAAAAGCAAGATCCAAAGCATAACAGGAGCCAAATGCTTAAGTTTAACCGTGCTCAAACTTTCATAATTAACAAGCTCTTAGAAATAACCACATTCTTTAAGCTAAAGGAAAATAGTTAACCCAAAAAAAAAAAACTATGCACTCTTTAAAAGAGAATAAAATGATCATCTAAGCTAAACAAATCATCCTCTAATTAATAATGACCAAACTCTCGATTTTGATATAGAGTATTTTGATAAACAAAAACTTAAACAAGCTAAAAAGACCTCAATGTAGAATACTACAGACAACAACGGACAAAACTTGATGCTTAAGATTAATTTATAAATATTATATACTTTAAATCCAAATAAAATTGCTGCTATGCCAGATGTATCAAGCACTAAGTTTGAAAGAATTTTGACTTATACTACCAGTCACAAAGAAGATCTAAACAAGCTATATGTCTCAAGCTCACAGGAATTATCCATTTTTGATTAACAGATGACAGAACAGGTTAGGAAATAATTTACTACATGCTAAACGGAATCTCTGTTAGATATCATAGCATTCTTGAAACGTAAACAAGATACATCAGGCTAAAAAAAACTCTTTAACACTTCTCCTTGAAACAAGACCAGACCAGACACTCAACTTTCTTAACAGATCAAATGAAGCCTCTATTAGACTTGGGGTTGGATCACCCTGAACTAATACCAATCACCCTCGCTTACCTGCTAGCCAACCAAACAAAACTAGGGATACCCTACATTCATACACATACAGTCCACACTCAACATTTCAAACTCCAGGAAAAACAACCTAGGCAACTCTTAAGACCTATACTGCTAGCACCCGGACTCCCTCTTACACCTCTGCTTGCACACATACACCTGCATATACACTGCAGAACCATTAAAGACTCCCTATACACCTTCAGACCTCAACTTACTAGAACCAACTGCTCTTGCACATCTCTGCTACTACCCTGTAGACATCAACACTCATCCCCTCACACAACACCCCTGAAATAAACTATTCTCACCATCACTTTTCTACCAGCAACAAAAGACAATCCACACTGCCTACAAAACACAAAACCTGCCTGCAAACTTACAACCTACACCATCTGCACCTACTCAAACTGCCTTACAACCTACAAGCCAAACTATATCCTGAAACCTCCAGCATTTCATTAATTCCCTGGAACAAGATGAATCAGCACAACCCTATAAGCTGTCTACATACCCTGCTTATAAAACCTGCAGCCCCTTATCAATTCTTTGGACCTTGCAGACATCAAGAAAGGCTCCTGATCACTTATACAACATCCAAACTACTCTCCATCATCCACAAGCCACCAAAGCTCACTACAACTTCTCCAACTAAGCAAAAGCACACCTGAACTTCCCTTGCTCACCCTCACAAAGAGAACCAGAGAACACTCATTTCCAATCTCACAAAAACTCCCTGAAACTTCTAAGGTACCTACAGACCTCCTACAAGCTCATAGGACCAACCTACCACCTGAAACATCCTTGATACCACCTGCTACTTATTCTCCATTACTGCAGGCTCCATTAGGCCCCTCTAAACACCCCTGCTACACCTCATAGACAACTCCCTTGCTCACAGAACTAGCCTACTAACGCCTGCACACTAAACAGCCTCCATACCACCAGAAAATAAATTCCACTCATTCCTACATCCTAAAACAAACTGCAAACCATCTACTAACATCCTTAACAAGCTCACAGGACACCCCTTCACTACCTTTACAAGCTCACAGAAGCAAACAAGGAAACCAACTGCTCTCTAGACAACTAAGGAACCATAACAGCCCCTTTTCAAACTCCAGGACACCATCATTCCTTTTACATCACTTCTACAACCTGAGCCAAACCAACTTCTAAACTACCTGCACTCCCTAGGCAACCTGCAGATACCAGAAACAGCCCTTGCTCTACCAGCAACTCCTTCAGCTTTCCTCACATGGACATCCACTTTCAAACACCTTGAATCACTTCACACACCTCTTCATATACACAAACACACACCTCTGCATCTCACAAACTCCCTCACTGATACAACCTCCAAAACAAACCATCCAAAATAGAAACAACCTCTTTCACACCTCACACACCTCTTAATAGATTCCCTAAGGCCCTATGAATACCCCCTTCACGCGCAGCTATAAACAAATCATTAAACAGAACTAAAGCTATGAAACTGTTGGCAAGAAACTTTACCATTACCACTAAAAAACAATGAACCAAAACTGAAAATTTTGACATATTTCTTTCACTTTAAAATCTGATATTATTACCGTTTAAACAGACGTAAAGAGACAACTTTTTAATCACACCAAAACTTCATACTTAATGAAGTATATTAATAGTAACACAAACCTATGATTTTAGCATTCAACAAGATAAAGATTGGTAAAGCTTGAAACTTTAATTCCAGCACCACCATATAAACGATAAAGTGCGTAAACAGCAAAACATTCCTTTATTCGATAGTCATAAGCATACAAAAAGCTGATTTCAAACCAAAAACTTCAAACAAGCAAAGAAGAACATTAAGAAATGAAGTGACAAGAACTGAAAATGAAAAAGAGGAAAGGATTATTACCTTTTTGCGAGCAGTGAGCTAAGGCGTTAAATCTGAAGAAAAGCGACTTGAACTAAACGACTCGAGCAAGGCGACGACTCGAACAAGAAGATGACTCGAGCAAAGCGATGACTTAAACGTCGAAGCGACAACACAAACCAAACTCAGGAGCAAAAAAACAGAAGCAGAACACTATGTATTTTTTGTTCTTTTGAAGAAAACTTAAACAAAATGTATCTCTTCCTATTTTCCCTCTGCATCCCTTTTCTAAGAACTCTTTCTGCTGCCTAAAACTGAACCCCCAAAAAATGAAAGAAAGGATGAATATATACCTGCAGATTTAGGGTTTGGACTCGAGGTGAAATTCCCAATCGCCCCCATTTCGTTTTTGCTTTCCATTATGAAAATGAGGGTGAAAATGGTCCAATCCCACAGGGACTGTACCATTTTCAATCTCATCCACAAGGAATAATCCTCTTTGGCTTAACTCCACGGTTCAGATTGATTTGCATTCGAAATGGGTGGATGAGATCGAATGCTTGTACTGGAGAAAGGGTAAAGGTTGGGGGGGGGACCAGGGAGTACCGTTTTCTTGGACTGATGTGGGTTTTGGGAGGGAAAATCGAATGGGAATCGGGGGATTTTAGGAAGATTAGGGTTCATGGATTAGGGGGAAAAAGGGGATGGGTCGCGGGTTGACTGGGATTGGGTTTAGAGAAAACTGAATTGGGTGAGGGGGTGTGTGATATTGTATATATGGTTTGCACAGGTAGGCTAATTGGATGAGGGCTTTCACATTTAGCCCCTTTTACTTTTAGTTAAACTAAATTGCATTTATAAGCTGGATTTTAAAGTAAACAATGTAATTTAACCCTTTTCTTCCAAAATTAATTTACTTTAATAAACTTTAATTTTAATAATTGATTTTTATTTAATTAATTAAAATTTCGGGATGAAATTGGGTGTCAACACTTGCAATGCACATAAAATTATAAATTGTATTATATATAATTCTAGGCTCAAGATAAGTGATGTGACACATATCACAAACTAGGAATTCTTTATTATTATTATTATTATTATTATTATTGTTGTTGTTGTTGTTGTTGTTGTTGTTGTTGTTGTTGTTGTTGTTGTTGTTGTTGTTGTTGTTGTTGTTGTTGTTGTTGTTGTTGTTATTATTATTATTATTATTTGGTAAAAATTGTAAACTATAACTATTAACAAAACAGTAAATACAACCTAAGAGCACTTACATCCTTACCTAAGCTAGGATATAAGCCTCGGAAAAGAAACATAAGTACAAAATCTCGGTATAAATGAGCTACTCTACGGGCTTTCTTTGTTCCCTCAAGTAAATATACTCTTATTGATATCTCTAATTGAATTTGTTGTAATACAAAAGTGCTAGGTACAAGTTGCCCAATAAAGTATTTCTTGTTCTTTGCCATCCATGTATGGTAGATGAAGGCTCCTACAGCAGCCGCCGTTGCCTCCTTTCTGAGTTACTTCCAGTGCTTCCTCTATATTGTTTGTAAGCTTTGCTACACTTCATTATTGTATCCCTTGTCCCAGCCAATTTGCAACCAAAGCATTTCATGTTTTTGTAGCCCATAAACAATCCGGGAATATATGCCGGTTGGACTCAAGATGCAGTTAGTTTGTTCACATGGTATACCCATCCTGATCAACCTCTTCCTGATAAGTAGTTAGTTGAGAAGATTGGGCCAAAAGACCCTCTCAAGTCTTTATTTAATAAAAGGGGACGTGCGTGGAGCGTAACAAAACGCGCGCGTTTAACTTTAATACATGGACCAAATTAGACACAAAAAACTTTTTGGACTGAATTAACAATCCCAAAAACTTTTAATCAAAAGGTGGGAAACCGAACAGAACAATCATTTCAAACATCGAACCCCAAAACTTCTCTTACACACTTTTCTTTTTAAGTCGTCTTCTAAAGTCTTCTACGCAACCAACCTTCTGAACATCATTGTCGGCGACCATCTACATTTCTCCGGTAACATCTAAAGGTAAATTTTAAACAATATTGATGTTTTTCAAGTGAATCGGGGTTTATTTTTTGCTATTTTGCTATTTTGAAAATACTATGGTTTTAACGCCCTTTTACTGGTATTGGAATGAAGTTCTTATGAAAATCTTTGTTTTTGTTGATTTTTTCGTCAAATAGTGCTATGTTCTTGTACAAATGGTGAAGTTTTTGCATGTTTAAGTTATATTACCATGTTAAGAGCATACTCCTTCGCAGTGTCAAACATCGTGAGACAGTGTTCTAAACGTGTGATAGGATGTTTGAAGTTGGTGATGCATTTTAGATGATTTTCGTTAAAATAAATTAGGGTTTTATAAAATAAATATGCTAAAGGTTGAAAAAATGTTGTACAAATAGTGAAGTTTTTGCATGTTTATGTTATATTACCATGTTAAGAGCATACTCCTTCGCAGTGTCAAACATCGTGAGACAGTGTTCTAAACGTGTGATAGGATGTTTGAAGTTGGTGATGCATTTTAGATGATTTTCGTTAAAATAAATTAGGGTTTTATAAAATAAATATGCTAAAGGTTGAAAAAATGTTGTACAAATAGTGAAGTTTTTGCATGTTTATGTTATATTACCATGTTAAGAGCATACTCCTTCGCAGTGTCAAACATCGTGAGACTGTGTTCTAAACGTGTGATAGGATGTTTGAAGTTGGTGATGCATTTTAGATGATTTTTGTTAAAATAAATTAGGGTTTTATAAAATAAATATGCTAAAGGTTGAAAAATGTTGTACAAATAGTCAAGATTTTGCATGTTTATGTTTGTGCGTGCATGTTTAAAGTTCTAGAACATTTGATACAGTGCTCCGACCGTGCGAGGGGATGATAATGTTTAATGATGACTCTACTTGAATTAAATTTCCTTTTTAAAAAATTAGGGTTTGATAAAACATATGTATATTATGTTTCTGTACATCTTTAATTGATGAATATACTTGTGATTTGCAGCTACAATGGTTTATACGCGGGGAATTAAGAGGAAGGAGACTACTCCTCCTAGTAAACAGCCTCCTAGGAAGAGGAGAATTATATTGGAGGATGAAGAGGAGGGGTCCCTAGACTATGATGTAAATGTAGGGCCACAAGAAGCTGTGAGAGGGCCGGACGATGGTAATTTATCAGAAGAAATAGAAGCGCTGTTTGGTGATGATGAGTGGGATGAAGAGGGAAACAAAAAAGAAAGCCTTTTAAATATGGCAGAAGAAGTGGAGGTGGGAAGGCTGGTAAATAATCTTGCAGGAGAATTTGCAGGAGTTGCAAATGTTGAATAAGTAGATGATGTACAAGAAGTTATAGAGGTTGTAGATGTTCAAGCTGGTGAAGGAGGTAGGAATGGTAGGGAAGAAGAAGAGGTTGAGAGATGCGAAGGAGAAGGTCGGATGAAGTTCGTAGACGACGTGGGAGCTGATTCTGCAGAGCCACCTAGAGAGGTATAGTTGTTGTCTAGAACATACATGAAGTTGTTCTTCACTTTACAATAGAATGTTCAATATTTTTTTATGTGATTTGAGAACACTCGCGTGCATGATCAGATCAACCTTAAAAATGTTCAAAGTATTTTCTTGTAGTTCCTTAGAACATCTCAAGGGATGTTTCATGCATCTGATATTATGTTCTTGCTACCGTGGTGATTCCTTAAACTAACAAATTTCAAAACATTGTGCAGCCTGAGTACGTTACCAGTGTCATTCCACCAATGGTGCTGAAGACTTACTTGGATGATCATGAGCATTTTCAATCCAAGATAACTGTCCGCTCGTCGCTTATTGGACGAATGCGTGATTTCAGGATTGTGCTGCGTACAAGTGGTTTGTATGACAAGTTCAAAAATAGTATCTTTGGCCATTTCTTGGACTTGCCGGAGGAGCCATCGTTTCCAACCAGGTTGGTGCACAATATTCTGCTAAGAAGAGTTTTGTGCAATATAGAAAAAGAAGCTTGGTTCAATTTCAATGGAGTGCCTGTTCGTTTTGGCCTCCAAGAGTTTGCTTTGATGACAAAGCTGAGATGTCAAGCCTATCCAAGTGTCCAATGGGAGGCTGCGATGAAAGAGAGGGGCAGGGAGATGTGAGAGTATATTTCAACGGCATGGGAGGATGGGAAAGCAAGGGCAGTTACTGCTTCCCGGTTGATGTGTTTGATAGAAAATGAGGAAGTTCCTGAACGGTACAAGTTTGGGCTTGCCATGGCTTGGTTTGTTCACTCAATATTGTGCGCCAAGGACAAAAAAGCTGGTATTGAGGAATTACTGGTCTGCCTTGCATATCTTCCAAATGAATTTGTAAAGTATCCTTGGGGGCGGAAAAGCTTCGAGCTGACCATTGAGTACCTGACGAAGCCCATGGCTGATCGTGCAGCCAGCAAGGTTAAGGACGGGCCAAATTACAATCTCTATGGGTTTCCTTGGGCATTTGTGGGTTGGGTATTTGAAGCAATACTTGCGCTTCGTCCCGGGAATTTTTCCAAGGAGAGGACCATGCCAAGGATGCACAGGTGGATCACTGAGAAGAATGAAAGAGACTCTCGAAGGCTGTTTGAGAATGTTGCAAAATCTGTAAGTACTTTACCTACAATTTTCTAAATGTTGGAACATCTGCAATGTCGTTATAATCAATGGTGTTAATGTTAAGAACGTCTTTTCAGATGTTCTATCACGACAGATATGATGTTCCATTTTTACTGGTGTTAAATGTCGAACAGTAATAATGATGAACTGAACACTCTTTGTGATGTTAAGGTTTATTTCTCTTATACATTGTATTCTTAACAAATATTTATGGTATGTAGGTGGTGCACCCTTTCATTGACCCTATCGATGCAGAGAGGGAAGATGATACCTTTCAGAATATTGAGTCGTTTGTTGATAGGGGCGATGAGGTAATTGATCAGCTTGTTGTGATGTTGGAGGGGGCTAGCTCGATAGTTGGTGGTGATCGAGTGACAGTTTTTAGGAATTGCCCCAGGACCCCTTCAAGAGAGGTAATTGATGAAGGACAAGTTGGTGAAGAATTTGTTAGTGGAAGTGTTGGTAGATGTGAAACACAAGTTGGTGATGAGATTGGTGGTAGGGCTAGTCGTTTTACTGGTGGTCTTTTTAGTGGTAGGGGTTTGTTCGAAGTTGGAGAAAGCTCTAGGAGGAGAGAACATGAGAATGTGCAGCCTAGTGTCTGCAGTTGCAAGTGCCACGACTGCCTTCAATGGCGACAGGGACTGGATCAGAAGCTTGATGCAATCCAGCTATCCCTTGCTAATTTTGTAGCGTCGTCGTCAAAGAAGGAGAAGCAGCAGCAGCGACCAAAGAGGCATATTTTGTTGTCCAGGATGCTCCAAGCAAAGAAGAACCGAGGAAAGAAGAAAATGATTGCTGCCAGAATGGCAAGGTTAGTAAAACATCCAATTAGAATCGTTGAACATAAAAGGGGCGTTCTTCTATTAAATCTAGAGATTTTTTCAAACATTTTTTTTTTTTTTTTGGAAATTTAGAGAGAGAGCTCAAGTCAGGCTCCAAGAGAGATTGCAGTGACACTGTACAAGGCACTCAACATTCACAAGAAAGCTGCATTTGACGCTTTCTTGGAGGAGAAGAAGGAAGAAAAGACTGCCTTCCTGTGTCACGAGTTCAATTACTTGGATTTTCTAGACTTCCTGGACGTGAAAGAGTGGATGTGGGATAGTGTAAGTGCATCTCTTTACTTCTATTGTTTTGTTAGTGTTTGGTTTTTATCGAAGAACGAACATTTTTTACTCCGTTCGGAACCTGATGGTACTATGTCCGTTGAATATTCGACTGGCTGGTCCAAACATAAAATAGTATGTGTCGGTATAGTTTTATTCACAACTTCTAATTTGTTTTATTCTGCAGTTTATGGATGCGTACTTGGCCTTGATGCATGTGAGGCATAAGGCTTACCCCCGGCATTATGATAGCTCTGATCTTATCCTCGATCTTTCATTCTTGACCAACTTGTGCGTACGATACAATGCGGCTGAAGAGGAAGCGAAGGGGTTTGATGTCAGCCTTGACAAATACCTAGCAGAATATAAGTTTGAGGATACATTCCTTGATTATTCCAGAGGTAAGTCTTCATATCCGGGTGGAAGGAAGTGGGATGGTGTGAAAAGACTCTTTGCCGTGTATAACATTGAAAGCACGTATTATGTTACATGCGTCTTTCATTTAGAGGAGGCAAGGATCGATGTCTACGACTGCAACATTGGGTTGTACAATGAAGACCGCTTTTATTCAATAATGGGGCCAGTAATGTACATGTTCCCAATATACATCCGGCAGTCGGGGAAATTCAACCACCTCCCTCCTGAAATCCAATCTATGGAAATGTGGCCGTATGAGCGCATCGAAGGCCTTCCAAGGAATTTGACTGGTACTGCATGTGGAGCGTATGCCATCATGTTCCTCGAACATTTGTTGACCAACACCCCGATGGAATTGCTGTGTGACAATGTGATAGAAGACTGTCTAGTTCAATTTGTTGTGGACATATTCAATGGCAAATTAGTCCCTTAGTATGGGTTGTAAAATTTGGATAATTATGTTTTTGTTTTTGATGGGTGTAATATATGGATGATTACCCATTTTTTGATGATATATATGGCAAATGATGACTATTGTTTTGCATTACACTGAACATCGAGTTTACATTATTAGAACATCTGTATGATGATAAGATTGACTTAAAAATATTAAAAATTATAGACTATTGGAACAACATTAGTTATTTTCGGAACATTATGTTGTACGTTCAAATAGTTTTTAACTTAATGGATATTCGATGTTCAATAACTAGTAAATAGGGAAACAACAACAGATGTTCTGAACATTAAAATTTATACATTGATAATCAAGAACCAGGCAAAAACATTCTTGATTGTTCAAATATTCAGCGCTTTACAAAAGTATGCTAATTATATTAGCATTTAAGACATTACTTAATAAACAGTCATATTAACATCCTGGTCAGAAACCCAAAATATGCGTTTTCACTTCAACACGATGCAGTCCCTTCTTGTTTCAAGGTTTCTATCTGGAGCATGGTCTTTATCCTCTTTATTTCTTTCAACATCTTTTTGACGTCCCTATTGTAGTATTCGAAGAATTCCTCAAATTTGAACTTCCAACCCCAAACTTCAGCACGAAGTTGTTCCAAAATATCATTTGCACGTTCTTGTTGTTCTGCAGAAATGTTTCGACTTGTTCTTCCTCCTCTTAGCTTGGCTGATCCTCTTCCCGTTTTTCCTTCTTTTTGCTTGGCTGATCCTCTTCCCTTTCTTCCTTCTTTTTGCTTGGGTGACCCTCTTCCCGTTCTTCCTTCGTTTTGCTTGGCTTCACCTCTTCCCGTTCTTCCTTCGTTTTGCTTGGCTGACCCTCTTCCCGTTCTTCCTTCTTTTTGCTTGGCTTCACCTCTTCCTTCTTGTTTCAAGGTTGCTCCCTTTATCGTTTTTGCTACTCTTGACGTGGATGCTCTTGTATAGGTTGCTCATGTTCTTGCAGTAGTAGCAACTATTGAGGAGGAAGGTCGGCGAACCATTTTGTATTTTATATATATATATATATATATATATATATATTGGCTGAAGATTATAGGTTGTAGTGGCATAGAGTTTTTTGAATGGTTTGATCGAGTATTTATAGGAGAAAAAGAGGTAACCGACTTAAGTGTGTTGTATCAAACACTAGCCGTTATGTATTTTTTTAATTTTTTAAAGTGACGCATTTGTTGCTTTGCTTCAGTTTTGAATTAGGGGACAGCCGTTAAGTGTATTATGATGAGTAGTTTAAAAAATACTAATAGACTACTGGAAGGGTATAAATAATTTTCAAACATGAAGATCAACTTGAATTATAAACGTCAAAAACCAATAGACTAATGGAACGAGTATATGATGATTCGTATTGCCATGAAGATGTTCTGACTTCCGCGGGAAGGATTAGGAACCCCTGGTCACAATTAAAACACGTGTACTAACCCCAACCATTCAATGTGAATAGGCACCTCTTCAAATCATCACATATGCAACCGAAAAGGCACCAAGTCTGGTTTCTATAAATGTTAAACGTCTGCACAACAACAACAACAACAAAGCGAAACAACAACAATGCCTCGCAGAGTAACGCACCCAAGAGCACCAGAACATGATAGTGGAGTTCCAAGTACTAGTAGGTTCACTGAAATCGATCGTGTCCGTGAAGATATCGCAGATCTGACCTTAGATGTTGATCAGCTTGCAGTATATATAGGAAATGTGGAGGATCAAGTGACGCGATTAAGGACTAGATTCGATGAATTCCATGAGGATATGAATCTTATTAAGCGTATGCTTTGTGGTATTCAAGCTGCACTCGAGATTGACCCCCAAAACTACCCTTCATCACCACGGCCTCCAGCGGCACACATGTGAAATGAAGAAATAATATCCTTTCAAGTCTAGTCATATAAGAAGATTTTCTATTTGTTTTGAATGTCGTGTTTTGAAGTGTTGTCCTTTAATTTTCAGTACAATTTAGCATGTTTTGAATATTTATGAATGTTGTTTTGTATTACACTGAACATCCCGTTTGCAGTATTAGAACATCCGTATGATGATCAATTTGAATTATATACTACAAAAATAATAGACTTTTGGAACGCCATTGATAAATGCTCGAAACATTAACTTAAACGTTCAAATATATAAATCTTAGTAGTACTCGATGAACAACAATTGGTATCAAATAAACCTAGCTACTATGAAACTAAAAAAAACTGCCCAAGACAATAAGAAATACATCATCCACCGTTGCAATTTAGCCTCTAACTTACCGATGTTCAATAAATTTGTAGTATTACAAGCCCCTAATTTGTCAACTTCCTTCACCAAATTAGCCATTTCTTTACAAACTTCATCAAGTGAAATTTTCAACTTATTTAAAACCAATGTAGTAGGATGGGGATACTCCTCGTCACACCATTCCCAAAATCCACAATTGCTAATACCCTTGCGGGGACACTTGCAAAATTTTCGTCCAGCATTCGACTGTGTGCCCGCCGTGAATTGTATCGCAGGTAAGCCACACCAACATTGACGATTTTGAGAGGAGCTGCGAGAACAAGTTGATCCTTGAGACATGGTTGAGTTAAGAAAAAGACGATGTAGAGGGGGTAGGGATAACTTATATTTCAATAATGGGGGTAAAAAGACCTAATTAATTGAATGGTTGGGGTTATTCCACGTGTTATAAGGTAATAATTCCGTCCGGAGCAGGTTAATAGAACGGGTTGGATTAATGTAAGTTGTGGAGCAGGTCGCTCCACGTATTTAAAACGGGTTGCTCCACTTTTTTTAGCATTAGAAAACCATGTTTGGCACGTAGAAGAGATTGTTCTAATATCTCTAAACAAATGTATCCGCTGTATTAGTACTACAAACACCAAAAAAATTCCAAAGATTGATGCAAAAATATCTAATTTACGTCACGAACATGGGTTAGTATGTTCAGTTCAAATAGGTGCATATTTTAATATGTAGTGTTCTAACCTTTAATATGATTGTAATAAGAAACTATATAACATGACTAGATTAATAAGGCTTCATATTTAAGGTTAAATCATTATTGTATAGATTATCCACTTAGTTTGAACAACATCTAATGAAATCCTCGATAACTTAGTAATTGCTTTCTTTAGATATAACTAAGCAATCGCTTTCAATAGATATAAAAGAGTATACTCTAGTAGAACTTTTATGAGTAAACACTTCCAATAGACATACTATTGAGTAGTCACCTTATATACACATACTATTGAGTAATCTCTTTGAATATACATAAATTTCCAAAGATTGATGCAAAAAACATCTACTTTACGTCACGAACGTGGGTTTTTATGTTCAGTTCATAGTAGTGCCTAATTTAATATGTAGTGTTCCAACCTTTAATATGATTGTAATAATAAACTATATAACATGAAAAGATTAATAAGGCTTCATATTTAAGGTTAAATCATTATTGTATAGATTATCCACTTAGTTTGAACAACATCTAATGAAATCCTCGATAACTTAGTAATTGCTTTCTTTAGATATAACTAAGCAATCGCTTTCAATAGATATAAAAGAGTATACTCTAGTAGAACTTTTATGAGTAAACACTTCCAATAGACATACTATTGAGTAGTCACCTTAAATACACATACTATTGAGTAATCTCTTTGAATATACATAAATTTCCAAAGATTGATGCAAAAAACATCTAATTTACGTCACGAATGTGGGTTTGTATGTTCAGTTCATAGTAGGTGCCTAATTTAATATGTAGTGTTTCAACCTTTAATATGATTGTAATAAAAAACTATATAACATGACAAGATTAATAAGTCTTTATATTTAAGGTTAAATCATCATTATATAGATTATCCATTAGTTAGAACAACATCTAATGAAATACTCAATAACTTAGTAATTGTTTTCATTTGATATAACTAAGTAATCGCTTTCAATAGATATAAATGAGTGTTCACTCTAATAGAAATTTTATGAGTTAACACTTCCAATAGACATACTATTGAGTAGTCACCTTAAATACACATAAATGATGTATCACAATCAATACTTGTATGATTTGAAGTCTTAGTTGTTGTAGATACACGAAGAATGTCTGTAATTTGTGAATGAAATTGTATATTTATTCAAATAGATTATTAATGTGTCTATCTAGTGATATAACGTCCAATCTATGCTACAATTCGTTAGAATACACTTCTTAATGATTAAAATTGTTAATTGAACTAGAATCAACCCTACACTCCTTATCCAAATTACTTAATAATTACATTTTGGTATAATTAATGATATATATTTTGGTTTAATTACACATAGCATGTTTTGGAATCTTAATAAACTACTAAATCATTGTTTATGCATTTCAAATGATCCTTATATTATTATTTCTCAACTAATCCTCAACGGTACAAAAAAACATCAGTATGAAGATCCAGAACAGACTTACGACGTTCGAGAACGTTCCGCACAAGGTTCAGAACAGGAGATTGGATGTTCTCTAAATGTTAGAAATTTTTGTGGTTTGGGGTTTGGGGTTAGGTTTAGGGTTCAAACATCATTTATTATGTTCTGAACGTGAAAAAAGTACCTTTTATTTTTGAGCAGACGCGTTTCATTTTAAACGAACTACCTAATTGATAATTATGTTTGGCACGTTCAAAAGAACGTTCTAATATCTCAAAAAAGAAATGTACCCCCGCCTCGGGCTCTATTTTATACAAAAATGGGACGCGCGTGGAATTCAGAACAAAAAAAAAGGTGGGGCCTTAATGGTAATTATGACAACCCCAAAAGTGAAGTTTTAATTAAAAATGCGGCTGATCAGTCTTATCAATTCCATCATTTCAAACATCGAACACCCGCCCCTTTCTTCTCTTACAGACTTCTCAAGTCTTCTTCTCGAGTCTTCTATTTCGTCGTTGGCCATCTACATAATGTTCTCCGATAACATCTAAAGGTAAATTTTGTACTATATTGATGTTTTCAAGCGAATCGGGGTTTATTTTTTTGCTATTTGGCTATTTCGATAAAGCTAGGGTTTTTACGCCTTCTTTCTGGTTCTGGACTGAAATTCTCGTGAAAATCTCTGCTTTTGTTGATTTTTTTGTCAAATAGTGCTGTGTTGTTGTACAAATAGTGAGGCTTTTGCATGTTTGTGTTAATAACGATTTTAAGGCCATACTCCTTCTGCTATGTCAAACATCTTCATACAGTGCTCTGAACTTTTGTTAGGATGTTTCAACTTGCTGATGCATTTTAGATGGATGTTGTTAAAATATATGCTAGCATATTTACGTTAATAGCGATGTCAAACATCTTCATACGGTGCTTGGAATGTGTGTTAGAATGTTTCAAGTTGCTGATGAAGTTTAGGCGTTCACTTATGTAGTAGAAGTATTATCAACTTAACACATAATCTGATAATTTTCATTCATACTTAAGGAAACAAAATACATATACAAAAGTACTTGACATAATGCTTAGACAAAAGTACTAGATATAATGCTTAGACAAAAGTACTAGATATAATGCTTAAATAAAAGTTCTAGTTGTCAGCATTGGGAGAATTTGGAGGAGTAACAATCTGCTCCGGATTCATCCCTTGTTGGAGAAGGAGTCCCAAAAGCATTCTTTCAATACGCTCCGAGCGCTGAATTAACACTTGCCTTATACTCCATACATCAGCAGATAAGCGGTCCACAGCATGGTTGATTGCAGTGATATCAGTTTGTATACTGGCAATATCCCAGGCGATGTTTCCATAATATTGGTTATGGTCAGGTTCGGCTGGGGCATAGTGGCCATCAGCGACAACTTCGTTTTGGTTATTTTCTATTTGTGTTTGTTGTCTATGAAAAAATTTTGATAATTCAAGTAGGAGGATAATTGTGTGTATGGAGGAACAATGAAATGTATGTATCTATAGATGAATTTAACATAAAAAACACCAAAAGGCGTGATATGTACATTGAAAAGACGTTCACTACTCTCTAGGTGATGTATCTGGATTAATTAATGCCTTTTTTCGTATGCAGGTTTTGAGGGATGCTTTCACACCTTTTAATTGCACAAGGCAACCCTTCGCTTGAATCAGCATGACTATTGCATTACACTGAACATCCCGTTTGCAGTATTAGAACATCTGTATAAATGCTCGAAACATTAAGTTAAACGTTCAAATATAAAAATATATAAAATTGTCAAGATTAAAATTCAAAAAGCAACACTTTGAGTTTGAGAGGATTGTCCACTATCCACTCGTTTAGGGCAAGTAGTTCTTTTGTGGCCTGACCTTTTGCAGATGCTACATTTGTTTCTCCTACTTGAAAATACTTCACCAAATGATGGTATCCGCTTTTTCCTTCGTCTATCCTTACCCACGTCGATGAAAGGAGGCAATATTCGTCTCTCAAGCAGCTCAGGAGGAACATTCCAAAATTCTTCCGGTGGAACAGCATTGATCGGTTCTGCATAGGAAAGCATATATGACTCTAACTTGTAATATGCAGAAGTAAAGTCATAGACGCACGCTCCATAGTCTCCTGGACGCAGCATTCTGATAGCTGCCATAGCATGTTTACATGGTATTAAGTCAATTTGATACTCTCTGCACGTACAAGTTCGTTGAGTAAATCGACTTCTGCTCCCTGGTCTGGACTGATGATGGTGAAATCATACGTACCTTTTCGACTAATTGCGAGCTTACCCCCTTCCTCCAGGTTGAATCTTATTTTTCCTTCAATTGAAGGGACACATATGGTTGAAACCTCGAGGAACTCCGTAGCTTTCACATGGAATTTTTCGCCAAATGTACAATTGATATGATTTAATAGGGCAACAATAGGATATTCTCTTTCATCCCTCAGCATTGCATTTGTGGACTCAGCAATGTTCGAGGTCATCACTGCAAATCTGAAATAGTAACAAACCTCAATTAGAATGTTCTCGGCTTAATTTCCATGTAAACATAGAACATTCCAACGCAACGTTCAGAACATTTGGTATGAATGTTCATAGTCGTATACATGTGCCCAGGGAAAAAGCATCTGCTCCATTTATGGAACCCCACGTCATCTTGAAGATATCTGGCAACCCTTGGATCGTTGTCTTCGATTTGCTTAAAGTGCGTTCTGAAATCCTCCACACGATATGCATCTGCTGCCAAGTAATAGGACCCCAGGTGGTCTCCAAACTGAAACTTTGTGCGGATATTTTCAGCAAGGTTCCTCGTGCAAACTCCGTAGTGAGCTTGGGGAAACCACTTGGCAACTGATTTTGCTATGCTTTTATGCCTGTCTGAAATGATGCTCAACTCATCATTGTACCGGGCTATGTCAACCAATTGTTTGAAGAAAAAAATCATAAGAAGCATCACATTCTTTGTCCACAACGCAGAATGCAACAGGGAATATGTGCTTCTCTGCATCCTGGGCAATGACAGACAACAACACACCGCCGTACTTGTATGACAAATGAGTCCCATCAATAGCAAGGACTTTCCTCATATACAGAAAACCCTTAATCCAAGATCCATAAGATATAAAAAAATACTTAAACCTCCCACAACTATCAAGCTTCAAAGCTGTCTTGCTTCCAATATTTTGGGACCTTACCATATAACTGTATGCCTCTAAAATTTCATAACTGTGTTCATGTGTCCCTCTTGCTATTGCCTTTGCAATCTCACATCTCTTCAAACTTTTCCAATAACTAATGTTGCATCCCAATTCTCTGTTAAATGCAACTCTGATGTCTTTTGGTGTTATTCCTTTCCCCTCAATGTACCTATCTTTCATGTATTCACCAACAACATCAGCTGTGGCATGTGTATGGTGGCTTTGCAGGTGCTGCATACCGCACGTCTGCTCGCCATTGTAGATTGTAATATAAAATGTATCACTACTATGATACCTCAATGCTCGAAGCCACCACTTGCAATTTGCGTCAACACATCGGGCATAAAATAACTTTTTTGTATTCTTCACAGCTTTGAAAAAAAAAGACTTCCTCACTGCAGCAAGCCTCAACTTCACCACTAATTCTCGCTTGTTCTTGAAAGTCATACCCTTTACAAAACCTGTGCCGTCTTTTCCAAAAAAAATCGTTGCGGCTGCTCTGTGATGGTGCTCTTTCTGAAGGATTACCAACTACTTCTCCACCTTCTTCACCTTCTTCGTCTGCCTCTCCACCTTGTTTTAATTCATCTTCATCCATCTCAACATGCATATCTTGTTCATTTGAACTTGAAATTCCTTCAGGCCTTGGAATCACACTAACCCTTAGTGTTGGCCTAGCCCCAGCTGGGTCTACATCAGCCATATAAAGCTGAACATCATCATCAGTCCTAATTTTAGATGGAGCAGTCTTTTGCTTTGCGGCAACACTCAGCATATATGAAATGCAAAGATCCCTAGGATCATCACTTACCCCCCAACTGCGTATGATTTTGTTGACAAGTTCATCATATGTAACATTCCTACTCACAAGGATATGTCTTGTCTCTTTCACCTTAGGAATCCAAGCATAGCATTTCGAACGATGAACCCACTCACCGAGAAAATCAACTCCTAGTAGTATGTTGTCCCCCATTACTTTAACGATATCTGCAAGGTAGGATAAACATTCATCAAATGTGGTCCAGGTAGCAAAGGATACTGGAACATCGAAAAACAGATCCGAACATACCCAAGGATGTTTAAGAATACAAGCATACCGATGTGAAACATCGATACATCAGTTCCGACCATCTACAAAAATGTTCCAACATTATGAATAGCATTTACTGAACATGCTATAAGATTATTCGGGCAACCAAAGTTATGTTCCGTAACTCTGACTAGCACAATAGGAACATCAAAAGAATTATCCTGAGCATCTAATACAATGTTCCATAATTGTGACTACGCTGTACGAGTATTTGTAGAACAATCTTTATAATGTTGCGATCGTCACGGTAAGATGTTTCAAAACATCAACATATTGTTTAAAAGGGTTTTTACAAAAATTAGAATAGTAGAGATTAGCAAGACGGAGATTTACACTTACAGGAGATATGGGACTTGTCAAGCTTTCCAGTTTGAAGTAATGCCCAACGTTATTCAAATAATTTCAACGACAAGCTTTCCAATTTCAAGTAATGGCCAACAGGTAAACATTATTCAAAGCATTTCAACGTCAAGCAAACCAATTAAAAGTAATGCCAACCAGAAATTATTATTCAAAGAATTGCAGCGTATTTTCCCCAAATTATTTTTTCAATTAGAGTCAATAATACCTAATTAACCGAAAAGGATTTAGACTGATAATATTTTCCGTTTGGGAGAGTTGGAATGCAAGAATAATAGCGAAAACGAATGGAGATTGAAGAAAGCAGATGCGCAGCAGCTATGGTGTTTTCAGGTCGCGAGGGAGAAGAGAAGAGAGGAGGGGGAGAGAGAGAGAGAGAGAGAGAGAGAGAGAGAGAGGGAGAGAGAGAGAGAAAGGAGGGAATAAACGGAGGGAAAAATATTTCCCTAATTTGGCAAATTTTATTTTTTATATACGTGAGGACCAAAGTGTAAGAAATAAAACTTTAGGGTGAAGGGGAGTGGAGGAAAATTATATTTAAGAGCCTTAATTAGATGTGTCCCTTCTACTACATTAATTAAGACTTTGTCCCTTTTACCTATTTACACTCTTGAGTGTCCCTTTTGACCAAATGTCCCACTTTGTCCTGCATTCTCAACCATAATATGAATATGTGCTTCGTTAGCATTTATCATGAGTTCCTGCTCCACTTCATGGTCAAGTAGCTTTGTGTTACTGAATCTTGCTCATTTGAAATTAATACATATTTTCCAGCTAGTCATATTGAGTTTAATCTTGTTGAGCTTTTTTCGGTACCAGCTACAATCCCTGGGAGTGCGCTTCCAGAACTCGTTTACCCACTTGAGCCTTACCACATCTTTCTTTTCTGTGATTAACCACAAATGTGGTATCTTGATGAATCCTATTTTATCTTTTTTTTTTTTTTTTTGGAAGAGGAAAAAAAAACAATTATCACATTAATTGGCTCTTAATTTTCTTTACCTACCAGCATTTGGCCTTCCTGACTAAGGCTGTCTAATAGCCCGGTTTGCACCGGACCGGCAACCGGACCGAACCGGCACGGACCGGCGCAAGCCGGGCCAAATTAAAAAAAAAATCGGCCCGTTCCCCGCCCGGCACCCCCAAAATGCACCAAATGGACCGGAAAAAAATAAACCGGAACCGGTCCGAACCGGACCGGGAAAAAAAAGAAAAACTGATGGGCCTCTTAGCAAAAAATAGCCGTTGGGCAACGGCTATTTCACGCACAGCCGTTGGCCCAACGGCCAAAAACAGCTATTTTTGCCCCCCCACCCCCCTAGGCGTCCCCATACCCCCCCCCCCCAACCTATTTTTTCTATAAATACCATCATTATTCATCAATTTATTCACAATTTCTCTAATATTCTCTCTAAATCTCGCTCAATCTCTCTTATTTCTACAAAGACTATTTGCTAAATAATTCAAAGTTGCTCTTGCAAAAAGGGTCTAAGTGCTAAATTGCATTACAAAAAAATATTTGGAGTGAAGTAGAAAATTGTTCGGTGCGGTTCCGGTCAAGTTTCAACTTTCACTTCCTAAGTTCTACAATCTACATTCTAAGTTCACGATATCAAGTAAACTCGTTCTTACTTTTTATTTTTGTGCAATATTATTGTTTGTAGCATATTTTAGTAATTTGTTTGCTTGATTTACTTATAAATTATAAAAATGTCTGGACTGTGGAGATCAATTACTGGGCGTACGGGTAGTGGTCATAGATCACGTGCTTCTAACCGGGATGGGGGGATGATAGACGTAGTCGTGCTATAGATAAAAGACCAATTGGTACTTCTAGCGCTCCTTCTCATCTAGATGATTTTACTCAGGAAAATGACACACAATTTTATCATGATATAGATTTTGATCAACCACTAGATAATGATATGTAATATGAAGAAAATACCGAAGGGGCTAATTTAGATGATGAAACACCCACTAGTCAATTTCAAGGTGAACCTGAAGAAACTGAATTATCACCTATGCCTCCTAGTAGAGAACCAGCGGTACGACCCGAAAGATCGGATGTGTGGAAATTTATGACTAAAAATGTTCCGGCTCAGACCGCTAAATGTGATCTTTGTAAAAAAGTTTGGGATTTTAAAACCGGCAGGCATAATAGTGGGACGGGAAAGTTGAGAACGCACTTAGAAAATCATCATAAGGATGAATGGGAAAGGAGGCCGGGTGGCACTCGTTCAGGGAATAGAATGGCTCCATCGCAAGGTAGTGGAGTCCAACAGGAAATTAACCCAGTGACGGGGGGCTTATGCATTATGATAAGAAGAAAGATAGGGAACAAATGGCAAAAATGATTGCGGTAGAGTGCTTACCTTTTACATTTGCTTCTTGTCAAGGTTTTATTCGTTATATTCAAACCATATATAATCCATCTTTTCAAGGTTTTCCAAAAACTACGGTTATAAGTGATATTATAAAATTTAAAAATGAATATAGACAATATTTACGATATATATTTTATCACTTTGATTGTAGAGTTTGTCTTACTACTGACTTGGGTCGTGGTGTTAATGGGTATGAGTATTTAACAGTTACTTGTCATTGGATAGATCTTAACTGGGTAATGCAAAAAAGAATTTTAGCATATTGCGCTGTCGATGAACCACACACGGGAGCATTTATTAAGATAGAAGTTTCTGATATTTGTAAGGCGTATTTTCTTAGTGATAAAATTTTAAGTATAACTCTTGATAATGCTGCAAACAATAATTTTGTTATTAGTAAGTTAAGACCCGCATTGCATCCCCCTTTTGAAGAATTATTTCATGTTAGATGTGCATGTCATATATATAATTTAGTTGTAAAAGATGGCCTTAAGTTATTTGATCCTACTATTATGAAGGTTAGACTCGCTATTAGTTATATTTTTAAATCTAAAAAACCGGATAGATGGAGGGACTTTCAGGTAGAGTGTGTGAATGAAGGTTTAAATCCTAGAAGAGTTCCTAAGGAAGTTTCAACTAGGTGGAACACTGTATATGACTCTTTGACTGTTGCTTACACTTTACGAGTGCCTATTACAAATTATTTTAATCGCAAAGTGGCTGCAGAGTATCACCTAGAAGAATCTGATTGGCTAAATGTTGAGCGTCTTCTTCTTTTTTTAGCAAAGTTTTTTTATGCTACTAAAGAATTTTCCGGTCAATATTATCCTACAATCACTACCATGTTGTATTTTATAGCTGGAATAGCAGAATTACTTAACGATTATAGAGTAGTGCCTGGTTATGAAGTTGCGGTAGAAGCAATGATTGAAAAATTTAAAATATAATTTTTTTTCGATTCCACCACTTTATTGCATTGCTTCTGTATTACATCCATGTTTTAAACGTTTTAATACGGAAATGCTAATTAGAGAAATTTATCGGACTTTGAGAATTACTGATGAAGAAACACCAAGTGTAGAAATAGTTTGTGCGCAGGTAATTGTAAATTGCCAACGGATTTATGAAAGATATAGGAGTGCAGCTGATAATATTGTTCCAAATGTTCCAAGTGGAGCTGGATCAAGTTCAACGCAGGCGAGTAAAAGAGCTGCAACCGGATTGGGAAGTTTTTCCAGCCTTAATCAAAGGCTTTCTAGCAGGCATTCGAGTAGCAGCGGAGGGTTCAACGAGCTTGATGTTTATTTACTTCATACTTGCAAGGAAGTTGATTATTTTGGAAGCGAGCAACTACTGCCATTTTGGAAGGATCAACAAGCACATTTTCCAGTTTTAGCAAAAATGGCGCGGGATATTCTAACTATTCAAGCATCATCAGTTGCTTCAGAAAGCGCGTTTAGCCAAGGAAGATTACAAATGGGAGATCATAGACATTCATTGAAGGAAGAAGCAATGGAGACGACCGTATTATTCAGAGATTGGATTAGATCGGAGCGAAGAAATTTTGGATTTACAGAAGATGAACTAGCCGATATAGAAGCATCAACAAAAATTTTATCAGGCGATGGAAGTGTGGACAATGAAAATGATTATGAAGAAGATGACTCTTTGCCACCGGTTCCTCCAGAGGTGCCAGAAGAAATTATTCAGAAAATGAGAAGGTTTTTTAATTAATATGTAGTTTTTGCAATTTAATATCTATGTACTTTGCAAAAAAAAAAAAAAAAAAAAAAAAAAAAAAAAAAAAAAAAAAAACTCAACCATTATTCAATAAAATGCGTTACGCCTTGCTATTAAGTAAATTATAATCCTTTGTTATATTCTCAATTATCCTTTGCTATTAAGTTACCTCTTTACAATTCAATACTAAATACTAAAGAGTAAATACTAAATACTAAATACTAAATATTAAAATACTAAATACTAAATACTAAATACTATTATACTACTAACTTAGTATTAAGTTTGAAAAAATAACAAGTGTTATGTCTTGCTACTAAGTTATCAATCATTGTTTTATATATTCTCAATTATACTTTTACAATTTAATACTTAAATATTAAATACTAAAATACTACATTACTTAATAGTTAATACTTTAATACTAGATTACTAGTATTATATTAGTTATTACACAAAAAATAGATGTCCAAAAAACAAAAACTACAAATGCTATTAAAAACAAAAAAATAACCAAAAAAAAAAATGACAGAACCGGGCCGGACCGGCCCACTGCAACAATGTCCAAATCCGCTCCCTTTTGAAAAATAGCCGTTGGCAACGGCCATAAACGGCTATTTTGCCCATAAACGAATGGGCAGCTCGTGGTGGTGGCATATATCTGCAACCACGTGATAATTGAGTGTTGAGTCGCTGAAGTTGAAGATTTATGTATTTTTGTAATTTCTAGTCTATTTTCTAGTTTTTATTTTCTAATTATGCATTTCCATTTTCCAACTTAATGTATTGTACTGTACTGTGTATAATCGTATTGTTGAATAACATGTGTGTTTTGTGTTGTTTGTTTAGATTTTAGTCTACCAATATTTTTTTTCTTCTATTTTAAACAATAAAAAATATAATTTAAAAAACAAAAAAAATTAACGAAACCGGACCGGACCGGGACCGGAACGGTTTCGTTTGCCGGTTCCAGTTCCGATCCGACATTGGTGAAAATGCACCGTTTGACCGGATCGGGACCGGACCGGGTACGACTTTTTTTTTTTATCTAAACACCGGACCGGACCAGCGTAGGCGCACCGGAACCGGACCGGACCGAGCCAGTGGACAGCCTTATTCCTGATTTTACTAATTAGGTTTAGGCGTTCGTGAGCACTTAATATTGTTGTTTTGACTGTCACAATCGGCAAGATGTGTACAAACTTGGAGGAGTGGTGATGCCAATTGAGAAACATAGGCTGGTCTTGAAGTTATTCCATATAACATATCTTTTTAATCCTTCTCTTTCATGAAATATAGTATCTTTTCTTATGTTTTATTTTGTGAATCTAATACATATGTTATTTTTTAAAATTACCTAACCATCGATAGGTTGTTTAATATTTTCTCTAATTTCCTTATTTTGTAATCTTTTCTTAAAATCCCTACTGTAATATAAAATCTTATTCTTGCCATAACAATAGCCATGTATTGACTTATTATTTTGTTTTTAACATTCCTACTTCACGTTCTCTACTTTCTGTTTTTGTGTGTCTCCAATTTGCTACTGTAATATTTTGCAGAATGTCTTTTGAACATGTACAGTAAAGGCATCAGAAGATCATATTTTGTAATTTTCATAAGCTTTAACTTTTTTGACTGTGATTCCCACCACAAATCACAAAAGAAAAAATATATTTTTTTCTTCGGTGAAATTTTTACAAGTTTTCTTTTCAAAGATGATTCAAGCCAATTCTAAACAATTACAATATGATATCAACATTGTTATGGCATCACTCGAGAATGTGGATATATAAAGAAATTTTTACATAAAAGTACAATTTTTAGAACTTAATTACCAAACATAGCAATATTTTAGCAAAATAACCCTATATAGAGGAAAACACAAGTTAATTACAAACATAGCAAAAACATAACAATATTTTCCCATACCATACCAAACCGTTACATTCTTCCTCCTATTTCCCTCACTATCACTTTTGCTCCTCCCATTTCCCCCTATTTCACTTTTCCTCTCACCATTTCCCTCAATTTCACTTTTACTCTGCATATTTCTCCCAATTTCACTTTTCCTCCCACCATTTCCCCAATTTCACTTTTACTCCTCTCATTCTCCCCTCCCCCCCCCCCCCCCCCCAATTTCACTTTTCCTCATCTCATCCTCACTGTTTCTCGTTGTATCTCGATGTTTCTCAACTACCACATATTTCGTATCTCATTGTATCTCAACTACCAACCACCTCGTATCTAACCGTATCTCGCCTACCAACCACATCGTATCTCATTGTATCTCAACAACCAATCACATCGTATCTCGTTGTATCACACTGTATCTCAACTACCAACTACCTCGTATCTAACCGTATCTCGCCTACAAGCCACATTATATCTCATTGTATCTCAACTACCAAGCACATCGTATCTCATTGTATCTCAACTACCAACCACCTCGTATCTAACCATTTGTGCATTGTTTCTTATTATTTCTAAACTATTTTACCTTTTTTGCATTGTTTCACATTATTTTTAACATTTTGTTTTGAACTTTTTCACTAGTGGTTTCGGACTGTTTCAGCGTTGTATCTCACTGTATCTGCACTATTTTTGCTCCGTATCAATTTGTATCTCATTGTATCTACGATGTTTCAACACTGTTTCAGATTGTTTCAGCATTATTTCAAGTAGTTTTGTACCGTATCTAACTATTTCTAGACTGTATCTAACTGTTTTTAGACTATTTTAGCATTTGTTTCATCCCGTTTGTTTGTTGTTTCTCACTGTTTCTAAAATATTCCACCTTTTTTGTATTGTTTCACATTATTTTTACATTTTATTTCAGATTTTTTCACTTGCTAATTTAAACTGTTTCAGCGCTGTATCTGCACTATTTTTGCTCCATATCGAACCGTATTTAACTGTTTCTGCACTGTTTCAGGTTGTGTTCAGTACTGTATCTAATTGTTTCCGCACCATTTCAACTGTTTTTGCAGCACTGTATCCAACTGTTTCTGCACCGTTTCAGGTCATTTCAGCACTGTATCTAACTGTTTCTGCACTGTTTCAACTGTTTCTGCAACATTGTATCTAACTGTTTCTGCATCGATTCAACTGTTTCTCTAGCATTGTATCTAACAATTTCTGCACCATTTCAGTTTGTGTTCAGCACTGTATCTAACTGTTTTTGTACCGTTTCAACACCGTTTCAGGGCGTTTCATGGTCGTTTCAGACCGTTTCAGAGCAATCATAGAAGTGAGATTTACTCTTTGAACTTCACTGAATCCCTTATCCATTCAAGCCTTTTCAGCAAGCATAGATGCCATGTAGGAGACAAGCTTCAATATGTATGTAAATGAATAAAATATCGAATAACATTAAATCAACATCAGGTTGGCAAAACAAAGAAAAATGGCATATCTCACTTGTGGAGTGAAATGGTCGCAAGAAGGAAGAAATTGAAAACTAACATGTACATGGCATATCTCACTTGTGGAGTGACATGGTCGCAAGAAGGAAGAAATTGAATACTAACATGTACATTTAAGATATTTGTATCAGAAAAAAAAAATAGATGCATAGTGCATACTATTCTGGCATCTTTTTATGCAAAACAACTGTTAATAACTTAATATTATATAAAATCCAAATAAGGAAAAAAATGGAAATGATGCAGAATGTTGTATACTTCAAACGGAAGAAACAATATAACTAATATTAAAAAGATTTGTTTGAATTATTTTATGAATGCAAAAATGCGGTTCAGAAAGCAACTACGTAGTCAATGAAATAGCAAATGTAATCAAAATCCAAAGCTGAATAAACAAGCCTAGAGAAAGCTTATTTCCCCGCTTCTTCATCACAAATTCATCTCTAAATTGGTATTTTTGTATTCAATACTTAACCTTTCTCCAATAGGAGTTTGTATTCTCGACGGAGAGGACCAGATCTAGGGTTGTCGACGGCGGAATTGGTCTAATCGATCCTCGGTGGAAGAGCAGGCGGCGATGTCATTGAGAAGTGTGGAGATTCCGGTGGTACAGGCACGGCACCGGTGGCGAGGTTTACGCCGGCGCCAGTGTATGACGAGGCATGCGTTTTTTGCTTCTGTTTTTCATCCCGGCTATGGTGGTGCGTGTTGCTGTGCAAGGCGGGGGGAGGGAGGCAGGGGTTTTGGGGTATGGTGGTAGGGGAATTGGGAAGGGTTTGGGGCAGGGGTTAAAATTAGGATTTATTTGGAAAATTACGATTTATCTTGTCTATTATGAAATGTGCTAAAAAAATATTGTTATGGCTTGTAATTTGATAAATATTACTATTTTTTTGTAATTTAGTGTGTAATTTTGTTTATATGTGTAAAAATCTCATATATAAATTAATTAAAAGTTTGTATTCCACGGCCGCACGAGACACACAGTTATAAACTAATTAAAGTATAATACGAGTGGAATTAAAACTTACACTATGAATTATTTCACTTGTTGATAAATATATTCACATACAAGTAGATTCATAACCTTTTTTTTTCACTATTTGTAGTCTTTCACACAGCGAAGTTTGACCTTCGATATCCTTCACCTCAATCATTTTGTCTTCTAAGATGAAAAAGGCTGAAGCCTTTAATTAAGGCTTTAGGTCCAAATTCTAATACAGTTGACAAAATTATCATAGGAGTATTTGCACCTCGAATTAAGGGGATGCAATTAAAACATTGACTTGAAAAGAGAGCATGTGGTGCAAATATTTCGTTTGGAGCATTTGCACATTTATTCGAACTTTGTAAATAAACTTTACTTGCAGTGTAAACACGAAGAAGAATTAGAGGTTTGTTTTAATGGAGGAAGCGTTAGCTGAAAAGGGTCTAACAGTCTCGTTAATTCCTGAAAAGGGTCGCTGCCTTTTCACTAGTCGCCACTTCTCTCCAGGTCTTTTCTTAACACTAATTTGAATGAAATTAAAGTAGCATACATTTTAATTGAAAAAGTTATAAACTTTTATTATTTGGATAAACAGGGGAAGTAATTATATGGGAAGACCCATATGTTTCAGTTCCAAATAGAGGAGCACCAAAATGTGAATGCTGTTTCACTTCAGTTAACCTTAAGAAATGTTCTGCTTGTCATCTTGTCTACTACTGTTCCACTACATGCCAGGTACTCTTTTATATCTCGAATGCTGCAACATACAATAACAAGGGTAGAGAGGCATGTTCATTATCCACCAAGTTTCCGACCGTTTCCTTATCAAAAAGAACTGTTTTTTATTTCATTTGGGCAATTTATAATTATAGTGAAGCTAACTGCAGAAGTCAGATTGGAAGTTGCATAGGGTTGAATGCCAGGCCTTGTCCAAGCTTGACAAGGAAAGGCTCAAATTCATTACACCCACTATAAGATTGATGGTCAAGCTTTATCTGCGGAGGAAACTTCAAGATGACAAGGTCATTGTCCATCTACTTTCTTGTTTCTAAATCATCAAGTTAGTATTCTCGTTTAATGAATTTTTGCTAGTCTGAATCGAATTTGAGCTAATGTCATAGAGTATAATATTGTATTTGAATTGGGTGTCACTGTCATGTGTGTTCATCAATGTCTCATTCATTTGGGTGAACGCATGCATTGGAGTAATTAATAACCACCCATTGGTTTTTTTTTTTTTTTTTTTTTTGTTGGGGGTGGGGGTTGGTATTGCTACTCTTACTGGGCACTAAGCTTTCTTGGTTAACTTTAAGTATTACAAATCTTTCAAGAAGTTGGAGCAAAGGTTACATGTATAGCGTGCGTTATATTGCTATCACTAGATGTGATGCTTTCACATATTTGTTTCCTGTTCTTTGTTATTTTGATGATATTCTGTATCTGCGAGTCAAAATGAGGTCCTCGCTTTCTGGAATTACCTGTTTCTTTATCTGGTAGGGTATTGCATGAAGCTCTTAACTACTCTTTCACTGCCAGGTTATCCCAGCAACTGTCATGGACAACTACAATCTAGTGGAATCCTTGGTATCCCGTATCCTGGAATAGCTTATACTGATGGGTTTCTGATACAATTTTGAACAATGCTGCATTAAGATCTATATTTGCTATCTGTTTGATTTTGTTTTGTTCTTAACAATTTTGTTTCCAAAGATATGACCGACATTGATGAGAAGCAACTAATTTTGTATGCTCAAATGGCAAACCTCGTCAACTTGATTCTTCAATTGCCGGAGATCAATATAAAGGAAATTGCAGAAAACTTTTCTAAGGTACAGATTGTGGGCCAAATACAACATTTCACTTTTTATGTGTCTAATTGCTGTGCTACCTTATTATGTGCTGCATAGGCCCTGTTCCATGCATAATATTTGGGCTATATTGTTAGTAACTGTTCAAATACTTAGTGCAGCTCACTGTTATTACTTATTTCATGATAACTGAGGAAAATGTGGCTGAAATCTTCCCTTGTTCTCTTGAGCATAATCCTTTTCTCTAACCTGGTGTGTCTCTGCTGTCTTTTTTGAGCATATGCAGTTTTCATGTAATGCACATACAATTTGTGACGGTGAACTGAAACCCCTGGGGACAGGCCTTTATCCGGTGGTTTCTATAGTCAACCACAGGTGATTGTTGCAATAAATTTCTGTCTAGCTAGTATATGTATTTTTCTAAATGGCGTTTTTGTGTTATAGTTGTTTGCCAAATTCGGTTCTAATATTTGAGGGACGAAAGGCTGTTGTCCGAGCAGTGCAACATATACCCAAAGGTACTGAGGTAATGCATTGTTTTCCAAATTATTTTGGTCAACTTCGATTAGTGTAAACTATCACTAATTGAAAATACAGGTTACCATTCTGAAAGCTAAGCATAAGCAAATTTAGAAAATAAAGAAGAATTTGAGTTTTTTCACGAGGTTTCTGATGTTCATGCTTTCATTTGACCAGTAACTCCAATTTTGAGCAGGGTGTTACGTTGACGAATTCAGTAAGAATGATAACTGATAATGATATGCATCTAATCGTGATGATGTACATGATCATCAAGGATTGGGATGTTTGTCCTTAACTGTTGAATATCCTTTTGGAAGCTAATTACTTTTAAGATTCTTGTTTGCTGTTTTGAGTACTTAAACGTCTGTGTGGAGTTCAAAAAGAGATCGTATAAAAGGTGGAAGAGAAAGTGGTCTGCATCATTGAAGGGGGATTGTGTGGTTGGTGAGCTTCCGATGGTTCTTATGATCTCCTATGTCAAACCAAAAGGCTTCCACTGGTTAAAATTGGAAATTGGCTCAAATTTGCCAATTTGGAACAGTTACTGTTTGACGCTCATTACTATTAAAGTTTGCGAAGATTGACATTATGCTAGGGGTTTGTTCGTGCTTGACTGTGTGCACTCTTGCATGTATATCAAGTTAATGGATGATGAGGAGTACATTTGGGATGTTGTTTACTGATTTTTTAGCAGTAAATTAAAAGCGCAAGTGACCTTATTAGAATCCAGCAATCACTAACGTTCTGATTTACTTGATTGGCTTTCAATAGGTGTTGATAAGTTATATAGAAATGGCTGGAAGCACCGCAAGTCGACAAGTGGCTCTTAAAGAACAGTACTTTTTCTCATGCACTTGCATTCGCTGCATAAAGTTGGTATGTTATTGTCTCGTCTAATTAGTCCTCAATAGCTAGCCCCCTGATCATGAACTTACAACACTACTCATAATAAGGGCCAAAGTGATGATATCCAAGAAAGTGCAGTTCTGGAAGGTTATAGATGCAAGGATAAGAGATGCGGTGGTTTCCTGCTTCGCGACTCTGGTAAGTGATCCCTGTCTCATCCTCATCTTATTTCTGCAGGAGATCTAGTCTACCCATGAGTCATGACTTCTCATTTTCTTGTTTTTGCAGATAATAAAGGATTCACATGCCAACTGTGTGGACTCTTTAGGGACAAGGAAGAAATAAAGTACATCATTAATGAAATCCAATCGATGTCAGAAAAAGCTTCATTTTCACTTTCCGATGGACGTATCCTTTAAGTTAGCTCTGAGAATACTTATCTATGTCACTATATATAAACATGAAATATAGCCTGCTATAGATATTCTACTAATTTATAGAATTTATAGATTATAATCATGTTATAGAATGTTCATTAAATAATCATGTTAATACTACTTATTACAATGTTGAGCTAAGAATATCCGCTCTGAGTCGGCACATGCTAGAAACTTATGCAGTATGAGGAGGCACTTTTGATCAATTCACCTGAGTGGGTGGTGGAAGTGAGGAGGTGAAATGTTCCATCTCAAAAAAAAAAAAAAAAGGTGAGGATGTGAAATGTTCCATCAATTATACTAGATTTTATTTCTTTATTTTTGTTGGGAAAAGAGAACTTCTTTGACAGAGTACAGATAAGAAAGATGCAAGTGTATTGTATAAGATGATTGAGAAACTTCAACTGAAGCTGTACCATCAATTCTCGATCAATCTGATGCGCACATGGGAAAATCTTTTAAAGGTTTGATTAAGTGTCTAACAGAAGAATGTTAAATGCGCATGTTGATTCCATCGAGGAAAATATTTTTTCGTTTCCTTAAGAAGATGCTGACATGAATCTTATTCCAGCTGTCTCTAGTTGATATTTTTGTGAACCTGATGGATGATGTTTATTCATTTAGATATTGATGGATCTGCAAGATTGGGAAGAGGCACTGAAGTACTGCAGATTAACTGTCCCAGTTTATCAGAGTAAGTTGGCACTACCTAAAGGTTAAAGAGAGTTCTATTCAGCAGTCTCCATTTCAGTGCTATCCTTTGATTTAACATGGTATGGTAGAAGATAATAGTAAGCCAGGTTCAAGACTTACTTTTCTGGTCCCAAATTGATATACCCACGAAGTATCGAAGTGGGTTGCACCCCTATATTCTTCAATAGTTCTATAGTTCTATGTTCTACTTTAAAAATGTACTATGGTCTATGAGATCTTGTACATTTCTGGACCCAAGTTTATACATGACAAAATTTTTTACTTGATCATAATAATCATGCTCAAATGGAAGAAGGAACCTAAATTTGAATGGAGAGAGCAGGTTTTTTGCTCCACTGCTTAAGCCATATCCTTTATGCTGCCGTTGTCGGTCTCCATATAACAAATCTTATGACCATGACTTTTTCTGCTCATGTGCCCTGAATCCTGCTGCTTTGCTCTTCTGTCTAGGACTGTAGATCTGATTCAGTTGCTTTTCTGTTCTCCTGGCATTAGACATGCATGTATTGCCTGAGTTTGATTGATTAGCATTCCTTCTGAAGGACCATTTGATTTGGAAATGTACAGATGTGAGTTGCTTTGCTTTGTTAACCAAGAAACTATCTTATGCTGAACTGATCACCTTTATAACGAAGTACGACTTTTTCTGAACTTAGTCATTCACTGAAGTTCTGTTTTCCATTAGTTCTGCTCGGCTTTCTGAACATATATAGTTATTAGATGTACACGCTTTCTCTAATATTTATTCTTTTGATAGGAGTTTATCCAGAATGGCATCCTTTGCTCGGACTACAATATTACACTTGTGGAAAACTTGAATGGTTAGAGCTTTTGGATTTTCAATTTATCGTGTTGTATATTTCTGCTTTTAACAGCTGTCTTCTTTCTATTTCATGTTTTATTATTTTGATTATCACACATGATTGTTTAGATCTAGTACATCCTGCTGCAATGTTGCAAGAGTATCTTCCAAGTGCCAACTTCTGGTGAAATTGTGGCAATGCCCCTAGAAGCATGGGGGAAGTTCATGCATGGTATGAACCAGGTGCTTGAGGCATATAGTCGCTTTTCCCTATAGTACTAGCAATTTTTATCGTATCCCTTGACGTGGAAGAAAACATTACACATCATTGACTCAGAGACATGATATTATCAAAAAAATTGAGGACATGACAAATTAAATAGTAAAAGTAGCACATATTTGAGCAAATAAAGGATTGTCAGGAAAAGATAAGAATTGGAAAATACATTTAATAATCACTCAGATTAAGGAGTATGTATATGTATGTTGAATCATTATGGACTTCTATATGGAAGGTATCCACTGAATGCACCCAAGGGTGTGGCAATGAAGTGGGATGAGACCTATGAGGTCTCAGATTCAAATTCAAGCAGAGGCTAACAAAACACTGGGTGATGTCTTCTCATCTACCTGAGCCTTGGTGGGTAGAGTTACCTGGTATCCATACTGGTGGAGGTAGCAGGTACCCGGTGGAATAGTCGAGGCGCACGTAAGTATGTGCCTTAGGGCTAAGAAATTAGTTTGTCTTAGGTTTCACAGTGTCTAGGACAAGTGAAAAGCAGACTGCTGTCGATTCCAGGACACCGCATGGCACGAAATGTCTGCAAAATATGTCCAGTACACTTGTGCATATGAAAGAGCAAGGAAATTGCCCCAAAAAAAGGTATATATGGTTGAAAACTATACTGATCCTCAATTCTTCTGTATATGCTTTAATGTTCTCTAACCAACATCCACTAAGTGATAACCCGTAACATTATCTCAGGATTCCATTATATAAAGATCTAGAACTGCTCAGAGATTTTTAAACATTTGTCTCTGCTTTTTTCTTTATTAATGTGTTAAACATTTGTCTCTGTGTATTTAGAAATTTGAATCAGCTAAATTTAGGTGTTAAAGATGAAAAACTGTGGGTTGTTTCATGTTAGTTTATTAGATATATTCTGCTACTGTTTCATGGTCTTGGGAAATTGCTCCTCCTGGCTTCTTCTGTTCTGTTTTGTTTGATCAGGTCACAGTACTGTAACATCTAGAGAAACCAGAGCTGCTTCTACCAATTATGGAGTTCTTTCATTTTCATATTCATCAATGATTTTTATTAGTGATCCGAGATTTTCTTAACTTCAGCTTGAAATTATGACTTCAAAAACTAATAATGAAGTTATAGATAGTTTGCATTCAATAGGATTTCTTGTTCAAGTTATCCCATTTGTTGCAAATTTTAAGATTCTTGGAAACATGAATAAAGCTGGAACCTACAGTTTTATAACATTGAGAAATGTCAAGAAATTGGTGATTTCGTGAATGTCTTCCTATGGTGCTGATTTACAATTTACAGGTTGCTTGGTGAGACTGAAGAAGCATACAGGTCACTAGCCAAGGCAGCAGATATACTGCAAATTACTCATGGAACAAACACTACTTTCATGAAGGAGCTTTTTGTGAAGTTAGAAGAAGCTCGTGCAGAGTTCTCTTACAAGATTTCATCGAAGCAAGAAGAGGATGATTGAACTGCATTCACCGATGCACGAAATATTGTGGAGTACCATGCAAAGTTCTGTTATACCTATGGGTCAAAGGGAGGCCCTCTGTCCAACTATCTCAACGAAACAGCCTGCTTTAGCTGGAGGTTGAATTACTACTGTGGTAGAAAGTAGGGTATTCAGGCAGTTTCTTCTATGTAAGATACAGTTGACTGTTGATTCTTTAGTTACAAGGCATGTTTCACGGAAAGGTGTACATAGCTAAATTGTGTTAGTTACGTTCCGAGTCCTATATGGGGCATGTATTGAAGGATATATTATCCATATAAAGTAACTTATCTTTATGATATGTACTCCCCCGTCTCATTTTATTTTGTTCTAGTTTCTATAAATATTCGTCTCAAATTATTTGTCATTATAGAAGTTAAATAAAAAATTAATTGCTTTTTTTCTCATTTTGCCCTTAGTAATTATTTTTCTTGAAGACTGCAAACAACTAAATTATGGGATAATATTATGATTGTGCAGATACCAATAAGGGTAAAATAATCAAAAATCCCTTATTAATGATTTCTTAAGGACCATGTAAAAGAGAAACTAAAAATAAAAATAAAGGATCTGGAAAAGGACTGTATCCTGAGGGTGTGATGTACACAATCTAACTAACGCTTGGACTGTATCCTGAAGGTGTGATGTACACAATCTAACCTAACGCAAGCATTAGTGACTATTTCCATAGGTTACACGATAACAACTTTACCAGTTGCTTCAAGGCTTCCTTTCATGTAAAAGAAGACGGGTATTGATTTTTGAATATTTGGTTGAATAGCCAAATCCATAGCAGCGTAATAACCCCACTCCAAACTAACATAACACAACACAGGTCTTATTGCAGAGCTGTAAAAGAAATTAACAGCTGGGAACATATAAAATGACCTGGAAAAGAGGTATAACAACAAACTCATCTATCATCAAAATATCCACTCAAATTAAACTGATTCAACTGAGGGACAATGTCTACAAACGTGAAAATATAACATGGATCTAAGTCATAACAAGTAAAAGAGCTTAAATAAACAGGTATTGCAAAACTAGGGACTCGGTTATAACAAACAAGTTAAAAAACTTAAATAAATAGGTAGTGCAAAACTAGAAACGGGACTCTTGAAAAAGTCTTAAGCAGATCAATGAGTCTAAGATCAACGATAACGGCGTAGAGGCAACATCTGGTTCCTCTTCCAGGTTGCCCTTCTTGAGGGGCGTGCCTTGTGGTGTAAGTGTCCTCTTCCTCGGAGACCTCTGTATTTCTTCCCAGCAGATGTTAGACCGCGAAGTTCTCTGTGCTTGTGCACTGGGTTGCATATCCAGTTGATTCTTGGGTCATTCCTCACTGCGGCATGGGCTTGATCAACTAGGATCACTTCGAAGTACTTGTATGTAGAATCCTGCAATCAACAAGGTCAATGTGCATGTTATTAAGCGATCACACATTCAATGTGTGAACACATTATTGTGTTGAATAAATCTTCTCAATCACCCTTGGAACTATTTGAGATTTCTACCGACCTAAATTATTTCTAGGAAACGTTTTACTCAGTTCCATTTTCTAAGTTAGCACCTTGCAAGGCAATAAATTGCTCTCTGTGAAATAAACTCAGAGAACATAAACTAAATGAATATTCAACTTTGCCAAAAGACCGTCAGCGGATACCTCATTAATCCAGTATGAATTGAGGACCCTAAGACCACCCAATTTCCTACCAGCACGCTCCTCAGCAACAGAGCGCTTACTGCGCTGGAACTTCAGCTGGGTGACTCCCTGGTTGGTAGGCTTACCATACACAATACCCTTGGGTACAGGCCTCTTCCTTCCACCACGCTTGACACGGACGCGGTAAACCACATACCCCTGCAGATATTATTGTACACGGTTATAAATTCAAAACAAGAAAACAAAGGCACCAATTATACTAAGGAAATGGAGAATTGACGAAAGTCTGCTATTAGTTCAGAAAGTCATACAACAATAGGCATGCACTACAATATTTTTTTTTAAAAAAAAAAAGATAACTGCAACTTGTTTCAATTCCATGCATCCTGAAGTTTCATATAGGTGACAGAATGAATGGAAAGAGGGGACAACAGACTCTCATTGCAGCAACCTGTTATCAGAAATAACAGATACTGGGCCAAACTATTATTTGCCCGCGACAATAAGAAGACACACAGCAGTTGGCTAAAACAACGAAAATAGCCAGTTTATTTAATTACCCGGGTTCATTTTCACCTTAGCGCATCCAAGAACAAACTGTTCGACAATTGTGGATTAAGAAAACTAGTATACCTATGGATAAGTATCGATGAAAATGCACTAAGCACATGACTGAAACCTCTTGGCAAGTAAGACCGTCAAAGATATTAGCATTGTCAAATATAAGAATGAAAGAAATAAATGTACCTGCTTGGCTTTGTACCCCAAACGACGTGCCTTGTCAGGACGAGTAGGCCTAGTGACACGAACTATCGATGGGAGCTGACGATACTCCCAGCACCTCACCCTCTGTAAGAACCTCATCACATCAGATTGTTTCTTCCTCCATAGCTCCGACACATACGTGTAGGCTCCTATATATCCACCCAAAAACAAACCACAATAACTTTCCAACAACACCACTAAGTACATTTTCTATATATTTACATATACGGTAAATCCAGCAATACCCAAATTGTGACAATTGCATTTCATACTATTATAAGTCTAGTTTTCCAATAAGTTCCAAAGATTTTTTTGGTATATTACAATAGGAAATCTTCAAAACTATCAGACCCATCATTTAGATGAAACATTTTATGCTATTTAAAACCAAAGCAGAGGATATTTAACATACAAGTAATGATATGGAAGCAAGAATGATATTTTTTTAAAAGTAAAAGAAGATAAAGTGGTCACTTTTGAGATTAATGAGAAGAGTAACAAACCCATTTTAGCGTTAGTGCGGCGAAACTGTCTTTCCCTCCTGCGGAGCAGCTGCTATCAATGATGACGTTCGGATTTTAGGGGTTTATGTGGGAGGCTGGGCGTTTAATAACCTCCTGGGCTAAGCCCAATTGGCTTCCATGGGAAATTTTGATCAGTAGCCATTTTTGGATGCGCTCATGACTATCCACCGTTTCAAAATTCGCTGAAGAATAGCCAAAAATTTGCGCGCCCACTTAAGCTCTATTAGCGTTGAAAAAACACCCCAAACTAGTCCCTAATAAAATACTGGGGCTTTGAACAAAACTTGTTCAAAGCCCAAGTATTTTGTTATAGGACTGAAGAAGGTAAAAATTTCGCCCAGCAGCCACTTTTAACACTGGTATTTAGTTTGAGGCCACTATTTTCTTTGGTCTTACACTAGAGGCCACTTTTGGGCCTTTACTAAATAAATGTTGACTTAAGTTCTGATAGTTGACTGAAGTTCAGTCCACACGGCCCCTGGACTGAAGTTCCATCTCTTAAGGACTGAACTTTCAGTCCATATGGCCATGGACTGAACTTCAGTCCATAGTATGGCCATGGACTGAAGTTCAGTCCATGGCCATGGACTGAAATTCTATCTTAAGGATTGGACTGAACTTCAGTCTATATGGCCGTGGATTGAAGTTCAATCTTTAAGGACTGAACTTCAATCCGGCCTCTGGACTGAAGTTCTATCTCTTTAAGCAAAAGTGGCCACAAACTAAATATTTTTGTATTAGTGGCCTGTGCCCAAAGACCAGTGGCAAAAGTGGCCTTTTGTGCACTTAGCCCCTGAAGAAGTCTCATAACAAAATAATTCCATAACAAAATAATGGACCTTGAACTAACATGTTCAAAGGTCCCATTATTTTGTTATGAGACTTTATCCCATAACAAAATAATGGGATTTATTCTCATAAAAAAGGTCTCATCAAAGGGATAAATTCCATTATTTTGTTATGAGATTTTATATATAAAGTTTCAGTCCCATAACAAAATGCTGGGGCTGTGAACAAGTTTTGTTCACAGCCCCAGCATTTTGTTATGGGACTGAAGCTTTATACAAAGTCTCATAACAAAATGCTGGGGCCTTGAACAAAACTTGTTCAAAGCCCCAATATTTTATACTGGGATTTGTCCGGATGTGGTTATTTCTCAGTGAATTTATTTTTTACGGCTACAAATCAATTAGCGCGCGCCAAACTGGCCCTTACACTAAATTTTTACCCATTCCATTAAGAAAAGCACCACATTTCCCTTTATCCCTAGTTATGGTTTTTTATCCCTAGTTATGGTTTTTTATCCCTACTTAAGAATAGTTTAGCGAAATGATCTAAGAGGTATCACTTCAAGTTATAAATTGACAAGTACTGCCTCTTCGGGAAATATAAAGGGCAAGTGCTGCCTGTGAAGAGATTAAAGAGGCAAGTGTTGCCGATGCAACACTTCAAGTTATCTTGGAGGGCGGGGCAGCACTTCAAGTTATCTGGGAGAAACGGGGCAGCACTTCAAGTTATCTGGGAGAATATTGAAAGAGATAAAAGATCGAGTACTATCACGGAGATAGCACTTACTTAAAATTAGCAGAGGTCATTCTTGCAAACTATTTTAAACAAGGATAATTAGGCAAATCATTGTTGTCGGTGTCATAGTTTTGTAATTCTTTCGTAAATATTTAACAGGTGGCTTCTCCATTTAGGTTTTAGCTTGGGCGAACTTGTGTACAAATAGCCTGTTTTGGGATATAAGCTACTGCTCCAACTACTTTTTTTTTTAAACCCCACCCATTTCCCTCTCTCAAAACAAATAATGGCCCTCCTATTTTTTGCTCCTACGGTGACTCGAACACACAACTTCTTGAATGTAAGTGGAGGGTGCTTACCATCTGAGCAACCCTCACTTGTCCTCCAACTACTTCTGAATATCAACTTTCTTGAGAAAAAAATAGATTGATGATGAAGATAGAAAAGTGTAACGTTGAAGATTATGCCAGCTTTAAATATTCGTGTTTGAAGTTGGAAGTTGCTACGGTTGAAAGTTGTATATACATAACAGTCAACCTGAACTTCAGGATTTCGAGTTTGAACTTAAGAAGAGAAAATCTTAAGCTAAGATACAAAGGTTTGAATTTCAAATTAGTGACTAAAACTAAATAATTTTAAAAAATTTGTTTAAATTTAAATGGCACGCCAGAATAGGCTATTCGTGCACTTCCCTGTAAATTGAGGTATTTGCACAAATGGCCTTTTTTAGAGTTTGGATATGCCAAAATAGCTTTCTGTTTTGAGGCTGCTAATTATGTCTTATTCTTGTTCTAAAACTTTTAGAAGGAAAATTTACCTAATAGTTACTTTACGGAGATTTATTATACATTATATCGACATCTTTAAAAAATTACGAAACATAACGATAATAATAGAGTTTATTACTGAATATAACATTTCTCTCTATCTTTCTAATATATAACCCTAATCTCTTCCTCTCCCTCCTCGCCTACCTTTGGCTGACACTTTTTCGCCTACTGATGCCATTAACCATTTTTTTAAACTATGTGTATAACTTTGTTTTTTTCGTATATGTATATATTTTGGTGCATAAATCTACTATCTACTACTATTCTATAAGTGGGAAGCCTCTAAAGATGCAAAGTCAAAAGACCAAAGTACCCTTCCAACCAACTATTACTCCAACAATTTTTCATGCCAAAAAATGTAACTATAAATTTATTAAAACTAATAAAAAGGTTTAATAAAGATAACCAAAAGCAAAAATTGAAAGTGAAAATTGTAGAAATATAATTGACGTCAAATGAGTGAATTAGACTTTTTTTTTTCATTTATTCTTTATTTTTGGCTTATTGTCTAAAGAAGATATCAAAATCTTAGATCAGGTGTTGATAAATAAATCCCAGTAGTTGTTAGTTAATTCTTTTTTTAAATTTTAAATATAACTTATTTTTTCCTGTTATTACTTTGTTTTCGACTTATTGTCTAAAGAAGAGAGTATCAAAATCTTAGATCAGACTTTGATAAATAAACGCAACAATGATTAGTTTATTCTCTTTTAAATCTTATGTATAACTTTATTTTTTGTTAATTTGTAGGAAATATATATGACAATAAAAAATAAAACACTCTCATACGTATTCATTTAATTTATTCAATTTTAAAAAATATTTTTTTTTATTAATTCACAGATAAAAGTATTATTTTACACAAATAACTAATTATTTCTGTGTAGGTGTAGACCATAAAATTGATAATGGTCTCCTAGCCATATTAAGGAAGACATGTGATTGAATTATTATACAACTTTTACAAACCACTATTTTCATCCGGCAGCAATATCTTGATTTGTTTGCAACTCTAAAAATGAGGAGACAAAAGTTTCTATTAAAAAGGATAAAAACTTTAACATGTGTCATATGCCAATGTTGCTCACATTCACTTTTAAATTATGTATTACTGAGATATAAAAGAAAAGGTACTGATATTAAACTGAATACTCTATATATTACAAAATTTGCATGATTAAAATCGTTGATGGTCTACCACAAATAGCCTCTCCACCTTGGTGGGGGTAAGGTCTGCGTATATCTCACCCTCTCCAAACCCCACTTGTGGGACTACGCTGGGTATGTAGTTATTGTTGTTGCATGATTAAAATCGCTTAAAGATTACTTACTGGCTCGACCGGAAAGTATTCGATATGTAAGCACTTTGAGTTTATATTTTTTCTTTAATTTACGAGTAACTATACACGCTTATTACAAAATATTTATAATTTTTATACAAATTATTAGATACACGTGCGATCACGTGCATCACACGTGTTAGAAAACTAGTACACTTATATGTGTGAATGTCTATATTTCTTTGTATATTTGTTGTACGATTATGTGCGTGTGTTATTGAGTGTACGACTTTCGTCAAATATCTTTTATATGTCTGTTTCTGTATATTTTTAGTTTGCATGTGTATTATTCCTTTTTATCTTATTCGTCATCTTTATTACTATCGGTGTTTCATTTTTATCATGGGTACTCATCGATATTTTCGCTAGGATTTTCTTTACCCTAGTATTTTCACCATGGTATTTTAAATGTGTTAAAAAAAATAATTTTTCTTAGCCAAGGTTCTATTGGAAATAACCCTATACACCTTGGTGGGGGTAAGGTCTGCGTACATCTTACCCTCCCCAAACTGCAGTTGTGGGATAACACTGAGTATGTTGTTGTTGTACTAGTATGAATGTGTAGGTGTGTCTGTGCACCTACATATTTTTTGTATCTTCTTTATAAATCTCTATAGATTCTTTTGTGTATCTTGTATGTGTGGTGTATACATGTGTATATTTGTATGTCCTAATTTTTATGTATGTTTAAATTTTTCTAAGATCAAATCCACTCCTTTTCAAGCATGAAAGTGTACATTTGTATTTTTTTATTTTTTTTTTAGATAAAAAGAAGTTCAACGACTAGCTGGCGTGCACCACTAGGGAGCGTAAAACCCTAGTTTGTATGCTTTATTGAAATTTATATAATTAGGGTAAAAAAATATTGCTATGTTTCGTAAAATTCTACCGTATCAGTAATTTGTGTAATATAGATGTTATGTTTGTATATTTATGTAATTGCCTTTTTATTAGTCAAGCGATTCACAAATAGAAGAATGAAAAAGTTTCACGTCATTGATTCCTAAATTTTGGTCAAAAACATTTGTATAGCCTGTTTATTTGTTATACTCTCCCTGTTTCAATTTATGTGAATCTATTTCCTATTTAGTCTGTTCTAAAAATAGTTTAACTCCAAATATATAATTGTATTCTTAATGAGATGATTTGTTACTACACAAATACAATGACTTATTTTAGACCACAAGCATAAAAAGTCTTTCTTACATTATAAAACTTTGCGTCAAGTTAAACAAATACACATAAACTAAAACGCATGGAGCACAACTTTAAACCACTGGTACCTTAGTCCATGACTGGTCCTCAAGTTGCTGGTCGACATCATACTAACGGCGATGTTTCTCTCATCGCAAATAACCTTTAGATCAATGAGCATCCGTAATCCAACCTTCCTTGGAATGTAAGTAGTAGTACTATAGTTAAGATGAGATCGCCTTAAGCTCATGCATACTAAAATGTTAGCCTTTCTTGTAAAATTAAATTATGTATTCCATAAATAAATGTATGTGTTTTCATTTTGATTTTTGTTTTATTGTATCCTTTTAATGTATGAAAAGTTTCTTACAAATATTGTGATATAGCACCCAAAATGGCTATTACACATGAAATCATTTATCCAACCATCAACCGCAAGAAACATTAAAAAACGATTTCAAAGTCCACAACATGTCAAAAAGGAAATTCACAATGAGCAGAGGAAGACATAAGTCACCTAGAGTCTTTAGATGAGCAACTGAAGATTGCATAATCTAAACAAACATGAGGCTCTACAATCCTAGGTTCATAGTTATCTTTGCAGTATGAGGTTAAAAATATTATGATCGCAACCAATTTTTTGTCACCGCAAGATGAACTATATTTGTCAGATTAGATGGTTAGGCTTCTATTATTTGAATGCCTAATTTTAGAGCCATTTTGGGTATTTGTAACTTTAAGTAGATCATTTTGAGACTTATTTTTCATAATAGTGTAAACGCGCACCTTTATATCCAAAACCGCCAAAGTTTAGGCCTTGATCCCTACCTATACATTTAATCAACAAAACTATACAATTGATGTAGATTTATGTCCTTATCTTCTTGTATTACATGTAAGATGAATAGCTCACCTTTGTTCAAAGTATGACCTATAGTGAGCATAAAAGTACTCTTACATAACAACGTTGTAAGCTTTTGAAACGATGATGATGGAACTACACAAAACGAGGTTAGTTCATATTCATATTCAAAATTGACCTCTAATGTGCCTAAGTTGAAGTTTGAAAGTTATCAATTTTCATCAAGGCTCTATTTTGCCTCGGCAACATAGCATAACAAATCACGAAAAGTGTGAGGGTCTTTTTGTGAATTTGGCCAAAAAATGTCATTTATGTAAATCTTCTATATTATTATTATACTATACTAAAAGTGGAAATCTCCAAAGTTAACAAGTAAAAGACCAAATAACCCTTTTAGTATTGAACACATATTTTGCACTTGAAGCAAATATATTATTTCAAGAACTTTTTTAATACAAAAATATAAATACACATTTTTAAAAATAAAATAAAAATTTTAATTATTGCAACTAATGGGTCAAGTTTCCGTGCAATAATCACATCCAACACCTTAAAGTTGAAATAACTGCATTCATAACTAAACAATCTTGCTAAATTAATGTCTAGAAAGTTGCAACGTTTCAAAATTTGAAGGAACTTATAATTGGCATGATTTGAAGAAACTTATTAATTATGATGCATGTACGTATCCAAAAAAACTTTTTGCAATAGTTTTAACATTTGAAATTCTTACACATGTTACATGTATTGGGTTTGAATCGTGCTCCATAAGCTTTACGAGTTACCCTTTATAAAAGGAATGAAGTTTTGTCGGATATGCATCATTAATAGGGATACTAATAGCTAATTCTCCAATAATTCGTGGAACCACTACTCAGTAAAACAAAAATTTGAGGAGATCAAGCTATGTATTCTTGAAGATTGACATCAATAATTAAATGCAAGACGCTTGTGACGTGCTCCATTCAATCGTGAAAATCCAAAGCAAGTGCTAGCTATAGTGGTCCTTTCATATATGGTGAATCCTGAGAAAGAATATACTCAAACAATGTATTGTACTTAAATTGTTGCCACCTATTTGATTTACTTAGTAAAACATACTATTTACTCCCGCTCCTTTTTAGAACCATTAGCCAACATATATATGTTTCAACCCATATTTTAAGAGATGTTGTTTTGGTGACAATCAGCCAAACAACACTTAAAATGGCCTACTTTTTCAATTTTTCCATATAATAATGTTAGATTTTTATCTGGATGCTAACTATGCACCATGTCCATTTAGGTAGTTGTTCTCCTTTAGTTACTATCATTCTAATGTATAACTATCTTCATGCATCATATGCATGCAAGCCATTAGGCAAAATTATTTTCGAATGAGGCTAAATTAATGGAGAATTTTCTCTTTAGGTATCAAATGAAAATTGTTAAGAAGGCTTGCTTATTTTCCTTTCTTTTCAACCTGAATATTTATATTTTTTTACTTCATTACCACTGATCTTGATTTATAATATGCAAAGTCATTTCTATGATTTAATTTTTTTTTTTTGAACCTACAACCTTAAAAATAAGGCAATTTGTAATGTTATTTTTGGGACGATAGTCGAGAACTACTGGACAAAGGATTGAGATAGAAGGTTTCAATTGAAAAAAAATGGTGGATTTTCCTAACTGTAATTATATATTGACTTTGTAAACTGGAAGCCAAATATATTTCTCCCTTTGTAGTATGAATGATATAAAATACTTAGAATTGAGATGCTAATCGGTTATTTAAAGAGGGGACACTATAGGCAAATTTTCGACTCCAATAATATGAAGCATCTCAATATTATTTTGTTAGTCAAGTACTCTTTTGCAATGTATAAAAATATTTATATTAGCAATTAGTATGAAATACATGTACGTCGCACGTGTCCGAAAACTAATGCCTTAAAAATACTCTACTATCTTCTTTCTCTTGTGGCCGAATACATGATTGGAAAATTATAGAGATTTAGGGTTCATACCCACAACACAAGAATATGAAAAATATCTTCTTCTAGAGAGAGAAATATTGTTACTTAGGATTGTAAACAATTGGATTTACAAAATGAACTAACTAACTAATTAATGAGCTAAGACCTACTATATGTAACTGACTAGACTAGCTACTTAACTTACATATACAACTCCAACTAATTAATTGTGTCACGTAGGATCAGTATACTGTCAGCTCCTCAACAATAATAGCGAACCAGCTGCCAAGTAGATACCTTAACTATGTCAATGATCACATAAACACTTTTTATTGATAAAACTATGTTAGTAAGTTCCTTACACTACTATATAGAAAACGTGTTTAACTTACATTTGAGCTGAGAAATCCCTTAAAATTATATTTTTATTTAAAAAATAAATTAACATCTTCAAATGGACCAACTTGTGTGTTTTTTCTCTCTCTTAAGAGTAAATACTAGCATAGGGCATTACAAGGACAATTGTTTGAGTATTTATTATGCTGAACATGACAAGGGAAATTATCAAAAATTTAAATTTTAAGCAACTTCGCTATTTTGTTGGGCCGTTGATGACAATCATGACTCTATTATTTTCAGCAATGTCTTACGAAAAGTTTGTAGTGGCCTCAGGACCTTTGAGCTCAACCAAGACTTTGGTTGTACATAGTGGTTAGTTCACCCGGTGTGTTCTAGATTCTCAATCAGACACAATTTCCACATCTAGGGTCTATAAATTTTGGCGGCTCACCAATCATGCGATCTTTAATTGACAATTTTGATATTTTTTGCTAGCTAACATAATCTCTTGATTAAGGCAAACTTTCTTTTTTTAGTGGGTTAGTTTGAGTTGGGACTCTTGCTTAGGCGACTCGAATAATTTAGTAAATTTATTCACAGTTATATATTTCTGTACTCTTCCGTACTATCTATGAGTTGGTCCTCTATGTCGTAGAAATCAACCACTTTATAAGTGGTGTAGCCAAAAGTTTTTCGCACTATCATAAAGAAAGAAAAGAAAGTCTTTGATTTCTTTCCTTGAATGTTCAATTATGATTTTTTTAATTATCATACGTTTTAATTATGCGTGAGTTGTTCATTTAATATATTACTCTATATTTGTTAAATAAAGGTATCTAAACGATGTTGCAAAAGTTTAGAAACTTATATGTTAGTCACATAAAAATAGAGAAGCTATTTCATCAACTCACATCCCACTCAATAGTCAATACCACTCCTCAAAATCTCTTTCCCTCGAAGCAAAAGGAAAAGATAACGTCTACCTAAAAAGCAATAACAACAACATATATAGTAGATTAATTAAAAATAAAGCAAAGGGGGGAAAGAAAGGGATAATAAGAAAATGAATAGTCGGCGTACTTGTCTCTGCCGACCAATCATATTATTCATTCATCACGTCCCTTTCACCCCCCACCCCCACTCCTCACCCCCTATATAAATTGCCTCCTTCCACCGTTACTCTGAATTCTTTTCTTGTTTTTTCACCATATATAATTTTAATCGGTTTCTTCCGTAAACTTTTTATACAATCGGAAGTTACCCGATTCTTTGTTTCTAGCTTAGTTTATCTTTAATTTGCATAATTAGCCCCATTTTTGGTCGTTTTTCAAATCTAATCTTGATAATATGGGTGTCTTAGTTGCTGAGTCTAGTCAAATTAATAGTGTTGAAGTTGTTGTTGATAATAAGAAGAAGAAACGTCGATCGAGACGATCTAAGCAAACTTCTCCTACAGGTACATAATTACATACCATAAAAGGTTCTTTTATACGCTGAGTGTGTATGTGAACATATTCAATATAAGTTTGCAGGGACGGAGTCAGGATTTGAAGTTTAGGGATTCACAGTTCCCGTCTTTTTAAATTAATAATTTGTATATGTTATATGAATCACGTGGTTTGGACCAAAGCTACAGGTTTCAGCTGAAACCCCTTTTAATACACTAGCTTGGTCAGGGTTGTATGACTGAGATCAATTAAGCTCAATATATTTTCTATTTATGAAATCATTTTAGAATGTTTGGTTAGTGTTTTAGTTACAAAAAATGCAACTACGCCTCGATCCCCAACTAGCCTTTAATATCATAAATGCTTCGATACTCGGTAGTTAAAGAAACATTACATTTATCTAACACTAGGGGTTCTGTAAAATACTCTAGTGGTTATATCTCTCTTAACGTTTAATTACTCGAATGCATTTAACAATATCATTTTGTTATTTCTACTAATGATTCTAACAAGAATCCATCTTTGGGGTGCAACAAGAGTTTGTAATCTCAATTGATATCAGGGGAGTTCGTATTTATTGTGGAAAATTATGTTTACTCTACGAAGGCGCATTGCGGAAATTTATGAAAGAAAAGAATTACTAATGTTTATGTGGAAGAAAAAATTATTAGAAGGATGCTACAAATATTCCGACATAAGCTATATTGACGGAGAGAGCTGCATCCTCTAGTCATTCCAATTCATCGAATTATTGACTTTTGGTGCAAACGATTTGTAGATGGAGCTAACCACTTCGATAATATATCCAAACTCACTCCCTCTTGGTTGAAAGGAATTCCTAGAGATCCAACAAACAAAGTAAAAAGTCTTAATGCAAATATTGGGAATAGCATAGTAACCGATTCATAAGGATAGAAATATACTTTGTTATGCTCAAAATGAGCAAGTCATAGACGATCGTGTCATCTTTAATACGAAGAGTCTTATAGGCTTATAATTGGTATCATCACCTATGCATATTTTCGACTTTGATTGTTTTCTATCTTTTGCTAGATTTCCCTGGATTTCAAGACGTTCTAAATCTTTTGAAATAACTCTTTCCATGTGATTTTGTCTACCTCTCCATCTTTTAGCACCTTGGTTAGTGATTAATTATTGGAAAATAATTTCCATAAGAGCGGAACACTTGTGGGCCAAATCATTTCCCTTTAGATAGTATCTGCCTCCTACTTAATATCAGTTGGTTCAACTAACGCTTAAGGCTATATCATTAAATTTTAGAAACTTCATCAAAACACTATTAATGAAAATAATCCAGACATTGATTTCTCAAGCTCCTACTTCCACTTCCTTTTCTCCATTAGCTGATGTAAATTTATGAACAGACTCAATTATTACGGATTGTTTGTGCTCTGTAAAGAACGTGTGAGCAAATTCAATTAATGGATTCAATATATTTTCAACAATGAAATCATTTTCTAGTGTTTGGTTAGTTTTTTTTTTAATAGAAAATGCAACTATGCCTCAATCCCTAACTAGCAGTCAATATCAGAATTGCTTAGTTTGGGTCCATAATGTCTCTAAGGATATATTTATCTACCACTAGGGGTTCTCTAATATACTTGTGGTTAGCCTCCGGGGCTTAGCGCAAGTGGGTAGTGTTTAGTTATTGGAAAATAGTTTCCATAGAAGGGGGACAATAATTTCCCTCACTCTATGGGCCAAATCATGTTCCTTCAGATTGTATCCTTAAATCAGTTGGTTCAACTAACACTTGAGACATTATCAATCGTTAGTTCTCAGAAAAATGATCAAGGCATTGATTTCTCAAGGCAAAGTTTGTTTTCATGGAAAATAAATTTTTTTTTTTCATATCAAATGCACTCAAATGTTTTCTGCTTTGTTTTCTTGAAGTTGTCTGCTGTTAGACTCTTAAATGTGTTTTTTTTTTCTTGAAATGGACTACTGTTGGAGTCTACAACTCTATATTAGTTTTTATGTTTTCCTATTACTCACTTGAGTCTTTTGCTGAAACAGCAAGTACTTCAGAGGATGGCTGTCTAAGGGAAACAAATTTGACAGGAGGTATTCCCATCTCTAATAACGAGGGATCAATAGGTTGTATGTCACAAGGGACATCATACATTGCTTTCAATTCATTGCCAACAATGCATATGAATGAGCAGACAAGGGAGAGTGAAAGTTTACCGATGCAGCAAATACCTTCACCTGGTATTGGTGGACAAGTACTATCAAGTTCATGTCCGAGCCCCATTGTATATGAAGGGTCGAGGGGTGCGTATATTAACGAGGATCCACTTCTCTGCCAACATATCAGTTCTTACTCACAAAGAAAGTATTTTACTCCACATTGGCCGGTGGAAGCTGTTCATGATGCATTAGAGGTCAGTTAAATATTTTGTCTTCAGTATCAGTCTATTGCTAGATGAAGTAGTCACTATTGAAATGGTATATGAACGCATAAGAGCCTGATGACATGTTTCTATCATTATACAGAAAGGTGGTATCTTTAAAGCATTGTTTCGTGTCAATGCACATAACAGACTTGAGGTATCCTCTACTAACATTCTCCTCTTCCTTTTAGCTGCTCCTATTCATTTTTTATGTTTCTTATATATGAGTCCTCCGTGTAATGTATATTCATGTAATCCGTTTACTTGTCAGGCCTACTGCAAAATTGAGGGTGTCCAAACAGACGTTCTCATTAGCGGAGTAGCATCTCAAAACAGAGCTGTAAGTCTTGTGTATACTTCTGTTTACATTGATTACTAATTTCTCAAGTGTCGGTGCATTCAACTATATTACTTTCGTGTACACCATTGTGCTGGATTATATTCTATTCTTTACAACTCTTGTAGGTTGAGGGAGATATTGTTGCTATTGAAATTGATCCTCCATACATTTGGACTAAAATGAAAGGATTTACCGCTGCGGTTGCTGATAATTCTGCTTCTTTAGACAATGGTACTTTGGATTCGGAGATTGTATGTGTCGAAGAGCATATGAAAGGGAAGAATAAGTTAGACACCGATTATGGGTTGAGTAGTTGCAAAAATTGCCTTTGCCCCTTGGAAAAATGCTTATGTCGTAGAAATGGCTATTCCTGTGGGAAAAATATTAATCTAGAACAAAGTAATGAAGTTACGCATGCAGCGGAGCGACTTTCAGCCGTCATGAATTTATTCCCATCTAAAAGGCCAACAGGCAGGGTTGTTGCTATCCTCGAGGGATCCCCTCGCCGGGACAGTGTTGTTGGTTTTCTAAGCGTCAAGAAGTGGATGAATAGTAGGGAGGGAAACAAAAAAGACTTGCAAAAGAATAGACATTCGATGTCAGCTGTGAACTGTCAGTATCTCCTGTTAACACCGACTGATCCAAGGTTCCCGAAAATGATGGTCCCCTTTAAAAGTCTTCCAGACATTATTAAGAAAAGATTGGAAAACGGTGATGTAACAGTGGAGATGGAGCTAATTGCTGCACGAATTGCTGACTGGATAGAAGAAAATTATATTCCAGAAGCACATATAATTGACATATTTGGACAAGCTGGAGAACTAGAGACACAGATTGCTGCAATTTTGTTTGAAAATGCAATTAATGCTTCAGAGTTCTCTCAAGAGACGTTATCATGCCTTCCAAGTGTTCCTTGGGAGGTGCCAAGAGAGGAGGTTGAAAATAGAAGAGATATCCGGAATCTTTGTGTTCTCACCATTGACCCTACCACTGCTACTGATCTTGACGATGCACTGTCTGTTGAGAAGTTGCCTGATGGAAATTTTAGAGTTGGGGTTCATATTGCAGATGTTTCATACTTTGTTCTACCAGGAACACCGTTAGATGTTGATGCCCAAACACGGTCAACAAGTGTCTATCTGTTGCAGAGTAAATTACCAATGCTGCCCCCACTTCTATCTGAGGATTTGGGTTCACTTGATCCTGGTGTGGACAGACTTGCTTTTTCTATATTTTGGGACATCAATTTGGCTGGGAAAGTGCTAGATCGCTGGATTGGTCGCACAGTAATTAAATCATGTTGCAAGCTTTCATATGAGCATGCTCAGGATATCATTGATGGAGTGCTTGATGACCCAAGTTCTTCTAAAGCAGCGCATTCGTGGCCAAAGTTACATGGCAATATTGAATGGTCTGACGTGATAACATCTGTGAAGAATCTCTATGAATTATCTAAAATTTTGAAGAAAAACAGATTTAATGATGGGGCCCTATCACTTGAAAGTCCTAAGATAGTTTTCTTGTTTAACGAGGAGGGCATACCATATGATAGTGCTCTAAGTGGACGAACAGACTCAAACTGTCTTGTTGAAGAGTTTATGCTTTTGGCTAATAGGACGGCTGCTGAAGTTATAACTAGAGCTTATCCTACTACTGCATTACTGCGAAGGCACCCTAAACCCAACATCCGGAAGCTCAGAGAGTTTGAGTCCTTCTGTTGTAAACATGGTTTGAAAATGGATACTTCCTCTTCTGGGCAGCTTCACCATTCACTGCAGCACATTAAGCAAGAGCTCAAGGATGATTCCACATTATTAGAAATAATTATATCTTATGCTACAAGACCCATGCAGTTGGCTGCTTATTTCTGTAGTGGAGATTTAACAGATGAAAATGATAGGGGACACTATGCTCTAGCTGTTCCTTTGTACACTCATTTCACTTCTCCGCTACGCCGGTATCCTGATATACTGGTGCATCGGATGCTGGCTGCAACTGTAGAAGCTGAAGAGTTGTACCTGAAGTGCAGACAATTGTCATTGCAAAATGGCGAGGGTCAATTAACATGTGAAAGATGCTTTACTGGTGTATGCCTTGATAAAGATGCAATTGGATCACCTGAAGCTCAAGAAGCTTTACTCGCTGCAGCATCAAAACATAAGGTTCCATGTGCTGAAAGACTTGCTGGTGTTGCTGCGCACTGCAATGAAAGAAAATTGGCTAGCAGGCATGTGAAAGATGCTACCGAGAAACTCTATATGTGGGTACTTCTCAAAAAGAAGAAGGTACGTAACGAATCTTTAATGCGTTACATTACATTGGTATGATCTGTTACTAAAAGATAGGTGGACATAATGAGACAGCTTTCTAACAAAAGTAATGTTTACATCAGGAGAGACTATCATGCTTGTGTCAGATCATCTGTTTCAATGTTTTTTAATGCTTCGATCATGTTTCTCTGGCTGGTTTTAATAATACTGCTTGGCTGACACCTAAGTTGCTCTGTATTGGTACCTAATAACCTGTTCAGGTCTTAGTGGAAATGTCATAAGTCAAAGGCAGGGGTTAAAAGGTTAATATTGGCGCCTAGAGGGGCAGTAGATGGCCCGAATAGTCTTCCGTTTACAGGATTTTATCTAAGATAAAATGCCAGCAATATGAAGACATCCATTTGGGACCCCAGTCTCAGTCTCCAAATAAAATCACCACGTAGAATGAGACTTGCCCTGCTCCTATCCAAAAAAGAAGTTTATTAAAGCTTTAAAAGCCCAACCCTGGCTAGAATTGGGCCAAGGAGTAGCTACGAATTTAAAGTGGTTTGCTATATGTACTTCAAGGGAAGGCAGGTGTAGGCATAAGCTTGTGGGACTAAGGTGCGCCACCTTTCCCTGTTTGGGACTAGTTGTTATTAGCTCATTCACGAATCACCTGGTTGAAGCCATGGTCGACCCAATCAAAAAAGGGTAGCAGATGAAAACAAAGTTGTAATCTGCTGGCAAATGGATTCGCTTAATATTTTTATATATCTTTTTTGCAACTGATACATTCTTCTCATTTGGAGCAAATTTCATCGCTATGAAGTCCTCCCCAACTTTTATATGCTTGACCTCGCCCACCTTGAGAGCTGAGACCTTTCTTGCCCTTTAGCATGGGCCTCACACATATTTTTTCTTCCCCATGCATGTGTACCTTATGATTATGCGGTGTATCATGTAAGTATAAAAGGGGCGTATAAATTGGGTCAAGGACTTGTATGCCATGCATAAAATAAGGGTGTAAAGATCGGGTTAAGGATAAATTTTCATCAAGACGAATCCCAATGTTTTTTTCTCAAAACATTTAGCTTTTATGTGACCTCTTCCAACCAAAACAAAAAGACAAGGACCAGAAGTGTATTTAAGTATAGGAGAGAGGGATCCATTTTACTCCTTCAGCTTTATCACAGTTATAAGATAAGAAGTCGTCGATTTTAAGCTGGGAAAATAGGATTGGTTCTTTGTAGAAAACGGGTGCTCATATTTTGGTATTTTTTTCCATCACTTCCTTTCTGTCCTTGTCAACTTATCACCTTGGAAGGGTTATCCGTTTGACAACTACAATTGAAAATACTGCTGTAGTATCTTCACTTAGCAGAAGATATTTGTTGGGTGGAAATATGGCAGAACATAAGTCAACTTATCTTACTCATATCCACTTAAGCCGGATAAAATTATGGATGAACTAGAGAGGGAAGTATACTGAAATTGCTACTCATGCATTTGTACATTAGTTAGTTTAACTCTTGAAGGCATTCTGGTGCAATTAAGACGTTCTCGTGTTAGCTCTCCTTGTCTATATAAGTGTCCATTGATTAGAATTTGCCTATGGTGCCCTTTAAGTTTTTGAATTTCGTGGTTTATGGAGTGGAGAAGATGAGATTTACTCAAGTGTTTAGAAAGCTTAAATCTTGAGATTTTGCTTTATTGAGATCATTTAGAAACCGATACAATTAGAGAAGGGAAAGGAAGGATAAGTCTAAAAAACATTGTAGCCTCTCTTTTACTCTGGAAATGAGAGGAAACTATATCAGGTCTTCTTTGGTGGAAATAAATATAATTTTCTCTTCACGCTCGCCAGTCAACTCAGATAATGGAAAAAATATAACTGTACTTTCTCCTCTGGTCATTTCTTTTCTTTTTTTTTTTTTTTGCTCCTGCCAGGTAAAGTGTAATTAAGAATTTTCGTTACTGCAAGACCAGAGAATTATTGTAGGGGAATACAACCTGGTATATGAGTGTAGTAAGAGAAAATTGTAGCTGAAATTGTGAACCATAATGCCGTTATGTGTGCTGCTAGTTAATTACATAGAAAGTTATGACAGAAATACAGAAGAAAGAAGCATGGTTAACAGATTCTTCCCTGACCTTTCTTCAGTACATTCGTTTCTACAAAATGATCCTGCATATATGAATACCCTTTGATTCATTGTTCACTTAACTTTTATGCAGATATTGCTGTCAGATGCTAGAGTTCTGGCTTTGGGTCCAAGGTTCATGACATTGTACATTCACAAGTTAGCTGTAAGTTTCTCTCGTGGATCATTTGATATATTATTTGGAAGTAGCTCCAGTTTTGCAAGAGCTTCTGGGCTGAACTTTTGTTTTAGGGTTTCTACGTGTGTACAAGCCCTTTATCTAAAATTCTAAATGTCTTGTTTATGCTTATTATGTGCAAACATCCAGATTGAACGTCGCATATACTATGACGAAGTTGAAGGACTGATCGTGGAATGGCTCGATTGTACTTCCACTTTGGTGCTGAGTCCATCTGTAAACAAGCGCTTTAACAGGAGGGGTAGCCCAGGAAAGTGCAGGGCACTTGATGAAGTAGCATTTATTGTTAACCCATGCAAGTTGAATCAAGAACCTGTTGTGTGTGAACAGAGAGACACAAGAAACAATAGGTCCTTGCCGAATGGAGTTATTTCAAGATCCTGTAACTCTGATGTAAAAAAGGTTGAACCTGCTGTTTTTCCAATGACACTGAGACTACTTTCAACAATTCCAGTTGCTCTTCATGCAGATGGAGGTGGGGATGGACCCCTTGAAATTGGGGTAAGGTTGTTTGTTAGCTCATATTTCACATAAGTTGGCCTTTATGTGGGTAAGCAATGGTGGAAATCACAGTTATGTGTAAGGACGTGTCACTGTTGTAGATATTAAGGTAGTGTATAAGGTAAGCTAGAGTTCGAGAACTTCAGTATCATTGGTCTTTGTTGCCTGATGCGGTAGCTCAATGCTGGACTGGTTTTTAATGGGAGGTGTAGATAAATGGGACTTGTGGTTAGCGGTTGTTTTAATAAAGGCTACCTTGAGGAAATGGCTCTTGTTTTTGCAGGCCATTTCCTTCCCATATATAACCTGGCTAACTGTGCTGCGTCAATGTTTCAATTTCTTGATGCGGAATTCAGAGCCAAGTTTCATGTTATATTTCCCATGGTACTTTCTGCTGGACTGTAACCCAATGATTTTTTGAAGTTGGGAGTCCTGACGTTGCTTATCTTTGTGTCTGTCGTTTCCTGTTTTTATAAAATTATTGGACTATGTAGCTATAGCAATATTTTCTTTATTCCGAGTCCTCTCTCGAGGAACTTGAAGCTGATCGATAATTCCTGGGAAGGAATATGAAGACTGTTGATGCAGCTGATTGTTGTAAAGTAATTTTCTCTGGTGGGATGATTGAATTGTTGAGAGGACTAATGATATGAGAAACTTTGTCGTTTAATATTACTCTTTTTGTACTTGTCTCACTTTTCAGAGGACTAGACCATATGTATGGGCGTCATTCTACTAATGTTTTCTGCCTTGAGGTGTCACATTAATTGTTTCTGAGATATTAATCCATATTTGGGGTACATTGACCTTATGAAGATACAACTACGTACTTCTGTTGAGCTGATTTTGCAGCACTTTGTTGTAGTTCTCTAGTTGAAGTATTTCCCTTGGGTAACTGCGGTCTTTGCTTCAGGAGGGTGGGTGTTTGAGGTTGGGTTTGAGGGGGCGGGCAAAAGGCACGCAGAAAGCGGCTATTTGTTTAGTTTAGTTTTTATTTTCGCACCTTCAATCCTTCATGTTAAGGTAGGTTAGAATAACTGGTGAAGATACACTATTAGGGTAAAATTTATTGTATATATGCATAGTTATTTGGTTTGAGGTATAGGCTAACTTAATCCATGTATAAGATGTGATATAATTTTATTCCATGTTTGATTTGGATTTTGGGCCATGGAAAAGTAATAGGGACACTTACAAAAATACTCACAAAATTTAAAATAATTACAGCCACTACCCACTACTTTCAAATATTATCGGACCTACCCACTAAATTATTTACCCACTCTACCCACCCAGACTTGTATACCATAGTTTATGCAGTATACCATAAAGGTATATACCTATAAGGCATAACAAAGGTATACAGTAATAAATGTCCCTCCAGACTTGTATACCATAATTTATGCGGCATACTTTAAAGGTATACACATATAAGGCATAACAAAAGTATATAATAATAAATGGGTAGGTTGGGTAAATACTTTTAGTTTTATGGGTAGTATAATTTGTAATGGGTATGGCTTGTAAATACTTTAGATTTTATGGGTATAGAGTGTAAAAATCCCTAAGTAATACATGGTATAACTTAATACACCAATTGGTATTATCTAATACCTAGTAGAGTATGGAATAACAATTCATGGATAAAGTTATACACTTGTCTTTTTCTTATGAGCCAATGAAGACCAAGCATCCAAGGGTATAATTGTAAAGTTATTGATTTTAATTTAAAAAATATCTTGTAAGTCTAATTTTAGAACAATGAACCAAACACCCAATAAAAGATAATCTCCATATTATTAATTCGTATGTTACTAATTCATGTATTATTAATTCATATATTACAATTTTCGTATAACTTACCTTTCAACCAAACGACCTCTAAGTAACTAGACATAGGACCACATTAGGTAAGTAAACTGATCACCATTATTCCAGGTTATTCCTGTTGGAAGCTAAATATTGTATGTCTAAATCTAATTTCTATCAGGTGAATGCAAAGTTTTATGTGAAATGGATAATCGGGATCTCCTTTTACGATCTTGAGCTCAATCCTCAAAGTTATGAGACAAAATAATTGAAAAAAAAAAACAGATAAATCAAAGCTGATGTGGCATGAAAAATAAATAAATTATCAAAAATGTGTGCCATCTCATTTTTCCGGTGGGTTTATATTATTATTCCGTCAAGAGTGACTTTTACGTGGTTGTGGACAAAATTGAATGACTTTTAAGTGATAAACTAAAGTTAGAATGACTTTGGTGAAATGAAAACTAAGTTGGATGACCGCCAACTAAATTACCCTATTAATCCGTCATAAAAAGGACATAATTTTAAGTTTGGAAACAATTTAACTTTAAGTTTACCACTTTATCCTTAATGAGATGATTTTTAGTCATATAATATGTATGACTTATTTTAGATTATAAGTTTCAAAAGTCATCTTTATTTTTACACTCTGATCCAAATCAAACTATGACATCCTTTATGGAACGGAAGAAGTATTATGTTTGGTAAGTATTTGAAAGTATCTCCATAAATTGTAATAACAACCCCTAATTCATATATGCTGTGAATTTGTTTTCTAATTCCACCATATTTTGTTATTAGCTCAAATTATTTGAATAATAACAATGACATACCCAACATAATCTCACAAATAGAATTTGAAAATGGTGAGATGTACGTAAACCTTACTCCACCCCGATTAAAGTAGAGATACTGAAGTAAATATGTTGATTTCAATAGACCTCTAACTAAAAAAAAAAAAAAAAACAAAATAACTATCAACAATAATAAGCTACGAAAAAATCTTTTGCTTGAATTATCTTTCATACAAAGCGCTTTTCATCATACTAAACTTGTCAAAAGGTAATACTCTCACATTAATTAAAGCCACCAACCAATTAACCATTTTACGACTTTCATCACAGACTAACCAATTGTAGCTGCCTTCCGAGAAATTGCTGGACTTTTGCTTGCCATACACCCAGTTTTTTTCATATGTGAATGAATACATCCATATCTACATATCCATAAAAGCTCAAGATTTCACTCATTCCAAAAGTAGGCAGAAATTTAAAGGAAATTTTAAGGGTCCCCTTTTGTCTACCTGAATTCACCATTCAATGTTGAACAAATATATTTTACTTGTGGAATCTACAACCGGGGACCGCTTCTAAATTCAATTTATTTGGGGTTTTTGGATATTAATGTAGTGCCAAATCAGATGAGACATCCATTCCTTTCTTCCATTCCCTTAGCAAATAGTAGAAAAGAAGGAAAGAAAGCCACAAGAAGAAGGTTGACAAGAATTTGATTAATTAGTAGAGACAAAACTTTTACCTAGTCCCCAACGAAACTGAGTTAACCGTGATTCATTCACAAGCAAGTATACTCCCAAAAAAAAAAAAAAAAGAGCAAGCAAGAAATGAAAAGAAAAGAAAAAATATTTATTATTATTATTATTATTTTTTCCCCCTAAAGAAGGCATGTATTACATACTAATTAAGTTTTAAAAAAAGTGACCCTTCCTCAAAGTTTGATTTGAGCGGCATAAACATAATCGACATATACAAATAAAGACGGTGAAGTAAAACGTAATAGAACCGTTTTTTGGCAGCTTGGCCAAACAAGCTCTTAGACAAAATGTTAGCCACAATAATGACTTCTATAGATGTGTTGCCTTGGTGGCTCTCCTAGTTCATCAAGCAATAACCTGCGTTTAGTAAGAATATGTGAGTATTTATCATTTACTCCATCGAGCATAGAGCATACTACCTGGGAGTCAAATTCGATCTGTAAGGATATGATGTTCAGTTTCTGTGCCAGTTGTAGACTATGTAATAAAGCAAGCAGTTCTGCTTGGATAATAGAGGTAAAGATAAAGTGTTTGGAAAATCCAAATATCCAGTTACCTATGTGATTTCTAAAACACTTTATATTCCACCTTTTTCAGTGATATTATAAGCTCCATCTATATTAAGCTTAATCACATCATCAGGAGATATTTTTCACTTGACTGGGATGATGATAGTCCAAGAAGAGGAGGTTATGACATTCGTAAGGAAAGGAACTCAGAAGCTTTCCTGATGATATGATTGATTAAGACAAGACTGTGGCACTATTAAAAACGCTCCCAATTCTGTTAATTCAAATATTCCAAAGGAAAAGGGGGATGAGAATGCTAGTGGGAAAGAACATGGCCATTATCCTGATGGTATCGATGTTAGATTTTGAGCAATCTTCCTAAACAGCTAAGCCAAAATTTTGATCATCTAGGCGGATGTTTAGGATGATCCAGATATAAGCAATACAATGCACTCAATAAAGAGATGTTGCAGAGTCTCAATAGGAGCAGAACAATGAGCGCAGTTGCTAGTAGGTCTAATATGTCGAGCGACGACAATCTCTCTCGTAGGGAGCTTGTTAGTATAGAGAAGCCATATGAGATACTTAGTGGCCGTTTGGCCATAAATTCGAAAAAATATTTGAAAAATAGTTTTTGAAGTTGAGTTGAAAAATAGTATTTGGAAGTTGAAGTTGTGTTTGGACATACAATTTCGCTTGAAAAAAAGTTGAACTTTTGTGAGTAGGGAAAATTAGTTTTTGAAAAAACTTGAAAAAGTGGTCAAAAGCACTGTTTGGTTTTTCAAAAACTGTTTTTGAAAAAATCTCCAAAAAGTGTCAGTATTTTATAGACAAACATGTTTTCCAAAAACTTTCTTAAAAAAAGTGAAAAAATATTTATGGGCAGACGGGTCCTTAACCTTATTTAGGATTCAGACAGACTATACCCAATTACCATTAAAATGGGTAGGAATATCAGTGATACTTTCACTAAAAGAAAGATTAAGAGTATATTTGGTAGTAAAAATCTCATCACACGGCTCGCAAAAAGGCTTATGAGCATAGTAGTTTCTATCACCTACATTTGTGTTATAGATTCGTTGAGTAATGTCCTAATGTAACACAAAGGATAAGCTAGTAAAAGGCCAAGAGCTGTTTTGTGAAATATTAGATAATGGCTTTTGATGCTCCAAAACGATGAAAGCCGCTGAACTTCAGACTCGAGTGGAGAAAGAGGGTTAGGCCCCCGGAGGGCTTTCAGGGACCGGGGAAGACGGGTGGATTATAGAGCTAGGGCTAATCAAAGGACCCTGGATAAGGGTTCAGAGATTAGTTGCTCTAGATATCCAGTTTTCCAATAAAAAATTGATCGATTAACCCGCACCAATAATATATTTCAGTGTTGGATTAAACTATTAACACAGATGGGAAGACTATAACGTACCGTGAATAATACTTTAAAGTATTTTAATTACTGTAAATAGCTTTATTAAGCTAGGCAGTTTAGTAACAAATTATTAAGACATTGACAATACCATTTTTCCTTTATTTCATCAATTGTAAGTTTTTCCATTATAAATTTTGAATAAAATAATACATATATCGTTACTAAGAACTACTTTTGTACCATGTTTTAAATTTTTGATAAGATATATTATGTTTGTTTATAAGTTTAAAAAATGGTATAGTTAAGTCAAAACTTCATTTTTTTTTGGATAAGTGAATGTGTAGGGCTGCTTTTCTTTTTTGATCCATTTGTCTTATGGTTCACAGATCAGGTTTCTATTAAGATGAGTTATTGATTAAATAAATCAAAGCTATGAAAATAATAATAATAATAATAATAATAATAATAATAATAATAATAATAATAATAATAATAATAATAATAATAATAAAAAGAAAAAAAATCAAAGCTGATGTGGCATGAAAAATAAAGAAATTACCAAAAACGTGTGCCATGTCATTTTTCCAGTAGACTGTTGTCATTATTTTGTCAAAAGTGACTTTTATGTGGTTGTAGACAAAGTTGAGTGACTTCTAAGTGATAAATTAAAGCTGAGTGACTTTGGTGAAATAAAGACCGAGTATGATGACCTCCGGTGAAATTAACTCTAGACTAATTATGAAGTCATTCCATCCTTTTTGAAACGGGGAGGATAACAAATCTCTAAATATAGCAACTTAAGAAACAAAGAGTGTCTCTTGATTTTAGGCTAATATCGCTGTAACTCCTACCACCACCACGACGATCTGCACGAACTCCATCCCCCCTCCACTAGACGAAAATAAAGATCTCCAATATTTCAAATTTGTGGGGATCTCCAATATTTCAAATTTGTGTGGCGGCTATAGGAGCTTCTTTTCAGCTTAACAACTCATTCAGATCTAAAGTAAAACTCTCTTTTTTTCCCTTTTTCTTAGATCAATATTTTCGCGCCTAAAAGAGGTTGTAGCTACGATCATGATGTTGAATCCTATTTTGATGATAATAATAAATTATTAAATCCTTGTAATTGACAACTAAGAAAATCATAATACTTTCCTATAGGATACACAAATATTCAGAGTTGAATGAGAACAGGAAAAATCCAAAAAGTAAGATTCAGTGGAAAGACATGCAAGGAAAGAATTTTAAATGCGCTTCAGTCAAGGATCTCCTATGAATGAAAAGTTGACTGTCAATATGGAATTGTAGATTTGGAGAATTAAATCAGCACAAGTCATCAAGTCAAAGATGGAGAAAATCTGGATCCTTAATGGCTCTTACCTGTATTGGATAAAAACTAGTGTCATCTAAAAAGGTGACACGTGTCTGCCACGTGGCACGGACAGAGATTTACACGGACAGACACCTAGCGGACATATAATTAGTCAGACGGTTACCACGAGCAGACCTAGACCAGTAATGTAACGCTTTCCAGGTCAACACGATCTGAATGAGCAATTATTAACTTGATCATGTGCGATTAGTCAATGAATGGTCATAAAGGCAATAATTACAATCCAGCGGTTACGTATCCAACGGATACGTGCCCAGCGGTTACAAAACTCAACGGACGCCTATCAGACCTATAAATAGCATTCGTTCTAAATCATTGTGACACAACTTTACTTCCTGTCTACAACATCAATAAGAATACTCTCTTACTCTTGCTCAAACACTATTCTTTGCTTGCATTCGTTGAATACTTTGCTCTCTAGTCTTCTAGTGCAATCAGTAACAAGGAACTCTAACCGGGGTCAAGCGATCCAGCACGGTTACCTCTATTTATTTTTACTAACGCTTTAACTTTACTCACTTTGGGTTATACCTTGTTTCTTATTATTATTTATCATTGTTGGAAATCACGAATATATTGGTAATCTAACAGTTAGTACAATTCCTCATTTGAACTCTTAATCTAAACTATTGATCGTAACTCCGCAAATACAAATTTAATTGTTAATTGGCCTAAAATCGGATCTAGGTTAAATAATTTGGCGACCACAGTGGGAGCCGGTCAATAGCCTTTGTAGGTTAATAGTTTATCTTTTCCGGCATTACCTTCCTTTTTATCGATCTTTTTGTTTCACAACTAACATGGCAGAAAGTGGTTCACAACGAACTATCATCGGCGGAAGTCAGGTACGTACCTCTTCTTCAAGTCCCAATTATTCTCCCGATTATTCTTCCGACGGGCAGCAACAATCTTCCCAAGGACAGGTCAGGCAGCGAAATAGGCGTAGGCACTCTCAGAGCGCCACTCCGCCTAGGAGAAGATTCCATAGGAGTCTCTCCCCTGGCCAAGGGAACCTCCAGGAGACGCTCTATGCGTTTATGCAGGAACAGGCGGAGGTCAACAGAGGGATAAATGAGGCACTCAACTCTCTCCGGGGGCAAAATCCTCCAGTTGCAAAAGCTGACGCTGCAGCGCCAGGTCGTGATATCCCTTCTTCACACACCTCAAGGCAAGGTGGGGAGCGGAAAAACAGAGGATTTATGGCATCCGCCGAAATGAACATCGTCGTGGAGGCTCTTACCAAGGAATTCAAGGAGAGCCAGGAAGCACTTCAGAAGTCTCTCCATGAGAGAATCGATCAGATACCAGGTGCTCTACCCACGCTAAAGAAAGTTGATGTCCAATGGTATTCCCAGCGGCCTTGGAAGAAGGAGGCAGCCCCAAAGGCAATACCCAAGACATTCAAGATGCCCAACATTTCGAGATATCGTGGGACATATGATCCCAATAATCATCTCATGATGTTCAACAACTTTATAAAAGCTAGTGATCTCACCGATGAGGAGATCGAATCTGTCCAATTGAAGAAGTTCGTGGAGACCCTAGCGGATGGAGCTCTACGATGGTACTCAATATTGCCACCAAACTCTATTGGGTTCTTTGCAGAGATGGCTGAGCTGTTCGTGAAGGCACACACAGGCGCTCAGAAGATGGAGACTCGCGAAGAAGATATCTTCGAGATCAAGCAGAGGCTCGATGAGTCGCTCCGAAAATATGTGGATCGCTTCCAACGGGAACATATGATGCTACCTAAAGTACCGGACAGATGGGCAGCGATCGCATTCACCAACAGTCTAGATATCAGGAGCTCAGAGAATACGTGCAGGCTATACGAATCCCTTCGCGAGTTCCCAGCAGCCAACTGGTCGGACGTCTACAACCGCTACAATTCAAAGGTACATATTGATGAAGATAAATTAATTGGAACAGGTACCCGTGGAAGGACTCAGTCGCGCAGCGGTGGTTCCGGCGGAAAGATGGAGCGGAGATATCAGACGTACATTACGAACCGTACCCTGACCAGTCACGCAACAACTCCAAAGGACGCAGCCGCAACAACAGAGGGCTGTCCCGAAGAGATGATTCAGAATCAAGCCTTCGTGGAGCCCCAAGCCTGCCGAGATTCAACGTGGAAATGACTGAAGTAGTGGCAGCACTCAAAGATATGGGAGAGAAGGTCAAATGGCCGAAGGACATGAAGACCGACCCAAGCAAGTGAAACCAGGACCTATGGTGCAAATTTCATTGCGACCACGGTCACACCACCGAGGACTGCAAAGCCCTAAGGTATGAAGTTGCACATTTATTGAAACATGGATTCTTGAAGGAGTTCCTGACCGAGAAGGGAAAGCAAACTCACGTGAAGGCTCAGCGGAACAAATCTGGTCCTCTACGAGCATCTTCCCCAAGAAGGACAGTCAATGTTATCTCGGGCGGGATCAAAGCGGATTCCGTCACCTTCACAACGAAGAAGTACGCAAAGTTCTCCATCACAAATACCAAACGTCCAAGACCAGAAGAGACGATAACATTTGAAGACTCCGACACAGACGGTTTGCAGTTCCCACACGCTGATGCGTTAGTGATAACGTTACGCATGGTGGAATTAGACGTCAAGAGAGTGCTCATCGATGCGAGCAGCTCTGCAAACATTATTCAATCACGAGTTGTAAGGGAGATGCAGCTGTTGGATAAGATCGTGCCGACATCTCGAGTTCTCTCCAGTTTCAACAACTCGAGTGAGAAGACCCTTGGCGAGATTAATCTCACGACTCTTGCTGAATGGGCAACGAAGGAGACGACATTTCATGTTGTCGATGCGGACCTAGCTTACAATATCATCCTGGGGAGACCCTGGATCCATGATATGCAAGTTGTTCCTTCCACTTACCATCAGTTGTTGAAGTTCCCATCTGAATAGGGAATACGTGAGGTTCGAGAAGAACAACGCTCTGCTCGAGATTGCTACTCAGTGGCCCTCAAGCTGCCCGAAGAAAGCAAATAGCAATTAGAGCAACCGGGATCAGATATGCCACGCGAAGAAGTAAAGTACGAGGTCCCGGAATTCATCACAAAGTTGGACTAACGGGAAAGACACATGCCGACTGTGGAGGCTTTGAAGCCCGAAGAATTGTTTGCAGACAAGCCGGAGTGGAAGGTCTACTTAGGAACCGAGTTGAGCGAACGCTTGCGGGGAGATATCCTCCAGTTCCTCAAGGAGCGGCATTACAACGTTCGCCTGGTCTCATGCAAATATTATCTCTAACATGTTGAACGTCGACCCGTACCACCGCCCAGTAAAACAGAAGAAGCGCCAGCAAGGAGCTTTTAGGAATCAAGTCATCAACGATGAGGTCGACCGGTTGTTGAAAATTGGATCTGTACGTGAAGTCAAATACCCAAAATGGCGCCAACGTGGTTGTTGTGCCCAAGAAAAATGGCAAATGGCGAGTCTGCATTGACTTCACAGATCTAAATAAAGCCTGGTCGAAGGATTTATATCCTCTTCCCAGGATAGACCAACTGATTGACGCAACAGCCGGACACAAGGTGCTCACTTTCCTCGATGCATACTCTGGGTACAACCAGATATTGATGGACCCCGATGACCAAGAAAAGACAGCATTCATAACCTGTAGAGGTACGTATTGTTATCAAGTTATGCCATTTGGATTGAAAAATGCAGGTGCAACATATCAGCGCCTAGTCAATCGAATGTTCCACGACCATATCGGTAAGACTATGGAAGCGATGACATGTTGGTCAAATCCAAACGAGCAGAAGACCATCAAGCGCATCTAAAAGAAGCTTTTCGAATACTCGATCATTACAACATGAAACTAAACCCGGAGAAGTGTGCATTCGGAGTCGGGTCGGGAAAGTTCCTGGGCTTCATCGTTTCTCAGCATGGAATTGAGGTCAATCCCGCTCAGATCAAAGCTATCGAGTCAATCCCAGACGTACTCCACAACCGGAAAGATGTCATGAAATTGACCGGGAGAGTGGCAGCCCTGCGAAGATTCATATCCCGATCGTCAGACCGATGCAAAAGCTTCTTCGATGTTTTAAAGCAAAACAAGGAGTTCGAGTGGACTCCCGAATGCCAACAAGTGCTGAAGGATCTCAAAAAGTACTTGTCCAATCCACCACTGCTCTCTACACCGCAACACGGGGAGCAATTGCTGATTTATCTGGCAGTATCAGTATCCTCGGTAAGCGCAGTTCTAGTTCGAGAAGAGAAAGGTAAACAACTTCCCATCTATTATATTAGCAAAGCTCTAATTTATGCGGAAACACGCTACCAACCTTTGGAGAAATTAGCTCTAGCACTGGTAACTGCTGCTCGTAAGTGACGCCCTTATTTTCAAAGTCATTCAATAGCTAAGGTAACAACCTTTCCTTTGTGAAATGTTTTGCACAAACCCGAATTTTCGGAAAGGTTAGTAAAATGGACTATAGAATTAAGTGAATTTGATATCACCTATCAACCTAGGGTAGCAATAAAATCACAAGCCCTAGCAGACTTCATGACAGATTTTAGCGCTAATATATATCTTGAGGCAGAAAAGAATGCCGTTCTATATGCTGGGCAGGCTCCTAGTGCATGGACCCTATACACTGATGGCTCCTCGAGCGTCAAAGGGTCCGGTCTTGGACTGGTTCTCATCGCCCCATAGGGAGAGACCATCAGGCAGGCCATCAAGTGCCCGTTTATTACTAACAACGAGGTCGAATATGAGTCCGTTACTTCAGGATTGGAGCTAGCCCGAAGTTATGGAGCAAACATCATCAAGCTTAAGAGTGATTCTTAACTGGTAGTCAACCAGGTGACCGGAGGCTTCATTGCACGAGAATCCAGAATGCAAGTGTACCTTGCCCGTGTAAAAGAACTCCTGGCCCAGTTTGACGAGTGGGAGGCACTTCAAATTCCACGGGAAGAGAACCATGAAGCCGATGCTCTCGCGAATCTAGGGTCGGTGGCAGAAATGGGGGCGGCCAGCTCTTCAGCTGTCGTTCAACTCCTTTACACGACCATAGACCGGGAAAAGTTCGAAGTCAACACCATCAACGCAACTTGGGATTGGCGGAATGAAATCACGAACTATATTCTTCATGGGACTCTGCCCGTTGACACAAAAGCCGCTCGCAAGCTCAGAATAAAAGCTGCTCGGTATACAATCGTCAACGGCGATCTCTACCGCAAAATATTTGCAGGACCCCTCGCAAAGTACCTCTGACCGAATCAAGTCAACTACGTGATGAGGGAGATCCATGAAGGCTGCTGTGGCAATCATTCCGGGGGTAAAGCATTAGCCCGTAAGTTGATTCGCGCAGGATATTATTGGGATAAAATGGAGAAGGATATGAACGATTTTGTCAAAAAATGTGACAAATGTCAGAGGTTCGCACATCTTCTTCATCAATCGGCAAAACCGCTCCACTCAATAATCTCCCCGTGGCCCTTCATAAAATGGGGAATGGACATAGTTGGTCCCCTTCCCAAGGCGCCAAGAGGAATGCGTTTCTTGTTGATCATCACCGATCACTTCACCAAATGGGTCGAAGCGGCAGCATATGCGAAGATACGACAAACGGAAGTCATTGAATTCCTTTGGTGCTTTGTCGTGTATCGCTTTGGAGCACCTAAGGAAATAGTCATGGACAAAGACCCACAATTCATCGGCCAGAAAGTGACTAGGATCCTAGACGACCTGCACATCAAGAGGATTACTTCTTCTCCATACCATCCGGTTGCCAATGGACAAGCAAAATCTACAAATAAAATAATCGTTGAATCTCTCAAGAAGCGCCTCGAGCAGGCCAAGGGATGCTGGGTAGAGGAGCTGCCCGGTGTACTATGGGCTTATCGCACGACGATAAAAGTGAGTATCGGAGAGACACCTTACTCATTGGTGTACGGTGCAGACGCCTTAATCCCAGTCGAAATCGGAGAACCCAGCTTACGGTTTGCACATGCCACTGAAGAATCCAACTCGGTCAACCTCTCCGAAGAGCTGGATTTCCTCGAAGAGCGAAGGGAACTAGCCCTCGTACGAGTAATCGCCCAGAAAGAACGAATTGAACAATATTACAATCGGGGACTGCGTGTACGAAGCTTCCAGGTTGGGATTTTGTACTAAGGAAAGTGTCCCAGAACACACAGGAAGCAAATTCAGGGAAGTTAGGGCCTAATTGGGAAGGCCCTTACAAGGTAACCGCCTCAGTCGGCAAGGGATCTTATCGCTTAGCACGACTAGACGGTTCAATTGTCCCAAACAGTTGGAACGTCATTCACCTCATAAGGTATCACTTCTGAGTGGTAAAACGGTCAGTTAAGTTCTTCCTACCCTTTTACTTTCGTGACATTTCTTACTTTTATTATACTTCTTCTAAATGGTACTAACGGCCTAAACAAGGTCAGATCCGTTTAGCTCAACTGGTAGAGCTCGAAGTTCTTCAACTTCGCGGCTGTGGGTTCGAATCCCACTACGGACACACTCCTCGTTTGGTTATATGTGTTCTTTTAATTACGACCAGCCTTAATTCTTTTTATATTATCAGTTCCCGTGTTCCAACATAAAAACAAGGAGGGTGGTGAGAGGCCCCTGTAGGCCAGGCCCTTGTAGGCCAGGTAAGACCTTCATAAAGGCAACAGACCTTATGAAAATGCGAGTTTTTCAAAAACTTTTTATGTGACAAGCTTCCACGAAAATAAGAGAAGTCGTTCACAAGGCCAGCGACTCGGCCAGAATTAAGCTACGAATTCCTGCGACAACTTTCGACTATCAAGGCGATAAGCAAAGTTGTTCGCAAAAGGCCAACGATTCGACCAAAAAATCTATCGACCACGACTCGGTCAGAACAAAAACATCTGTACAGATTACTCACAACTTATGACCTCTTCCTCGGGAAAGGCTAAGTTAAAACATTCGGACAGACTTTTGGAGACCAGAACTTAACAAAGTTCAAACTTCAAAAAGCTCCTAAGCATAAGGCACGAAGGCCACAATACATAGAAACGAAAGATCAAAAATTCAGGCTAAATATAGTCATTGAATTAGAAAAGATCTAAAGTTATATATACATAATCTTGTAAAATTATAAAATGCCGAAAACGGCTGACAGAAATTTTGCAGAGTGATCAAAGGCCAAATGGAACCGGTCGAACAAGGATCAGAGAGTCCCTACGAGACCTCTATCCACAACCAACTAATCCAGCTCTCGCCAGATATACAAACTTACAACCTAACCAAATTTTGGGGGCATCAGTTTTTGGGGCTACGACCAGAACCCGACGCACCAGCTCCGTCGATTCTGTCGTCGTCCCCCAGATTCTCGCCGTCATCCTCATCTTCACCTTCAGACTCCTCAGGAGAAAGATTCAGTATTTGTGTTACTCCGCGAACAACGCTCTTTGTCTTCTGCAGCATCTCCTCAACGTTGATCTGCTTAGCCTGGACCTGCCCGAGCTGTGAACGCTTAGCCTCGAGCACAGCAAGCTTTGCCTTGATTTTCGATTGGTCACGCAGATTTGCCAAGTCCTTAGATAGCGCAATTTGAGCACTCAACGGCTGGGCAACCTGATCCTTAGCCGCTTGAAGCTCATCTCTGGCCCTAGTGAACTCTTCATTAGCCCTTTGCAGCTCCATCTCAAAAGATCCACGCTCATCGAGAGCTCTGTTCAGCGAAGCCTTGCATTCTTCGAGCAGAATCTCCAGAACCTGGACAGATTGTGCAAACCCTTCTTTCTCTTCAGAAAGAAGGTCCTTCTCCTTGGTTAGTTCGTTAATCCACTCAATTCGCTCATTGTCGACTTCAGCCAATTGATTAACTTCACCCCCAAGGAGACCACACTGCTCTGCCAGGATCTTGTTCTCCTTCAGAGAATCCAGCAACTCTTTCTTTACCTCGAGTACTTGATCGACGTTGTTGATCCTGGAGCGGAACATGAGCTCGGCATATATCATGCTTGACTGGAGAAACAAAGTTAGAAGTCTGAAGTCAAATTATTTCCAACACAAACGGTAAACACTTACCCGGGCAGAATCGGCAGCAATTGTAAAAGCCAACTCCCCATCACTCATTTCCCTCATTGTCCACTCCTCTCGGGGACCAATGAGTGATGAAATCGCCTTGGCTAAACTGCCCGGCCTGGATATAAAGTTGACGTCAGGGGCTAGCCTCATGGTATGCTTCATCTCGCAGTACTTGGGTTCCCAAGCCTGTTCAGAGGGGTAGTTTCGACCAAACTTGTAGTGCACACCCCTAATGTCCTTTAATCCGGTCTGACCGTTGATGACTGACCGCCAGATAAGCCTTGTTGTTGATATATCGGAGTCACCCTCCACTCCAGGATCTATCGTGTCACACTTATGAAGACCAACATGCGTCGCTCCCTCAGTGGCCACGTTTTCCAGGTCCTCGAAACGGAAAACACGAGGACCTCGGCCACCCTCTTGGGGAACCTCTTCTCTTATCTCCTCTTCTTCTTCTTCTTCTACTACTTCTTCTTCTTCTTCTTCTTCTTCTTCTTCTTCTTCTTCTTCTTCTTCTTCTTCTTCTTCTTTTTCTTTTTCTTCTTCTTCACCCACTTTCCTTTTCCCTTTGTCCGCAAGGGAAGGAGCCGCCTTCACCCCGTCATCAACTCGGGGACTCCTCTCTGAAGTACGGGCAGCCTCTTCCTCAACTCTCCTCTTATCGCTTCGAAGATAAGGTTTTCGCAAAGGGGTTCGTTAGTTTCAGTCTCAGTATCTGAAACATCAATCACCACCCTGTCTAAAACCTCTCCCCGTGCAGACTCGGGGACTTCGGTAGTGGTCTTGATATTCTCTTCTGCAGACTCTGGTACATTGGCTTTGCGCGAGGACTCACCTCCAGCAGTTGAGGTTTACCCGGCAGCAACGGAAGTCTTACGTGCAGACTTCTTCCGTGCTCCGCCCTCATCTTGGCCCTTCTTCTTCCTCTTCAAGGAACCAAGGCCACTGGATAAGAGCTCCTCGCCACCTTCCCTGCCACGCAGTGCCTTCGCTGAAGCCAGTATAGATGCGACTTCAGCATCGGGATCAGCAGCAGACCCAGAAGGCACGGCCTGAGGAGGAGGAGCAGGGAAAAAGTCTCCCTGAGTACCCAGACCTGCAAAAGGAAAAACGGCCAGACACGGAGAAACTACAAGGGAAATAAATGGCTACAACAGCAGAAAATTCTCACCGTGAGTCTTCACGGTCAAATTCTTCTGCGCAGAAAAGTACACCCATTCTCTCTTCTCAGGAGAGAACTCCTTCAAGATCGCCTCAATACACGCTGTCAGCTCATCGACTTATATGAGCCCGTCGTAGGGTCGCTTGGCAGCTACAAAGAGGAATCAAAGGAATAAGTGAACAAAAAGAGAAGAGGAAGCACGAAAAACTTAAAAAAATACTCGGGGACTTACGCTTCTTGTCCCAAACCTCGGGAAGAAAAGTCTTGGAGTTGAAGGTCAGGGCCTGGGTGTGCACGAACACATACCGGTGTAACCATCCCCGATCGCTTGTGTCCTCGGAGCTGCGCACCAAGCCCTTGCTCCTGCGCATCCTGGCGTTTACAAAGCCGTGTTTGAAAATTTGTATAATATACAAAGAAATAAAATGTTCATATTCAAAAACTTGATCGATTTCTGCCGCAAACCAATCCAAGAGTGTAACTATTCTATACACGCTGGGGCACAGCTGCCCCAGGCAGAGTAAATATTCCCTGCAGAGCCTCTCAAGTACAGGATGCAGGGGTAGTTTTCATCCAACTGTAAAAGGGTAGGTGCACAAAGCTGTCCACCCAGCCCTATGTGAAGTAATGTTCTCCGCTTCGGAGACCGGCAAGAGGGGAATACTCGCATCCCAATTGCAGTCTGCTCTAACCCAAGGGATCACCTCCGATGTGATCCCAGATTTGAATCTATACGCCGGCCAAATGCGTATATCTCCATGATTGTTTGAAGCTTTAATGTTGCAATCCTTTTCCAACTCACCCCACTTCTTAGGGATGATCTCCGCAGCAGTGGCCTGAGTAGCCCAAAGCCTGGGGGTGGCTGCCGAAGAACTACCAGCTGCGTCCATATTTTGGTTTCTCCTAGCTTTTGAAGACATAATTCCAGAAGAATTGAGAAATTCGGAAGAAAAGTTGAAAGACATTCAAAGAATTCTCAAGATTTAGCAGGAAGAAAATGAAGGCAAGTAAAAAGGGTTTTTACTCAACAAACCTCTATTTATAGGAGCAAAAATTCGGCCCATCAAGTTCCAGCGAGACACGTGGAGACTATCAGAGAGGCGACGATCAGATGCAACCGTCAAAAGAAGAAGTAGATTTCACCAACTTTCGAAGTATCATCATTACCCTGAAGTGCAGCGGTCACCTCGCAATCAGAAGTCAACGTGTGCACGTGATTGAGGCGGTTAAAATCATTATTTTTACCCTTGGGACACGCAGTAGTCACTTCGAAGCAGGCTGCAGACGTGCAGGTGTGCCAGCTGAAGTTACTTTTTGCACTGCGCATTTAATGCGCACGTCATAGGGATTTGTCACGTAGTCGATAAGATACGTACGTCACTCAACTTCATCATAAAAAGATTGGACTTTGTAAAATGAAAACTCCCGCCAAAAGTCACATCCGCTCCTCGAGCAGAAACTCTGCCCGAGAAGTGTGGGGACTATCTGTATTGGATAAAAACTAGTGTCATCTAAAAAGGTGACACGTATCTGCCATGTGGCACGGACAGAGATTTACCCGGACAGACACCTAGCGGACAGATAATTATTCAGACGGTTACCACGAGCAGACCTAGAGCAGCAATGTAACGCTTTCCAGGTCAACACGATCTGAATGAGCAATTATTAACTTGATCATGTGCGATTAGTCAATGAATGGTCATAAAGGCAGTAATTACAATCCAGCGGTTACATATCCAACGGATACGTGCCCAGCGGTTACAAAACTCATCGGACGCCTATTAGACCTATAAATAGCATTCGTTCTAAATCATTGTGACACAACTTTACTTCCTGTCTACAACATCAATAAGAATACTCTCTTACTCTTGCTCAAACACTATTCTTTGCTTGCATTCGTTGAATACTTTGCTCTCTAGTCTTCTAGTGCAATCAGTAACACTCTCACCGGGGTCAAGCGATCCAGCACGGTTACCTCTATTCATTTTTACTAACGCTTTAACTTTACTCACTTTGGGTTATACCTTGTTTCTTATTATTATTTATCATTGTTGGAAATCACGAATATATTGGTAATCTAACAGTTAGTAAAATTCCTCATTTGAACTCTTAATCTAAACTATTGATCGTAACTCCGCAAATACAAATTTAATTGTTAATTGGCCTAAAATCGGATCTAGGTTAAACATTACCTTATTCTCATAAAGGAATAAATCAAAACCCTTTGTGAAGATCAATACTCTTGAGTCACCATATCTCTTCATACAATGAAATCAAGATCGAGAATCATGATATACACTGACTGCAATATTCGTTCACATTGAAGACTTGAGGCTATATATTCAAGGCAGCATTCTCTTAGAGTCTCACACAACTTTGTACTTTCTAGCAAATTCTCTTTTACAGTTCTTGAAAAATATTGTATTCTTGAGAGTCTACTATGGTACAAGAAAAAGAAAAAGAGAGTCAAAACTGAAAGTAAGGTTAGTGTCGGTGTGTTGGTTAACATTTGTAAAACCAACCAGAATATATTAGTGGTGATCGAGTATCAAAACCATAAGAGAACATCGTTAGTTGTGAGCTAAAGAAAAACCACACAAGTTGTACCACAAAGAAACACAAAGAGCCGAGGAGTATTTCTTGTAACCCAAGGGGACTCGATTAGGAACCATATTGGTTCTAAACCAGTATAAAAATTCTGAGTGTCTTCTTTACTTTACTGCGCTTTATCTTTTTGTTTACTCTGCTTTATAATTAGTCGACTAAGTAGTCGACTGAAACTGATTAAGTTGATTAAAATTATAATTCACCCCCTCTTATACTTTTGATCACGCCCAACTACGCCCTATAAAAGGGACTAAGCGGTCGCAACAAATATAGCTCGGTACTTAAAGTCCCGAGGTCGAATGCCACAGGGAACACTCGAAATCTAGTTGCTAATCAAACTAATTTATCTAACCAATTAACTTCGATGTTTTGTAATTATATAATAATTTCAGTGTAACAACAGTAAATTGCAAAGTATTAAGAAATAAATTGATCAAGGATTTAGAAGCCTAGGATTGATTTACCCAACTCCTACCTATGTGTTAGAGTAATTCTTTCAACAAATTCAACTTGATTTTCTTCCTATTGAACACTTGCTCCAATTATACAACTATTCACTTCCATGTAATAGTAGTAACTTTCACTAACCAATTTTCCAATTAATTAATGAAGATAACTAGGACTACAAGTTTGGTTCACAATCAGGATCAATGGTCACAAATCACCTTATTGACAATCTAAGTAATACCTTGGTTTTAAGTTGAAATATTGCTAAGTGTTTAACCCAAACCTATGAATCTATCCCTAGACACACAAGAATAATGGGAACAATCAATTGGGAGCTCTTCCAATTAATAGCAATCAAAATATAAACACTTAGATAGACCGGATTCACAAGTTTCAATTATTGAAATAAATATTCATAACACATAAGTATTGGAGTGGTTCAATCAACCCTACAATGGGTAATTTAGCCACTCATGTTCATGATAGTCATATCAAAATAATTCATGAATGAATAAATTACAAAAAGTAAGAAGAATTTAGGAAAAACTCGTGTTCTTGAAGTCTCCAAAGCTCTAGCCTCCTTTTTGCCTCTTTTCCGGTGTATTTTTCATAATGGAGGCAAAAGAACCTTTTATACCCTGTAATAAACTGAGCAAAAGTACTAAAACAGCCTTATTTTTCGCCCATCAGCCTCGGGTGCCACGCGGACCAAATTTGTGCAGGCAATTCAGCTCGCGTATTTGGTCTAAATGCGCTGAAATTTTTTCTCCATTCCTAAGCAAAGACTCTATTTCTTCCCGTGTCACTCGCGTGGCACACGGATCACTTGAACACTTCAACATCTTCACTTTTAGCTCCAAATCTAGCAGTTTATTGCTTAATTCACCATGTTCAAATCCTACAACACCAAACAACTCAATTAGTATCAACTCTTAAGAATTTTGCATATAAACTCTTAGGTGTACTATCATAACATGGTAAAACTACCCTGAAAATATAGGTAAAATAGCCAAATATCACAACCCCACACTTAGACTTTTGCTCGTCCTCGAGCAAAGAAGAAGAATACACAGAAAGTGGGCAAGACATCAAGATTAGAATAGGACTCGCGACAACAACTTAGCAAAACTCACCCATAAAATTCAAACACCCTTTCTTTTGGTCATAGTCAAGTATTGAAAGTAGAAACCTATAGACCACTCAAGTTCCAATGTACCTCACAGAAAGAAGATGCCACCAAACACACAACATATGATTTTAAGAGACATTGTGGCATATCAATATCAAATACTCTCACACTCAGAAAGAAATTTCTCATGTCCCATAAAAAAGTACCATAGGCTTGCCCATTTTGTCGTTATCCACTAATGTAAGAGTCTCAATCAAAAGTCAAGTAGGGCTTTTCATAGCTTGTAATGTTGGCTTGGGGTAAGGTGTGGTACACTTTTGGGTATACAGTGACTAATTCTTTCCCTTAACACTTTAAATATCACTCAATACTAATTTTCCCTTTCTCCTCGTTTATTCATCAACTCATTCTCTTTTTTTCTTCTTCTTCTTTTTTTTAAATGATTTTTACAACACTTGGATGATTGGGGCCCTAAGAGTTCAATGAGATACATCATTCTCCCTAGGGTGCCTTTGGCGTGTTCATACTCGAGGCTTTTATCACCCTTAACCGAGCATAGGAACATTGCCCCCATCCTTCTTTTTTTTTCTTTTTTTATACGAAGAGAATATCAAGTATTTCACTTCTTCATTCTTTTGCAACTTTCCCCCTAGATACACAACAACTTTTATTAATAACCCACAATCTTTCCAAACACACAACCTAAAGTAGTTAAGGGGAAGATGGGTAACAAGAGGTGTACATAGAAAAATAGATAGGGCTTGTAATTCAAGTTGCCAAAGAAAAGGTCAATAGGCTCAAATTGGGGACTCAACGGAATATATTCATTAGGTAGGCTAATTTGGGAACTGGCGGGCCAAAGAAGGCCTACTTTCATTCTTAAAATCAAGACTACCTAGGATTTCGCCTCAAACAACAAGCAGGGCAAGTTCTAGACTTAACATGAAACAATGAGAAGTATATAAATAACCTCACCACACACTGTACATGGAACTCAAAGATCAATTCAGTTTCACCTCGCAATACCTCACTATGAACTCAAAAAGGAAGTTAAAAAATATGTAGATAGTTCTAACTAAAGGCTGCCTTTCGAATCCCTCACTTCTCTCTTTTTCTGCCTACTCTCCATTTTTCCTCCTTTTGAGCTCTTAGGCATTTTTTCGTTTATATATATATATATATTTTTAATTATTATCTAACCTACAGACTACCTGGTTCAGCATAAATAACTCAATGGGAAAGAACCAAGGCTAAGAAAACCCAAAGAGATTATTGATAAACTAAGAATTAACTAAACTAAAAATTAACTTTAATATTAATGAACTACTAAATATTTATAATACTATTCAATTACGGGCCATGAATATATAGGATATTACAGACCCAACAAAATTAGAAAGCAGGAAATAAATAAAAAAACTGTCAAGTGACAAGAAAGTATAAAAATATCCTAAAATAAACAAGTACCACACAATAAACTCTCACCCCACACTTAAGAGTAAACAGTGTCCTCACTGTACTATAGCAAAAAAAAAAAAACATATGTAACAAGTAGGGTGGTGGTACTCCCTGTCAAGCAGTAGTAGCAGAATCAATTTCCTTCTCCTGCTCAGTATGCTTTCTGACACGACCCATTTGGACTCCTACAATCAAAGAGCAAACAACCCAGTAATAAAACAGAATAGGCCAAAAATTCAAAAATTTAGCTTAGGAACACATAAAAAAAATGCATAACATGAAACTCCGCAACAAAGAGCCTTTGAATCAACTAACGACTTGCACAACTTCAAGTATGCAACAAGTGACACTTCAAAAATTATTCCAATAACGCAACAAGTGGACGGGTAATCAGACTTCCCCGCCTTGATTCAACGTATCAATAAGGTCCTGAAAAATTTTCATACCAATAAAAGCATCCCAGTATACCTGAAACAACCAACCCTATAACGCCGCATAATGCACCACCTAAAAAATTCACCAACCGTGCAAATACGAATGTCGAGTTACCTAGATGTGCCCTCGCATAGCAACTCAGAGAGAAATAGACAGTATGGTATTGGGCAACTCATATACATAAATAAGGTGTAAGGGAGAGGGAAAAGAATAAAACCAAGTTGAATTGAACGAAACTAATACACAAAAATTCGGACAGAGAGGTTGGGGTCAGGTGAAACAGTTGGAATTGCCCATTGCCCATTGCTCTTTCTTTCGTTCAAACGAGCTGCTTTGTATGGCGGGGGAAAAGGGGTGATGGGAAAAACAGCAGGGATGACTGGTTATGGGCGTAAGGGGATGGGAACAGGGTTTAGGGGGTGACGGGAACGGTGTTGGGGTTGGCGGGACAGGGGTGGGTACTATGGAACAGAGGTGGATACGACGGCTCAGAGAGAGGAAACGAGAGCACAGGTGAGGGAGTTACCTGGAATCCGACGGTGTGGTGGCAGAGTCCCCTGTGGTGGTGGCGATGGGGTTGAAGGGATTTTTGGGTGATGGTCGAAAGTCAGTACTGCTCATATGGGGAAGACGAATGGATTTTCAAAACATGCGCATCTTTTGCCCAGGTTTTGACCGAATTTTATTCTGCTTTGACCTTTTTTTTTGTTTAAATTAAAATTGCTTACCTGGCATTTTAAAATTCGCGTGGTGGCCTCGTTTGTGAGCCTCAATGTGCTGTATTTTTTTAGCTCTGGCACAAAAATTTCTCGTGCTAGTCTCGTGGCACGAGGCTTAAATGCTCCTCAGGCCAAATATCTCGTGTGGTACTAGCGTGCCACGAGCCCTTCACAATTACTCACCTCGTTTCACGCCATTTTTCAGCTTGCTCATCTTTATTCACCTTCGCCCGTTCCACGAACTCTGCAACTGTCAATTAATCCTACAAAACTTTATCAAACATTAATACCCTACAATTAAAATAAAAATTAGTAAAACAATAAATACTAACTAAAATCGTGGGTTTCCTCCCACGCAGCGCCTTATTTAATGTCGTGGCACGACTCTTTTTTTATTTTTTTTATATATTTTTTTTTATTATTTTATTTTTTTCTTTTGTTTACAATTACAAAAACGGGTTGCCTCCCGAGAAGCGCCTTATTTAAAGTCGTGGCACGACTTCAATCGACTCAACTCATGGCTCATCCAGGCTCGCATGTATGCACACACGAACAGACCACATCATCACAATGTCCCTTCAGCATTTTGCCAATGTCAACAACTATTTCTTCATCATACAGCTTCAAGGTCATCTTTCCCTTATCAAAATCAATTACTGCTCTACCAGTAGCCAAGAATGGACGACCTAAGATAATTGGAACATCTTTATCAACGGGGTAGTCAAGAACCACAAAATATACTGGAAATATGAAACTACCTACATGCACAAGTACATCCTCAACTATTCCAACTGGCTGCTTTTGTCTTCTATCTGCCAGCTGGATTCGCATTGAAGTTTTTCTCATGCCAGTCAAACCCAACTTATTGTATACTTCCAGCGGCATCAGATTAATGCTTGCACCAGAATCATACAAGGCCTTACCAATTGTGAGATCACCAGTCGAGCACTGGACTGTAAAACTACCAGAATCTTGCTTCTTTTTAGCAACATGCTTTGTGATGACAACACTACACACCTTATTCAACTCGACCATCTCTACCTCATTAAAGTCAACTTTCTTAGACAAAAGGTCTTTTAACAATTTAGCGTATCCAGGGACCTCTCGCATAACTTCCATAAAAGGCATAGTAAGCTTCAATTGTTTCAACAAATTAAAAAGCTTATTAAATTTCAAACCTTTTTGTTGCTTACTTTGAGGAAAAGGAGGTGGTGGTGTTTTTGCCTTGGAGTTCTGCTCCCTTGACACTTTACCTTGTTCAACCACCCTATCAGATTCTATATTAGGTTTTTTAGCAATTACCTTCTCAGTACCAGGAAAAGTTTTTGGAGTGATCTCTTTCTCAGCATGATCATTGCCAGCCAGTTTGACAGAGTCATCAGAAGGCTCAATGTTTGGCATGGTAGGTAGTGCTCCTTTAGCTAATTCTTGCTTCTTGACCAAGTCTCTACCATTCCTCAAAGTGACTGCCATCAATTGATAAGGATTTGGATCCTTAGGATTTGCCATTGTGTCTCCTGGCAAGGTACCCTGAGGTCTACTGTTTAGAGCAATGACTAGTTGTCCCAACTGCGTCTCTATCCCTTTAATGGCAGTGTCATGGGCTATAATTTGATCTTGCAACTTCTTGGGTACTCCCACTATGGACTGCACCATACTCTTAATGTCAGCTATATCATTAGCTTGATGTGTAGGTAATACTACCTGCTGGTTATTATAAGCTGCTTGTCTCTGGTAAGGAACTTGTTGTCCCTGCTGTCTGGCGGTGTTGTATGGAGCTGGTTGTTGTGCCTGTCTAATTGGATCCTGCTGATTGTATTGCTGCCTCTGCCCATAATTCAGAAAATTCACATCTTCAGTATAATCCAATAAATCAGAGTCAGCAAAATTACCAGGATCAGGTGTGTCCACTTGGTTAACGGGTTTTAGCATGTTTCATTAAATTTTTTCAAAGCCACATCTAGCGTAGTCTGCAGCCTTGACATTTACTCTTCAACCCCATGATCAATTCCAGCAGCCAAAACCTTTGGGCCTGAGCCAGCAGATGCATCTCTAGTCAACCAGCCTGAATTTTGAGCCATTGTATCAGGTAGAACTTTTGCCTCAATAAATGTTTTGCTCAAGAATGCTCCTCCAGCAGCTGCATCTAAATTGCCCTTGATTTGATCATTCATGCCCATGTAAATTCTTTGTCCTAATATCTGATCAGGAATTCCATGATGGGGACACTTCTGCAAGCAACTTTTTAACCTCTCCCAAGCCTCTGGCAGAGTCTCGAGCGGGGTCTGCCTGAAAATGAGTATCTCATCAACCATCTTCGCAGTTTTGTTTGGTGGGAAAAATTTCTTCATGAACTTGATCACCAACTCATCCCATGAAGTGATAGAATTGACTGGTAAAGAGTCAAACCAGTCACTAGCATCATCCGTCAAAGAGAACGGAAATAGCATCAGTCGCACGACCTCAGCCGGAACTGGGGCATGCTTCTGAGTTTCACACACCCTCATAAACTTTTTCAAATGCTTCTGAGGATCATCAGTGGATTTACCCGCGAACAGTCCAGCATTGGATAACAGAATAACCATGGTTTGGGTGATGTAAAAAACTCTCAGCTTCAAAGCCCGGAAGTTGAATAGCAGAAGCCAAGTTTCCAGCCAAAGGTGAGCAAAAGCATTAAGTGCTTAATCTTCAGCCATCTCAATTTCTTTGGTTTCTGATTTTCTTAGTGTATTGCCAAAAGTATTCGCCCTTTTTAAGGCGTGAAATGTCCTCTCAATCTCTCGGTCAAACAGTTTTAACTCTGCAGACTGAGATCTTGATTTACCCATACACCTGAAACACACAAATTCCAAAGAGTTAACTCAAGATGATAAAAGTGAAGTCAATTGAGAAATAAAACTAGTTATTTTAACAACTAAAATAACACCATGTTCCCCGGCAACGGTGCCAAAATTTGATCATGCCCAACTACGCCCTATAAAAGGGACTAAGCGGTCGCAGCAAATATAGCTCGGTACTTAAAGTCCCGGGGTCGAATCCCACAGGGAACACTCGAAATCTAGTTGCTAATCAAACTAATTTATCTAACCAATTAACTTCGATGTTTTGTAATTGTATAATAGTTTCAGTGTAACAACAGTAAATTGCAAAGTATTAAGAAATAAATTGATCAAGGATTTAGAAGCCTAGGATTGATTTACCCAACTCCTACCTATGTGTTAGAGTAATTCTTTCAACAAATTCAACTTGATTTTCTTCCTATTGAACACTTGCTCCAATTATACAACTATTCACTTTCATGTAATAGTAGTAACTTTCACTAACCAATTTTTCAATTAATTAATGAAGATAACTAGGACTACAAGTTTAGTTCACAATCAGGATCAATGGTCACAAATCACCTTATTGACAACCTAAGTAATACCTTGGTTTTAAGTTGAAATATTGCTAAGTGTTTAACCCAAACCTATGAATCTATCCCTAGACACACAAGAATAATGGGAACAATCAATTGGGAGCTCTTCTAATTAATAGCAATCAAAACATAAACACTTAGATATGCCTGATTCACAAGTTTCAATTATTGAAATAAATATTCATAACACATAAGTATTGGAGTGGTTCAATCAACCCTAGAATGGGTAATTTAGCCACTCATGTTCATGATAGTCATATCAAAATAATTCATGAATGAATAAATTACAAAAAGTAAGAAGAATTTAGGAAAATCTCGTGTTCTTGAAGTCTCCAAAGCTCTAGCCTACCTTTTGCCTCTTTTCCAGTGTATTTTTCATAATGGAGGCAAAAGAACCTTTTATACCCTGTAATAAACTGAGCAAAAGTACTAAAACAACCTTATTTTTTCGCCCATCAGCCTTGTACTTTGCGTGGCACCTGCGTGCCACGCGGACCAAATTTGTGCAGGCAATTCAGCTCGCGTGGTGCTCGCGTATTTGGTCTAAATGCGCTGAAATTTTTTCTCCATTCCTAAGCAAAGACTCTATTTCTTCCCGTGTCACTCGCGTGGCACACGGATCACTTGAACTCTTCAACATCTTCACTTTTAGCTCCAAATCTAGCAGTTTATTGCTTAATTCACCATGTTCAAATCCTACAACACCAAACAACTCAATTAGTATCAAATCTTGAGAATTTTGCATATAAACTCTTAGGTGTACTATCATAACATGGTAAAACTACCCTGAAAATATAGGTAAAATAGCCAAATATCAACTTTCAATTGGTATCAGAGCAGGTCTCACATAATCTTATTTTTTGCCTTACAGCAAGTGAGAAAACATCATGTCTAGATACATCATTACTGGAGCCTTACTTCAAGAGGGAACTTCAATGCACGACTTTTGTATTTCAATGGTCAACACTTTAGCTACTGGAAAGTACGAATGGAAACATTCGTCTAATCCATTGACTTCAAAGTTTAGTGAGTGATTACAAAAGGTCCTTATGAAACACCTGTTGATAAAGGAAAGAAAAATGAAGGTCAGAAATCAGATGCTCCATTGATATAGATGACTACAATGATGAGCAAAGTGAAATTATTCAACTAAATTCCAAGGCTCAGAATCTGCTCTATAATGCTATAAGTGGAGAAGAATATGAAAAGACCTCAAGCTGTGAAACAGCTAAAGAGATGTGGGATAAGCTTGTTGTCACTTATGAGGGAATAAGTAAAGTAAAGGAACCAGAATCAACCTTCTTGTTCATGAGTATGAATTATTTCAAATTAAAGAAGGTGAAGGAAATGTTTGCTCGATTTTGTAAAGTTATTGATGAACTCAAATCTCTGGGTAAGATATATACTAGTGGAGAATAAGTCAGAAAAATCTTAAGAAGACTTCCTGTCATTTGGCAACCTAAGGTTATAAATATTGAAGGAGGGGATCTCAACTCTCTCTCCTATGATGAATTGCGTGGTGATCTTATTGCATTCGAAAAGACTCACCTTCAAAGAATTGCATCAACTACTGAGAAGACAAAGGAAGTCGCTTTCAGTGCAGCCAATGCAGATCTTCCAAGTGACAATGATGAGGTTGTGGAAGAATGGGCTCTCATGTCAAAGAACTTTAGCAATCTTCTGAGGAGGAACAAACAAAGAGGAAAACCAAGATCTAACTTTAGCAGAAGTACTCATAGCAATGATCAAGACAAGAATGATGGACGCTGCTAAGAATGTGGGAAGTATAGACACGTTGCAGCCAACTGCAATGAAGCCAAAAAGAAGCAACCAAGAAGCAATCACAAGAAGAAATTTCTATCTTCCTGGAGTAATGAGGAAGAATCAGAAAATGAGGAAGAATCAAATCCGTGCTTCATGGCTGAAGGAGAATCAAGCAAGGTAAGTAACTACTACTGTGATAATGGTAACACTCTACAAGAGGACTTAGATTCTGCTTTAGATCAAATTAAAGTTATCTTACAAGAGTTATCAAAACTAAAGAAAGAAAAGGAAGATTGGGATCTAAAACTTGAAGTATGTGAAATTGAATGGGATTTTCTTCAATAAGAAGTCCAGGACCTGCAATATAAATTAAATGGACTTAGAAAAACTTCCAGTCATAGCTCTATTAGATCCAACACAATTCCTCTATCCCCAAAATCAGTTGAGGCAGTTCCTGGAAGTATGCGACTCACAAGCGGTGAGTCGACTAGAACTACTTCTGAGGAAGCTCGATCTCCTATCACATGCTATTACTGTGGTAACTATGGGCATACTAGACTTAATTTCAAACTAAAGAGGCATAACAAAGGAAAATGGATATGGATGCTTAAAATGTCCTTAAATTATTATGTTGCTAACTAAAAAGGACCCAAGACAGCTTCGGTACCAAAGCATGAGTAAAATCTTTTGATGCAGGAACACCTCAACAGATCTTACAAAGGAAAATGGATACTTGATAGTGGGTGTTCTAGAGATATGATAGATGACAAGAACTAGTTTAAATCTGTCATGCCTATTGATGGTGGATTAGTTAAGTTCGGTTAACACTAGAAAAGGAATAGTGATTTGAGTAGGAAAAATTTCCTTAAGCATAACTTGCGACATAAATGAAGTACTATTGGTAGAAGGACTGAGACACAACCTCTTAAATATTAGTCAACTATGTGATGCCGGATATCAGGTAAAGTTTGAATCTTCAAAATGCATCATCTGCAACACTACAGGTAATGTTATTCTCACTAGTTATAGAAAGAATAATATCTATAAACTGGACCATAACTCTTCTATGTCAAATCATATATGTCTTTCATCTATTACATCTGATCCATGGCTATACCACAATGCTAGGTCATGCTAACATGCATCTACTTCAAAAACTTCCTAAAAGAGAATTGGTTCTTGGCTTACCAAAGCTAAATTTTTAAAAAATCATATTTGTGATGCATGTCAATTGAGTAAGAAAACTAGATCTTCATTCAAAATTAAGGACATTGTTAATACTTCTATGCAACTTCAATTACTGCATATGGATCTCTTTGGGCCAACTAAAACTGCCAGTATTGGAGGAAAAAGGTATGCTTTTGTTATTGTAGATGATTATTCTCTCTTCATCTTTCTGTCTCATAAGGATGAAGCTCAAAAGAACTTTGAATTCTTCTGTAAGAAAGTTCAAAGGGAAAAAGGGTACTTCATCACGGCCATACGAAGCGACCATGGTGAAGAATTTGAAAGTAAATCCTTTGAATCCTTCAACAATAAACAAGGTATTACTCACAACTTTTCATCTCCCAGAACTCCTTAAAAAAAATGGTGTTGAGGAACGCAAGAATAGAATAGAATACTTCAAGATATGCCGAGAATCATGCTGCTCGATCATTCTCTGCCAAATAAGTTTTGGGCAGAAGCGGTGTCATGCGACTTATTTTGAAGAAAACTCCATATGAACTGTGGAAAGGTAAGAGACCCAATATTAGCTATTTTCACCCATTTAGTTGTAAGTGTTTTATTCATAACAATGGAAAAGATAATCTAGAATATTTGATCCTTGTAATGATGAAGGTATTATTCTTGGGTATTCTAATTCAAGTCGCTCTTATAGAGTTTATAATAAACGCACCTTATCGGTAGAGGAATCTATTCATGTTGTATTTGTTGAGACTAACTCTTCCTTTGAGAAAGATGAGAATGCAGATACTAAGTTCTTGACTCAGAAATTCAGAAGCCAAACGCAAGTAGCCAAAATCAGTCGACTACTGAAAACTCAGAGGATGACAAACATGAGTTGACTGATGAACCAGCTATCGTCATTCCAAATGAATTGAAGAGTGAGCCAAACTATCCTCAAAAGTTCATTATTGGTGATCCTCAATAAGGTATGAGAACTAGAGGTTCTCACAAATGGGTCTCACAAACAAAGCTCCAATATGGCTCTTATTTCTCAATTAGAGCCAAAGAAAGTTGAAAAAGCCCTCAATGATTCACATTGGATAAAAGCTATGGAGAAAGAACTTGCACAATTTGAGAAAAATCAGGTATGGACCCTTGTTCCTAAACCTTCTATTGCTTCTATCATAGGAACGAAATGGGTGTTTCGAAATAAATTAAATAAAGCTGGAGAGGTTGTACAAAACAAGGCTCGACTTGTTGCTCAAGGCTACAAACAACCAAAAGGCATTGATTACGATGAAACATTTGCTCTAGTGGCAAGGTTAGAATCTGTTAGAATGTTTCTTGCATATGCATCTTTCAAAGGTTTTAAACTCTTTCAAATGGATTCTAAAAATATTTTTTTAAATGGTTTCATTAAAGAAGAAGTATATGTAAAGCAACCTTTGGGATTTGAAATTCTAAACATCCATCTCATGTTTTTATGTTGACTAAGGCTCTCTATGGTTTAAAACAAGCTCTTCGGGCTTGGTACGAAAGACTTAGTAACTTTTTCCTGAATCATGGTTTTAGTCGAGGTAAAATCGACACTACAATATTCACCAAACGATCCTCAACAGGTAATATTCTCATTCAAATCTATGTTGATGCTATAATTTTTGGGAGCATTCATCCATCTATGTTCAAGGACTTTGCTGAAATTATGCAAATGATATTTGAAATGAGTCTTATGGGTGAGCTCACTTTCTTTCTCGATCTTCAAATTAAGCAATATGACAAAGAAATTTTCATTAGTCAGTCTAAATATGCCAAGGAGCTGCTTGTAAAGTATGGTATGCGAAATGCAAAAATTATTTGAACACCTATGAGCACATCAATAAATCTTAAAAAAAAATTCCAAAGGTAATAGTGTTGACCAAACAAGATATCGAGGTATGATTGGATCTTTACTATACCTAACAGCAAGTCGACCTGATATCATGTTTAGTGTATGCAAATGCACAAGGTTCTATCTGATCCCAAAGAATCTCACTTCACCTCTGTTAAAAGAATCATGCAATATTTATCTGGTACTAATATGTATGGATTATGGTACCCTTGCACTATTAATTTTCATCTTCAAAATTTTTTAGATGCTGATTTTGCAGGTGATAAAGATGATAGAAAAAAATACAAATGGAACTTGTCAATTTCTCAAAAAATCTTTAGTTTCTTGGCATAGCAAGAAACACGGATCAGTTTCACTCTCAACTACTGAAGCTAAATACATTGCTATTGGATACTGTTGCACTCAACTTCTTTGGATGTCCTATCAATTAAATGACTATGATATTTTCGCTAAACCCATGTCTATTTTCTGTGATAACTAAAGTGCTAAATATCTTTCAAAAAATCATGTGCATCATTCTAGGGCAAAATATATAGAAATTAAACATCATTTCATTAGAGATCATGTGTTATGTGGAAATGTCAAAATATCTTTTGTTACAACTGAGAATCAATTAGTTGATATTTTCACAAATTCCTTGCGTGAAGAAAGATTTTGTGAAATACGTGAAAAACTTGGTGTGATAGAAGATCCTATTAGTTTTTCTCTCTCTCAAAGCTTTGATTCAGTAGTAATTTTCTCTAAGGTAACTGCATAATTATGATTTAGCTGTCCTTGTGTAAAAATATGCAAAGTTATTTCCTTATGTGACAGCATCAACTTGTGTGTACATGATACTGCATTAATAAAAATGCGTGAATGAAATCCTCTTGATTCACTCAACCGGTGCCCCTCTCTTTTGTTTTTCCATCAGTCACGTCCTGCCACATTCCCGCTTCTCCATAAAACCCATAAAGTACTCCTCTCTTTTCACTTCACTCACTCTAACCCTCCTCAAAAGTCTCCCTCTTTCTCAAACTCCTCCCAAAAACTTCCATCAATGGGAAATCTCAGAAACCTAAAACCACTAGTGTTAGGAGAAGTTCTCGAGATTGAAATATCAAAAAAATTGTTCCTCTCTCTTTCATGTCCATGTTGCATCTTCTGATTCCATCCCTATTTCTCGCTAAGATGAATCCGCTTCCTTTGTCTTGCCTCTCTCCGAAAAGAAATATGGTAAAAGACCCATGCATGAGCCTCCTTTTGGTCCCTCTGCTAAAAAGCCCAAAGATACTAAACCCACCATTCCCATTGATGATGACCAGAACTTTTGGGAATGGAAGAATCTGACTGTCATGTCAAAAGTTTCTTTAATTTTCAAGGTTGGAATAACTTCTTCTCTCTTTTCGTCCTATTTCTTACCCTGACTTAGTTTGTCTTTTTTATGCTAATATGCGTCCATGTGGAACTGATGGTATAGAATCCCTCGTGCTAGGAAAACGTAATTTTTTGAATTGTAAAATCCTTGAAAAGATCTTGTCTTCAAAGTTTTCTGAATACTCAAATTGCTTTAAGAATTATTGGCCCTCTGATTTTGAAGTTTCGTTTGATCAAGCAAAATCCTGTATCACTGGCCTCAATATTGAATCTGTACCTGATGGTCAACTCGGTCCTCACTCTCTTAGCTTTGAAACTCGTGTCCTTGCACACATAACTGCCACCACCATTCTTCCCCGAACTGGGTTATTCAGCTCCTTGTCTCAACGGGATACATTTATAGTGTATTGTCATGGATAGCAATAGCTCTGGGTGCCTCCCTTATGAAATGCTCATCTCTCACATTTTTGAATCCCTGCTTGTGCCTGTCAGTGGTCATCTTGAAACTTCTATCTCTCAATGTTTCAACGCTCGTGACTTTGCCAGTATGGTATATGTTCACCTTGTAAACTCCTGGGTCAAAAAGCCTGACTTGGACTCTCTTCCTATCCCTTCAAATCCTCCTGTTTCCTCTCCTATGTCTTTGTCTGATAATTCTGACATTGTGGCTCCCTTATCTGGTGTTGAGAAAACTCTTGGAGATGTGAAAGATTTGGTGTTGTCGTCCCAGTTTAACCTTGAAAAAGTCAGAGATTAAACCAAAACAACCAAAGCTAATGTCATCATGCTGCGTTTGACTCTTTCTCAAACTGCTCGTGATGCTCGTGCTAGTCTTGTTACTGTTCATGAACGCATTGATACCATGGCTGGTAACATTATCAACATTATCTGTTACTACTTGGGGCGACACTTAGATATTCTGGGATTTATAGCTGTTTATGTTTGGTTAAACTATGTCTAACTTTTGGTACTTCTCTCTCCTTTTTGATGAATGACAAAGGGGGAGAAATTATTTCTGGGAATGTATAAATTGAATGCTTAATATCGTATGCATGAATTGCTTATTATAACTGTTGGTAATTGCTCAGCTTGCTTAGTTATCGTATGCATGAATGACTGCTTATTGTAACTGTTGGTAATTGCTCAGCAAAAAAAATCTCTGATAAAAATCGACTAAATATTTTTAGTCGACTAACTCATCCTCCTAGTACATAGAACTGTATCCTGTCTTAAATTTCAGGAATAACTAAGATAGGGGGAGCTAGCTAAGCAATCAGACGCTCAAGAAAATAGGGAAGTATCATGAATTCAAAGCATTGTCATCATAAAAAAGGGGGAGATTGTTGAATCATATTTTGATGATAACAATAAATTATTAAATCCCTGTAATTGACAACTAAGCAAGTCGTAATATTTTTCTGTAGGATACACAAATATTAAGAGTTGAATGGGAACATGAAAAATCCAAAAATGAAGATTCAGTGGAAAGACATGCAAGGAAAGAAGTTTAAATGCGCTTCAATCAAGGATCTCATACGAATGGAAAATTGACTGCCAACGTGGAATTGTAGATTTGGAGAATCAAATCAGCACAAGTCATCAAGTCAAAAATGGAGAAAATCTGGATCCTTAATGGCTCTTACCTTATTCTCACAAAGGAATAAATCAAAATCCTTTGTGAGGATCTATACTCGTGGGTTACCATATCTCTTCATACAAGGAAATCAAGATCGAGATATACACACTGACTGGAATATTCATTCACATTGAAGACTTGAGGTTATATATTCAAGGAAGCACTCTCTTAGAGTCTCACGCAACCTTGTACTTTCTAGAAAATTCTCTTTTACAGTTCTTAAAAACATTGTATTCTTGAGAATCTACTATTGTACAAGAAAAAGAAAAAGAGAGTCAAGAGTGAAAGTAAGGTTAGTGTTGGTGTGTTGGTTAACGTTTGTAAAACCAACTAGAATACGTTAGTGGTGAGCGAGTATCAAAACCTCAAGAAAACATCGTTAGTGGTGAACAAAAGAAAAACCACACAAGTTGTACCACGAAGAAACACAAAGAGCCGAAGAGATTATATATTGTGACCCAAGGAGGCTGGATTAGGAACCACATTAGTTCTGTACCAGTATAAAAATTCTGAGTATCTTTTTTACTTTACTGCACTTTATTTGTTTATTTACTCTGCTTTACAATTAATCGACTAAGTAGTCGACTGAAACTGGTTAAGTTGTTTAATAATTATAATTCACTCCCCCTCTTATATTTTCCCATGACACCCGATGGTTTCACACATTACTTTGGTGGTATAAATAGTAACGGTTACCAAACTATTAAATACTGAATCGTTAAGAATCGATAACCGATATACCGATAGCTTATCGGTACGGTATTGCTTTTGCATAATTACATACTGATAACCGATTTACCTCTATCGTAAATTAAAACCCGAACCGTACCGACCCATGAACACCCCAAATATGAACTATGAAAGATTGTTCTTGCAAAGATATTTTTTAGGTTATTGCTCGATGATTTCTACAGAAAGTAACTTAGAGGCTGTTTCCTAAGCTTATAAGCGGGTCAAACTAGCTTATAAGTAATTTTGCTTATTTACGCGTATAGTAATTACCAAAAGTGCATATAAAACAAAATCAGTCATCAGCTAGTTTCTCCCAACTCGTGACTTTTCAGCTTATAAACATTTCTAGTTTGACTAAGTATTTTACAATTTTATTCCTAAAAGTTTTTCTAATCCATGAATATCCTTTTCAAAATAAGAAGTTCAACTCCCATTTCATTCCATATTCGATATTTTAGTCATTTTAACAAAAAAAACGTACTTATCAGTATTTTTTTACCAAACACACTAACTTTTTATCATCAATTTCAGTACTTTCATCTAAACACGTAACTACTTCTTTAAAAAATCAGCTTGGCATCTCAAAGTGCTTTTCAGCACTTGATGCTTATCAACCTCTTTAAATCTGCTTACTCAGAAGGGCACTTGAACTAATAAGAGAATAGGGTGGAATTAGAAAAGAAAAATTACACCACATAATAGATTAGGAGCCTTAATACGCTTTATGTTACACATAGTTATCAAACTTAATAATATTTTTCCAAAACATTGCAACTTAGGCTTATATATTTGGATATATCTTTATTCTATTTAACCCTAATCTTTATCCCAAATATTTTAGCCGCATGCCCATTTCTCACACCAACTCCAATCGTTGGTGTAACTCCACAGACAACACCATTCTATTCGACATCCATTCCAATTGCTATTCCCCATCCTATAGACGCAAGAAAAAGAATTCCAAACCTTTGAAGTGGTGCAGAGGTTGCCTAGCTTCCTTTCTGTCTAAACAGATTTATCCAAAGTTCTCTGCTACTTCATTTTATTGTATATTTTGTATATCAAAGCTTCCGCGCCTTAAAGAGGTTGTAGCTACCATCCTTGCCACGACAACTGTTATGATAACCAAATGTATTATATTGCTAAGTCTAAGAGATAATTAAGACAAAATAATGATGTGTAATTAAAAATAAAATATTAGGGACAATTACAAAAATATACAATGCTAACGTCAAAATTTAAAGAAACACCAATAGTATACAATTTACAAAATATAGCAATACTTTTATAACCATACATATACAAGTTTCTACAAACACCTAGAAATTAGGGTTTTATTTCCTTCTTCCCAGCTTCTCCACTCATCACTGCCATAAGGGACTAATGCCACCAATCATCGCCGCAACCACCACCGATTTTTTTTTTTTTTTTTTATATAAAAAAAATTTGGATCTACAAAAATCTACAAAATAAAACATACACAAAATTACACATGTATACATTGAAACTTATGTAAAATTAACGTTTTGAAACTACATATAACCAAACATACAAAAAATATATACAAACATACATAAAAAAAACATAAAAACAACTTATTTACTCTAGACGTATACACAACCATACACCATATACGCATATATACAATACATATACACATAAAAAATGTAGATAGACATTCGTATTCAAAAATATATAAATGATATACGTATTCTATATACAAAATACAAAGATATACTAACAGATACACATATATAGACATACAAAAAAATAGATCGGAGCAACCCATCAGAAAAATACGTAGATCGGAGCAACCGTTGTTGCAGTGCAGCAGCGTCGCCGCAACAATTTCATGCATCCATCGCCGGTTAGATCTGGTACAACATCAGCAACTCTAGAGCAATGCAGTGGCGCCATGACATTGGAATAACGACGTTGGTTCGTCAGCGATAGGGGAGGGGACGGCGAGCGGGTGGATGGGTTGAGAAAGGAAGGGAAATAGAGGAAGAAATTAGAGTTTTGTATTTGGGAGAGTGGGAATTAGGGTAATTAAGTAAAAATTATTGATATGTTTTGTAAATGTTATAAAAGTATCGTTATTTTTTATAATTTAGCCATTAAAATTGTCTTCTAATGTAGGTATTTAGAAAAATTAATGATTTCTGAGGTATTATGTCTAAAAAGAACCAAAATAAAAAGATAAACATAATGTGCAATATCACGTGTCACAACGAATGCAATAATCGTTCCAAAAAATAAATAGGAGGAATATCTCTAAAATAATAAAAAGAACAAAAGAAAAGTTAATAGTATTATATTTTGACACGAAAAGTTCTTAGTATGAACTATGAAAGATAGTTTGTGCAGAAGATATAATCAGTGGCGTAGATAGGAATTTTTGTTAGTGGTGTCGGAATTTAATTTTACAAAATATTTTCAAAATAGAGTGCCACTAATAGGATTCAAACTCTGGTAACCAAGGATAAACCTGCATGCTTAAACTAACACGCCAATGAATGCTGCTATTTCTATGATGTCATTCTTTATTATTATAACTAACTTCTGTTTTTGCTTATTATTGTTATGCATATATGTACTAATTTTTTTCGATCCAGTGGTGTCGAATGACACCGACAGTATGTGGATAAATCCGCCCCTGAATATATTCTAGCTTATTTTTCGATGGTTATTACAAAAAGTAACTTGGGGAATTTTCAAAACTAGGCAGCCCACAACACAAAATTACAAATGAGGGGCCACATTTCATCCATAGCACCCTCTTATTTTTAAATTACACAACATAGCACCCCCTTATTTTCAAAATTACATAACATAGCACCCATTTAAACTAAAAACCCTAGGAGCCACTCCCCCACCCTCCCCCACCACTGGCCCGCCACTGGAAATTGAGCCGCCACCACTGCCGCCGCCGGCCGGCGGTGGCCGGTGGCCAGAAAATGAAAGATTCACCAGATCTCACCGGATTTGCTTATTTTATTTGAGGATTTATTTAAATAATTATTTTTTGATAATTTTATACACCTAATCTATCAAAATAATAAATTACACAAAAAGACATAAAATTTATACAAACATCCATAAATAGTGTACAAATCTAAATTTATACAATTTTATTCATTGTTCATACACGCATATACAGCTTTATACAAATTTATAAAAGTGCATAGAATGTGTTTATACACTGTCAATACGCACATATACAAATTTATATATTTTTATACACGTTACAGAATTGTATAAACTTGTATAAAAATGTATAAAACTGTATAAACTCGCAAAACTGACTTTAAACAGTGCTTCAGGCAGCTTTTACATTAAAGCTTAACAAACATCCCAGATCTATACAGTTTTATACAAGAAAAACACTAGATCTAAAAAGCTTTTAGAAAAAACTAGTAGATATCAACGGATACTTATGAAGATTGTGAAAAAAGAAGAAGAAATATGATAAACAACTTTTTAAAACAAACTCACCGGAGTTTTAACCGAGATATACAACGAAAATCGACATTGTCATACAAAAAAAAAAAAAAAAAAAAAAAGAGAACAAAAAGAAAACGAGACGAAGAAGAAGCAGCAGCGGTGGTGGTGGTGGTGACCACGACGTCAGTGGCTTGGAGGAGAGGGAATGACAGTGGGGCAGTGGTGGAAGGGTTGGGGGGTGGCGGCGGCGTCAGGTATATAATTCTCGGCTCGGCTCGATTGCCTTTTAGCTCGGCTCGGCTCGGCTCATTTTGAAAAGAGGCTCGGCTCGGGCTCGGCTCGGTTTTATTCAAAGTTTGGCTCGGTTCGGCTCGGCTCGGTCAAAGCTCGGTCAAGCTCGGCTCGACAGAGCTGGCTCGGCTCGGCTCGGTTAGCTTGATTTATTATGTAATTTTCTCTTTAAAATATAACTTTCATTCATTAGTCTCAATTACTAATTTGAAGTCTACTTAATATTTAATATAATTAACAATTGATAAACTTGTACTCTTATCCTTATTTATTTGACATAAACAAATTTATTTTCTCATAATGTAAAGGTTAAGCCTACTAAATAGCTGATACTAAAAATCAAATGCAATTCATATTTTTAATTTAACCATTTAATTATTAACATGGTAAAATTTATAACCATAATATTAAAATTTATAAGCCTACTAGATGTTTTAAACCAAATCAAATTAAAATAACTAACACTTTTAACATAAGTTATAGGGTAAAACTACTTATCATATTTTTAACATCATCTCTAAAACTGTTTTTTTAATGATTATGATGAAAAAAACTAAATATTATTTTTTATATTATTAAGTATGAGGACACAAAAGAAAAAGAGTCAGCTCGGGCTCGGCTCGGGCTCGGGCTCGGTCAAACTCTAGCAAAGCTCGGTTGAGCTCGGCTCGGCTCGGCATAGTTTAAAGCTCGGTTCGGCTCGGCTCAGGCTCGGCTCGACTCGGTAACATAGTAAGCTCGGTTGGGCTCGGCTCGGGCTCGGCTCGCTCGCTCGATGCCCGGGCCTTCCTACCGGGACAATTGTTATGATAGCCAAATGTATTATATTGCTAAGTCTAAGGGATAATTAAGACAAATAATAGCTTAGATGTGTAATTAATATAAGAAATTAATGATTGTTGAAGTAGTATGTTATGTCTAAAAAGAATCAAAATAAATAAGGTAAGCATAATGTGCCATATCACATGTCACAACGAAATGTAATAATCGTTACAAAAAACAAATAGGGAGGAATATCCCTATAATAAATAAAGTTAAAAGAAAAAAGAAAAAGACAATTTGAGAATAGTACAACTAGTGTTGTGTATATGTTGTAGTGACAAGTACAAATAACGGAGAAAACTACAAGTGCGACGACCAAATCTTTCCGTCTAAATCGGGAACTACTCCCCAAGAAAACCACGAGCTCCTAGAAATACTTTCCTTCAAATCCAACCGTCCAATTCCTAATCAACGGCTCAAATCAAATCAACATGGCTCCACAACTCACTTAAAACCCGCTCCACTTTCCTCCCTCACTATTCCTTTCTCTTTCTAAAAACAACTCTCTCTCTCTTTCCAAAAACAGCCCCTCTCTGTTTCTTGTTTTTCAAAACCTGCTTATCCTACGCACTTACAAACTTGCTTATCCTACGCACCCATGAAGCTTCCATTTATTAACTTCATGTTAACAAGAATATCAAGAACAGTTAAAAGATTCAACGGCTGAGATTAAGTTTTCCTGTGGGTCCCACTAAAACAATGGACGGTCAAGCAAAGTTAACAAGAACTAAATCTTCACTTCTCCGGTCATCTCCTACTATCCGGTCATCTATTCAAAGCATATCTGATTTTGAACCGGACATTGAAGAACAAAAACCCCACAAAACCGGTTCAACACCGGTCCGACCGGTCTCCGGTTCAGCAAGATTTGCTCCGGTTCTTGCATTTTTCTTGCTTTTTGCATACACCCTTTTCAGCTTTTTCAACAGGGATGAAATACCCATGTCAGAAAATGTACTTTTAGTGTTAATCTTCATAGCAATTCTACTTGTTTTAGCCGGAAAAAACAAGAAAACGGTTCATATATTGTACAATGGGTTCAGGAAAAAGCTCGGGTTAATTGCGATAAATAAAAGTAGTAGTAAAGTGCAATGGTTTATTGGAGAAAGTAATAATAAAAAGAATGGTGTGGTAAAACAAAAGGAAATAGTGAAAGAAGGTGTTGAAGTTTATAGTAATGGGGATTTATATGAAGGTGAATTTCATAAAGGGAAGTGTAATGGAAGTGGAGTTTATACATTTTTTGTGAATGGTAGATATGAAGGTGATTGGATTGATGGGAAATATGATGGTTATGGGGTTGAAAGTTGGGTTAAAGGGAGTAAGTATAGAGGTCAATATAGACAAGGATTAAGACATGGTTATGGAGTTTATAAGTTTTATACAGGTGATAGTTTTGCTGGTGAATGGTGTTGTGGTCAAAGTCATGGTGTTGGTGTTCAAAGTTGTAGTGATGGCAGTTGTTATGTTGGTGAGTTTAAAAGAGGTGTTAAACATGGCCTTGGTTGTTATCATTTCAGGTATATTATAATGTTTTTCATTATTTGGATTCGGTTTTTAATTTGATGGGTTCGACCTTATGATGGAATGTGTTATACTTTTGAAATTATGGGTTCAGAATCTAATATTCGATAAAACTTTAGTGATTTTGTACCATATATTCTAGTAATAATACTCTCCATCCACCACTGAGTTTATGTAGTTTCTTCAGATCTAGAAATTGGAATCTTTATTTGTTTGTTAGAGATTCATTTTTATGTTTGTAAGATTTATAAGTAGATTTGGTGATAGTTTTGTGATATGGAACAAGCTGGTTGAATTCTTGAAGATGCTACTAGTTTATTTTACTGTGTTTTCTTCTGTAGGGATTTGAATGATTCCAATTTTACTGTCTGTTGCTGGATTTTTCTGAATTTATTTTGCATCAATCAAGTCTGAACTAATTGTGTATACTTGGTTTTTCTTTCTAACAAATCCTTCCATTTAGAGTGGGGTTAGTGAAGTTGTCACTTTCTATTTCTTTTCTAGTACAGTATTTAATATTGAGTGGAAGTATGGTAAGCAACTTGGACTGCTGCTGCTACAGTGTGCTTTATAGCATAACAGTCTATCTTTCTTTGGTTCAACTGAACCACTATTTTTGATATGGAGTATGCATAAACTGCAATTTCAAATTCTTGATGTGCCTGTGATTAAGAATTGTGTTAAGAAAATGTACTTTGGTTTGCAGGAATGGGGATAAGTATGCAGGGGAATATTTTGGAGACAAGATTCATGGTTTTGGTGTGTATCACTTCGCCAATGGGCATTGCTATGAAGGCTCATGGCATGAAGGTCGTAAGCAAGGTTACGGAATGTACACATTTAGAAATGGTGACACAAGGTGTGGAGAGTGGGCCTCTGGCAATCTTGTTACTCCATTGCCCCCACTTACTGATGCCGTCCTTCGATCCGTTCAGGTATTTAGAGACAAACTTAAAGAAAGCGACATGATTCAGTGAGGCCTCACCCTCATTGAAAATGAAGCGTAGTTGTTAGTTTCTCATTTAATAACCTCACCCTCCTCCAAGCAAATATGGAAACAAACATATGCACTGCTCAAAAATTGACTTGTCATCATCTCTCTGAATTACCCTCATGTGCTCTCTGTGTGTTGTTGCAGGCAGCTAGGAAGGCAGCAGAGAATGCAATTAACATACGTAGGGTGGATGACCAAGTGAACAAGGCAGTCATGGCAGCAAACAGAGCTGCCACTGCTGCTAGAGTTGCTGCTATCAAAGCTGTTCAAAACAGGATGCATGGAAAATTTTGTGACACTAACAATTAAAGTTTTACACAGGCGCATTAAAGTTTGGTAAATGTAAATTTACTATGCAGAAGAATGAATCAATATTCTAAAGCCACCCTGGCTGGCAAAATGCTTGCTGGAGGTTGAGTTTAATGCTTTTGACGTTTCGTTGACAACAATTGTAACCTGTATATACAGCGTTTCAATCTAATTGCACATCATGAAAATTAGTTTTTCCCAATTTTGCTCTTCTGATTTTCTCACTAACAGTTTTGTGCGCGGATGAAGGGGAGTGATCGCTTTTCTGTGTATAGAATCTGTATCTGGTGCTAATCATGTTTCTTTCATACGGACAACTCACTTAATCATAACCATAGTTAAGAAATTTATGTCTCTACTCTAGATTATAATTACTAATGTTAAATTATTTAGTTTAGTGTAAACATCGGCTGAGAAAATACTAGTGGTCATATGATTTCAAACTTTGTTCAACAATCTTTATGGGGTTAAGTTCTATGCACGGATTGTGTAATAGATATTTCCGCAATTAGGGTAATTGTGATAATTGCAGATAGAATCTTATATGATAAGCATTAATTGGGAACCTCATAAGTAACTAATCTGATGACATTGAACATTACATGATCAATTTGACTCAAGATCCGCTAATAAAAGGAGCTTACTTTAGTAGTGAAGGAAAGGGCTCGGCGTTGTACATTACCTGATCAATTTGACTCATGATCCGGCTAATAAAAGTAGCTTACTTTCCTACTAAGCGTAAGTAAGAGCTGGACTTTTTTTTTAATAATAGCGGGGTTCATGAAATCGATGCCGACCGTAGAATCTAAACGATATTGAAGTAGCAATCCATTCATTAAGAGGCATAATGGCCTAGGCTTAATGACGCCCTCGCCTAGTGCCACCTTGTGGCAGACAAGCTGGTCGTGCCTAAATTCAGACCGGGCTAGAGCAGCTCCCAAACACCCAAATTGAAGATCTCATTAGTCCTTATCAAGCACGTAGAGATCTATGTGGGTAGAAAGAACTAGTGTTTAGAGTACCAAGTTCAAGAATTAAAATTCCGAACGCAACTTCAGATCTTGACTTCACTCCTATGTGGGACCATTGAGAGTGCCTCAACTTATCTTTTCGATTACACATATCTTTAAATACTTTCCCGGTTCCAATTAATTTGGTCTCGCTTCTTTTACTTTTCGTTTGTTTCTGGTGAGATGTGGTGTTCCAGAACCCCTCAAGTTTTTTTTGGCAGAAAAGGGTCTTGCCTTTTCTTTTCTATTTTCTTTTTATTCTAAGTACAATTAGGACTAATCATGGACCAAATTAACATTACTAAAACTTTGTGGGCTGTAATTAAATGTAACAAAACTTTTAAACTTCTTGGGATCAAAATTAAATACCACAATTTTTAAAACAAATGAATAAAAGTTCTCTCTTTTCTCTTCTTGTTCATCATATCTACTTCATCTTCCTTCTCTTCTATTTTCTTTTCTTCACATTCTTCTCATTTTCTTCATCTTTCTTGTCATACTCTTCAACTACTTTTTGTTGTTTACATAGTCATTTTCTTCTTCTTCTTGCTCTCATTCTTCTTTGTCTTCTTCTTCTTCTTATGCAAAAAGAAAATTTAAAATTTGAAGTGGGTTTAAAAATCCAAACATGATTTTTATGTAATTTTGGAGTGAGTATTGTTTGAAATGCTTGAGAATGGTATTTGGATCTTAAGTATAAAATTTGAGATAATTTGGTGTTGATTTGAGTTGCTTTGGATGAATTTTGAATAAAAATTCGCGGTTGAATTTTTTTTTTTTTTAGGTGTTCGGAACATCTTCTGTCAGAATATACGGAACATTTGTTACGGTATTTGGAATATCTTCTATCAGGAAATTCATAACAACTGCCAGGGTGTTCGGAACATCTTCTATCATGATGTTCGGAACATCTCTGTGTGGATGTTGGAAGCATCTTTTATCTAGACGTTGAGATAAGATTTGAAATAAAAATATCATTTGATTTTCGATCCTCAAAAACAAAAATAAGTAAGACTCAATCGGTGAGTGACAAATGGAAAACATAAGGAAAGCGACAATCATTAGACAGAATTAATGTACCTATAAATTTTTTCAACATTCTTCTTTTTTTTTAAAAAGAAAATATGATAGAGTTAACTTCAGAAACCTCTTTCTTTATTTAGGATTATTTATCTTTAAGCGATGAACTCAAAAAAAAAAAAAAAAAAAAAAAAAAAAAAAAAAAAAACAGTACCAACATATTAAAGATGAAATGTCTTGATGGAGGTTCCAACCATTACTCAAGATGTTCGAAACATCCTTTGTGATGTTCCAACCATTAACTAAATTTAGAGAACTAAACTTAGAAAACTAATAAGTTTTTTCACACTTTTTCACACTCGAGCTATCCAACTCGTCTATCTACACTCATATTATTCTGAAGATACCTTTTTGTATACACAACCCCTTAACAAATGCACCAGATTTTATAAATTTCATTTGTATACACAACCTCCACAATCAACAACAACAACACCAGATCAAAAATTATCACACAATATACATAACCATCCTTGTGTATTTATTTATTATTTTTCTAAAGAAAAAAAAGATACTCAAGATGTTTCAAACATATTGAAAGTTTTGAACGACTACAAGTATGTTCTGAACTTCCTACATGGTGTTTGAAACTTCTTGTGAGATATTTCACTCTAATAAGTATAGTTGGTCATTTATAGTGATAGTGATCATCATTTCTCCCTATAACAAGTATAATTGGTCATTTATAGTGATAATGATCATCATTTGTCGCTCTTACAAGTATAGTGGGTCATTTCTTATCATATTGATCATCATTTGTCACTCTAACAAGTATAGTTGGTCATTTATAGTGATAGTGATCATCATTTGTCACTCTTATAAGTATAGTTGGTCATTTGTACGTATAATGATCATCATTTCTCCCTATAAGAAGTATAGTTGGTCATTTATAGTGATAGTGATCATCATTTGTCACTCTTACAAGCATAGTGGGTCATTTGTAGTCATAATAATCATCATTTGTCACTCTTACACGTATAGTGGGTCATCTATAGTGATAGTGATCATCATTTCTCACTCTAACAAGTATAGGGGGTCATTTGTAGGTATAATGATCATCATTTATCACTCTAACAAGTATAGTTGGTCATTTATAATGATAGTGATCATCATTTCTCACTCTAACAAGTATAGTGGGTCATTTGTAGGTATAATGATCATCATTTGTAACTCTTACAAGTATAGTGGGTCATTTCAACTCATAATGATCATCATTTGTAACTCTTACAAGTATAGTAGGTCATTTCTACTCATAATGATCATTATTTATCACTCTAACAAGTATAGTTGGTCATTTCTTATCATATTGATCATCATTTGTCACTCTAACAACTCTAGTTGGCCATTTCTACTCATAATGATCATCATTTGTCAGACAAACTACTCTAAGTGGTCTTTGTGATGAAAGTGGATGAGTTTATCACTCTTACAAGTATAATTGGTCACGTATAGCCATACAATCATCATAATTTTTCGCGCTAACTACTTTAATTGTGAAAAAGTATGATGAACATAGAAAAAATTGAACATAGCGCTCGGAACGACACATAACATGTGACAAACGTCTAGTGGATGTTCGAAACTAGAGTATATGTATGGATAATTATTTCTCCCTATAACAAGTATAGTTGGTTATTTATAGTGATAGTGATCATCATTTGTCACTCTTACAAGTATAGTTGGTCATTTGTACGTATAATGATCATCATTTCTCCCTATAAGAAGTATAGTTGGTCATTTATAGTGATAGTGATCATCATTTGTCACTCTTACAAGCATAGTGGGTCATTTGTAGTCATAATAATCATCATTTGTCACTCTTACACGTATAGTGGGTCTTTTGAAGGTATAATGATCATTATTTCTCTCTATAACAAGTATAGTGGGTCATTTATAATGATAGTTATCATCATTTCTCCCTATAAGAAGTATAGTGGGTCATTTATAGTGATAATGATCATCATTTGTCACTCTTACAAGTATAGTGGGTCATTTATAGTGATAGTGATCATCATTTGTCACTCTTACAAGTATAGTTGGTCATTTGTAGGTATAATAATCATCATTTGTCACTCTGACAACTCTAGTTGTCCATTTCTACTCATAATGATCATCATTTATCACACCAACTACTCTAAGTGGTCTTTGTGATGAAAGTGGACGAGTCTATCACTCTTACAAGTATAATTGGTCACTTATAGCTATACAATCATCATAATTTGTCGCGCCAACTACTCTAATTGTGAAAAAGTATGATGAACATAGAAAAAATTGAACATGGCGCTCGGAACGACACATAACATGTGACAAACATCTATTTGATGTTCGAAACCAGTATGTATGGATCATCATATGATGAAGATAGCAACATTAAAAATTGTGCGATCCGAACGACCGTTTAATGCGACGAACATCAATAGGTTGTTTAAAACAACCCTACGATAGATGATCATCACTTAGTCAATTGGTCATCACTACTGATAATTGTCAACATTTATCAATCTAACAAGTATAATTGGTCATTACTTTTGATAATTGTCATCATTTCTACAATAGTTCGACGGGTAAAATATAGATTTGCTAAACATCATGAGAGATAATCAAAACATCTGGCGGGATATTAATAGTAACATATCTCTCGATGTTCACGACGTCTCTCTAGATATTCGAAGCATCTTGCCTATCAAGATGTTCAGAACATTTGTATTGATGTTCAAGATGTTTGGAACATCCGTCAGGATGTATCAAGCGTCTCCCCGTCAGGATGTTCCGAACATCCTAATAGATGTTCATCGCGCTGAGAAAAAATTTCAACATCGCTTTTAGTCTAAAATTAACCAAATCCAGTCCAAATTAACTCCAAATGATTTCAAATTTTATATTCAACCTCTCACTATTATTCCCAACAATTCTAAACAACACCCACTTGAAAACAGTACAAAAATTGGTTGATTTTTTAAAACCCATTTCAAAAACTTCAATATTTGAAAATGATGAACATTCACAAATCTTCTTAACAAAGAATAAGAAATGGATATGTGTTATATTTCGTTTAGGATTGCTTAGATTGAAGAAACAATCATAAAATAAAGTGTAGGTTGAAGAAACAAGAAGAATGATACGAATAAGGATTTGAGAGGGAAAAATGGAGGAGAGGAGAGGGAAGGGCTGTTGTAGATCTAGGTTTATGGCCAAATTTGGCAAAAAGTGACATTTTATACTTGGACCATTGTGTAACATAAAAAACTTTGGGGTGAGAAGGTTAGATAATTAAAAGTTTTTAATGCCATTAATAATTAGAGGACCCTATACTTCATGATTAAAACTTGAGCCTTTTTCCATTTAAAAATAACTTGAGAGGGCCTGCCATGCCAAAGCCCCTTGTTTCTGGTCTGTTTAACAAACTTTTGAATTTATTTACCGCTTTTGGCAAAATGGAGAAGCTTCTCATTATCAAGAATCTTATTACGCTTCTGTTTCAAATAAAAACGAAAGACTCACTCAAAAACTTTTAGATTTTATGGAAAGGGAAGAGATTCTTTCCAATCCGTTCTTTCCTTTAGAGGATGCTTCATTGGATCAGCTTTTGCCACTTTTTTTATGAAAGTGAATTTTAACTACTTTATTACATTCAACTTTTCTTTGAGTATGTCCTTTTCAAACAATTCCAAAGTTTCTTTAAATGCATAAATTTTTGTTTACTTGTTAACTAGTGTCAATGTTCGAATTTACAATAAGAATCAAGGGCGTTGATCCTGAAAATATGAATCTGCTATTCTTTTTTGAGGTCTTTAAACAACCCCTTAATACTTGAAAATGTACTTTAATAGAAAATACTGATTATTGATTTGCGCAAATCAAAATCAAGATTAAGAATTGATCAGTCCTGTGGTGAAGTGGTAATTAGTAAAGGTCTTGAACTTTTTTTATTTTATTTTTAAATATCGAGTGTTAGCTACTATGTGGTAAAATTGCTTTTAGTAAGGAACGAAGTACTCCTAAAGTTAGGCGAGCAAACAAAAAAAATCGGGTCAGTAGCCTATAGCCGCTGCCCCTATACTACAGAATCAAATTTGTAGGTTAAACACTTGTCCTCTTATTTATAAACACTACTAATATCTTTGACTTTCTTTTGAATAAATGCGACGGATTGAATAAGAGTTGGAGAAGGTAAGAGTTAGGTAGAAATTGAACTACACTGTAGAAATTCTAGTGTTAATTAGCCACTCGGATCTCCTTTTACTTTTGACTTTATTGGGGTAATCATTTTTCCAAAACGTCTTATTTCACATTTTTTAATTGCATATTTTGAATTTTGAAGATATCTAGAGCTAAAATTGTACTAGCTAGATAAAAATATAAGAAAAGCCTTACGAATCAGAAGATGCTGACAACAAGAGGGGAGGGAGCCTCGTGTTAGATCATTATGCATGTTCTTTGGTGGGTTAAAAAATATGAAAAGGCTTCATTATTATGCTTTGAACAGCAATTATATAAATCTGGCTTGATTTTTACGTTACTATCATCACTCATAACTCACAATTGTTGTCTAGTGAAAAATAATATAACACTGCATCATTCTTTCTTTTAAATATGTATCTGGTCAAGATGACTAACAGGCGGCCAGATCAAGGATCACCTAGACTTTGTGATTTATTGGATATGATTCCTCTACACTTAATTAGAAACTTTGAATTCAATATTATTAATAAAAAAATTCTGGTAAAAAACGTGTCCTCTTTAATTGGTCTGACGTAATGCAGATTTGAATTAGTGCTCATAGAACATTATGTGGACAACAAATTTCATAGCAATTTTCGAACATTCTACTTATAAATCTCAATTGTCCTTTAAAGAACGAAAGAAACTATTAAAAAATGTCAAAATGATGTAATAACTTTTCGATACATGATATGTAAATCTGCAAGAAGAATTAATTAGCAGTCGAACAAAGACGTTTTCAATGAGATCTAATTTTGTAAACTTAGAGTTGTTTTTCTTTTATAATGATCCAGCATTTGGTTACTAGTTCGGCAAATTGGAATTCTGCTGCCTATATAAGACCTATTAAAGAGATGTGCTTTCTATCATGAAAATTTTCCATCTCCAACAGCCCGAGACAGTTGATTACTTTACGCAATAATGCTGTAAAACTCTCTCTCGAAATTCAAACATTTTAACTAAAATACTGTAAATTAGATGGATTACATATTCAATCGCCTGATATCCCTTGTCATTACAGACCCTTCCCCCCCGCCCCACTGAATTTATGAACTGAACCTCTTCTGAATGTATCATTGATGGGCTTTCTCTACTTTATTTAATTTTACGATGATGTCACCCATCGTATAAGGCAGGTTGGATGAAGTGGAGATTCGCATCCGGTGTTCTATGCGATAAGAAAGCGACACCTAGACTTAAAGGTAAGTTCTACAAAGCGATCGCTAGACCAGCTATATTGTACGGCACAGAGTGTTGGCCAGTCAAGACCACACCACGTTCAGAAAATGAGCGTAGCAAATATGAGAATGCTAAAGTGGATGTGTGGACATACGAGGTTGGATAAAATTAGGAATGAGGTCATTCATGACAAGGTGGGAGTGACCTCAGTGATGGATAAGATATGATAAGTAAAGTTGCGATAGTTCGGCCATGTGAAGAGAAGGAGCACAGATGCGCTAGTGAGGAGGTGCGAGAGGCTGGCTGTGTTGGGTCTTCGGAGAGGCAGAGGTAGGCCAAAGAAAAATTGGGCCGAAGTGATTCGCCAGGACATGATTCACTGCTAGATCACCGAGGACATGTCCCTTCACATGAAAACATGGAGGTCGAGGATTAGGGTAGAAGGTTAGGCAGAAGGTGTTTGGTTGTTGTCATGTTAGCTTTATTATCCTTATACATACTAGTTGCATCTTGTCTTGCGTCCTCTCGTTGTTGGTGTCTTCTGTTTGCTCTAATTGTTGTAGTTGTTAAGTGAGTACTTGAGATATTATGGTGTTTCTTACCTTAATAGTTGTTTATCATGATTTTCAAAATATTTTGTTTATTTTCAAAATATTTTAAAATATTTTTCCTAGCTTAGAGTCTATCGGAAATAACCTCTTTACCTTGGTGGGGGTAAGGTTGCGTACATCTCATCCTCTCAGACCCACTTGTAAAGTTACACTAGGATGTTGTTGTTATTGTATGGTCGTATAACCTTATTGCAATTATTATGTAATACAAAGCTTAACTAATAATCAATTAGAGTAAAATTTAAATGATGATTAGATATAACGCTACACTTGATAAAGAATTCATGGATCGATCACATAGTATTAATACAAAGTGACAAAGTTAGGATTTATAAGTACAAACAACCAATCATATTATCTTTGTTGCTTACAAAAGACTAATTGTTTCTCCAAGATTTCAGCTGTTGACGTTAATCACTTGAAGCGAAATATGAATACTTTTGTATAAATTGGAAATTTGGTATCTAACTAAATGTCATGATTTTGCTTTTACGCTTATCAAGTATAATTAAAAATGTCTTTCGAAACTAGAGGAACATGTGTGACGACATTTATCTTTTGGGTTATTCGGAATTTCAAAGGAAGTTATGTTTCAAAGAGTAAATGTGGATCTAATGCAACTTTTTCAGAGTATAATATGTCCGAGAAGTTATTAATTGTTTATAGGAAAGGATATAGAATAATACGAATATATCATTTAGTAAAGAAAAAGTAATAATAGGGAAGTATTACGAGAAATAACTCATCAAGTGTTATATTGGGATGCACATGATCCCTCCATCTTTAATTGGTGATTTCGAATTTGAGTCTAAGCATTAAATTTTTTTGATAGTTACGCTTTTTCATCAATAGAGTCTTACATGGTGCAAATCAAAATATATCGGAGTTTCAATACCTATGCCGGACACTAGGTAACAAGATAAATAAATAATTAAACATCGAAAAATACTCTCCACAAAACACAACATGTCACACAAGGCTGATGTGTGAACACATGTATATATGAAATCTTAATGTTGGCAAATATATAAAACACATATAATGAATTAACATCTTGACAGAATATAGCAGGATATAATATGCATGTATTTAGCTGTCTGCTCTGATCTATCTATAAGTGTAGCAAAGATTGTTTCCCTTTCCGATGCCCATGTCACACACATGTTAGAGATTTTTTGTTGCTTCATATATAACACGACGTTGCACATAGAGATACCAATTGATATATACGTTGTACTTGGTCGTTACTTATCAGTATAGTTTGTCTAAGATAAATTGAATAATTTTCAAAACAAGATTGAAACACTTAACGGTTTGTCTTGTTAAAACCCCTTAACGATGTTGAATAGCAGCCCCTTTTTTTGTAACAACTATTGAAGGGTGTGATATGATAATTATGGTCTCTACATCTTTAATTAAAGTTTTTGATTCAAGCTATGAGAATGAATAAACCCTTTGGATTGATAGCGTTTTTCATTTTAATAGGTCTTATGTACAACGCAAATCTAAATTAATTGGGTTAGTAAGTTCGGAATACCAATTGATTATACAATTTTTAGAGAATATGAGATTAAATACTACCTTCCGTCCATGTTGATGTCATTTATGGTATTAACACATCACAAGAAAAAAAAAAAAAAAAAGAGGACAGCTCGATGCACAAATTATTTTGCGTTCACGCAGATTAGGGGAAAAGCCACATTACAAATATATTTGTTTATTGGTTTGATGTACTAAATTTCCTTTCCTCCTCAAAATGATTTGATAAATTTTGAAAAACCTTATAGAAAATTGTATAGATATATTAGAGCAAGGCTAGATCTGAAGAAAAAAAATCTTTTCTTGATTTCCTAAAACAACCGTATTATTTATTTGCATTTAGAGTGGACCTAGGATATATGAGGAAGGAGGAGACCAACATTTAGGAAACGCTTGATTGATTGTGTGGCATAAGTAATCCCAATATAAAATTTTAGAGGCGGATTCAGAATTTGAATATGACGGGGGCACTTCTGAATTTAATATAGATATGTCAATTTCTCCGGGTGCCAAGTACTATAAATATCTAATTTTTGAGGTATTTATACCTACACATATAGAATTTTCACCGAAATTATCGGGTGCTGATGCACCCGAATTCACCGCATAGGTCCGCCTCTGTAAAATTTCATATAAGATAATACGATGTTTGATCCATCGAATAAGAAAATACATAATCGCTAATTATTTAATGTACCGTTTCGTTAGCGTTAATAAACAATAAACATACTAAAATATGATGTGAAATTAGAGTACAGATATTTTAATCATTGGGTTATCCCTTGTTTGGTTGGTATTTTGAATCATGTATAGCTAATTTATGTATTAAATAATACACCATATCCCTCCACCAACATGATATAGCTAATCCATGTATTAGTTATCCATGGATAAAAGAATAAAATGACAAATATATCCTTCTCCATTCCCTAGAAACCAATAAAAGTCAAGCATCAAAGAATTTACTAATTATAAACTCATTACCTTTTAATTTAAAAATAAAACAAATATATTGAATGATAACTTACATCTCCAATATTAGTCCAATGTACCAAACACCCAGCAAAAAATAATTCATCTGTTATTAATTCATGTATTACTAATTCCTGCATAACTAATTCATGTATTATAATCCCTGTATAAACTGCTTCTGCTTCTGCTTTTAAGGAGAAGCAGAAATTTGTAGTTTCTCTCCAACAGCAAAAAAAACTGCTTCTGCTTGTTCTCAAAAGTACTTTTTTCTTTTGGCCAAACACCTCAAAATTCTTCAAAAGCATTTTTTTCTTGAAAAAAAAATACTTTTAGCTTTGGAAAAGCTTGGCCAAACAGGCTATAACTACACTTTTCTAGAGAAATTAGCTTTTAAAGAACTTTTAGTTTATTTATGTGTTTATTAACCATAATTATATGTTAGTTAGTAGCGGTGCTACAATTCTCATTAAGAGGTATCAAAATTTAAAGAATTATACAATCAAAAAAGTTAAGAAGACTCTAACCAATCTACTGAGTGTAATGTTTCGGCAAAGAGATATCAATTAATACCCCTTGATAAAAGATGGCTCCGTCCTTTTCGGGGGTTAGGGGAGGAGACCAAGGGTGGTAGGGAATTCTCTAGGTTAAGAATTGGGTTTTCGAACATTAGCTCTTTGACAGAAAAATCTATAGAATTAGTGAAGATTCTTAAGAAGTGGAAAATTAGTATAGCTTGTGTTCAGGAGACCAAATGGGTTGGTACAAAGGCACGGAATATTTATGGGTATAAATTGTGGTAGTCTCGAGTCTCGAGGAGTAGGAATGGAGTAGGCATTTTAGTTGATATGGATTTTCGCAAGCAAGTGGTAGAGGTCCGAAGGGTGCATGATAAGGAGATGGCTATTAAACTAGTTATTGGAAGGCTCACCTTTAATATAATAAGTGCTTATGCACCTTAAGCGGGACTGGCTAAGGAGGTCAAAAAGCAATTTTAGGAGGATCTGGATAAGAAAGTATCCCTATCACCAAAAAGCTGTTCATCGGAAATGGTTTCAAATGGACACATTGGGACAACTTCGAGGGACTATGACGAGGTGCATGGTTGTCTCAGTAAAAGAATGAGGGGTCGCACTTTTGGATTTTGCTAAAGCTTTTGATTTGGCGATAGCAAACTCGAGTTTTCAGAAGAAAGGTGAATACTTAGTCACCTTTCGTAGTTCGACGGTAAGGACTCAAATCAATTTTCTTCTTCTTAGGAAGAGTGATAAAGGTTTATGTAGGGATTGTAAGGTTATCCCAAGTGAGAATCATATTATCCAACATAAATTCTTAGATATGGAACTTGATATTATAAGGAAGAAGAAGAGGAGGAGGGTAGTGCACGAGCGTCCTAAAATTAAGTGGGGGGACCATGGCCATAGAGAAGATTCAGGGATTAGGGAACAAGCTGGTGGTCATGGGGGCTTGGGAGAGTACGGAGGATGCAAGTAGTATGTGGACCATGACAGCAGAACACATCAAGAAAAAAGCTAGAGAAGTGCTAGGGGTTTTAAAGGGTAACTCCTGTAGACATAAAGGGGATTGGTGATATAATAAAGATGTCCAAGGGAAAGTAGAAGCCAAGAAGGTCACTAACTTGAGAGTAATGGAGAGCACTGATGAGGAAGAAAAGAAGGTGAATAGGGAATGCTATAAGGTTGGGAGGAGAGAAGCGAAGTTAGCGGTTTCGACGGCTAAAATAATAGCTTTTGAACGTCTGTATAAATAAATGGAGTAGCAGATAAGGGCAACCTAGCCCAAGTGAGGTGCATTAAAGATAATGATAATACAATGTTAGTAGAAGAGGCCCATACTAGACGAAGATGGCATGTGTACTTCCATGAACTCTTGAACTCAGAAGGTGATATATATATATATATATATATATTGTGCTGGGTGAGTTAGCACACTCAGAGAGTCCCCGAGATTTTGGGTATTGTAGGAGCATAAGAGTAGAAGAGGTTAAGGAGGCAATCTAAAAAATGCAAGGGGGAGAGCGACCGGGCCATACGAGATTCTAATATAGTTCTAGAAGAGTGCGGGTAGAGCAGGTTTGGAGTAACTAACTTGATTATTTAATATCATCCTTATGAAAGTGAAAATGCATAAAGAATGGAGATGGAGTACCATGGTACCGCTATAAAAGAACAAGAGTGATATTAAAAACTATAAGAATTATAGGGGTATCAAACTACTAAGTCATACAATGAAAGTTTGGGAGATGGTGGCAGAGAAGAGGATGAGGAGGAATGTGACTATTTACGAGAATCAATTCAGATTCATGCCTGGGAGATCAACTACGGAATCCATTCATCTTTTGAGGAGGATAGTAGAGCAGTATAGGGACAAGAATAGTGACCTACATATGATGTTCATTGACCTTGAAAAGGCTTATGACAAGGTTCCAAGGGAGGTTTTGTGGAGATGCTTGGAATCTAGAGGTGTACCTGTGGCATACATCAGAGTAATTTAAGATATGTATGATGGATCCAAGACCCGAGTAAGAACAGTAGGTGAGAACTTAGACCACTTTCTAGTCGAGATGAGGTTACACCAGGGGTCAGCGCTTAGCCCGTTCTTATTTGCTCTGGTGATGGATGAATTGACACGAAGTATTCAAGGAGAAGTGTCATGGTGTATGTTATTTACCGATGATATAGTTTTAGTTGATGAGACATAGAACGGGGTTAATGAGAAGCTGGAAGTGTGGAGGCAGGCTCTAGAGTCTAAAGGTTTAAGACTTAGCAGGACAAAAATAGAGAACATAGAGTGCAAGTTTAGTGATACGTCTCATGAGCCAGATGTGGAAGTGACTCTTGATAACCAAGGTATACCCAAGAAAGGAAGCCTCAAGTATCTTGGCTCAATTCTCTAAGGTAATGGAGAAATTGATGATGTCACACATCATATAGGAGTAGATTGGATGAAGTGGAGACTCATTTTCAGAGTCCTATGCGATAAGAGAGTGTCACCTAGACTCAAAGGTAAATTATATAGAGTGGTCATTAGACTGGCTATGTTGTGTGGGGCGGCGTGTTGGTCAGTGAAGAATACTCGCATTCAGAAAATATTTGTGACAGAGATGAGAATGCTTAGATGGATGTGTGGGTATACTAGGATAGATAGGATTAGGAATAAGGTCATCTGTGACAAGGTGGATGTGGAATCACCAATGGATAATATATGAGAAGCAAGGCACCGACGGTTTGGACATGTGAAAAGGAGGAGCGCAGATGCTCCGGAGAGGAGGTGCGAGGGGTTGACTGTGCTGGGTCTACAGAGAGGTAGAGATAGACCGAAGAATAATTGAGTCGAAGTGATTAGACAGGATATAACTCACATCCAGATCACTGAGGACGTGACCCTGGATTGGAAAGCGTAGAGGTCGAAGATTAAGGTAGAAGGCTAGACAACAGTTGGCCGATTCTTATCTTATTCGCAATAGTGTTTTTCCTATGTAGATTGTTCCTATCTTAGTCTTCGTCTTTATATCTATTGGTGGTAGTTGTTTCTTCTTATCACTTTAATTTATTGTCATTATTTTTTTTATTTCATCATGTTTTTAAAATATAACATTTTTTTAAAAAAAAAAAAAATTAGCCGGGTATTTGCCGGAAACAATCTCTCAATCTTAGTGGGGGTAAAATCTGTGTACATTTCACCCTCTCTAAACCCCATTTGTGGAATAACACTGGATATGTTATTATTGATAAAAGGTGGCTCCGCACTTATGTTCGCCATCCTGTAATTTATGACTTTTAGAGCATGTTTGGTAGGATGTATTGTAAGAAATAATTATAGTATAAAAATATTGAATTAGTTGTCATCTGTTTGGTTTGTATATTCAATATGTGCATAGTTAATGCTTGTATAAAGTTATATACCAATTATAATATTAACTTATACCACCACCAATATAGAGTAACAATACATGGATCACTTATATGTGGATTGAGCATAAAAAAGACAAAGCTAACCTTGTCTTTTTCCTATGAAAGATAAAGACTCATGGGTGTAAAAGCCAATTCACTACTTATTTGTTTAAATATAAACACATATTTAAATGATATTTTGTGTACTTAATTTTAAGTACAATGAACTAAATATTCAATAAGAAATAATCCTCATATTACAATAGTCATATATTATTAATTCATATATTACTAAGTTTTGCATTATTACTAATCCATATAACTTGTTTTCGTACCAAAAAATGTCTTAGTTTATAAACACTTTTAATTTGATCAAGGTTTTCACTATTCTATCGACATCTTTTCTAATTTCTCAATACATCCTTCCTAGTACAAACCTTTTAGCAGTATTTCTCCATTCAACATTTTCTGTTCATCGTTCTCCTTGTAAAATATACTCTTAAAAATATATGTTGTGAATGAAATTACCAAACCCAGTTGTTTATATAACTAGCACTTTTATCAAATATTTAGCTTCTTATTTATAAATAAACTTCAACACTTAATTACAAGTGTTCTCCGTGATTTATCAATATTTGTTTGCTATTTTTAAATCAGCTAATTCGAACTGCCTTTTAAAACCAGATTAATAGGTTAACTAGTGTTCCAATTCTTGCTGCTTCTTCTATTTTACTTTCTGATTTAAATTTTCATAAAATTCTACAAAATAAAAAAGATATTTTTATAAGCTAATGATATATTATGCTCCTTTATTGAATGTTGTATTGGTCAAAATCCGGACGCACACTTGTTGTACGTGTCCGATGACGTGGTATAGAAAGCTTGAGTATCAGAGACAAGTCAATGGCGGCTTGATCATCGCGAACCAAGCAACAACAGAGGCTTGACGAGACCAACCGGTGGAAGAATCAGGCTTAGTCGTTTCAGGAGCAAGAGTTCATTTGCTAGCAGGAGATAAACCTTATTTCTAATCGATTCTGCTATTTTTGGATGGTCGTTAGACGTGGATATAGGTGTCATCTAATAGTGAAGAAATGTACAAAAGGAGGAGTTTCATTAGAGTTGGGATTATATAGCTACAAAATAGGGTCTTTCCCTCCCCATTGTATTTTACGTTCTGTAAAACAAAACCCTCTCATTAAGCTCTCATCAATATACTTTACTCACTTATTATTGCAAACTATAATTGTCCTTTTATTTTATTGTGTTGCTATATTATTTAAAGTTCAATCCTATTTCGCTTTGCTTCACTTGGAGGGAGACGAAATTCATCCTTCGCACCGGAGCACGAGCGAGATTGAATAGGCTTTACTTTATTGCTTTTATTTTCATTTTTTTTAATCGTTGTTATCGTTTTACTTGCTTATTATTTATTGTCATTATCCTCCTCAATTGATTTAGTCTAAGCCATTAATCGCTATATTAGTAATCCCAAACGGACTCACTGTCATTAATCATAAGATTCGGTTGCTAGTTCGTATAATTGATAATCTTAAAATGGTCTCATCGTTTCTTTAATTAAACGTCATATTCATCTTCCTCATTTCTTATTGTTCTGTAATTTATCGCATTAATAATTTGCTTCGTTTACGTATCCTACTGTCAACCTAACAAATGTGTAATCCACCAATCGTTTGTTCTAGATCGCCATCACTTAGTTAATCTACTCCACAACATGAGTTCAGAAAATTTTTGATATAAATAATCGCATGTGGTTCAATTAAATATAAATTTAATTGTAAAACCTGAAATTATATTTTAAAAAATATAAATGTGTATTAGCCAGTTCACTCTTAGTATAGGAGAGAAAAATTGTTTCGACATCAATCAAATTATTAGGATGATTTTTCGTACTTTATCAAAAAAAAATTATTAGGATGATGTTGGAAATATCCTCATGGAAGCACGTGCTTGGGCGGTGGGATTCTTTAGAGAAAAATCTTTTAACTTTTCATGCATGCTTGATCCACAATCTCTGTTACTTCTATTTTTTTAAGGCAACAGAGTTAATAAACTTTTTGTTGTTTTTTTTTAACTTTTAGTATTCTTCTCTATGTAGTATAGATTCTCCTACTTCAAAGAAACTAAGGAATTTGAAAAAGAAACGCCCTTTTATCCACATGCATCTCACTAAGTACCAACTTTACTAGTTGGCCAACCACCCACATTTACAGTTCCCAAATAGGAAAGATGCCTACTTCTTATGTTGCAACTTGCCAGAACAACTTAATACACCAAAAGAAATGGCACAATTGCTAGAGAATGTATTACAATGTGATCCGACCAAAGAGAAAATAGTGAAGTCATTACATGAAAACAAATTTCATTTTTATTTAACAAAGACTCCATGGCTTTCATTAATTAAGCAAGAAGTTGTGCTCATTTTACTGATCTGATCAATTTGTCTTAATTACATTAATTTAAGAATTACCTATTTAAGATGCATGTTAAGTTTTAATACACTGTGTCTAGTTAAAAGGCATGCAAGTGTCATCGTTTCCTCTATATATTTCCATGACTTGACTAGCTAATCCTTGACAATAAGTTTGATGGTTTACCATGATATGGCTACAATATAAGGTTGCTTAAAATATAACGTAAGTTTGATAGGATTACCATGATATGGCTACAATATAGGTTTGCTTAAATTATAACGTATGCTTACATCAGTAGTCAGTCGTAACCCAAGTTACCAATGTTTTTTCTTATAAATGTAGCCACAGTCAATTAAACATACCCGGTCTAACACCAAGAAAGACGTGCAAATACTAATATGATACTACTGGACATATCAAACGGAAAGGACAAATGAGTAGCCATGCATTTTGTATTCTGTTGTGCATTTAATGACTTGTGGCATGTCCCTACCGTTGTAACAATCAAATACTCCCTCCGTTTAAGTTTACTTGTCCAAATTTAGCAAAGTCAAATTCTTAATTTACTTGTCCTTTTTTTAGCAATTCAAGATAAAATTAGTTATGTTCTTCCTAATTTACCCTTGACATTAAATGGTCAAATTCTTCAAAATCTCTTTCCAATTAATTGGAAACTACAACAAAGTATAATAAATAAGGGTAGATTTGTCAAGTTTAATTTTTCTTATTTTATCTTGGTTGTAGTACAAAGTTGAATTTGGACAAGTAAACTTAAACAGAGGGAGTATATCATTTTTTATTTGGCTTGTTAATGTTACTATTGCCATAATTATCTGATTAATTACTTACTATAAAATAATAGGAATAAAAATGATGATCATGGATGACAGTATCATTTCGTGATACCTTATGCTTCGATCGTTGATATACAATTTGAATATTCAGTTTCAACGGACTGCGGGCATCTTTGTAGTACTAGTTGAGCTGTGCCCATGCTTACATCTCTTAAGTGGATAATAGCGATTGGAAAAATTTCGGGATCTTTCAAAAATAATCGATCAGATTCAATGTTTACATCTCTTATTCGGTCTGTATACATAGATTATATATGGCTATACACCATCGGCTATGTTTTGTTTAAGCACTTGAGTGAGCAACTATTTATGTTAGTTTCTCCCAACATGATGTATACACCAAATCATATGCATAACATGTGTTAGCAAATAGACTTCTTGCACTTAATCATGGTTAATTAAAACACTTAACCATGGAAGTTTGATATGTTTAGCGTAAATACCAAATGCTGACTTCAATGATCTTTTTAATTGATTGAGGGCAATTTAGACTCTTCGCTAGTCCAGCACAGCTGTTAAGCTGAATTAATAGTTCCTTCTTTTTAGATTAGTCATATAACTGTGATTAAAAAATATAATATCCTGAATCGGTAATAGAAACCAAAAAATGTCAAAGATCTTGCACCAGACTACGGTGTGAAGAGATCTTTATACAATGTATTGTCCTTGTAAACACATCAACTCCTCTACTACATCATTTGAACATCCGATTGCTAACATTGTGTAATGCATTGTATCTGAAAATTTCTCAGGCTGAAAAAAACTGGTCCAGTCGAGACTATTAAACGACGTTCTACTTGTATAGAACTAGCAAAGACAACATAAAGTTCTTGACAGAAGAGTGTAAAAGGAACTCAATTTTCATAGGACATAACAGAAGGTTTGAAGAAGTGATAAACTTAAAACAAGTACGAACTTGTTCAAAGTGCAAGGAGCAAATTGCCTTTTACAATATAATCGTCACTTGAATGGGGTCATGGTATATCTTTTCATCAGATACAACAAAATAAAAGGGAAAATTGTATTCTACAGTCGCTTTAGTTGACTGTGAATACCAGCATAAAAACCTTCAGTATACGCAGTGTTCTTGAATATTGTCTGCACAAATAAAAACGTTTCATTTAAGGCTATAAAATGCTATTTTTTTCTAAAACGGTTTAGATGCAAAATACTTTAACATATGAATATTTAGCAATTCCTGTAAAGCCAGATCCTGATCCTTGGATGATTATTTTATAGGGATCTTTACCCTATGCTCAGTGACTTTTATTTTGAACTAAAAATAGCCATATTTAAAAATATTTACCTGAGTTGGCCATTTGGCTAAAAATATTTCATTCTATAGCCACGGTAAACCCCAGGTATACCCCAATGGTATACAAATTTGATTTATCACAATTTAACCATGCTTTTATTGTATACATTCTAGTATACAAGTTTGATTTGTTTTAATATAGTGTATATACTAATATTGTGGCTATGCGGCTACAGAATGTTTAAGCAAAACTTGGGTCATGGTCGGGTAATAATTTAGTGTGGACTGACTAGTTTTGAAAACTTCTCTATTTTACCCATAAAATTTTTCAAATGTATTTCTTGGTTGATAGGTTTCGAATATTTTTGTTATTACTTCTGTTTGACTAATATATTTGTTAGAAGTTGAACAAATCATGTCAAGTTTGGATAGGCTAGCGTACCATTTTATCCAAGATATATTTGCTCTGTGGTGCTTATACATAAAATTTGTCAAACCCCATGAATGTAAATCATACAATATTTCACCAAAGGGATTGAGGAAGAGGAAATAGGTACTCACAGCCATGCTCTTGAACTCTGTCGCAAGCTTGTTCCTAATTTTATTTGATATGGCTTCACCAAGATTCTCACCGTATTGCTCTCGATTCTCCTCTGTTATCTGTATTATTTTGTTTGGGGATAAGTTTTGACAGGACGTTACATTTTTCAAATAATCAGAGTTAATATTTACTTGTGAGTAAAAGGTGCATACCTCTGAAAGAACTAAAGATGATGTCCTCTCTAGCAAGTCTTCAACAATTTTTTCGGGGTCCGCAAAGGATACACCAGTTGATTGTTTCTCTTTCCGCACATCAGTTGATGGCTTAACGGCTTTAGCTATTTGAGAAGAAGGAACTATTGACGTCAGTATCCTTCTTCATGTCTTCACAACCACATCAAATTCCAAAATGAAATCCAACAAGATAAGCTGAAGGTATATTATTCTATGGGCTCATTGGTACCAGGCCACAGTTGACTTACTAAACCATTTCAACTGATCCTTAATTTATCAGAGATTTCTTTATGGAATACAACTGGTAGAGAGTAGAGACAATTAAAAATGACCACTGTCGTGTAAAAAAGGAAAGGAATTTAAAACCCATGAAGAGGACTGTAAAATGGACACTTCAATAGTTATCAACTGGAAAGTAGAAGGGCAGCTTCTTGAAATTAACCTTCAACTGAAAAGCTCCAAAATTCAACTCTCCCCTGAACTAGTAGCTGAGAATACCAACCTAATGCTACTAATAATTTTTCCAATAACTTAGATACTTAGTAGATAGAAGTAACCAAAATTATTCCAATAATACAGATGGCAAATTATTTATAAATATGCCTTGTTTTCTCTTTCACTCTTTGTAAGCACTGTGTCAGTGCATGTTTTTATTATATATATCAGTTTACCATCATAAAACAAAAATACAGATGGGATTTATTCTAATCTGATAATTGTACGTTGTTCCAAGACTTTACAGTTTAGATTCTTCAAAAGGCAAATTAATAAGAGTGTATTTTTTTCTTTCCGTTGTCCCTAGTTACAATTAAACATTGAGCTTTCTGTGGGATTCGACTCCGCACCCTAAACCAGATTAAATTTGCAATTGACCACTTATCCTTTTGAGGACCACTTATCCTTCCGAGGACGAGTTTTGGCGTGATCAATGAGCAAGATGGATTTGGAAACTTCAGTGAATCTAATTTCTGGAGGTTGGATTCCCAAAATAGAGGGTACAGAAAAGGACACATCTTATGCTAATATTCAATGTACTATAATGTTCATAACTCATGTCAAAATGAAAAAATGCAATCACTAAAGCATTAACATTGCCAAAAGTGTACCTGAAACTCCAGTTAACTTGTTATTGACAGGGGCATGATTCGTTGCAGAAACTTGCAAAGGTGCTGTTTTGACTGGTTGATCTGGTACGACAACTGTATCAGACGGAACAAGAGAGGCTAGATCAGGAGGTTGATCCTTTCCTACAGGAGGATTAGCCTTAAGAAGGAAAAAAAAAAGTTATGTAAGAAACAGGAGCATAATAACTTTCAGAGAATCCAATGATCAAACATATGAATGACAACTAGATAAAAGATCACCTCCAGGTCGACATAGGCCGGTTGCTTTCCTATGGAGCTCAGAAATTTATCGAGATCACGCACATTAAGAGCTGCAAGAAGTATCTCAGTTACATAATCACAATCAGACACTCAAGTATGTAAATGCAGAATTCTGCACAACTAAAAGATGTCATTATCCTAGTAAATGTGGAAAAAAATGAAGGATATACTATCCTAGGACAAAATAAACAAGGACTTTAAGATTACTTTATCATTTCAAACATAAATAAACAAGGACTGAAGAGTATTAAAGGGTAACAGACGTCAACTTTATAGCTTCTTTTAACAAGTATACATCAACTTCATAGTTGGTCAATGCTAAAAGGTGGATCTAATAAGGCAAAAACAATCAGAACCTCGTGTAGTTGGTCAAAGATAAAAGCTACCCTCTAAAATTTGAATTTAAACTGCAATACCATATAACTTTTAAGATTGAACAACACTCACTTGTCACTTCACAATATAATTTATTAGTCATAGCATACAAAAAAAGTGACAACTTAAAACACTGTCCCACTCAAATTCAAAAAAGTACAAAAATTGACAAAACCAAGAAGAAAACCTGATAAAGAACTCATCCTGAAAATTCTGAAATGCCAGAAAATGCCCAAACCTTTCAAACATATAGTCCAATAAAACCCAAAATTTCTTTTAAACATGCTAAATTGTTGTCTTTTTCGATCCTTAAAGGCTTTGAGAAATCTCCAGGGCAAAAGTTCTCAGGTGCATCCCATCCTTACCAATAAATCCCTCAATTCCCTCTAATAAAGGTGTAACTTCTACATCACCAAATCTAGATACAGATCTTTGTTCACCCGAAAAGAGAACTGCAATTTCCTCTGACAATGGTGTCATTTCTACATCACCGAATCTAATTCCAGATCTTTTTCACCCCAAATGAGACCAACTTCCATAATCCCATTACAAGGCTTGATCTCCATTAAGGTATTAATGATGCTAAATTACTCAACTTGTGGTGGATGTGGTTTCGGTTGCCCTCTTCTTAATCTCACCACCATGAGTTAAGTTTTATAGACAATCTAACTGAGAAAATACATATATGTTGGAATGAGCCACAAAAAACTTCACTCTGTGTCTCCACTTTTGAGAGTTCATTCCCCAAACTAACCTTACCATTTGCTCTATATAGGAATGAGAGGGTTTAGTGTGCACCAAAGATTAACTCTAAAAAGTTTATACACCAAGCATTCTAAGTTGGCAGATGTATCAATTTGGTGTTCCATGGAATTTAAGATAATTTCATGTAGTGTCAACAAGTTATGTAACGACGCCGAATGTAAAAAAATGGGATATCCCTTAGCTAAGGATTGTTTGACCAAACTTCAAGCTTATATACCCTACAACTTATTAGGCATTATCCAATATCAGTTAAGGCATGAATCCTCTATTTCATTGCAATAGAAAAGTAGGCAACTTATTGCTTTGCTATATCTCACATTTATCCTGAGAGAAAACTAGTTTAAGCCTAACTAGTGGGTATCACTCAATGCAGCTTAACTAAGTAGTTTAATCCTGACTAGTAGGTATCGCTCATTGCATACGTTACTATGAACATAATAATAGAAACAAAGGATCAATACCCACTAGTTGGGACTTAACTATTAAACTGGGTTTTTTTTTTATATAATAAAGTAAACCGGCCTAGATCATTGGCTTCCAATCACATATTTTAGTAAATTAGTGAAATATTTCACTAGTTGGTACCATTCAATATACTAGAATGATCCAAGAAACAGAAAGCAAAAATCATTTATTTTCATAAAGACACCATACATAATTTATTACTCAGAATCCTAACTATTATTGCGTCTACTAAATGTGAAAGAAGTTCTGTACCACTAGTGAAAGAGAGAATAAATTATTGTTAAGCTACAAAGTCCAGGAAGAACATAAGAGGATAACTAAAGTAGAAATCTATACAAAGTAGCCTGTCTTACCAATAGTTGTATCATTGGAGAGTGGGTGGAAGAAGCAGGATTCCTGATTTTTAAACCCTTGATCTAACAACAAGGAAACACACCTTGGAAAAGGAATAACATGTTAATCACCTTAAGATTTGTTGACATGGGATCAAGGAAAACATCAGAAATTTTGCTAAGCTTAATAAAAGAGATGAGTACCTTGCTGATTCATTTACAAGTGCAAACGGAGTGACACAACCTAGTGGCACCTTATGTGATGAAAAAATAAAAAATATTAGAGGGGCTTACCAGCAAATTTAAGCAATCAGCTAAAGATATAAGAGAAATGATTCTAATCTCTCTACAGCATACATTTTTATTCAAGCCAATATTCTATAAGTTACTTATATATATATATATATATATATATATATATATATATATATATATATATATATATATATATATATATATATATATATATATATATATATATATATATATATATATATGAACATCACCAGATTCCTTATCAAAAAAGAAAAGAAAATCACCAGATTTAAAACAATATTTCCTCAACAAGATTAAAACTAACTCAGCATCAACATACTAGCTAAATAAGCAAGGAGCTATGATTCTCTCGCTAAGGAGGTAATTACTTATTACCATCCAAGTTTGTCAAGAATGAATACCCGAAAATTTCAAGTAGGAAATAACTTTAATAATACAATTACATAGCAATACTTGTTAAACATAAAGGTTTAGATAGAGCAATGCAAGCAATAAAGTTAATTCAAGCTCCTCCTAAAGAAGGGTTGAGCTTATTACTAGCCAGCAGATATTTTTATTGACCGCAAAAGTTGAGTTATCAAGGTAGCCCATGGTAAACTTCCAGTTTGAAAGAGAATACAATTTATTTCCAACTGAAACAATAGAAATCGCTAAAAGGATTATCAGGTCATTTCACTTTGCAAACCTTCAAGCGCTTGGAGGAGGATTTCTGGAAAATCTCAGACTTAGTAGGCGTTTGGCCGTAGATACCCAAAAAAAAAATTTGAAAAAGAGTTTTTGAAGTTGAGTTGAAAAATTGTATTTGGAAATTGAAGTTGTGTTTGGACATAAATTTTACTTGAAAAAAAGTTGAAGCACACGGTGAGTGAAAAAAGTTGTTTTTTAAAAAAAAAACTTGAAAAAGTGGTAAAAAGCAGTTTTTGAATTTGAAAGAATCTCCAAAAACTGATAGTTTTTTTATGGACAAATATATATTTAAAAAAAAATATTGAAAAAAAGTAAAAAAATATTTATGGCAAAATGGGTTCTTAGTATTGCCATGCTCAGTATGTGAGGTGTCATGTTAGTCTAAGCCTTGAATATAAGGTACAAGGTTAAAGATAGAATGTTTTATCCTCCCTCCTTCAAAATCTAGTTGACCTATTTTCCTTTTTTTCTCTTCCAGTTGACTCCTTTGAAATGGAAAATATTCCATCTTCAGAAAGTAATCTAATTTACACTAATAGCGCTTTCTTTCTGATGCCATGTAGCAGTTGTAGAAAAGCAATAGGGTTTAACAACTAACAGTACAATATAAGAAAATCCAGGAAACTAGTGCAAGGGGGAGGAAACAGCATACTAAGGTATACCATCATCTTAACCAACCCAACATGGAACAGAAAACAAAAGGATAACACATAATGAATCGACAAACCTGAAGTACTTCTGCAAGTGATTCTTCAGGAGCCATTCTTAACCCTCCTTTTCCCAAACCAAGCCTCTGAGACAAAACTGCTCAGTTTCAACAGAATGCACAGCATCCATCAAAAATCAAAATACTTCACATTTACAAAAAACAGACATAAAATATGCAGTATAACAGCAGTCTATACTGGTACATAAAATGTGATCATACAGATATTCTGATGATCTGATCCCATACACACCAGTCAGTATAAGATCAATTTTACGCCATTGTCGTAAGGAAGAAATAAAAGAATCGATACCTTTCAAGTCTACATTGGTTTTCGCCAGTGCAGAAACAACGTACAACCTATGTTTCTTATCCTGCAATAGAGGTAAGATGTGTGCATTATGATAAGCAACATATTTTAAGGAAAAGGTACAACAGGATAAATACATATATTACCACAAGAAGTCCGGCATACCTTCAAGAATAAGTTTTTACTCAATGCCCCATTCAGATGACCAACATGCTTTGCCTGATGCAAATGAAAACTTTAAAACCGTGATCGAAATGGAAAAGAAGGCAATTAATAGGGATGCAACATGTCTATTACCTGTGCTTCAACTGTCAAAACCACAGGGTGTTCATATTTGGTGAAATCTATTTGAAGCTCCTACAAGAACGCATAATATTAATTACTTACAGTAAAAAAAGTTCACGCTAGCATAACATCCCATCCTCAAAGATGTTACAAATGATAGATAACATATACAAGATAACATAAGCGAGACCCTCTCTCCAACTCTGAATATGGTATTCAGTCACAATCTTCGGCATAGAATTAAGAGTAGCCAGTAAATATATAAAATTTATCAAAACGACCGAGAGATCAGTGAACGTAGAAGTAACCTGTAAACGGGAAAGCAATTGGTCCTTCGTATAACCCATTTCGACTTGGCAAAACTCTTCTCTGCAAATAAAACAAACAAAGATTATCGGATATATTAATGAACAATAACCCTAAGGGCCCCTGGGGTTTGACTGATCTACATTGCATTAATTTAATTGATTTCAAATGCTTATATTTGGGATTGTAGAGGTGTAAAGTGACAGATGTAGCCTATTATCTATGGGTTCAACTCAAATGGAGGTGCATTCCATTTGAGTTACCCATCTTGTCAACTGAACCTAGTATTTTCTGACACGAAACAGGGATATATGTGTGACAAAATACTAAACTTTAACAAATATTATATATTCTGAAGCTACAATGCACTGTGGAATTAAGAATCTATCAAAAAATTAAAAGGGTTAGAAGTATAGACTTACAACTGGATTTGGGCGCAGAAAGAGATGAAAGAGGCAGATAAACTGCAGTTTAGAAGGTTTTATTGGATCGTCTATACAAGTTATTTAGGCGTGCTAGCTCGAAACCCCAAAAAAATTACACTGGATGTTCCTTTGATGAGATGTTGTTTAAGTTTTGTTCTCTTAATTTTTATAAAACTAGCTCTATTTTTCAAGTTCTGACTAGCGTATAAAAAATTGTGAACAATCTTATCATAGTTTGTGATGGACCACAAAAGTTCATTTGTAATGTTTAAAGCTTACAATCAAATTTGGTTGTTCAATAATAATAGTAAACATATAAGCTTTTGATCGATACAGCGTGCCCATTAAAACTTGAAGATTAAAGATATTTTTTGCACAAATTCTTTAAACGTAGACAAAACATAAACATCGTGCTAAACTCATCCTATATGTGCATAGAACCTCGAAATCTAAGACGTATAGCCTTATTAGTAGTTGTTATGTTATAGTAAAATGTTGTCTCAAAACTTGAATACTGAAAATTAAAATTATTGATTTGTCGCATTTGAATGTGAAACGATCTCGGTTTGTCGTTTCGCAAGTTAGGACTTCGATTGGCATGTCGATAATTTTAAAATATTCGTAATATTCATTAGGACCTGTCTGTAAAATTTGAGCTAAATCAGACCTCGTTTGGTACGTATCGGAAGAAGATTTCAGTTTTTATTGTGGATAAATATTAAAAAGATATTTTCGAGCTCGGTTTTGGCGAATGAGCTCCGATTCGAAATCCGAAAGTGCCATTAGGTTCGTATGATTATTTGTGACTTTTGTGATTTTTCGAAAGTGAATTTCGATGTTGTTCGGCTAGTTTCCACTAAAATGCCGAAGTTAAATAATTTGATCTTTTTCCATTTAATTTGCATATTGAGTTTCAGGAGTCCAATTTGAGATCCGCCTTCGTGCGTATGTTACATATATTTTGTATAACTTGTATGCAAAAGTGAGAATTATTTTGAATATCGTAGGGTACCGTTTTAATTTTCATTAAAACAAATAAAAGAAAAGAAAAAAAAGGAAATAGGACAAAAAGGAAAAACGATAGGCGGTGGGGGCATATATATATCCTTAACTCAAAGTTAAGGAACGAAAAAAGGAACAGAGAAGCAGAAACGACAGTGAGGAGAAACGCAGTGAAAAAATGTCAGAAAATAAGAAAGGATCCGGAGAAAAGTAGAATTTTTACCATGAAACATTCAGGTAATGATCTTAATGCATTATTTGAGTTTATTACGTGTGTTTGAATATATTTTAATGGTAAAATTTGGAATATTAGACATCATTTTAATGAGTTCAAATTAATAATTTTAAGGGTCAATTGGACCCCGATAATGGAATTAATTAAATATTCGTACTCAGTGAGTTATGGGCAACATATAAATGTAATTTATTTAGGGTTTGGTTATATGACCTTAAACCCTGTATCTAGGTCTGGCCTGCGTATTGCGTATGCGAATAGGATATCAGGTTCCTAACCAAATTACCCTAAGATGTAAGGATCGTTGGCAGTGAATCCAAAGGATAAAGAGGTTGTTGAGTAGCGCTTTGAAATAAGGTAAGTGTTTATATCTATTTCTTTGGAAGCACCTGACCTCGTGGATTTTCTACCACGTGTCCCTTACGTGTGTAGCTGCCAATAGGCATACTCATTACGCCTTAGCTTTGGATTTACATTATATATTATATGTTATGTCATGTTGTTGGTATTGCGTTGAGGATCTGAGCATTGTACTCTGGCTGTGAGTTGGCATCTACTTCCCGGCTGTCGATGAGAGTCCTGCATTATTGCATCATATTGCATTCATATGCATCATATTGAGGGTAGGAGGATTCCGCCCTCGGAGCAGGAGGATTCCGCTCTATTGCATCATATTGAGGGTAGGAGGATTCCGCCCTAGGAGCAGGAGGATTCCGCTCCATTGCATTATACTAAGGGCATGAGGATTCCGCCCTAGGAGTAGGAGGATTCCGCTCCATTCATTTGACACATGTGATCATTTGCATCTCATTTCATTTCATACCATTGTGTAGACTTATGGTACATAACTACTGTTCCGCTTATACGTGCATTGCTTATTTGTTGATATGTTTGTGGCTCGTATTCCTGGTTGAGTTCATGGTTTCATACGTGTTTCCGATTATTATTTGGCTCCGCCTTTTTATAATTTAAATAAAAGGAATTTGGTTTATCTGTTTCTTCTCCCTGGCTAGCTATCCTATTCTTTTAGGTGGCTAGTCTGCCCCACTTATTGAGTCCTTTTGACTCACCCTTGTTTGTTGTTTGTTTCTTGTCTATCTATTTCGTTTCGGCATGTTCGCTCCAGGATTGAGTTCGCCACGTTGTGAAGGAGCGAAGACGACTTCAGCTGTCAGGGTGAGCCAGCTTTTATTCCGGATGGCCACCAGTTTATTGGTTATTATTTCAGTTGCATTTTGCTCCCTTCAGGAGGTATCTGTCTTCTTTTGTACTCTTAGATGTCTAGTCTGGATAGCCCTAAACCTAGTATGTTGGGTAGTCAGCTGTAATTTCTTTTGTACAGCTTAGAGGTATCAGTATGTCCGTATTTTTGTTGTAAGTCTTGTCCTTATTTATGAATTTTTATATTTATTTTCCTAATTTAATTGGTAAAGGTTCGCCCGACGGGTCTAGGGGAGGATGTCGGGTGCTCGCACAACCTAACCGGATTTCGGGTCGTGTCAGTTGGTATCAGAGCCCGATTTAGAGTCTATCCAGACTAAGACAGTGTCCAGTAGAGTCTCGCTGATGGGTACGTAGACGTCCATACTTATCTACGAGAGGCTATGATGGCATTTAGGAAGTTTCACTTCCTTCTTTTCTGATCGCGCGTTGGTCTAGGATGCAAAAGTATTTTCGTTAATTCCTTCGTGGCAATTGTGAACCCTCGTGCGACAAATCAGCTAACGGTAGGAGTTCAGGACGAAGTAGTCTAGCCTGGGGCTAGAGCTACTCAAGCCCTGAAAGTTGTGGATCGTGGTGAGGATCCAGTCGCGCAGGCCCCAGCTTGACGAGCTTGCGATGGGCAAGGGAGCAGGGCCTTGTGGTTCCTTTGGCTCTCTATGATGCATTTACGAGAATATTGACGATGCAGATACCATAAGAACCTATTATTCGCTGGGCAGCCTATCAGGTTGCCGCATGTGTAGATGTTCGGTCTCAGGGAGCTTCTATTCCAGTTCTTAATATTGCCGCAGTAAAGTATGTTCTGGAGGCAGCATGTATTGTGCCTCTAGTTGTTCTGGCTGGTTAGCTAGTTCGAGTAATGGCTCGGTCCGAGTGCCCAAAGAGGTTGCATTATTTTACGCGGTTGAACCTTCTAATATTCTTAAGCAATGCATCAGATAAACCTCGTGATTCTTTTTAAAATAAAAATGATGTCAGCATATCCTTCAGGCTCTTGATTAAATCAAGCGGTATGGTGTTGATTATTCTGCTTTCCAGTTTTAAGGGTCCGACCTTGAAATAGTGGGCCGCTATCTTATTAACTAACTTGGTTCGATTTTTTTTCTAGATTCGTGGAAAAGTTCCTTTCGAGTAGCGAGCGAGATGAAGAGTGTCGCCAGTTTGAGTAGATTAGACAGGATAGTATGTTGGTTAGCCTGTTGGTTTCAAAATATAAGATTGAATTCTATAGAATGGTTGAATATGTATTAGAACTAGTCCATGAGCCTTTCGAGAGATTCAAAGATTTATTGATGACCTTTCTCATTCCTTGAGATCCCAGATGGCTCGATAAATCGAGGTTGAGACTTCATTTGATGTTGTTATTGATATTGCTCAGAGGTATTAGGCATACCATAATTTAGAGCGGGAAGAGTTAGAGTGGGAGAGCAAGAGATCCCGTGGCCCTGGTGGGCAACCAGGATACCTCATTTGGAGGTAAGAGTTCTGATTATTTTGAGAGGTCACCTTCCAGGTTATCTCAGCTTGTGTCACGTTATTCTTAAAGTGCGCCAGTAGTTCGTCAAGATCAGACCCAGTTTTTCTCTTTATAGCTTTCAACAATCTGTCCAGCTTCCATTTTCAGCGAAAAGGTTTTATCATTGTCATGAGTACTAGTTATCCTTTGAGGAGTTTTCCCTTACTCCGGCAAGTAGGCAATCGTCCTTTCTCTCGTCATCAGGCACCTGCAAAGTCGCAGGGGATTCCATTTAGATCTCAATCAGCCAGAGAAATTCCACCATCCAATAGAGGTCAAAAGCGTGGTGGTTGTGGTTCTTATGGAAGTAATTATTAGGGTAGTGGCTCATAGGGGTGTTTATCGGTCGGTTCGGTTCGGCTTTGCACCTTATCGGTTTTGACTATCGGTTTTCGATTTTTAAAAGTGCTAAACCAATAACCGAACCAATAAGCTATCGGTTATCGGTTTTTGGGTTATCGATTTTAGGTTCTTATCGGTTCGATTTTCGATTTAACCATTAAGAAACTTAGGCCTAACAAGTGTTAAAAAAAACCTCTTAAACGATTGTATCCAATACAAAATTGGATTTATTTTCACAGCGAATTCAAATGCCTCTTATAGCATTCGCCATATTCAAAAAAGCAACCAACAACATATTCAAATATACTTCATTATTCTATAAACTAATGGAGGAGGCAAGGAGTGAAATAGTAAATCACTGGTTGAAATGGATGGGGCGACTCCAAAGCTACATAAGTAAAAGAAGACTAGGGTTTGATATTTCCAAGTTCCAACTAATAGTAATTAAGTATACTACTTTTATGCACATAAGCGCAACATAGTAAATTTGAAAACCTTATTGGGTTATTGGTTTAACCAATAAGAAAATGTACAAAACCGACAACCGAACCGATAACTCAATAAAAAAATTTTGTAAACTATTAAATAACCGATAACCCAATAACCCAATATTTATAAACCATTAACTTTTTATCGGTTCGGTTTATCAGTTTAAGGTAAGTGAATCCAAAGGATAAAGCGGTTGTTGAGTTGCACTTTGAAATAAGGTAAGTGTTTATATCCATTTCTTTGGAGGCACCTGGCCTCGTTGATTTTCTACCACGTGTCCCTTACGTGTGTAGCTGCCGATAGGCGTACTCATTATGCCTTAGCTTTGGATTTACATTATATATTATATGTTATGTCCTGTTGTTGGTATTGCGTTGAGGATATGAGCATTGTACTATGGCTGTGAGTTAGCATCTACTTCCCGGCTGTCGATGAGAGTCCCGCACCGGTGAAGGGTTATTATTGCATCATATTGCATTCATATGCATCATATTGAGGGTAGGAGGATTCTACTCCATTGCATCATATTGAGGGTAGGAGGATTCCGCCCTCGGAGCAGGAGGATTCCGCTCTATTGCATCATATTGAGGGTAGGAGGATTCCGCCCTAGGAGCAGGAGGATTCCGCTCCATTGCATTATACTAAGGGCATGAGGATTCCGCCCTAGGAGTAGGAGGATTCCGCTCCATTCATTTGACACATGTGATCCTTTGCATCTCATTTCATTTCATACCATTGTGTAGACTTATGGTACATAACTACTGTTCCGCTTATACGTGCATTGCTTATTTGTTGATATGTTTGTGGCTCGTATTCCTGGTTGAGTTCATGGTTTCATACGTGTTTCCGATTATTATCTAGCTCCGCTTTTTTATAATTTAAATAAAAGGAATTTGGTTTATCTGTTTCTTCTCCCTGGCTAGCTATCCTATTCTTTGAGGTGGCTAGTCTGTCCCACTTATTGAGTCCTTTTGACTCACCCTTGTTTGTTGTTTGTTTCTTGTCTATCTATTTCGTTTCGGCAGGTTCGCTCCAGGATTGAGTTCGCCACGTTGTGAAGGAGCGAAGACGACTTCAGCTGTCAGGGTGAGCCAGCTTTTATTCCGGATGGCCACCAGTTTATTGGTTCTTATTTCAGTTGCATTTTTCTCCCTTCAGGAGGTATCTGTCTTCTTTTGTATTCTTAGATGTCTAGTCTAAACCTAGTATGTTGGGTAGTCAGCTGTAATTTCTTTTATACAGCTTAGTGGTATCAGTTTGTCTGTATTTTTGTCGTAAGTCTTGTCCTTATTTATGAATTGTTATATTTATTTTCCTAATTTAATTGGTAAGGATTCGCCCGACCGGTGTAGGGGAGGATGTCGGGTGCCCGCACGACCTAACCGGATTTCGGGTCGTGTGAGAATGATTATACTATGTCTGAAAATACAATGAATATGAAATTCATTTGAAGTAATAGTTAAATATATATTCATAAAATATTAAAAATCATCATAATTTACATGATGTTGTGGTGTGCTGGTTGTTATCTAGCGCACACTAGCGATGAAGTGATTTGAGATGATGATTGACTGTGGTTGGTAGTGGTGGCAGTTATGAGTGTGGCGATAACTACGTTAAGAGTTTATGACTAATTGTGCTTCATTGTGGTTGTGGCTGTTGGTGACGCTTTGCGGCACAGACGGACAATTGTCATGGTAGGTAAAACAGGTTGGTAATGATGATTGTGCAATAGTAAGGGTGATACTTGTATTGTGGCGACCAAATATCATAGCTATGTATATGTGGCTGGTAGTAGAGTTAGTTTATGGTGTAGTTGAATTGATACGGGGCAAATCGAGCAACCATCCAAAAGCACCATCCAAGGCCAAGGAAGAGCACTTCAAGGTCATGCATTGGGACGCCATGGAAAGAAGAGCATCCGAGACACATTTTGGAGTGTTTGAAGAAGCTTCAGCAAGAGGCGGACCGCCCAGGAATGGAGGCGGACCGCCTAATGCCTGCCTGCTCTCTGGATCTGAGGAGGCGGACCAAGGAGGCGGAGCGCCTCAGTGTGTAGGGCGGAGCGCCTCAGGCTTGGAGGCGGGCGCCTCCCCCTGTGCAAGTTTGACCGGGTTTTGACTTTAAGTTGCTATGTAATTCCTAGTATGCCCCTATGTGGCTTATGACTTTAGAACCTACTTAAGGGTACTTTAGGCCTTTTCTTATGTCTTGAATGAGGCCTATAAATACTCCATAGCTTAGCATTATTCCTTAGTTTTAGCTATTATGATGAATGATTGATTGTCATTGACAATGTTCAAGAGTGGATTCTCTTTGAATGAAAACCCTTTGAGACGGTTTGAGTTTACTAGTGGATTCTAGTTGAACCCCAAACCACCCCCGATCATTCTATTTGCGAGTCCCAGGTGTGGCTCGAGGGTAGTTGCATAGTGTAGGTCCTCCTCGACGCCGATACGAGGGTATCACGGAACAAGTTCTCCGTGGTTACTTTGTAGGGAGTTCGAGTAGTGTCTCGCTTTTATCTTTACTTTTCCGCGTTGGGTTTTACCCCGTATCATCTTGGTATCAGAGCAAGGCTCGGGTTTTGTTTCTACAAACCCCCGACCCTTGATTCTTCGTGCCTAGGTCGATTCCTATCTTTTGTTTCTTGTTCTTGTTATTGAAAGAAGAAAATTACAAAAAAATTGAAAAATTGAAAAATCTAAAAATTTGGTGTATCTTGTTGGTTTGGATGATTTATGATATGGGTGTTGTAGATTCTTGATCGTGGATGAATCCCCGTTACTTGGGTACCAAAATTGTTGGAATTGGTGAAGTTTGAAAAATTGAAACCCCAATTGCCCTTAAACCCTTGATGAACTTGTTCTTGATGAATTTTGGCTTGATTCTTGGGTTGGATTGATGTTGGATTGAAAACTTGATATTGGGGATTGATCTTCATTGAAAAACAAACGAATCGGTACAAATTTTGTGGGATTTGGGCATATATAACACCTACTTTGATGAATCACAATCCTTGTTGAAACCCTTTTGATAAACCCTTGTGTTCTTGGCGTTCTTGACTTTGAATCTTGATTTGATTGATTGTTTGGATGTAAATTTGATTGGGGTTTGTTAGAAAATACCAAAAACAACTTTGGGTATCCTTGGATTGTGAAAACAAGTCGAAAACATCGGATTTGAGGCTTGGAAATCGATTTGAAACGAGTTTGAACTGTGCTGAAAAAGTTGCAGAGGCGGAGCGCCTCAATTTAGAGGCGGAGCGCCTCATCACTGGGAGCTCTCTGAATTTCCTGAGGCGGAGCGCCTCCCCTGAAGAGGCGGAGCGCCTCCCCCTGTAGGTTTGCCCAGGGCGGACCGCCTACTTCCTGAGGCGGGGCGCCTACTTCCTGAAGGCTGGGAATTGGGTAGATTCTTCTAGGATCTCTTGTTTTGTTGTTTGCATTGCTTCTAGTTAGTGCTATTAGAGTATAATCCTACTCGATTAGTGCTAATTACTTCGAGCTACTAGGATCATCGTGCCTTAGAAAGGAGACTAGAATTCAAAGAAGATCCGTAGTATCTTTTGATTCAAGTCCTCACTCAAAGTGCTTACCGTTCCAATCGAGTCCCATTAACTCCACTCACCCCGGAGTGCATTTGGACTTGATAAGTTGAGTGACTGAGTTGTGGTTCGTTGATCAACTACTTGAAGCTTTAGACTCAAACTTGTGTGAAATATCCATCCCCCACTAAACACGAGCGAGCCGAGTAAAACAATTGTAAGGGAGTGGGTGAGGTATTTTGCTAACGTTTGTTGCTTTTTGTAGGTACCATGGCAAACGATGGAGATGATCCCATGACGCACTTTATGGCCACCATTATGGCTAAATTGGAGGATATCTCATTGAGACTTGAAACCGTCGAGAGGAATCAAGTTGAGACCGGAGAGAGGAGGACCCCGAGTGTCCAAATTGAATCCGGAGAAGGCACGAGTCATAGCACTCCTATGACTCCCGGACACTTTGTTGAGCTAAAAAAGAGGTATGAACAAAGCAAAGTTGAAGCTCTACGAGAGCGTGGGTTGGGCAATCCCCGACAAGAAGGCAATCCCCTCAACTTGGGCAATCCCCAAGTAAATGCTCCACTTCGAAGACCCGTGCGGAATGTCCCACCTCTTGAACAAATTAATGAAGTTCAAGAAGAGGAGGAGTTCGGGTATGGTGATGAAGCCTATGGTTATGATGTTCCTTATCAACCTAGGAGGCAAATGCATTGGGGTCGAAACGTAGATAGGGGTAGAGGCCGAGGTCGAGGGCCACCCATGGGATATGGAGGGAGGAATTCTAGGAGGGAGTATGTTGCTCATGATGACCATTATGGAGGCCAACCGGAGCCTAACTATGGGGTACGTGACAACAACAACAACAACCTCAATAGTGTCAAGCTAAATCTTCCACCCTTCAAGGGAACTTGTGATCCGGAGGCATACATGGAATGGGTACTACTCATGGAGAGGGTGTTTGACACCAATGAGATGACCGAGGAGCGAAAGGGTACATATGCTATTTCTACCTTTGAGGCCTATGCTTCTACTTGGTGGGAGTCTATGAAGAGGTCTAGGAGAAGGATGAATTTGCATTTGAATGTGACTTGGGATGAGTTGAAAGGCCTTATGAACACCAAGTACATAACTCCAAGGTATCGACAAGAGCAACTCAAGAAGCTCTATGATCTAAAACAAGGTGTCAAATCGGTGCATGAGTACTATGATGAGTTTGAGAAGATCCGGATGGCATTGGATATGGATACCGAGTGTGTAGAACAAGCAATGATCCGCTTCAAGAATGGATTGAGCTATGGTATAGCTTCTCAATTGAGGTTGCATACTTATCTTTCACTTCAAGATCTACTTGAAGCCGCCATTGAAGCCGAGAGTTGGCTTAAGGGAGAGAGGTCCAAAAACAACACTCCTACTACTACAAGCAAGCCAAAAGAGTGGAAGACTCCAAGTGCAAACTTTCCAAGTGCAAGTGCTAGCAAAGAAGTGAAGAAGCCTTATGAGAAGACTACACCACATTTGGAAGGTAATTCTAAAACTCGCTTGAGTAATCCTATTTCTACTTCTACTCAATGTTATAAGTGCAAGGGCTTTGGGCATATTGCTAAGGAATGCACTACAAAAAGAACCATGGTTGTGGTTGGTGATTTGGTGTATGAGAAAGAAAGTGAGTCCGAAAATGAGGGAGTAGAGGGTGATGAGGAGGAAGATGATGGGGAGATTGTCATGGGGGAAGATGATGATGCCCGTGCCTTCCTTGTTGTGAGGAGGAGTCTAGGGGCCATGATAGTAGAGGATAGTGAAACCTTGCAAAGGGAAAATCTATTCCATGCTAGGTGCCGGGTCAAAGATGTTGTGTGCTCTATGATCATTGACTCCGGGAGTTGTACTAATGTTGTGAGTCAATCTCTTATATCCCAATTGAAATTGCCTACCGTGAAGCACCCCAAGCCGTATCGATTACAATGGCTTAGTGAATGTGGGGAGTTAAAGGTAGTGGAGCAAGCAATGATCAAGTTCAAAATGGGTAGTTATGTGGATGAACACTTGTTCGACGTGGTGCCCATGCAAGCTTGCCACCTTCTCTTTGGAAGGCCTTGGCAATTTGATCGACAAGCGGTTCATAACGGGCGTGTCAACACTTACACGCTTCAACATGAAGGAAGGAAGTTTGTGTTGAAACCCCTAACTCCCAAGCAAGTGAATGATGACTACAAACTCATGAAGGAGTTGAAGGAAGCGGCTAAAGCCAAGTCACCCATTGTACTTGAACCCGAGGCAAACAACCTCATTGTTGTGCCATTGCATGATGAAAATGAGGGTCACTCCACTTCAAATGAGAGATAAAAGATAGAGAGAAGTGAGGGAGTGACCGGTGACAATCCAAGAGAGGAAAAAGGAGAGGAATTGAGGAGTGATGTGAGCGGATTGTCACCACAAACTACACTTGACCATGAGGTAAAATTGAGAGAGATGAGGGGAGAGGAAGGAAAAATTGAGAGTGAGAACACCCATTGTTCTAACCCTTCTTTATCTTCTATCTCTTCTTGTGAAAGTTCTTGTGTAGGTACATTGAAAGACAAGTCATTGGAGCCTCAATGTGAGCTTCATGAAGGAGGAGTTGCATATGACACTTCAAACCTTGTGAGTGATCAAGGAAGTACTACAAATGTAAGTGTTGCTTCACCTTTTCATGAACCTACTAGCTACTTGTCTTGTGATGACTCAACACTAGTTGGTGTTTTTGATACATCTAGTGAGTATACCACTAGTGAAGAGTCTAGTTGTCAACTTGAGTTTGCATGTGAAACACTAGTTGGGAGGAGCACTATGCCACATCATGATGTGAGCTCATTGTTCATTGAACCCTTCCCTAGTGTAGATTTGATAGTTGACCATGATTGTGACCTTTGCTATGACACACCGCCAACCTTTAACATAGGGAAAGATGAGGTAGTTGACCATTCCCTAATTGATATGCTTCTATTTGGTGGGCCAATGTGTTGTAGTAAGGGTGATTGCTACCTTGAGGAGTCTCTAGAGTGTGAGATGGATCGATTTGTTTTCGAAGACTCCTTGAGTGTGGGTGAAGAACCTAGTCTTGATACCATGCTTGTATTTGACCATGAATTTGAGGTGCATGCTTTTACATTTCCATTGTGTGAAGATAATCTCATTTGTGGTAGCGATTTGTATCGGACTAGGGTGGGTGGTCAAATGGAACCCCCATGGTGTGAAGGGTTTGACCCCTTAGGCAACCCATTGCTTGAAAATGTGGGTGAGGTAGATGGTTCTTTGAGTGACCCTACTATTGCTTGTTTGGGTTATGATGAAGAAGAATCCATCATCAACACCTTCCTTGAGAGCTTGACTTTTGAGGAGGGTTGCCTAATTGATGAAATGGAAGGGGAAGAGGAATCCCTTGGTGTGAGTAAATATGCTCTAAAGAAGGGGAGTGGAGTGCTTGATCCTACTTGTAGGGTGGGCTATTTGACTCACTCCACTCCACATGTTGATCACACCTCGAGAATAGGTTGGTGTGTTGATCTTGAGCTTAAGGTTCAAGGGGATTTTGATAGCTTGAACTTGCGTTTCCCATCTTCCCGTGACCTATTTGCTCATTATCATGTTGAGTGCATGCTTTTAGTGAACCAAGTACTTAATGTTCTCTTTGGAGATTTGCTATTTGTGCTTCTTATTGATGCTTGGTTATACAACAAGAGTGTGTTTTCCACACTTCTTGCACTAACCTACTTTCAAAGTGGGACGTTTGCTTGTTTTTGCTTGTCGTTGCTTGTAGGTTCTAAGCTCCATGCTAAGGCGAGGAAGATCTTGGAAGAAGCCTATGCCAAAGTGACGATCAAGAAGGACAAAGGATGAGGTTCTTGGCCACCCCGAGGAGTTGCTAGAGCCATGAGAGACCAAGCCTTGATTTCGAGGACGAAATCTTCTCAAGAAGGGGAGGATGATACGGGGCGTATTACCTCAAGGCCGCTCACTAGAAGTCAAGCCAAGTTGATTCAAGACACTCATCTCCACTTGACTTGGAAGGACGTGAAGGAGGCTCCAAGAGTAGCTCGAAGATCATGCTTTGGTGTGCCGTGGATGGAGGATTCCCTAGGACACTTGGAGAGGCTCAAGAGGCCCAAAATGAGACACCCCAAGGGGCTCCAGAACAAGGCGGAGCGCCTCCCAGCTGAGGCGGGGCGCCTCCCAAAATCCAGAGAGCAGGAAGTCAGGAGGCGGAACGCCTCAGACAAGAGGCGGAGCGCCTCAGGAAGATCCAGAGAAGTGAAGGCTGCTAGGCGGACCGCCTCCCCACCTGGGCGGACCGCCTCCCCCTGTGACGAGCTGCGGGTTATTTTAATTATTTTGCCTTGAACTTCCAACTTAAGCCCTGCGTGGCCTTATTTGTTTTAACCCACTTTGGGGGTATTTTAGACCTTTTATTATGCCTAAGTGAAGCCTATAAATACTTCACTTAGCCTCTTTGAACCATTAGCTTACCTTTGAATCTTATGAATGATGAATAGAGTTTATCTTTTTTTATGAAGAAACCCTTTCTTGGTTGCTTGAATTCACTAGTGGAACCTAGTTGAGTCTTGAACCGAAAACCTGATCATTCTATTTGCGAGTCCCAGGTGTGGCTCGAGGGTAGTTGCATAGCGTAGGCTCTTTTCGACACCGATACGGGGGTATCACGGAACAAGTTCTCCGTGGTTACCTTGTAGGGAGTTCGGAACGCGTCTCGTTCCTCTTATCTTTACTTTCCGCGTTTTTAATCCGTATCATCTTGGTATCAGAGCAAGGCTCGGGTTTTGTTTCTACAAACCCCCGACCCTTGATTCTTCGTGCCTAGGTTTGTTTCTATCTTAGGTTCTTATTTGTTATTGAAGAAAACACAAAAAAAAAAAAAAAAACATAGGAAAAGTTGAAAAACACAAAAAAAATTTGATCATAGAATCTTGGTTTGTTGGACCCATTGAGTGATTGTTATTGGGGTTTGTTCCTTGTTGTAAACCCGTTCTTTTGGTACCTTAAACACCCGATTTGGAGTTGTATTGCATGAATTGAAAATTTGAAACCCTATGAAAATTTGAAAATTTTGAAACCCTAGCTTTGAAGATGATGATCATGGTGGATTGTTTGTTTTCGATTGGGGATTGATAAAAGTTGTTGGGGTTTGATCTTTGAGACTAATACAACATTGGGGTACCTTTGAATTGCTAAAACAACGTTTGATTAGTTGGATTGTTGGGTGAAAAACCAAGAAAACACGTTGTTGAACTGTGCTGAAGGTTGCAGGAGGCGGAGCGCCTACATTCTGAGGCGGAGCGCCTCAATTCTGTGACCTCTCTGGAATTTGCTGAGGCGGAGCGCCTCACCCTGTAGCTTTACCCAGGGCGGACTGCCCACTATCTGAGGCGGGGCGCCTACTTCCTGAACGTTGGGAATTGGGTAGTTTCTTCTAGGTTCTCGTGTTTTGTTGTTTGCATTGCTTCTAATTAGTACTATTAGAGTATAATCCTACTTGATTAGTACTAATTACTTCAAGCTACTAGGATCATCGTGCCTTAGAACGGAGGCTAGAACTCAAAGAAGACCCGTAGTGCCTTTTGACTCAAGTCCTCACTCAAAGTGCTTAGCGATCCAATCGAGTCCTATTAACTCCACTCACCCCGGAGTGCATTTGGCTCTTGAGTCGAGTGATTAAGTTTAGGTTTACTATTCAACTTTGTGAAACTTTGAGTTCAAGCAAGAGTGAAAAAGCCATCGCCACCAAACGAGTGATCCGAGTGACAACTTGTGAGGGAGCGAGTGAGGTGTTTTGACTAACTCTTGTTTCTTTTCTTTGTAGGTACAATGGCCAACGAGGGTCAAGATTTCATCAAGGATGCCTTGGCTAGCATTCTTGCCAAGATGGATGTCATGACTCAACGGATTGAGTCACTTGAAAAGGGTGCCTCAAGTACCCAAGGTGACCAAGGGACCCCGAGTGTCCCAATCGAAAAGGGGACCCCGAGTGTCCCAATTGAGGCCGGTGAAGTCTCGAGTACTCCTAACTTTACCCCGGAACAAGTAAGCCATGTCGTTGAATTGCTCAACCAACAACGGGTAAGGGAGGACCGAGAGAGAATTGGTCAAACGGGCATTCCCCATATCGTGGGTAATCCCCCAAGAAACATCCCATTACCAAGACCCATCCGAAACGTGCAACCTCTTGAGCAAGTCGATGAAGCTCAAGAAGGGGAGAAAGCCGAATATGGTGATGATATGTTTGGGTTTGATGATCACTTTCAACCGAGACGAGGTATGAATTGGGGTCGCAATGTGGATCGAGGTAGGGGCCGAGGTCGAGGGCCACCTATGGGATATGTTGGAGGGAATGTGAGAAGGGAGTATGGTGTGAATGAAGACCACTATGGGGGCCAACCGGAGCCGTTCCGTGGGGGTCGTGACAACACCAACCTAAATAGTGTGAAGCTTAATCTCCCAACCTTCAAGGGGAATTGTGACCCGAGTGCTTACATTGAATGGGTGCTACAAATGGAAAGATTGTTTGACACAAACGAGATGTCCGATGAGAAGAGAGGCACCTATGCTATTTCATCCTTCGAATCCTATGCGTCGACTTGGTGGGAATCCGTCAAGAGATCAAGGAGAAGGGCGGGAATCCCCGTGAATGTGGGTTGGATTGATTTGAAGGGTCTCATGAGTATCAAGTACATTACTCCTCGATATCGTCAAGAACAACTCAAGAAACTCTATGAGTTGAAGCAAGGTGTCAAGACGGTCCATGAATATTATGATGAGTTTGAAAGAACTCGAATGGCTTTAGATATGGACACCGAAGATGAGGAGCAAGCCGTGATCCATTTCATGAATGGGTTGAGCTATGGTATAGCTTCACAATTGAGATTGCGTGCTTATCTATCACTTCAAGAGGTCCTTGATGCCGCTATTCAAGCCGAGCAATGGCTTGACAAGGAAAAGTCCAACCGTTACAAGAGCAACACTTCTACTTCCATGAACAAACCAAAGGATTGGAAAGCTCCCACAACGAATGCCAAATTCCCAAGTGCAAGTGCTAGCAAGGATGTGAAGAAGCCTTTTGAAAGGTCTACACAACCCGTGGGAGGTAACTCTAGAACTCAATTGAGTAATCCAATCTCTTCTTCTACTCAATGCTTTAAATGTAAGGGTTATGGTCATCTCTCTAAAGATTGCCCCACCCGGAAAACTATGGTTCTTGTTGGTGACTTGGTCTATGAGAAAGATAGTGAGCCCGAGGAGGGAGAAGAAGAGGGAGTAGAGTGTGGTGATGAGGGAGATGATGGGGAGATTACCATGATCGAAGATGATGACTCCCATGCATTCCTTGTTGTGAGGAGGAGTCTAGGAGCCATGTGTGTGGAGGATGTTGAGACCTTACAACGAGAGAACCTTTTTCATTCCAAATACCGAGTCATGGATCTCATTTGCTCTATGATCATTGACTCGGGAAGTTGTGCTAATGTTATTAGCCAAACACTAGTTGCCCAATTGAAAATACATACCTTGAAACACCCAAATCCATATACGCTTCAATGGCTTAGTGAGTGTGGTGAGTTGAGGGTGGTTAAGCAATGTTTGATCAAGTTCAAGATTGGGAACTATGTGGATGAGCACATGTTCGATATCGTGCCTATGCAAGCATGCCACCTACTCTTTGGTAGGCCTTGGCAATTTGACCGACGTGTGGTTCATAATGGTCATGCCAACACCTATACGGTGACGCATGAGGGGAAAAAGTTTGTGCTCCAACCTATGACTCCCAAACAAGTGAGCGATGATTACAAACGGATGCGGGAGTTGAGAGAAGTGGCAAAGGCTAAGTCGGTTGTTGAGACTAGCCCTTTGTCCAAAAACTTGGTGGCAATCCCACCTACTTCTACCGGTGGCATATGTGCCATGATGCAACCGGGTGAGATCCTAAAAGGAAATGATGGCAACAAGCTTCTCATATGCCTAGTGCACAAAGGTATGATCCTAAACTCTAATTGTGATTTTTCTTCTAACCCTTTGCCTAGTGTGTTTGAGAATGTTTTGAAGGATTTTGGTGACATGTTCCCGGATGAGATGCCGGATGGATTACCTCCTTTGAGGGGTATTGAGCATCAAATAGACTTTGTTCCGGGATCCCAAATCCCAAACAAGCCGGCTTATAGGAGCAACCCGGAGGATACAAGGGAGTTGCAAAAGCAAGTTGATGAGTTGCTCACTAAAGGCTTGGTGAGGGAAAGCTTGAGTCCTTGTGCTGTGCCCATGATCCTTGTTCCCAAAAAGGACGGCACTTGGAGAATGTGTGTTGATTGTCGGGCCGTGAACAAAATAACGGTAAAGTACCGTCATCCTATCCCCCGACTTGATGATATGTTAGATGAATTGAGTGGTTCATGTGTGTTTAGCAAAATTGACCTTAGGTCCGGCTACCATCAAATCCGGATGAAACCGGGTGATGAATGGAAAACCGCATTCAAGACCAAGTTTGGTCTCTATGAATGGTTGGTGATGCCCTTTGGGCTCTCCAATGCACCTAGCACTTTCATGAGGCTAATGAACCATGTTCTAAAGCCATTCATCAACAAGTTTGTGGTCATCTATTTTGACGATATATTGATCTATAGCAAATCAATAGATGACCATGTTGAACACCTTAGGCTAGTGCTTGAAAAGTTGAGAGCCGAAAAGCTCTATGCTAATTTTAAAAAGTGTGCCTTTGGTGTTGAGAAGGTAGTCTTTCTTGGGTTTGTTGTGAGTGCCCAAGGAGTGGAGGTGGATGAGTCTAAGGTAGAGGCCATACGTGATTGGCCTACTCCTACCACCATGACTCAAGTGAGGAGCTTTCATGGTCTTGCAAGCTTTTATAGGCGATTTGTGAAAGACTTTAGCTCCATTTCCGCCCCACTCACCGAATTGGTGAAGAAAGACCAACCGTTTGTTTGGGGAGAGCCTCAAGAGAAGGACTTCCATGAATTGAAAAGTAGGTTGAGTACCGCCCCTCTATTGCAATTGTCCGACTTCAGAAAGGCATTTGAGGTTGAATGTGATGCCTCGGGGGTGGGAATTGGTGGTGTTTTAATGCAAGATAGCAAACCCATCGCCTACTTTAGTGAAAAATTGAAAGGGGCCTCCTTGAACTATTCTACATATGACAAGGAGTTGTATGCCCTTGTGAGAGCCCTTGCCCATTGGCAACATTATCTTTGGCCTCGTGAGTTTGTAATCAAGAGTGACCATGAGTCACTCAAGCATTTGAGAGGCCAAGAGAAGCTCAATAAGAGACATGCCAAGTGGGTTGAATTTATTGAGTCCTTTCCCTATGTGATCCAATACAAGAAAGGGAAGGACAATGTTGTGGCGGATGTGCTTTCGAGAAAGTTTGCTCTAGCCACCACCCTAGCCTCCAAGCTCATGGGTTTTGAGAGTATTAAAATGATGTATGCTCATGACCCTAAGCTAAAGAGCATTCATGAAGCTCTTGAAAAGGGGGAAAGGGTAGAGAAATACCAATTGGTTAATGGATATGTCTTTAAGAATGGTAAAGTGTGTGTTCCCGAGTCCTCTTGGAGGGAATTGTTGATTCGTGAAGCTCATAGTGGGGGCTTGATGGGACACTTTAGGAGAAATAAGACCTTGGCCATTCTCATGGAACAATTCCATTGGCCAAAGATGGGGGTCCAAGTTGAAAAGCTTTGCAAAAATTGCCTTGAGTGCAAGCATGCGAAATCTAAAGCTAACCCCCATGGTTTGTATACTCCTCTCCCCGTACCTACTAGTCCATGGTTGGATATTTCAATGGATTTTGTGATGGGATTACCAAGGACTAGGGGGGGCCATGATAGCATTTATGTTGCTGTGGATAGGTTCTCCAAAATGGCTCATTTCATTCCATGCAAGAAATGTGATGACGCACAACATGTGGCAACTTTGTTTATTGAAAATGTTTTGAAGTTGCATGGTGTGCCTCAAACCATAGTGAGTGATAGGGACACTAAGTTCCTAAGTCATTTTTGGAGGTGTTTATGGGGTGCTTTAGGCACCAAGCTCTTGTTCTCCACGTCCCACCACCCCCAAACCGATGGGCAAACGGAAGTGGTAAACCGGACTTTGGGTGCTCTTCTAAGAGCCATGACCCGAGGTAAGGCCGGGACGTGGGCGGATAAACTTCCTCTCATGGAGTTTGCCTACAATCGTACATTGCATGGTTTGATTGGTATGACTCCTTTTGAATGTGTGTATGGTTTTAACCCCTTGATTCCCCTTGATCTAACCCCTTTGCCAAGGGAAATGGTTGTTAATTTTGAAGGGAAAAGCCGAGCAAAGGCTATGGTTGAACTTCATGCTAAAGCCAAGAAGAACTTGGAGGAGGCCTATGCAAAGCTTGCTTCCAAGAAGAACAAGGGAAGGAAGAAGCTTGAGCTTAAAAAGGGAGATTGGGTGTGGGTGCACTTCCGCAAATAAAGGTTTCCAAACCTTAGGAAAGGGAAGTTGGCACCCCGTGGAGATGGTCCTTTTCAAGTGCTTTCCAAGATCAACAACAACGCCTATGTGATTGATCTACCCGGTAAGTACAATGTGTCTAATACTTTTAATGTGACTGACTTGATCCCTTGTGATGTAGGAGATGGTGATGCCGGAGAGGAGGAAGCTTTGGTTTCGAGGACGAAACCTTCCCAAGAAGGGGAGGATGATACGGGGCGTATTACCTCAAGGCCGCTCACTAGAAGTCAAGCCAAGTTGATTCAAGACACTCATCTCCACTTGACTTGGAAGGACGTGGAAGGAGGCTCCGAGAGTAGCTCGAAGATCATGCTTTGGTGTGCCGTGGATGGAGGATTCCCTAGGACACTTGGAGAGGCTCAAGAGGCCCAAAATGAGACACCCCAAGGGGCTCCAGAACAAGGCAGAGCGCCTCCCAGCTGAGGCGGGGCGCCTCCCAAAATCCAGAGAGCAGGAAGTCAGGAGGCGGAGCGCCTCAGACAAGAGGCAGAGCGCCTCAGGAAGATCCAGAGAAGTGAAGGCTGCTAGGCGGACCGCCTCCCCACCTAGGCGGACCGCCTCCCCCTGTGACGAGCTGCGGGTTATTTTAATTATTTTGCCTTGAACTTCCAACTTAAGCCCTGCGTGGCCTTATTTGTTTTAACCCACTTTGGGGGTATTTTAGACCTTTTATTATGCCTAAGTGAAGCCTATAAATACTTCACTTAGCCTCTTTGAACCATTAGCTTACCTTTGAATCTTATGAATGATGAATAGAGTTTATCTCTTTTTATGAAGAAACCCTTTCTTGGTTGCTTGAATTCACTAGTGGAACCTAGTTGAGTCTTGAACCGAAAACCTGATCATTCTATTTGCGAGTCCCAGGTGTGGCTCGAGGGTAGTTGCATAGCGTAGGCTCTTTTCGACACCGATACGGGGGTATCACGGAACAAGTTCTCCGTGGTTACCTTGTAGGGAGTTCGGAACGCGTCTCGTTCCTCTTATCTTTACTTTCCGCGTTTTTAATCCGTATCATCTAGATGATACGTGGTAAAACCCAACGCGGAAAAGTAAAGATAAAAGCGAGACACTACTCGAACTCCCTACAAAGTAACCACGGAGAACTTGTTCCGTGATACCCTCGTATCGGCGTCGAGGAGGACCTACACTATGCAACTACCCTCGAGCCACACCTGGGACTCACAAATAGAATGATCGGGGGTGGTTTGGGGTTCAACTAGAATCCACTAGTAAACTCAAACCGTCTCAAAGGGTTTTCATTCAATGAGAATCCACTCTTGAACATTGTCAATGACAATCAATCATTCATCATAATAGCTAAAACTAAGGAATAATGCTAAGCTATGGAGTATTTATAGGCCTCATTCAAGACATAAGAAAAGGCCTAAAGTACCCTTAAGTAGGTTCTAAAGTCATAAGCCACATAGGGGCATACTAGGAATTACATAGCAACTTAAAGTCAAAACCCGGTCAAACTTGCATAGGGGGAGGCGCCCGCCTCCAAGCCTGAGGCGCTCCGCCCTACACACTGAGGCGCTCCGCCTCCTTGGTCCGCCTCCTCAGATCCAGAGAGCAGGCAGGCATTAGGTGGTCCGCCTCCATTCCTGGGTGGTCCGCCTCTTGCTGAAGCTTCTTCAAACACTCCGAAATGTGTCTCGGATGCTCTTCTTTCCATGGCGTCCCAATGCATGACCTTGAAGTGCTCTTCCTTGGCCTTGGATGGTGCTTTTGGATGGTTGCTCGATTTGCCCCGTATCATGAATCATAAAGACTATTGGTGGATCTGTGGATGTCGACAATAAAGATTATATGTTGGGGTGATTGGAAGTGATCGATGTGTGCGACGTATAGAAATGGTTGTGTAGTGATAAGAGATGGATTAGTAGTAAATAGTCTCCTTACAAAAATCTTCAAGTGAATCACTTAAGACTTTATAAAAGTTTTGAACCAACCGTATATCAAAGCAAGTGTACAATTGTAAATGAAAAATAATATACCTAATAACTTGAGATGCTAATTGTTTAGAATCAAACATTCATTAAGTAACGTAATTTTGATGACTAGCAAGTTTTCGCACAATTTAGTAAGAATCATCCAACAATTATAAATTTATACAAAAGTAGCCAGATTTTAAAATACGCGTGTCTTTGTTGAAGACTAGCCACAATACAAATATCTAAGAATTTGTACAAAACTTTAATTAAAAAATCTAGAATTTAGTTCAAAGTTTTAAATTTTTTTTCGGAGCTTCATATTTTAAGTTCCGGTATTTTTTATTGGGACTTTTGAACGAGCATGTTCAAAGTCCCCAAAGTCCCAAAAGTCCTAGTAAAATTACTAGGACTTCATATATAGTTAGTCCAGTAAAAAATACTGGAATTTTGAAAATTTAGTTAAAAAATTACAATATAAAATACTGAATTGTTAATGTGTTTCTATAACTGGCTAGTCTTCTAAAAAATTTGAAACACTAGTTAGTTTTTATTTGGGAGGTTTACGAAAACACCCATCAAAATATTGACCCATCTCTACCCATACGTTTCATATTTACAAGCTCTACCTATAAATTATTTACATGCTCTACCCATCTAGACCTGTATACTATTATTTATGCAGTATACCTTAAAGGTAGACACCCATAAGGTATAACAAAAGGTATACAGTAATAAATGGGTAGTTTGGTAAATACTTTTAATTTTATGGGTAGTATAATTTTTAATGAGTATGACTTGTAAATACTTTGAATTTCATGGTATATAATGTAAAAAAACCTTTTTATTTAGCACAGACAAACAGGCTACGAGGCCAAATTTTTACACAACAAATAGGGCCTAATCGAGCCCAAAAGATTTGTAAAAATTTCACCCAGCAGCCACTTTTAACACTGGTATTTAGTTTGAGGCCACTATTTTCTTTGGTCTTACACTAGAGGCCACTTTTGGGCCTTTACTAAATAAATGTTGACTTAAGTTCTGATAGTTGACTGAAGTTCAGTCCATACGGCCCCTGGACTGAAGTTACATCTCTTAAGGACTAAACTTTCAGTCCATATGGCCATGGACTGAACTTCAGTCCATGGTGTGGCTATGGACTGAACTTCAGTCCATGGCCATGGACTGAAGTTCTATCTTAAGGACTGGACTGAACTTCAGTCCATATGGTCGTGGATTGAAGTTCAATCTTTAAGGACTGAACTTCAATCCGGCTTCTGGACTGAAGTTCTATCTCTTTAAGTAAAAGTGGCCACAAACTAAATGTTTTGGTATTAGTGGCCTGTGCCCAAAGACCAGTGGCAAAAGTGGCCTTTCGTGCACTTAGCCCTTTTGATTTGTAAAATTTTTGCATGGGGAGCCTATATAAACCGCCTCATTTAAGTTTAGCCGATTTTTAAAAATTATTTAATTTTTGGCCACTATATTGAACTTTAATCTTGAAGGTTTGAGGTTGGAACCTGCCTATGCATTCTGCAAATCTTATGATATGAAGTTGAACTCCAAACCTTCAAAGTTGAAGTTAAGACCCGAAGGTGAAGTTCTAAAAACTAAATAGTTTTTAAACATTTCCTCGTAAATTATTTATTATAAAAATATTTTATACATGTAATTTCACATTTTCTTTTATTTTCCTATTAATGTTAACAAATATAAATGCAAAAATAAGCGTGATTGACACGCATTTTGACTGCATCAATTATTATGGTACCATATAAGCAACGTCAGTGGTCATTCGTTCAGAGTAGAAATGTTACTACTAAAATAGAAAAAACAAGAATAAGGGGGTTGACTTTAAAATTCAGTGCAAGTATAGAGGGTTGCTGGCCTAATAAGAATGACTAGTACTACTTGGTAGAAACAAATATTTTGACCAAAAAGGACAAAATAGAAAAAAGAAAAACAAAGAATGACTTAGCATAACAGGATTGCATTACAAGTTAATTGGCCATTCTTTACGAAAATTACGTGGCGCCAAACCAATCATTGAAGCGCGTACACCACACTTTCCTTCAAATAAAGAAAGTCTCACCTACATTCAAACTACCCAGGATTCTATGCTTACCAAAAGTCTTCTCCCTACAAGATTCTCCAAATCCCTTTTATTTCTATAGTTCCAATACTTTTATTTTTTTAACTTACAACACAGAGAGAGATTAGGGGAGTGAAGAGACATTAAGCAGAATGAAGATGGTGTTAATAAAAGTTGTTCTAGTGGCGGCTATGTTGATGACGGCGGCTGAAGCTTTATGGCTTGAGTTGCCAACATCAGCGACTAAGTGTGTGTCCGAGGAATTGCATCCTAACGTTGTTGCCTTGGTTCATTACGCTGTTATCGGTGACGAGGAGCATGCTGAAGCTAATGTTCTTCCCACTATCTCCCTTTCGGTAAATGCACCAAATCCTCATCACCTAGTATACATTTTTTGTAAAGATTTAGGGATTAGTTTTGCATATGAAACTTGTTTCAGTTTCTACCATGCTTTTATTATTAAAACAAAATTGGTATGATAACTGAAGAAAGAATAGAGGTACTGTATTTAACATATACTGACATGAGTTGTTTTAATGGAGCGACATGAATGGTGAGGACTCAACTTGTTGGAAATTGAGACGTAGTAATTGTTGTCTTAATAATAGAGTACTCAGAAGCAGTTTCATGTGGCAGTAACAGTTTTTTTTCCATCTTGTGTCACGTATCTGCTTTGGTCTATTAGAATGTTAAAACATTTCACGGAAAAACCAGTTTCTGTCACAGTATAACTGTGATCACATTGTCTTTAGAGATCAGTGGGGTGTTCTGCTAGGACTATACCATGTTGCATATCCTGAGAGAATAATCCTATTAATTATTTTCCTCACTACAGGACATCTTCAGATAAAAAAAAAATACTTTCTTACTTAGCCAGGGGAAAAATTGGAGGATTCAATTAAGGATGCAAGGGTTCAAAGTTCAAACTATGGGACTAGTTCTAGGACTTCCTATATGCGAGAGATTAATTGATTGTGAGATCAATTCATGGGGCATATGTATCTGCAAAGGTCCAAATTTAGATAATGTTTAGGTTTTGTAACCACATTTGGAACATTTTCTCGTCAAACTGCACAATCTATTAATGATACACGAATTACTCTTAAACTTCTTGATTTTATAGATGTTGAAATTTAGATTGGCCGTGACAAATATAATTGCAGTTACGATGAGAACATTCTTTTCAGGTGTTATCACCATATGGAAAGAGTCTACACCATCAAGAAAACGTCACTTATGGTCAATTTGGTTTTACAACCAAAGAGGCTGGAAACTACATGGCTTGCTTTCGATTGACTACCCATGCCCCAGGTAGTAAAGGTGTAACTATCGGTATTGATTGGAGAACTGGATTTGCTGCAAAGGATTGGGATTCAATTGCAAAGAAAGAAAAGATAGAAGTAAGTAGTATATCACTATCCTCCGGGTGCTAGCTAGTCTAGGTGCCTCCCATGTAGGAACAGAGTGTATCTACTCTTTCTTTTCAAACTTGTATGCTTTACTCATGTTTTTCCTTGTAGGGCGTTGAACGTGAGTTGATGAAATTGGAAGGGTTGGTGCAAGCCGTCCATGAAAATTTAGTCTACCTAAAAGCCAGGTAATTTTCATGTTTAATTTGCTAAGTTTGTTTTTTTTTCTTCTTTTAACTGGAATTCATTTTTAGTGTCCAAAAGTGTGAGAATTTGAAACATATTATGAAACATCTTAAGACCACGAGTAGAGTAGCACAAAATATCATAAGTTCCTTTGGAAATCTTTAAACAATTAATGTTGTTTTGGTTTATCTTTTAACTCCTTAATTCATACACATGTAACAGAGTCCTAAGTTTTACATGTGGATGCGACTTTCTTAGTATATGTAAAACAAATGTGGGTGAAACTTTTCTCTTCCGTTTTTTTAGAAGGTTTGAGCATATAAAGGAGGCTCAATAGGATGAGTCGTCGGCCTGGAAACAGGTTGAAAAGTAGGCCTGGAGTAGAGGACTTCACAGTTAAAGAACGGTGTCTAGAACTTTAAGTTAACCGCTTGTTGCCTAAAATTGAGAGAAGCCCAGTTCTATGAAATTGAGTAAAAATATTTAAAAAGAACTTCAAGCGATACAATTGGTAGAGAGAAAACGATTTTCAAGTAGAACTTAAGGTAAGTAGCTCGAGACATTGTAACTGTCATGGTATAGCAATGGCTCATGTTATCATGCTATCTATACCAATGGCTTGCAAATTTGGACTACTCCACAGAGAATGTCATGTTGTTTGTTGCCTCTATTTCAGAAGTGCTACATAGTCAGGAAATAGTTGAAATTATTTTGATTTGCTTATTAATTCACTACCAAGCATCCATATTATCCTTAATCAGTTATACAACTTCATAATTAACGTGTTTCTCATGGGTTAAACATGCAGGGAAATAGCAATGAGAGAAGTGAGTGAGAGAACCAATACCAAAGTGGCGTTGTTCAGTATAATGTCCCTTAGTATCTGCGTAATGGCAGCTGCTGTGCAAGTATGGTATCTGAAGCACTTTTTTAGGAAGAAAAAACTCATTTAGTTTTATTTGTATGATAGTTTTTCCTCTTGTGGGGAACCATAGCTCACAGATCAAATATCGACGACAAAATTCTTTGCCTATGTACTATAGGAACATCTTCCATTCTTTTCTCTTGGCTTATATTTTTTCATAATTCTCAAATTGATTGAAGTTGACATCGAAGTTAGCAGTATCAAGAAAAATTTCAACTTCAGTTGATGTGCCATAAGAATAAATCGATTACCAAGTCAATTATCTTGCTTATCATATCAAAAGGTATCTCAAAGACTAGCTTAAATGTGGCTAGGGTGACTGAAAAAGATGCACCAAAGTTATAAACAAAGACGATGTGAAAATAGTGTCCAACTTTTTATTCAAGCTAAAAATTTGATTATCAAACGTTAGATTATTAAAAGAAATTGATAATCATATCTTACATTTTATTCAAGCTAGTGATCACATGAATCAAAAATTTTAAAAAATATGATTGCAAGTAAAATGATAGCTTAATTAGGTTCATAGTTGTTCGAACTTTTGAAGGATTCTTCAGGATATGTTTACCTTTTTCTACCGTATATTTCATTAGATAAATAGTGACACAAATCTTTCTATTGCAATGGAAGATTATTTTTCTTTTTTGACAAAAAGGAAAGAGAAGAAAAATTGGTCTTTAAATAGCTACAAGCATAATATATTCATTACAGTTTTGAAGAATTTCATTAATTGATATGGTAGAAAATATCACGAAATTTTTTCAAATATCGAATACATATATATTTACCATCTTATCCATTCTTTGTGTACATATGTATTGTTAGAAATTGGCTTGGACGGATTACTCATGTAGACTGACCCGACCTAGTCCATGACCCAATTTTTTTTGAAAAAATTACGCCACATAACTGTTGAGAGAAAATAACCATTATTTTTGTCTACCTTTTGTTGTTTCTTTCTTTCCATGACCATTTTTACTTTTTAAAATATATTTTAAATATTTCGGATATATATTTAATATTATGTATATATTTCTTAAATGGATTAGATGTTGATCATTAATTTGAGCCTATATTTTAGGAGTATAAGCTTTCCTTGTTTAATGAAAATAATGCAGTAATTATATTTTTTCTTTGTTTAACTTCTACTCCACACAATTTGATCTTAACATATCTACGTACAATTAGAAATAAAGAACATTTCCTAAATACAATTTTAATATTTACGCAATTATATTTAATGTATATTTACATTATTTTACTTATATATACTTAACTTATATTTAAATATACTTTAATATTATTAGTAGACTAAAATATTATTAATATTTAATGTGTGTTTATATAATTTCATTCAATATTATAAAATGTATTTGAGATATAAATTATGCATATAGATATCATTATTTGTATATATTAATGTATTCAAATATTTTTTTATATTTTTATTATTTAATATATATATTTGCGTAATTTTCACATATATACTTAACATATATCCAAATATATTTTAAAAAAAATTAATATAGTTGAGATTAAATTATTTATATATAGAGATCAGTCAAATATATATTTTGGATGTTTAATCGGGGTAGAATAGAATTCTTAAGTTTATAAGACTTTATTTTTTAGGCTAAAATCGTGCATTCCATCTTTAGTACAAATCAATTTAAGGATTGACTGATTTCATTTATTTAAGGCATTAAATTTTCACAAATATTAGTATTAATCTTTAAAGTTTATCTTTATTTCGTAAGTTAATAATTACCAAATGTTAATATTAATATTAAAGATTTCCTTTATTTGTATTTGTATTATGGTTAGGGAAAGTTGTGGACATTAAAAAGTAAATATTTATTTATGAACGGATATATATGTAAACAACCCATTTTTTTTAGTAATTAGTTAACTTTATTACCAAGTAAACGTTTAAGCTCAACAATCTAACCCAAGCTGGACATTTCCCAGTCTCAGGCTAGCTACAATACTACTTCTACCAACTACCATTTCTACTATAGCTAAACTTACACTGGATAAGAATTAAGATTTTGCAATTTCCTCAGCTAACCTACTCATTGTAGCTCCTCTAAAGAAAATTTTCTGGATTATTTGTAGCACTAAGCTCCTTGGATCTCGTTTCGTCCCATGATGCAGCACCATATTTCTTTCTTGCCATACTATGTGGACGCACCCTTCTAGGAACATTCTGTATATACTCGCAGCTTCAGATTTTTCTTTAGCTTGCGAGGTTGCCCAGGCTATCTCCTCTTTCCAACTTCCTGGCATTCTGTTGATCCCCTGCCATGCAAGCAACTTGCTCCAGATGTATGATGTTTCTCTGTATTTGAAGAACAAGTGAGAGCTAGTTTCAGCTTGGTCTCCACATAGCACATAGTCTTCATTTTCTATGATCCCCCATTTATGCAGCCTATCTTTAGTTGGTAACCTATTCTGAATAGCCATGAACATGTTGAATGTCCACTTTGGCAATCCTTGGTTATGGCACAGTGATTTCCTCCATGACACTTTGGGAAAAGGCCTCTCAACTTGATGTACATTCGTTTGATAAAGAAAACTTGCATTTGCTGAAGAGCTGCCATAGTGAGACCAGCCACTTCCACGTACTTAGTTGCTTTCAACACCTTCTGAATTATCCAGGAGGCTTGTCCAGAGATCATCTCCCATACACACCTCGCCTTGCCATAGTAGATGTGTACTCATTGCACCCACAACTTATCTTTTTTCTTACAAAGATTCCACAGCAATTTGCACACAACTACCTTGTTCCAGGTGGCTATATCAGTGGTATTTAGCCCACCTGCCGACTTAGGCAAACATAGTTTCTCCCAGGCAATGGGTGCCTTCTTTGTACTCTCAGATCCTCCTGTCCACAAAAATGTTCTACGAGTAGCTTCAATAGCATGGACAACCTTCTTTGGCAACACAAAGATTTGGGCACACAAAGAGTCCATGGCCCAATTAAAAGAGATAAACTCAGAGGAAGTTGTAAGAGAGTAAAACTACCTCTATGAACTGGATTAATTGGTAAGTTTTTTTTTTTGTCAACGTGAAAATTTCAGTTTCTTCTATATATAAAAGATATAACCATGTCTTCACTTCCATGTATGTGATATTGAGAGAAAGTTACAAATCAAAAAACACAGGGAATTTGACTCTTAGTTTGTAGAAGATATTACTTTGTTTCCTTGTGATTCAAGGTCAGACTTGGTGCAAGTTTTTTTGGTGTTGAATTCAATAATCTTCTGCTGCATTAATTCGTTATTAGGTACGCAAATTTCGTTCATGTTACAGAATTTAATTTCTAACATGTATTAATTAATCGTACCAGATGTCATAACATTCAATGTCATTCTAGTACAAATTTTGGAAATTATTCAGTTATAGAGATTGTAATTAAAATCCCACAAATCTTTTTGCCATTTAAAGAATTATACTGCTATTGATCTTATAATATCTTTTAGTTATTACCATTGCCCTTCCTTCATCAATTCAGAGTTATCAATCATCAATACACTACGATGTCCCTCTCTGCATTGGACCAGCAACTCATCATGCAAAGTGATCCATTCACGGTATTTTTTTTTTAAAAAAAAACCTAAATTCTGTTGTCAGTTTCTTGAGAAGAATGGGCCAAAAGACCCTTTCAAGTCTTTAATTAATAAAAGGGGACGCGCGTGGAGCGTTGAATAACGCGCGCGTTTAACATTAAACCATGGGCCAGATTAGAAACAACAAAACTTGCGGGGGTTGATTAAAAACTTTTTGGACTGAATTAGCAATCCCAAAAAACTTTTAATCAAAGGTGGGAAAATGAACCGAACGGACTGAGTGCAATGATTTAAAACATCGAACCCCAAAAATCTTCTCTTACACACTTCACAGTTCTCAAGTTCGTCTCTTCTACAGTATTCTACGCAGTTTTCTAAACATCATCGTCGCCGACCATATACATTTCTCCAGTAACATATAAAGGTAAATTTTGAACAATATTGATGTTTTTCAAGTGAATCGGGGTTTTTCTTTTGCTATTTTGCTATTTTTCTATTTTGAAAAAATTATGATTTTTATGCCTTTTTACAGTACTGGAAGAAAGTTCTTGTGAAAATCTTTGTTTTTGTTGATTTTTTCGTCAAATAGTGCTATGTTCTTGTACAAATAGTGAAGTTTTCGCATATTTATGTTATATTACCATGTTAAGAGCATACTCCTTTGAAGAGTGAAACATCGTGAGACAGTGTTCTAAACGTCTGATACGATGTTTGAAGTTGGTGATACATTTTAGATGATTTTTGTTAAAATAAATTAGGGTTTATAAAATAAATATGCTAAAGGTTGAAAAAATATTGTACGCATACTCCTTCGTAGAGTCAAACATCGTGAGACAGTGTTCTAAACGTGTGATTGGATGTTTGAAGTTGGTGATGCATTTTAGATGATTTTTGTTAAAATAAATTAGGATTTTATAAAATAAATATGCTAAAGGTTGAAAAAAATATTGTATATATAGTCAAGATTTTGCATGTTTATGTTTGTGCGTGCATGTTTAAAGTTCTGGAATATCTGAGACGGTGCTCCGACTGTGCGAGAGGATGATGACTCTACTTGAACTAGGGTTTGATAATATGTATATTATGTTTCACACACCCATATTTCATGCTTGTACATCTTTAATTGATGAATATACTTGTGATTTGCAGCTACAATGGCTTATACGCGGGGAATTAAGAGGAATGAGACTACTCCTCCTAGTAAACAGCTTCCTTGGAAGAGGAGAATAATATTGGAGGACGAAGAGGAGGGGTCCCTAGACTATGATGTAAATGTTGGGCCACAACTGCCGGACGATGGTAATCTATCAGAAGAAATAGAAGCGCTGTGTGGTGATGATGACTGGGGTGAAGATGGAAACAAAAAAGAGAGCCTTTTAAATATTGCAGAAGAAGAGGAGGTGGGAAGGCTGGTAAATAATCTTGCAGGAGAATTTGAAGGAGTTGCAAATGTTGAAGAAGTAGATGATGTACAAGAAGTTATAGAGGTTGTAGATGTTCAAGTTGGTGAAGGAGGTAGGAATGGTAGGGAAGAAGAAGAGGGTGAGAGATGCGAAGGAGACGTGGGAGCTGATTCTGCAGAGCCACCTAGAGAGGTATAGTTGTTGTCAAGAACATACATAAAGTTGTTCTTCACTTTACAGTAGAATGTTCAATATTTTTTTATGTGATTTGAGAACACTCGCGTGCATGATCAGATCAACCTTAACTATGTTCAAAGTATTTTCTTGTAGTTCCTTGGAACATCACAAGGGATGTTTCATGCATCTGATATTATGTTCTTACTACCGTGGTGATTCCTTAAACTAATAATATTTGGCTATTTCACTTATATTTTTAGGGTATTTTCACCATGTTATGATAGTATGTCTAAGAGGTTATAAGCAAAATTGTTAATATTTGGTGCTAATTGAGTTGTTTGGTGTTGTAGGACTTGAACATGGTGAATTGAGCGGAAAAAGTGCTATTTTTTGGAGTTACAAATGAAGATGTTGAAGAGTTCAAGTAATCCGCGTGCCACGCGAGTGACACGGGAAGAAATAGAGTCTTTGGTTAAGAATTGATTAAAAATTTCAGCGCATTTAGGCCAAATACGCGAGCACCACGCGAGCTGAATTGCCTGCAGAAATTTGGTCCGCGTGGCACAAGGCTGATGAGCGAAAAAATAAGGCTATTTTAGTACTTTTGCTCAGTTTATTACAGGGTATAAAAGCTTCTTTTGCATCCATTATGAAAAATACACTGGAGAAGAAGCAAAAAGGAGGCTAGAGCTTTGGAGACTTCAAGAACACGAGTTTTTCTAAATTCTTCCCTACTTTTTGTAATTTATTCATTCATGAATTATTTTGATATGACTATCATGAACATGAGTGGCTAAATCACCCATTCTAGGGTTGATTGAACCACTCCAATACTTATGTGCTATGAATATTTGTTTTGATGAATGAAACTTGTAAATTCTTCCTATCTAAGTATTTATGTTTTGATTGCTATTGATTGGAAGGGCCGCCAATTGATTGTTCTCATTATTCGTGTGTGTCTAGGGATAGATTCATAGGTTTGGGTTAAGCACTTAGCAATATTTCAATCTAAAACCAAGGTATTACTTAGATTGTCAATAAGGTGATATGTGACCATTGACCCTGATTGTGAACAATACTTGTAGTCCTATCTATCTTCATTAGTTAATTGGAAAATTAATTAGTGAAAGTTGCAGTTATTACACGGAAGTGAATAGTTGTGAATTTGGAGCAAGTGTTCAATAGGAAGAACCAAGTTGAATTCGTTAACTCATTATTCTAATCCATAGGTAGGAGTTGGGTAGATCAATCCTAGGCTTTACATCCTTAAATCAATTTTATTCTCTATTAATTGTTGTTTACTATTTATTAATTTTTATTACTTAGTTGTTACTACACAATCAACCTTAAATCAAACACCCTTAGAAGTTAGTTGATAGGTAAATTAGTTAGGAAAACAACTAGATTTCGAGTGTTCCCTGTGGGATTCGACCTCGGGACTTTAAGTACCGAGCTATATTTGCTGCGACCGCTTAGTCCCCTTTATAGGGCGTAGTTGGGCGTGATCAAATTTTGGCGCCGTTGCCGGGGAACACAGTGTTATTTTAGTTGTTAAAATAACTAGTTCTATTTCTCAATTGACTTCACTTTTGTCATCTTGAGTTAACTCTTTGGAATTTGTGTGTTTCAGGTGTATGCGTAAAACAAGATCTCAGTCTGCAGAGTTGAAACCGTTTGACCCAGAGATTGAGAGAACATTCCACGCCTTAAAAAGGGCGAATACTGTTGGCAATACATTTCGAAAATCAGAAACCAAAGATATTGAGATGGCTGAAGATTTGACACTTAATGCTTTTGCCCAGCCTGTGGCTGGAAACTTGGCTTCTGCTATTCGGCTTCCGGAATTTGAAGCTGAAAGTTTTTACATCACCCAAACTATGGTCAGTCTGTTGTCCAATGCTGGACTTTTTGCGGGTAAATTGACTGATGATCCTCAAAAGCATTTGAAAAAGTTCATGAGGGTGTGTGAAACTCAGAAGCATGCTCGAGTTCCGGCTGAGGTCGTGCGATTGATGTTATTCCCGTTTTCTTTGACGGGTGATGCTAGTGACTGGTTTGATTCTTTGCCAGTCAATTCTATCACTTCGTGTGATGAGTTGGTGATCAAGTTCATGAAGAAATTTTTCCCACCAAACAAAACTGCGAAGTTGGTTGATGAAATACTCATGTTCAGGCAGACCCCGCTCGAGACTCTGCCAGAAGCTTGGGAAAGGTTCAAGAGCTGCTTGCGAAAGTGTCCCCATCATGGAATTCCTAATCAGATGTTGGGGCAAAGAATTTACATGGGCATGAGTGATCAAATCAAGGGCAATTTAGATGCAGCTGCTGGAGGAGCATTCTTGAGTAAAACATTTACTGAAGCAAAAGCTCTCCTCGATACCATGGCTCAAAATTCAGGCTGGTTGACTAGAGATGCATCTGCTGGTTCAGGCCTAAAGGTTTTGGCTGCTGGAATTGATAATGGGGTTGAAGAGCAAATGTCAAGGCTGCAGACTACGCTGGATGTGGCTTTGAAACAATTTAATGAAAACATGCTGAAACCTGTTAACCAAGTGGACACACCTGATCCTGGTAATTTTGCTGACTCTGATTTATTGGGTTATACTGAAGATGCCAATTTTCTGAATTATGGGCAGAGGCAGCAATACAATCAGCAGGCTCCAGTTAGGCAGGTACAACAACCAGCTCCATACAACACTGTCAGATAGCAGGGACAACAAGTTCCTTACCAGAGACAAGCAGCTTATAATAACCAGCAGGCAGTATTACATACACAGCAAGCTAATGATATAGCTGACATTAAGAGTATGGTGCAGTCCATGGTGGGAGTACACAAGAAGCTGCAAGATCAAGTTACAGCCCATGACACTGCCATTAAGGGAATAGAGACATAGTTGGGACAACTAGCCATTGCTCTGAACAATAGACCTCAGGGTACCTTGCCCGGAGACACAAAGGTAAATCCAAAGGATGCAAATCCTAACCAAGTGATGGCAGTCAGCTTGAGGAATGGTAGAGATTTAGACAAAGAGCAAGAATTGGCTAAGGAAGAGGTGCCCAGTGTGCCAAAAGCTAACCCTATGGATGTTCCAGCTGAAGTTGGTGACAAGGATGAAGCTGAAAAAGAGATTAAACCTGACCCTGTGATTAAGCCAACTGAAAAGGTAAATGAAGAGGTAAGATTAAAGCGTAAGACCCCACCTCCCCCTTACTCCCAAAGGCTCGTAAAACAGCAAAAAGAGAGCCAGTACAAGAAATTCATTGATATGCTTAAACAATTACATGTTAACATTCCTTTACTTGAAGCAATTAGAGATGTACCTGGTTATGCTAAAATGCTGAAAGATCTTTTGTCTAGAAAGTTTGATTTTCAGGATTTGGCTACGGTCACTCTGACTCACACTTGCAGTGTTGTGGTGACTAAGCCTGTGGCGCAAAAGCTGGCAGATCCAGATAGTTTTACTATACCTTGCACGATTGGTAAGCACACATTTGCTAGAGCCTTACTTGATTTAGGAGCTAGTATAAATTTGATGCCTCTATCTATCTATAAAAAGCTTGGTATTGGCAGAGCTAGACCCACCTCTATGAGTCTTCAGCTAGCTGATAGGAGTGTTAAGAGACCTGCAGGGATTTTAGATGATGTTCTAGTGCAAGTAGATAAATTTGTGTTCCCTGCAGACTTTGTAATTCTTGATTGTGCAGTTGATGAGGATACCCCTATCATTTTAGGGAGGCCTTTCCTTGCTACAGGAAAGGCTATTATAGATTGTGAGGCCGGTGAGATGAAGATGAGGTTAAATGACGAGGATGTGACCTTTAGTGTTCAAAAATCTATGAGGAGACCTAGTGAATTTGCTAATTGTTCCATGGCTAATGTCTTAGAGGTAGACGAATTTGAGGATGATGAGTCTTACTATCCTACTGACCCACTAGAAGCTTGTATTATGAATATGGGCATCCCTGATGGCGAGGAATAGGATGAGACTATATTGGCCTTAGAAGGGCGCGGGTTTTGGCATAGAGAACCACGATTTGAGTCACTTGATTTGGCTAATAGGATAGCGCCACCCGCAAAACCATCTATAGAGGAGCCCCCTCAGTTGGAGCTCAAACCATTGCCCGAGCACCTGAAATATGTTTTCCTGGGACCTAACTCTACTTTGCATGTTATTATCTCATCTAGTTTGTCAGGTATGCAGGTAGAAAGGTTAATGCAGGTATTGAAAGAGTGCAAGCAGGCAATTGGATGGACTATTGCTGACATCAAGGGAATAAGCCCAGCTTTTTGCATGCACAAGATCCTGTTGGAGGAGGGTGCTAAACCTATAATAGAGCATCAAAGAAGGCTAGTCCCAAACATGAAAGAGGTAGTCAAGAAGGAAATAATAAAGTGGCTGGATGCAGGTATTATCTTTGCAATTTCTGATAGTCAATGGGTAAGTCCAGTCCAGTGTGTGCCAAAGAAAGGTGGAATGACTGTGGTTAAAAATGAGAACAATGATCTAATCCGCACTAGAACTGTAACTGGCTGGCGAATTTGTATGGATTATAGGAAGTTGAATAAAGCTACTAGGAAAGATCACTTCCCCCTTCCCTTTATTGATCAGATGCTTGACAGATTGGCAGGGAGGTCCCATTTTTGCTTTTTAGATGGTTACTCGGGGTATAACCAAATTCACATTGCCCCTGAGGACCAAGAGAAAACTACCTTCACATGTCCCTATGGCACCTTTGCTTTTCGAAGGATGCCCTTTGGTCTATGTAATGCGCCTGCCACCTTCCAAAGGTGTATGATGGCTATCTTTACGGACATGGTAGATGATATTATAGAAGTATTTATAGATGACTTCTCTGTGGTAGGTAACTCTTTTGATGAATGTCTGACTAATCTTGAGAGAGTGTTGAAAAGGTGTATTGAAACTAATCTTGTACTTAACTGGGAGAAGTGCCATTTTATGGTACAAAGGGGGATAGTCTTAGGGCACCAAGTGTCAAGTAGAGGGATTGAGGTTGATAAAGCCAAAGTAGAGGTAATTAAGGAGCTGCCTGAACCCTCCTCGGTGAGGGCGATTCGTAGCTTTTTAGGCCATGCTGGCTTCTATAGGAGGTTCATTAAGGACTTCTCTAAAATTTCCCATCCCTTGTGTAAATTGCTTGAAAAGGATCACCCCTTTGTTTTTTCTGATGAGTGCAGGTTAGCTTTCAAGGAGCTAAAGGAGAGGTTGGTGTCAGCACCGATCATTGTAGCACCTAATTGGGAGGATCCCTTTGAGTTGATGTGTGACGCAAGTGACTATGTTGTGGGTGCCGTGCTTGGGCAAAGAAAAGATAAAATAATGCACCCCGTCTACTATGCCAGTCGCACACTGAATGGAGCACAATTGAATTACACCACTACTGAGAAGGGGATGCTAGCTGTAGTATTCGCCTTTGACAAGTTCCGTTCTTACCTACTTGGTTCGAAGGTGGTGGTGTATACAGACCATGGTGCAATCCGGTACTTGGTGGAGAAAAAGGACTCTAAGCCCCATTTGATACGGTGGGTGTTGCTGCTACAAGAGTTTGATCTGGAGATCCGTGATCGTAAAGGTACTGAGAACCAGGTTGTAGACCATTTGTCTAGACTTGAAGGAGCTGAGAAGCGAGTTGAGGAAGGTGAGATTTGGGAAAACTTTCCAGATGAACAATTGTTGGCCACTACATTAGAAGAAATTCCATGGTACACTGATATTGCAAATTATCTGGTGAGTGAAATAATTCCTCATGATTTTGACTCGGCGAAAAAGAAAAGGTTCTTGTATGAATGTAGATCTTATTTTTGGGATGAACCTTATTTGTTTAAAATATGTGTTGATAACATGATCCGGAGATGTGTCCCCGAGATAGAGCAATCTTCCATTTTGCAGGCATGTCATTCTTCACCTTATGGAGGACATTTTGGAGGGACCCGGACAGCTGCTAAGGTATTGGAAGCGGGCTTCTTTTGGCCTACTTTGTTCAAGGATGCTAACATTTGGGTCCGGGCTTGTGATAAGTGCCAGAGGACTGGCAATATCTCTCGTCATCATGAGATGCCTATGAAACCAATCTTGGAGGTTGAGGTATTTGACGTGTGGGGGATAGATTTCATGGGTCCATTTGTTAGTTCCTATGGGAACAAGTACATACTTGTAGCAGTAGATTACGTCTCCAAGTGGGTCGAGGCTGTTGCTCTCCCCACTAATGATGCTAAGGGAGTTACTCAGTTCCTTAAAAGGAACATCTTCTCTAGATTTGGTACTCCTCGGGCTATCATTAGTGATGGAGAAAGTCATTTTTGCAACCAAGTGTTCAAGAGGTTACTGGAAAAATATGGTGTTCATCATAAAGTTACCACACCTTACCACCCGTAGACCAGCGGGCAAGTTGAGGTCTCAAATAGGGAGATTAAAAATGTGCTTCAAAAGGCTGTAAATGCTACCAGGACTGATTGGGCAAGGAAGCTGGATGACGCCTTATGGGCTTATAGGACTGCTTATAAGACACCTATAGGGATGACTCCCTACAAGATGGTGTTCGGGAAGGCATGTCACTTGCCTGTAGAGTTAGAGCATAGAGCTTTGTGGGCTCTTAGGAGAGTAAATTTGAATTATGAATCTGCAGCTTCTGGCAGGATCAATGAGCTGCATGAACTTGAGGAGAGACGCTTTAACGCTTATGAGAGTGCGAGACTGTACAAGGAGAGAATGAAAAACTTGCATGACAAGAGGATAATAGATAGGAGCTTTGAGCCGGGTGAACAGGTATTGCTTTTATAATTCTAGACTTCGTTTGTTCCCTGGTAAACTTAAGTCGAGGTGGTCTGGACCATTTAAAGTTGTGCAAGTGGCACCTCATGGAGCTGCGGAAGTAGATACCGAGGATGGGTCAAGACGATTTAAGGTAAATGGGCAAAGGTTGAAAAGTTACTATGGAATGGAAGAAGAGATCAAGGTGATCTCTGTCTGGTACTTTTACGAGTGATTGAAGCTTGCATAATGTCGTGCCACGACTTTAAATAAGGCGCTTCTCGGGAGGCAACCCGTGTTTGTAATTGTAAACAAAAGAAAATAAAAAAATAAAAAAAATACAAAAAGAGTCGTGCCACGACATTAAATAAGGCGCTGCGTGGGAGGCAACCCACGATTTTAGTTAATATTTATTGTTTTACTAATTTTTATTTTAATTGTAGGGTATTAATGTTTGATCGAGTTTTGTAGGATTCATTGACAGATGCAAAATTTTTTTGGAACATGCGAAGGTGATTCAAGATGAGCAAGCTGAATAATGGCATGAAACGAGGTAAGTAATTGGGAGAATCTTGTGGCACGCTAGTACCACGCGGGATATTTAGCCTGAGGAACATTTAAGTCTCGTGCCACGAGATTAGCACGAGCAATTTTTTGTGCCAGAGCAAAAAAAAAAATTCAGCGCATGGAGGCTCACAAACGAGGCCACCACGCGAATTTTACAAGGCCAGGTAAGCAATTTTCAAATTTAAAAAAAAATAATAATCATAAAACGACGTACAACTTCAATAGGACCAAAAATAGGACCCAAGTTATTATATTTCCATGTTATGAAGTAAACCAAATTAAGAACAAAATAGGACCAAGTTATCACTTCCCATGTTCAAAAGCACTGTCCCCTTCCCTCCTTCAGTTAAACTGCATCGTCCCCTTCCCCATAACCCTTTCCCCGTCACCCCATCCACCACAGGAGAAGCTGCCGCTGCAGGCAGCCACCATAGCCGGACTCCAACGCTCAGGTAAGCTTCTCTCTCTCCTCCTTTCACTGTTTTCGTCTTCTCTCTCTCTCTTCAACCCTAGTTCTAATCCCAAGCCCATCCCGTCACCCGCCCCGTTCCAGTCAACACCTTCCCCCAGTTCGCGTCACCCCCAACCCGTTCCAGTCATCCCCTCCCCCCTGTAGCGTCACCCCCACCCCGTTCCAGTCACCCCCAGTTCCTGTCATCCCCTCCCCTCTGTAGCGTCACCCCCACCCCCGTCCAGTCACCCTAACCCCTTCCCGTCACCCCTCCGCCTTAATACATCCCCTCTGATTAGTATAGAGTTCTATGGATTACTATAAATTAGTATAAATTAATATAGAGTAGTATAAAGTAATATACATTATTATAGCGTAATATAGATTACTATAAATTAGTATAGAGTAATATAGATTACTATCAATTAGTATGGAGTAAATATAGATTAAGATAGAATCATATAGAGTAATATAAAGTAGTATAGAGTAATATAGATTAATATAGATTAGTATAGCGTAGTATCGTGTGATATGGAGTAATATAGATTAGTATAGAGTAAGATTGTCCATGTGGGATCACGAATAAAATATGTACTAGTTGTTAAACAAATGTAGCATCCTCCAATAAGATTTGATATAGCTTATCTTGATTTGAATTAAAGCAGGGAAGTCTGAGTACCTGTCCATCTTTGTGTTATTGGAATGATATTTGATGGCACTTGTGCGTATTTGAAGTTGTGCAAGTCGTTAGTTGATTCAAAGGATCTTTGTTGCGGGGTTTCCTATTATACATTGCTCTTTATGTGTTGCTAAGCTGAATTTTTAAATTTTTGGCCTATTCTGTCTTATTAATGGGTTGTTTGCTCTTTGATTGTAGGATTCCAAATGGGACGTGTCAGAAAGAATACTGGGCAGGAGAAGGACATTGATTTCGAGCAACAACTTGCAGCCAAGCGGCGTAAGACAGTTTCGCACACTGTTTGGCGTGATGATCGAGCCAAAGAAGATTACAAAGAGATTTGTGGTAAAACATTTCTGAGTGAATCACCTATTGATACTGAGATGTGTAGGAGAAAGTTTCCAGATGTGTTGGAGGAAATTCAGAGGAGACAGTGGGATGTGTTGCTCACTGGGTTTGGCAAAGCCATCATATCTTGGGTTCGTGAGCTGCTGGCAAATTGGAGGATGGATGTTGGTACTGTGAAAAATGTTCGTAGCAAAATGGTTGACATATCTCCTGCTAAGCTGAATGAGTTCTTGGGGCTCCCATAGGTTGATGGAGCTGCACTTCAGGCTATTGAGAATGCACCAGATCTTGATGATATCCGACGTGTGCTATGTGATGATAATCCGAAGGCAAAGTGGAAGGCAAGTTCAGGGTCTCCACACAACACCTTGGCTTTCAAATATTTTTCTAAGAGAGCAAGAGTGTATCTGAGATTTGTTTGCTTGCGTTTGATCCCCTGTGAGCACATGACAGACATACGATTTGAGAGGGTTATTGCCACCTATGCATTGATGAAGAAAAATTATATTAATGTGGGATATTTGATGTTTCGAGAGTTGCAGCGCACTCGAGAGAATATGCAGTGGCGCCTGTTCTTTCCTAACTCTTTGACCAAATATATGCGATCATTGAAGGTAGTGGTTGATGCCGGAGATGAAAAGAAAGTAGAAAACCCAAAGAGAGTCGATATCACAAATGTCAAGAGCCCGGACGAAGATAGAGTGGAGAAGTTATCTTATGAGCGACGCTTGGATAGAATTGAGCGGATGCTACTTCGCCGATGGCGCGCTACAGAGCTTGATATGAAGATGAAGGGCGTGGATCTCACTCCTCTTATGACTGAGTTGCCCTATACTGCTGATGAGCGCTTGCTAGTTGGCTTTCCGCCTGAGGCTGAGCTACCTGCTGCTTCTACCATGGTTGCACCATCTCAGGTAGTTTCTACTCCTTCTTTTTCTACCCCTGTGGATGCTCCGAGCGCTGCTGCCACATCTGCTGGTGGGCCTGCTGATACTGCAGTAGCTGCTGTGACTACTGCTGATGTTGTTCCCGGTGCACGTCCTGCTGCGAGCGCCAGCTGTTCGACTACTGCTGCTTGACAGGGAGTACCACCACCCTACTTGTTAAATATGTTGTTGTTATAGTGCAGTGAGGACACTGTTTAATCTTATGTGTGGGGTGGGAGTTTATTGTGTGGTACTTGTTGATTTTAGGATGTTTTCGTACTTTCTTGTCACTTGACAGTTTTTGATTTATTTCTTGCTTTCTAGTTTTGTTGGGTCTGTAATATCCTATATATTCATGGCCTGTAATAGAATAGTATTATAAATATTTAGTAGTTCATTAATATTAAAGTTAATTTTTAGTTTAGTTAATTCTTAGTTTATCAATTATCTCTTTGGGTTTTCTTAGCCTTGGTTCTTTCCGATTGAGTTATTATGCTGAACCAGGCAGTCTGTAGGTTAGATAATAAATAAATAAATAAAAAAACCTAGGAGCTCAGAAGAAGGAAAAATGGAGAGTAGGCAGAAAAAGAGAGAAGTGAGGGAGTCGAAAGGCAGCTTTTAGTTAGAACTACCTATATATTTTTTTTAACTTCCTTTTTGAGTTCATAGTGGGGTATTGCAAGGTGAAACTGAATTGATCTTTGAGTTCCATGTACAGTGTGTGGTGAGGTTATTTTTATACTTCTCATTGTTTCATGTTAAGTCTAGAACTTGCCCTGCTTGTTGTTTGAGGCGAAATCCTAGGTAGTCTTGATCTTAAGAATGAAAGTTGGCCTTCATTGGCCCGCCAGTTCCCAAATTCGCCTACCTAATGAATATATTCCGTTGAGTCCCAATTTGAGCCTATTGACCTTTTCTTTGGCAACTTGAAATACAAGCCTTATCTATTTTCTATTTTCCTCTTTTGTTACCCATCTTCCCCTTAACTACTTTAGGTTGTGTGTTTAGAAAGATTGTGGGTTATTAACAAGAGTTGTTGTGTATCTGGGAGGAAAGTTGCAAAAGAATGAAGGAATGAAATACTTGATATTCTCTTCGTATAAAAAAAAAGAAAAAAAAATGAAGGATGGGGGCAATGTTCCTATGCTCGGTTAAGGGTGATAAAAGCCTCGAGTATGAACACGCCAAAGGCACCCTAGGGAGGATGATGTATCTCATTGAACTCTTAGGGCCCCAATCATCCAAGTGTTATGAAAATCATAAAAAAAAAAAAAAAAAGAAAGAAAAAAAAGAAGAAGAAGAGAATGAGTTAATGAATAAACGAGGAGAAAAGGGAAAATTAGTAGTGAGTGACGTTTAAAGTGTTGAGGGGAAGGATTAGTCACTATATACCCAAAAGTGTACCACACCTTACCCCAAGCCAACATTACAAGCTATGAAAAGCCCTACTTGACTTTTGATTGAGACTCCTACATTAGTGGATAACGACAAAATTGGCAAGCCTATGGTACTTTTCTGTGGGACATGAGAAATTTCTTTCTGAGTGTGAGAGTATTTGATATTTGATATGCCACAATGTCTCTGGAAATCATATGTTGTGTGTTTGGTGGCATCTTCTTTCTGTGAGGTACATTGGAACTTGAATGGTCTATAGGTTTCTACTTTCAATACTTGACTATGACCAAAAGAAAGGGTGTTTGAATTTTATGGGTGAGTTTTGCTAAGCTGTTGTCGCGAGTCCTTATCTAATCTTGATGTCTTGCCCGCTTTCTGCGTGTTCTTCTTCTTTGCTCGAGGACGAGCAAAAGTCTAAGTGTGGGGTTGTGATATTTGGCTATTTCACTTATATTTTAAGGGTATTTTCACCATGTTATGATAGTATGTCTAAGATGTTATAAGCAAAATTGTTAATATTTGGTGCTAATTGAGTTGTTTGGTGTTGTAGGACTTGAACATGGTGAATTGAGCGGAAAAGTGCTATTTTTTGGAGTTACAAATGAAGATGTTGAAGAGTTCAAGTAATCTGCGTGCCACGCGAGTGACACGGGAAGAAATAGAGTCTTTGCTTAAGAATTGATTAAAAATTTCAGCGCATTTAGGCCAAATACGCGAGCACCACGCGAGCTGAATTGCCTGCAGAAATTTGGTCCGCGTGGCACGCGGGTGCCACGCGCAGGACAAGGCTGATGGGCAAAACAATAAGGCTATTTTAGTACTTTTGCTCAGTTTATTACAGGGTATAAAAGCTTCTTTTGCCTCCATTATGAAAAATATACTGGAGAAGAAGCAAAAAGGAGGCTAGAGCTTTGGAGACTTCAAGAACACGAGTTTTTCTAAATTCTTCCCTACTTTTTGTAATTTATTCATTCATGAATTATTTTGATATGACTATCATGAACATGAGTGGCTAAATCACCCATTCTAGGGTTGATTGAACCACTCCAATACTTATGTGCTATGAATATTTGTTTTGATGAATGAAACTTGTGAATTCTTCCTATCTAAGTATTTATGTTTTGATTGCTATTGATTGGAAGGGCCGCCAATTGATTGTTCCCATTATTCGTGTGTGTCTAGGGATAGATTCATAGGTTTGGGTTAAACACTTAGCAATATTTCAATCTAAAACCAAGGTATTACTTAGATTGTCAATAAGGTGATATGTGACCATTGACCCTGATTGTGAACAATACTTGTAGTCCTATCTATCTTCATTAGTTAATTAGAAAATTAATTAGTGAAAGTTGCAGTTATTACACGGAAGTGAATAGTTGTGAATTTGGAGCAAGTGTTCAATAGGAAGAACCAAGTTGAATTCGTTAACTCATTATTTTAATCCATAGGTAGGAGTTGGGTAGATCAATCCTAGGCTTTACATCCTTAAATCAATTTTATTCTCTATTAATTGTTGTTTACTATTTATTAATTTTTATTACTTAGTTGTTACTACACAATCAACCTTAAATCAAACACCCTTAGAAGTTAGTTGATAGGTAAATTAGTTAGGAAAACAACTAGATTTCGAGTGTTCCCTGTGGGATTCGACCTCGGGACTTTTAGTACCGAGCTATATTTGCTGCGACCGCTTAGTCCCTTTTATAGGGCGTAGTTGGGCGTGATCAACTAACAAATTTCAAAACATTGTGCAGCCTGAGTACGTGCAGCCTGAGTACGTTACCAGTGTCATTCCACCAATGGTGCTGAAGACTTACTTGGATGATCATGAGCATTTTCAATCCAAGATAACTGTCCGCTCGTCGCTTATTGGACGAATGCGTGAGTTCAGAATTGTGCTGCGTACAAGTGGTTTGTATGATAAGTTCAAAAACAGTATCTTTGGCCATTTCTTGGACTTGCCGGATGAGCCATCGTTTTCAACTAGGTTGGTGCACAATATTCTGCTAAGAAGAGTTTTGTGCAATAAATAAAAAGAAGCTTGGTTCAATTTCAATGGAGTGCCTGTTCGTTTTGGCCTCCAAGAGTTTGCTTTGATGACAAAGCTGAGATGCCAAGCCTATCCAAGTGTCCAATGGGAGGCTGCGATGAAAGAGAGGGGCAGGGAGATGTGGGAGTATATTTCAACGGCATGGGAGAATGGGAAAGCAAGGGCAGTTACTGCTCCCCGGTTGCTGAGTTTGATAGAAAATGAGGAAGTTCCTGAACGGTACAAGTTTGGGCTTGCCATGGCTTGATTTGTTCACTCAATATTGTGCGCCAAGGACAAAAAAGCTGGTATTGAGGAATTACTGGTCTGCCTTGCATATCTTCCAAATGAATTTGCCAAGTATCCTTGGGGGCGGAAGAGCTTCGAGCTGACCATTGAGTACCTGACGAAGCCCATGGCTGATCGTGCAGCTAGCAAGGCTAAGGACGGGCCAAACTACAATCTTTATGAGTTTCCTTGGGCATTTTTGGGTTGGGTATTTGAAGCAATACCTGCGCTTCGTCCCAGGGATTTTCCCAAGGAGAGGACCATGCCAAGGATGCACAGGTGGATCACTGAAAAGAATGAAAGAGACTCCCGAAGGCTGTTTGAGAATGTTGCAAAGCCTGTAAGTACCTACAATTTTCTAAATGTTGGAACATCTGCAATGTCGTTATAATCATTTCTGTTAATGTTAAGAACGTCTTTTCAGATGTTCGATCACGACAGATATGATGTTTCATTTTTACTGGTGTTAAATGTCGAACAGTAATAATGATGTTCTGAACACTCTTTGTGATGTTAAGGTTTATTTCTCTTATACATTGTATTCTTAACAAATATTTATGGTATGTAGGTGGTGCACCCTTTCATTGACCCTATCGATGCAGAGAGGGAAGATGATACCTTTCAGAATATTGAGCCGTTTGTTGATGGGGGCGATGAGGTAATTGATCAGCTTGTTGTGATGTTGGAGGGGGCTAGCTCGATCGTTGGTGGTGATCGAATGACAGTTTTTAGGAATTGCCCCAGGACCCCTCCAAGAGAGGTAATTGATGAAGGAAAGGTTGGTGAAGAATTTGTTAGTGGAGGTGTTGGTAGATGTGAAACACAAGTTGGTGATGAGATTGGTGGTAGGGCTGGTCGTTTTACTGGTGGTCTTTTTAGTGGCAGGGGTTTGTTCGAAGTTGGAGAAAGCTCTAGGAGGAGAGAACATGAGAATGTGCAGCCTAGTGTCTGCAGTTGCAAGTGTCACGTCTGCCTTCAATGGCGATAGGGACTGGATCAGAAGCTTGATGCGATCCAGCTGTCCCTTGCTAATTTAGTAGCGTCGTCGTCAAAGAAGGAGAAGCAGCAGCAGCGACCAAAGAGGCATATTTTGTTGTCCAGGATGCTCCAGGCAAAGAAGAACAAAGGAAAGAAGAAAATGACTGCTGCCAGAATGGCAAGGTTAGTAAAACATCCAATTAGAATCGATGAACATAAAAGGGACGTTCTTCTATTAAATCTAGAGATTTTTCAAACATTTTTTTTTTTTTTGGAAATTTAGAGAGAGAGCTCAAGTCAGGCTCACTCGACATTCACAAGAAAGCTGCATTTGACGCTTTCTTGGAGGAGAAGAAGGAACAAAAGACTGCCTTCCTGTGTCACGAGTTTAATTACTTGGATTTTCTGGACTTCCTGGACGTGAAAGAGTGGATGTGGGATAGTGTAAGTGCATCTCTTTACTTCTATTGTTGTGTTAGTGTTTGGTTTTTATCGAAGAACGAACATTTGTTTATCCGTTCGGAACCTGATGGTCCTATGTTCGTTGAACATTCGACTGGCTGGTCCAAACATAAAATAGTATGTGTCGGGCATAGTTTTATCCACAACTTCTAATTTGTTTTATTCTGCAATTTATGGATGAGTACTCGGCCTTGATGCCTGTGAGGCATAAGGCTTACCCCCGGCATTATGATAGCTCTGATCTTATCCTCGATCTTTCATTCCTGACCAACTTGTGCGTACGATACGATGCGGCTGAAGAGGAAGCAAAGGGGTTTGATGTCGGCCTTGAAAAATACCTAGCAGAATATAAGTTTGAGGATACATTCCTTGATTATGCCAGAGGTAAGTCTCCATATCTGGGTGGAAGGAAGTGGGAGGTAAGTCTACATTCCTTGATTATGCCAGAATATATGTTACATGCGTCTTTTATTTAGAGGAGGCAAGGATCGATGTCTACGACTACAACATTGGGTTGTACAATGAAGATCGCTTTGATTCAATAATGGGGCCAATAATGTACATGTTCCCAATATACATCCGGCAGTCGGGGAAATTCAACCACCTCCCTCCTGAAATCTAATCTATGGAAATGTGGTCGTACGAGCGCATCCAAGGCCTTCTAAGGAATTTGACTGGTACTGCATGTGGAGCGTATGCCATCATGTTCCTCGAACATTTGTTGTCCAACACCCCGATGGAATATCTGTGTGACAATGTGATTGAAGACTGTCTAGTTAAATTTGTTGTGGACATATTCCATGGCAAATTAGTCCCTTAATATGGGTTGTAAAATTTGGATAATTATGTTTTTGTTTTTTATGGGTATAATATGTGGATGATTACCCAGTTTTTGATGTGTATATATGGAAAATGATGACTATTGTTTTGCATTACACTGAACATCGAGTTTACATTATTAGAACATCTGTATTATGATAAGATTGACTTAAAAATATTAAAAATTATAGACTATTGGAACAGTATTAGTTATTTTCGGAACATTATGTTGTACGTTCAAATAGTTTTTAACTTAATGGATATTTGATGTTCAATAACTAGTAAATAGAGAAAAAACAACGGATGTTCTGAACATTAAAGTTACGTTATACATTGATAATCAAGAACCAGGCAAAAACATTCTTGATCGTTCAAAGATTCAGCGCTTTACAAAAGTATGCTAATTATATTAGCATTTAAGACATTACTTAACAAACAGTCATATTAACATCCTGGTCAAAATATGTGTTTTCACTTCAATGCGATGCAGTCCCTTCTTGTTTCAAGGTTGCTATCTGGAGCATGATCTTTATCCTCTTTATTTCTTTCAACATCTTTTTGACGTCCCTATTGTAGTATTCGAAGAATTCCTCAAATTTGAACTTCCAACCCCAAACTTCAGCACGAAGTTGTTCCAAAATATCATTTGCACGTTCTTGTCGTTCTGCAGAAGTGTTTCGACTTTTTCTTCCTCCTATTAGCTTGGCTGATCCTCTTCCCGTTTTTCCTTCTTTTTGCTTGGCTGATCCTCTTCCCTTTCTTCCTTCTTTTTGCATGGCTGACCCTCTTCCCGTTTTTCCTTCGTTTTGCTTGGCTTTACTTCTTCCCGTTCTTCCTTCGTTTTGCTTGGCTGACCCTCTTCCCATTCTTCCTTCTTTTTGCTTGGCTTCACCTCTTCCTTCTTGTTTCAAGGTTGCTCCCTTTGTCATTTCCGGTACTCTTGACGTGGATGCTCTTGTATTTGTTGCTCCTGTTCTTGCAGTAGTAGCAACTATTGAGGAGGAAGGTTGGCGAACCATTTTTATTTTTTTATTTTTGGCTGAAGATTATAGGTTGTAGTGGTATAGAGTTTTTTGAATTTGCATGGTTTGATCGAGTATTTATAGGAGAAAAATAGGTAACCGACTTAAGTGTGTTTTATACAAACACTAGCCGTTATGTATTTTTTTTTTAAATTTTTGAAGTGACGCATTCGTTGCTTTGCTTCAGATTTGAATTGAAAGGGATAGCTGTTAAGTGTATAATGATGAGTAGTTTAAAAAATACTAATAGTCTACTGGAAGGGTATAAATAATTTTCAAACATGAAGATCAATTTGAATTATAAACGTCAAAAACCAATAGACTAATGGAACGCCTATATGATGATTCGTATTGCCATGAAGATGTTCTGACTTCAGCGGGAAGGATTAGGAACCTCTGGTCAAAAATAAAACACGTGTACTAACCCCAACCATTCAATGTGAATAGGCGCCTCTTTAAATCATCACATATGCAGGCTAATGGAACGACTATATGATGATTCGTATTGCCATGAAGATGTTCTGACTTCCGCGGGAAGGATTAGGAACCCCTGGTCAAAATTAAAACACGTGTACTAACCCCAACCATTCAATGTGAATAGGCGCCTTTTTAAATCATCACATATGCAGCCGAAAAGGCACCAAACCTGGTTTCTATAAATGTTAAATGTCTGCACAACAACAACAAAAACAACAAGGCGAAACAAAAACAATGCCTCGCAGAGTAAGGCACCCAAGAGCACCAGAACATGATAGTAGAGTTCCAAGTACTAGTAGGTTCACTGAAATCGATCATGTCCGTGAAGATATCGCAGATCTGACCTCAGATGTTGATCAGTTTGCAGTATATATAGGAAATGTGGAGGATCAAGTGGAGCGATTAAGAATTAGGTTCGATGAATTCCGTGAGGATATGAATCTTATTAAGCGTATGCTTCGTGGTATTCAAGCTGAACTCGAGATTGACCCCCAAAACTACCCTTCACCGCCACGGGCTCCAGCGGAACACATGAGAAATGAATAACTAACCTCCTTGCAAGTCTAGTCATTTAAGAAGAATTTCTAATTGTCTTGAATGTCGTGTTTTGAAGTGTTGTCCTTTAATTTTCAGTACAATGTAGCATGTTTTGAATATTTATGAATGTTGTTTTTCATTACACTGAACATCCCGTTTGCAGTATTAGAACATCCGTATGATGATCAATTTAAATTATATACTACAAAAATAATATGAATTTTATGCCATCGATAAATGCTCGAAACATCAACTAAAACGTTCAAATTTATAGATCTTAGTAGTACTCGATGAACAGCGATTGGTATCAAATAAACCTAGCTACAATGAAACAAAAAAAAACTGCCCAAGACAATAAGAAATACATCTTCCACCGTTGCAATTTAGCCTTTAACTTACTGATCTTCAATAAATTTGTAGTATTACAAGCCCCTAATTTGTCAACTTCCTTCAGCAAATTGGCCATTTCTTCACAAACTTCATCAAGTGAAATTTTCAACTTGTTTAAAACTAATGTAGTAGGCTGGGGATACTCCTCGTCATACCATTCCCAAAATCCACAGTTGCTAATACCCTTGCGGGGACACTTGCAAAATTTTCGTCCAGCATTCGACCGCGTGTCCGCCGTGAATTGTATTGCAGGTAAGCCACACCAACATCGACGATTTTGAGAGGAGCTGCGAGAACAAGTTGATCCTTGAGACATAGTTGAGTTAATAAGAAGACGAGGTAGAGGGGGTAGGGATAACTAAAATTTCAATAATGGGGTAAAAAGACCTAATTAATAGAATGGTTGGGGTTATTCCACGTGTTATAAGGTAATAATAGAACGGTTGGATTAATGTAAGTTGTGTGGAGCAGATCGCTCCACGTATTTAAAACGGGTTGCTCAACTTTTCTTAGCACATAAAATTCCAACGATTGATGCAAAACATCTAATCTATGTCACGAACATGGGTTAGTATGTTCAGTTCAAATAGGTGCCTATTTTAATATGTAGTGTTCCAACCTTTAATATGATTGTAATAAGAAACTATATAGCATGAAAAGATTAATAAGTCTTTATATTTAAGGTTAAATCATCATTATATAGATTATCCATTAGTTAGAACAACATCTAATGAAATACTCAATAACTTAGTAAGTGTTTCATTTGATATAACTAAGTAATCGCCTTCAATAGATATAAATGAGTATACTCTAGTAGAAATTTTATGAGTAAACACTTCCAATAGACATACTATTGATGTAGTCACCTTAAATACACATAATATTGAGTAATCTCTTTGAATATACATAAAATTCCAACGATTGATGCCAAAACATCTAATCTACGTCACGAACATGGGTTAGTATGTTCAGTTCAAATAGGTGCCTATTTTAATGTGTAGTGTTCCAACCTTTAATATGATTGTAATAAGAAACTATATAACATGAAAAGATTAATAAGTCTTTATGTTTAAGGTTAAATCATCATTATATAGATTATCCATTAGTTAGAACAACATCTAATGAAATACTCAATAACTTAGTAAGTGTTTCATTTGATATAACTAAGTAATCGCCTTCAATAGATATAAATGAGTATACTCTAGTAGAACTTTTATGAGTAAACACTTCCAATAGACATACTATTGATGTAGTCACCTTAAATACACATAATATTGAGTATTACAATCAATACTTGTATGATTTGAAGTCTTAGTTGTTGTAGATAAATGAAGAATGTCTGTAATTGAGCTACACATAGATTGTAAGATCAACAAATAGATTACTAATGTGTCTATCTAGTGATATAACGTCCAATCTATGCTACACTTCGTTATAATACGCTTCTTAATGTTTAAAATTGTTAATTGATCTAGAATCAAACCCTACACTCCTTATCCAAACAACTTAGTGTTTACATTTTAGTATAATTAACGACATATATTTTGGTTTACTTACACATAGCATGTTTTGTAATCTTAATAAACTACTAAATCATTATTTATGCATTTTAAATGATCCTTATATTAGTATTTATCAACTAATCCTCAACGGTGCAAAAACAACATCAGTATGAAGATCCAGAACAGACGTACCACGTTCGAGAACGTTCCCTACAAGGTTCAGAACATGAGAATGAATGTTCTCTAAGTGTTAAAATTTTTTGCGGTGTTTGGGGTTAGGGTTAGGTTTTGGGGTTCAGGGTTATGGTTAGGGTTCAAACATCATTTATTATGTTCTGAACGTGAAAAAAGTACCTTTTATTTTGAGCAACCGCGTTTCATTTTAAATGAACTACCTAATTGATTATTATGTTTGGCACGTCTAGAAGAACGTTCTAATATCTCAAAAAAGAAATGTACCCCCGCCCCGGGCTCTATTTTATACAGAAAAGGGATGCGCGTGGATTTCGGAACAAAAAAAAAACGGTGGGGCCTTAATGGCAATTATGACAATTAAAAAATGCGGCTGATCAGTCTTATCAATTCCATCATTTCAAACATCGAACACCCGTGCCTTTCTTCTCTTACACACTTCTCAAGTCTTCTTCTCGAGTCTTCTATTTCGTCGCCGACCATATACATTTCTCCGGTAACATCTAAAGGTAAATTTTGAACAATATTGATGTTTTTCAAGTGAATCGGGGTTTTTCTTTTGCTATTTTGCTATTTTGAAAAAACTAGGGTTTTTACGCCTTTTTACTGTACTGGAAGAAAGTTCTTGTGAAAATCTTTGTTTTTGTTGAGTTTTTCGTCAAATAGTGTTGTGTTGTTGTACAAATAGTGAGGCTTTTGCTTGTTTGTGTTAATAACGATTTTAAGGCCAAACTCCTTCTGCTATGTCAAACATCTTCATACAGTGCTCTGAACTTTTGTTAGGATGTTTCAACTTGCTGATGCATTTTAGATGGGTGTTGTTAAAATATATGCTAGCATGTTTACGTTAATAACGATGTCAAACATCTTCATACGATGCTTGGAACGTGTGTTAGAATGTTTCAAGTTGCTGATGAAGCTTAGGCGTTCACTTATGTAGTGGAAGTATTATCAACTTAACACATAATCTAATAACTTTCATTCATACTTAAGGAAACAAAATACATATAAAAAAGTACTTGACATAATGCAAAAGTACTAGTACTATATATAATGCTTAAATAAAAGTTTTAGTTGTCATCATCATTGGGAGAATTTGGAGGAGTCGCAAACTGCTCCGGATTCATCCCTTGGTGGATAAGGAGTCCCAGAAACATTCTTTCAATACGCTCCAAGCGCTGAACTAACACTTGCCTTATGCTCCATACATCAGCAGATAAGCGGTCCGCAGCATGGTTGATTGCAGTAATGTCAGTTTGAATACCGGCAATATCCCAGGCGATGTTTCCATAATATTCGTTATGGTCAGGTTCGGCTAGGGCATAGTGGCCATTAGCGACAACTTCGTTTTGGTTATTTTTCATTTGTGTTTGTTGTCTATGAAGAAATTTTGATAATTCAAGTAGGAGGATAATTGTGTGTATGGAGGAACAAGAAAATGTATGTATTTATAGATGAATTTAACATAAAAAACACCAAAAGGCGTGATGTGAACATTGAAAAGACGTTCACTACTCTCTAGGTGATGTATCTGAATTAATTAATGGCTTTTTTCGTATGCCAGCTTAGAGGGATGCTTTCACACCTTTTAATTGCACAAGGCAACCCTTCGCTTGAATCAACATGACTATTGCATTACACTGAACAACCCGTTTGCAGTATTAGAACATCTGTATGATGATCAGTTTGAATTATATACTACAAAAATAATAGGAATTTGGAACGCCATTGATAAATGCTCGAAACATTAAGTTAAACGTTCAAATATAAAAATATATAAAATTGTCAAGATAAAAAATCAAAAAGCAATACTTTGAGTTTGGGAGGATTGTCCACTATCCACTCGTTTCGGGCAAGTAGTTCTTTTGTGGCCTGACCTTTTGCAGATGCTACATTTATTTCTCCTACTTGAAAATACTTCACCAACTGATGGTATCCGCTTTTTCCTTCGTCTGCCCTTACCCACGTAGATGAAAGGAGGCAATATTTGTCTCTCAAGCAGCTCAGGAGGAACATTCCAAAATTCTTCCGGTGGAACAGCATTGATCGGTTCTGCATAGGCAAGCATATATGACTCTAACTTGTAATATGCAGAAGTGAAGTCATAGACGCACGCTCCATAGTCTTCTGGACGCAGCATTCTGATAGCTGCCATAGCATGTTTACAGGGTATTAAGTCAATTTGATACTCTCTGCACGTACAAGTTCTGTTGAGTAAATCGACTTCTGCTCCCTGGCCTGGACTGATGATGGTGAAACCATACGTACCTTTTTGACTAATTGCGAGCTTACCCCTTCCTCCTGGTTGAATCTTATTTTTCCTTCAATTGAAGGGACACATATGGTTGAAACCTCGAGGAACTCCGTAGCTCTCACATAGAATTTTTCGCCAAATGTACGATTGATGTGATTTAATAGGGCAACAATAGGATATTCTCTTTCATCCCTCAACATTGCATTTGTGGACTCAGCAATGTTCGATGTCATCACTGCAAATCTGAAATTGTAACAAACAAACAAATACATTAATGCTAAATACGTCTAATGCAAGTGCGAACATTAAGCATGCGATCAGAACATCAATAATTACGTCATACACATTATTGGTACTATTTTGAACGTCAATTGGAATGTTCTCGGCTTAATTGCCATGTAAACATAGAACATTCCAACGCAACGTTCAGAACATTTGGTAAGAATGTTCATACTCGTGTACCTGTGCCCAGGGAAAAAGCATCTGCTCCATCTATGGAACCCCACGTCATCTTGAAGATATCTGGCAACCCTTGGATCGTTGTCTTCAATTTGCTTAAAGTGCGTTCTGAAATCCTCCACACGATATGCATCTGCTACCAAGTAATAGGACCCCAGGTGGTCTCCAAATTGAAACTTTGTACGGATATTTTCAGCAAGGTGCCTCGTGCAAACTCCGTACTGAGCTTGGAAAAACTACTTGGCAACTGATTTTGCTATGCTTTTATGCCTGTCTGAAATGACGCTCAACTCATCATTGTATTGGGCTATGTCAACCAGTTGTTCGAAAAAAAAATCATAAGAAGGATCACATTCTTTGTCCACAACGCAGAATGCAACAGGGAATATGTGCTTCTCTGCATCCTGGGCAACGGCAGACAACAACACACCGCCGTACTTGCCTGACAAATGAGTCCCATCAAAAGCAAGGACTTTCCTCATATACAGAAAACCCCTAATCCAAGATCCGTAAGATATAAAAAAATACTTAAACCTCCCACAACTATCAAGCTTCAAAGCTGTCTTGCTTCCAATATTTTGGGACCTTACCATATAACTGTATGCCTCTAAAATTTCATAACTGTGTTCATGTGTCCCTCTTGCTATTGCCTTTGCAATCTCACATCCCTTCAAACTTTTCCAATAACTAATGTTGCATCCCAATTCTCTGTTAAATGCAACTCTGATGTCTTTTGGTGTTATTCCTTTCCCCTCAGTGTACCTATCTTTCATATATTCACCAGCAACATCAGCTGTGGCATGTGTATGGTGGCTTTGCAGGTGCTGCACACCGCACGTGTGCTTGCCATTGTAGATTGTAATATAAAATGTATCACTACTATGATACCTCAATGTTCGAAGCCACCACTTGCAATTTGCATCAACACATCTAGCGTAAAACAACTTTTTTGTATTCTTCACAGCTTTGAAAGAAAAAGGCTTCCTCACTGCAGCAAGCCTCAACTTCACCACTAATTCTCGCTTGTTCTTGAAAGTCATACCCTTTACAAAACCTGTGCCGTCTTTTCCAAAAAAATCGTTGCGACTGCTCTGTGATGGTGCTATTTCTGAAGGATTACCAACTACTTCTCCACCTTCTTCACTTTCTTCGTCTGCCTCTCCACCTTGTTTTAATTCATCTTCATCCATCTCAACATGCATATCTTATTCATTTGAACTTGAAATTCCTTCAGGCCTTGGAATCACACTAACCCTTAGTGTTGGCCTAGCCCCAGCTGGGTCTACATCAGCCATATAAAGCTGAACATCATCATCAGTCCTAATTTTAGATGGAGCAGTCTTTTGCTTTGCGGCAACACTTAGCATATATGAAATGCAAAGATCCCTAGGATCATCACTTACCCCCCAACTGCGTATGATTTTGTTGACAAGTTCATCATATGTAACATTCCTACTCACAAGGATATGTCTTGTCTCTTTCACCTTAGGAATCCAAGCATAGCATTTCGAACGCTCAACCCATTCACCGAGAAAATCAACTCCTAGTAGTATGTTGTCCCCCATTTACTTTAACGATATCTGCAAGGTAGAATAAACATTCATCAAATGTGGTCCAGGTAGCAAAGGATATTGGAACATCGAAAAACAGATCCGAACATGCCCAAGGATGTTTAAGATTACAAGCATACCGATGTGAAACATCGATACATCAGTTCCGACCATCTACAAAAATGTTCCAACATTATGAATAGCATTTACTGAACATGCTGTAAGATTATTCGGGCAACCAAAATTATGTTCCGTAACTCTGACTAGCACAATAGGAACATCAAAAGGATTATCCTGAGCATCTAATACAATGTTCCATAATTGTGACTACGTTGTACGAGTATTTGTAGAACAATCTTTGTAATGTTGCAATCGTTACGGTAAGATGTTTCAAAACAGCAACATACTGTTTAAAAGGATTTTTACAAAAATTAGAATAGTAGAGATTAGCAAGACGGAGATTTACACTTACAGGAGATATGAGACTTGTCAAGCTTTGCAGTTTGAAGTAATGCCCAACGTTATTCAAACAATTTCAACGACAAGCTTTCCAATTTCAAGTAAAGCAAACCAATTAAAAGTAATGCTAACCAGAAATTGTTATTCAAAGAATTGCAGCGTATTTTCCCCAAATTATTTTTTCAATTAGAGTCAATAATACCTAATTAACCGAAAAGGATTTAGATCTGACAATATTTTCCGTTTGGGAGAGTTGGAATGCAAGAATAACAGCGAAAACGAATGGAGATTGAACAAAGCAGCTATAGTGTTTTCAGGTCGCGAGGGAGAAGAGAAGAGAGGAGAGAGAGAGAGAGAGAGAGAGAGAGAGAGAGAGAAAGGAGGGAATAAACGGAGGGAAAATATTTCCCTAATTTGGCAAATTTTATTTTTTATATACGTGAGGACCAAAGTGTAAGAAATGAAACTTTGGGGTGAAGGGGAGTGGAGGAAAGTTATGTTTAAGAGAATTAATTAGGTGTCCCTTCTACTATATTAATTAAGACTTTGTCCCTTTTACCTATTTTCATTCTTGAGTGTCCCTTTTGACCAAATGTCCCCAGTTTCTTTCACTTTTCTACGTTGAATTTTTGGGAAAAGGCACAAATACCCCCCTTGAACTTAAGTTAAAGTTGCAGTTACACACCTAACCTTTGCAAGTGTCATATTACCCCTTGAACTATTTCAAAGTGGAATAAGTTCCACCCTTGACGCTGACATGGCAGCTGGTGTGTACTACACTCTCCCAAAGAGCGTGAATAACTCCAACTAATGTAGGTAAAATTTTACTATTTTACTTCTTTTTCTCTTTTGCTGCTACTAATTAAAACTTGGGGGCCACATCAGAGTTCTCTCCCATGAACTATGGAGAATCCCAAAAGTTGTACTCCATTTATGCTCTCCAAATGACTCCAATTGGACTTTGTTGAAGGGAGTAGTAATTAACTGTTGATCATCTAAATCAACATTCCCTATTTTATTTTAACATAATTAGCTTATCTCCAGTTTGCTTTTGTAAATTTTGGTTTGCCGGCGACTTTCTCTTTCTTTTTCAACCATCTCCATTTCAGAATTCCATTTTTTTAACATTACATTTTGACCGAGATATAGATATGGTAGATTCTTGACAAAGTCATGACCTTTAAACATGCTTTTAACACCAGATCACTCCCACTTCGAAAACTCTGACAAAGGTGGATGCTTCTCGGCATTAAAATGAAGTGTTAACAAAGTTTGTTCAAGATTGAGTTGATTAATTAAATAATTCTAGTTAAAGATTCAAACTTCTTTTAGTTTTCTGAAATGGTTTTGACTCAAATCAACACAACTACCCAATGGTGTCTCGAGAAGAAAATTGCATTTCCGGCCATTTCATTTCACCATCGCCACGGCATAAACAAGTTCATTGCAGCAATAAGATATAGTAACACGGTACAAGAAAAGAGAAGGAAAATTTCTTGTTTTTTTGGTTTTGCACGTTAATGAGAGACCCGTTAATGAAAAGAAAGAAATCAGCGGATGCAAAAAGATGAAAAAGAAGAAAGAGAAGGCAAAAGAAATAGACTAAGGAAACAGTAAAAGATATAGACACGGAAACGAATAAGAAAAAGATGGAAAAAGTTTTTTCTAATAAATACACATTGCAGCGCGTGCATGAAACTCTCTGCAAAAAATCGGGTTATCTAGTTTTAGGGTGGTACTTATTTCACTTTGTAAAGGTTAAGGGAGGTGATAGGACCTTCCTTAAGTTTAGGTGTATAACTGCAACTTTGACTGAAGTTCAGGGGTAGTTAAGCCTTTTCCCTTGATTTTTCCTTTCAATGTATTTCTAGTTTGTTAAAACACAGTCTCATTTTCTTATCTTTACTCTAATCCTTTAACGGAGTTTTTAAAAAACCGTGGCCAAAGTTTTTAAAAATGTCTATAGTATTTTAAGTTGCACTTTCTTTTTTTTTCATGTAATACAATGCTCTTACCTTATGTTTGGATGGTTGTTACTCATAGTTTCATAATGTATCGTATCGTATCGTACTGTATCGTATTGTATAGTGTTGTATAATATTTGGATATACTGTATTGTTTACCGTGGTTTAATAAGTGAATATAAGGTAAAGTGTAAAATGAGAATATTAAATAATAAGTAAGGGCATGAAGGGAAAGAAAAAAAAGTAACGACGCAATCCCACCAAATCGGCCGTTACATAAAGTGATAGTTTTCATGGTTACATAACCCGGTTAACGATATAATACAATAGTAATTAGAGTAACGATCAAAATAAACCTAGTATTCGTAGTAACAATACAATATCATACAATGGGTTACAGCCATCCAAACAAGCTGTTAAATTTTGATAGTATACCTGTTTGTATTTGTTTCTCTATGGCTTCTTCTGCACCGTTTGCATCTCATTCTTTGTTAATATAATAACCAGTAGTTCCACTTTCTACTCTTAAAGGAAACAACTGTTCTAGGTATGAGATTGAAGAAACTGTTAATGATATTTTGCAAATCCAAATGTTCTCAACGACTTAATGACTTGATTGGGACATATAAATAGGATTCAACTTGCCTTTAATACTTTTTAGTAGGTTATAGTAATTAGAAGAAGGTAACAATATTACTTAAAAAAGTTATTGTATATACTTAACTTTAAAATTATTTGATAGTGTAAAAAGTTTTTTGCACTGAACTTTTTTTTAACTACTGCTGCTGCTGCTGTTCCTACTGCTGCTGCTGCTCCTGCTCCTGCTACTGCTGCTGCTACTGCTGCTGCTGCTGCTGCCGCCGCCGCTGCTGCTGCTGCCGCCGCTGCTGCTGCTGCCTTCACTGCTGCTGCTGCTGCTGCTGGTGGTGGTGCTGCTGCTCCTACTACTACTGCTGCTAGCAACTGCTACTGCTGCTGCTGCTAGTAGAAAGTAGAGATACATCATTTATGTATTGGCCAAAATCAGTCCTGACACCTGTTGCCACTTGTCCGATGACATGGTGGGCAAGGAGTAAATTTCAGAGGCAATGCATCATTAGCTCAGCTTGCCCGATGGATCGATTATGATCGAGTTTATCCGATCAATCTCTAGTCGGACCTTTAGACTCCGAAGAAGAAGCAACCGGCCACTTGAGTAGATAAGCTTGATGCTCTAATTGATTCTGCTATTTTTGAGGAGAAGCTTTATCACGTCTAAACGACATTACTTATCTGCTAAGAGACATGGGGAAGATAGAATTCAACTAGTCTAAGGACTCTAAGCCTATAAATACTTCCCTTTTCCCTCATTTGTACCCCCTTGGACTCTATTGTAACACCATATATTATTACTTATTCGTCTTGCTATTCACGTTGATGTACTCAGAAATTCTCTTGGAAGCTAATTTACTCAATTCCCTTGGAGATTACTCGGCTCATATCAATAAGAATATTCTTTCTTTGATTTACATCTTCTTTATACTATTATCATTACTGTTTATTTGATATTTGTTGTTATTATTGTTCATTAATCGCGTAATCAGATCATCAACCAAGCATAGTTTATTTCGTAGATTCAAGTTTCATACACCGAATTTTGATATAAAGGAATATTTATGCCCTAACGCATATAAATTTATTGTTAAATCTAACGCAAGTTTTAGGGAATACAATTTGTTGTAGGAAGAATGTTCAAGCAATCTTTTTGTTATTAACCAACAACACAGTTATTATTACGTAGACAACTATGGACGATTAGGATATTATGGGGGAGAATTAGATGGTAGATTTCTTAATTTTGAGAGCGTACTAGTCTTCAATTAAATTGACGATCCAAGAAAACATTGCTCCAAGATGATTTAGATAGTCACCAATATGTCTGCACCAAATATGAATGTTGTGGTAACATGGGCAAGGAAAGGCGTCGTCGGGCTTCTGCATACACCAAATATGAGTGCATCGTGGTAGCAGAGGCACGAGAAAGTCGTCGTCGTACTTTTACAGCACCAATTAAGCATGAAGGCATCTCATCTTACTATTTGATGTGATACATATATAGTTGATGTTCATGAATAAAAATAAGTGTTTTTCGATGACAACAAAAGTTGATTTTCTACTGTGAGAAAAAAATTAAAAAAAGTAGCTTTTCCCAAAAAATAGAAGCAGAAGCCATTTTTAATTTCTATCATTTCAAAGATATTCTCACAAACAATAGTTATATACCTAATTATCCTCATTTACTTAACCTAATTCTTATAATATATATAGTACAATAATTGTTTTCTCCTTGCTTATTTGACGCTCACCTACATCATTATTGTTGGAATGTTCGGATCAAATCGCATCTTTTTTTAAGGTATGAATTTGGAATATTCAGTCATGTATGTTCTATTTTTTAAAAAATTAATTAAATAAAAAAATCAAACAGTCTTTGATAATAAATGTTTAAAATCTTTCATCTAGTTAATAACTGTAAAGTAAATATTTACACGTCCTTAACACTCAAAAGTACTTTTTAAGTAGCTTGACCAAATACAATTTACTATTCAACTATTGTCAAAATTGCTTCTCAAATGAGTTAGCCAAACACAAACGGCTAATCTCCAGAAGTACTTTTATGAAAAACACTGTTAAAGAAAAATGCTTTTGAAAATGAGCAGTTTTCAGAAGTTTGACCAAACAGGCTATATATTAGTAATAAAAATTTGAAGCTAGATATAAAGCAAAGAATTAAATGAAGTTAAAAATTTGGCGTCGCAATAAGTTAAAAAAGTGTATCATTTCAAATCTGGGATTTAACATTGTTCAATCTCCTGTCCTTCTTTGATATTGTTCAAAGATCTTTAGCATAGAGGATTAAGAGAAATACATAGGTGCTCCCGTTTGGGCATAGTTTTTGGGAGAGTTTTTTTGTTGAAAAAGTGTTTGTTTATGCTATTTGAGCAAAATTTCTCCCAAAAACTCTCAAAAACTCAAAAAGTGGTCTTGACTGTTTTTTAACCAAAAATTGTACAAACTAGTTTTCCATAAGAGCTCCGAGGCTATGGCAATGCCAAAAAATTTGTTCTAAAAAAGTATGTCCAAACACTTTTTCATTTTCATATCAAATTTCATCCAAAAAGTGTTTTCCAAAAATTATTTGGGAATTAATGTCCAAACACTAGCTTTATAACTTGGGTTCCATAACACTAGTATAATCATTGAAGGGATCATTTGGTTGATGGTATTGGAGTAATTAATTACGGTTAAAATCTCGCATACGATAACACTATATTGTTTGGGCTCTTTATATATATATCCGCCCATCAGGAAATAATTATTTTTAGGTGTCCATAACTTTTTGTATCCAAAAATTTAATATATATTAAATATATTTCTTAATATTAATATTAATATTTCATGGTATGATATTCAACTCCCTTAATTAAAGGAAACAATCAATGATAAAAAAAAATAGATTACCATTAAATATGGTAGTTGCACGATTCTAGGCTTAATGATAGAGTCCTATCAACATAATGATATTTAAAATATTAAATATATATATTTTAAATATTAAATATATATATTTCAAATATATAATATATATTTAAATATCAATAATATTTAAAATATTAAATATATATATTTAAAATATAAAATATCAATAATATTAAATATATTAAATATCAATAAGATTAATATATTCAATATATATTTAAAATATGAAATATCAATAATATTAAATATATATTTAAAATATTAAATATATATCAATACTATTTAAAATATTAAATATATATTTTAAAATATATTTAAAAATGGTAAAATGTATATGGAAAGAAAGAAACAAGAAAAGGTGTACATAAAAAGTAATTATTCTTGGTCAACGTTCATGGAGCGTAAATTTCCCATAATGTTTTGCCAATTTGATTGGTCGCATAAGAAAAAGTCATTTTAGAGTGGGTAATTAATCATGATACACAAAAGGTTAATTATTGAAATTGTGATGCGCGTAGTTAGAAATTATTGGAGTTAAGTGTAATGAAGTAGAAGACGTGGTGTTAAAATGCACTTGTGTAATATTATGAATTGAAGTGAACAAGATGGTAATCTGTCAAATTAGGGTTTAGACTCACCAGCATCTATATAAAGTGTCGCAGCAATACACAAAAATACACCTATCTTATCTTCCTACCCCCCGCCCCCTCACACACACACACACACACAGAGTTTAGTTTCTCTTTAATTTTCATTGATTTTTGTTGAATAAGAGCTGTGATGACATCTAGAGAAAGTCATGCACCACTCTGATTAAGTGATGATACTTTTCTCATACCCATTTTTGCTTCTGAGCTCTTTTTGTTTTATTACTAATTTATTTTCTTGAACAATTTATCAAATAAATGTATATGTTTATTGGAGCCACGTGATGGGATCGAAAGATCAAACCATGATGCGGACCGTACCATAGCCTAAAGCTTGTGGGGATGAAGTTTGGTTACTGATGGCTCCTTGAATATTTTTGGAATATGTAGGAAGCGGAAAGGGATGAGAGTTTTTGGGATGGGTGGGTGTGGAAAGATATCAGACTCTATTTATTTGGATCTTTCGGACGCCTCCCATACCAATGACTTTCAATTATTTGGATCATCCGTTTCTTGCCTGATTCATCTATAGGTTACTGAAAGTAATACAGATTATATGGCTGTCAATATGTACTACTCTGTCGTTTCAAAAAGATTGACCTAATTTAACTGTATACAGAATTTAAGAAAGTGAGCAATATTTTTGAAACTTGTAATTGAAAACAAATCATAAAAAATGATTATAAATTTAACTCATAAAGTTAAAACTATTTTTCTAAGCTCCCCTTTGTTTATAAAATTTGGGAGCACCTTTTGAGAATTTTTGGAGAAAACTTTATTTGGACATTTTTTTATTAATTTTTGGTCAAGTTTTAAAAAAGATTTTTGAAAAATCAAACCACTTTTTGAGAGTTTTTGGGGGGAAATTGTCTTATCTTACCCATAAAATTTTTATGTCCAAAAATAATTTCAAGTTTCAAAAATTAGTTTTTAATCCAATTCAAAAAATTCAAATTCTCAAGTTATCACCAAATTTATGTCCAAACGCTAGCTAAATCTATTAAGTAGTCATTTTTGTTTGGACGAACAAAGATGAAAATGTGGTAGTTTTAGTTCTTCCATTTTTTTAATTATTAAGTGAGTTGCTCTGTCAATGTGTCATCACCAAAATAATGAGAGATTTGGCAGGGGAAATCACTTGTAACATTTTGTCATTGGAATATATATATATACCAAACTTTTATTAGTAAAAAGAGGAAAACTATTGTTTGAAGATCTAAGTAAGATTATAGGGCAAGCTAAGTGATGGCAAACCTTTGATTTGGTAATCGCGAAGGCATATAGTTGCTCGAGGTGGACAACTATAGATGCTTTAATTCGACATTTGGAAAGATTATATAACAGGTAACATTACATGAAAAATCAATTTTAAAGAAAACTTGGCTATTATAATGAAATTTTTATTATGGTCGATGGTGGTTAAACGGAAATTAGACCAATCATGTAAATGTGTAAAACCAACTTGACAGTATGCCAAGGCTTGGTTTGGTTCACCTTGAATCAGCTACAAAATACTAGTCTTCGAGTGTTAATGGATTCATCTACAGCTGGTTTCCTAGCTTTTAAAAAGCTTTTACCTTCACAGTGGCAACTCAATCCAGCAAATTCATGTGTAAATGAGCTTCCTGCCTAGAAAAGTTAAGTATGAATTTTCAGTGGATTCTAATAGATAATAGACAATTTTCTAGGTTGCCATATAAATAAGGTCTACATTTAGGTTCAAGAATTTTAAGGTTGGAATTCAGAAATGTCATACAAACTGAAAATTTCAACAATTCTTCTGCACGTCTATATACAGAGATCTCCAGATGAATAGATCACTAGTCACAAGTAAAGTAAGTAAACAAATGTTAAATCTGTATAGAGATTATTATCCCTTGAATTAACAAAATAGGTGCATGGACTTTGGAATGATGAAACACTAAGCTCTCGTTTGTTTATACTTTTTGGAGAAATTTTTTGGGAGTTTTTGGAAGAAAAAGCTGTTTGTTTATAATATTTGACCAAAATTTGGAGCAAAAAATCCCAAAAACAAAGACCACTTTTTGAGTTTTTTGAGAAATTTGATATATTTCACTCACAAAACTTTAAATATTTTTTCAAGTGAAATGTATGTTCAGACACAATTTCAAGTTTCAAAAATTCTTTTTCAAATTCAAACTCTCAAGTTTCAACCAAACCAAATTTATGCCCAAACGCTAGCTAACTATAAACAACCTTTTTCTCCCCTCGGTTTCAAAGTTTTCAGGCATCTAGAACTTTAAGGTGGTCAGCTTATTAAAGGAGCTAAAGAGTGCAAAGCGTTTGAATATGAACTGAGCTCATCATAAGAGAAAACGGGGTCATGAATTACGCATCCTCCACTGGAAGTACTCAAACATACTAATAACTACTTGAGACTCGAGTGCAGTGCAGAACTTGTACAGTTTTAGATCTAGAAGCTAACTATAGGTAACAATCCACAAAAAGTGTAACTAGTAACTTGAAAATAAGGCAAGTTATCTACGGAAGTCAGTATATAAGTTAAACCGTACAGCCATATATCAAACAAAAAAACCTACTATTGAATAAATACTAATGACAACTAGGAGATCACTTTTGTTGTGTTCAAGTACAAGAAGCATTTTAAGAGCACCAACACCAACAGAAAACTCAAAAGTCCCAATGCCCCTTCATTAGTAACATATTAGTATCGTATCCCAGAATACTGAATAACAAATTCACAATAATAATGGCAAAAGAAACCAATGACAAGAACCATCATATTGTGTTGAGGTGATATCTTATATGAGCCTCTATGCAGTGAAGAAAGATTTTATCATTAAAAGGAATATGACATGCTTCTTAACCTGGGTTGAGACTTAAATCATCAAGGAGTTCCCATAAGATCGTTTAAATCAGACAGCAAGCCCTTTTATTTTTCTACACTAGCAGGCAAGTTAGTTCCTTTTGCTATTTTAATACAAGTAATACAAGGAAGAAAGGAGAGTATATGGGAAAAAAGTATTAGAAGAAGGCACCTATATTTTATGATATTTTTAATTGCTATCTTCAAAATTTTCAGAAGTACAAAATTCTACTAGGCCCAAGGTAGGGAACCTGGATATGGAGATGTTCCACAATATCTGAATAAACCCTCAATTTCAGGACATCCATTAGGATAAGGGATTGAGCGGTGAAAAGGATCACGACCAAGTTTCTTGCGACGAAGAGAGCCTTTACATCCGTAAGGATCTTCTTGAAACTGTGTTCTCACCAGTGATTCTCCTTTTAAAGCTGCTTCCCTCGAAGTTTGTGAAGATGGTGTCCCTGAGTAAAAAAATCTTGTTTCTGGAAATCCAATTGCAGAACGGTGCAAATGCTTAAATCTCTGCTCCTTGAAATCATAGCCTACAACCTGCACAGTAGTTGAGAAAGTTTATTAAGACATTGCAACTCTTCTCCTTGCACATGAGCTAATTTAGCATTTTAATTACAAATACGAAAGCAGAGACAGAGAAATTAGGAAATAATGAAATGCTGATTCATGGTCATCAATGAACTTGACAGTAGGAGTTTTTTACTCCTTTCCTCTTACTGGAAATGACTTAGCATTTTCACTACACATAAGAATAAGGAGACACATGGCACCCAAAGGTGTGGTCTAATGGTCAATGAAGTGAGATAGAACCCTGAGGTCTCAGGTTCAAATCCCAGTGGAGGCAAAAAACACTAGGTCTTTCTTCCCACCTATCCAAGCCTTGGTGGATAGAGTTACCTGGTATCTGTTGCAATAAAAAAGAATAAAGAAGATCATGCTCATCATAGCTACTCATATGGAGACCTAAAACAAATGAAAGGGTTGTTGTATAGCCATAAAAAATTTAAAGAACACAAAAGATAAATGAAATAAAAAGGAATAAGAAGATAGAGGATAATAAACTTTTTCAATACATGTGCAACAGGTAACATCGTAAGTGCTAAATGAATACTCGTGTTTAGATGCTAAGCATCTGAAAATTTAATAAAATTTGAGAAGAGATGAAACATAATGCCAAAGATAGAGAAACCCATAGCCACTAAGGAATGAGCAAGATTACTAAGTCACATCGAGTACATACCAATACATCTTATATAACATGATTAGCATACGTTTCTGAAAGGCTTTCAGGAGATACAAAATGAATAAGATCCAACTGATTAAGATCCAAGGATCTCTATCATGTTTCCAAAAGCCTCAAAAGCCCATGCCAAGACTTCACAAGAAGAGCCTAAAGAACTAAAATGACAGAGGAAGAAGGCTTGTAAGTATGAGTAAATGAGTCAAAGGATGAGCTATCAAGAAGGTCATGGAGTTTGGCCTAGAAGAACAAATGAAGAGCAACCAACGAGGTACAAGGTCAATGGATGTTCTTGAGGTGCATTTGGCACTGAGGAAACGAGATGGGAAGTGCAAACTCCGACTTGCCAAGCATTGAAGAGCTCGCAAAAGGAAGTTAGAAGCCACCTCGAGCTGAAAGAAGAGAGCTGCGATTGCAGCTCCTTTTTGAGGGTTGCAGTGGGGGTGTGGACGCAAGAGCTGAAGCTGCCATTATCAGCCTTTCTGTGCCAGCAGCAGAATTGCTTTACGGGCTAAAAGGTTCCAAATTCCCATCAGTCTTTTGCTTCAGAGACTAAGCCTTCTTTTTCAAGCTCTATAAACACACATGATGATATTGTAATTGGTTGGTAACTTTTAACATTTGGTGAATGAACATCCCTTTAGGGGATTTAGAGTTGTCTTTATCTCTTTTAGTTGACTAGTTTTTAATCCATTGTGGTATGTTTCTTCAAGGGTTGAGTCCTATTTAGATTGTTCTTTCTTCTTCAAAGGATTTGTGTCCTTTCTACTTGTCTTTGAGATTCTTAGAAAAATCAAAATTCATCTTTTTATTCTTGTGCCCTTCCAAGATTCTACCTCAACTTTCCTAATTTTAATTTTTTGTTGTTGGATCTACATCACAAAGGACAACCTTTCAGATTCTTAAGACAATGTTTCCTGTTACATAATACCAGTATCAGCACGTTTCTGACCTCTATGTCTATATATTCCTAGATGTGTTGGTAACAGGAAAAGCCCAAAACACTGTTCCTGTGCCTGTCAGGGAAAATCACAACAATCCGATCTTTCTACGACAAATCAATGTTTGACTTTTAACTTTCATTTTTAAGCCAAAGAAAATATAATGTCCACTTAATCATTTACTGACACCCAAGAGTTCCATTAGACAAGAGTACATTTTCGAAGTGACCTAAAAACTGCAAACAGTTTCGTGAGGTCCTACCACAAGAACATATATTTATTTGGGTGATAACGCTGAAAAGAAGAATTTCAAAATTAGTTCATTTTGTAGATAAGTGGCAACAGCTAATGGAGGTATCCTGCCTTGATTGCTGCCTGCTGTATGTTCATCGTGCAGAAAAACAAGCGAGTAATCAATTTCTAACACTAATGTGGAATACCCAGATGTAAGGCCTCAAGTGCATTTCTTTTGAAGTTCATGTTAGATGTGCAAAGCAAACGCCAAGCATCTTTTTACTTAGTCCGTTGCCTTTAGCTCATCTTACTTTCTAATGGAAGTTTGAGAAACACTTCAAGAATGTATAATATCTTGAAGGATTTCTTTTCTCTCCTTTTTTTTTTTTTTGGAAGGAACCTTGGGGAATTCCTTTATATCTTTTATACATGAAATTTGGTTTTAGCTATAGAAGGTGATAGATGGCTTACAGTTATATTCTGAGGATATGTGCCGGTAAGCTCCCTGAATCGACAAACACTAAATAGAAGATTCTCAAAACTGTCTCTAGCATGTTCTTCAGTGAGTGCTCTCCCTCTTACACTCTCTTGTCTGCCTGCATACAAAGTGGAAAAGTAGCAATAGGGTAATTATAGTCTTGTATGTGTGATACTAGATTTCACCATAACAATTGAATTAGAGGCCACAGGAAAGAGATAAAAAGAGATGAATATTAAGAACTTCATTGAAGGAAGAATTATTGTATACAAACTTGTGAAGTTTTTGGTAAATGCTCCTAGGACATGATCATGTGAGGGGGCATAATTTCTTTTTCCAGTATGTGATGATCCATTGGAAATCTTTCAGAATGAAAACTGAGAATTGCACATTAGTAGATTAAAACTACGTGCCAATTGGAGCATGAATCTTTCTGAAAGTTCAACACTATCATAGTGATATCTGAAACAATGAAATGCCTTTTCCTGGGGTAAGCTATAAAGGAACCTCAAACATATTAAGGCCCACACAAATATGAGGGTATGTTTTAGATAGTAGTTCATATCACAAAAAATAGAAATTAACCTTTAGAAATGGCACTCAATCCCTTTACTTCTCTTGTATCAAAGGGAAAATATGATAACGACAAATTACAAAATTAATCATCTCAAACATGTAGATTATCTCATATTCTCTTAACAAGAAACTCTTCAATTAACAAAAGACTAACCATCATATTCCACCACCATTTATGCACAGATGGGATTATAAATATATTAATCACATATCTAGCTAAAAGAAACACTTTTACCGAGCAATGATGCTCCATAGACCAACTTTTTTTCTTAGAATTGAGAAATCCACGAGGGCAAGTGGTGCAAGGTTTCCATGGACCAACTTTCTTTTAGATGAAAAAATCAGAAAACAGATAACATAGCCGTGTCATGATGACAATGGACCGACTTAATAAATAGGACCACAAAACCAGTAACTATAGCCCCAATTTATATCTAACTTTATTCTCCACCTCCAAAATAACTAAACATGAAGCATCCATCATCATGTGTGGCAGAATTTCTTAACAAATTACTGCAGTTGTCACCAATTTATAGCAATCCTTCGCCACCATAGTTGCATGGTGAATCCACCTAATTCCTTCCCTACTAAACCAGCAAAAATTCCAGATGCTAGCAACTTTGCTGGTGCAAGAGAAATGGTTGATGGTTTCTTCTGAGGAGTTGGTACAAGTACAACATAGACATACCATTATCCTCTTGGATAGTGAACTAAGAGACAAATACAGAACAAAGCAAGCAACAGTAGGCATTGTGGCAGCTGTTTCTTTCTTTAGCTGGGACTCAATGGGTGATGCCAAAGGATACAAAGGAGTTGCTATGATACTGGAACAATATTACAACAAGGAATAACCAGAAGATGTGGTGGAGAATGGTCCCAGCTTGCATTTGGTGGACGGTGTGAAAGAAAGGAATAGTAGGTGTTTTGAGAATAGAAGTAGTTCCATTCAAAGAATTAAGCTTAATTGTTTTTTCTCTTTTCAATTCTGGTGCAAAGAGAATTACATAGATGATGCAGAATCATTAGTAGAATTTTTTGACTCCTTGTAAGATACAAGGCCCTCTGTAATGTGTAAATATTTGATACCAGTACCATCTTGGTGCTGATGAATACAGTGTTACCTTGCTCCAAAAAAAAAAAAAAAAAGGGTAGGACCACTTGCTGACGTCATATGCTCAAGTCTATCACATAAAATATCTTTAAGATGGTACCCACAGGGTAACTCCTTTGTATTTAACTAGAATCAGATCTTGTTGGCAAAGTAGTCAAAGAATTATGTGCCAGTTCATCCAAACAGAGCTAAACACTTGGCACGATCTCACTGTTTACTTTAACTAAGCTAAATCTAACCCTGAATCTATGTTATACTACCTTTTTCTCCATCCAGTTTTACTTTCTGAATGAGTTGAACTTGATTATGTGGTAAGAATATAGCATTCTGAGAGTACTTTTCCAATAGATATGAGACGCCTTTACAGGTAGAGTGCTGTATTCACTCCACACATTTGAGAAACTATTTAAGAGGTTGTCCTAAAATGCATGACAAGCGCTAGTGCTTTTGATACAGCTCAGGACCTGGTCTATTGTCCACGTAATATGAACATAAAACTTTAACCTTGAAGTCATGGTTGACACTTCATAGTGTCCTATCCCTTCAGTAAAAGAATAGGCCTTTGAGTTGGCTCTTGTATTATTACAAGAGGTCAATGCAAAAGCCAGTGTATATCAAATCCGAAATAATACAGGTCACTGATGAAGCTTGTTTTGGATATAAATGCTGCAACCATCATAGAATTCTAACCTTGCCAAACCTAAATGCTGTGCTTGATATTATGAAAGCATGAGGCTCTAGCAGCGAAAAGACCGGAAGTCAACAGAACTGCTATGGCAGTTTCATCACTGTGTGCTCCAAGGGTTGAGGGACCAATGATACATATAAGGGGTTCACCCTGCACACTGATCTTATCCTGACATTGACTGAACTAAACAGTTCAGCAAATTCTCCCATGTACCTAATTAGGAAGACAACATAGTACCAACTCCTCCTCCAACAGAAGAGCACTTGGAACATATTCACTCAATGAAACAACAATACCTCAGCCAAAATCAGTTGGGGTTGGCTATATGAATCCCCTATATCCATTTTGCTATTTTCATGCCCATTTCATTTCATAATCTGCCTTCTAAGGCAAATTAGGGTTCTCAAAAATCCACACTTGTCGCTATACAAGTCACAAGTTGGTATCCTCTGTATAGGCCTTTTACTTTCATTGTGTTCTACTTTTAGCTAAATCTGCAAATGGTTCTGAGAGATTTCAAGTCTTGGAAGAAATTATTATGTTATTTAGGCCTATCTCATCCCCTAACACCTACTCATCATATGCCACACTTACAAAAACATCTTAAATAGGTCTACATAGGACACACAACCATACCATCCTAGGTGACTTCTCTGATTTTGATCATTCCTTCTTCATTTCTAGTACCATTAACCATATCCCTAATATAATCCAATGACACTGTCACTAGTTTTACCCGTACGTCCATTATTCTCCACCAATAAATATATTTTCGTCATGTGAGACCAATGGACCAAATTATATATAGCTTCCTAGAGATTAGTTTTGAGTTCTCGTCTAATTCTATTTGCAGAACACAAACATCAATGAAGTTGATTATCTCCTTTCTTGCCCTAATCATAACAAGATATTCTCACCATTTCACTTACTTACCTCCAGACTTTGGTTCCACAATTATTCCCATTTCAATCTATCCTCTAATACCAGAATCTATCTAATCTTCTCCGCAATTACTCACTTCTAAACCTGCAATGTGAATACCCCGCTTGACTTTCTTGTAAGCGAGCCTGTGTTGAATTTACCTATTCGATTCGACTCTCTTGGATTGAATCCTTTACCCTCATTAATACATTAAGATGCGAGATTGATTTCCAATCTAGCACCATATGATAAACTTCTTCACCTAAACTCATCCATAATGTGAGAACCCTTCATTTAATACAAAAACCTATACTCATACTCCCTAAAATCCAAGCATCGCCGTGATAAAACCTATTGCCTATCTAACATCACACCCAATGTCGACGTAGAACTTGCCCAGGAGGAGCACATCTCAGTGAATTCATTAAAATATTATACTGGCCGTCAACTTGTAGCACCACATTATGCATGCTTCAAATCTGTGCATACCGTCTTCTTCTTTTTTCCTACTAATAAACACCATATGCACAATTTGAAACATTTCCATAAGAATTCATGGGCCATAGACTGACACCACTAACCGTAGATTCCTCCCGTACCCCAAGAAAACATCAAAGTTAAGATAGTGTCAAACTATAGAATATCATGCCAGGAATTTACTCCTTTAACATGGCTAAGATAACGATGCAGCAAAACTCAAGAAAGACGAATAACAAGAGTTCTAAGAACCATGGTTGACCAGCATAAAAAGAGCTTGTGATCACAGAAACATTGGCAGCTATTTTCAACTGCAAGTGTTGAATATTTCATCTGATATTTCATTATTTTGCGATAACCCCTGTGGCAAACCACCTTGATCTAACTTCCTATGAGCAATAGGTTCAGATAGCTTCCCAAGCTCCTAGAAAGTTCCGAAAAATTATCTGCAACAGATTTACATAAATTGTGTCGATTGAAACTCAACTAAATGAACACCCATGAATTACATTATCTACAACTACAGACCTCTTAACATAGATACAAAGAGCGAAAAATTGAGAAAGCAAACACAACAATCAATAGTAACTTGAAGGAAAGAGAAAGGAGTCAGATATCTCATAACAATAAAGTGATATCAAGAATTTGGAGCAAAAATTAGAAGGCTATAGCATACGGTTTGACCTCTCTATAACAACACTTCACTATATCAGCCTAGTTTTCTTTGGAACCGATTTCTCTTGTTATGTTCTATTATATGTTCTCTGTAATAGCACCTCGCTATAGCAGCTAAAGAATTTCCGGACAAATGATGCCATTATAGAGAGGTCTGGTTGCATCTCTATATAGGTAAAAGACACAATTTTTCAGTTAGTTATTTTGTTCTTATCATTTCTTGTTATAATTCGGAACATTTTCAGCTGCATTTCAGATACGAATAATACAAGCTTAGGAAACACAAGAACTCACCAAACCACCCTTTTGTTTCAGCAACAGTCCAATAACTTTGTGCTTCACTTCTCGGTCCAGCATCTTTCCTCGTCTCGCCGCCACTAAACAAGAGCAATGCCTCATCATCCTCTGCTGTAACTTCAACACCTTTTTGTATATGTTCAACAAAAGTTGCAGCTTGACCAGGATGCTTTTGATAATTTTCTAAATACCAAGAATCCTCCCTATCAACTTTCTCACAACTACTACTTGTATAAACTGAATGTCCAGCAACCATAACAAGATTCCTAAACTTTGAAAATGGATATGATTCAAAACCAACCTCAATCTTTCCATAATTAACCTTTATCCCAAATCTTTTTTCAGAAACAGATAATACAATGAGAATAATAACCCCAATTAACAAAGATATCATAAAAAGCCTAGCTGGATGAAGCTTATAATAACTATAAATTCTTTTTCCTAATGATTTGAACATCTTGGTAGGGTAAAAATTTGAACTTTTTGATTTTCTTGATCTTTTTAAGGTCCCTGATTCTAAGTCAAAATCACCCCTTGTTGAATATGTACGGAAGGATTTGGGACTATTAGTACTAGACCCAAATGAATAGTTAATCTTCATAGATTGTATAATTCAAACATACCCAAATCCCAAGTTGAGTAAATAAATCAGTGAAAACATGAATTTAACATTCCATTACAATGCAAGTAAAATGGGTTGCACAAAGTATCCCGCGATCATGCAGTGTTCGGGGAAGTGCAGATGAAAAAGAACTGATGAAAAGGAGTATGCGAGATATGAAAAGGAACTCTTAATCAGATCGGAAGAGTTAGCTTCACTAGAAAATGATTATGATGTTTGTTTAGTTTAGCAGCAGGATTTCTTTAGGTAGAATTATATCACAATAAAAAATGTTGTGTTTAGATCTTGGTAAATATTTATTAGAAACTATAGTTGTGTTAATTTCACTTTAATCCTATAACCTTTTGAGTAATATTTACACAAAATATGCACATCCATGGAAAAAAGGAGAGCAGTTTCTGAAATAATAGAAACGTTTACCGTAATTGTGATGTATTGTTTTCTTCTACAATATATCATTTTTAGGCTTTATTTTTCTCAAGTCTCCTACGTCAAACATAAAAGAAAATCTATATAAAATATCAAAGGTTATTTGAAAATCAATTAAAATCGACCAAATCGATTGTTAGTAGTTCTAAGTCCTTACTTACCTACGTTCATTGAGTGATTGTATATATAAGTGTACTTAAATTTACTATATATTATAACAGCCAATCAAAAAATGACACACACACACATATATATTGTTGTATATATTGTGTTTACACTAAACTAAATACTAGTATAAATATTTCACATTGCATTTCATACGCAATTCATATTACATTTCATATGCAATTAATAAAATTACATTTCCTCCGACATATGTTGTTTATGTGATATCAGAGATTGGTAGTTGACAAAATCACACTCGGGTACTCATTAAACTTGAACCTAACTCCACCCCAAAAGTTAGCTCAAAAATAGGATTGCCCAAAGCTTATATAGGCATTTTGCCCATTCATTTCCATCGGCGTGGGACAACTTTTGTCCCAACACCATTTTCATTCAACACCCCCTCCTCCCCTCCCGAGGCGGACCTAAAGCCTATGAAGGGGTACTAATTGATACCCATTCGTCGTAAAATTACACTGCAAATATAGATAAAAATAATTTTATATAGATATATACTAGTTTTGAGTCTCCTTAGCAACAAAAGATTCTCTGGTTTAGTGGTAAAGGGGTATCAAACTTATGCCTTAGGTTTTTAGTTCGAGTCTTATATACAATAATTATATTTTTTGAGTCCCCTTGGCAAAATTACTTCGGACAATCCTGATATATTTATGGAATTGTCTTTCGACTATTGTAAAGAAATCTTTCAAAGCTTGTCCGCCCTCTTTCTTATCAATCAACAAGAACACTCATACAGCTCGGGAAAAATCATCAACAATTGTCAAAAAATAAGAGGCACCATCCGAAGTTTCAATTCTACACGGACCCCACTAGTCACAATGTATTAACTCAAAACTCTCGGAGGCTCCATTTTCACTTAAAGGAAACATATTCCTAGTCTGTTTTGCCCGATGAAATATATTACATGTTTTTTATTTTTCGTACCGCTACCATTCCTAACTTCTTGAATTGGGAGACAATTTGTTACCTGAATCGAAGGATGTCCCAACCTTTGATGCCACAGATCCAAAACATTCACTTTCAAAGCCTTCATCTGTGATACGATTCGGAAGTAGTACAGTCCATCTGTACATTTATCCATGCCAATCAATGTGCCTGTGGTCCTATCCTTCACAGCAGACATGTCATTAGTGAATTGCACACTACAACTATAGTGATCAATCAACTGAGACACCGAAACCAAATTGCATATCATTCCGGGCACATAGAGAATATTTCGGAGTGACGTGCTCATTATGCTGGATTGACCCTTCTTTTGTGGCCATGGTACTACTTTCGTTAGGCAAACCTATCGGACAATGAGCGATGTCCTCTAGGTCCCTCAATATGTTCAACACTCCAGTCGTGCGATTTGAGGCTCCCGTATCAATTATCCACAGATTATGAGCTGTCTTTTCATTTACCCGATCAGCTGTATCCGACTTCTTCTGATTCAACTAACTCAACACACATGCACTCGTTAACTACTCAATTCGAGGACACCAGAGCTCCCGGATCCAATTTCATTCCCCGCACGAGCTGCATTTGCTCGTAACTCTTCACGGCCACTCGACAACCTTGCATCTGCATCTCGACTACACGACCCATTCTCATTCCATGAGTCAAATTTCCACCACTTTGGATACCTGATGACCTCTGTAATCACCTAATTTTAGCACAAAAAAAATACAAAAATTACGTAAAATAGTTGTGTTAAATGTTATGTGAATTTTGCTACATTTACGGTTTAATTAGGGTAAAAAATATTAGAAAATTTCCAAGAAAATGGGGAATTTAATTATGAGTAATTTTTAATTAACTTTATGTGCTAATTAATTTGTCTTACAATTTTGTGTGTATTTAATGTTAATTAATTGGTTATATTTGTGTTAGTTAAGTAGTCTTTAATAATTTGGTTACATCAAGTTCAAAGGCAAACCCATTCGTAAAAATTTAGTGTAGGGGCCTGTTTGGCGCGCGTTAATTGATTTGTAGCCGTCAAAAACAAATTCGCTGAGAAATAGCCACCTCCGGACAAATCCCAGTATAAATACTGGGACTTTGAACAAAACTTGTTCAAGGCCCCAGTATTTGTACTGGGGAAGCTTCAGTAAACTAACCCCAGTATAAATACTGGGGCTTTGAACAAGTTTTGTTCAAGGCCCCAGCATTTTGTTATGGGACTATGTATAAAGCTTCAGTCCCATAACAAAATGCTGGGGCTGTGAACAAAACTTGTTCAAAGCCCCAGCATTATTATGAGACTGAAGCTTTATATATAAAGTCTCATAACCCATAACAAAATGCTGGGGCTGTGAACAAAACTTGTTCAAAGCCCCATCATTTTGTTATGGGACTCAGCTTTATATATAAAATCCCATAACAAAATACTTGGGCTTTGAACAAGTTTTGTTCAAAGCCCCAGTTTTTTGTTATGGGGCTAGTCTGGGGTGTTTTTCCAACGCTAATGGAGCTTAAGTGTGCGCGCGAATTTTTGGCTATTCTTCAATGAATTTTGAAACGGTGGATAGTCCCCATTGAGCGCGTCCAAAAATGGCTAGTGATCAAAATTTCCCAACCCATTCAGTCATTGACCCAGCCCAAATCACCTTCGACCAGGCCCAAATCACCTTTATTCCCCCAAATTTCCCTCACACACCCAAAAATGATCAGACAAAGGAAATTGCGTCCAAAGTCTCCACCTCCGCCTGAGATCCTCGACGGCGACGGCGATGGCGACCACCCCTCCGGCCAAATTTTACACTTTTAAACTCGCCTCAGGCCTCTCTTTCCGATTATGAGCTCAATTTCCCAAAAAAAAAACCAATCGGAACGATGCAGATCGAGCTTCAAGGATTTGGCTAAGAAAACCCTAATTTTCTGGTGACGGTGATCTTTGCCGGCCAAACTCATACATACACGGACTCCTCACTTCTCCCTGCTCGATTTTAAAGGTATTTTCCATTATAAAACACCTTCACTGTTCCCTTTTCTATCTCGGCCCTCTCCCGTTCTTTTCTTAAGTCCACCACTGCCGTGGTGGTGTTGATTGCTGTGTTGGTTTTGTTTGGCGATGACAAGGCCGGGGTAGGGGTGTGGCTGCGGATATGTGTGGGGCGGTGGATTTTGAGGGGCTGTTGTTTGCTTGTGTTTGATTTACAATGGTGCTGAGGCTGCTGAGTTTGATTCGTTCGACGAGGGCATGGAGGCAACGAGGTGACGACAGTGATAGTGTGTGTACAGTGACAAAGTTAGTGGCGAGGTAGCGACTTTGGGGGTTCGATTGTTGGTGTCCGGGGAAGCTGCTTGTTGGTCTGATGATGCTCGGACGAGCGATAAGGGCGGTAGGCAGTGAACATGGACTGATCTCGGCTATGGCAAAGCAATGGTGTCGAGGTGATGTTGACTCGACGAGGCAGTGTTATGGTGTTGAAACGCGCGAGGCTATGTGATGATGTTCGATGGCGAGACAGTGGTGAAGCTGGTGGTGTATATCAATGGTTGCTACGATGATGATGGTTTAGCGAGGCAGTTTGCTATCGGGTTAGAATAGAAAATCTTAACTTCTTATCATACTTAGTAGTAAAGCTTCAATCTGTCTAGTCGTAGTTTTAATTCTTGCTGTGTTCAATCTTGGTTAAAATATCATGTACATATGCCGATGTTGAGCTTGCAATAAATCCCTTGAGTTTCACACGTCTTTCCTGTTTTAAGTTTGAAGTTGTATTGTTTTGTATATGTACAAGCTCGTATGAGTGGAATGTGTCCTATGTGAATGTTTAGAGTTAGCTTGTTAGTTTGTTTGTTCGAATAAGACTCACGTCCTTGTTGTATGCTTAAGTTGAAATCGAATGATAAAATGTTCCCTTGATTTGCCTGTGAATTAGTGTGTGTACTGTTATATGTTCAAATAGGCGCGGTTCTATTTCAGTGGTGGTGAAGTATGATGTTAATTTGTTTTTCCTAATTTGAGCACGAGTTGTGTAGTTCTGATAAGTTGTACAGTAAGCTGTCCGAATATGTTCTTGTGAGAGTTTAATGGGTTTAGTTGCTTGTTTAAGGCATAAGATGCATGGTTTCTTTTAATTCAAGTAGGATTTGGATAGATTTGGTTTAGTAGTAGTGTAGTTCGGATTCTGGGAGGGATCTGGTAAGATTGTGAGTTGTTGGACTGAGGTCCAAATTGTATCTTGGGCCAAAGTGGGCTGGAGGGTAATTTTCGGGTCAAGCCCAGTAGCACATTTAGTTCAAAATTTTCAGATATTTTATCTCAAAAGAGAGGGAAAGATGGTCGAATAGTGGGACAAAGGGCTTGCACAAAAGAGTTAAAATGTCAGCCTCTCTTTTGGGTTGGTGAAAGCAAAGCATAGAAGGGGTAATTGGCATTGAATGCTTTGGCTCTTGTAGCACACTACCCAGCTGTCCCCTACACTTTTTCAGCTATAAAGGGAGTCTTTTACTCCTTTGTAACTTACACAGAGATAGATACATGAAAATCTGAGAGAAACAGAGACACAAGAGCTGAAAACACACCTTTGAAACTTCACCACTCTCTCTAAAAAAATAGATCTGAAGCACTTCACTTCTCACTCAACAACTTTCAGATCTGAAAGATATTTGAGAAAATATAGAGAGTTGAAAAAATTAGAAAGAGCAAAAATACAAAAGAAAAGAAAGAAAGGTAAAACGAGTTAATAAAGTTTGAGGTTTCGAGTCTGAAAATTGAGAGGTTTAAAGAGGGCTGTGTAGTTGCTTTGCTGGTTGCTCTAGCTTGTTGGTGCTGCTGGTGTTCCCTTCTTGATGCATTGTTGTTCTGGTTTAAGCAAAGGGACTTCATATTGTAGGTAAATCATTTCATTTTTTTTGCATGTTCTAATGTATTTGCCAAAATGAAATGGAAATAGGCCTATTATTGGCTCAAACAGTTTGAAATCCAGTTTAGTTAAGCATGTAAATAATCTTCCTGCCTCGTTTTCTAATTCACATGCTTTGTTGTTGTTAAGAGAACTTGTTTAAATATTAAATATGTAGATAATTTATGTTTGGATGCGAAGCTGGACTCAATTTTTGAAGCAAACTAAATGATAAAGTTGGCCCGAAATAACTTGTAAATAAAATGGCCTTTTTAATTTTTGGAAATTGGTTAACAATGTAAAGTTGCCAGATTTGCTCAAATGATTTAATGTAATAAATTGGATGACTTTGCAAACAATAGGCAAGATAGGATATAAAACACAAATTCTGATGGAGCAGTAGGGAACGTACATATCAGCTAAGTTTAGCTTCACTTAACAAGATTGTATAAGAATGATGCATGCAAAAAGGGACAAGATTGAACAATAGGCAAAAATGGGATTTGATTTAAACTTGTAAAATGGTGCAGCAAGCAAGAAAGGTTAACATGAAATAATTTAAGTAATATTGGTCTACTTCCACGTCAAATATAAAATGCATTAAATAACTTTACTAGTAGAACAGATAACAAATGGCTAGGCAATCTTATTAAGCCTAATCTATTAAATAATTATTTGTTCACACGAGAATTCATTTTAAGTCAAGAGATTTCGAACGGGTGAAGTGCCTGCGCGATTTAATTGACCTAAGTCGGAAGATTTCGAACGAGTGAAGTGCTCGCGATTATATTCGATTTGAGTTTCTAATTGTCGAACGGTAAAAATTAAATCATAACTCGAAACGTAACAAAACAAAGGCAAAACATACAAATAATTTTCAAAGAGTCGAAATACGTCAATAAAAGCAACTGTGCTTGCACAGGACTCGAGGGTGCCTAACACCTTCCCGCGAGTCAACCGAGATCCTTACCCGGAACTCTGACAGAGACCATTTACGAGTCATAGGTGTTCTAGGTACACCACTTTGGTGACTTGGTCCACCTTTAAATTGTCAAGTGGCGACTCCGGAAATCTTTTGATAATTCGTGTACCTTTAACACCGTCACAACCTTTTAAAACTTAGTTTTTCTTTTTAAGTTTAAAAAAAGGGTCGTGACAACCTCATAGCAACATTTTCGGTTATGCCTCGAACGGTCACCATTCGGACACATCTCTATTCACGGCAAAATTTACAACTCTCTCCTGATTGCTCTGTCCCTGAACTTTACTTCTCACTTGTTCATTCAACAAATCTGTGGGTTTCGTCCCCGAAACCTGTCTTCTTCAGGGCATTCAAGACCATCTGAAACAATCTCGCCCCATCGAATTTCATGTCATACGGCAACCTCATCTGCCGTTGACCGTTCCCTCTGTCAACATAAACATTGGCGACTGAGACACCAGATTCTTCCTGTCGAACAACCATCACCACACTCTTTCTTCACATTTTTATGTAGAAGTTTTTTCCTATTCCGATCAATAGCGCGGTGGTTCTGATACCATGTTAAAATCAACCTAACTTCACCCCAAAAGCTAACTCAAAGGGAGGAGGATTGCCCAAAGCTTATATGGGCATCTTACCCATTCATTATCATTAGTGTGGGACAGCTTTTCTCCCAATACCATTTTCATTCAATAGTTTCTCGAATTATTGTCTTCATCTTTGTTTCCCTTATAACTCTGCGTGAAAACTCTACAAATGCATCTTTTATTTGTTGCTTCTGAGATCAACAACAATGAAAAAACTGGTTGAACGGCCATGACAGATCCTACTCATCTACTTTTTATTCAAGCATCTGATTCTCCAAGGATACAATCGGTGAACATTCATTTTGATGGCAGAATCTACGAGGTTGGAAAAGAGGCATTATGATACCATTGTCGGCTAAGAATAAGGTTGGTTTCATCTATGGAAGCTGTCTCGAGCTTGAAATTTCTTCGCATTTCTTCAGAGCCTAGACTAGGTGCAATGAAATGGTAATCTCCTGATTACTCAATTCATTTTAGAAGCTAAAAGTAGTATCTGCTAGAAGACTGTTCGTGAGTTGTGGCTTGAGCTTGAAGACATATTTGGCTGATCTAAATGGTGCAAAAGTCTATCAACTGAAAAAATAACTCAATGATTTGGTTCAGTACTTCAGATATTGTCATTGAAGTAAAAGGTACTATATGGCATGAACTCAATGTCTTAACTAAAGGTGTGATACGCAACTATGCTATTGTGTGCGTGTGTGTAGTGCAGAAGTGAAAAAATGAAAAAGTCTCGGGAAGATGGAAGGCTAATAAGTTTATTATGAGAATTAATAACTCCTATATATAGTATGTATCAAGCATACTCACTTCTCCTTCAAGAAATTCATGTGAATTCAAAATATCCAGGAGATTCTGCTTTCTTAGTTGCGAATCAACATTTTGATTTTGATTTTTGAAGTTAAGAGGAATAATCTCATATGCGCTTACTGCAAATATCCAGAAGATCATAATGTTATGTTGACGAATGCTATAGGATTATTTGGTTTTTTCCAAAATTTAAATTCATCAAATCCATGAAGTTTCAGGGAGGACCTCAAAGAAATAAAACAATTACAACTGATGATGATATAATGAAATCCAACACAATCTTAACTTTGGTTGAAAAACTTTAAACTGTTGTCACTTGTGAGTGTTCATGTGGGATAAAAATTTCAATAGAAACCCAACAATAAATTAACTTTGATTGGACTTAAGCCCCTTATTTATGTCTTGACCTGAATGTCATATATCCTTCACATGATCCTATCTAACAAAAAAATGTCACATTTTTATATTTAAAAAATATTAACCCAAAACTTTCTCATTGTATCATTAATGAGATAATTTATAGCCACAAATTATTATATAACTTGTGAATAACTTGTTTTAGATAATAAGTTTCAATTTTTTTTTTTCAGTATAACTCCATAATCAGTCAAACAACGTCACATAAATCAAGACAAAAAGAATATATTAAAAGTAGAAAGTACGTAATAGCATTAGAGAGGTTAATTGTGATGCATTTATTGTGAGTTGAGAAGTACGTAGTTGAACTGTTTTATTTTTCATCCAAAAGGTTAAACAATTGCATTAAGGACAAAATAATATATATGTCCGATGAGTGATGAACAATGTTATTTATAATCCAACTTGGAAACATCGTCTTCCAAAAAAAACACTCATCAAATATCACTCATGACCCAAATTCTATATAGTGATATATGTTGGGAGCAATGTGTGTGTGTATATATATGAAAATCACATACAATGAAAGTCAACATGGCATAGTAGGAGTTAAGGGTGGCTAACGGCCCGGTTCCAAAAAAATTTCAAAACTGGTGTTTAACCGGTCTATCGGTCCGGTCCTAGCCGGTTTAAAAAATTGGTGCCGGATCGGGACCGGTTCCGGCGACCGTTAAGCCGGTCGGTCCCGGGCCGGTCTAGCCGTTTAAACGGTTTTTTTTTTTTTTTAAATTTTTTTTAGTTTTTTTTAAGGTAAATAAAGTTAAAATTTGAAAAACTTAACAATTTATTTGAACACCATTTGTGATAATTATGTAAATTATATTTTTTAATGAAATAAAATAATTATGTAAATTATATTTTTAAATTTATTAATGTAAAGTAAATAAATAAACACAAAACAAACGTTTATTGAAAGGGAAATACATAATTGAAATGACAAAACAAACTAGAAATTGAAAAATTACAAAGATACTAAATAAACTAGAAATCGAAAATACATAATTGAAATGACATAGATATTCCCTTAGCCATCTCTTCAAATTTTCAATCACGCGGAATAAAGCCATTTATTCCATCCCATTCGGTTTTGTGACGTTTTTCTAAGTGTTGCCTAAACTTTCCCGTCCCTCCATTGTAGTTGTCAGTGTAAATTTGCCACTTTTTGTTACAGAGGCTACATTTAGCTTTCTGAGTTTCAGTATCTTTTATAATAAGTTGCCACACTATAGAACGACGTCTTCGTTCCGCAATTCTTGTTTCACTAGGACTGGGAACAGCGGGAGCTTGATTTTCAGCCATTATAATTGTTTGGATTTTGGAAGAAATTTAGAAAATAGCCTTTGAGAGTAATTTGAGAGATAAATTGATAGAAAGTGCTAAATTGTGTGATATAATGATGAAATATTATAGTATATATAGATAAAAATAGGTTGGGGGGGGGGGGGGGAGGGGCGTATGGGGGAGTTTAGGGGGGAGGAGTGATAGGCAAATATAGTCGTTTTTAGTCGTTGGCTAACGGCTATATTTGAAAGAGAGCCGTTGGCCCAAACTGCCGGTCCGGTCCGACAGTTCGGGCCAAATATATTTATTTTTTTATTTTTCTATTGTGTTTTATTTAAAGTGGTGGAAACTTTGAAAAATATTACAACAAAATATTATTAAGTTTTTACTTGTACATATAACATATGTTTGGAATGTTTAGTTTATTTCAATGTTTAAAGTTTAAACTTAGAATTAAAAAACTCGTAGTATTTTTTTATACTTTGAACTTTGAAGTGATGATTCAACGTTCAAATTTTTGAATTAATTTGTTAAGTTCAAAATTCAAACTTTGAATTAATTTTAGTAAATTAAAATTTGAACTAATTTACAAACTAGTAATTAATTGTAGTACTTTTTGCGCAAACTATAAATTAAAAATAAAAAGTATGAAGACAATAGTTGTGATTGAATTCCAAGACTTGAAGCAATTTTATTGAATAGTTTAAGACATAAGTAGTGCAAATTACATCTAAACTTCAAACTTGTAAATTTAAAATTCTTATTTAGAAAATTACATTCTTTTAAACATATTAGCTAGTTTCTTAAGAATAATTGTAGGCTTTTCTTTAGGAACTGGCCGTTGTTGATCTTGTTCATCATCTCCTTCTGGTTCTTCGTCTTCTTCTTCTTTTTCATTGCCGGTTTGACTCCCTTCACTTGTTCCGTCGCTCAAAATTTGATCGAGATATGCTTTGCCCTTTTCCTTAGTAAGTTATGGTAGACCAAAGTTTCTTCGCTCTGCTCTGATCCAATCCCTGAATAAAACTCCTGTCTCCATTGCCTCCTCCTTCAACGAATATCTGTGATCTCCAATTTGAAATCTTCCTTGGCTAAAAGTGCTTTCCGATGCAATTGATGAAACTTGAATTGTTAATATATCCCGGGCCATTTTTGCAAGAATTGGAAATCAATAATCCAACAAATTCTCAGTTCAAAGTTGTTAAGTTTCTTTGGATATTGAATTAAATACACTTGGAACTCGCTGTATTCCTCCCCGTACTCGTCCTGTTCTGAAAGCAACTTTTCGTCAAGTCCCCCAAAAGTGCTCATCCCCGCATGTGAAGAACTTTGCCCGGTGGATAGTATTGGTTCCGTTGGTGTAGCAGTGTCTGCCCAAGCTCTATACTTTGCAAAAACAACCACGATATCTGCATAAACTTTAGCAACAGCCTCGTCTACACTTGGATACCCATTAGTAGCAATTTCAATATGAGTAATTTCTAAATTTGCATATACTTCTCTAACAAGTCGTTCAGTTAACTTAATTTTAAAAGCAGGATGCAACACAGAAGCAATGTAAAAAGGAGGAGGAATTGGAAAAAAATATTTTCTAAATTTTTCAATCATTAACTCTACAGCCGGTTTGTAAACTTCATAGTGCTTATACATTTTCAATAATTCCGATATTCCAGCTATATAATATAACATGGTAGGAGTAGTTGGATAATATTGACCGGAAAATTCTAAAGTAGCTTGATAAAATTTTTGTAAAAACTGAAGAAGATGTTGAACAACTTGCCAATCCTCATCTTTAAGGTGATAGATTTTCATAAAATGTTTATTATATATTTGAGAAATAGGCACTCTATAGTCATAAGTGACAGTCAATGCATCATATAAAGTGTTCCACCTAGTACAAACTTCATTTGGGACTCTCCTAATTGGCATTCCTAATTCTACACATTTTCTTTCCCATTCTTGTCTTCTTTCTTGGTTTTTATTTCTAAAAATATAAGTAATAGCTATCTGCACCTTTTTGATAATGTCGTTAAACAAGACAAGACCATCTCTTACTACTAAGTTGTAAATATGACATACACACCTAACATGAAAAAATTCAACAAAAGGGGGGTTCAAAATAGGTATCAAGTTCCTAAGTGCATCTGTGTTGTTTGTAGCATTATCTACCGTAATACTAAAAATTTTGTTAGATAAAAAGTACGTACGACAAATTGATGAAACTTTATTACAAATATAATTTCCCGTGTGTGGTTCATCAACAACTTTATAAGCAATAATACGTTTTTGAAATACTCAATCAGGATCTATCCAATGAACAGTAACAGTAATATAATCACATCCATTAGTAGAACGACCCATATCCGTAGTAAGACATACTCTAGTGTCAAAGTTATCAAACATATATCGCAAATAATCCTGATATTCGTTCTTAAATTTAATAATATCATTTTTAACAGTAGTTCTTGGAAAACCATGAAAAGAGGGATTATATATAGACTGAACATAACAAACAAAACCAGTAGAAGAAGGAAAATTATAAGGTAAACCCTCGAGGGCAACTAGTTTAGCAATAGCTTCCCTATCCTTTTGTTTATCATAAGTAAGAAGCCCTCCTGTTGTTTGGTTAATTCTTGTTTGGGTACCCGAAGATTGATCATGCGCTACTCCCCCATGTTCGGTCCCTAAATATAGACCACCCGCCCGCGCTGACCATTCTTTAGGATGTTTCTTTTATAAGTGGGCCCTAAGTTTACCCGTCCCACCCTCATTACCCCCAGTTCTAAAAACCCACACCTTGTCACAAATCCCACATGTGGCCGTCTGCGCTACAACATTTTTTGATGCAAATTCCCACACCTCAGATCTATCCTTACGTTTAGCCGGTATTCTAGTAGGAGGTTCAGAAGGCAATTCAGACTGAACTTCGGGTGGACTAGCTTGAAATTCAGGTGTTTCTTCTAAATTAACCCCGCTTTGATTCCCATATCGTGTTTCTAACATTTCGTGATCAAGTATATTATCAGCGGTAACATTATGATAATATTGAGAATCATCTATGTGGGTGAACTGATTAGACCTACCAGCAATTTCTTTACCCCTATTTCCCCTACGACCACGTGCCCGCCCCCCCACTACTAGTTTCAATTGAACCTCTTTGAGACATAATAATAGCAAATAAAATAAATATATATGATAAAATATTATAAAAGAGTAGAGGTAGGAACGGACAACCAAATATAACCGTATAATTGAGCTGAAGTTGAAACTTGAGCCTCCACTTCAATTAATTAGTTGAATACTTGATAATCGAAAAATTACAAAAATAGCCAAATTGATATTTCAACCACGTAGCGCCTCCAATTAACCCAATACTTGATATATGTAAACTTCACCAAATAACCAAATATAACTTTGATAGAAACTCCAAATAGAACTTGATAAAGTAGCCAAATTATTAATTTTTTACAAATAGCCAAAGTAGAATAATAGCAATATTGTAGAAAATTTGAGAGAATTGGAAGATTTGTGTGAAAAATATGATGAAATAATGGGGGTATTTATAGAAAAAAATAGTTAGGGGGTGGTTATGGGGTGGTAGAGGGGTGAAAATGGCCGTTTTTGGCCGTTGGACAACGGCTAGGGAGTCAAAAGAGCCGTTGCCCAACGGCTAGAAAAACAGTTTTTTCCTTTTTTTATTTTTTATTTTTTGGACCGGTCCGGTCCGGTTCGGTCCGGCCGGTTCCGGTCCAAATTTATATCGGTTCATCCGGTTTTTTTTTCGCGAGGCCGTTTTCGGAACTGGGAAATGGAGGCCATTATGGACCAGCGGTCCGGTCCGAGCCGGTTTCCGGCCCGAATCCGGTCCGGCCCGGTCAAAACCGGACCGTTAGTCACCCTTAGTAGGAGTATTGCTTACTTTGCTAAGGAGACTAAAGTCTCAAAACAGAGAACTACCAGAGAAAAAGTCATAGCAAAGCTTGTCCAGAAAAACATAATGTATCCTCGAAATAATAGTAGGGTTTTGAATGTGACAATGTAATGGACCAATTTGCGGAGGGCTTAGTCCAATCACTTTTTGTCAAAACTCATCCACTTGGGGAAATTCTTAAATAAGTCTTCGATTGGTCAAGTCGTGCGGCTCAGGCCTCAGGACTTTTGAAGGATCCAATGTGGATTATTAATTGTAAGCCTCTGTTTACAATATCATCTCTAGCAATTAATTAAAATTATACAACTTAATAAAAGCTAAACCGGATGTCACTCGCTTAACTAAACACTCTTAGGAGATAGAGAATATGGTATATGAGCTAGCATGTTTGGGAAAGCTTATAAGCTCTTTCTTTTTTTTTTTTTTTTTTTTTTTTTTTTTAAGCTTATAAATTATTTTGAAATGTTTGATAACTTCAAAAAGTGCTTATAAGTATTGTGATTATAAGCTGAAATAAGTCATAAGATTTTCTTAACTTATGACTTATAGCTTATTAGCTGATTGCATTTAATCAATTATTTTATTTTATTTTACCTAATAACTTTAATTATTCTAAAAGTACCTTTTAAACACAAGTCCTAAATTTAAATTAATTATATTATCAAATTATTCTCAGATTCAACACTTTTATCCAAACACATGTTTCTTAGCTAGTGTTTGGACATAAATTTGGTTAAAACTTGAAAATTTGAGTATTTGAAGTTGAGTTGAAAAATAATTTTTGGAACTTGAAGTTGAGTTTGGACATACAATTTCAGTTGAAAAAAGTTGAAGTTTTATGAGTGGAAAAGTAATTTTTTCAAATTCTCCCAAATGCTACTCTCAATTAGAATTTGGGAATTTGAAGTTTTGGTTTTCAAATTTTACACAAATTCTATGAACAAACAAAAATTTGAAGTGATATTTCAAATACTATTCCCAAATTCTATGAACAAATAGGGCCTTAGTTTTAGCTACTTTTAAAAAGCTAATTTCTCTATTCCACTTTATGTGTCATAGTTGACTTGACACGAAGTTTAAGAAATAAATGAAGACTTTTAAAACTTGTGGTTTAAAATGGGGCATATATGTTTGTGTGGTTGTAAATCATTTTATTAGTGGCAAAACTGTAATTTTGAAGTTAAATTGTTACTAAATTTAGAACGTTGTCATTCTTTTTAGAATAGACTAAAAAGAAAATGCTGTCACATAAATTGGAACGGATGGAGTATTTATCAACTACTTTTAATAAGCTGCTTATCAGCTAGAAACGGGCTCTATATATGTTCGTCCAGAATTGTGCTTATTGTTTAATTTCTCTAATAAAGCATATACGTTCAAACATATTATAGAGTCTGGTTTCTAAATTTACTAATTCAAGTTAATTAATTCGTTTTAAAACCTTGTAAAATTTCTTCAATGGCCCAATCTAAGTCGAATGATATTTGGCATGCACGTGAGTGAGGTAAGTCCTAAAGTAACATCTCAACATCTTCAAGAAAAGACTAAAGAGGTAATTTGACAAAAGGAATGATTGTCCCAAATAAATCATGAAAAGATTTGCTAAAGCAACATATATCACTTTAGTTTGTTCAGATATTGATTTCTACTTCACGTTGTCTACACAATGACTACTTCCTTGTACTTGCTAACAATGTATTGCAATGATTATTATATCTCCTATATATGTCGTTTTATTTTAACTTGGTATATCCATTACGACAGTGCTAATGAGAACTGGCGAGCCACATTGGAACAAAGATAGTCAATATTGAATATCTTCTGTCAGGGAAAAATATTTATAGTAATCATTGAATTCCATTAACACAATGATGAGAGCTATTATTAGTGTACTAACAATGAGAATTAAAACAGACTTTGAGTTCGACTTTAATCTGTGGTTTCTTGAATTTTTTGATCTCTTTGTCTTAAATCCTGACTTCACCTAATGAACTTTTATAAGTTATACTCCATCCGTTTCAAAAAGGATGAACCTTTTCACTTTTTGAAAGTCAATTTGACTAATTTTTGAACTTAAATTAGATTATATTAAATTAATATTTTTAAATAAAAATTTGCATATTCAAAAACTATACCAAAAGTACTATAACATGCAATTCTTTGCATATCAATATGATGAAAAGAATCGTCTTAAATTGTTGGTCAAAGTTCATCCAGTTTGACTCTCGAAAAGCGAAAAGGTTCATCCATTCTGAAACAGAAGGAGTATATGAATATGCCACTGCCGGGGTGGAGCAACCTTAAATATACAAACTGGAAAAAATAATCAACACAGTATTGACAAGCTATTGATACTATAATTTGATGAAACTCAAACAATAACCTTTAATTTGGGGCATCAACTAACTGTAATTGCTTAAGGATGAATTAGAACAATTCACTTGACTAGTTATCCAGAAAAAAAAAAAAACTCTTTTAAATTCCTTTATTCCTCGTCTTGACAAAACTCTTTTAAATTCCTTTATCCCACTGACATTTCCATATAACACACGAGAAAAATAAAAATAAAGGGACAACGCCAAGACCTTCCAAGAAGCTTTTATCAATTCAACATTAAAAAAAAATAAAAATCAGTAACTATAAATTATAGATTTAGTCTCTGGCGAGTGAAAACAAAATCAAAGAGGGCAAAACCTAGTTTCTCCTTTATAGAAATGCCTTAAAGCAGCTCAAGCAGGCATCACTTGGATGACCAGCTTAATGACCTGCTTAGATACCCAGGGGCTTTTCTGTCTTTTCACTTTATTTTTGTCCACATGACGCGCGTACAAGCTGCTGCATCTGAGATAAGAACAGGGTAACCATATTTACGTGCTGCTTTTCACTGCTTTCTTTCCTTAATACCTTCCTTTCTTTCCCTCTGTCCTTCATCTCTTCCTTGTGCGTTCCTAGGAACTAAGCAGTATTCTTCTGGCTTTTCAACTTCTGGCTTTTCAAGTATTCTTCTGGTTTTCCTCTGGCTTTTCAACTTCTCTCATTGGATTCTCCTTTTGTAATTAATCAGTATTCTGGTGAGCCTTAATTTTTGTATACTCTCTGCTTTCTTTTCTCTTTCGAACTGTTAAAACGGTCATTTATTGCTCTTTAAAATATTCAAGTAAACTAGAAACTAACATGTTGCTTTGACAATTGACGAAAGGCGTTAAAATTGTGGAACAATGAAATTTCATTACCTTTTACTTCTTTTTGTTTGTTTATCAGTATTTCAGTTATGCTGTCGCTTCATCTCCATGTCAGATGCTAATTCATTATAGCTTCAAATCTAATTCTTTATTTTTGCTATATTTACTGAAATTTGGCCAATCAAGAATCCGTTCACAAATTAATGGACAGAGTTAGATTTATATCTTTACAAAATAAGATTTTAACTTTTTGTGGAGAAAAAGAAAAGGGGTTCTTGAAAATTCAGAAGGAAGAAGGGTGAATTATTGTTTGTGTTTGAAGGAACCGGTGAGTTCTGATTCAGATAAGTGATCGTAATAGTCCGACGTTTACTTATGATATGTTAAGAGTCTTTACTGAAAAGAATTGTTACAAATGCACTTCCCATGTTGATGTAGTATAATCTAAGTCTTGCTCTAATTTATGCCTAATTACCAGCAAACAAAATTATGAGTATTTCAGTTTCTATAGCTATTCTATTTATCTGTTTCACTTTTATTTATCATGTTAGACAATAGCTTGATGCACACTAACTGCTGAAACTTGATATGGCAGTTCTACAAATATAAGCTGCTGAATATAGAGATGCCCGCACATAAAAAGACCATGTGCTTAAGTGCTGACGCACAAAAAGAGAAGCGTCAGGCTGCAGCGAATAGGATCAAAAGTAGAAAACATGACCTGCACAAACAACTCTCGGTCGATAAAAAAGAGGCACTTCTGCTGCATCGACGGACATTATACCGTGATTCGAAGATGCAAAGCCTTCGAAATAGTTCTACCTGTGACAATTCGGTTGAGTTAGTTGGAGAGAAACCCGTCACTATACGGGAGCCATCATGTCTCAGTGAAGAAGGTTACCTACATATCGTCGAGTACTACCATGTTATGATTAGACATAGTTATTATGTACTGAGGTTAAATCATCCATTTTACAGTTTCACCGAATCCGTCGCATAATGATGCTTCGACAATTGTGCCAGGCAAAGGGATGAATATAGTTGGCCATCCTTGCATTTTTGAAGTTGGTAAGTCACATGTACATTTTGTTAATATTTCAAGATTTCTTAAAATGATTACTCTACTAATTAGAACCGGTTTTATGTAAGGGTCATCGTCAGCTGCACCCGCTGAACGATCTATTACAGCAGCAGCAAACAAAGGTTATACTACCTTCTCATTCTTGCCAAATTTTTGAGTTACATTGAACTTTTAGATGCTCATTGGAATCATTTTTGTGTTGGGTTCAATGTCACATACAGTTGAACAATTCTATCCGGAGGAAACGGCTGCCAGAAAAAAAGGTTTTCTCGCTCTAAACTTATAATGATGTTCACTGTTAATCTCCTCTTCAAATTTAACTTACATAATATTTGATTTGATTACACAGTTAATAGATCAACCGGTAAAGGATATTGGAATATTAAGCAGCTTCCCAATAATGCAAGCACTTTAAAGAAAGTGCCAAACTGTAAATATTGTGGGGCAAAAAAATTTGAATACGAATCAGCAGGATTTTGTTGTAACAGTGGTTCGATTAAATTGACGTCAAATGAAATGCCATCTGATCTATTGAATCTCTATTTGGGTAACAGTGATGAATCTGAACACTTCCGGACGTATATTAGAATGTACAATAACTTGTTTGCTTTTACTTCTCTTGGAGTAAAATATGACAGGGAACTGGCAAAAAGAAATCGTGGTATCTATACCTTCAGAGTTCAAGGACAAATGTATCATTTTATCGATGATTTAATTCTTTCAAATCGCCAACCAAGAAATCTACAATTATATTTCTATGATGATGAGACTGAAATGTTGAATCGTATGGCTGCCTCGGATAAACTTCAGCGAGGGGTGATAGAAAAGTTGATGGATATACTGAAGAAAAATCCGTACACTATCTTCTTAAAATCTCTAATGCATGTTCCAGAATTGCCAAACTTTTATATTGCTCTCAAATGTGACTCTGGTTTAAATCAGCAAGTTTACAATTTACCAACGACATCAGAGGTTGCTGCAATATGGTTAGATAGAGAACCAAACGAAGATAGTTCTGCACCGCATATTCGAATTTATACTAGCAGCAACAAGAGCCAATTAGTGAATTATTACTATGGTTGTTATGATCCTTTACAGTATCCATTGTTGTTTCCATACGGTCAAAATGGATGGCATTGTGGAATCAAAAAAGTTGTACAAACTTGTAATAAAAGAAGCCGAGGTCGATGTGAAAATGAACAACTTCCGAGTGTGTCAAATATGTGTTCCATCGATGGACTACTTGATATAGAAGCTGATGTTTTACGAAAGGGAAAACGGAAAAGAGATAATGTTTCTTGTCGTGAATATTATTGTTATAAATTTCAGATGAGAGATACTGAGGAAAATGGAGTTTTACATTCGGGAAGGTTGTTCCAGCAATATTCTGTTGATGAATACATTAAAGTAGAAACTCAAAGGTTAGATTTTGCTGCTTATAATCCGGATTTATTTCGTATGGATGTGCTGCAGGGACTTATAGATTTTCTGAGACATGGAGAAAGAGATGCTACAAAGATAGGAAAAAAAAGTTTTCTTCCAGCAAGTTTTATAGGAGGTCCGAGGGATATGCGTCAGCGTTATATGGATGCTATTGCGTTAGTGCAACAGTTTGGAAAACCTGATATATTTTTGACTATGACATGCAATCCTTCTTGGCCAGAAATTAAAGAGCATTTGCTATCAATTGACGAAGCTCAAAACAGACCCGATTTAATAACTCGAGTATTCAGAGCGAAGGTAGAAGAAATGAAGACGGACATATTAAAAAGAAATATATTTGGAAGAGTTGCTGCATTTATGTATACTATTGAATTTCAAAAACGTGGCCTTCCGCATGCTCATTTTCTTGTTATTCTTACTGATGACTATAAGTTATTGACAATCAAATCCTACGATCAAATTGTTTCTGCTGAGTTGCCTGATCCTGATCAAAATTCTTACTTGCACGGACTTGTGAAAAAACACATGATGCATGGTCCTTGCGGTCACTTGAATCCTGCAAATTCATGTATGAAGAAAAAAGGATATTGTAAATTCAATTATCCAAAGGATTTTACTAACCAAATGATGAAAGGAAAGAACTCATATGCAATTTATAGAAGACGAAATACAGGTAAATCTGTGGAGGTTCGAAATCAACTTCTTGATAACTCATGGGTTGTTCCCTACAACCCTTACCTGTTGTGTAAATATAACTGTCATATCAATGTTGAGATATGCTCAGATATAAAAGTTGTCAAATATCTTTATAAGTATATTTGTAAAGGTCACGATAAAATTGCATTTTCAGTGCAGGAGGATAATACGAATATAGAGATAGACGAGATAAAAGAATATCAATCTGCTAGATGGGTATCAGCTCCAGAGGCCGTATGGCGCCTATTTGGTTTCCCTATAAGTGAGATGAGCCCAACTGTGTATCATCTTCAACTACATCTTAAAGACCAACAATTTGTCTCTTTCAAGGCAGCTGAAACCGTAGATAAAATCATGAATAATCCAATGATTGGAAAAACAATGTTGACAGAATTCTTCTTGACAAATAAATTGAACAAAGATGCCCAAAAGCTCAACTTATTATACAAAGAATTTCCACAGTATTTTGTGTGGCTACCTGCATACAGAATGTGGTCACGAAGAAAACGCGGTACTGTTATCGGACGTGTTGTTACATGCCATCCAACAGAAGGTGAAAGATACTATCTTAGGTTGTTATTAATGAATGTACGAGGGCCGCGATCATACCGAGATCTTCGGACTGTGGATGGAATATGTTACAACACGTTCAGAGAATCGGCAGAAAAAAGAGGCTTACTGCATTGTAATAACAATTTGGCTGAATGTATAGAAGAAGCGGCGTGCTATCAAATGCCTTATAGTCTACGACGGCTATTTGCTACAATATTAGTATATTGCAATCCAATCAATCCAAAAGAATTGTGGGAACAGTTTGAGGATTCAATGTCCGAAGATTTCAAGAATCTACCAAACAGTGATTCAAAAAGTATTCAGCATTTTGTTTTGAATCATATCAACGAGGTATTGCATTCTATGGGACACGATGTCAATGAGTTTAAACTTGTTCCAGAAAATATTGTGTGCTCAAGAATAGCATCAGAGTCAAAAGATGTTAACTTTGAACGGAACATAGTTGTTACTCAAGAAGATTTATTACTGCAAACAAAATTGAACACCGCACAAAGAATAGCATTTGATATGATCCTGGAAAGAGTATTCACTAGCAAAGCAGGAGCTTTTTTTATTGATGGTCCTGGAGGAAGCGGAAAAACATTCTTATATCGTGCTCTACTAGCCATTGTAAGATCCAAAGGGTTTATAGCTTTGGCAACAGCAACTTCTGGTGTTGCAGCATCGATCCTTCCAGGAGGACGAACAGCTCATTCACGTTTCAAAATTCCCATTAATATTGATGAGAAGTTCTCTTGCAATATTAGTAAGCAAAGCTCGCTTGCATGTTTAATTCGCGATGCAAAATTGATTGTGTGGGATGAAGTATCAATGGCAAAAAAAAACATGATCGAAGCTTTTGATATGCTGTTGAAAGACTTGACTGACACAAATGTACTGTTTGGTGGAAAGGTAGTAGTATTCGGAGGGGATTTTAGACAAACTCTTCCTGTTGTCCGAAGTGGAAAGAAAGAAGACTTTATTTCTGAAAGTATACTATACTCAAACATTTGGAATCAACTTGAAATATTACGACTATCAGAAAATATGCGTGCCAAGACTGATCCTATTTTCTGTGAATATTTGATGAGAATCGGGAATGGAAAAGAAAAAACAAATATAAATAACAAAATAGACATCCCGAAGCCTTTCATCATTCCTTTTACTACTGAAAAAGAATCGTTGGATCTCTTATTTAAGGTAACATATCCGAACTTATGTGCATCTTTTCATGATTCTTCTTTTATGACTTCTCGCGTTATTTTAACAACGAAGAATGATTTTGTTGATGAAATAAATGAAAGACTCATAACGCAATTTCCTAGAGATGCTAAGATATTTACTGCTACTGATGAAACAATTGAACCAAATGATCAAAGTCAATTCGAGGATTTCTTACACACGTTAAACCCTCCAGGCTTACCTCCATACAAGTTAGTGTTAAAAGAAAATTGTCCTTTTATTTTATTGCGAAATTTAAATCCTTCTGAAGGTTTATGCAATGGTACAAGGTTAGTATGCTGTGATTTTAAGACACATGTTATAAGCGCTAAAATTGCAAGTGGTGATTTCAAGGATAAACACGTATCTATTCCTAGAATACCTTTACGGCTGCGATATTTTTGTGGTTGCTCTTATAGTACTACATTCAACTCAATGAAATAAGGCAATATATTTTACGAGGTTAAAACCTGTTGGTGCTGAAATTTTCTTTAGTCTCTCTATATCTTCCTTTACCTCTCTTCTTTGCAACCTATGAATAGCTGTATGGAACTAAAAGTGTCATCGAAGTTATATATTTAACTGATATGTCAAACTTAAAACGACATGTTGCTTATTTAGGTGTTGTTTTGGGTGGTTGCTCTGAATTAGAATAGCTAGTTGATAGAATCCACGTCTCGTTATAGAGATTGATGACACCCCTTTATGAAAGCTCATAAGTTTCTATGAGTAAATCTGGCCAGTGGATTTCGCATCCGGCACATGGAATAAGTTAAAGCGGAAGTCTAAAGGATATTCATTTAGTCAGTATATTAAATTGTCGGTAATTTGAAATTATTGATTGGTGTCTGTAATCTTAAGGTGGGGAGTTAAATATGATTTGATGGAAGAATTTGAAATTCAACTGAGGAGTGTTATTACGAATTTCTAATGGAAATAATTTGTAATTTATTATGGAAAGGTTAATTCTAGAAAAAAAAATTAATTCCATAATTGGAAGCCTCCTTAATTAATTCTATGGTCCCTGTTGTGACCGAATCCAATTAGGACTAAGAGAAAGGTTTCTTGATGGAAAAGAATCCTATACAATTTTGGAAAAGGGTTTTACCCTTAAAACTATATAAAGGGGATTCTTGGTCAAAAGGAAAGACACACGAAAACCCTATTAGTTTTCTCTCTCTGAAATATTTGTTCCACCCAAATATTATTAGTCTGGGTATTGTTCGGGCACACGACAGAAGATCATGGAACTGTAGGACGACTCCGTAGATGATCCTGCTCGTGATTGAAGATTTGCTTCGCGGTTGAAGTCACGCTTCAAGAGGTATTCCATTTTATGTTTATGTAAAATTAAATAGCCTGCTAGTTTGTCTAGATTACATGTGAGTTCATGATCCTGGAATTGCTTCCGCCGTGTTTATATTCCTACACATCTAACACTGACCTATATTATTACGTGAAAGAAAATAGTGGCTAAGGATGGATTCTTCTATCCTTAACCAATAAATTTAGTTTCCAGCAATAAGAAATCCAAAAATTTTGGTAAGGACGCTTCCCTCTTTAATATGTCATGCAACTTACAAATTTGAACTAACTAGTTGGACAATAAATTTCGAAAACTAGCTTTAGTTATACTTTATACCAAAACATAACTTATGTCCTCCAGAAGCAAAAGAAAACCAATTCTTTCCTGTACAAAAGAAAATTTCCTTTTTTTTTTAATGCAGGAGAAATATTAAACAAATAAAGAATTTATCAAATTTGTGACTATTAACACCTTTGAGTAGAACATCCATTATTCAAGCCAGAGAGCAATAGAAGAGCAAGTTCTTCTTCAAAGATATTAATAAAATTCAGTCCCTTATCTTCAACTTTCATATGCTCTTCCACAATATTTTCAGGTATAATCACACTCCTACAAAGTGGACAAGTCGCATGTCTCTTCCCATGCATCAACCATTTCTCCAAGCAGTTTTCATGAAAGATATGACCACAATTTTCTAATTTCCTACCTTTGTCACCATGTTCAAATTCCAATAAACAAATTGAACAATCAAGAGGTTCAGTGGCAGTGCCTAACCCCAGTAACTTCTTCTTTTTGTACACAAATTTAGTGCTCTTCTTGTTTATTATTTCTCTATACATGTTTTTTTCTCGTCTCTGTGCGTATGAACTGACCAAAACAAGAAAAATCAGCATTAGAAATCTTAATACGTGAGGAATCCATGAATAGAAGATAATGTTGATAAATTCTTGGAAATGAGAGAAGAATTTAGAAAGAGTAGGCATTTTGTTAATTTTTGTTTGAAAGAACAAATTGAAAGAAGTGCTCTATTTATAGTTATTGAGAAGAAACGAGCTAGGTAGTTGTCTCTATTGAAATGGTAAGATGTAATGGTGGCGGCCGGCTGCTTAATACAAGACGCTATTTATTAAAAGGTTCGCTAAAAGGAATGTGCGTATATGTGGACGTGTTCCAGAGAAGTTTACTTTTTTTGACATTATGGTTGGTTTTCGACTAATACCTGTTTGGTATTGCTTCTCCAAAGTCAAAAGTGCTTTTTTTTCAATAAAAGTATTTTTTTTTTTAAATTTTGAGGTGTTTGGCAACTAAAAAAGTACTTTTAGATAGAAGCAGAAGCAGTTTTTCTGCTGTTGGGAAGAAGCTACAAATATCTGCTTGCAGAAGCAGTTTATTAATTTTTTCAAGACAGAAATATCCTTCACAAAAATTCATATTTACCATATTATTCCTTATTAATTAACCATATCTCTCTCAAAATACAATTATATTTTTCTTTTTCCTATTTTTTTCTACTACGTACTTTTATAAATCTTCTTCCTCTAGGACTAATTTTTATTTTTACGTATTACTATCAACTGTACATACGATGTCCTACTCTTTAAATAATCTTTTAAAAGCAAGTGATTACTAGAAATTCCTAATTCCGTTATCACTTTGATTTAACTATATTTTATGTTGTTCAATAGTTTAAATTTATATCTTTGACGTTATGTTTTACATTTAATTAAATAAATTTTCTAATTAAAGTCTTTTATGATAAATATTTAAAATTATTTTTTTGTTTTTATTAATCCAAATGTAAAATGAACTTGGATGTCCTTTTCGTAATTTGACACTGAAAAGTACTTTTCGTAACAATTAACCAAACACAAATTATTTATCAAAAGTACTTCTCCAATGAGTTGTCCAAACACAAACTGCTTATTATCCAAAAGTACTTATTTAAAAAGTACTTTTGTCAAAAATACTTCTTAAAATAAGAAGTTTTTTGCAGCAATTCCAAACAGGCTATAAGTTAAGGTGATTATACGGAAAGTCTGTAATTGATGTACTACTTTATGAGACGACAAACATATGACTTTAAGTTATATTGAGGTAATATTATGCTATTCCAATTTCTGCTTTTCCCTCAACATTGAAAATTTGAATATAGTATGTAAGTATATATTATTTGCTGGTCAGGATGATCCTTCGGCTCTAAATGGGAATAAAGATTCTCTTGAATTTGATGGCATGGCAGATAATGAGGTTTAAAAGAGACTAAAGGTGAACATTTAGTGAGCGCTTTTTATCCCGTTTGAACATGTATACTCACAATTCTCATGAGGTTCAGAAGCTGCGCATATGCTTATTCTATTTCCTTTATCCAATGCATTCGCCTTCTTTGTGTTCAACATCGTAGCATAACTTTTAGTTATCTACACCATCTGCCTTCTTTATGACAGAATGTTGTTGCATATTGTATTTTAGTTGCAAATACTTCAAATGAATCGGACTTATATTATGGTGGCGTTTGAGCATGACTTAAGGTCCACACAATGACATTATTTATCAATTAAATGCAAACATATCAAGTTCCAAACACATGTACATCCCTGAAGAGATTTTTGCTTTATCTCAGTTCCGTTTCGAATTCTAACTGCGACTAGCATTCGTTCTCAAATGGCAAATTTGGATCTGGACTACTTAGAATGTTTGATGTATCTCTGACATCTTTATCATTCTTATTGTACCTTATCTACAAAATTTCGTGTGCCTTAACAGGTAGTTCTGAGATAAACACAGTGAGTTGCCAATTTTCATCAAAACTTTCCATCTACTTCACCATCTCCTCATTACTTTCCCTGCGTGCTACATCATCTCTTCACCTGTATACATTCGTAGTTTATGCCAGTTTCCCCGCTTGCTTCTCAACTTCTCTGCAGATTCTGCTTTTCTGAATAATCTTTACTCTGGTGAGGCTTATTTGGTATACTTTATGCTTGTGAGAAGTAGAATAATTTAGTCAATCGAATACTCACTGCTTTAATTAATTGGACATTTGATTAGCTTTTTAATTGTAACAGAAGGAAAGAGTTAGCATATTCTTCACGCTGCTTATGTCCGCTCGTGACCTATTTAAAAAGATTCCAACGATGTAGCTTTGTAATACTAGGAGTATGTACTATACCCGCAAATTGGGGGAACATGGAATGCTTTACAGTAGTGTATGTAAAGTTTCTCTTTGAACTAATTACTGTAGAAAGAAATTTAGCTTTCAGTTTCATTTAATACTACTAATTCGTGTATGACATTGTATGTTAGTAGTTGGGTATATATATATATATATAAATGTTAAATTTCTTTAGTTTTATGAATTTACAATGCATTCTATTTGCAAGTATCACTGCCTTTTTTTGACCTAAAGATGCTTTTCACTTTACCTGGTCATTATTCTCTATTGTACATCTTTTATTATTTACAAAGTGACCCTATAGTAATCATTTATTCATAAGTAAGAGATAGTCCATTGCAGGAGCTTGGCCGCACTGAAGTAGTTCCAAACTCGGTGAATCCCAAGTGGATTACAAAGCATACTATTGCCTATTATTTTGAGACACTGCAGAATTTGGTGCGACTCTTGATAGTTCAGTTCCTGGTTTCTTTCTGCCAATTCGACCCCTCTTTTCTTTCTTACTAGATTCTCTTTATCTCAGGTTCCTTGGACTACTTGGAATGTTTGATGCATTTCTGACATCTTTGTATATACATGTGCTATTCTCTTCGGGCATCATTGTGTTACAATTATGTATATTGTAATGTATCCTTTGCTTTTAGGACCATAAAATGGCAGAATTAGCCTGGACATATTTACAAAGTAGCGAAGCCACTATTTCCAACATCCTCTTTTACACGGTAAGCTAGACAGTGTAAATCAGGTTTTAATATACTAACATCATTTCCTATAAATTTGCGATAGAGAAAATTTGAAACGGAATGTTGGGCCGTGCCTTTCTTTCCCTCTGTCCTTCATTGTCTCTTCCTTGTGTGTTCCTTATTTGTGCTTTCCTCTGGCTTTTCAACTTCTCTCATTGGATTCTCCTTTTGTAATTAATCAGTATTCTGGTGAGCCTTAATTTTTGTATACTCTCTGCTTTCTTTTCTCTTTCGAACTGTTAAAACGGTCATTTATTGCTCTTTAAAGTATTCAAGTAAACTAGAAACTAACATGTTGCTTTGGTAATTGACGAAAGGCGTTAAAATTGTGGAACAGTGAAATTTCATTACCTTTTGCTTCTTTTTGTTTGTTTAATACTGCATTTTTAACACTATGATAGGACTTTAGATTAATCATCATTAACTTGACTAATCTGAAAATTTTCAACCTTTCCCTTGTCATGTTTACTTTTGTATTTTATAAAATGAATTTCTGTTTGTTTGACTAAGCATTTGGTGTAACTATGACTGAACTGTTATTTCCACCATCATTGTACAAAGTCATTATTAGACAGTCAAGGATGACTTCTTTGTTGATGGAACGAAGGGCTAAATAACGACAGTAATTCTCTGAGTCGATCTAGATTTTCAATGCCTCGCAGAGTAGAAAACTGAGCTTTCCGTTGCGTAGCTGCATTCAGAAAGAATACAAAAAGGAGAAAGAACATTATTTCGCAGAAGTGACAAGAGTGGCGACAGCTGTAATGTTGTGAAAAGAAATTCCAGACAGGTATAACAGTGAAAGCTAGGGAGCATATCTTGCTGATGGTTCAGAGTACAGGTAATACAAAGAAGTTTAATTACATTTCATGCTGGTTCAGTTTTGAGATCCCAAAAATAAATGATTTCTTTTTAAATATTATTCTTTTCAGTCAAATAGGCCCAAAGATTTCCATAAACGTAGTAGAAGTTCAGGTAATGTAATGCATTAGCTCCTCTACCATTTTTGTGGTTCAATAATTAGAGTATCTGCTGTTACTTGTCCTATGCATATTTCCTTACTCCTATACTTTAGTAATTTTAATTGTTAAAATATCATATGCTAACTGCAGACACTAAATTAATTGAAGCATCGTTCATTCATTAGGTTAAATTGCAGTAAACAGATCTCAATTGGTATTACTGCGGCTGCGACATTTTTGCAGTTCAAGGGAATATATTTTACTGAGGTTAAAACCTGTTGCTGCTGAAATTTTCTTTGGTCTCTTTATGCGTGCCATCGAAGTTTTGTATTTACCTGATATGTCAACCTTAAAACTACATGTTGTTTATTCAGGAGTTGTTTTGGGTGATTTCTCTGAATTAAGTGTTACTATAAAGCTAAAGAAGCACTCCTGCACGTCTAGGTTGTTGGGTCTGCTCAAGAAGTTAATAAAAGTAAATGTTGCGCAAAGGTCTTGAATTAAAGGAGTTCTGATGATAGAAAATGAAATATGTGGTAACATTATACATAAACCTCCTTTTGTTAGTTTCCTATAAACCAACAAGAAAAACTGAAATAAAGGTACATCTTTTGAAGTTTCGGAGTTCATTGCTAAAAAGCAAGGAAAGTCTGGAAGTCTAATGCCTGTGATGAAAAGCGGAAGCAACAAGCTGAGCATACACTATCTGAAACATCAGATGTTCCAAAAGCTTAAAAGAAGCCAAAGTTTGATAATAAGGAAAAATTAAATGGTGAGACTGATGCTAAAAAAGAGAAACACGAAGAATCTAATGGAGATACAAGAAAACAATCCAGGCAAAGTAAGAGGCGAAAGGAACAATCTGAGCTTAAGCTATCTGAAGCACGGCTTAAGGCATATTTTGCTAACCCATCAGAGTCGAATAGAAAAACGTAGCAGCCTATTAATTGGAGCAGCTTTGTATAACAGGTAATTAGTTACGAATTATTTGGAGGCCATTCATTTTCGAAGTGATTTGCTGGAAGCTATTATTCTTTTCTGATTGTATTCCATTATGTGGCAAAACATTCTCTGTCAATATTTTTTTTTTTGGTTGAAACTATCTAATACATTTGTTGCATGGTGCTGTATTTTGTAAATTTAATAGTGCAGGTAGGAAGTTTAAATATCAACAGAGTTGCTTTTGATCCAGGTGTAGTCTATCCTGAAGTCAGGGAACTTATTTAGAATCCTTTGGACCTCTATTTGTCTACTCTAATGTCATCTGGATGATGGATCTGCTTTGAATTCTGTTGGCCCTCTTACTCACTTAGATTGCAGGAAATATAATGGCTGTGTGAGCAAAGAATTATCCTTCAGAGTACAGACCTGGTATCATACATAGACTGAGAATATGTAATGGAAGCCCTAACATAAGCAGGTTTTTTTTTTTCCTTCTGAAAAATCTGCACCGACCACAGCTAGGAGAGAAAAGAGTCCCTCGCTGTACCCAATTTATCGGGAGCCATCATATCTCAGTGAAGAAGGTTACCTACATATCGTCGAGTTTGTACTTGATACTCCTTATGAGAGCTTAGAGCTGATCATAGCCAAGAATAATGAAGTTTTTAAGTATTGATTCTAAAGCATATAGGAAGCTTCCTGTCAAGAAAAAACAACATCAAACAACAGATTCTTTACATTGAGCTGGTAAGTAAAACGATGGTCTTTCATTTTATTTTCAACGAAATTATCATTTACTATTTCTTTATACGTTCTGTAATGTCTTCTACTCTGAATCGCACTCTTACTTCTAACGGCAATCTCATTGTCCTCTTACGTCTGCTTCAACTATGACTTTTCCTTTATGTTTTATCATAACTAAGGGAGATAGTGGAGGAAATCACAATGGAAGAATAAGCCTTAAAATAGGCAAGATGTGAAGCTAAAGACACTTTTTTTTCTTGATATGATCAGAGATAGAAAGCAAAGTCAGAAAGAGTTCTATTGATTTTTTGAATTGTGTTAGAGCCAGCTTTAACAAGTTTGTTAGCTTTCATCAATTAAAATGGGAATAACTTAGATAAAAAATATATTTTCTAAATTTACAATATGATATCTCCATCTTCTGGAAAACTGAGTCAAGTTGTGCGATGTATTCGACTATTAATGTTTTCTTCATGGTATTTGCAGACTCTTTTTCGTGCAACCGAAGTTTCTTTCCTGCGATGCAATTACCATGGACTTTCATGAAATGTTGGAAGATTGTGGTTGACTGCAATTATCAATAGTATGTGTGTTGCAAACATCTGTAAGTTTTGTGCTTGTAACAAGTAACTAATAGTCATGTTTGCATATAACTTTAGATTTATAGTCACAGAAAAATATACCACCATGTTTGATGTCTTAATGAAACCTATATTCTCATAGAATTCACCTTAGCTAACGCCAATCCTTATTACCTTTTCCTCAACTCAACTACTGTGTATCATCTACTCCAGCAAATATGATTTTCCCAATACATAGTAACAACTTTCTACTACCACTTTTTTTTAATTATATCTTTATGTGAAGAAAAACAAATTATAGTTCTCTTAATTCAATTTATTCACGCTGTACCACAAAAGAGGAAAGAAACATTGAAATCTAACGTTGGGCCCGTGCTCGCACGGGCAAACCAACCTAGTAGTAACATAAAAGATGCACCTTTAGGTTTAGTGTAAAAAGAGGTATAGGACCTCTCAAGTATCAAAGGAGGAAAAGTGGACAAAAAATTAATTAACTTAAGTGAGGACCGAATTGTAATATTTAAAATTTATAGGTAGATAAAATATTTATGAAATTTACAAAAACACCTCAAATTAAAAAAAAAAATTCAAATACTTTGTTTTGCCTCATTCTCACCCACTTTTACTCTCTCACATATTCAAATCATTTCAAACTTTTATTTTTCTCTCTTTTTCTTCTTTCTCCCTCTTTTTTCTTCTTCCTTCTCCTTCTTTCTTCAATATTTCTTAAAGACTTGTGGGCTTTTAAAATATTAGTAATTAGTATTAATATTAAAAGTGTCCCCCTCACCCAATTCTTAAAGACGTTGTCCCATTTTTTTATTTGTGGAACTTGAAAATTCCCCTCACCCAAAAAACCCTAGTTTCTATTTGTCTGTCATATTTACCTTTTATATGCCCCTTAAAGAAAACACTAGTAAAGAGCCTTTTTCTTTTTCCTATTATGCTCTTATTTCTATTTTTGTTCTTCCGTACTTTTTAATAAATGCTCATTCTTTTTTTCACTTCAAGAACAATTAATGTTAAGGGTAAAGTGAAAATAAATAATTTGTGCTATCTTGAACTTCTAAAATAACTACTAATATTTTGAGACATAACTTTTGTAACTGCAATAAACAATTTGAGACATGGGAATTTCTTGTTCACCACGGTTGATCGTGTCTGGTGAATTGTGACCTCGTATGATGTGAGCAATCGTTGTTTCATCATGGTGCTCACTTATGAGCTAACAGGTCACCCTTTGGCCAGGTATGCTACAAAGAGACTCCCGAGAGACTGAAGTATTAAAGTAATGGCCATAGGAATGGAGTATAGTAGCACCAGAACTAGTAAAGCCATGTTACGATAAGTTAAATTTACCTAACTTATATATAGGGAGAGATAAGGCATTCAGCAGGTTGAACCTTAAAATGAACGTGTAAATCAGATTTAGAGGTTGTTTCTGTATCCGGCCGAAAGCATTCTCAATATGCAGAAGTTCTTAATTAGTTTCACAAAGTGCTCTTTTTCGAAGGATGGAAATAATATGAAAATGAATCAATCAATATTTTCGGTAAGCAATATAGATAAAGCCAATTGGTAGGAAAATCTGTGTAAAAATCCTTGCTTCTGAAGTACAATCATCAACTGTTTCGCAGGTTTGCATTTTGTATAATCGTGCTCCATAGGATAAATTAAGTTCACTGAAACTAAACTGCAAAGACGTAACAGAATAGAATAGAGACAATCAATCTGCTTTTCGGATGCTGTTTTCGCTTTAAAACTGGAATCTAACAGGGAAAGCATTAGAAGACTGCTTCATGCCCATAGGGCAAGCATTGGAAGGCTATGGTCATCAGTAAACAATTGAATATGGAAGGAAGACGACATTTCAGAACTAATGATATAAACATTTTACATATGTCTATCATGTATATTTTCCTGAGTTGGATTGTCATTATTGTAGTGACATCTGCTACACTTGTTTCCATTAAGCGTTTAATGGGAGTATGTAAAAGACTTGGACAATATGTTAGTAAAATTGATCAGGAGTGAAAACAATCTGGATTGGGCCAAAACTGTACCCAAGTTTTCTCCTTGCACAAGAAAATTCAGAATAAGCTCCAATCACCTGAAGAAACCTTCTGACCCTCTCATTTTCAAGGACTAACAAAATAGGAAGTTGTCACTAAGAGAATCATAAATGCACTTTAATTAATCTACCACCTGACAAATATGAAAAGTTCACTTAAATTGGCCCTTCATTATTCTTATTGAATTCTTGCTATAGCATATACCATCCGAAACAGTACTCATATAAAAAAAAAGGGACACAAAAAACCAAAATATTTCAGATTTGTCAAGAGAGCTAAGTAGTCCCAGCCAACGAAATCAGCAAGAAGAGATGAGGCGAATAAAACAGATAGATACATTCGAACATTCTTATTATGACCCTCCAGGAAAGACTCGACGCATTGTAAGCCCCATTCACAACTGTTAAAAGTTATTCAAGGTAAACAAACAACACATAGCTCTTTCTTCCACGAATAGAAGCCAAAAAGGGAATACTGCTCAATGATAGACCTTGATGCTACTGACGGGGCGAGGTTGCAAAACATGACATTTCGTGAGGCTAATTACCATTAAAAATGTGGCTCATAAATATGCTCATCTTAGTTGGTCCAGAAAAATAAAAGTTGCAAGGAAATCCAAATGCATGTACATCTACACTACACAAACAAAACCACCTGAAGAAACCAAGCGATCATAACATTTGGTATACGATGAGGTAGTTCTAAGGAATAGTACGTAATTAGTTACATGGAGAAGCTAAATTCATGACTGCATGAGCAGTTTATCAATAGCTCAATAAAAGGCGCCATTTATCAGATCCTGAGACAGAAAGCTCCTTGTAAAAGCTTACTCCTGGAAGATAATAAGAGAACTTGCCGAGGATCTTGAGCAACCAAACAGTTTCTCCGTCAATCTAGATAAATATCGGGACACACAGTTCACTGAACAGCTCTTGCACTTTGTTCTCTTTGATACGATAACAAACCTCACCAATCAGTCGCAGGCTTTAATAGAAATTCTGAAAGTTTGAAAAGCCTGTCAGTGCCCCACATGAGTTGATCCTTCAAAGACGCCTCGAAGGAGATGATGATCTTTACTTTCTTGAGGTTGGGTAATACAATGCTGGAAATCCAACTCTGCAAATCAATATTATCTCCTTCGGCCAGATATCTTGACTCAAAGTCGCAGACGAATTTACCTGACTATAGACAAATAATATAATCAAAATATCAAATGCAGGTCAGCATAATAACATTGCACACTTCTGATAAGAAATGACTTGACAGTGTCTAGCACAAAGAAATTCATAACGGACGAATCTTAGGTATTTTGATTGGTAAACTAACAAATTTTAATGGTAGTTGAAAAATGATAATGATGGCTTATCTATCATACAGATCACTTCTTTGAGGAAATCCTATCATAAATATACATGGTGTATGTAAACCAAGTAAAAAGTGATAGCACAACAATCTTTCTCCTTTCGGAGCTTATTTTGCCACAAAGAAAGCAACAACACCAACCATATTTGTCTGGAGCATTAGAGTGACATAAGCAAAGCCTCTAACTAATTACTAACGATATATTTGCATTATTGTTGATAGTTATTATAGATTTATCCTTTTTCTTGTTTACACGAGTTATTAATACTTACGTTTTTTTTAATAAGCATGAACGAAGGTGGTTTTCTTCTGAAAATTGTACTGTTGTTATGAGGAGCAATTAACAGTATTATTCTGAATCCTGCATCGTTCATTATTGTCGGCATAATTGTACAGAGGACTCGTGATAAGAGAATTATATTCAAACTTTGAAAGTCGCATGTATTTTGGAAATGGTAGAAAGTGGACAACATGCTTTGCGGGTGTTTTTTTGTCTTTCGTTATGAAAAGAAAAGATAAAACTAATGTCTCCTATTGGTTATTGGTCTAAAGTGCTGGATTAGTTTTATTTTCTCAAACAACATAACCATTGGCTTTCGAGAGGAAGGGCACCGCAGTTTGATTCTTTAGATTCAATATCTGAATTTCAATAAAGAATATTAAATTGTTGTTTTAAATTTGTGGTGCCAGAATTGTTAGTTTTGGTCTTATAGGTAAAAAGTTATCTATGTTGTTGCTTCCCGTTTTATGATCGTAATTATAATTCCATGTTGAATTATGATCATTAGTGTCCCTTATATGTATAAGATAATATGTAAATAAGAATGTTATGATTAATAAATAGTTATTATTAAAGTGGTTTATTTAATTGAAATCATTGAAAATTCTTTATATATGAGTGCTATCATATATGACGAAAGATTTATGTGATTAATGAATAGTTACTACTTAAATAGTTTATTTATTTGGAATTATTGAAATTTCTTAATAGTTTTATACATGGTCATGTACTACATGAATTAAGAATTTAGATTAATAAATAGTTACAACCAAATTGATTTATTTATTTGGAATCATAGTGAAATTTTTAATACTTTATAAATGTGTTAAGAATTTTGTGATAAATAAATCGGTGCAATCAAAGTGGTTTATTTACTTGAAATCTTTAGAAATTCTTATTGGTGTTATACATGTGAGAAGATATCGTTTAGAGATTAAGAATTTATGATTGATAAATGGTTACCATTTTATGTGGAATATTTATTGAGAGTCATTGAAAATTCTTAATATTATACATGTGAGAGGATATTGTATATGGATTAGGAGTTTATGATGAATAAATGGTTACCTCTAAAATGGAGTATTTATTCAGAATTATTGAAAATTCTAAAGCTTTATACATGTGAAATTATGTCAATGAATGAATTGAGAGTTATGATTAATAAATAGGATTTGCGAAAGTGATCTATTTATTTGAGTCATTGATTTTTCTCAATGTACCATGTACAAATTGTCTCTTGGTAAGTGTATGTTAGTGGTGAAATTTTATCTGCTTGAAAAGGAGATTAATTTCGCGATACCAGAAAAGCTAAATTAATTTATGAGAAAAGATATTGAGATTTTCACCTAATAGTAGAAAATAATATCTTGGATTCTCACGTGTATTAATTGAGAGGACAATTTGATATTAGATAAGGTTTTGTGTATCTGAGTAACACAATGCATGCCTTGTGCTCATGGGATAATTATAAAAAGAATATAAATGAGCATTGTGTTTGCTTCAATTCACGAAACCGCCCAAAAGTTATCTATCGAATTTGGTCATAGCTTTGCGATCATGAATTTACGATCTCTAATTAACCTGAAATTCGGTAGAGACATCAGAAACGGTTAAGTAAGCAGTTTTTCACTGTTTTGGACTGAGTGATGCCAGTTTAACCTTTTGAGATCATTTGGATGGAGTTTTAGGCAGTGTGTTGCATTTAAACGTGAAGTGAATATGAAAAATTATTCTATATATCAATTTTGGTTTATATTAAATTTGGGACATGATAATGCATGATGATTTAATATATGTTGATATATGATAAGAATGTAGTTCATATTTTATATTCTTAAAGACTTAGAATGTTGTTTGATCTTGGCTCATGGATATCAAAAGGTTTTATATTGATATATGATTAGAACAAGCAACAGAGATATTTTAAATTCTAAAAACGTGAAAACAATGCTCGTCCGAATTTGGTCATAGTTTTGGAGATCAGATAATTTAACGAACTCTGATTGGCCTGAAATTTGGTAGATTCATCGGAAACGGCCCAATAAGAAAAACTCACTGCTATGCAGTGAATTAGGTTGTTTTTCGGCAATTTGAGGTTGTTAAGATAGTGTTTTGGACGTTTTTCTATTTTCTGGAAATTACTTTTCTACGAAAATTAATGGTTGGCACCCAATGGTAATGGAGATTATTCTATATGGTCTTCATGATCATATACTAGTATAAACAATAAGTTTACGTGTTGACATAGATCTTCCTCCATAACGGATAAATTTATTGTTAAGTATACTTGGCGTAAAAGTCCCTATGGTATCCATGATTAAATACTAGTATAAACAATGTGTTTACGTGTTGACAATAGGTCTTCCTCCCTAACTGATAAATATATTGTTGGTATACTAGGTTTAATCACTAGTTGTTGATGACTTGTATATATCTCTCCAGCTGAGAATTGCATGTTGAGTCAATGAGACTAGGGCTATTTAGTAATGGATATTCACTTGAATTAAATTGATAGTAGACTCTCCAACTGAGTTTGATATTATTTAAAGTAGACTCTCCAACTGAGTTTGATATTATTTAATTTAATGAGTGAAATATGACATTGCATGTATATGGTGCATAAATAGTTACTTTCCCAACGAATTTGGCTATTCAAGCTGCATGAAAAATATGTGTGATGTGTTTTTGAATTTGGTTATGCAATGTTACATGACCAGTATTGATCTATTTAAATTGTTTTGTCTCACTAATTAGATATGTCTTTATTTCAATTCTCTAAGCATTATTCTCTCACAAAACTAAATGTTCTAGGATTTATTTTGGTGATGACAAGACATTAATTTAAAGGATGCATTATATGTATGTTAAGTTAGAAAGAAATTTGATTTCAGTTTCTAGCTTAATAAGATATGGATACTCAATTTGTTTTACCAATGACTTTAGTGTTATTGAGGTTAATAAATATTATCTCTTGTAGTACAATGTTGCAAGGCCTTTTCATTTGATATGTCTTCTGAATTTAACGATATTGATCTGCCCCATAAGAGAAAATATTCTTTGAAATTGAAAAACATTTATCTGCTGCTCATGTATCAAGGTCATATGTATTTTAATAGAATATTATGGTTGGTTATGGATGGATCTTTAAGGTTCATTGAAAGTGGAGGCACTACCAACCCTGTGAATTCTTGTTAAAAGGAAATGTGACTAAGTGATACTTCCCCTTAAAAGGAAATAGAGCTAGTGATAAGTTAGAATTAATTCATTCTGATTAGTATGGTCTAGTGAACATATATGTAAGAGGTATTTTTTAGTATTTTTATGACATTCATAAATGATTACTCAAAATATGAATATATTTATTGGATGCATTATAAGTATTAGTACTTTGAGAAATCAAGGAGTTTAAGACTGAAAAGGAAATGCGTTATGGAAAATATATTATGTCACTGCAATCTGACTGTAGTGGCGATACCTCTTTGCAAAGTTCACTAATTACTTATCAGAATAAGGAATTATGTCTACACCTGGGACGTTATAACAAAAATGGTGTAGTAGAAAGGATATATTAGACTCTTATGGAGATGGTTAAATCAATGTGAAGTTATTCAAACTTGTTATTCACTTTCGTATCGGGAATATGCCTTAGAAAATTTAAATTACATTCTAAATGTAGTCCTTCTATGTTAGTACCTTTTAAAGGGAAAACTGGTTAGTTGGAATCAAGGATGAATGTGTATATGTTTATTGGCTATCCAAAGGAGACGAAAGAAGTTTATTTACCAGTCATAATGAAAAGAAGGTATTTGTTTAGCATAAATACCAGATTTCTAGAATATGACTATTTAATAAACAATGCTCCTAGAAGTAAATTTTATTTACTGGAACTGTACAAAGAAATAACAAGTGATTCACTTAAAAATCCTAAAGTTCAAGAAATCCAATCTATATGTCCATATGTCGGAATTGATGTACCATTGTATTTAAATTGTGGGGGAAATGTCAATAGACAAAATATTATTAGAAATCCACTACTCCAAAGTAGTAGGAGTGAATTTTTGATAAGTCGTGAATATACCCTACATGAAAAGTTGTTCATATTCTAACACCTTAAGGTAAGGAAAGAATATTGAGACTTAAGATTCTAATTGTTATGTGGTTTGTCCACAAGAACATGGTAGTGTGACTTAGTAGTAGTACTCTGTCGTTGTAACACCTCAGCTAAGGGTTAAGTGTCCCACATCGGCATAACACAGGAGAGATGCTGGGTATATAAGTTAACTGGCCTTAGACCCTAGTGACGCGTTTTAAAGCCGTGTGGGCCTAGGCCCAAAGCGGACATTATACTAGCGGGCTTGGGCTGTTACAGATGGTATCAGAGCCACTCCGTGTCAGCCTTGTCGATGTGGGTTAAAGTTCAGGACTGAGTCTAGGCGAATCCCGGTACACGGGGCAAACCTCTGTGGTGAGTCTAGGCGAATCCCGGTACGCGGGGCAAACCTCAGCGAGGACGCTGAGTCCATAAGAGGGGGTGTATGTAACACCCCAGATAAGGGTTAAGTGTCCCACATCGGCATAACACAGGAGAGATGCTGGGTATATAAGTTAAATGGCCTTAGACCCTAGTGACGCGTTTTAAAGCCGTGCGGGCCTAGGTCCGAAGCGGACAGTATCACTAGCGGGCTTGGCTGTTACAGATGGTATCAGAGCCACTCCGTGTCAGCCTTGTCGATGTGGGTCAAAGTTCAGGGCTGAGTCTAGGCGAATCCCGGTACGCGGGGCAAACCTCCGTGGTGAGTCTAGGCGAATCCCGAAACGCGGGGCAAACCTCAGCGAGGACGTTGAGCCCATAAGAAAGGGTGTATGTAACACCCAATCTAAGGGTTAAGTGTCCCACATCGGCGTAACACAGGAGTGATCCTGGGTATTTAAGTACACATGCCTTAGACCCTAGTGACGCGTTTTAAAGTCGTGCGGGCCTAGGCCCAAAGCGGACAATATCATTAGCGGGCTTGGGCTGTTACATATGGTATCAGAGCCACTCCGTGTCAGCCTTGTCGATGTGGGTCAGAGTTCAGCGCTGAGTCTAGGCAAATCCCGGGAAGGCGGGGTAAACCTCAGCGAGGACGCTGAGTCCATAAGAGGGGGTGTATGTAACACCTCAGCTAAGGGTTAAGTGTCCCACATCGGCATGACACAGGAGAGATGCTGGGTATATAAGTTAACTGGCCTTAGACCCTAGTGATGCGTTTTAAAGCCGTGCGGGCCTAGGTCCAAAACGGACAGTATCACTAGCGGGCTTGGGTTGTTACAGTCGTAGTGGGAGAAAAGAATGAAAATGGTTCGGTTAGCACTCTTGGGAGAGTTTCATAACTGGATCCCTGCAGAGGTTAAGACCGGCCGATTAGTAATCTAAAACCACTGTTGGACAATGATTGCATCTGAAACAACTTGGCTAGATCCTTTTAGTATTCATGTAAAAGGAATGCTTATGAAAGTTGTAGATGCATGGTTAAAAGTCTAAGTGGGAGTTTGATGGGACATATAGTATTAACCATGTGTTTAGACATAGTATGTATTATAACAATGGCATGGTTATAAGTATAAGTGGGAGATTGTTGGAATATACTAATAACCATACGGTTTTAGTTGGATTATCCTAGTTGAACAATTGGTATTCATTTATCAATATAATGAAGTATTATTTATTTAGATCAATTGTGTCATGTGTGTCCTATTATTTATATAGTAGTTGATTTAGTGTGTAGAGTCAAGCTTATACACGAAAGATTAAATCATCGGTTCTTATAAATAATAAAGCAATGTTCACAATCTAAGATGGAAATTGGACAAAGGCAATTGTATGATTGTAGTACAAGATTATATATAATTTATCTTGATTATGGGAATGGTATAGTTCCAACTTCTTGTGCTAGTGCGCTTCGTGTGCATTGAACGGACCAAGTAGAGATAAGTGTTTTTATACTGACTATATAAAACAAACTCTCTAGCTCATCAAATGTACTTATACTCTTAATCTTGATATATCTATTATTAGTGGTATATTGTAACCGCCCAAGCCCGCTAGTGATACTGTCTGCTTTGGACTTAGGCCCGCACGGCTTTAAAATGCGTCACTAGGGTCTAAGGCCATTTAACTTATATACCCAGTATCTCTCCTATGTTATGCCGATGTGAGACACTTAACCCTTATCTGGGGTGTTACATACACCCCCTCTTATGGACTCAGCGTTTTACCTCGCGTACCGGGATTCGCCTAGACTCACCACGGAGGTTTGCCCCGCGTACCGGGATTCACCTAGACTCAGACCTGAACTTTAACCCACATCGACAAGGCTGACACGGAGTGGCTCTGATACCATCTGTAACAGCCCAAGCCCGCTAGTGATATTGCCCGCTTTGGGCCTAGGCCCGCACGTCTTTAAAACGCGTCACTAGGGTCTAAGGCCAGTTAACTTATATACCCAGCATCTCTCATGTGTTATGCCGATGTGGGACACTTAACCCTTAGCTGAGGTGTTACATACACCCCCTCTTATGGACTCAGCGTCCTCGCTGAGGTTTGCCCGCCTTCCCGGGATTTGCCTAGAATCAGCGCTGAACTCTGACCCACATCGACAAGGCTGACACGGAGTAGCTCTGAAACCATCTGTAACAGCCCAAGCCCGCTAGTGATACTGTCCGCTTTGGACCTAGGCCCGCACGGCTTTAAAACGCGTCACTAGGGTCTAAGGCCATTTAACTTATATACCCAGCATCTCTCCTGTGTTATGCCGATATGGGACACTTAACCCTTATCTGGGGTGTTACATACACCCCCTCTTATGGACTCAGCGTCCTCGCTGAGGTTTGCCCCGCGTATCGGGATTCGCCTAGACTTACCACGGAGGTTTGCCCCGCGTACCGGGATTCGCCTAGACTCAGCCCTGAACTTTAACCCACATCGACAAGGCTGACACGGAGTGGCTCTGATACCATCTGTAACAGCCCAAGCCCGCTAGTGATACTGTCTGCTTTGGACTTAGGCCCTCACGGCTTTAAAACGCGTCACTAGGGTCTAAGGCCAGTTAATTTATATACCCAGCATCTCTCCTGTGTTATGCCGATGTGGGACACTTAACCCTTAGCTGAGGTGTTACATACACCCCCTCTTATGGACTCAGCGTCCTCGCTGAGGTTTGCCCCGCCTTCCCGGGATTTGCCTAGACTCGATTTAGAAGATTCTCTTTTCAAAATTTAAAAATAAGGACGTACTTGGTTAAATATTATGTCTAGGTTCAAAGAAAAAAAAGTAATAAAATAAAATAAATAAATAAATATAAATATAAATAAATAAAGAATTTTAGTGGGGATTTTGAAATATGGAGGATTTAATAAAAAAAGAAATTTGAACATTTTCTTTTTAATTGGCCAGTATTCAACTTAAAGGTACAAAAAAATAAAATATAGATATACATGTAGTATAAAATGCACAAATAATCATTACATAAACTCAAATAAAATTATTTAAATATAAATAATCACAGATAATTACCAATTTGCGTAAATGATCACAAATCGATATAAATTTGACATGTAACCTAAATGATGCAATTATATGATATTATAAATGTACTAAATTGCACAAATAGTCACAGTTTTAATAAATAGCCTAAATAATGTAAAATTACGTAACATATCCACAATTAAGTATATATAATGTATAAGTACAGATAACACACGTAAATGCATGCTTTTTTAATGCACATTTTGCACAAATAGTCAAATTGCACCCTTAAGTTGAATTATGGCCAATTTTTAAAAAAAGATGGACAAAATTGGGTGTCAACGTTGATATTTGAAGTAGAATCAAAACAATTACTGCACTACAAAGCAAAATGACCTACTTGTCAGCATATTTGAATATTTATATGAGAAGGGTGGGAACTAAACACTCTAATCGATGGAAAACTAGTACTAACGAATTGTGAATTAGAGGAGACAGGGAAGGCACAAGAAATACCTAAGTAGAATTGTCCAGATATACCAATGCGTTTAAGTTTGTTGCGCGTAGATAATTTTGTAAACTTTCCAGAATTTTTACGATCTTGGTCACCTTGTTTCGTCGATAAAGAAGAGAGAAATTGTTCAGGATCACCATGGATTATAGATTTAGTATAGACCTCTTTTTTAGACCATGAAAGATGAGCGAAATCGTCCAGATAAGTGTAGACCTCTTTTCCGACATGTTTTCAAAATGTTTTTCTTTAGTCGAGGTTTATCAGAAATAGCCTCTCCACTTTTGTGAAGGTAATATCTTCATACATCTCACCCTCCCCAAACCCCACTTGTAGGATAATACTGTGAGTGTTATTGCTGTTAATGCACTTGAGAAGTAAAAATAGTAGAGGAGGACACAAGTTCTCTTTTCATCATAAGATGTTGATGTTGACTAAAGAGGGGATAAGGGCTTGGTGGAGAAGAAAGTGTAACCAGAGAGGTTTAGAGAGAGGATATAGCAAAAAAATCCAAAAAATATGACAAACGAGATTAAGGGGTGTTATGGTTTCCTATGAATATAATTATGGAGGGAAACATGACGTGCATATATTAAATTAATCACCGGTATTGGGCATATTTCCTATATTTTTAGAAATGGTATTTAACACTTTAATATAGTTTTCATAGCAATACATGCCCAACAATGCTAATTTGTGACATGATTTTAACTTGGTATGTTTGAATGACTTAGGTATAAATAGGTGGAATTTGGAGCAAGATGGCTACATTTTTTGGAGAAGTCCGAAGTCAAAAATTGAAGTAGAAAAATAAAGAATGCTAGTGTAAAAAATAAGCGGACTAGGAGCTTTGTAAGCTCATTGTATGAACCTTACAACAGGCGTACATTGTATGAGAACATGTGAGACCTGAAAATTGAGCATACAAGGATTCTTATATTGTATGGGCTACTGTACGACTGCGAACTTTCCTACCCGAGTTTGGACTAGCCTAGGGCGTTAGTTACTCTTATTATTGCATATTTAAACCCTTGTAAACATATCATTAGATCTTTTTTACGTACTTTTGGAGGCAAGAAACATAGTAGAGGCTAGAGCAATCAAGATTCATCAATTGAGTTGTAATTCTTCTTTCTTCTTCATTGTTTCATGAATTTTAGATTATTTTGTGAGAAAGCTACCATGCCTATGAGTAGCTAAACTCTATTATTCTAGGATTATGAGTTAACCATGAAAGTTGTACTCTGAAGTTGATTGAAATCCATTAAATTTATCAAATTGAGTTGTTTATTTAATTATGCTCTGAATTACTTGATTTCCTGGCCAGTTGTTAAGCACTATCCATGAACCTAAGGTTGAACTCGAAAGTGGGAACCGTAGGTTGCAATAGAATTAAATAGAGCGTGTTCCTGAACCTAGGCATCGGAGAATAGTTTCGCAGTTAAGATAGAAATATACCTAACAGTCACGCTTAGTCAGTATACAGGAGAAGCACATGTATTCTTATTAACTCTAATTCCATAGACATATTGGCATTAAGTTAGCTTGAATAGGAGAGTAGGGTATCGAAAGATCCCTGTGAGTATAATCAACCCTGTGATTAGCAACCCAGATAAATAAAGTTAATTTAATTAGCAGAGGAGTGCAACTGGATTGGTGAATATCCCATGATCCTGGAATATTTCCTCTCACTGATATCTAGAACTCTTGAAATTTTCTTGCATTTAATGTTTACTTCATTTACTTTCTGTTAATTAGTTTTAATTAAAACACTCGAAATTTGGTTGAACTCTCGTGAACAATATTTGAATTAAAGTTGTCTAGTTAATAATTATTCGATAGTCCTCATGGGAACGATACTTTCTTATCACTTTATTACTTGATCGACCGCATATACTTGCGTGTGCGTTTGGAGTGATAATCATATAATTAACAAAGGGAATATTCTTAAACTAAATTATGAACAAAATAGGTTTATGTTCTTATCACGTGAAGGCTTTGGAAAAAGGTAACAAAGAGGTGTAGCCAAAAATCAATTATTGGCTTATGTGATTTATAAGACAGTAATAGTACAAAGGGAGGAACTGCAATTAGCAAAGGGCAGAAGCGGAAAGTGACGGGAATATGATTTTCTCAAAATATGTGACAGTAAGAGGATTTTCTAAGTTGAAGTAAACAATGACACTCTGAAAGGTTACATCTCATTAGGTTAGGTTAGTAAGTTATCGTAAGAATCACACAAATATGCAATTTAGAGTTGTTTTCGTATAGAACATAAAGGAAATTGCGAAACGCTGCAAAATATAGCAATATTGTGTACAAATACTTTTAAGCATATGTCATTAATTGTGATAAACCATTCAAAAATCCATACAATGTAAGGATAACTGTAAGGCCTGGGCACCATACCATACAACAATCCATTCATTGTATTTGATGGATATAAGGCCTGAGTACTACCGGCTATAAATAGTAGAGATTTGAGAATTTTCACTCAGTTCTTGAGTCGTGGAGCACGAAATAAAACTATTTTGAGCATGTGACTTATTTCTACTATGGATTGTAAGATTTATATCACCTATTAGTGATTATTAACACTATTATATGCTTACATTAATGCTTCAATTCATGAATTTGATTGAAATCTAAAAAATTTGGGATTGAAGCATAAGCTCGGAATTTTTTGGAATGTGAGTATCTATTAGACTCCAAGTTGAAAGCTTTGCATATTTGAGATCTTTTATAAATGAGAATGAAGTTTGAATGCGGATTTGAAATCCAAGGTTGTTGAAGAGTTGATATTTTTTATATAAATCCTAAGTTGCCTAATTGAGCAATTGGCTAACCAATTGAACTTCGACTTAGAAATAAATCATAGATTCAAACTCTTGGGACATTGGGTTTGATTTTGGTTTTGGATTATTGGGTTTTTTCCATGTTGGCTCAAGAGTATTTTGGAAATTTGTACAATTTTGATGCTAAACTTTAAAAAGTTGATCTTATAGTTAGAACTGATTATTCTATTCATTATTTTAACTAAACATAACCCGTAAAGAGGAGATTCTACGAGGCAAGGCCATTGTCGAGTAGTTTTTGTGTGCTTTCTTAGTAGGTAGGTGATTCTATCCCTTTCTTTTGGTGAACTAGTCCACGTTGGGATTCTAGGTCTGTTTCATTCATGCATAGTTGGCATGGGGTAAACTTCTTACACCAGTTTGCTAGCTTTCAGCTTATACTTTATTTATTTTGCAGCTTTTGTGATGTTTTCAAATTTATACTTAATTTATGAAAATCCATGGTACTGCTAATCATTTTTATGCTCAACGTTGATATTAGGAGAAGACCTGAGAGATTATGCCTGGATTCTTTTGAGCGTACTTGGTCAAAGGGCTGGAGAAAGACCATAGGATTTATGCCCGAGTTCCAAGAAGTGGGTAAGGAAGACCGAAGGGTTTATGCTTGGTTTCTACCATCACCACATATAAACGATATCATATTCTATGTTGTATATTGTTGGAGACTTGGTGTGGTTTTGTTGCAAGTACTTAAGTTGAAATTTATTTTAAAGACATTGTTTTGTAAAATATTGTTTTGAAACTACTATTTAAATAGTTTGTTAGTATAATAAATATATGTCCCATGATTTTGCTTTCTATTCATTGTGGAGGTGATGCCGGGCAATCCGTCACGAGGAGGCCATTCACTCGGAGCCAAGTCAAGGAGGTCCAAGAGGTACATTTACACTTGGTGAGGAGAGGAATCGATGAAGGAAGCATTGGGAAGACGTTCCAGATGATCTCAACTTTAGGCCTCACGCCTAAAGAGGAGGAGGGAGGCTCAGCACAGTCAGGCGCCCCGCCTAGATACCTCACTACCTAAGGATGTCAAAATGTGACATGCGCCCCGCCTAGGTCCAGGCGCCCCACCTGGCTCAAGCACAGCCCAGGCACCCTGCCTAGCCAAGCGCCCGGCCTAGCTCAAGCACATACTAGGCGCCCAACCTAGCCAGGCGCCCAGCCTAGCCCAAGCACAATCTAGGCGCCCAGCCTAGCTCCAAGCGTCCCTCCTAGATGCTGAACTTATGTTGCTTTTATTGTTTTGCCATACATGGCCTATTTAATGAACATTATTAGTAAGGGTATTTTAGTCATTGTGCAAGCTTGGGAAACATTATAAATAGCCAAGCTTAGCCTATTTTGAACACTTAGCTTATTTTGATGAATGTTGAACTTGAGCAATGCTCTTTGTGATTGAATGAAAGAACCTTTGTTTGGGACTTGTTTACTTCTAGTGGATTCTAGTTGGACAACGACCCCTCCCTGATCATTCTACTTGCGGGTTCTAGTTAACTCGAGGGTAGTTTCTTAGTGTAGGTGTTCCTTTACAATCAACCCAGGTGTATCGAAACAAGTTTTTTTCGGTGCTACTTGGGTCCTTTGTTCGAGCCACGTCTCGCTTTTATCTTACTTTATAGCTTTCGTGTTTTCCCTGCATCAGTTTGGTATCAGAGCAAGGCTCGGATTTTATTTCGACAAACCCCCGACCCTTGATTCTTCGTGCCTACGTTAGTTTCTTTAAGTTTCTTGTGTTTGATGTTATTGGAAAGAAGAAAATACAAAAAAAATTGAAAAAGTTGAAAATCCAAAAATTTGGTGTAACTTATTGGTGTGTTTGATTCATGTTATGGGTGTTATCGGAGATTGATCCTTGTTGAAAACCCGTTGTTTTGGTACCTAAATCTGGTGGTCTGGATTGATATTACGAAATTGAAGATTTTAAACCCCAAAATTTTCTTAAACCCTTGATAAACCTTGTTCTTGATGATTTTGGCTTGATTCTTGGGTTGAATGGGTGTTTGATTGAGAACTTGATATTGGGGATTGATCTTTATTGAAAAATAAACGATTTGGTACCAATTTTGTGGGATTTGAAGATGTATAACACCAAATTTGAATAATCACAATCCATTTTGAAACCCTTTGAAAAACCTCATTGTTCTTGAGTTTCTTGGCTTTGAATCTTGAATTGATTGATTGGTTGTAAATTTGATTGGGGTTAGTTAGAAAAGATCAAAAACAACTTTGGGTATCCTTGGATTGTGAAAACAAGTGTTGACACCCAATTTTGTCCCTCCATTTTTGCAATTTGGTTATATTTAATTAAAATCGATAATAGTAATTTTCCAAACAAAATTGCACTAGATAACATGCATTTATATGTGTAATATTATTACTAACCCCCTATTTATATAATATTTATTTAATTGTGACTATATTACGTAGTTGCATTCATTTAGGCTATTTTCTAAAATGCGTGTGCTATTTCTGTAATTTAACGCATTACGATATCATTTAATAATTATTTGTGGCTACTTATATCTAATTAGTATTATTTGTGGTCATCTATATTTATTTATAATTAAATATATTTATTTATAATTATCTACATAATTATTTACAAAATTCCTTATTTTATACCAATTATTTGTATTTATAAGTATTTTAATTAAATATTAGCCATTTTTCTATTTTTACAATTCTATTTCCACTATATTCAGTCCACGTCATTGCCTTTTGTCCACGTGTACGCTACCCAGGCTCCACATAAGCTTACACCTCACCAAATACACTTTTAGCACAAGGTACACACATATTAAGCACGTGTACAACTCACTCCAGCATGTGGTACAACCCCCTCGAAGCAACTATTGACTTGTACCCTTATCCATCTCAGCATATTTACTTATACACACATATATACCCGTGTGCCTACGTGGCTAAATCGTGGCCGTTTATCCCTTTAATCCTACGGCTCAGAATAATTCCCACATTTTAATATATCCACACACACCTCACATCCTAAAACCCTAAAATCACTCTCACTCTCTTCCTAAACTAACCCAGCCGCCGGATCCCATCACTCTCTCTCCCCCTTTCTTCTCTTCCACGTCCAAATACACCAAATCGACACGTTTCCCCCGCCATCAAATCCACCGTATCTCCACCTCCACGCCGCTAATCACGCGATCCTCTCTCTCTCTTATCGTTTTACACGAAAAAAGGGGAAGTCAATCATACCTCTCTCCATTTCTGTGGAAATCGAAAAGGAAGAGAAGGGATCGAGTGAATCATGGAAATTATCAACGTTCATACATAAATAAGGCAAAGATCGGGTTGAGCATTCTATTTTTGGTCAGATCGGGTAACCCCTTTTTGGTTTTATATTTTCTATTCTTTTTCCTTTTGTTGAGGAAATCTGAACAAAGCATGATATCTCGGACATTTTCTGTCTATGCCTAATTTTAGGTTTGATTACATTAGCATTTTGTATCTAAGTGTGTTACATATGTAGATTCACGACTTGTGTCTGTTTCTGCTCTATTTTTTGGTTTATACGCCTGAAATAGTTCGAATTTACTATCAGAAATACATGACAATCTTTTGATTAAAAAGTTATGTGCGAATCCTTAATTAATTGCTTTGATTTTAGTCTAAAATTTGTATGCTTGAATCTATGAATTTGTATCTAAATTCTGCCTAATTTCGGGATGTTAAAGATTGCCTATAATCCCTGCATAACTCCTGATTTCTCGACCCTTCCTTCCCTTGAAGAATTGATTGACTGATTAATTGATTCTGTCACTGTTTCCATGTCATATTCGTTAGGAATCCGGATTCTGGATAAGTAAAAAAGGGTGACCGATTATCCATTTTTTGATCTCTTCCTGATTTTGTGGATGAAGTTTGGAGTCCACTCTTCTTAATGCTATAAATACCTTTACATCTACAGACTGGAGGACACATCTACACACACAGAGTCTTAGACAGACTTTAAACACTTATAAGCTTTCTATACCTACAGGTCTCTATACACACAGAAACACCTCCATACACTTATACACCCTACACACACAGAGCAGCTTCTTGCTTTACCTCTGCACCTAGACAGAATACCATTCTTGTGATTTCTGGAATGCATAACTACATATACACTGAGACACAGGATGTATTGCTGATTGTTGATATATTCGGGATACCTATATGTTCTGGCTATCTTACGTTCCTGGTTGTTGATGAGTTTTTGATTCCATACGTGTTTCTAATTATTATCTGGCTCTGCCTTTTTATAATTTAAATAAGAGAAATTTTGTTTATCTGTTTCTTCTCCCTGGCTAGCTATCCTATTCTTTGAGGTAGCTAGTCTGCCCCACTTATTGAATTCTTTTGACTCACCCTTGTTTGTTGTTTGTTTCTTGTCTATCTATTTTGTTTCGGCAGGTTCGCTCCAGGATTGAGTTCGCCACGTTATTAAGGAGCGAAGACGACTTCAGCTGTCAAGGTGGGCCAGCTTTTATTCCGGATGGCCACCAGTTTATTGGTTGTTATTTCAGTTGCATTTTGCCCTCTTCAGGAGATATCTGTCCTCTTTTGTACTCTTAGATGTCTAGTCTGGATAGCCCTAATCCCAGTAAGTTGGGTAGTTAGCTGTAATTTCTTTTGTACTGCTTAGAGGTATCAGTATGTCTGTATTTTTTTTTCTAAGTATTATTCTTATTTATAAATTGAATTATATATATATATATATATATATATATATATATATATATATATATATATATATATATATATATATATATATATATATATATATATATATATATATATATATATATATATATATATATATATATATATATGTTCCTAATTTAATTGGTAAGGGTTTGCCCGACGGGTCTAGGGGAAGATGTCGGGTTCCCGCACGGCCTAGCTGGATTCCGGGTCGTGTCATCAGTGTAGCATATGATCTATAAACTTTTTCATTTTTATGATCAATAACCAATTTATATTGATTGAATTAAAACTAATGTGAAAATTGTCATATCATTATAACATAGTTACTACCAATACATTAATTAGAGAGTAGTAATTAGTGAATCGTCTTATGTTATCAGTGTAACATATGATCTAATTGATTTTTCAAGTTTATGATCAATAACCAATTTATATTGTTTGAATTCAAGCTAATTTAAAAATTTTCATATTATATAACATAGTCACAACCAATGTATAAATATGCCTCCTCCGTTCTACTGAGAGTTGCCTCAGTTGGGCCGACTTTCCTCCCCTCGCGTTGAAGTATTACAAAGATGTTGCTGCTTGGGGTACTGGGTTGGAAATTTTGCCTTCGAATCCTGGGAGAAACTTCGATGCAAGAGTTAAAATCCAAATAAAGAATCTCTGAGAGTGCAAATTCAGAGGAACTTGCAGTTTTAGTCTTCCCTTTCCTTTTTTTTTTCTACAGCTGTTATGAACAAATGTAATGTATACTTTGGGCCCGTTTTGTGGCGTATTGACTTAAATTACTTATTTTTGTTCGTGATGTTTTTTAATTTTCATCGTAAACAATAAGTAATGCTAGTTATGCCTCTACGAGCGTTTGCAGCTAAGACTTAGATGACTTTCGATTGTCCTGACTGCTTTAGTTTAAGAACGTGTGTTAGTGTGTCTGCCTTGAGCAATTACGTCCGTTGTGCACCGATAAATGGTGGCTAAGTTGCATCCGTAGTAAATGGCTGCTTGCACCCACAATGGAACGACTTTAGCCCGTGTGGAAATAGTCCTTTTGCATTTTGAGACAAAACGTTTTCGTTTGGTACTCGAGTATTTAAGACTTTCTGTCACTACGCGGACAGGCGTCCCCATCAGCATGTAGGTGCAATTAATTATTTAATGAGATCAACGCTTGATTAATGCCTGGTGGCTGAGTTAGACGTGGTATAACTCTAAGTGAGTAGTGTACTCTGCTTTCTTATAACAGAAAGTGAGTGCATTGCTTAAACTTAGGTCTGCCGGGGCGATAAATAGTTGGATCATAGATGGATCTAAATAAATGAGTAAAACTGACTAAATAGAATAGTAGTTTTAACAATACGGTGCGGAGCCATGTGAAATAAAGAAGAGCGCTATGTGCCTGTTGTAAAATAAGGAATGGGACTGAATGCCCCTTGTGAATAATTCTAGGAAAACCAGGAAAAGAAAAATACATATCTCGAGTATTTTGGCTTAGCTGGCCTTTCAAGAGTAGTACTTCTTTAGCCATTTGATATTCCAGTTGTTTGGAACGGCTATCAATTCCATGTCTTCGAGAACATACTAATATTTTCCAATGATACCTCGCACTTTATACGGTCCTTCCCAATTTGGAGTGAGCTTTCCTGCTCCGACCTGCTTGGTGTTCTGAGTAACTTTGCGAAGGACCAGGTCCCCTATGTTGAAGGACCGCAGATTCGTCCTTGCATTGTAATATTGCTCTACTCTCTGTTTCTGGGCTGTGAGGCGAATGGCTGCTATCTCCTGTCGCTCATCCAAAAGATCAAGGGAAGCCTTTAGGGCTTTGTTATTGGACCCCTCTTTGGCGAACGTCCGTCCTAAACTGGATTCTCCAATTTCTAAAGGAATCATTGCTTCTATTCCATACGTTAGTGAAAATGGTGTTTCTCCAGTGCTGGCTTTGGAAGTGGTTCGGAAGGCCCACATGACTCCAGGCAGTCCTTCGGACCATCTTCCCTTGGCCTCCTTGAGCCGCTTCTTCAAATTCTCTACTATTGTCTTGTTTAAGGAATCGGATTGGCCGTTGTCTGAAGGGTGGTAAGGAGTGGAGGTTATCCTTTTGAATTCCAAATCTTTCAGAAAAGCGGTGATCTTGTCGCCTATGAATTGGGACCGTTATCGCAGGTGATTTCTATTGGAATTCCAAATAAGCACATAATGTTTTTCCAAATAAACTCTACGACTTCCTATTCTCTAATCCGGGCGTACGCGGCTACCTCGACCCATTTGGTGAAGTAGTCCGTCATGATAAGAATGAACTTGACACTGTCGGGCACTTTAGGTATGGGCCCCACGATGTCCATCCCCCATTTCATGAAAGGCCACGGGGCTGTCACTGAATGTAACAGCTCCGCCGACTGATGAAGTACATGGTAAAACCTTTGGCAGCTATCACATGCCCCGGCGAACTTGCTCGTGTCGTCTTCCATTTGAGGCTGGAAATAGAATAGCCTGCCCTAATTAACTTTTGAGCTAGGGACCGCCCGCCAGAGTGATTTCTGCATTGTCCTTCGTGGATTTCTCTTAGTACGTAATCTGTCTGAGAAGGAACCAAACATTTAGCCAAACGTCCACTGAACATTCGCCTGTATAACTCTTCATTGATTAAGACGTAGCAAGCCCCTTGAGCTCTTAACCTTCTACTCTCCTTCCGGTCTGCTGGGAGCATTCCATTGTTGAGATATTCAATGATCGGGTGCCGCCAGTCCCACGATAATCCTATTGCGTTGACTTCGTGGCGCTTGACATCTGCGTAAGTTAACTCAATATTAGAAACTGGGCTGTCTGCATTTAATTCTGCAGTGGCCGCTAGGCTGGCTAGGGCATCAGCCTCTGCATTTTCTTCTCTTGGTATCTGGTTGATTCCTCTATTTTTGAAAATTCTTCAGACATTTCTCCATTCTAGCCAGGTACTCTTGCATGCGGGCGTCCTTGGCGGTGTATGCTCCGATCAGCTGGTTCACCACAAGCTGAGAATCACAATTGATACAATTGAAAATTCTAGGGCTTGAATTACAGCTTCATATTTTTCTTTGTTGTTCGTCATCTGGGAGCAGCTGACAGCTTTTCTGATCAACTTCTTCATTGAGGATTCGATCACTAAACCAAGCCTGGCTCCTTTTACATCAGAGGCACCGTCGGTGTGGATGACCCATTCCCAAAGGGTAATGCCTTCTATCATTTTGCGTTCCTCCTTGACCTTTGGCGTTAAATCAGCGCTGAAGTCAGCAACAAAGTCCATGAGAACTTGAGATTTGATGGCCGTTCTTGGTTGATAAATGATGTCATACTCACTGAGCTCGACAGCCCACTTTGCTAAACCTACCTAACAGCTCGAGCTTATGCAACATGGTTCGTAATGGAAAAGAGGAAACCACGATGATTGTGTGACTCTGAAAATACGGCTGTAGCTTCCTTGCTGCCATGACTAGGGCAAGCGCAAGCTTCTCTAGATGTTGGTACCTTGTTTCTGTGTCTAGGAGAGACTTGCTTACGTAGTACATTGGCGACTGCACCCCCTTCTCTTCTCATACTAGGACAACGCTAACAATGACTACGGACACCGCTAGGTACAACAATAATGGTTCTCCCTCGCGTGGCTTGGTAAGCAACGGGGGATTTTCCAGATAATATTTTAGCTCTTTTAACGCCTTGCGGCATTGTTCCGTCCACTTAAAGCTTTTATTCTTCTTCTGGACATTGAAGAATTGATGACACTTCTCTAATGACCGCAAGATGAACCGGCTGAGTGGTGCGATCCGGCTATTGAGCCTTTTAAATTCCACTTCATTCTTTAATACCTCTAGTATTGCCTTGATTGCCTCGATCTTTACCGGGTTCGCTTCTATGCCCCTGTTTGAAACAAAGAACCTAAGGAACATCCCGGAGAATACGCCAAAGGAACATTTCTCGAGGTTGAGCTTCATCCCAAACTCATCTAGGATATCGAATGCTATCTCCAGGTGATTAATGTGATCTTTGGCGAATTCTGACTTGACCAGCATGTCATCGATGGAAACTTCCATAGTTTTGTTAATCTGCTGCTTGAACATCAGGTTCACTAACATTTGATAAGCCGCTCCTGCATTCTTCAGTCCGAAAGGCATCACTCTATAACAATAGGTCCCCATATTTGTGATGAAAGAGGTCTTTTCTTGATCATCTGGGTTCATGAGGATCTGATTGTATCCTGAGTATGCATCTAGAAAACTCAAGGCCTTATGCCCTGTCGTTGAATCGATGAGTTGATCAATATTTGGTAGTGGGAAAGAATCCTTCGGCCATGCTTTGTTTAGGTCTGTGAAGTTGATGCACATCCTCCACTTTCCGTTCTTCTTGGAGACCACTATAACGTTTAAAAGCCAGTCCGGGTATTGAACCTCGTGAATAGATCTGTTGTTGAGAAGTTTCTCGACTTCTTTATGGACCGCCTGCCTATTCTCGTAGCTTATTGGTCGCTTCTTCTGCTTGATCGGCTTGAAGTTAAGATCGACGTTTATGTTATGTGTGATAACGCTAGTCGATATTCGTTGCATGTCAGTGTGTGTCCAGGCGAAGGTGCCTGACCGAGCACGCAGGAAGTTAGCATATTCTTATTTCGCTTCGGTTGAAATCTTGGCCTCTACGTAGAATTTCTTGTCTGGGACTTTCTCGTCGAAGATTACTGGATCAGTGTGATCAATTGTAGCTTTAGTTGGCTGATCTTCTTCCTCCGGGCTAGAGGATGTGGTAGTTAGTTCGCATGATCTAGTCACCTCATGGACCCTGTGTCCTAAGGGTACGCTAGTGACCAGGCTAGGACCAAGCAGCTTGTCCAGTTTATTCTTCTAATTTTTGGTCTCTTTCTTGGTGGCATTGATCACTGCGGACATGTAACAGCTCTCAGATAGCTTCTGTTCCCCCGAAACTTCTTTTACCCACCAAGGATCGGGTATTTGGGGACCTGGTGAAGTGTAGACGACACAGCGTGTACTTTGTAAATCCAGGGTCTCCCAAGGATAATATTATACGAGAGGTCGCATGTCATTACTTTGAAAGACGTCAACCGCATTGTTCTTGGTAGGTGTACCTGGAGGAGGATTTCTCCCACAGACTTCTCGCTAGAACTGTTAAAGCTGGTTATAGTGTACGAGCTAGAAATTAACCGACTCTGCATCTCCATCTGACAGATGACCTTCCGATGAATGATATTGACTGCACTGCCTGGGTACACCAATTAATGCTTGACTTGGGCATCATGTACCTGCAGAGTGATTATCAAGGCATCATCATGAGGTGACGGGCCTGCTGTAGATCTCCGTTATCAAACTCGATGGTGTTGAGACGTGGCTTTTTGGCTGTTTGCTGGTGAGCCTCACAAACCATGATGGCTTTGGTCTTATTGTTCCTAACTCTGCCCCCTCCCCCCTCCCCCCGAATATCGTGTTGATGGATTTTTTGCCTGGCTGCCGCGCTTCTTGATGAGAGTCAATATTCTGATACTCCTTCGGCCTTGACGACCAATAACTGGATTTGGATCTTAGATAGTAGTTCACAATTTCAATCGTGTTGACCGAGTCTTGGATTATCTGTTGGATCTTGTTATCGATGCGCTGCATGGCGGTAGTGTATTTTAACATGGTTGTGCCTCTTCCTTCGCAGGATACCTTCAATTTCTTGGGCCCCACGGTGGGCGCCAAATTGTTTATGCCTAAATTTGTATGTCTAGGTTAAACAATAAATGAAGCTGCCGCATCAAGTTGAGAAGGCAGCTGCTGCTATGAGTTACATTTACATCATGACGGTACATTATTTTAAAACAAAGTATGCTGATACATGAACAAAGAGGGGCTGTGTTTTTAAATCAAGAAAAGGAGTGATTCCTTCCGTAGGTATGCTCCTAGATAGGCGAATCTTCTTGCTGCTATGTGCCGGACCAAATTGCATCAATGGTTATTTCTTCTACATGCTGCAACATTGAGGAGATTAATTAGAAGCAATGTGATATACTATGTAATTTGTGTTCTATTAAGGTTTAGTCTATCCATGGGTTTTCACTATGTTAATTATTATTTTAATTTATTATATTCTTCTCTAATGGTGGTATTATCACTTAGTGCTCAATCCATTGAGGGGTCTATGCTAAAGAGAAATAGTAAATTTTATAGACTAGACATACATAGATTTAGCATATACTTTACAAGTTCTTGTAAGACTTTATTATTTATTTTTTAGTATCAATAAAATTAGTCACTGAGCTGCGAGCTTAGTGATCTTTGCTGGAAAAAAAAACCCTTAGGCGATAGGATGTATGCCCTATGCCATGTGGCCAAACCGCCTAAACGGTCGTTGACTCTAGGAGCGGGCGTATATCCTCAGTACCCGCCTGAACTCATATCCCCGTAATAATAGGTGGCATATTTTTGCCCACACAAAATATGGTAGCGGTATTGCACAAGAAGTTATGAAAAGAATATGAATGTAAAGTTGAAGAAAAAGCAAATGATGGCTTTATATAAAAGTGAAGTAATCATTACCTCGGTAACTGATGAAGTTCAACCACCGCACATTCGTGTGCACGTGGCTCTGATGATAAGTCGAAGTGACAACCGTCATTTCTGAAAAATTAGGTCAAGAAGTGACCGCGTGTTTTCCCACCAAAATATCAAGACCACTTACCAAGGTCACACAGACACTCACTCAGCAAGTGGGAGATTATCTGTATTGGTCAAAATTGGACACATGCTTATTACGCGTCATTGATGATGTGGCAAACACAATGTGAATATCGAAGTCAAGTCAACCATGGTCTTAGTACGGAGAGTTGAAAAGTAGTTGAGTTAGGAAGAGTTGATCGGTTGATTGACCGATCGCATATGTTACTGAGTCAAGCGTTCGGATAAAGTTAGGAGATAATTCTTATCTTTAACCGCTCTCGCTATTTTCAGGGGCTATTAAACATGGATAAGCATGACAACTGATAGTGGAGTAACGTGCTCAAGTTGGAGTTGTGCTAGGGTTAGGAGCTCTTGCCTATAAATACAATCCTATTTCCCCATTGTAACGTTACGTTCTACTAAACACTACCCCCTCTCCTAGCCATTGCCATCTGAATATTTACTCATCACCACCATTACTTTATTATTATTGTTCTCATACCATTACACTACTGTAACCTTGCTTTGCCTTAGAGGAGACACAGTTCATCTTCCTCATCGGAGCACGAGCGCTCGACTAATACTATAAGCTTTACTATTTATTTTATTTCTTTCATTATTATTGCTTCGTTTATCGATTGCTTTCCATTGCTGCTAGTATTCTCATCATCGTTGTTTTTTTCTACTTCGTTAATTATCATCATAATCCAATTAATCAATTTTAGTTTCGATCATAGTTTATCACACTAGCAGCTTCATAACACATCAATATCCGTTAATTGTTGTGCTCGTTTTTTATTCGATAATTAGTAAACAAATACTTAATTCATTTGCTACTTGGTCGTACCGTCGACTAGTCCCTTTAATCTATTGCCCGTTTGTTTACTTGCTAGTTGCATTGTTTCACCCGATAACATAATTTTAATATAATCAATTAGTTTCTTCGCTTATCCATCGATCACACATTGAAACCAGATATCTCGTTTATCGCCCGTTTTTTCTATTGTTCGTCGTCTATTGCTTGATTTATTTTTGTCAACTCATCACTGCTCGTTTATGCCTCCTAACGACATCTATTAATTCGGTTTGCAAACATAAGTTAGCAATCAACAGGCTGAATTTTGATACAAAACGGTCACCTGTGGCCCAACTAGATATAAATTTAATTATAAAACCTAAAAGCATATTTTGGGAAATATAGTAATATAGATCGTCGTAAGGTCGTTTGGTTTATGTGTTGTTTGTTATTAGTGTAATGTATGGATTGTTTGTATGAGATATAATGTGTGTATTAAAGATCCTCGTAAGGTTGTTTGGTTTATGTGTTGTTTGTAATGAGTGTAATACATGGATTGTTTTTAATTTCCGTACAAATACATATTTATTTTAAATTGGTATAAAAATATAATTGTTATTCCATGAATGCTTTTCTATTCATTTAGATGCATTCTACATTTTCTATTTGTATTAGATTTATTCCTATTTTCCTTGTTCCGTTGTCTTCTCTGTATTTCTTTGGACAAACTCTAAGCCAAGCACTAGTGACACTCGTGACGGAGATCGAGTTATTCTTGGATTGCTTTAGCGATGAGCCAACCATCTATTCCTTGGTGACGTATATTTCTGAATACCGTATGGAGGACTGTATAAATTCCTGCTGTCTTTATACGATCATGACCTACAATTGGAGCACAACCCAAGCGTTAAAATAGTATCTCTGCATACCTATTTATACGTTATAAAAGTTGTTTAGCGATCGAATATAGTGTTATATTAACTTCTTGTCGTCGTTTGGATTCAATGTACAGACATTAAGGTGTTTGGGATTTGGGTTAGTTCTGCCAAGTCGTGGTGGAGTGCCTATCAAAATTTTATGGATTTGGGTCATGACATATTGGTTATCAATCATAGTCACTAAATTTAATTATTCATGAAAAATTGCAAAAAAAATATATAGACTTCAGAGAAATTTATCATATACTATGAAAATCTTACACTTTAATGTTTGATCTTTCCTAATGATTGAAATTTGCCAAAATGGTAAAGAAACTTCTACATCATCTTTCACAAGGAAAAAGATACATAAAATTACCTAAAATATACATCAGAAGTTTGAGAATCAATAACTTTTATCAAGCAGTAGTTAGAATCTTCGGATCTCTTAGAGTGAGTTTCAAATAAATAGAACAGGTCTCAATACGGCATCTGATTGAGTCCACAAGAAATGTTCTAGATATCATCCTCCTATACTTTTCATCACGTTTTCAATTTAAGCCAAATTAATTAGGATCATACTGGCAATTGAGTAATGGGAGCTTGGAGAATAAAAGTTGTCCCCATGTTATTTTTATGTTACGAGTTCAAGTCATAAAAATAACTATTCATATGTTTTAAAATTGGCTGCGTACATTACGCCTCTTGGGGTGTGACCATTCTTCAAACCCTGCATGAATGGCATGCGAAATGATTTGTGCACCGTACTGTCTTTTTTTTTTTTTTTTTTTTTTTTTTTTTTTTAAAAAAAAAATTATTAAGTTGACAATTGTGCTAAATCCCCGAAACCCATTAATAGGATAATACATGTGATGTTGTTGTTGTATTGGCAATTGAGCTAAATCAAATTTTGGAGCTCGAATGCGAGTCTTTTTACAGTTTGTGACAACCAATGTTTTAAAAGGCGGGGCGCAAGGCGAGGCGTTTTACTTACAATGAGGCGAGGCGTAAGCCCCGAGACGTGGGGCGTAAGTCCCATATATCTTATTTTTAATTAATTTTAAATTAATAAAATAACATAATGAGCCCAAAAAAATCAAAAGTACAAAAAAAATTAAAAATAAGTAAAAACATTATAGAAACAAAAGATTAACATTTTTCAATTGTAAGAAATTGAATAATGTTACATTTTTTATGAGATACAAATAAACCATAAGGCCTTAACTTTCAAACAATTAAAAATAAAAATTTATTATTATAAAAAGTGAATAAACAATAAATATTTATTACTATTATAATTTAAAATATTAATTCTTCATTGATAAATATAAAATTGATTCTAAATTTCAAAATAATTAAAGTCTAACAATTTTGAGTGACAGAAATAAAACATGAAGACCAATAACAAGCAATGATGTTATAAACATCGACTATGCTTTTTTAGATTAAGTATACAGATGATATTCAAACTTATAATATTCTCAATTATAATACGTCTAATATTATGTCTCGTTAATTGAGTTATACTCAATTTTTGAATTTCTATAGATGAATATAACTTCATTTTTAAAGAAAATTGTGGATGAACAATCTTAATTTGGGAATTGGACAGATCATTTGCAAAGGTTCTATGAGGCGAGTTCCGAGCGTTGGACGTTGGCTGTGCTCTGGGCGCATCATCGGGCGCGTGAGGCGTAAGCCTCACGGATCTAAGCCCTGTTCGAGAGTTTTAGAGCGTTTTGCTAGTGCCCTGCTCCAGGGCGAGCCCCGAATGAGTCCCAAAACTGCCTTTTAAACAAAGGTGACAACCTACATTATCTTTTTAGTTGATAAATCTAGTATAGTTAGAAAACTTATCGTATCGCAGATTTCAAACTCAAATATTGTGTGTAATGCGAATTGCATCTACTAAAGACAAACTCGTCGACTTTTAAAACCAACATTACTAGAAAACATCCACTTGGCTTTTAACTCATTTGACGTTTTCAAGTCATTAATTATTTGTCCTACGTAGCGCTAAAGAACTTTTAATAGTCTTCATATTTAATTCGTTCAATCTATAATTTGTTTTTGTACAATATATGCGTTATACGGTCGTCAAATCATCATCAAAGCATACCAAAAGTTGACTATTTCCCACCAGCAGCATCTTCTTTTTTATTTGGACAAGTTCAACACTTTCTAATACTTAATACGAAACCGACACATTTCCTATTACTATATCTTATTAAGCAAGTAGAAGATTATTTCCATATTTGCATGGGAACTAACATTTATGATACTCTATTATTTTGTCTTGTATTATAATTATCAATCAACTCTAATTTCACACTCCATTGACTTGCTCCCTTTAAATATTACACTATATATTGTCACGTTGTCTTTTCTTGTATTTCCCAAAATAATGCAATTTTCCTCATTTTCACCATTTCCTCCTCCCTCCACCATTGCCTCTACTACTTTCAATAATTTACTCTTCAATTTTCTGATGGACCAACGGGAAGACTCTGCCGGAAAGTCGCCAAAAAGAGAGCTCCAAGGTCCCCGTCCAACACCTCTTAAAGTACGTAAAGATTCACATAAGATAAAAAAACCACCGATGGTGCCACATCAGCAACACCACCAGCCACCACGACCGCCAATAATAATATATACCGTGTCCCCTAAGGTGATCCATGCAAACCCTAGTGAGTTCATGACGTTAGTTCAAAGACTCACTGGACCAGACAATTCCTCCTCATCCTCATTTTCCTCATCGTCCTCTAATACAATTCATCCTTTTCAAAACAATATGAATATTGGTGGGATATCTCCAGCTGCTAGGTATGCTTCAGTAGAGAAAACAAGAACCCTAGAAGGAAAAAAGTCACAAGTTATTTGTGACATGGGAAATATTGTTGAAGGTATAGAGATAAATAGAGAAGTTGAAAGAAGTGGACATTTTCCAAGTATTTTATCACCAAATCCAGCTTCTCTTCCACCTATACCATCAAATTTATTCTCACCTCCTCCTGCTGGATTTTTCCATGATTTAAGCCCTGTATTACACAGTAATAGCAATTATTTTGAACATAATTTCTTGCATAGCCCTTCAACTTTCATTTCACCAAGAATAATTCTATCTCCAGGTACTCCTTCTTTAGACCTTTTCAATAACCTTTTTGGCCTTTAACCTATACATAAGGAGAGAAGAGTGACTTTTGTTAGGTTTTCAATTCTCCAATGGCAAGGATGGAAAGAGACAGAAATGAATTTCATGCTGTGAAGGAGTTGGGGTGGGGGAAGGGGGACTAGCTTCTCACTGGTAGAAAGTTCTATACTTCTTTTTCTTTCTCATTGAATGGGGGCCATTTTGGTTTTTTCCCCTTTGTGATTGACATATTAGTGTCCTTGATACCATCATATTTTATGAGATCTTATAATTAAATATTTTTGAGATCTCGACTTAGTGTATCTCTTTAGAAAAAAAGAGCCAAAAGTTTGTTGTCCAACTTAGCTATAAATGATGTTTTGATACCTGTGGGCTGGCAAAGTTTAGATTCATCTACTTCGCACTCATGCGGACCCTTCCGACATAAATTTAATTTATCTTTGTACACCACATATACGTTATTATCCGTTTTCAGAAAATGACTTGATAGAAGAACCAAAAAGTAAAACGCAATGTAGTTATTTTCCCAGTGAATCTGTGACGGTCGTCCTCTACTGTCTAATTGATCAGAATACCGTTATGGCATTTGCACTTAATATGAGATATATACTATATATGTTGCAATTGGTGCACTTCTGTAAGACACTAGAGGAGTGAATAGTATTCTTATCCGATTTTCAACCTTCTAAAATTTGCTTTTATTTTGTTCGCCTAACTCACAAAGAACCAAATTCCTTGCAAGTTTCACATATCTCTGGAACTAACAACAATGCGGAAACGTAAAGAACACAGAGATTTTTACGTGGAAAAATCCTTGCTCAAGGGATCAAAAATCACGACTCAAACTATTGGAATTTCAACCTTAGCTTCCACTAAAGGAAAACCAAGGAAGTTTTAGATTAAAACGCAATGCAATCAAGGAACTAGACTTCCTAGTACCTAGAACCTTCCAAGCCACACGTTAGCTTGTCAGGTTGAACCTATCACACCAACGAGTAACCTCTACTATTTGCTTCTTAACAAGCTGATAGATTACAACTCGATAGCCTATAACAAAGAACTAAGACAACAGACTAAACTATGAAACGGCTCCTCCGTCAGGTTCTGCTGCCTTGCTTTTGTTCTTGCACACAATACTTCTCACGATCAATTTGTTCTTGATTTGCTCTGTTGAGATTTCTTGAGTGCGTAAAGAATTCTGGCCAAATTAATTTGTGTTTATAGAGTTCAATACATGCCAATTCTAATCAAGCTTAGAACTCTCTTTATAATTTGAATTCCGTTTCAAATAAGATTTACCCATATTGCCTTATTTGAAACTCAAGTTAATTTTCCTAAGTATTCAAACCTTTTCCATCTAGGAAACACGTCCTATTTCAGCACCGCTTCAAGCTTCTTCTTTTCTCGATAGGATTGAGACTTTGACTCCAGATGTTCTCATTTTCCTTCTTCAACTCAAACCCGAATAACCAATCGAACAGCCTTGTCTTATGCTTCAATTGTGAACCTTTTCGTAGTCCACTCAGCACCAGGTCCTTTATCATCTTCAAAACCATCCTTCAACAAATTTTCCCTTTTTGATGATGACAAACAATGTTGTCTTACTGAGGGTATTAAGCACAAGAACCAGGGTAATAACAGTTAGGCAAAAATTAAGTCACAAACATACAATTAACTAAACAACATCTAACTTTTCATTTTTGGCATCATCGAAAAGTTCACAGTTGTATGAACATGCTCAACTTAAATTAACACTACTAGAAATCGATGAAAAAGCTACAAAAAGGTTAGAGACGGAATTCCCTCTCCAATCAGTTAGAGAGGGAATTCCGTCTCCAATCAGTGTTGGAATAAAAAATTAATTAAATTTTTTAGAGTTGGAGACGGAATTCCGTCTTCAACTCTAAAAATATACACAGTCTCCCATTCTTTCAGATTCATCTCCCCCAAAAATACAAAACCCTCCCCTCGCGAAAATTCTCCCTGCCCCGGCGAAAACTCCCTGCACCGGTGAAAACACTCCCTCCCCCGGCGAAAACTCCCCCAATCCATCCGAACAACTTATTCAAGTAAGTTTTCTTCATCTTCCCCATTATTTTTAGCTATAATTCGAATTATTTTCCCCTCCACATTTTCCCCACCCTTTAATTCGGCCCCCATTTCCCCCTCCCCAATACCAACTTTGACACTCCATTATCATCCTTATCAATGTTGAATTTATTGTATAATTCTATCATGTTTGTATACTTGTGTGATTGTTTAATATTCCCCTCATTTTTAAGAATATTGGTTAGATTGGATTATTAGAAATGTCATTAGTTCTTGAAAATTTAGAAATAGTTAGAAAAATAATATAAAGTAGATAAATTTAATGCAAGGATAATTAGAAATAAATAATTAAGAACAATGTTATTGAACATGGCAAATAAAATAAATGTAGGGAGTTTGATTTAATTAGTTAATTAAAAAATTAATATACAACATAATTTAACAATAATGTTATACACCTATAGTTTGCTAGAAAAATTGCTATATTTTGTTGCATTGATTTATATTTATTTGTTTGTAACTTTTGTAGATGGAACATGATGAAAATCGTAGTTGGATGTACAATATGTTCTATGAAAATATGGGTTTGAGGAAAAGTTATGTAGATGGGGTTGACGGGTTTACTGCTAAAGCTAAATTACTTCCTGAATATATACGAGGGGGTTCAATCAAATGTCCTTGTGTGAAATGCAAGTGTAGCCACGTGCAACCAATTGAAAATGTCGTGTTGCACCTTTATAGAAAAGGATTTATGCCAAATTATTTTGTGTGGACTGCACATGGAGAGTGTAACCCTAGTGTCCATATAGAGAACTTCCAAAATGACTATGCCGGGTATAACTATCCTATGAATGAGATGTTGAATGATGCGTTTGGAATGTACCAAGGGGAACCCTCTCGACCGAATGTTGAGGAGATTCCCAATAATGAGGCGAAGCTCTTCTATGAACAGTTGGAAGAAGCAAGTCGCCCATTTTACGAGGGGGCAAGTCATTCAAAGCTGTCGGTGGCAGTTAGGTTGCTTAGTATTAAATCAGATTATAACATATCTCAAGGAGGCATGGATGAGATCATTGGACTCTTGAATGAACTAAACATAAGTAAATTGGGATTGCCTTCCTCGTACTACGATGCAAAAAAGTTGGTTTCGTTTTTAGGGTTATCTTCAGAAAGAACTCACTGTTGTAAAAAAGGTTGCATGTTATACTACAAAGAAAATAAAGATAAGCAATTTTGTACGTTTTGTGTTGAGGCTCGCTACAAGCCAGTCAAAAATGCTAAACAGAAACAGGTCCCAATAAAAGCGATGCATTACTTACCTCTTATACCAAGGTTAAAGAGGTTGTATGCATCAATGAGTTCTGCTCTTCATATGAGATGGCATCATGAACGTACACGACAATCTGGTATTCTATGTCATCCGTCTGATGGAGAAGCATGGAAGCATTTCGATAGAGTGTATCCTGAATTTGCAAGTGAACCTAGAAATATCAGGTTGGGTTTAAGTTCTGATGGGTTTACTCCGTTTGCTGTCTCTGCTGCACCATATTCTTGCTGGCCTGTATTCGTCACACCATATAATCTACCCCCAGAAATATGTATAACAAGTCCATATATTTTCTTAAATTGTATTATCCCTGGTCCTAGTAACCCAAAAAGCTCTATTGATGTATTCTTGCAGCCTTTGATTGATGAGTTACAAATATTGTGGCGTTATGGTGTTGTAACATACGATTGTTCCTTGAAACAAAACTTTAGATTGCATGCTTGCTTGATATGGACAATTAATGATTTCCCTGCATATGGCATGTTGTCTGGTTGGTCCACTGCTGGTAAGCTATCTTGTCCTATTTGTATGGAAGATACAAAAACATTTTATTTGAAACATGGGCGTAAGCACACATGGTTCGACTGTCAGCGCCAGTTTCTGCCAGATGACCATCCATTTAGGAGAAACACTAGTGCATTCATGAAGAACAAGGAGGATTTTGATGATCCTCCACAGAGGTTGACGGGCCATGAAGTATGGTCCCGGGTTCAGGGGTATCCCAAGGCAATGGAGCAGCAACCATTGCCTAGAATAGCAGGTTTTGGTGTTACACATAATTGGACAAAGCAGAGCATATTTTGGGAACTTCCTTATTGGAAGGACAATCTTCTTAGGCATAATCTGGATCCAATGCATATTGAAAAAAACTTTTTTGATGCTGTCTTTAACACTGTGATGGATGTCAATAACAAAACAAAGGACAACTTGAAGGCAAGGTTAGATGTTCAGACATATTATCGGCGACCTGAATTGCACCTACAATAAGATGGGGTTAAGGTGCGCAAGCCATCAACGAACTACACTTTTGACTTGGAGGAGAGAAGAATGATTTGTAAGTGGATACAGAATATTAAGTTTCCTGATGGCTGCGCATCGAATATATCCAAATGTGTCGACATGACAGAAGGTAAGCTTACGGCAATGAAAAGCCATGACTGTCATGTTTTCATGGAAAATTTGTTGCCAATTGCGTTCAATGGCTTGCCTGATACAATTTGGAAACCACTCACTGAAATGAGTGTGTTTTTCAAGGACTTAGGTTCTAGTACATTGAGGGAAGAAAATCTAGAATTGATGGAAAGTAATATTCCTGTGATCTCTACTAAATTGACCAAGATATTTCCCCCTGGTTTCTTCAATGTTATGGAACATCTGCCTATACACCTTTTTGAAGAAGCAAGACTTGGAGGCCCGGTTCAGGGAAGGTGGATGTATCCTACTGAAAGGTAATGTATATCAAAGATTTCCTCCTATATTTAATATTTTTAATTCATTATTAAATTATATGGCTATCTATGTTATACAGGACTATTGGCAAGTGTAAGCGGACTGCAAAAAATAGGAATAGAATTGAGGGGTCGATATGTGAGGCTTATCTTGTTAGGGAAACGTCGCATTTATGTGCTTATTATTTTGGGGCCGAGGTACCTTCTCTAAGTCGCAGGCCTAACCGACATGATGATGTTGGAAGCGGCAATTCCCTCTATGCTTATTTTTCCATATTCAATCATCTCGGTCGAGGATCAGAAAAAGGTTGCACAAAACCATTCAGCGACATCGATAGACAAGTTGCTACGACACATGTACTGCTGAATTGCCCAGAAGTGCAACCTTTTTATAGGTATTTGTCACTTTCTACAAATAAAAAAAAAGGTTAATACATATATTAATTTTTACATCCTGAATATTGTTTTGTGCATAGCAGTTTATTTGTCAGTAACTTTGGGCACGATGCTGTGACGGCCAAATTTTCAGAGTGGTTTAGAGAATACGTAAGTATTTTAGTGGCACATATCCCGTTGGTGAATACTATACGCAAGTATGTTTTAACTTATAAATTTTATTGTATGCATGTTAGGTGCACAATCCTGAAAACGGCGTCAATCATCCACTGTTTTGTGATTTATCATTGGGCCCTATTTATAAGTACAGACAAATGTCTAAGTACTTCATCAATGGCTATAAGTTTCATACTGAAGAATGGTCCATGGGGAAGAAAACATATAACTGCGGAGTGTGGGTGAATGGAGGCACTGGTGATGGAGAGTTTGACTATTATGGTGTAATACATGAAATATTAGAGCTAGAGTTTAATGGTCATCCAAGGAAAAAGTTGGTGCTCTTTCGGTGTAAGTGGTTTGATCCAACACCACTTCGGGGGTACAAAGGTGCATCCAATATATAAAATAGTTGAAATCAATCACAAAAGAACGTATGCACATTATGATCCATTTATCATTGCTCAAAATGTGAAACAAGTGTACTACGTTTCTTATCCAAAGTGCAAAAATAAACTGAAGAACAAGGCAAAAGCAAATTGGTGGGTTGTTTTGAAAGCCAAACCGGTTGGAAGAATTGAGGTGGATGATGCATTAGATGAAGCATACCAAAATGACATTTCAACTATTCAAGAAATTGTAGATGAAGAATTACCCGACGAGTTGCATCAGGGTGTGGATTATTTTGAAGAATTTTATATGTCAGTGCTCAATCAAACCATGGAAACGTCTTTGGGAAATGAAGAAGGGGAGTACATAGATGAAAATGAATCAACTGAGGATGAATTGCTTGATGAACTAGAAGGAAGCGATGATGATTGATGTTAGTAGTTGAATATCTGTGCATTATATTGGTTGTTTATTGTATTTGTGACTAATATTTTGCGTAATATTTTTTTTATTAACGATGATACACTTTATTAAATATCTAATTCTATTGAATTTAATATTAATTTGCAGATATGGCATCTCGAGGTAGGAAATGACCACCGTGGTGGCCATACTTCCACAGGCCATACTACTTCTCCACTTCCGGCTTTGACCCCTACCTCTGCCTTGCTCTCACAGTTAGGTAATTATCAGAGTACATTTTTTGCTGGTCTCCCTAGTACCCCCACTATTCCATCAGCCACAGGCCCCTAGTATATCTGCACAGACCATGCCACATACGGGGCCACACTATCAGTTTGGCCAGCCTGCTGGTCCCTCTTTCCATTTCATGCCTATAGTAGGCACATCCCCTCAGTCTGTGCATGTACGGGCCCCTATATTTCAGCCATTCGGCGCACCGGGCCCTTCACAGCTGATGATGATACCTACTCCTAGTATGCATCCATATAGTTTGCCATCTGCTACACCTTCCATTTCGAGTACTGTTCCATCTGCATCATCATCGGCATGCCCCAGTTCGAGTACACCCGTACCAGAGACTCAGCCAGAGTCCTCTCCATCTGTCACCACTACAGAGCGAAAAGGTAAGAAAAAGCGTACTAGTGCTACAGTTCAGTTGCCTGGTGGTATTGGATCTCTCGATGGGTCTGGGAGGTTGATTATCATGCCTGACAGCAAAGAAGGGTGAGATTTATTCATTAACCTTTAAATTATAAACTTTTGAATTGAATGCAATATATATTTATCAACATAATTTTGTATGTTAAATTTAATGCAGGTTTATTCCATCAGAGAAGGCAGTGAAACTTGTTGTTGCATCTATGACACCACACTTTACTGATGGTTGGCCGACCTGGGGAAAGGTGCCAGTACCTGTTAGAAACCGCATGTTTGAAGCTTGTACGGTATTAACTATACTTATGAAGCTTTTGTCATTTGATTATTATATGTGTTTTATTAGTTTTCACTTATTATATTGTTATTGTTTCAGCACAAGTGTTCGTGGGATGCTATATATGATGATGAAGTCCGAGCAGTTTTTGAGAAAAAGGCGGCTAAAAGGCTAAGTGATTCCTTGTCAAAATACAGGCAAAAGGGTAAAGTTCCCAAATGGATTTATCAACAGAATTGAGATAAACTCAAAATTTATTGGGAAACACCTGAATTCTTAGCCCAGAGCGAGCAGGCTAAGAAAAACAGAGCATCCGCAAAGGGAGGATCGAAGCACACTTGTGGTTCAGTTAGTCTGGCCACCCATCGGGCACGATATGTAAGTCAATCTAATTTTTATTTAAATTAAAAACTTAACACCATTTTGATTTGGCATTAACACATTTGCATTGTGTAGGAAGCGGTACATGGAAAAGTTAGTGATTATGAATTTTTCCGTTTGTTCCATTATTTATATGACGAACAAGGAAATGAGGTGGGATGGGTCGAGCCACGTGTACAACAATTAGAGGTGAGATATCATAAATAAATTTATTTTATTTTAAATTATTCTTTAATTAATTATTCTAATCGCGTCGTGTGTTTTAGGAAAACTACAAAGCTCTACACCAAGAATGGCTTGAGAGCCAAGGGTCACAAGTCAATGAAGGCTCTCCTAAACCCACCCAGGATGAAGAAAATACAATATTCGTTCAGGCGGGTTGTGGCTATACTAGCAAAAATCGAGCCTATGGCCTTGGTCCTTCGAGGTACAAGAAACCTTCTCGTGCAGGTGTTGTCAATGGTAATTGTTCTTCTTCTTCTTCACCTGCACCACAAGCTGTGGATGATGAGTTGCGCTCTAAATTGGCGGAAATGGAGCAAAGGCTACTAGATAGTGAAAGGCAACGGTTGGAAGACCGTGAGAATGTGAAGAAACTACAGGAAATTGTGGAAAAGATATGGAGAGATAAGGAGCAAGGAAGTGGCTCTTCCCAAGGGGCGGATTCGTCTCATGGTTTGTTAAGTTTGTGAACATGTTACTAATTAAATACTTTAGTTTTTATTTGTATTGAATTCTTAATGATGAAACATGTATGTAGAATTGTTTAATTGGCCGTGGTGGCTTTGTTTTATGTTAAACAGGTGTTTTATGTTAAACAGGTGGTTTTTGGTTTTTGGTTGCTTTGAAGCGAATTTCTAATGTTTTTATTTAGCAGGATTTCTGTCTCTAACCAACCAAAAAAATTTAATTATTTTACTAGAGAGGGAATTCCGTCTATAAACAACTAAAAAATTTTTAAATTTTTTACTGGAGATGGAATTTCGTCTCTAAACAATAAAAATAATATATACATTTCATGTTGGAGAGGGAATTCCCTCTCCAAAGTATTAAATTAATTAAATTAATTTAATGCTTGGAGACGGAATTCCATCTCCAAATGCAAAAGTTAGTGCGCACTAACACAGTGTGCTAGTGACTTTTGCATTTGGAGACGGTCCAACGACGCGCTTTTTCGCGAAGGACGCGCAGAGACGGAATTCTGTCTCCAAACACCTTTTAGAGAGGGAATTCCGTCTCCAAACTGTGACGCAAATCAATCAATTTCTAGTAGTGTAAGTCTAGTTGAATCGAGTGCCACAGGCAGCTAACAACCTTTTCACGTCAGGAACCTGTTTCCGACAATAAATATCAGCAAATAGCAAAGGATATTAACCATAATAAGTGCCAAACTGGCTTAAACATCCAAGCACATCATCCACATATTACAAACCAAAAGTAATAATTGTCTTAAAAATAGGCCACAAATAAGAACCAACAAAATGACTGGGAAAGGGACTGCTTCAGAATTGGGGAATGTCAGGTATGTTAAAATGAGCAAGTAGCAACGCAAGGCGATGCGAGTTTCCTTCACGTTCACGCTGCAGCTCAACATCCAGCCTGGTATTCTCTGCATTCAGCCACGCCAGCTCATCATTTTGTCTCTCAAACTGCCTCCTGAACCCCTCAATTCTCCTGTCTATCCTAGCAGTGCGCCTTTCCTCAGCATCTTTCTCCATATGCTCTGGTTCATCAGCAGGTTCACCATCTAACACATAGTCACATGACTTTAGAATGTTCCTCCCAAACACATCATTGTGATCCGGCTCAGTCCACTTTGCAACAGGCACCCCAAAGAAATGAAATACTTTGCTCAGTAGAAACCCATAGACTAAAGCATGTTTTCCTAACCCCATATCAGCTACCATACCAATGTGCTTGATCATCAAATCAGACAGATTTATACGAACCTCTCGATCTAGCATGGAAAAGTATGTACCACACTAATCCCCATACCCAACATGATGATTTACTTAACCCTAACTTCATAGAATGAAAATTAAAACTAGGGTTTGAAGCTCTTACCAGATCTGTGAATAAACGAGTAAACGAGTCCTGGGTTTCACGTGGATCGCTGATGAATGATGTTTGTGAGCGATTGTGTGTGTGCTAATGAGCGATAGAGTGGCCGAAAATAGGTCGTCGATGGTAGAGTGTGTGAGTTTCTCGATGTGGAGTGGTAAAAGTAAGAACAACTTACCTGGGGCCATTTATAGTCGGTTGACCCGACTTTGACCCATTATTTTGGTGGCCCGCTCCTTATTCGGCGCCCGTCTTATGGAAAAATGTTACGTCCATTGTGGATTAGCGAGTGTTGATATTTCGGGTGAATGGACGTGAATCCTTTTTCAAGATCAATAATGGGTGGTCCCGTAATAACGCCCAACTACGCCCTATAAAAGGGACTAAGCGGTCGCATCAAATGTAGCTCGGTACTTAAAGTCCCGAGGTCGAATCCCATAAAGAACATGGCTCTTAGCTGTTAATCTAGCTACCACAGAGAACATGACTCTTAGCTGTTAATCTAGCTAAATTATCTACTCAACCAACTTCAAGTTTATATCTTTGGTTTGGCTTTATACTAATACTACTAAACAAGAAAGTAAATAATAAGTGTAGAAAGATAGATTTGATTCAAGAAATGTGAAGTCTAGGATTGATTTCTCCAACTCCTAACTTGTGCTAAAGTATTGTGCTATCAATTTTCCCTAACTCTTACTATTGAACAAGTACTCCAAGTTTATAACTACCCATTTCCGTTAAGTAATCATAACTTTCATTAATTAATTATTCCAATTAACTAATGAAGATAGGGAGGACTACACTTATGGTTCACAATAAGGATCAATATTCCTAATTCACCGTTTTGACAACCTAAGCAATGCCTTCATTTTAGGTTGAAATACTGCTATGTGTTTAACCCTAACTCATGAATCTATTCCTAGTAATCACAAGAATAAGGGGACAATTAATTGGGGATCCTACCAATTAATAGCAAACAATTCGTAGACAACATAGATAGAAAGAATTAACAAGGTTCATTAACAACACAACAATTATCATTATACAAGTATATGGAGTGGGTCAATCAACCCTAGAATGGGTAATTTAGCCACTCATAGTCATGTTCTAAGACAAGAAATAACTAAAAGCATACAAAACAACAAGAATATGGATAGATGGATGAAGTAGAGCCTTGAATCTTGATCTCCTCTATTCCTTACCTCATTTGGATGTGGAATAGGTCAAAAGTTATGTTTTGGGACGTATTTTAGAGCTTTTATACCATCCCCATAGACCCACACAAGTTGGGAATCCAAAATAAAGTCGGATTTGAAACGTCAGGATTTTAAGCCTACGGAGCTGCACAGCGCAATCGTAGGGTCGATTTACTGAGAGTGCCTTTTTTTTTTTCCACTTTTGTAGAAATTGGCCTACGGCGGCGCATAGTGCATTGCACCGTGCGTTGTTGTAAGCCACTTTTCCTGGGACTTCAATTTTTCTTTGTTTTTCCTCCACGCCTTGGTTCGCTCGACCCTCGGGCTTCTACCCAGACTTTAAAACCCTTGTTTTCGCTAAACTTTACTCCACGAACGCTTCATATCATCAACATAATTCCTACAACGTTAAACATACCAAATAAGAGAAATTTCGTTCAAACTACCAACAAATATCACAAGTCGAAGCATGAACAGTAGGCGAAAGTATAGAAATTATTGCAATATCTAGCCTCGTATCAACACCCCACACTTAAATCTTTGCTCGTCTTCGAGCAACTTATAACTTGAACTCAAGACACATCAAAACCACTCGCACAATGACTTGGGTTTATATAGGCACTTAACAAGTTGCATATGCACTCATTATGTTTTATTCACACGAAATCCATGCCAAAAATATTTAAAAACAATCAAGTGCACAAAATCAACCTCCCAATCCCATATCAACTCCAAATTCATTCAATAAGTCATTCAAGTACTCACTATATTCAAGAGACTAATAAAAGAGCTCGCTTCTTGTGAATCATGTGCCCTCACAATAAATCCAAAGTTTAATAATGAAATTCACACAAGAGAATGAATCATGAACAAAAGTTCACATAAAGATGAAGCACTCACTCTCAGAAAAGAACTCACATGCAACACAAGACGTACCATAAGCTTGCCCTTAGTGTAGGACTCGACTAATGTCCATCTACTCGGCTAAGATCAATTAGGACTTCTTTAGGTTGTAAGGTTGGCAATTGGACAGGCAGGATCTATTTCGGTAACAGTGACTAACCATCCCCAAGCAATTTAATACACCACAATTAATTCAAATATTATTCCTCCCAACCAATCTTTCTTTACCATCACACAGTCAACTTTCACCAACCTTTTATTTAAGCAAAGGTAGGAGCTAATGATAGGGACTTCTTTTTTTCTTTCTTTCTTTCGAACTGTTTTTGTTCATACTTTTTTTTTTTTCCAATTATTGTACAATACTCTAAGCTTTCATCAGAGTTTTTTTAAGTAAATCCCTCCAATAGAATCCTCCTAAGCACCTTTTATCTTCCTCCAACAACCTCAATTTTCTCATTTCATTAACTAGCCTTTTAGGCTCATAACACCACAAGTAAAACTCACAGATATTTAGCACAAGAAACAGGAACCCCAATGGCTATCAAAGAAAGGCTATAGGCTCAAAAGGATTAGCTAAGGTCAATTTTTCACTGGTAAACAACTAATTCTGAAGCTTCAAATAAATTGGCTATAAAAGGAATGCCTATATCACTTCTTAACCGAGCAAACTTCTCATTTCGCTTTGAACACACACAGGGCAAGTTCTAGACATCAAGTATTAAACATGGAGAAAGCAAAACCTCACTCACACATGGCACATAACCTACTCAAAACGGATCGATTCGCGCTCTTAAACAAAGCAAACACAAGCAAACTCTCAAGTAAGTCTAAAGTCAACATCATGATCACAGGCTTCAAATAATACACTCAACGTTTCTCAAGGCAAATGGATCCTGACAGAATACATGTATAAAATCCACATACCCCAAATCAAGTATCTATATAAAACTGATCAAAGTGCAGCCAAGACTTTCCCATCCATCTACTACACTCTAATCCTAAAAAGAAAAAACTACTTATACCCGGTTCAAACTACCTCCTTTGGAAAAGAACCGATGCACAAAGAAAAACAAAAGTGGATTAGTAATACAAATAAGAAGACTCCTACCCCTTACTTAAAATCATGCATTGCCCTCAATGCAATAAAAATAAAACTAAGGGTGATAGAGAAACTCCCTGGGGCTCTAAGCCCGAAGAACATCCATGTGAGCTTCTTGACGGCACGAGGAACGCAGACTTCACCCAAGCAGGACATCCTCAACCAATTGTACGAGGTTGCAAGCACCCCACACTAGGACTTCAAACCAGTCAAAACCTGCAAAATAAAGAAGCTTGCCAAGTAATATCCTTCAAAAGATAACCGTTTTTTTTTATTTTTTTCTCATTTTTTTATTTTACTTATATACAAATACAATCACGGGTTGCCTCCCGAGAAGCGCCTTATTTAATGTGGTGGCACGACATAATCCAGAGTCAATGTTTTTTCCTCCAACTTGAGCTTATGAATCGCCTCCGCAATTGAAACTCAACTCTCCAGCTATGCTCTTGGGGTGACACAAATTCTTGCAAATCAAACATTAAGTATCTCCTTTTGCACGTCGCCACCAACTGTGGAATATCCCCAAATTTTTGGCTATACTCTTGGCCAAGCACCAAATATACCATGTTGTGTTCACTGGCCTTCATACAAGGTTTTTCATCATGCCTAGATGGCATCACAAATTCGAGAGTGTAAGCATCATACACATCATCCTTCAACTCTTCAATCGGTTCAGAAGGATCAATTTTCATGTCCCCTTCTAAAATCAATGTAGAAAAGTGTCTAGAATGCAGTGCAACCCGCTCACACTTTGATTCATTACTCACATCCTCTTTCTGGCACGACTTTGAGTCTACTATAATTTCAGCTTCAATTTTATTGTCTGGCTAGATGGTTTGCTTTCAACCAGTGCCTTCTCCAATGGAAATTCACGTTTTAGATCTTCAACTATAGCCATGATTTCTTCTTCTAATTCCATGTCTTCTTGGCTAGGTTGTTGAATTCCCAATAATGCAGCCAACTGATTCACTTGAGCTTCTATGGGGCTTAGTTGTGCTCTATGTCTGTCCCAAATCTTCTTCAGTTCAGCTTCATATTCTTCCTTATCATCCTCCACTTCATCGTACCTACTAGTATCATAAGAGAAAGAAGTACCATCATAATAGGGGCTCGGGGAATAAGACGTATTATCACAACCATAATGATCACCTAGCCACATGTAATTTTCTGATGCCATATTTTTATTATTTTCTTATGGACTAAATAAATATGTACAAAAATGAAGTTTATTGAACTAACTACTCAGCTATCCTAACAGGCTCGAAATGCACCGTGTTCCCCGGCAACGGCGCCAAAATTTAATCACACCCAACTACGCCCTATAAAAGGGACTAAGCGGTCGCAATAAATATAGCTCGGTACTTAAAGTCCCGAGGTCAAATCCCACAAAGAACACGACTCCTAGCTGTTAATCTAGCTAAATTATCTACTCAACCAACTTCATGTTTATATCTTTGGTTTGGTTTTATACTAATACTACTAAACAAGAAAGTAAATAATAAGTGTAGAAAGATGGATTTGATTCAAGAGATGTGAAGTCGAGGATTGAGTTCTCCAACTCCTAACTTGTGCTAAAGTATTGTGCTATCAATTTTCCCTAACTCTTACTATAGAACAAGTGCTCCAAGTTTACAACTTCCCACTTTCGTTAAGTAATCATAACTTTCATTAATTAACTATTCCAATTAACTAATGAAGATAGGGAGGACTACACTTGTGGTTCACAGTAAGGATCAATATTCCTAATTCACCGTTTTGACAACCTAAGAAATGCCTTTATTTTAGGTTGAAATACTGCGATGTGTTTAACCCTAAATCATGAGTCTATTCCTAGTAATCACAAGAATAAAGGGGACAATTAATTGGGGATCCTACCAATTAATAGCAAACAATTCGTAAACAACATAGATAGAAAGAATTAACAAGGTTCATTAACAACACAACAATTATCATCACACAAGTATATGGAGTGGGTCAATCAACCCTAGAATGGGTGATTTAGCTACTCATAGTCATGTTCTAAGACAAGAAATAACTAAAAGCATACAAAACCATAAGAATACGGCTAGATGGATGGAGTAGAGCCTTGAATCTTGATCTCCTCTCTTCCTTGCCTCCTTTGGATGTGGAATAGGTCAAAAGTTATGTTTTGGGACGTGTTTTAGAGCTTTTATACCATCCCCTTAGACCCACACAAGTTGGGAATCCAAAATAAAGTAGGATTTGAAATGTCAGGATTTTAAGCCTATGGCGCCGTACAACGCATTGCGCAGTGCGGTGCCGTAGGGTCGATTTACTTAGAGTGCCTTTTTTTTTTCAATTTTGCAGAAATTGGCCTACGGCGGCGCATAGTGCATTGCACTGTGCATTGCGGTATCTCACTTTTCCTGGAACTTCAATTTTTCTTTATTTTTCCTCCACGCCTTGGTTCGCTCGACCCTCGGGCTTCTACTCAAACTTTAAATCCCTTGTTTTCACTAAACTTTGCTCCACGAATGCTTCATATCATAATCACAATTCCTATAATGTGAAATACACCAAATAAGACTAATTTCGTTTAAACTACCAACAAATATCATAATTAGAAGCATGAACAGGAGGCGAAAGTATAGAAATTACTACAATATTTAGCCTCGTATCATCCCGCAAAACATTCGGCGTTTCGCCGAATTAAGGTGGATCGCCGGGATCGATCGGCGGTCGCCAATTTATCAGTTGAATGCCATCTATCTTCCACCAAAAAATTTTGCTCACTGTAAGCACTGGCGATCCCACCTATGTTTTGGCGGTCCGCTGAAGGCATTTTGCTCTTTTTTCAGCGGTTACCAATCTCCATTCGGCTGCCTTTCTTTCACAGTTTCTTGGAACTAAGTCCCGCATTTTTTTCAAACCTCCATGCTTCATTTCTGCACTGGCATCACTTAACCAAGATTAAATGCAACAATCAAAGAACTTCATGTGAGATTTAAACACTAACTAAATGCGAAAAAGTAAATCTTGGGTTGCCTCACAAGAAGCGCTTGAGTTAACGTCGCGGAATGACGATGTTACTTTAATTTATCTAGGGCTCCATGAGATAGATGCAAGCAACCTCTCTAGGTTCGGCTTTGCATCCCGACTAGTGCTTCACCCTTTGACCTTTCACTCGGAAGGTTTGGAACCATCATTCAATTGGAACTCGACCCAACCATATGGTGATGTGTAAACCACCTTGTAAGGCCCACTCTACTTGGATTTCAGCTTTCTGGGGAACAAGTGCAATCTTGAGTTGAAAAATAGCACCTAAACCCTTGGTTTGAAGTTTTGCTTCCATATCTTTGAGTCATGAGTCATCGTCATCCTTTCATTGTAGATTTTGGCATTTTCATGTTCAATCTCATTTAATCAAATTCATGCAACTTCTCTACCTGTGACATAGAAGTTTCATCCCAATTCATGTTAAGATTCTTTAAAGCCCACAAGGCTTTGTGTTCCAACTCAACGAGGAGGTGACAAGCTTTGCCAAATATCAATTGAAAGGGCGACTTTCAAATTGGAGTCTTATAAGCTGTACAATATGCCCACAAGACATCATCCAACTTTTTTGCTCAATCCTTCCGGTTCATATTTACTATCTTGTTTAAGATTTGTTTGATCTCTCAATTTGACACATCAACTTGGCCACTCTTCTAGAGATAATAAGGTGTATAAACCTTGTGTCTCACCCCATATTTCTCCAACAAAGAACCAAAGACCCGGCTGCAAAAGTGAGTTCCCCATCACTTATGATTGTGTGAGGGGTGCCAAATCTTGTGAATATGCTTTCTTGAGGAAGGCGGTGATACTCCAAGATTCATTATTAGGCAAGGTAATCGCCTCTACCCATTTAGATGCATGGTCCACCACCATAAGAATGTATTTCATGCCATAGGAGCTTGGGAAGGGGCCTATAAAGTCAATCCGCCAAATATAAAAAAGTTGCACTGGTACGATGGGGTTTTGAGGCATTTCATGCTTCCTCGAGATACCCCCATTATTTGGAATTGATCATAATTCTTTGTGTAGTAATGTGCATTCTTATAAAGGAAGACCAAAAGAAACCACATTCAAGCACCTTAGCTGCCGTTCTCACACCACCATGATGCCCTCCATAAGGAGCGAAGCGGGCATCCTTCAAGAATAACCTCTTGTTCGGAATCGGCAACACATCGCCTTACCACTCCATCGACACATACTTTAAAAATAAAGGGGTCATCTCAAAAGTATTGTCGGGAAACTTCCATCAACTTCTTGTTTTGATTGTATGAGAAGTCCTCCGGGACCTCTCCACATGCAATAAAATTGGCCAACTCCATGTATCAAAGGATTGCTTTCCGAGATACTGCCAATATTCTCTCATCTGAAAAAGATTCATTGATCTCGAGGGTTTCTTTTGGGTGACCCTCCTCTTCCAAATGGGATAAGGGGTCTATCACTTGATTTTCGGTTCCGTTTCTATCAAGCACCTCAAGATCAAACTCTTGCAATAGAAGTACCCACCAGATCAATCTTTCTTTTGAATGTTTCTTGGCCATCAAATACTGGATGGCAGAGTGGTTGGTATTCACAATGACTTTCGACCCCACCATGTACGAGCGGAATTTTTTAAAAGCAAACATGATGGCCAATAACTCCTTCTCCGTCACCAGTTCAATTGAGCCCCATTCATTGTCTTGCTAGCATAATAGATTGGGTGAAACATCTTTTCAACCCTTTGGCTAAGTACGGCCCAAAGCTACATCGCTAGCATCACACTTTAGCTCAAATGGAAGATTCCATCTCGGGCTCACTATCACCTGTGCAGTAGTCAATCTTTTCTTTACTTCTTCAAAAGCTTTCAAACATGCTTCATTGTATTCAACCTTAGCATCTTTTTCAAGAGTTTGCGCAATGGATTCACAATTTTGGCATGGTCCAGTTTAATTCCATACTTGGACACCTTGTGTCCTAGAATATTCTTTCTTGAACAAGGAAGTGGCATTTCTCTCAATTAAGCACAAGTTTTTTCTCCTCACACCTCTCAAAGACCTTCTCCAAATTAGATAGACAATCTTCAAAAGAATCCCCAACCACCGATAAGTCATCCATGAAGACTTCCAAGAAGTTCTCCACCTTCGTGGAAGAGTGCAAGCATACAGAGTTGAAATGTGGCGGGGATATTACAAAGATCAAAAGGCATTTTTGGGAATGCAAAAGTACCATATGAGCATGTAAAATTTGTCTTGTCTTGATCATTCTGCTTGATGGATATTTGACTGTACCCTGAGTATCCATCAAGGAAACAATAGTAAGAACGGCCCGCCAAACGATCAAGTATTTGATCAATAAAAGATAGGGGAAAGTGTTCATTTTTAGTTGCATTATTTATGGTAGTCCATGCATACTCGCCAACCGATCATGGTTCGAGTAGATATAGCTTCTCCCTTGTCATTGTGTACTACCTTCATCACTCCTTTCTTGGGCACACATTGGACCGGTGAGACCCACTCATTATCGGAAAGTGGCACAATTACTCCAGCGTCCAACCATTTAATAATCTCCTTCTTCACCACTTCTTGCATATGAGGATTTAACCTCCTTTGATATTACACCGATGGTTTTCAACCTTCTTCAAGTAGGATTTTATGAATACACACTCCCGAATCAATCTCTCTTATATCCGCAAGAGTGCAACATATCGCCTTAATCATCCGCTTTACTATTTCAACAAGTTGGTATTCTTAGTCTTTGGTTAGATAGGAAGATATGATAATAGGAATAATGGAGTTTGGGCATATGTAGATATATCTTAGGTGTGATGGAAGGACTTTGAGTTCAAGACTGGGTGGTTCTTCAATTAATGGCTTTGTAGGTGGAGTGGTTCAATTTTCAAGGTCTAGGAAAAGCTTTTTAGGTACATGTTGACCCAATTTCGTCCCAAGATTTAATTAGCGGCTAATTATTTTAAGTGAAAACCAATCATTAAAATAAAATTTAAATTAAAATTAATTGATTAAAATTGAGTTAAGGATCATTAATTAATTTCAAAGTAGAAGCAAAAATCGTCCCTAAGTTAAAATCAAGCCTATTTTGAGCAACTCCATAATTGCTTTAACTTATTAAAAAGGGGTTAAATTTTCAATAGTTCCCAATTTCAGCTTACTTACGTAAAACCTATATACACATATACATTTCACCAAAATTAGATACCCTCATTTCAGCCCATTAGCTCAATCCCCAAATTCCTAAACCCGCGACACGTTTCCCAGTCTCGCGAGCCGACCAGCAGGTCGTCTTCTCCGTACAGAAATGAAACGACCTCAGTCAGTCGTTTCGGAAGTTAAGACTCCGATTGGTGTGCCGATAATTTTAAAATATTCGTAATGTCCTTTAGAACCTGTCTAAAAAATTTGAGCTAAATCAGACTTGGTTTGGCAGGCATCGGAAGAAGGTTTCAGTTTTTATTGGCGATAAATATTAAAAAGAGATTTTCGAGCTCGGTTTTGCCGAACGAACTCCGATTCAAAATCCGAAAGCACCGTTAGGTTCGTATGATTATTTGTGACTTTTGTGAACTTTCGAAAGTGAATTTCGATGTTGTTCGGCTAGTTTCCGCTAAAATGCCGAAAGTTAAATAATTTGACTTTTTTTCATTTAAATTTGCATCTTGAGTTTCGGGAGTCTGATTTGAGATCCGCCTTCTCGAGTATGTTACATATATTTTGTATAACTTGTATGCAAAATTTGGGATTATTTCGTACATCGTAGGGTACCGTTTTAATTTTCGTTAAGAAAAAAAAATAAAATAAAAAAATGAGAAAAAGACAAAAGTTGAAATGAATGGCGGTTAAGAAGATGAGCTTATATAAGCTCATCTTTAATTGAATCAGCAAAAAAAAAAAAACGTAACATTAGCAGAGAAAAAGGAAAAAACGCAGTGAGGAAAAAATGCCAGAAAATGGAAAAAGGGGCCGGAGAAAAGTAGAATTTTCACCCTGAAACATTCAGGTAATGATCCTAATGTATTATTTGAGTTTATTATGTATGTTTGAATATATTTTTACGGTAAAAATAGGGATCTTAGACATCGCCCTAATGACGTAAATTGATAATTTAAAGGGTCAAATGGACCCCGATAAGGAAATTGATTATATATTCGTACTCAGTGAGTTATGGGCAACATATAAATGTAATTTATTTGGGGTTTGGTTGTGTGACCTTAAACCCTGTATATAGGCCTGGCCTGCGTATTGCGTATGCGAATAGGGTATCAGGTTCCTACCTGGATTGCCCTAAGATGTGAGGAATGAATCCTTTAGCCTAATGTGATATATTTTTCTGCTTATTGGACACAGTGGGATCGTTTGGCAATGAATCCAAAGGACAAAGCGGTTATTGAGTGGCTGTACTAACTTTGTAACAAGGTAAGTGTTTATATCCATTTCTTTGGAGGCACCTGGCCTCGTGGATTTTCTACCACGTGTTCCTTACATGTGTAGCTGCTGATAGGCGTACTGTTTACGCCTTAGCTTTGGATTTACCTTGTATATTATATATTATGTCCTGTAATTGGTATTGCATTGAGGATCTGAGCATTGTACTCTGGCTGTGAGTTGGCATCTACTTCCCGGCTGTCGATGAGAGTCCCGCACCGGTGAAGGGTTATTATTGCATCACATTGCATTCATATGCATTATGTGTCATTCATATGCATTACATTGCATATCATATTGGGTGCAGGAGTATTCCGCCCCAGGAGCAGGAGTATTCCGCTCAATCGTATCATATTGAGGGTAGGAGGATTCCGCCCCAGGAGAGTGCAGGAGCATTCCGCCTCAACTTTACATTATATTGGGTGCAGGAGTATTCCGCCCCAAGAGAGTGCAGGAGTATTCCGCCTCTGGTTTATATTATATCGGGTGCAGGAATATTCCGCCCCAGGAGAAGGAGTATTCCGCTCCAGTTGGTTATCAGATTGGATTCCCCTCGAATGCAGGAGTATTCCACTTCGGGATGGGATTACGGGCACATGTGACCCTTTGCATCATATTTCATTTCATCTCACTTCATTTCATTTCATCTCAATTCATACCATTGTGTAGACTTGCGGTACATAACTATTGTTCTGCTTATATGTGCATTTCTTATTTGTTGATATGTTTCTGGCACGCACCCTTGGTTGAGTTTAGAAGTTTCTTACATATTTTCGGTTGTTATCTGGCTCTGTCTTTTTATAATTTAAATAAAAGGAATTTGGTTTATCTGTTTCTTTTCTCCCTGGCTAGCTATCCTATCCTTTGAGGTGGCTAGTCTGCCCCACTTATTGAGTCCTTTTGACTCACCCTTTTTTGTTGTTTGTTTCTTGTCATTCTATTTCGTTTCGGCAGGTTCGCTCCAGGATTGAGTTCGGCACGTTGTTCAGGAGCGAAAACGACTTCAGCTATCAGGGTGAGCCAGCTTTTATTTCGGATAGCCACCAGTTTATCGGTTATCATTTCAGTTGCATTTTGCTCCCTTCAGGAGGTATCTGTTTTCTTTGTACTCTTAGATGTCTAGTCTGGATAGCTCTAAACATAGTATATTGGGTAGTCAGCTGTAATTTCTTTTGCACAGCTTAGTGGTATCAGCATGTCTGTGCTTTTTCTAAGTTTTATTTTTATTTATGAATTGGATTATATTTATTTTCCGAATTAAATTAGTAAGGGTTCGCCCGACAGGCCTAAGGGAAGATGTCGGGTGCCCGCACGACCTAACCGGATTCTGGGTCGTGTCAGTTGGTATCAGAGCCCGAGTTAGAGTGTATCCAGACTAAGACATTGTCTAGTAGAGTCTCGCTGATGGGTACGTAGACGTCCGTACTTATCTACGAGAGGCTATGATGACATTTAGGAAGTTTCACTTGCTTCATTTCTGATCGTGCGTCGGTCTAGGATTCAAAAGTATTTTCGTTAATTCGTTTATTCCTTCGCGGTAATTGTGAACCCTCGTGCGACGAATTAGCAAAAGGTATGAGTTCAAGACGAAGCAGTCTAGCCTGGGGCTAGCACTGACGAAGCCCCGAGAGTTCTGATCGTGCTAACGTTCTAGTTATGGAGGTCCCAGCTGTACGAGCTTGCGATGGGCAAGGGAGCAGGGCCTTGTGGTTCCCTTGGCCCTCTACGATGCTTTCACGAGAATCTTGGCGATGCAGATACCGCGATAACCTATTATTTTCTAGGCAGCTTATCAGGTTACCGCAGATGCAGGACTTAGAGGGCTCTTGTTCCAGTTCTTAATATTGCCGCAGTAAAGTATGTTCCGGAGGCAGCATGTGTCGTGCCTCCAGTTGTTCTGGCTGGTTAGGTAACTGAGGTAATTATTGGGTCTGAGTGCTCAAAGAGGTTGCATTATTTTACGTGGTTGAACATCCCGATATTCCCAAGCAATGCATTAGATAATCCCTGTGTAAGTTTTTTAAAAATAAAATGATGTCAACATATCCTTCAGGCTCTTAATTATATCGAGCAGTATGGTATTGATTATTCTGCCTTTCAGTTTCAGGGTCCAGGCTTGAATTGGTGGGCCGATCTCTTATTAGCTAACTCGGTTAAGTTTTTCTAATAGATTTGTGGAAAAGTTCCTTTCGAGTAGCGAGCGAGATGAAAAGTGTTGCCAGTTTGAGTGGATTGGACAGGGTAGCCTGTCGGTGCTTCAGAATAGGTGATTGAATTCTATAAAATGACTGAATATGCATTAGAACTAGTCCATGAGCCTTTCGAGAGATTCAAAGATTTATTGATGACCTTTATTTTTCCTTAAAATCCCAGATGGCTCGAGAGATTGAGGTCGGGATTTCATTTGATGTTGGTGATATTGCCCGAAGGTACGAGGTATACCATAAGTTAGAGCAAGAAGAGTTAGAGCGGGAGAGCAAGAGATCCCGTGGCCCTAGTGGGTAACTATGGTACCTCATTTGGAGGTAAGAGTTCGGATTATTTTGGGAGGTCACCTTCCAGGTTATCTCAGCTTGTGTCACGTGATTCTTAAAGTGCGGCAGTAGTTCGTCAAGATCAGACCCAGTTTTCTCTTTATAGCTATCAACAATCTGTCCATATTCCATTTTCAATGAGAAGGTGTTATCATTGTCGTGAGTCTGATTATCTTTTGAGAAGTTTTCTTGTTATCATTATCGTGAGTCTGGTTATCCTTTGAGGAGTTTTTCCTTACTCCAGCAAGTAAGCAGTTGTCCGTTCTCTCGTCATCAGGCACCTGTACAGTCGTAGGGAATTTTATTTAAATCTTAATCAACCAGAGAAATGCCACCATCTAATAGAGTTCGAGAGCGTGGTGGTCGTGGTTCTTATGGAAATAATTATCAGGGGAGTGGCTCAGCTGCAGAGGCAGTTCTATGAACTGCTAGTCTGGCAGGATGCTGAGGCATCCGATGTAGTAGACCCGTGTGTTTCTTCTTCCCTTATCTGTAAGTAAGATTTATCTTCCGATCAATCTGGAAATGGTGTGTCTTATCATGTTTCGACGGTTTCCTTGGATATTGTCGTAATTTAAGAATCGGTTGCGGTAGAGGGGTGAGTTTCTGATACGATTTATTCCTGGGATTTATGAGACCCTACTAGTTTATCTGATCTAAATATGAGAGATTTGACGGTGAGTATTGCTATTGCCTGCTTGGCATCCTGTTACGCCACTTTCTGTTATTATGTCAAGTTATTTTACCTCTCCTCAGAAATCAGTGTAGGTAGGATGATGGGATTCTTATTCGTCACCATCAGGAAGTGTCGTTGTTTCTTCCGGTGTAAAGTGGCTGGTAAGTAATGCTCGATCTATGTGTCTCCTCTTGGATCGAGATTCTAGTAGAGTCATGTTATTCTATGAGCTTGTCTTAGTTATAAAAGGGTATTCTGGTAGATTGTCAGAGTTTCCTTCTTATTGGGAGGTTAAATTGGTATGGATGTTTTTCCATAAAGCTTATTTAATGTCTATCTCTTCAATTGCGATTCTTTGGCTCGCTTGACTCGGAAATAGTCTAGCTTTGGTAGCCAAGCAAATAAGAAGATGAACTTCCTGAAGCTCTAATTATTTCTATCCTCGATCCATTTCCATTTCTTCTTCGTCCGGCACTAGTGAGCTCGGGCGATTGGTAGCCGCTTGTGACGTTCCCTGTGTTGAGCCAGAGTACGTGTTATTGTAGCCGGGTAAGTATATTATTGTTTTGGATATCAGTTTATCCGGGTATCCATTCCCATGTATAGTATAGTGTTGGTTCTGTTTTTGCGGATTATCCAGTTTCAGGGGAAACTCTGCCGAAATTTTTATATAGAAGTACCATCCATCAGGCGGTGGTGTTTATGACAAAGGTATGGAGTTGTGAACTTGAGAGTTGCAGCTGTTTGGCAACTCTAAAGGGTAGTTGGTAGCTTAGGTCTATCTACGTTCAGCTTTTAGCTAAATCTTCTTTAGTCCAGCAGACTGTGTGAGGATGGTTATTCCTATTCAAATGGCTGCATGAGTTTGTGCTTTAAGTGGAGGAGTCTTCCTCCAAATACTGAATGGTAATATTAAATCTCTGAGGTGTTGATACCACTTTTCTCACGACCCAAAGTAAGGCTCCGACAGAAACCTACAATGAGTGTCGATCACTGCTAAACCCACTAATAATCTATTAATGACAGAGATAAGCTGGCAACCTGATCATATATACGTACCTATCTGCTGAAAGCATAAAGTCTGGAAAGATGACATGATTTTAACTTGCTGCTAATTAGAACATTGAGCCACAAATTCTGCTATGTCACACTTCATTCCATCCCACTAATAAACCTGCTTAAGATCATGGTATATCTTAGTCGAACCTGGATGAACAGTGTATTTGAAATAATTTGCCTCTATCATAATCTGTCCACGTCAATCTGCAGCATCAGGAACACAAAGTCTATCTTTATACATGAGAACACCGTAAGTAGTAACCCTGTATGGTGATTCCGATTTTCTTTTGGCTATTTGTCTGTATTTAACTAGAACTGGATCCTTATTTTGATGCTGTTTTATTTCATGAAAATTTATAGTTAAAGGTCTAGTGCAGCTTATCGTCCATCCATCATTGGTATATCTCCTTCACACCTCAACTCTTTGAGAAGTTACTTTAGCATTATAAGCGCACATGTAATCAACTTTGTTGCTGGTATTCTGCCTCAGCTCATGGTCCAACTACGTGCCTCCTTTATTTTACTTTTTCAAGTCATAATATTTTCAATTGAAAGACAATACCCTAAAGTAGATGTTCAGTCTGGAGATCATTCCTGGTCTGCATCATACTCTCTAGTAATCCTTATATGATAGACCCTGTTCAGATGAACCTTTGACATACATTAGAATATGAGTAACCACATTCCCACAAGGAGCTTGCGGAACAACAGTAAAATCAACTGAGATGTTGCCTAGTGTGTTTGTAAAAATAATATAGCTTGCATCAAATCTTCTATAATATGTAGTGACAAGGTACTTCAAAAGTTCCCTCTATTGCATCAAGCGTGAGCTAATTCTTAGTTCCATCGACCTGTTCTATATCGAAAGGTGTATCAAAAAGGTGATTATCGCCTGAATCATGTTAACCTATTCAAATTTCGTGTATCATTGTTTCGAAAATGTAGAACCCTCCTCTCATGATCGAGGAAGGATCATCTTAGTCAGAATAAGCTGGGCAATGACGTTATCATATTATCCAGCTATGTTTTTATCCAAGAGCTTGATGTGCGTGTTATAACTTTGATTCTGTAATTATGAGATAATGTCCGTGGAGTAGTTTATGAAGGTTGTGCAAGTTCTCTTGTTATCTGCGTAAATCTTGCTTTAGATTTAGGCTCGTTCGAGGACGAACGAGAGTTTAAGTGGAGGAGAATGAAATGACCTCGGTCAGTCGTTTCGGAAGTTAAGACTCCGATTGGCGTGCTGATAATTTTAAAATATTCGTAATGTCCATTAGAACCTGTCTGTAAAATTTGAGCTAAATCAGACCTCGTTTGGTAGGCATCGGAAGAAGGTTTCAGTTTTTATTGGCGATAAATATTAAAAAGAGATTTTCGAGCTCGGTTTTGCCGAACGAACTCCGATTCAAAATCCGAAAGCATCGTTAGGTTCGTATGATTATTTGTGACTTTTGTGAACTTTCGAAAGTGAATTTCGATGTTGTTCGGCTAGTTTCCGCTAAAATGCCGAAAGTTAAATAATTTGAGTTTTTTCCATTTAAATTCGTATCTTGAGTTTCGAGAGTCCGATTTGAGATCCACCTTCGCGAGTATGTTACATATATTTTGTATAACTTTTATGCAAAAGTTGGGATTATTTCGAATATCGTAGGGTACCGTTTTAATTTTCGTTAAGAAAAGAAAATAAAATAAAAAAATGAGAAAAAGACAAAAGTTGAAATGAATGGCGGTTAAGAAGATGAGCTTATATAAGCTCATCTTTAATTGAAGCAGCAAAAAAAAAAAAAAAACGTAACATTAGCAGAGAAAAAGGAAAAAATGCAGTGAGGAAAAAATGCCAGAAAATGGAAAAAGGGGCCGGAGAAAAGTAGAATTTTTACCCTGAAACATTCAGGTAATGATCTTAATGTATTATTTGAGTTTATTACGTATGTTTGAATATATTTTTACGGTAAAAATAGGGATCTTAGACATCGCCCTAATGACGTAAATTGATAGTTTAAAGGGTCAAATAGACCCCGATAAGGAAATTGATTATATATTCGTACTCAGTGAGTTATGGGCAACATATAAATGTAATTTATTTTGGGTTTGGTTGTGTGACCTTAAACCCTGTATATAGGCCTGGCCTGCGTATTGCGTATGCGAATAGGGTATCAGGTTCCTACCTGGATTGCCCTAAGATGTGAGGAATGAATCCTTTAGCCTAATGTGATATATTTTTCCGCTTATTGGACACAGTGGGATCGTTTGGCAATGAATCCAAAGGACAAAGCGGTTATTGAGTGGCTGTACTAACTTTGTAACAAGGTAAGTGTTTATATCCATTTCTTTGGAGGCACCTGGCCTCGTGGATTTTCTACCACGTGTTCCTTACGTGTGTAGCTGCTGATAGGCGTACTCTTTACGCCTTAGCTTTGGATTTACCTTGTATATTATATATTATGTCCTGTAATTGGTATTGCATTGAGGATCTGAGCATTGTACTCTGGCTGTGAGTTGGCATCTACTTCCTGGATGTCGATGAGAGTCCCGCGCCGGTGAAGGGTTATTATTGCATCACATTGCATTCATATGCATTATGTGTCATTCATATGCATTACATTGCATATCATATTGGGTGCAGGAGTATTCCGCCCCAGGAGCAGGAGTATTCCGCTCAATCGTATCATATTGAGGGTAGGAGGATTCCGCCCCAGGAGAGTGCAGGAGCATTCCGCCTCAACTTTACATTATATTTGGTGCAGGAGTATTCCGCCCCAAGAGAGTGCAGGAGTATTCCTTCTCTGGTTTATATTATATCGGGTGCAGGAATATTCCGCCCCAGGAGCAGGAGTATTCCGCTCCAGTTGGTTATCAGATTGGATTCCCCTCGAATGCAGGAGTATTCCGCTTCGGGATGGGATTACGGGCACATGTGACCCTTTGCATCATATTTCATTTCATTTCATTTCATCTCACTTCATTTCATTTCATCTCAATTCATACCATTGTGTAGACTTGCGGTACATAACTATTGTTTTGCTTATATGTGCAGTGCTTATTTGTTAATATGTTTCTGGCACGCACCCTTTGTTGAGTTTAGAAGTTTCTTACATATTTTCGGTTGTTATCTGGCTCTGTCTTTTTATAATTTAAATAAAAGGAATTTGGTTTATCTGTTTCTTTTCTCCCTGGCTAGCTACCCTATCCTTTGAGGTGGCTAGTCTGCCCCACTTATTGAGTCCTTTTGACTCACCCTTTTTTGTTGTTTGTTTCTTGTCATTCTATTTTGTTTCGGCAGGTTCGCTTCAGGATTGAGTTCGGCACGTTGTTCAGGAGCGAAGACGACTTCAGCTGTCAGGGTGAGCCAGCTTTTATTCCGGATGGCCACCAGTTTATCGGTTATCATTTCAGTTGCATTTTGCTCCCTTCAGGAGGTATCTGTTTTCTTTGTACTCTTAGATGTCTAGTCTGGATAGCTCTAAACCTAGTATATTGGGTAGTCAGCTGTAATTTCTTTTGCACAGGTATCAGCATGTCTGTGCTTTTTCTAAGTCTTATTTTTATTTATGAATTGGATTATATTTATTTTCCGAATTAAATTAGTAAGGGTTCGCCCGACAGGTCTAGGGGAAGATGTCGGGTGCCTGCACGACCTAACCGGATTCTGGGTCGTGTCAAGAATCTGTGCTGGATGAATAATATTGTTCCAGGCATATATTCTCGAAGTTTCATTAACAAACCCAGCTGTATCAATCCAAATCGTTCATTTTAAATCCAAATCTTATCCGAGCGATAGAATGGGTTCAGCGTCCATATTTCCCTTTGAAATCAGAGTTAAACCAGTACGATCCGAAGGATTATGCGGTTTTAACCCTGGTTTCAAAAGGGAAAAGAAAATGAGGAAGGATTATTTGGGGAATTCAAAGGGATCCGAAACCCTAGCCTAGAGGTATTTAATCTCTTCTTGTCTCATTTTTAGAGGGCGGGGAAGGGGGGGGGTTTCGATAACAGAGAAAACGGCAGCATTGCTTAGCAAAAAAAAAAAAAAAAAAAAATACTCTCTCTATTTTTTTTAAAAGTAAAATATACATATAGTTTCATTTTTCATTCGGAAATTAAGACAAGGTTCAAAGTTCGATTGGTCGCATCGCTCCTTCACTGTTTGAGTTGTTTTGTTCGATTCAATATCTTTGAACCATAGCTTTTGTTCATTGCCTTAAAAAAGGTAAATTTAGCTTTATTACTATGCTTATGAACTGTACATTTTTGTTTCTGGATATAAAATCGCATGATATGTGTGTAATGTTTTCAAAGATTAAGTTTGATCTCATAGCTTGTTTTTAGTTTAGCTCGTTAGTCTAATAGTCTTCTCTTGGTTTTTAGTTTTAGTCAAAGGTCTGTTATGTCCTCTTATCTGTTTATGTCTGCTTTGAATGGTAAAATGGATGTTTCTGCTTAGAGGGTGTTCAAGGGGTTTGGTAGTGGAGTTGTGAAGCTGTTTTTTTTAAAGGAGGTCTATTTTACCTAGTTAGGTCTAAGTGAGGGCCTCTGTGTGTGAGCTTTATGTGCAGATAGTTGTGTGTTAATGTAGGAGATTGTTTCAGGTTGATTCTGCAGGTTGTATGGAGGAGTTTGGGTTGTTTGTTGAGGTTGGTTTGTGTTTGGAGATAGGCTGGTAAGCTACAGTATCTGGCTTCTGTTTTAGAGGAGTTCTTGGTGAATGGAGGGAGTATGCAGTAATGGAGTAGTGGTGCTAGTGGATCAGTGAGAGAGTACAGGGTTGTTTTAGGTGTTTAGTAAAGTTTAGAGGAGCTTAAGAGGTGTGTGAGGCAGTGGAGGATGTTTGGCTCTGTTTAGTCTTGTGCAGGTATGTGTCGAGGTTCAAGGAGGGTGTTCTGGTGTCTCTTTCGTTTATGCAGGTTTCATGATTCCCTGTTTGTATGTGAGAGAGGGAGTGTGGATGTGTCAATGCTGCAGCCTGAGGTGCTTGGTAGGCTTGGTGATGGTTTTTGTTATAGGATGTGGAGTGTCAGAGAGCTGTGAAGTGGGAGTTTCTGAGTCAAGGCATGTGCAGGCCTGGTCTGGAATTTTGCAGGTGTTTGATTGTCCAGTAGTCTGCAAGTGTTGTGCAGTTTTGTTTTGGTGGTTGATTCAGGGAGGTGTAAGGGATGTTCCTGGTGTGTATGCAGGTGATGCATGAGGGTGTGAGGGGCCTGGTGTTTGTCCTGGGAGTTGAGGAGTGAGTTCAAAGAGCTAGTTGGAGTTGCAGGTCAGTTTTGAGTTGTTCAGGGAGTTAGGGAGTAGTAGGTGATTGTTTAGGGTCTAATCAATAGTAGATGTTCAGGTTAGGAGTTGATATGGGGTTGTTTAGAGGTCTGGGCAGTGAAGTCTTGCTGCATTTAGGTCCAGTAAGGCCTTGATTTGGGTTTAGGACCAGTGAGATGCTTCCAAGACCTGTGAGGCCTTGTGAAAGGCCAAGGATCAGTATATGCTATTTTCAACAAGGTCAGTAGAACCTTGTTAACTCCTGGGACCTGTGAGGCCTTGTGAGAGGTCAAGGATCAGTGAGGAGAGGGTCAATGAGGGTGTTTGTGCAGGCAGTTTGGTCGAGAGTTCGCATGTAGTTGCTGGCAAGGGTTATGAAATTAGTCTTGAGTAAGGGAAATGAGCAACCTGTTTGTGTAAGGAGGTTGCGTGACCCCTGATTTCTTGTATGTTCTTCTGCTTGTTCAGGGGAAATTCAAAAGCGGCAGTGCAATAATTTTGTAGTAAGCTGGTAATAGTTCAAAAGGATTAAAGGAATAGAGTAATCTGTTTCTGGTTACTTGTAGATCTGCTGCAGCAATAGCATGATTCCCTTTCCCTTTAAAATCCAGATTCAGTATCATGGACTTTCTCTGTTTCTCTTTGGTGTTTTTTGTTTTTTTTTCCATATCAACTCTTTTCTTTAAGTCGCCTGTTCATTCCAGTTCCTGGGAGTTTATAAAAGCTTATGCATCACTCGTTTCTTTTAAGTTTAGGCCATGAATCCTAAGTCTCAACTCTCTTTTAAAGTTAAGAACATACACACGGACTGAAGCATTCCTAAGTTAATGTCTTAGTAAATGTGAATGAGCTTTTGTTCTATTATGTGAAATTCTCGCTTATTCTTTTTGGTTGATTGGTATGAACATAGATGTATTATGTGAAATTCTCGCTTATTAAACTGTTATCTTATCGCATGTTTGGAGTTGATTATATAACTGCTTATCCCATTTCTTTGGGACTCGCCAATTAGTTTAAGATAATAGGAATCTGTGATTAACTATCGAGTGCAAAAGGATCAAAATTAAAATTGTATTCATTCATTATTTATACTTAAATTAATTATTTATCTACCTATTATTTATTTACTCATTAATTAAATTATTTAAGTGGTATTTTTTTAGTTAATTTATTCATTTATTTAATTATTTAACTTTAGTTAATTACTTATTTGTTTAATCAATTATAATCATTTATTCATTCACTTATTTTTTATTTAATCAATTATTATTCATTTTTTCCCTCGTTTAATTGAATTCATATAAATATTTATCTATTAAAATAAGTTATTATCTAATCATTATTTATCTAATCATCTATTTTATTTTACTTAATTTTATTTAGCCTTTATTTATTTAATTAATTAAGCAATCAACCATTATCTCATTATTCATTTAATTAATCATAAGTTTTGTTGTTTAGTTATCTAAGTATTGGCATAATCAAACCTTATCTTATTTATATTATATTATTCATTATCGATTTATCTTTTTATTTAAAATTTATCCTAAATTAATTATCTTTAAGTAAAATTCGTGAAAATCGTCGGATTAACCGCTTTTAGCGGATTTTCGAAAGTGCTCCCGCAAGGGACCTTCTTTCGAATTTAACAGAACCACTTACCTAGAATCTCTGAATTTAATTTCTTTTAAATAAAGAATAAAATTGCACTTTTTAGTTAACTTAGGTTCTTAATAATACTTAAATTAGGTGGCGACTCCAAAGAAACCCTTTGGAGTCCCACTTTGTTGAAAATACATCCCGATGCATACTTGTGTGTATTTTTTGGGAGGGTTCAACAGCGTGGCGACTCCGCTGGGGATACGCAAATGGTTCTAACCAAAAGATTTTCACAAATTTGCTTTATTTATATATGTGTTGATTGTATGTATGCGTAGCTAAACTCATTATTGTTTGCATGCCTAAACTAGTATGTGTAGAATTTATTGTTGTGAATTGTATTGAAGCATGTTTTTTATTTGTGCATAGTCCGTATTCCGTTCATATTTCCTCCCTCATGGAGCCTGTCAATTCTCTTTCTTCTCCTCGATTTCATCACGGGGGGCCCGTTTGACGGGCAATTATACAGGAAGGGCATTGTCCTTCCTAACTCTTTGAATTTCTTTCGTGTCACCAAAGTTAGTTGGAGTATGATTTGCCTGGTTTTGTCATGGCCGGTGTTACTGGTTTATGAGGCCAGGTTTATCCCACATAGGTCGAGTCAGCCTCAACCGTTAGCCCACTCATAGAAGGAGATTAGGTCATGCATGCATATACACCTTAGTTTGGACCCGGTCCTTGGTACCGTTTCCAGTAATTAAGAAACTGCCTTTTGTCGACGGGTACTTGTAACCCCAACGATGTTTCATTTTATTTGGTATGTGGTGGCCGTAGACGGATCCATGCCGGTTTGCCTTTGCCAAATTTGGGAGTTTATCTCACGGTTCCTTTTGTCTGCAGGGAGATAGCCGTTTGTTCAATAAGGTAATGTTCACAGCTGTTTGCCAATGCATTCAATATAGTTCAAAATTAGCAGTTGACAGATCTGGATCCGGCAAAAAGCAAACAGTTGTTGTTTTAGTCTTTTGGGACTGAGTTATTGTATTTTATTTTCAAAATCATTGTATTACCACGTTAATGTGGTTTGTTACTTGATTTCTGTTCAAGGCAGTGTACTGTTGGAGACATTTTTAATAAAAGGCAGGCTTTTAAATTTTTATTGTTTATTGTATCGTTATCCACAAATTTACATTGGCAACGGTTTGGATCAATCTATTACCACCGCATTGGTGTGCAACTTGACGATTAGGCCTACCTCTGGCACAAAGAGGCACCTTACAGGGTAGGACGCGTTCACATTTTATTTACGCTCGACTACGTGTGATTGCCACATGCCAATTTATTGTTACATCTTCTATGTTTAAACTGCCAAAGCGCTACTTGACGCGCGCTATGTGCTTGTGTGCAACCTCGTAAATAACATGCAAACTAACATAGTTACCTTTGAACTTTTCATTTTGTTGTGTTTACTCCCTTCCCCAAAGAAGTTTGATTTGTGTTGACTTTGAAATGGCTGACTTCACAAAATCCAAAGCAAGAAAAGGAGATTCTCTTCCTATTGTGATCATAAAAAAGAATAAGACCGTGTCTGACCCATCTTTGGAACAAAATGCAAAGAATGATGAAAAGGTTCTGTTTGGTCTTACAAAGGAAAAGGGACAATCAGAAGTAGAACATGTATCCAGTCTGAATGAGTGGTTCCATTGGCAAACACAGGAGAAGTCTAGTCGATACCATGTGTCGAATTTGAATAAGAATCCGACGGAAACACTCCGTGAATATGCTAGCCATTGGACAAGTGAAGCCACTAAGGTCCAACCACCTTATACAGAGAATGAAGCAATTGCATATTTCATTTCATCTCTGGACAGTGAGCTCTACCACCAAATTCTTCGCCAAATGTCGGATACACTGGAAATAACATTTGCCAATATTGTTAAGATGGGAGAAATTGTGGAAATTAAAATGATGCTTGAATCAGTCACTCCAAAAAATGCAAATGCAATGGCCCAGTTTGGCAATGATAAGAAGAAAGGAAAGGGGATACAGGTTCCAAGTTGTCCAAACTCACCTTACCATTTATCTTACCAAAGCAAATCCACTTTTAATCATCATAGTCAATGCAAAACTCCTTTTGTGCCAATGCTTGATTTCAACCCTCCATTCCCTCCATTAAAATATCATCAATGCAACTCACTTGTTTATCAGCCTTACCCACAACCGTATGTACATCAAGCACTTTCAAATAACCACGCGCTCCCAAATTATCAACCATTTCCGAAGCACCAGCCTTCATCTAGTCATCAACCCATAGCTTCCGTTTGCCAAGGTCGCCTAGCCATAGAAAAACCATGCACAAAGGTATTCAAAAACTTTTAAACCTATAGCCGAACCTTATAATCAGTTTTATGAAAGGCTAAGGGAAGCTGGAATGATTTACCCTATCGCTGATGCAACACCTAGTCCTCTTCCAAAATGGTTCGATGAAACCAAACATTGTGCCTATCATTCTGGGGCGCCAGGGCATGACATTGGAAATTGCTACGCACTCAAAAACAAGATCGAAACAATGATAAGATCAGGAGAAATCCAATTGCTGACAGCTCCTCCAAGTTCCCAATACTCATTATCTAGCCTAGCGTCTGGATCTAAGACCAACTTTGAAAAGAGGGCTCGCCGAAAGTTTACATTTCCAACAGAATCTCAAGAGCATTTGTTTGAAAGGTTAAAAGGTGCAAAAGTTTTAAAGCCCTTGATAGGAGATGGGACATCTAATCCTCCTCCAAGATTGAGTCATGGGGTCAAATATTGTGCTTACCATGGAGAATATTCTCAACATGATACTAAGAACTACATTACTTTGAGACAAAAAATTCAAGACTTGATTGATGATGGAGTACTCCAGCTTGCTTACGACGATGCAACTCAAAATTGAAAATGATGATCTCTGAGTTCATGCCCTTCTGAAAGGAACCTGGAAATTGAGCTCGATAGTTCCTTTTTGCATCACAATTCAAATTGAGGCCCTGAATTGTGTTTTTGCCTTTAAAGTATGTCCTTTGAAAATGACTTTTAATTGTTATCTTTGCATGTCTGTCGCGTAAGCCTCCTTAAGTTAAGATTGAATAAATTATACATTGCATTCTCATTATGTTATTATACTTTGTTTGCTTTATGGTATGCTTTTGATTAAATATTCATTTCTATTTCAATTTCATAATCATCAAACATGCTTAAACTTTACTTGTGGTCTATCACGAAACAACTGAACAAATTTGAGGATGATGCCCTGGAAAGTTACCTTTATGAATTGTCACGGGCAACTTTATCAGAATCGCATGGTCAAGTCATTTGGCAAGAAAGTTAGAGTGAGAGAGTTCAAACCGGGGCAACTGGTATTGAAGAACATCTTTCCCTAATCAAGAAGAAGCAAAGGGAAAATTTGAACCGAATTGGCAAGGTCCTTATGTGGTTCATCGGGTTTTATTTGGAGGAGCACTGATTCTGGCAGAAAGGAATGGTCAATTTTGGCCAAAAGCAATCAACGCAGATGCCGTCAAAAGATACTATGTCTGAAGCAACCACAAGTTAGCATTGTTCTGAATGTAATTTTGATGTAATGCGAACTACGCGTGATCTGAATCCCAAGGCGGGATACGTAGTAACTCACATAGAGTTTGGTTGCATTGGTGTAAGAATTTCCCATTTTTCCCTTTGATGTAAAATTTGAACTACTTCCGAACTGATTCCTGTAATGGCAACAGGATAAGTAGGCAATCCCCATCGGATTCGGTCAAAATATTGTAACACTTTAGGTTTGTTTATCTTTTATGATGTAATTCCGAACTACGCATTTGGGAAAATATGTAGGTTTTCCAATTCGGATGCGGTTTCGTACTTAGATTGCCGTATTTTCCCCCAAAATCTTCATGTAAGCAGAACTACACACAGTCTGATTCCCGTGGAGGGATACGTAGGTGCTCTTAACGGGCTCGACTCTATAATATTAAAATTTTCACTTTTCCCTAAGGGAAGCAACTGGGGCAATTTTGCAAGATGATTTGAAGATATGGAAGATGATAACTGGGGCAAATTTTGCAAATGAGTTGGAAGATTCAGAAGATCATAACTGGGGCAGATTTTCCAAAATCGTATTGCTTATCAAAGGCTAGAATGGCAAAGTTCTAAGATATTCAAATTTGGTGCAAGTTGTGGATGCAAAGGATGTTCAGTTTGTTTTAAGATATGTCACAAGCTCAAGTCAAGGCAGAAATTTCATAACAGGCATCTTACTTTCATGAAATATTTGCATGGTTACTTTATTTACTTTATTACCAAAACTATTTTTACTTTGCCTCTATTATCAAAACATTCATGCTATTGAGTTCATGAGCCAAGTCTCCGAGTATGATTCACAAATCCAATTCCGAGGAAGACATGGGAGCAGAAGCGACATCAAGAAGATCAAGATCAAGTCAGCACAAATCAAACGCTCCCCCCTCCCTCCCAAAACTAACAATTTTTCTTTGAAGCAGGGACATTCACGCCCGCATCAGAAGATAAACGTCTTAGCAAGACAATCTTGAAGATTCTCATCGCTTGGATTGAAATGACATTTTGGATAAAGCTCGATGGTTTCTCACTTTTCCGGAAAGGCGGCATTTCTATTTCCCGTAATTTTGCAAATTGTTAAGCATATCTGTTTCATTTCTCTTTCTTCGTATGAGAACACTCACTAAAGTTTTGCTTTACAACCGACAGATATTGCCAAATTTGAGAGGTCCCTTTGCATTGTGGCCAAGACCATTCCTCCATAGAAGGATTCAGAAATATAAACTTATTTGACAATAGGACTACTTTGGATGGGTTCCTACCTTCTGGTTGGGGTACAACCCAAGACTGCATTGACAAACATCATTTTCATGATCTGGAGCATTGTGATTTTTCATGGTTTATTGCCGAAAGGCGGCATTTCTATCTCCTATAATTCTTGCAAATTGTTAAACATATCCGTTTCATCTCTATTTTTTTTTTTTTGCTTTATGCGAACATTTACTGAAATTTCATTTTTTGTGATTTGCAGATATTGATAAATTTGGAGAAGTACCCGCTTTAATGAGTTTTGTGCCTTTTTACTTTACTTTAATTTTGTTTGTTTAGTTCGTCTTGTAGATGAACATCTCGGGTTCTTCCACCCACAAATTGGATATCTCGGGTTCTTCCACCCACAAATTGGATATCTAAGGTCCTTCCACCCACAAATAGGATATCTCGGGTTCTTCCACCCACAAATAGGATATGCAGGTCTCTTTCAAGTTGCATTGAGACATTGGATGCTTCAAGACCGGACGTTTCATTTGTTTTGTCATGTGATTGAAACACAATACAAGATTGCGTTGTAAACTGCCTCTTCATGAATTAAAACATTATGCTTATCATGGTTTTTTGCCGAACATGCGGCATTTCTATCTCTATGATCCTTATTTCAAAATAAACATCATTCTGAAACTTGCATAGATAATAGTCTAAGACAAGTCGGCTGAAACACCGCTTTCAGTTGTCTTGCAGTATTGGCATTGTTATATTTAAATTATATTGATAGTTTAAGACAAGTCGGCTGAAGCACCACTTTTGGAGTGTTTCGCGATGTCGGTTGTCTTGCAATATTGGCATTTTGTATTTAAATTATATTGATAGTTTAAGACAAGTCGGCTGAAGCATCGCTTTTGGGGTGTTTCGCGATGTCGGTTGTCTTGCAATATTGGTATTTTGTATTTAAATTAGTTTAAGACAAGTCGACTGAAGCACCACTTTCGGAGTGTTTCGCGATGTCAGTTGTCTTGTAATATTGGCATTTTGTATTTAAATTATATTAAGACAAGTCGGCTGAAACACCGCTTTCGGAGTGTTTCGCGATGTCGGTTGTCTTGCAATATTGGTATTTTATATTTAAATTATATTGATAGTTTAAGACAAGTCGGCTGAAGCACCACTTTCGGAGTGTTTCGCGATGTCGGTTGTCTTGCAATATTGGCATTTTATATTTAAAGTAGATTGATAGTTTAAGACAAGTCGGCTGAAGCACCGCTTTCGGAGTGTTTCACGATGTCGGTTGTCTTGCAATGTTAGCATTTTATATTTAAAATAGATTGATAGTTTAAGACAAGTCGGCTGAAACACCGCTTTCGGAGTGTTTCGCGATGTCGGTTGTCTTGCAATATTGGTATTTTATATTTAAAATAGATTGATAATTTAAGACAAGTCGGCTGAAGCACCGCTTTCGGAGTGTTTCATGATGTCGGTTGTCTTGCAACATTGGCATTGTTATATTTAAAATGCATGATTCGACTTGAGACATCATGTCCCGTTAGTCAGCTTATCTTATGAAAACCTTGCATTTTACAAATTCATTCTCACTTTACTTATTGTTTCACTTTACCATTTCAGAATAATGATCAGCCTAGAGGTTCCCCGGGCGGAGCACCTCGTCAGTTGATCGAGAGAAGAACTTATTGATGATATCACAACCCGCATTTACAATTTTATGTTATCACTTGTTTATTTCTTATTCCAATTATTATAGTTTATTAGCAGTTGCTCGCTTACCATTTGTTTAGTCTTTACAGAATTTTGGCAGTACCGCAGCAACATTTGGAGCATAACGTGGAACTTTTTCTTAGCAGTGAACTGAACAATCATTGATATGAGCTAGACTCGTCAACGAGGATCTGAAGAATCGCACTCGAACAAGCAAGTCCTATTCTAATCTTTTGCTTCGGATCAGGACGTTAGTTTGAATTCTTTCCTATTCGTGCGTCTTTTTCAATCAATCGTACGAGTTTTCGTGTCTAAGTGTCATTGAACTACATAAGGCCTGATTCTCTTTTAGCCCGAGATATGTAGGCAACTCGGAAACCGGAGTTCGGCCATAAGCCTCGCCTTTTGGTTCTTGGAATCAAAAGTCTTTGGCTTTATCGTGACAAAATTGGCTTTTCCGTCAACTTCTTTACCCTGAAAACTCTTTCATCCTTTTCGGGTAAAGAGGGGCAGCTGTTGACACCAAATTTCGTCCCGAGATTTAATTAGCAGCTAATTATTTTAAGTGAAAACCAATCATTAAAATAAAATTAAAATTAAAATTAATTGATTAAAATCGAGTTAAGGATCATTAATTAATTTCAAAGTAGAAGCCAAAATCGTCCCTAAGTTAAAATCAAGCCTATTTTGAGCAACCCCATAATTGCTTTAACTTATTAAAAAGGGGTTAAATTTTCAATAGTTCCCAACTTCAGCTTACTTACGTAAAACCTATATACACATATACATTTCACTAAAATTAGATACCCTCATTTCAGCCCATTAGCTCAATCCCCATATCCCTAAACCCGCGACCCGTTTCCCAGTCTCGCGACCCGACCAGCTGGTCGTCTTCTCCGTACAGAAGCTGTGCTGGACGAATAATACTGTTCCAGGCATATATTCTCGAAGTTTCATTAACAAACCCAGTTGTATCAATCCAAATCGTTCATTTTAATTCCAAATCGGATCCGAGCTGTAGAATGGGTTCAGCGTCCATATTTTTCTTTGAAATCAGAGTTAACCAGTACGATCCGAAGGATTATACGATTTTAACCCTGGTTTCAAAAGGGAAAAGAAAATGAGGAAGGATTATTTGGGGTATTCAAAGGGATCCGAAACCCTAGCCTAGAGGTATTTAATCTCTTCTTCTCTCATTTTTAGGGGGCGGGGGGGTTTTGATAACAGAGAAAACGGTAGCATTGCTTACCCAAAAAAAAAAAATACTCTCTCTGTTTTTTTTTTTAAAGTAAGATATACATATAGTTTCATTTTTCATTCGGAAATTAAAACAAGGTTCAAAGTTCGATTTGTCGCATCGCTCCTTCACTGTTTGAGTTGTTTGTTCGAGTCGCTATCTTCGAACCATCGCTTTTGTTCACTGTCTTAAAAAAGGTAAATTTAGCTTTATTACTATGCTTATGAACTATACATTTTTGTTTCTGGATATAAAATCGCATGATATGTGTGTAATATTTTCAAAGATTAAGTTTGATCTCATAGCTTGTTTTTAGTTTAGCTCGTTAGTCTAATAGTCTTCTCTTGGTTTTTAGTTTTAGTCAAAGGTCTGTTATGTCCTCTACTCTGTTTCTGTCTGCTTTGAATGGTAAAATGGATGTTTCTGCTTAGAGGGTGTTCAAGGGGTTTGGTAGTGGAGTTGTGAAGCCATTTTTTTAAAGGAGGTCTATTTTACCTAGTTAGGTCTAAGTGAGGGCCTGTGTGTGTGAGCTTTATGTGCAGATGGTTGTGTGTTAGTGTAGGAGATTGTTTCAGGTTGATTCTGCAGGTTGTATGGAGGAGTTTGGGTTGTTTGTTGAGGTTGGTTTCTGTTTGGTGATAGGCTGGTAAGCTACAGTATCTGGCTTCTGTTTTAGAGGAGTTCTTGGTGAATGGAGGGAGTATGCAGTAAAGGAGTAGTGGTGCTAGTGGATCAGTGAGAGAGTACAGGGTTGTTTTAGGTGTTTAGTAAAGTTTAGAGGAGCTTAAGAGGTGTGTGAGGCAGTGGAGGATGTTTGGCTCTGTTTAGTCTTGTGCAGGTGTGTGTCGAGGTTCAAGGAGGGTGTTCTGGTGTCTCTTTCGTTTATGCAGGTTTCATGATTCCCTGTTTGTATGTGAGAGGGGGAGTGTGGATGTGTCAATGCTGTAGCCTGGGGTGCTTGGTAGGTTTGGTGATGGTTTTTGTTGTAGGATGTGGAGTGTCTGAGAGCTGTGAAGTGAGAGTTTCTGAGTCAAGGCATGTGCAGGCTTGGTCTGGAATTTTTGCAGGTGTTTGATTATCCAGTAGTCTGCAAGTGTTGTGTAGTTTTTTTTTGGTGGTTGATTCAGGGAGGTGTAAGGGATGTTCCTGGTGTGTATGCAGGTGGTGTATGAGGGTGTGAGAGGCCTGGTAGTTTGTCTTGGGAGTTGAGGAGTGAGTTCAAAGAGCTAGTTGGAGTTGTAGGTCAGTTTTGAGTTGTTCAGGGAGTCAGGGGGTAGTAGGTGATTGTTTAGGGTCTAATCAATAGTAGATGTTCAAGTTAGGAGTTGATATGGGGTTTTTTAGAGGTCTGGGCAGTGAAGTCGTGCTGCATTTAGGTCCTGTAAGGCCTTGATTTGGGCTTAGGACCAGTGAGATGCTTCCGAGACCTGTGAGGCCTTGTGAAAGGCCAAGGATCAGTAGATGCTATTTTCAACAAGGTCAGTAGAACCTTGTTAACTCCTGGGACCTGTGAGGCCTTGTGAGAGGCCAAGGATCAGTGAGGAGAGGGTCAATGAGGGTGTTTGTGCAGGCAGTTTGGTCGAGAGTTCGCATGTAGTTGCTGGCAAGGGTTATGAAATTAGTCTTGAGTAATGGAAATGAGCGACCTGTTTGTGTAAGGAGGCTGTGAGACCCCTGATTTCTTGTTCGTTCTTTTGTTTATTCAGGGGATACGAGAACATACACACGGACTGAAGTCTCAACTCTCTTTTAAAGTTAAGAACATACACACGGACTGAAGCATGCCTAAGTTAATGTCTTAGTAAATGTGAATGAGCTTTTGTTCTATTATGTGAAATTCTCGCTTATTCTTTTTGGTTGATTGGTTTGAATATGGATGTATCATGGATGCGTAAGGAGACTTAGTTCAGAGAGTTGATAGTTGTCCGTAGTTTAAAAGTAATCCAATGGTTAGCAAATCAAATTTTACTTGGTGGTTTTCAAGATCAGTTCTCTAGTCTGTTTCGTTTTCTTCCTCGTTAAGTCGCATGTGATAAGTTAAGTAGCTGTCTCTGCTTTAATTAGTTGACTGAATCAATGCAATTTAATGTGTTTACTCAGCTTACGAAGTCGTTTGAACATTTACTAATTCCTTTCTCATCTTTCTTTGACATGAAAAACACTCATTGGGATGACTTTGAGTTGCTAAACTCACAAATTGGGATGGTATGCATTGAGAAATCGTTTGATCCGTTCCGCATTTTTGGGACTTGATATCCCCGAAAATGTAAAGAAAAAGAAAAAATGAAAACCTTGTGAAATACAGGGCTTGCGTTGAACTTACTATCCGGGTTCTACCTTCTAAACTCCCTCTCCCCCGCCCCCTTTAGAAAAGCATGTTTTAGGAGCCGCTTTATTAAACTGTTATCTTATCGCATGTTTGGAATTGATTATATAATTGCTTATCCCGTTTTTTGGGACTCGCCAGTTAGTTTAAGATAATAGGAATCTTTGATTAACTATCGAGTGCAAAAGGATCAAAATTAAAACTGTATTCATTCATTATTTATATTTAACTTAATTGTTTATCCACCTATTATTTATTTACTCATTAATCAAATTATTTAAGTGGTATTTATTTTAGTTAATTTATTCATTTATTTAATTATTTAACTTTAGTTAATTACTTATTTGTTTAATCAATTATAATCATTTATTTATTCACTTATTTTTTATTTAATCAATTATTATTCTTTTTTTCTCCTCATTTAATTAAATTCATATAAATATTTATCTATTAAACTAAGTTATTATCTATTCATTATTTATCTATCCAACCAATTAATTAATCAGTTATCATTATTTATCTAATCATCTATTTTATTTTACTTAATTTTATTTAGCCTTTATTTATTTAATTAATTAAGCAATCAACCATTATCTCATTATTCATTTAATTAATCATAAGTTTTGTTGTTTAGTTATCTAAGTATTGGCATAATCAAACCTTATCTTATTTATATTATATTATTCATTATCGATTTATCTTTTTATTTAAAATTTATCCTAAATTAATTATCTTTAAGTAAAATTCGTGAAAATCGTCGGATTAACCGCTTTTAGCGGATTTTTGAAAGTGCTCCCGCAAGGGACCTTCTTTCGAATTTAACAGAACCACTTACCTAGAATCTCTGAATTTAATTTCTTTTAAATAAAGAATAAAATTGCACTTTTTAGTTAACTTAGGTTCTTAATAATACTTAAATTAGGTGGCGACTCCAAAGAAACCCTTTGGAGTCCCACTTTGTTGAAAATACATCCCGATGCATACTTGTGTACTTTATTACTATGCTTATGAACTATACATTTTTGTTTCTGGATATAAAATCGCATGATATGTGTGTAATATTTTCAAAGATTAAGTTTGATCTCATAGCTTGTTTTTAGTTTAGCTCGTTAGTCTAATAGTCTTCTCTTTGTTTTTAGTTTTAGTCAAAGGTCTGTTATGTCCTCTACTCTGTTTCTGTCTGCTTTGAATGGTAAAATGGATGTTTCTGCTTAGAGGGTGTTCAAGGGGTTTGGTAGTGGAGTTGTGAAGCCATTTTTTTTAAAGGAGGTCTGTTTTACCTAGTTAGGTCTAAGTGAGGGCCTGTGTGTGTGAGCTTTATGTGCAGATGGTTGTGTGTTAGTGTAGGAGATTGTTTCAGGTTGATTCTGCAGGTTGTATGGAGGAGTTTGGGTTGTTTTTTGAGGTTGGTTTCTTTTGGTGATAGGCTGGTAAGCTACAGTATCTGGCTTCTGTTTTAGAGGAGTTCTTGGTGAATGGAGGGAGTATGCAGTAAAGGAGTAGTGGTGCTAGTGGATCAGTGAGAGAGTACAGGGTTGTTTTAGGTGTTTAGTAAAGTTTAGAGGAGCTTAAGAGGTGTGTGAGGCAGTGGAGGATGTTTGGCTCTGTTTAGTCTTGTGCAGGTGTGTGTCGAGGTTCAAGGAGGGTGTTCTGGTGTCTCTTTCGTTTATGCAGGTTTCATGATTCCCTGTTTGTATGTGAGAGGGGGAGTGTGGATGTGTCAATGCTGTAGCCTGGGGTGCTTGGTAGGTTTGGTGATGGTTTTTGTTGTAGGATGTGGAGTGTCTGAGAGCTGTGAAGTGAGAGTTTCTGAGTCAAGGCATGTGCAGGCTTGGTCTGGAATTTTTGCAGGTGTTTGATTATCCAGTAGTCTGCAAGTGTTGTGTAGTTTTTTTTTGGTGGTTGATTCAGGGAGGTGTAAGGGATGTTCCTGGTGTGTATGCAGGTGGTGTATGAGGGTGTGAGAGGCCTGGTAGTTTGTCTTGGGAGTTGAGGAGTGAGTTCAAAGAGCTAGTTGGAGTTGTAGGTCAGTTTTGAGTTGTTCAGGGAGTCAGGGGGTAGTAGGTGATTGTTTAGGGTCTAATCAATAGTAGATGTTCAAGTTAGGAGTTGATATGGGGTTGTTTAGAGGTCTGGGCAGTGAAGTCGTGCTGCATTTAGGTCCTGTAAGGCCTTGATTTGGGCTTAGGACCAGTGAGATGCTTCCGAGACCTGTGAGGCCTTGTGAAAGGCCAAGGATCAGTAGATGCTATTTTCAACAAGGTCAGTAGAACCTTGTTAACTCCTGGGACCTGTGAGGCCTTGTGAGAGGCCAAGGATCAGTGAGGAGAGGGTCAATGAGGGTGTTTGTGCAGGCAGTTTGGTCGAGAGTTCGCATGTAGTTGCTGGCAAGGGTTATGAAATTAGTCTTGAGTAATGGAAATGAGCGACCTGTTTGTGTAAGGAGGCTGTGAGACCCCTGATTTCTTGTCCGTTCTTTTGTTTATTCAGGGGATACGAGAACATACACACGGACTGAAGTCTCAACTCTCTTTTAAAGTTAAGAACATACACACGGACTGAAGCATGCCTAAGTTAATGTCTTAGTAAATGTGAATGAGCTTTTGTTCTATTATGTGAAATTCTCGCTTATTCTTTTTGGTTGATTGGTTTGAATATGGATGTATCATGGATGCGTAAGGAGACTTAGTTCAGAGAGTTGATAGTTGTCCGTAGTTTAAAAGTAATCCAATGGTTAGCAAATCAAATTTTACTTGGTGGTTTTCAAGATCAGTTCTCTAGTCTGTTTCGTTTTCTTCCTCGTTAAGTCGCATGTGATAAGTTAAGTAGCTGTCTCTGCTTTAATTAGTTGACTGAATCAATGCAATTTAATGTGTTTACTCAGCTTACGAAGTCGTTTGAACATTTACTAATTCCTTTCTCATCTTTCTTTGACATGAAAAACACTCATTGGGATGACTTTGAGTTGCTAAACTCACAAATTGGGATGGTATGCATTGAGAAATCGTTTGATCCGTTCCGCATTTTTGGGACTTGATATCCCCGAAAATGTAAAGAAAAAGAAAAAATGAAAACCTTGTGAAATACAGGGCTTGCGTTGAACTTACTATCCGGGTTCTACCTTCTAAACACCCTCTCCCCCGCCCCCTTTAGAAAAGCATGTTTTAGGAGCCGCTTTATTAAACTGTTATCTTATCGCATGTTTGGAATTGATTATATAATTGCTTATCCCGTTTTTTGGGACTCGCCAGTTAGTTTAAGATAATAGGAATCTTTGATTAACTATCGAGTGCAAAAGGATCAAAATTAAAACTGTATTCATTCATTATTTATATTTAAATTAATTGTTTATCCACCTATTATTTATTTACTCATTAATCAAATTATTTAAGTGGTATTTATTTTAGTTAATTTATTCATTTATTTAATTATTTTATTTTAGTTAATTACTTATTTGTTTAATCAATTATAATCATTTATTTATTCACTTATTTTTTATTTAATCAATTATTATTCTTTTTTTCTCCTCATTTAATTAAATTCATATAAATATTTATCTATTAAACTAAGTTATTATCTATTCATTATTTATCTATCCAACCAATTAATTAATCAATTATCATTATTTATCTAATCATCTATTTTATTTTACTTAATTTTATTTAGCCTTTATTTATTTAATTAATTAAGCAATCAACCATTATCTCATTATTCATTTAATTAATCATAAGTTTTGTTGTTTAGTTATCTAAGTATTGGCATAATCAAACCTTATCTTATTTATATTATATTATTCATTATCGATTTATCTTTTTATTTAAAATTTATCCTAAATTAATTATCTTTAAGTAAAATTCGTGAAAATCGTCGGATTAACCGCTTTTAGCGGATTTTTGAAAGTGCTCCCGCAAGGGACCTTCTTTCGAATTTAACAGAACCACTTACCTAGAATCTCTGAATTTAATTTCTTTTAAATAAAGAATAAAATTGCACTTTTTAGTTAACTTAGGTTCTTAATAATACTTAAATTAGGTGGCGACTCCAAAGAAACCCTTTGGAGTCCCACTTTGTTGAAAATACATCCCGATGCATACTTGTGTACTTTATTACTATGCTTATGAACTATACATTTTTGTTTCTGGATATAAAATCGCATGATATGTGTGTAATATTTTCAAAGATTAAGTTTGATCTCATAGCTTGTTTTTAGTTTAGCTCGTTAGTCTAATAGTCTTCTCTTTGTTTTTAGTTTTAGTCAAAGGTCTGTTATGTCCTCTACTCTGTTTCTGTCTGCTTTGAATGGTAAAATGGATGTTTCTGCTTAGAGGGTGTTCAAGGGGTTTGGTAGTGGAGTTGTGAAGCCATTTTTTTTAAAGGAGGTCTGTTTTACCTAGTTAGGTCTAAGTGAGGGCCTGTGTGTGTGAGCTTTATGTGCAGATGGTTGTGTGTTAGTGTAGGAGATTGTTTCAGGTTGATTCTGCAGGTTGTATGGAGGAGTTTGGGTTGTTTTTTGAGGTTGGTTTCTTTTGGTGATAGGCTGGTAAGCTACAGTATCTGGCTTCTGTTTTAGAGGAGTTCTTGGTGAATGGAGGGAGTATGCAGTAAAGGAGTAGTGGTGCTAGTGGATCAGTGAGAGAGTACAGGGTTGTTTTAGGTGTTTAGTAAAGTTTAGAGGAGCTTAAGAGGTGTGTGAGGCAGTGGAGGATGTTTGGCTCTGTTTAGTCTTGGTGTGTGTCGAGGTTCAAGGAGGGTGTTCTGGTGTCTCTTTCGTTTATGCAGGTTTCATGATTCCCTGTTTGTATGTGAGAGGGGGAGTGTGGATGTGTCAATGCTGTAGCCTGGGGTGCTTGGTAGGTTTGGTGATGGTTTTTGTTGTAGGATGTGGAGTGTCTGAGAGCTGTGAAGTGAGAGTTTCTGAGTCAAGGCATGTGCAGGCTTGGTCTGGAATTTTTGCAGGTGTTTGATTATCCAGTAGTCTGCAAGTGTTGTGTAGTTTTTTTTTGGTGGTTGATTCAGGGAGGTGTAAGGGATGTTCCTGGTGTGTATGCAGGTGGTGTATGAGGGTGTGAGAGGCCTGGTAGTTTGTCTTGGGAGTTGAGGAGTGAGTTCAAGGAGTGAGTTCAAAGAGCTAGTTGGAGTTGTAGGTCAGTTTTGAGTTGTTCAGGGAGTCAGGGGGTAGTAGGTGATTGTTTAGGGTCTAATCAATAGTAGATGTTCAAGTTAGGAGTTGATATGGGGTTGTTTAGAGGTCTGGGCAGTGAAGTCGTGCTGCATTTAGGTCCTGTAAGGCCTTGATTTGGGCTTAGGACCAGTGAGATGCTTCCGAGACCTGTGAGGCCTTGTGAAAGGCCAAGGATCAGTAGATGCTATTTTCAACAAGGTCAGTAGAACCTTGTTAACTCCTGGGACCTGTGAGGCCTTGTGAGAGGCCAAGGATCAGTGAGGAGAGGGTCAATGAGGGTGTTTGTGCAGGCAGTTTGGTCGAGAGTTCGCATGTAGTTGCTGGCAAGGGTTATGAAATTAGTCTTGAGTAATGGAAATGAGCGACCTGTTTGTGTAAGGAGGCTGTGAGACCCCTGATTTCTTGTCCGTTCTTTTGTTTATTCAGGGGATACGAGAACATACACACGGACTGAAGTCTCAACTCTCTTTTAAAGTTAAGAACATACACACGGACTGAAGCATGCCTAAGTTAATGTCTTAGTAAATGTGAATGAGCTTTTGTTCTATTATGTGAAATTCTCGCTTATTCTTTTTGGTTGATTGGTTTGAATATGGATGTATCATGGATGCGTAAGGAGACTTAGTTCAGAGAGTTGATAGTTGTCCGTAGTTTAAAAGTAATCCAATGGTTAGCAAATCAAATTTTACTTGGTGGTTTTCAAGATCAGTTCTCTAGTCTGTTTCGTTTTCTTCCTCGTTAAGTCGCATGTGATAAGTTAAGTAGCTGTCTCTGCTTTAATTAGTTGACTGAATCAATGCAATTTAATGTGTTTACTCAGCTTACGAAGTCGTTTGAACATTTACTAATTCCTTTCTCATCTTTCTTTGACATGAAAAACACTCATTGGGATGACTTTGAGTTGCTAAACTCACAAATTGGGATGGTATGCATTGAGAAATCGTTTGATCCGTTCCGCATTTTTGGGACTTGATATCCCCGAAAATGTAAAGAAAAAGAAAAAATGAAAACCTTGTGAAATACAGGGCTTGCGTTGAACTTACTATCCGGGTTCTACCTTCTAAACTCACTCTCCCCCGCCCCCTTTAGAAAAGCATGTTTTAGGAGCCGCTTTATTAAACTGTTATCTTATCGCATGTTTGGAATTGATTATATAATTGCTTATCCCGTTTTTTGGGACTCGCCAGTTAGTTTAAGATAATAGGAATCTTTGATTAACTATCGAGTGCAAAAGGATCAAAATTAAAACTGTATTCATTCATTATTTATATTTAAATTAATTGTTTATCCACCTATTATTTATTTACACATTAATCAAATTATTTAAGTGGTATTTATTTTAGTTAATTTATTCATTTATTTAATTATTTAACTTTAGTTAATTACTTATTTGTTTAATCAATTATAATCATTTATTTATTCACTTATTTTTTATTTAATCAATTATTATTCTTTTTTTCTCCTCATTTAATTAAATTCATATAAATATTTATCTATTAAACTAAGTTATTATCTATTCATTATTTATCTATCCAACCAATTAATTAATCAATTATCATTATTTATCTAATCATCTATTTTATTTTACTTAATTTTATTTAGCCTTTATTTATTTAATTAATTAAGCAATCAACCATTATCTCATTATTCATTTAATTAATCATAAGTTTTGTTGTTTAGTTATATAAGTATTGGCATAATCAAACCTTATCTTATTTATATTATATTATTCATTATCGATTTATCTTTTTATTTAAAATTTATCCTAAATTAATTATCTTTAAGTAAAATTCGTGAAAATCGTCGGATTAACCGCTTTTAGCGGATTTTTGAAAGTGCTCCCGCAAGGGACCTTCTTTCGAATTTAACAGAACCACTTACCTAGAATCTCTGAATTTAATTTCTTTTAAATAAAGAATAAAATTGCACTTTTTAGTTAACTTAGGTTCTTAATAATACTTAAATTAGGTGGCGACTCCAAAGAAACCCTTTGGAGTCCCACTTTGTTGAAAATACATCCCGATGCATACTTGTGTACTTTATTACTATGCTTATGAACTATACATTTTTGTTTCTGGATATAAAATCGCATGATATGTGTGTAATATTTTCAAAGATTAAGTTTGATCTCATAGCTTGTTTTTAGTTTAGCTCGTTAGTCTAATAGTCTTCTCTTTGTTTTTAGTTTTAGTCAAAGGTCTGTTATGTCCTCTGCTCTGTTTCTGTCTGCTTTGAATGGTAAAATGGATGTTTCTGCTTAGAGGGTGTTCAAGGGGTTTGGTAGTGGAGTTGTGAAGCCATTTTTTTTAAAGGAGGTCTGTTTTACCTAGTTAGGTCTAAGTGAGGGCCTGTGTGTGTGAGCTTTATGTGCAGATGGTTGTGTGTTAGTGTAGGAGATTGTTTCAGGTTGATTCTGCAGGTTGTATGGAGGAGTTTGGGTTGTTTTTTGAGGTTGGTTTCTTTTGGTGATAGGCTGGTAAGCTACAGTATCTGGCTTCTGTTTTAGAGGAGTTCTTGGTGAATGGAGGGAGTATGCAGTAAAGGAGTAGTGGTGCTAGTGGATCAGTGAGAGAGTACAGGGTTGTTTTAGGTGTTTAGTAAAGTTTAGAGGAGCTTAAGAGGTGTGTGAGGCAGTGGAGGATGTTTGGCTCTGTTTAGTCTTGTGCAGGTGTGTGTCGAGGTTCAAGGAGGGTGTTCTGGTGTCTCTTTCGTTTATGCAGGTTTCATGATTCCCTGTTTGTATGTGAGAGGAAGAGTGTGGATGTGTCAATGCTGTAGCCTGGGGTGCTTGGTAGGTTTGGTGATGGTTTTTGTTGTAGGATGTGGAGTGTCTGAGAGCTGTGAAGTGAGAGTTTCTGAGTCAAGGCATGTGCAGGCTTGGTCTGGAATTTTTGCAGGTGTTTGATTATCCAGTAGTCTGCAAGTGTTGTGTAGTTTTGTTTTGGTGGTTGATTCAGGGAGGTGTAAGGGATGTTCCTGGTGTGTATGCAGGTGGTGTATGAGGGTGTGAGGGGCCTGGTAGTTTGTCTTGGGAGTTGAGGAGTGAGTTCAAAGAGCTAGTTGGAGTTGTAGGTCAGTTTTGAGTTGTTCAGGGAGTCAGGGGGTAGTAGGTGATTGTTTAGGGTCTAATCAATAGTAGATGTTCAGGTTAGGAGTTGATATGGGGTTGTTTAGAGGTCTGGGCAGTGAAGTCGTGCTGCATTTAGGTCCTGTAAGGCCTTGATTTGGGCTTAGGACCAGTGAGATGCTTCCGAGACCTGTGAGGCCTTGTGAAAGGCCAAGGATCAGTAGATGCTATTTTCAACAAGGTCAGTAGAACCTTGTTAACTCCTGGGACCTGTGAGGCCTTGTGAGAGGCCAAGGATCAGTGAGGAGAGGGTCAATGAGGGTGTTTGTGCAGGCAGTTTGGTCGAGAGTTCGCATGTAGTTGCTGGCAAGGGTTATGAAATTAGTCTTGAGTAAGGGAAATGAGCGACCTGTTTGTGTAAGGAGGCTGTGAGACCCCTGATTTCTTGTCCGTTCTTTTGTTTATTCAGGGGATATGAGAACATACACACGGACTGAAGTCTCAACTCTCTTTTAAAGTTAAGAACATACACACGGACTGAAGCATGCCTAAGTTAATGTCTTAGTAAATGTGAATGAGCTTTTGTTCTATTATGTGAAATACTCGCTTATTCTTTTGGGTTGATTGGTTTGAATATGGATGTATCAAGGATGCGTAAGGAGACTTAGTTCAGATAGTTGATAGTTGTCTGTAGTTTAAAAGTAATCCAATGGTTAGCAAATCAAATTTTACTTGGTGGTTTTCAAGATCAGTTCTGTAGTCTGTTTCGTTTTCTTCCTCGTTAAGTCGCATGTGATAAGTTAAGTAGCTGTCTCTGCTTTAATTAGTTGACTGAATCAATGCAATTTAATGTCTTTACTCAGCTTACGAAGTCGTTTGAACATTTACTAATTCCTTTCTCATCTTTCTTTGACATGAAAAACACTCATTGGGATGACTTTGAGTTGCTAAACTCACAAATTGGGATGGTATGCATTGAGAAATCGTTTGATCCGTTCCGCATTTTTGGGACTTGATATCCCCGAAAATGTAAAGAAAAAGAAAAAATGAAAACCTTGTGAAATACAGGGCTTGCGTTGAGCTTACTATCCGGGTTCTACCTTCTAAACTCCCTCTCCCCCGCCCCCTTTAGAAAAGCATGTTTTAGGAGCCGCTTTATTAAACTGTTATCTTATCGCATGTTTGGAATTGATTATATAATTGCTTATCCCGTTTTTTGGGACTCGCCAGTTAGTTTAAGATAATAGGAATCTTTGATTAACTATCGAGTGCAAAAGGATCAAAATTAAAATTGTATTCATTCATTATTTATATTTAAATTAATTGTTTATCCACCTATTATTTATTTACTCATTAATCAAATTATTTAAGTGGTATTTATTTTAGTTAATTTATTCATTTATTTAATTATTTAACTTTAGTTAATTACTTATTTGTTTAATCAATTATAATCATTTATTTATTCACTTATTTTTTATTTAATCAATTATTATTCTTTTTTTCTCCTCATTTAATTAAATTCATATAAATATTTATCTATTAAACTAAGTTATTATCTATTCATTATTTATCTATCCAACCAATTAATTAATCAATTATCATTATTTATCTAATCATCTATTTTATTTTACTTAATTTTATTTAGCCTTTATTTATTTAATTAATTAAGCAATCAACCATTATCTCATTATTAATTTAATTAATCTTAAGTTTTGTTGTTTAGTTATCTAAGTATTGGCATAATCAAACCTTATCTTATTTATATTATATTATTCATTATCGATTTATCTTTTTATTTAAAATTTATCCTAAATTAATTATCTTTAAGTAAAATTCGTGAAAATCGTCGGATTAACCGCTTTTAGCGGATTTTCGAAAGTGCTCCCGCAAGGGACCTTCTTTCGAATTTAACAGAACCACTTACCTAGAATCTCTGAATTTAATTTCTTTTAAATAAAGAATAAAATTGCACTTTTTAGTTAACTTAGGTTCCTAATAATACTTAAATTAGGTGGCGACTCCAAAGAAATCCTTTGGAGTCCCACTTTGTTGAAAATACATCCCGATGCATACTTGTGTGCTTTATTACTATGCTTATGAACTATACATTTTTGTTTCTGGATATAAAATCGCATGATATGTGTGTAATATTTTCAAAGATTAAGTTTGATCTCATAGCTTGTTTTTAGTTTAGCTCGTTAGTCTAATAGTCTTCTCTTGGTTTTTAGTTTTAGTCAAAGGTCTGTTATGTCCTCTGCTCTGTTTCTGTCTGCTTTGAATGGTAAAATGGATGTTTCTGCTTAGAGGGTGTTCAAGGGGTTTGGTAGTGGAGTTGTGAAGCCATTTTTTTTAAAGGAGGTCTATTTTACCTAGTTAGGTCTAAGTGAGGGCCTGTGTGTGTGAGCTTTATGTGCAGATGGTTGTGGGTTTAGTGTAGCAGATTGTTTCAGGTTGATTCTGCAGGTTGTATGGAGGAGTTTGGGTTGTTTGTTGAGGTTGGTTTCTGTTTGGTGATAGGCTGGTAAGCTACAGTATCTGGCTTCTGTTTTAGAGGAGTTCTTGGTGAATGGAGGGAGTATGCAGTAAAGGAGTAGTGGTGCTAGTGGATCAGTGAGAGAGTACAGGGTTGTTTTAGGTGTTTAGTAAAGTTTAGAGGAGCTTAAGAGGTGTGTGAGGCAGTGGAGGATGTTTGGCTCTGTTTAGTCTTGTGCAGGTGTTTCGAGGTTCAAGGAGGGTGTTCTGGTGTCTCTTTCGTTTATGCAGGTTTCATGATTCCCTGTTTGTATGTGAGAGGGGGAGTGTGGATGTGTCAATGCTGTAGCCTGGGGTGCTTGGTAGGTTTGGTGATGGTTTTTGTTGTAGGATGTGGAGTGTCTGAGAGCTGTGAAGTGAGAGTTTCTGAGTCAAGGCATGTGCAGGCTTGGTCTGGAATTTTTGCAGGTGTTTGATTATCCAGTAGTCTGCAAGTGTTGTGTAGTTTTGTTTTGGTGGTTGATTCAGGGAGGTGTAAGGGATGTTCCTGGTGTGTATGCAGGTGGTGTATGAGGGTGTGAGGGGCCTGGTAGTTTGTCTTGGGAGTTGAGGAGTGAGTTCAAAGAGCTAGTTGGAGTTGTAGGTCAGTTTTGAGTTGTTCAGGGAGTCAGGGGGTAGTAGGTGATTGTTTAGGGTCTAATCAATAGTAGATGTTCAGGTTAGGAGTTGATATGGGGTTGTTTAGAGGTCTGGGCAGTGAAGTCGTGCTGCATTTAGGTCCTGTAAGGCCTTGATTTGGGCTTAGGACCAGTGAGATGCTTCCGAGACCTGTGAGGCCTTGTGAAAGGCCAAGGATCAGTAGATGCTATTTTCAACAAGGTCAGTAGAACCTTGTTAACTCCTGGGACCTGTGAGGCCTTGTGAGAGGCCAAGGATCAGTGAGGAGAGGGTCAATGAGGGTGTTTGTGCAGGCAGTTTGGTCGAGAGTTCGCATGTAGTTGCTGGCAAGGGTTATGAAATTAGTCTTGAGTAAGGGAAATGAGCGACCTGTTTGTGTAAGGAGGCTGTGAGACCCCTGATTTCTTGTCCGTTCTTTTGTTTATTCAGGGGATATGAGAACATACACACGGTCTGAAGTCTCAACTCTCTTTTAAAGTTAAGAACATACACACGGACTGAAGCATGCCTAAGTTAATGTCTTAGTAAATGTGAATGAGCTTTTGTTCTATTATGTGAAATTCTCGCTTATTCTTTTGGGTTGATTGGTTTGAATATGGATGTATCATGGATGCGTAAGGAGACTTAGTTCAGATAGTTGATAGTTGTCCGTAGTTTAAAAGTAATGCAATGGTTAGCAAATCAAATTTTACTTGGTGGTTTTCAAGATCAATTCTCTAGTCTGTTTCGTTTTCTTCCTCGTTAAGTCGCATGTGATAAGTTAAGTAGCTGTCTCTGCTTTAATTAGTTGACTGAATCAATGCAATTTAATGTGTTTACTCAGCTTACGAAGTCGTTTGAACATTTACTAATTCCTTTCTCATCTTTCTTTGACATGAAAAACACTCATTGGGATGACTTTGAGTTGCTAAACTCACAAATTGGGATGGTATGCATTGAGAAATCGTTTGATCCGTTCCGCATTTTTGGGACTTGATATCCCCGAAAATGTAAAGAAAAAGAAAAAATGAAAACCTTGTGAAATACAGGGCTTGCGTTGAACTTACTAACCGGGTTCTACCTTCTAAACTCCCTCTCCCCCGCCCCCTTTAGAAAAGCATGTTTTAGGAGCCGCTTTATTAAACTGTTATCTTATCGCATGTTTGGAATTGATTATATAATTGCTTATCCCGTTTTTTGGGACTCGCCAGTTAGTTTAAGATAATAGGAATCTTTGATTAACTATCGAGTGCAAAAGGATCAAAATTAAAACTGTATTCATTCATTATTTATATTTAACTTAATTGTTTATCCACCTATTATTTATTTACTCATTAATCAAATTATTTAAGTGGTATTTATTTTAGTTAATTTATTCATTTATTTAATTATTTAACTTTAGTTAATTACTTATTTGTTTAATCAATTATAATCATTTATTTATTCACTTATTTTTTATTTAATCAATTATTATTCTTTTTTTCTCCTCATTTAATTAAATTCATATAAATATTTATCTATTAAACTAAGTTATTATCTATTCATTATTTATCTATCCAACCAATTAATTAATCAGTTATCATTATTTATCTAATCATCTATTTTATTTTACTTAATTTTATTTAGCCTTTATTTATTTAATTAATTAAGCAATCAACCATTATCTCATTATTCATTTAATTAATCATAAGTTTTGTTGTTTAGTTATCTAAGTATTGGCATAATCAAACCTTATCTTATTTATATTATATTATTCATTATCGATTTATCTTTTTATTTAAAATTTATCCTAAATTAATTATCTTTAAGTAAAATTCGTGAAAATCGTCGGATTAACCGCTTTTAGCGGATTTTCGAAAGTGCTCCCGCAAGGGACCTTCTTTCGAATTTAACAGAACCACTTACCTAGAATCTCTGAATTTAATTTCTTTTAAATAAAGAATAAAATTGCACTTTTTAGTTAACTTAGGTTCCTAATAATACTTAAATTAGGTGGCGACTCCAAAGAAATCCTTTGGAGTCCCACTTTGTTGAAAATACATCCCGATGCATACTTGTGTGCTTTATTACTATGCTTAAGAACTATACATTTTTGTTTCTGGATATAAAATCGCATGATATGTGTGTAATATTTTCAAAGATTAAGTTTGATCTCATAGCTTGTTTTTAGTTTAGCTCGTTAGTCTAATAGTCTTCTCTTGGTTTTTAGTTTTAGTCAAAGGTCTGTTATGTCCTCTGCTCTGTTTCTGTCTGCTTTGAATGGTAAAATGGATGTTTCTGCTTAGAGGGTGTTCAAGGGGTTTGGTAGTGGAGTTGTGAAGCCATTTTTTTAAAGGAGGTCTATTTTACCTAGTTAGGTCTAAGTGAGGGCCTGTGTGTGTGAGCTTTATGTGCAGATGGTTGTGGGTTTAGTGTAGCAGATTGTTTCAGGTTGATTCTGCAGGTTGTATGGAGGAGTTTGGGTTGTTTGTTGAGGTTGGTTTCTGTTTGGTGATAGGCTGGTAAGCTACAGTATCTGGCTTCTGTTTTAGAGGAGTTCTTGGTGAATGGAGGGAGTATGCAGTAAAGGAGTAGTGGTGCTAGTGGATCAGTGAGAGAGTACAGGGTTGTTTTAGGTGTTTAGTAAAGTTTAGAGGAGCTTAAGAGGTGTGTGAGGCAGTGGAGGATGTTTGGCTCTGTTTAGTCTTGTGCAGGTGTGTGTCGAGGTTCAAGGAGGGTGTTCTGGTGTCTCTTTCGTTTATGCAGGTTTCATGATTCCCTGTTTGTATGTGAGAGGGGGAGTGTGGATGTGTCAATGCTGTAGCCTGGGGTGCTTGGTAGGTTTGGTGATGGTTTTTGTTGTAGGATGTGGAGTGTCTGAGAGCTGTGAAGTGAGAGTTTCTGAGTCAAGGCATGTGCAGGCTTGGTCTGGAATTTTTGCAGGTGTTTGATTATCCAGTAGTCTGCAAGTGTTGTGTAGTTTTGTTTTGGTGGTTGATTCAGGGAGGTGTAAGGGATGTTCCTGGTGTGTATGCAGGTGGTGTATGAGGGTGTGAGGGGCCTGGTAGTTTGTCTTGGGAGTTGAGGAGTGAGTTCAAAGAGCTAGCTGGAGTTGTAGGTCAGTTTTGAGTTGTTCAGGGAGTCAGGGGGTAGTAGGTGATTGTTTAGGGTCTAATCAATAGTAGATGTTCAGGTTAGGAGTTGATATGGGGTTGTTTAGAGGTCTGGGCAGTGAAGTCGTGCTGCATTTAGGTCCTGTAAGGCCTTGATTTGGGCTTAGGACCAGTGAGATGCTTCCGAGACCTGTGAGGCCCTGTGAAAGGCCAAGGATCAGTAGATGCTATTTTCAACAAGGTCAGTAGAACCTTGTTAACTCCTGGGACCTGTGAGGCCTTGTGAGAGGCCAAGGATCAGTGAGGAGAGGGTCAATGAGGGTGTTTGTGCAGGCAGTTTGGTCGAGAGTTCGCATGTAGTTGCTGGCAAGGGTTATGAAATTAGTCTTGAGTAAGGGAAATGAGCGACCTGTTTGTGTAAGGAGGCTGTGAGACCCCTGATTTCTTGTCCGTTCTTTTGTTTATTCAGGGGATATGAGAACATACACCCGGACTGAAGTCTCAACTCTCTTTTAAAGTTAAGAACATACACACGGACTGAAGCATGCCTAAGTTAATGTCTTAATAAATGTGAATGAGCTTTTGTTCTATTATGTGAAATTCTCGCTTATTCTTTTTGGTTGATTGGTTTGAATATGGATGTATCATGGATGCGTGAGGAGACTTAGTTCAGATATTTGATAGTTGTCCGTAGTTTAAAAGTAATCCAATGGTTAGCAAATCAAATTTTACTTGGTAGTTTTCAAGATCAATTCTCTAGTCTGTTTCGTTTTCTTCCTCATTAAGTCGCATGTGATAAGTTAAGTAGCTGTCTCTGCTTTAATTAGTTGACTGAATCAATGCAATTTAATGTGTTTACTCAGCTTACGAAGTCGTTTGAACATTTACTAATTCCTTTCTCATCTTTCTTTTACATGAAAAACACTTATTGGGATGAGTTTGAGTTGCTAAACTCACAAATTGGGATGGCATGCATTGAGAAATTGTTTGATCCGTTCCGCATTTTTGGGACTTGATATCCCCGAAAATGTAAAGAAAAAGAAAAAATGAAAACCTTGTGAAATGCAGGGCCTGCGTTGAACTTGCTATCCGGGTTCTACCTTCTAAACTCCTTCTCCCCCGCCCCCTTTAGAAAAGCATGTTTTAGGAGCCGCTTTATTAAACTGTTATCTTATCGCATGTTTGGAATTGATTATATAATTGCTTATCCTGTTTCTTTGGGAGTCGCCAATTAGTTTAAGATAATAGGAATCTTTGATTAACTATCGAGTGCAAAAGGATCAAAATTAAAATTGTATTCATTCATTATTTATATTTAAATTAATTATTTATCCAGCTATTATTTATTTACTCATTAATCAAATTATTTAAGTGGTATTTATTTTAGTTAATTTATTCATTTATTTAATTATTTAACTTTAGTTAATTACTTATTTGTTTAATCAATTATAATTATTTATTTATTCACTTATTTTTTATTTAATCAATTATTATTTTTTTTCTCCTCATTTAATTGAATTCATATAAATATTTATCTATTAAACTAAGTTATTATCTATTCATTATTTATCTATCCAACCAATTAATTAATCAATTATCATTATTTATCTAATCATTTATTTTATTTTACTTAATTTTATTTAGCCTTTATTTATTTAATTAATTAAGTAATCAACCATTATCTCATTATTCATTTAATTAATTTTAAGTTTTGTTGTTTAGTTATCTAAGTATTGGCATAATCAAACCTTATCTTATTTATATTATATTATTCATTATCGATTTATCTTTTTATTTAAAATTTATCCTAAATTAATTATCTTTAAGTAAAATTCGTGAAAATCGCCAGATTAACCGCTTTTAGCGGATTTTCGAAAGTGCTCCCGCAAGGGACCTTCTTTCGAATTTAACAGAACCACTTACCTAGAATCTCCGAATTTAATTTTTTTTAAATAAAGAATAAAATTGCACTCTTTAGTTAACTTAGGTTCCTAATAATCCTTAAATTAGGTGGCGACTCCAAAGAAACCCTTTGGAGTCCCACTTTGTTGAAAATACATCCCGATGCATACTTGTGTGCATTTTTTGGGAGGGTTCAACAGTACATATGGTCTAGAACCCAGTCCCTCCAATGCTTTCACACTCTCCGTCACGCTATCTTCATTATCCGCATCCATTGTCCAAATCACCACGACCAACTCATCCTCTTATCACATGAACACTCTCATTCTCAACCAATGCATCAACCACCATATCAACATAAGAAAAAGTTGCTTCTTCATCCATAGGTTGCCTTAAGGATTTGCATACATGGAAAACCACCCTTTCTCCATTGAACTGAAAAGTAAAATCTCATCTTTCCACATCACACAATGCCTTCCCAGTTGCTAAGTATGGATGCTCAAGATTAATGGGGACATCAAAGTCCATCGGGCAATCAAGTATAACGAAATCCGCCGGAAAGACAAATTTGTCAACTTTCTCTAGAACATCATCAATAATCGTTATTGGTTGCTTCATGTAATGGTCGATTATTTGCAAGTTCATGGTTGTTGCTTTTGAAACTTCATTTGTAGTTGTTGCTTTGGAACTTCATTTGTAGTCAAAGTTTTGTACACTGCATATGACATCAAATTGATGCTTGCTCCAAGGTCACATAAGGCTTTGGCTAAGAGTCTTCATCTAATTGTGCATGGGATTGTAAAGGCTCCAGGGTCCTCCATCTTCCGGGTCACATAAGGCTTTGGCTAAGAGTCTTCATCTAATTGTGCATGGGATTGTAAAGGCTCCAGGGTCCTCCATCTTCCGGGCCATATGCTTGGACACAATGGAACTACATTGATGAGTAACTTTGACTGTCTCAAAATCCCCATATTTCTTCTTGGTCACACAGACTTTCATGAATTTAGCAACATTTGACATTTGGCCTAAGGTTGGTAGAAGTTGTTGCTATTTTCTACCAAATCTTCTTCGCATATGAGGCTTGGCTTAGTTTAGCACTATTTTATGGGAAAGGAAGTGTAAATTTGAAAATGGAGGACTAGAAGGGCTTTGTTTGGGTGGTGTAGTTTTCTTTGATTTGACTTTTTGGGTATTAGTGACTTCGGGACTAGGATTTTTAGGGATTGCCTCATCAACTTTCTCATGTCTTGGAACATCAACACCTTCATCACAAGCTTCTCTTTCGTACAACTCATCACCAATGTTGTCATCACGAACTCCCACATCTACCTCCTCATCAACATGTTTAGCCGTAAGATCATCCCATGTCTTTCTAGTCCATGTTGTAAGTGCCATCACTTGATCTTTGTCATTTCTCTTAGGATTCACCACCGTATCACTTGGTAGTGCCCCTTGTGGCATTTGGTTTACTTGATGATATAAGCTACTCATTTGGAGCTCAAGGGCCTTGATGGAGGTATTATGAGATGTCACTGTTTGCTTGATGTTCTTGATATCTCCGAAGTAGCTTTGCTGATTCTTGAGCACCTCATTTATGATTTCTTCGAACTTTGATTGACTCTTTTCTTCATGTTCATTTTGCTTGTATGGAGCCTTTGGCATATATGGTTGATGTATTGGGTAAAAAATGGCTCGCTTACGTGGCACCTCGGGTATACGAGAGGAGGTAAGCTCGTGGGATCAAGAAATGAGTGCCTCGAATCCTGAGGCTAGTCACCAAGGTTGGGTCTCAAGACAAGCCTCGAGGATATTCATCCTCGAGTATTAGAAGACTAACTCCCCGGAGGCAAGTGGCTTAGACCTCGGGGAAACGGTTACGTTATAGAAGAGAAGGAGTTTCATAATGGTAGCTCATTAATTAGACATTCAATGGAGAAGATCATGGGGCAACCACGATCAAGAACATGGAGAAGTGGCTATTATGGCTTAATTAATTCATTAATTACCTTTACATTCAATTGTCTGTAATCATCTAGTAAGATCATTCAGAAACAAATAGTACTACTTTACTTTCTCATTGTTCTTGCATTCTTGTCTTTATCATCTATTACTCAAAATTATTCTGCAACCTTGATACGACAAATTGCTTGTTAACCATGTTACAAAATCGATTTATTTTCCTAACACCATTTAGGCCAATACAAGTTGGCGCCATCTGTGGGATCAATCAATATCGTTTGTTTCAAAGTTGTGCATCATAGTTACTCGTGTCTTCTTTACTAATTTTCAACAATGGCTGACAACACTAATAACACAGTTGAGCAGGTTAGAGATGAAACACAAGTTCCATCAATCCAACCAATCAATAGAATTCCAAATCTCCCAATTGGTACAATTCCACTAGTTGGCATAATCCCACCAATTTCACCGGGAGTAGGAACTCCACTCCCACTAATTGATCCTACCTCGTCCGGGTCAAACGACCCATTCCAACAATATGTCATAACTACTTTACTACAGCTCCAGGGGCAATTTTCTGCGCAGGCAGGCTTCAACGCTGAGTTTTGAAGTTCATTGCAAGCTCTCTCCGGGAACACAATGAACAATTCAAAACCCACCAGTACTCCACCTGCGGTTCCTAATGGAAGCATCCCGAACCTTGCTCCTACGGGCGCAACAACAGGGGGACTTCCAAATGGAGCTGCATCTAGAGGCTCGGGGACTGCCCCAGCTAGCATCCAGCTTTTTGAGACTGCCCCCATGGTGGCAGGCAGAAACTAGCGTCTCACTAGACCTAGAAAATGAAGAAAGATTTTGAAGCCCAGTTTCAGAAATGCCTCAAAAATGTTCTCGGGGTGAGGAAGCCCCAACAAGTGTTGGATATTGAAAAGTGCAGGTACCAAACTTTCAAGCCCGAGGCTGCTCCTGCCCCCATCCCCAAGCACTTCAAGTTGCAAATTTTGAAGAAGTATGATGGAATGACTGATCCAGTCGACCATATAATTGAATACATGGCTATGGTCAAGAGCAATTACTTGACCTCGATGGAAAGAGAGTCCATGTTCCTTAAAATGTTTGGGAACACCTTCGAAAGGGGGGCACTGCGTTGGTATATGCACCTCTTCCCTCGAATCAATTTCAAGCTTTGAGGAACTAGCTGACTTATTCATCAAGGCTCATACTGGAGCTCAGAAAATCCTCAAGCGAAGAGAGGATATCTTCAAGATTAAGCAAAGGTACCTTGATCCTATTAAAGACTTACCTCGAGTGCTTCCTGGCCGAAAGGATGGATCTGCCAACGATGGAGGATAACTTGGCAGTTATGGCATTTGAAAGGAAATATAAATGCCAACAATTCCAACGCGACTGCCAAATTGAAGAGGGAACTCCAGCAGTGGCTAGCACGAACTTAGGATGAGTTGTATGATAGGGAAAATGCAAATATTAGGCTAGAGGAGGCAGAATGAAGGGTAACAGGTCGACACAACGCCTATAGAAATCACTTTGAGTCTTCCCGAAGCGCCGACTCGCCATTAGAAATCTCGAAGGGTCGGTATGACCCTTACAATTCACAAAAGCAGCATGTGAGTCAGCACCTCAGGGGCAACATGTAAGTCAAAATCTTGGAGGGAAAGTTAGTGTGAATACTAACCAAAAAAATACGTCAGGGCCGTCTCTAGTGTCCAAGGATAAGAATTTTCCTCGTATCCCTAATTATAGCTTCAATGTGTCGACCACGGAGCTGGAAATGCGATAAAAGAGATGACGAATCAAGGTGTGAGGTTACCGAGGGATATGAGAACACCCCCTAGGAAGAGAGATCAAAGTTTACATTTTGTGTTCCATGCTGTTTATGGGCATGCTACCGAGGATTGGAAAGCACTATATCTCGAGGTAGACCGTCTTCCCAAAAAGAGGATATTGGCAGAGTTTCTCACGAACAAAAAGAAACAAAATTTTGCCAAGAATAGAGAAGGTGGACAACTATCGATGGCTCCATCCCCTAAGAGATTCGTAAATGTGATAACAGGGGGATTAGAGGTGAATGGTGTTAACTTCACTGTTGCAAAGAAATTTGCAAATCTCTCAATTACCATGGAAAAAAGGGCTCGAACTGGTGGTTCGGGTAAAGAAATAGTTTTTGATGAGGATGATTGTGAAGGGATGATGTTACCCCATCATGATGCTTTGGTGATCATGTTGAGGATCAACTACTCAGATGTTAAACGAGTCTTGATTGACCTCGGCAGCTCGGTTAATATTATCAGCTACGGGGATGTAAAGAAATTGTGGTTGAAGAACCTTGTCATCCCGAAAGCAACCATATTGAAATGGTTTAACAACTTTACGGAGAAGACGTTAGGTGAGATTACTCTCACTAATACTGCTGAAGAAGTTGATAAGAAGACATTGTTCCAAGTAATGTCCGAGCATATGGCCTATAATGTTATCCTCGGGAGACCTTGGATTCATGAGATGGAAGCTGTGCCATCTATTTTGCATCAAGTCATCAAATTCTCTACTACGTGGGGAATACGTATGATCCGAGGTGAACATCGAGTGGCTAGAGAGTGCTATTCGATTGCTATGAAGAGTGGAGCCGCCCTGAGTAGGGCATCAAAATAGCAATTAGCTTGCTCGGGGTCTGGCGAGGAGGAGAGTTTGGTTCTTGGAGTGAACTCTTAGAAAGAGGTGGAGAAGATCCCGGCACACATACAAGAGCCTCAGAAACAGATGGACAAGGACTCCACTATTGAGGAGTTAGGATCCTTCACCCTGCCGAAGGAATTCCCAGAGAGAAAGGTGTTTGTGGGTTCGAAATTGGATCCCGAGTTAAAAAAGGCTCTCCTTGAGTTATTAAAGGCTAATGATGATTGATACGCCTGGTCACATGTAGGCAAGGTTGGGATTGATCTCGAAATAATGATGCACAAGCTAGACGTGGATCGATACCACCCTCCGGTGAAGCAGAAGAAGAGACCGCATGCCGGCATGAAGAAAAAAACTATTGAGGATAAAACCAAAAGACTGCTTGATATTGGTTTCATAAGGAAAGTAAAATACCCTGATTAGCTCGCCAATATGGTGGTAGTTCTGAAGAAGAATGCAAGTGGAAGATTTGTGTAGATTATACGGATCTGAGCAAAGCTTGCCTCAAAGATTCGTACCCTTTGCCTCAAATAGATAGGTTGATAGACTCCACGGCTGAACACAACCTATTAACCTTTCTAGATGCATACTCGGGGTATAACCAAATTCTGATGAATTCAAGTCATGAGGAGAAGACTTCTTTCATCATAGATCAAGGTACATATTATTACAAGGTGATGCCATTCGGCCTAAAAAATGCTGGGGCAACCTATCGAAGGCTTGCGTGTCGAATGTTCAGAGATCATATTGGGAAAATAATGGAAGCATACATAGACGACATGCTAGCGAAGTCGATTCGAAATAAGGATCATTTGAGAGAAGCCTTCACTATTCTAAGGCAATACTACATGAAGTTAAACCCCAAAAAGTGTGCTTTTGAGGTTGGCTTGGGAAAGTTTTTGGGATTCATCATCTCCGAGGGGGGCATCGAGGCGAATCCTGAAAAACTTAAAGCTATCGAGGAAATCCCTAAGGAGCTCTCGGGACCCAAGGAAGTTCAACACTCGACTGGCCGAATCGCTGCTGTTGGTATATCTAGCTATGTCCGAGGTGGCAGTTAGTGCATTTTTGGTTCGAGAGGAGGATGGGAAGCAACAACTTATATACTACGTGAGTAAGACTTTCCTTGACACTGAAATAAGGTACCCCCATTTAGATAAATTAGCACTTTCTTTGGTTATAACTGCTCGTAAATTTCAGCCTTCTTTCCAATGCCATCCCATAGTCGTAGTTACTACTTTTCCCTTGAGAAGTATACTACATAAGCTAGAGTTGTCGGGATTATCAAAGTGGGAAATCGAGTTAAGCGAGTATGACATTGTATATCAGCATCGAACTTCCATCAATTCTCAAATGCTGGATGATGTCGTGGCTAATTTCAGTACTAAGATACTCCCCGAGGCCGAAAAGGAAGGTTTGATGATGAAAGGTCCAACCCTCAGGGTCTGGGTATTTTAAACTGATGGAGCAACTAATTCTAAAGGTTCGGGGCTCGGAATAGTGCTCGTAACTCTTACGGGAGAAAAGTTGAGGCATTCGATGAAGTTTGTAAAGTTAACCAACAACGAAGCTTAGTACGAGGCTGCTATAGCACGTCTGGAACTAGCCAAGAAAATGGGAGCAAAAAGAATAAAGTTGAGGTGTGATTCATAGCTAGTGGTGAATCAGGTCCTCAATGATTATATGGCTGGGGAGACCACGATGAAACAATTTGTGGTTCGAATACAAAGAGCTTTAAGTGCCTTCCAAGAGTTGAGGGTTAAACAAATTCCCCGGGAAGAAAATGCCGAAGCTTCTTGGCTTCCGCCATTGAAGTAAGGGACTCGGGGACTGATTCAGTGGTTTGTGTCACAACCCAACTTAGGGCCGCGACGGATGACCAACACTAAGTGTCAGTCATCACTAATACTACTGATAATATGCTAACCATTATAACTAATAAACAGAATAAGCATAAACCTAGCTGATAAGGAGTATGCAATGCAAATAGCTGACAAGGCTAACATAAGCTGACATACATAACATACTGACTGCACCACACAGGGACATATCTACAGGCCTCTAAGAGTGATGAACTGAATATACAAAGGACGAGATAAGGCCCCGCCATACCCAAGCTGGCTGACTGTACACATACCAAAAGATAAGTAACTCCGGGAGTAAGCGGAGTGACTCCAGTAGCTGATAGATGGCCTACTAACATGGTCCAAGCATTGATCTATCTACACCTGCGCGGCATGAAACGCAGCGCCCCAGAAAAGGGCGTGAGTATGATATGTACCAAGTATGTAAGGCATGAGCATATAATATGTCATAGCTGAATGAAACTGTAGGCTGGAATATAAATATGTAAACATGAGCTGGAGCATAGCAATATAGCTGGAAATCTGAAGAACGTACTAAACATGATATGAATATAAGCTGAAGTCTAGCTGAATCTGAACCTGAAGACTGAGCTGAACTATACTGATAAATAACTGTAATATGACTGATAGCTGGTTACTAGAAACTGGAACTGATAACTGTCAACTGATACTGACGCTAAGAACTGGTGGCTGATAACTGAGAACTGATAACTGTCAACTGATACTGACGCTAAGAACTGGTGGCTGATAACTGAGAACTGATAACTGTCAACTGATACTGACGCTAAGAACTGGTGGCTGATAACTGAGAACTGATAACTGGTACCGAGCTAAAGCTGAACTGTTATCTGAACTGGTACATGTCTGGTGTTATGGGCTATATCCCCCCAAATCAGGTAACTGAACATCTGAACTAGTACCTGTCTGGCGATATGGGCTGTATCCCCCCAAATCAGGTACTGAAAACCGGAACTAGCCTCATGTATAATCATGCAGTGCATATTGTGGCTATATACGCATATATAACAAACCTGGTGGGTGTTATGGGCTATATCCCCCCCAGCCAGTAATATCTAGTCTCTCTGGTCAGAGTGTGTGAATGACACCCGGTCACACTAGGTGTTTCAACTCCCGCCTGAACCAGAGGGGCTGTATCCCCCAGACGGGTAGTATCACACGCGACCGGACTGTGTGTCCAATGTCCAGCCTCTATGGGGGACTCCAAATAACACATAACATGATCACAATATACGCATAAGCATGTATGAGGCATAACACATGTGGCGACAATATATATGGACTCAAAGGAATGATAAGAAAACTCTGGATGGAATTGTAGACACAACCTGAAACTTAGAATTTGTCTAACTCTTTGATTTTTATAAAAATTTCGGAAGAGTTTCCACTGAAACTGGATGATACGCAAAAACAGAACCAGCACTATACTATACACGGGAATGGATACCCGGATAAACTGATAACATAAACAAATTAACTGGATAACAAGATGAGAGTGGCGTAACAATTCCACGGATGTACAGAATTTCTAGACAGTACCAGCGTCCTGTATTGCATCATAGTTTTGAGGGTACAGATAAAAGTTATAGACCTCATGGTCTTCATGAAAGTTGTAGATATATGTATTAGGATTCTGGAGATTCTTAAATCATCTTAATATAAATTTTGTATTAGGAGTTATGATCAATATACTAACAACTGTCCAAAGTTCAAAACAATTTTCCAGATTTTGAAATGTTTTGCCTTTCTGATTTGGACGTCTTTCACCTAGGATTTTAGTACCAAATTAAGTATATACAAGGTTTCCTTGGTACCATACAAGTTTCTCACAAGAAAAACTAAGTTTAAAACTAATAAAAGCTTCAAAATCTAAAAGATACATGCCTTGCCAAAAGAAAGGTTTAGCCTTACATACCTTTGATGTTTCTAGCTTCTAAACTTCGTTTCCTTTGAATTCCACACCTTCTAAAGCTTAAACAAGCTATAAAATAGAATTTAGATACTTTACTTAGCTATTAAGTAATTCTAAAACTCAAACTATAGATGAAATTGAAGGTAGCATAATGTTACCCTAATCGCGTAGAGCGTTTTGACGCAATCCATCTTCCGTTTCGTGTCAAAATTGATGTTCTATCTTCAAAATCATAAAAAAATGGATTCAAACTGAAAAAGCTGTGTTTATATCATGGTTTTACTGGAAATGTCGAGGAGAGAGAGAAATTTCTCTTTTATAATAAAAACATTTCATTTCTAGCCCTCTTTTGCGCTTATGTCCCTTTTTCTGGTCTGATTTATGACGCTCATATCTTTTTATCTATAAGTTATATGAGAACACCATTAAAAGTTTTGGAAACTACACTCCAAGACCTTCAATTTGGTATATGATATGTCCCCAAAAGACTTCATATAACACATGAAATTAATTGCTGAAAAAGCTCCGTTACAAGGCAATTCCTTAGTCGGTTTTTCCGCAACTTAAATCTGATTTTTCCCAAACTTTATATTCAACATATAAACATCATATATGGTCATATTATTACTTTAAACTCACTTAAATCATTCTTAACATGATATTATAATGATATACGTCAATTTAGACGTACGGGGTGTAACAATATTCCCCCGTTAGGAACATTCGTCCTCGAATGTTAAATGAAGTATGTAGAAGCATTAAGCAACGATCTGTTACCTACTCGAAGTAATGAAGAGATGTGTATATTTGGCCCTCATGTCATTTTCAGCTTCCCAAGTTATTTCTTCTATATTATTGCTTTGATATAGCATCTTAACTAAAGGAATGTCTTTCGTCCTTACTCGACGAATCTGCCTCTTTAAATTGCAACTGGCACCTCCTTATTAGTCAACTGTTCTGTAATCTGTACATCCTCTACTGGTACAACTCTAGAAGGATCTCTGACACATTTTTTTGAGCATGGAAACATGGAATACTGGATGTACCTCCTGAAGGTCTGCTTGAAGGTCTAACTCGTAGGCTATACGCCCAACTCGCCTGATAATCTGATATGGACTAATAAATCTAGGGCTAAGCTTTCCCTTCTTTCCAAATCTCATAACGCCTTTCATAGGTGATACTTTCAGGAATACCTAATCGCCAATATGAAATTCTAAATCTCAATGTCGATTATCTGCATAGGACTTCTGTCTGCTCTGCACTGCTAATAATATTTCCCTGATCAACTTGACTTTATCAATTACTTATTGGATTAAGTCTGGACCTATCAATTGAGACTCGCCAACCTTGAACCATCATATTGAGAAACCTGCATTTGTGCCCATACAAAGCTTCATATGGCACCATCTGTATGCTAGAATGATAGCTATTATTATATGTAAACTCTATCAACAGTAGGTGACCATTCCAGCTGCTTCTAAAATCTAACACGTAAGCTCTAAGCATATTTTCTAATGTCTGAATGGTCCGCTCAGCCTGTCTGTCTGTCTATGGATGAAATAATGTACTCAGATACACCTGTGTCCCTAAACCTGTCTGGAACGATCTATAGAAATTAGCTGTAAACTGGTGCGCCCCCGTCTGAAATAATAAATACTGGAATACCATGTAGGCGCACTATCTCTCTGATATAAAGTCTGGCATAATCCTCTGCTGTATATGTAGTTCTAACAGGAAAGAAATGAGCTCGTGTAGTAAGCCTGTCAACTATAACCCAAATAGAGTCATATCTACTCTGCATACAGGGAAAGCCTGTAATGAAGTCCATATTCACTGCTTCCCATTTCTATGATGGAATCTTGACTTCCTGTAACAAGCCACTAGGTTTTTTTTTTATGCTCGACTTTAACCTGCTGGCAGTTAGCACACTGAGCCACAAATTCTGCTATGTCACGCTTCATTTCGTCTCAACAATAAATCTGCTTAAGATCATGGTAAATCTTAGTCAAATTAGGATGAACAGTGTATCTGGAATAATGTGCATCTGTCATAATCTGTCCACATAAATCTGCAACATCAGGAACACAAAGTCTATCTTTATATATAAGAACCCCGTCACTAGTAACCTATATAATAATTTTGGTTTTCTTCTGGCTATCTGCCTGTATTGAACTAGAACTTGATCCTCATACTGGCGCTGCTTTACTTATGTCACTAGGCAAGTAGTGGTTGCGTTCTGAACTGTAAATCTTGCGTCCTCTGAATCTATTAATCTGACATCCATGCTGGCCAACTGGTAGAGTGTATGAGCTAACTTTATCTCTGGTTGTAAATAAGATAGACTACCCATAGGCTTGCGACTAAGGGAATCAGCAACAACGTTCGCTTTACCCGGATGATAAAGAATGTCCATGTCATAGTCCTTCAGCAACTCTAGCCACCACCTCTATCATAGGGTTAGCTCCTTTTGCTTAAATATGTACTGGAGGCTCTTGTGATCCGTATAAATATCAACATGAACACTGTAAAAATAATGTCTCCAAATCTTCAATGCATGAATGACTGCTGAAAGCTCAAGATCATGGATGAGGTAGTTCTGATCGTGCTTTTTCAGCTGCCTAGAAGCATAAGCAATTACTCTTCCATGCTGCATCAAACACAACGAAGACCAATTCGAGAAGCATCACAGTAAATGACATAGCCCTCAGATCCCTCTGGAAGTGTAAGTACTGGAGCTGTTATCAACCTGTTCTTTAGTTCTTGGAAGCTGTGCTCGCAACAATCAGACCACTCAAATTTAGCTGATTTCTTTGTCAATTTGTTCAGTGGAGCTGCAATGGAGGAAAAACCCTCTATAAACTTTCTGTAATAACCTGCCAAACCCAGAAAACTACGTACTTCAGTTGGCGTCGTAGGCATGGGCCAATTCTTCACAGCCTAGATCTTCTGGTCATCTATTTTAATTCTTTCTGCTGAAACTATGTGGCCAAGAAATGCCACTGTATCTATCTAGAATTTACACTTTGAGAACTTAGCATATAATTGTTGGTCCCGATGAGTACCCAATACTGTGCGTAGGTGCTCCGGATGCTCTGATTCAGACTTTGAATAGATGAGAATATCATCAATAAATATAATCACAAATAAATCTTAATAAGGCCTGAATACGCTGTCCATTAGATCCATAAATATTGCAAAGGAATTAGTGAGCCCAAACAACATCACTAAAAACTCATAATGGCCATTCCTAGTCCTGAATGCAGTCTTAGGTATATCAGATTTTCTAACTCTAACCTGATGGTAGCCTGATCGCAAATCTATATTCGAGAAGCACTTGGCACCCTGGAGCTTGTCAAACTAGACATCAATCCTGGGCAGAGAGTATTTATTCTTAATAATGACTTTATTCAGCTGTCTGTAATCTATGCACATGCGTAGAGAGCCATCTTTTTTTTTTTTTTTTTACAAATAGCATCGAGGCTCCCCACGGGGAAATGCTGGGTCTGATGAGGCCTTTATCTAACAAATCCTTCAATTTCTCCTTAAATTCTTTCTGTTATACAGGTGCCATCCTGAAGAACATGCCCCTGATGGCGTGCTGATGCTGAGCAAGCAACTGGTGATCTAGCTGGCTGGGCTGTACAACTGCCACCCCTAGGTGGGCAACCTTTCATGAAATAGCTGCCTCACGACAAATATAACAAGTATCAACTCCTAACTGACATGGACCCAAGTGGCGTCTACCACAATCCGAACATCTGGGATATGTCTGATTGGCCGGTATAGAAGTACCACGACACTTTAATCTTGAAGTCAGTGAGAAGTGACTAGATCTGGACTGAAGAGGTCTATCAGATCTAAAGCCACGAGACTATGTAGGTATACTAGCTGGTGGTTGACTAACACTCTGCTATCTACTCGCTCCAGACGTCTCTCCAAACGAACCAGAAAATCTGCCCCTCTTGTCTAGCACTTTATCCCTGTCGGCTCTCTATTTCTGCTTCCTCTCCTCAAGTAACAAAGCAAATGCCTGAATGTTATGTTCATACATGACTGCATAGCAACTGTCATACGCTCGTTCACTAGGTGTGGAGCTAGTCCCACTATATACATGTGAATTCTATCCTCCATACTCACTACCAACGTAGGGGCAAACCATGCTAAAGAACTAAAGCAATAATTATACTCTTCTACACTCAAACTTCCCTGTCTCAAGGTCAGGAACTGATTAGCACGGGCTCCCTATGTCTCTATAGGCATATACTGATAAAGGAAGGTATCTGAGAATTCCTTCCAAGTCGTGGGAGTAGCATCAGCCCGTCTAGATAGCTCCCATGTCTGGTATCACCCTGCTGCTAGGTTATGCAATCTGAATGCAGCCAACTCTACTAACTCTGTGTCTGACACGTGCATAACCCTCAACACTCTAGCTATCCTCAATAGAAAATCCTGAGGGTCTTCTCCTGTACGGGATCCGGTAAAGACTGTAGGCTCTAGCCTGATAAAATCATTGATCCTGGATCCAACATCTCCCTGGGCATCTACACTGTGTTGTCTAGTCTAAGCAACTACAACACTAGTCGATAATCTGATGGCATCCCTCATTTCCTGCCCCTGACTATCAGGCTAAGAAGGTGGAGGTATAGTAGCTGCAGTACCTCTAATATCACCCTGAACTGATAGGATCTGTGAGGCCTCGGATGGAGCCTCAAGTCTGGACTCCTCACTCTCATCCACCTTAGGTGGCACTCTACTAATACCCTTGCCGGCAATAACCTTGCCCTTTTGGGCAGCTGTTAGTTTCTTTGGCGGCATCGCTTTGCTGAAATTACTATTATTAGAGGGCTGAATTCTATAATCATGGCTCTATCGCACGATCTAGAGAAGAAAGAAAGACAACTGTCCTGAAGTGCCTTGTAGCCTCCTGTTCAAAAGTATGGCGCGCAACATACTCCTAAACAAGAATCTCTACTAGACACGGCCTGTAGACATCCTAGGACTGAACTGCTCTGATACCACTTTTGTCACGACCCAACTTAGGGCCGCGACGGATGACCAACACTAAGTGTCGGTCATCACTAATCCTACTGATAATATGCTAACCATTATAACTGATAAACAGAATAAGCATAAACCTAGCTGATAAGGAGTATGCAATGCAAATAGCTGACAAGGCTAATATAAGCTGACATACATAACATACTGACTGCACCACACAGGGACATATCTACAGGCCTCTAAGAGTGATGAACTGAATATACAAAGGACGAGATAAGGCCCCGCCATACCTAAGCTGGCTGACAGTACACATACCAAAAGATAAGTAACTCCGGGTGTAAGCGGAGTGACTCCAGTAGCTGATAGATGGCCTACTAACATGGTCCAAGCATTGATCTATCTACACCTGCGCGGCATGAAACGCAGCGCCCCAGAAAAGGGCGTGAGTATGATATGTACCAAGTATGTAAGGCATGAGCATATAATATGTCATAGCTGAATGAAACTGTAGGCTGGAATATAAATATGTAAACATGAGCTGGAGCATAGCAATATAGCTGGAAATTTGAAGAACGTACTAAACATGATATGAATATAAGCTGAAGTCTAGCTGAATCTGAACCTGAAGACTGAGCTGAACTATACTGATAAATAACTGTAATATGACTGATAGCTGGTTACTAGAAACTGGAACTGATAACTGTCAACTGATACTGACGCTAAGAACTGGTGGCTGATAACTGAGAACTGATAACTGTCAACTGATACTGACGCTAAGAACTAGTGGCTGATAACTGAGAACTGATAACTGTCAACTGATACTGACGCTAAGAACTGGTGGCTGATAACTGAGAACTGATAACTGTCAACTGATACTGATGCTAAGAACTGGTGGCTGATAACTGAGAACTGATAACTGGTACCGAGCTAAAGCTGAACTGTTATCTGAACTGGTACATGTCTGGTGTTATGGGCTATATCCCCCCAAATCAAGTAACTGAACATCTGAACTAGTACCTGTCTGGCGTTATGGGTTGTATCCCCCCAAATCAGGTACTGAAAACCGGAACTAGCCTCATGTATAATCATGCAGTGCATATTGTGGCTATATACGCATATATAACAAACCTGGTGGGTGTTATGGGCTATATCCCCCCCAGCCAGTAATATCTAGTCTCTCTGGTCAGAGTGTGTGAATGACACCCGGTCACACTAGGTGTTTCAACTCCCGCCTGAACCAGAGGGGCTGTATCCCCAGACGGGTAGTATCACACGCGACCGGACTGTGTGTCCAATGTCCAGCCTCTGTGGGGGACTCCAAATCACACATAACATGATCACAATATAAGCATAAGCATGTATGAGGCATAACACATGTGGCGACAATATATATATGGACTCAAAGGAATGATAAGAAAACTCTGGATGGAATTGTAGACACAACCTGAAACTTAGAATTTGTCTAACTCTTTGATTTTTATAAAAATTTCGGCAGAGTTTCCACTGAAACTAGATGATACGCAAAAACAGAACCAGCACTATACTATACACGGGAATGGATACCCAGATAAACTGATAACATAAACAAATTAACTGGATAACAAGATGAGAGTGGCGTAACAATTCCATGGATGTACGGAATTTCTAGACAGTACCAGCGTCCTGTATTGCATCATAGTTTTGAGGGTGCAGATAAAAGTTATAGAACTCATGGTCTTCATGAAAGTTGTAGATATATGTATTAGGATTCTGGAGATTCTTAAATTATCTTAATATCAATTTTGTATAAGGAGTTATGATCAATATACTAACAACTATCCAAAGTTCAAAACAATTTTCCAGATTTTGAAACGTTTTGCCTTTCTGATTTGGACGTCTTTCACCTTGGATTTTAGTACCAAATTAAGTATATGCAAGGTTTCCTTGGTACCGTACAAGTTTCTCACAAGAAAAACTAAGTTTAAAACTAATAAAAGCTTCAAAATCTAAAAGATACATGCCTTGCCAAAAGAAAGGTTTAGCCTTACATACCTTTGATGTTTCTAGCTTCTAAACTTCGTTTCCTTTGAATTCCACACCTTCTAAAGCTTAAACAAGCTATAAAATAGAATTTAGATACTTTACTTAGCTATTAAGTAATTCTAAAACTCAAACTATAGACGAAATTGAAGGTAGCATAATGTTACCCTAATCGCGTAGAGCGTTTTGACGCAATCCATCTTCCGTTTCGTGTCAAAATTGATGTTCTATCTTCAAAATCATAAAAAAATGGATTCAAACTGAAAAATCTCTGTTTATATCATGGTTTTACTGGAAATGTCGAGAGAGAGAGAGAGAGAAACTTCTCTTTTATAATAAAAAGATTTCATTTCTAGCCCTCTTTTGCGCTTATGTCCCTTTTTCTGGTCTGACTTCTGACGCTCATATCTTTTTATCTATAAGTTATATGAGCAAACTGTTAAAAGTGTTGGAAACTACACTCCAAGACCTTCAATTTGGTATATGATATGTCCCCAAAAGACTTCATATAACACATGAAATTAATTGCTGAAAAAGCTCCGTTACAAGGCAATTCCTTAGTCGGTTTTTCCGCAACTTAAATCTGATTTTTCCCAAACTTTATATTCAACATATAAACATCATATATAGTCATATTATTACTTTAAACTCACTTAAATCATTCTTAACATGATATTATAATGATATACATCAATTTAGACGTACGAGGTGTAACAGTTTGGATACTCACATCGACGATAGGGAAAATGAAGTTGGAGGTAATTCGGTAAATAGGTCTTGGGAATAGCAAACCAAGTTTATTTCATACTTGGATTTTGGGATTTTACCAGCAGATAAGAGGGAGGTTGAAAAGTTTCGGAGGCAACTAGTCCGTTTTTCAATGGTTCAGGGGCAATTGTGTAAGAGGCTTTATTACGGCCCGTTGGAAAATGTTTAGGTCCGGGGGAGTATGAGTATGTAATAAGAGAAGTGCATGAGGGCGAATGTGGCAATCATTCAGGAGGGAAGGCCCTGGTGCGAAAAGTCCTTCGAGTGGGGTACTATTGGCCAAAGATGAGTTAAGACTCTAGGCTATTTGTAAGGAAATATGATAAATGCCAAAAACATGCCTCAATGATTCATCAACAAGCCGAGCCACTACATTCGGTTGTTCCACCATGGCCTTTCATGAAGTGGGGGATGGATATAGTTGGCCCATTTCCCAAGGCAAATGGCGGTGTTCGATTTATCCTTGTACTCACTGACTATTTTACTAAGTGGGTCGAGGCAGGATCCATTCCTAGGGTAAGAAAAAAAGAGGTTACCAGTTTCCTTTGGAAGAATATCATTTACAGGTTCGGGGTCCTAAGGAGGACAATCTGTGATAATGGCCTGCAATTCATGGGTTCGGAGGTCACCACTTTTCTTGCGAAGTGGGGGATTAAAAGAGTGGCTTCAACACCTTATCATCCGAGCGCTACTGTACAAGCTGAGTCTTCCAATAGAATAATCGTTGAGAATCTCAAAAAGAGGTTGGATGAAGCCAAATGCCTATGACCCGATGATTTATTTAAATGGCGAAGGGCGAAGGGAAATAGCTTTGATTCAGTTGACGGCTCAGAAAAGGGAGATTGAGGCTTATTTGAATAGGGAAGCTAAATTTAGGGCTTTCAAGGTGGGTGATTATGTGTTGAAAGCCTCGAACCAAAGGACTAAAGAAAGAAATGCTGGTAAAGTAGCTTTAAATTGGGAAGGACCTTATCGAGTCAAGGCTATTTTTGGTAAAAGATCTTATCAGTTAGAAAATCTCCAAGGTAAACAAGAACCTTCAAACTGGAATATCTCCAACTTTAAGCGTTACTATGTTTGACATTGAGGTACGTTACCCTTCATCAGATAAACTTTTCACCTACAGCACCGAGCTGTTAATGCTCCAACACTTGGGTTGAATAATTCTAATTTTAACCCCTCGATTTTTTTTTGCTTGATCTTTTTAGGAAGCGGAGGGAACAACATACAGTGCTTGGGTCCTCATCTATTCACACCCGACCACTGGAGGATGTAAGGGACGGTATGCAATCAAGATTAAATCGAAGTCACCCAAACCGGGGACTCCAAGCAGACCCAAAGACTAGCTATCTGAATATCAGGGACTGGCTTCCGAGGATTAGCTTAGTTAATTATGCTTTTGTGCGAAGTGGCTTTTTTAATAAAAATTTGCCTAAGTCTTGTTGTGACTAGGTTTTATGTAAGCATGGTTTTACTTCATCAATGAAATAAGCTTGATTCAATATCTTTTTGTTTTGATTCGATGCCTATAGCCTAAGGTTATATCATTTAACGTTGTTCTTTCATGCCATGATTCGTGGATTAGACATCGTTCCAAAGCTAGCATTAATTTGAGATAAATTCTATCTAAGCTTTGCAAGCAAAATATTCTAAGTAATTTTGTCAAACACTTTCAAAAGCAAAGTAAAAGACTGATACTTGGAAACGACAAATGAAAATTCATTGATAAAGGCCCGAGAGCCAAAAAAGTTATCTACATTCAGAAAGCTCGGCGATCTAAACAAAAAAAAAAGGAAAAGTAGGAAGAAGTCATCACTTTTCAGGCTCATCTTCACTCGAAGTCTCAACTTCGGTTCCCTCGTTGTCTTCTTCTTCATCAACGACTTCATCATCCGAGCTCTTACTGCTCGAATGGAGTTTTTCCATAAGCACTCGAGCCTTAGCAGCATCATCTTGAGCTTTGGCTATCTCTTTATCCAAGTCCACCCCGACTTTGCATTGCTTTAAGGTCTTCAACCTGGTTTGAATAATGGCCCAATTCTTATCCATTCGAGCCCTCATTGCCTTTAGCTTGAGCTTTGATGAAGAGGATGCCTCTTTGCCCCGAAGGGTCCCAACCTCAACTTCGAGCGTCTTCTTATGAGCTGCCAACTCATTCATTTTGACCATGTACGCCTTCAGCTTGTTATGGTATTCTTCAGCAACCTTTTTAACCTCGGCATTGACTTCATCCATTAGTTTTTGGATCTAGTCCAATGGTTTTCTCTTGTGTCCTCATTTGGGCCTCGAGGATGGCAACAACTTTGCGAGCTTTGGCTGACTCGAGGTTAGATTTGTCAGCAGCTTTATGGGCTTGATCCAGCTCGAGGTTGGAATTGAGAAATTGCCATTGAAGTTCAGACACTTGGGGCTGGAGTTCGGACTTTTGTCGTTCCCACTCATCCCCAATCCTCTTGAAAGAGGAGGCTCGATGGACTTCTATCTCCACAGCCTTCATTGCATATACATAGCTCTGTAAAAGGGTTGGACAAAGGTGAGAGTATAACAAGGGCAGTTGACGTTAAAAGGATCACAAAGGATAAGAATATACCTGAATCGCATGCTGGCCTGAGTAAGCCATCAAGTCTGCAATAGGCATATCTTTAGTGCGCTCCCGCTCTAATTGCCTGAGCAGTCCCCTAAGATATGCGGGAACTGCTATGTTATCATCCAAAAGGCATAAGTAAGAAGGAATGCCAATCCTTCTGAACTCCTTTTGTGCGACCGAGGCATTTGAAGGCTCAGAAGTAGCTTGTGCAGCACTCGGTGCCACCCTCTCCTCGGTGCGAGGAATATTTATGCAGTTCTTTCTTAAGAGGGGGCTTCAGCTTCGCCAACCTTGGCTTTGCCCTCGGCCTTATCAGTAGTATGAATTGGCTCCTCGAGGTCGACCACTTCTATTTCCTCGCGATCTTTTTCATCAGTAGGCTCATCAATCAAACCCCTACAAGGCGCAATTGCCACCTCGGGGCCAGGAGCAGTTTCCACTTCCACTCGAGGACGCTTCTCTTTGGTGGACTTCTTTGATGCTTGTCTGTTTCTCTTCGAATCTATAAAGTTCGAATTGGAGACTTAGAGATAAGAAATGACAGATTACAGAAGGAAGTAAGCTAGTTAAGGAAGATATTACCTTTTGAAGTCCCTTGGCCCGGTGACCCTTTGGGAACTTCAGCTTGTGCAAGGGTTCCAATTAAACCCACTGGTTCATTCAAACTATCCCCAACATCGGGGACTTCTTTCTTCTTCTTATTCTTCTCTTTTTTTCCTTTTTCTTCTTCTCTTTCGGCTCGATAGCCGCCCTATTTGGAAGACCTATAAAAAGCAAAAAGGAGTCAGCAAAAGAAGAATCCCGGGGGAGTTCAAAAGGTGAACAAATAATTAAAATTACCGCGTTTTCCTCCAATGTGGCTAAGACCATCCATGATCTTTTCGGCCGCTCTTTGATGTCAATGGTCGCTTGAACCCACGAGACTAATTCTTTAGAGGGAATGATTGGAATTGATTTAGCTGAGGAATTCGAAGCAAGAGTTTAACAAATTAATGATGATAAGTTACGAAGGGAAGCATGAAAATTACCAAAGTGTTTACTTACGTGTTGTGTTCCACACCTAGGGAAATCTAGGTTGAGAAGATAGAAGACTGGTCGGGAGGAGAATGAAGCGATCACACCATCTACGGTCTTCAGTGTCTTCGCTTTTTGTGATCAACGAGTATTTGCCACGTTTTTTGAGTTGAACAACCCCACCTTTGTGCAATGTGGGGTAGAAGAGACAAACTAAGTTTTCAAAAGTAAAGGGAACCCCGGTCTATCGACTTAATAAGTTGAGGCATTGAACGACCCTTTAGAGCCCGGGGCTGAGTTGAGCCAAACATAAGTTGTACGTTCGGCGGAAGGTGTCAATTACTCTTGAACAGGCAGAGTGAACCCTATCGTAAATGGATAGCTGTAGACGAAAGATTACTCAACCACTCTATCACAACTACGATTCCTCGGGGCAGGAATTCCGATCTGGACCTCGGGGCCCCAATTGCTTTCTTCCTGAACCAGGCCTATATTGGCTTGAGTAATCAAGCTCGGTATAGTTTGAACCGGGACATTTTTGTTGTTCTCGATATCGGCAGTTGTTCGCTCTTTCATTTTGAAGTTATTGGTGAGGTCAATCTTTGAAGGGATAATTAGATGAGGCTCGAGCTCTTTAATGGTTGATTTTTTCTTCCTGGATTTTGAAGCTCCCGCCTCGGTATTGCCACCCACATTAACTTCACCAGCCACGACGGAGTCCTCAGCCATGGCTGTGCCCTTCTTTTTCTCAACTATTGTTTCATCAGCAGAGCAGCGATTGGCAGTGGCCTTGCGCCGCCTTTGATTTAAATCACCTGGATGCGACGTCACCTTAATATCACCGTCAGAAGGTGGAATGATATTAAGTAGTTCTAGAACATTCACAACTTCGTTGCCGACAATCATGGTGTCGACGACAAAAGTTAATTCTTCAGAAGGGCATGAAGAATTTTGAACGGAGTGAGTTGACATTTTTGGTAAGAAGATCGGAGATGAGGAATTCAAATTTGAAGCTTGCTGTGGAATTTTTCACTGTTGCTCAGAGGATTGAAAGTGAATAAGAAGAGAGGCAAGTTGGGATATATATAATGGAAGGGCCATCATTGCGTCTACATAGGGAAGGAGGAACGAAGGGTCATAGCCTCTTAGGGATCGCCACGTGTGATGGATAAGAATACGAAATGACAACCTCCTTTTTTAAATTTCATGGTGCACGTGTGGCCACGACAGCTTCCCGCTCAAATTCATTCAACTCCTCGAAATTTCTGTCAACTACCCGAGGAATGGGGTGGGGGGATGATGTTTGGCCATTTTATATGTATTTTGAAGGTATTTTTACCATGTTATGATAGTTATGTTAAGAGTTTATATGCAAAAACTAATATGATTTGATACTAATTGAGTTGTTTGGATTTATAGGATGTGAACATGGTGAATTGAGGCAAAAGTGCAAGTTTTGGCTTAAAAAGTGAAAGTATTAAAGATTTCAAGTGATCCGTGTGCCACGCGAGTGACACGGGAAGAAATGGAATTTTTAGCAAGAAGTGAAGAAAAAATTCAACACATTTAGGCCTAATACGCGAGCACCACGCAAGCAGAATTGGTTGAAGAGATTTAGTCCGCTTGATACGCGGGCGCCACGCGGAGCAGAAAAGCTGGGGCGAAATTTAAATGGTATTCTGGACTGCTTGCCTATTTTCCTACAGGGTATAAAAGCTTTTTTTGCATCCTTTATCACCTCTCTTGACTTGGGAAGGCTAGACCACTATTGTTGAAGCACTTTGGAGCTTTGAAACACATCAAATCCATTGGAACTGAGTAAGAATCAAAAGAGTTTTTCTCAACCTTTCTTATTCTCTTGTCCTATGGGTTTTGTTTTGACTCTAAATTCATTGTTGTTTAATACAATTATGAGTAGATAAATTTCTACTCTAAGATTTTGATGAACCCGTTATGGGGATAGTTTTGAGTAACTCCAAATTTAACTGATACAATATTCTGTTTATTTGGCTGTGTTTATATTGAATTCAATTATTAGGCCTGCAATTGTTTGCGCCCTTTAGCTTGAATGATCTTGGGAAAGACATTTGGGTCAGGTTCAGTCAAATAACAGTACTTCAGGTTATGATAAGGGATTATATAAGCTGATTTAGAGTCATTATAGGGATATCGTGATTCGACCGTGGCCTGAAATTGGACAGTTCTTAAGGGTCTTGATTATTTTGGGGAAAATAATTCAAGAACAATTTTGTTAGTATTTGGAAAATTCCAGCAAACAATTTTAAGTTCAAGACCAATAGAATAATATCTCGTGCAAGTTTAGAGTGGACCCAATACTAAACCAGTAATTGGGGGATTCAGTATCCTAAACTTTTTAACATCGAAAAGTTCAATTTTTATTATTCTTAGTTGATCTCAGATAATTATTATTTAAATTAATAGTTCATCACTTGAAACATTATTGCTGAACCTTGAATTTTTGGCTATTAGAGTTACTAGAATTTGACGTTGCTCCCTGTGGGATTTGACCCCGGATATGTTAAACCGGGTTATATTTGCAGCGACCGCTTATCCTTTTTAGGACGAGTTTTGGGCGTGATCAAATTTTTGGTGCCGTTGCAGAGGAGCAAACAGTTCAAGTTTTAGAAGATTGAAGTTATTGAATTTTTAAAGTTGCAAGTGTAAATATTTTTACATTTAAATTTGAACAATTCCTTTATACTTGCACATATTTTTTTGTTTAAGAAACATGTCACCTGGGACTAAAAATATTTTTGATGATGACTATTCTTGTTTTGGTAATCCTTGCGCATATTGTGGAGGACTTCTTCCTTGGAAAAATTATCAAAATGCTCATTTTTGTGGTTTTTCTTATCCAACCCCTATTATGATGATTTTTCTTATGCTGGTGACAGTGAGTTTAAGAACATGATGAAGTGTTTACTTGAGGAAGAAAGTGAGTATCAACAAGTCATGCAGGAGTTTTGGGAGAATAGTCTAAAAAATGGTTTGGCCATCGAGAAGATAGAGGAACAAAAAGGATAATTTCAACTATTAGTTCCTATGATAGTGAATGATGCCGAGATTGAGCAAAAGACACTAGAGTCAACTGAGGAAGTGCAAAATTTTATATTTGAGAACTCTGGTGTGTGCGAGAGGAAAGATGTCAAAAATAAAATATTTTTGGAATTTAACTACATTTGGTCTCATTCTAAAAGTTTTTCAACGTTGAGTTTGGATGGTGATGTGGATGTGGATGTTGATCCATTGGAGATCTTAAAAGAGTCTAAGAAGGAGGAACAATATGTTTTCATTCTTGAATTTGCCATGCCAAAACAAGAAAATGGCATGCCTTGATTAAAGGCAATGATGTGCACTAAATATTTGGGGACTTGGCTCACTTGAATTCGCACCACCCAGGGAGCTTGACCATAAGCTTGAATCCAAATTAGGGAGGCAACTCATCATGTCAAAGTGGAGAGAAAAGTTATGATGTTGGGATGTGTCGTGCCATGACATTAAATAAGGCGCTTGTTGGGAGGCAACACAACTGATATTACTTTTTTTTTAATTTCAGTTTTTTTTCTTTATAGTATATTACTCTGTGTGTTTTCTTCTTCTTTTTTTACAGGCTTATGTAATTTTGAGTCTAATTATGGGGTGCTTGCAACCCCATGTTCTTGTCTTGGAGAAGTCTGAGTATCCTGTGCTGCAACCCCATGTGCTTGTCTTGGAGAAGTCTGAGTATCCAGTGCTTTATGGAGAGCCTACAAGTAATGATGATGACAAGTAAGAGCCTCACAAAGCTATAGATCTGACGACGCCACTGATAGTGCCAATTTTTTGGGTTTACAGCCCAGGGAGTATCTCTTCACCTTTGATTTATATGTTGTTGCATTGAGGACAGTGCAACTTTTTAAGTGTGGGGTAGGGAGTACTTGGTGTTTATTCAATTTTTTAATAATAATAATCTCTTTGGGTTTTCTTAGCCTTAGCTCTTCCCCATTGAGTTAATCTTGCTGAACCAAGCATTTTGTAGGTTAGATAAATAAAAAATAATAATAAATAAAGAAAGAGTTTATAAGGAGGAAAAATGGGAAGGAGGCAGGAAAAGAGAGAATTGAGGATTTTGGATGACAACCGCTAGCTAGAACTATCTACATATTTTTGAACTTCCTTTTTGAGTTCATAATTAGCTATTGCGAGGTAAAACTGAAATGATCCTTGAGTTCCATGTACAGTGTGTGGTGCGTTTAATTGTCTACTTCTCATTGTTTCATGTTAAGTATAGAACTTTCCCTGCTTATTGTTTGAGGCGAAATCCTAGGTAGTCTTGATCTTTAGGATGAAAGTAGGCCTTCCTTGGCCCGCTAGTACCTAAATTAGCCTACCTAATGAATAAATTCCTTAGTGTCCCAATTTGAGCCTATTGATCTTTTCCTTGGAAACCTGTGTCACAAGCCCTATCCCTTTTAATATTTACCTCTCTTGTTATCCATCTTCCTCTTAACTACTTTAGGTTGTGTATTTGGTAAGATGGTGGATTAAAGATAAGAGTGGTGCACTTGGGAAGAAAGTTGCAAAAAAAAAAAAAAATAATGAAGGTAGAAATACTTGATATTCTCCTCAAAGGAAAGAAAAATGTGAAAAATGAAAAAGAGAAAGAAAAAAAAAAGAAAAAGAAAAAAAGAAAAAAAAAAGATGAAAAAGGTGTTGAATAAATGAGGAGAAAGAAAGGGATAAAAGAAGGGACCCTTGGTTCAAAGGATGGATATGAACAAAAATGTTGGGAAGTGATATGACTACATGAGTAAGTGAGGAAAATAGTAGTGAGTGATGTTTAAAGTATTTAGAGGAAGAATTAGTCACTATATACCCAAAAGTGTACCACACCTTACCCCAAGCCAACATTACAAGCTATGAAAAGTCCTACTTGACTTTTGTTCAGGACCCTTAGTGGAGAGCAACAAAATGGGACAGCATATGATGCTTTTCTATGAGACATGAGAAATTTCTCGGTGAGTGTGAGAGTGTTCGATATTTAATAAGCTACAATTTCTTTTGAATTCATATATTGTGTGTTTGGTGGCATTTTCTTATTGTGAGGTACATTGGAACTTGAGTGGTCTATAGGTTTCTACTTTCAATACTTGATTATAACCAAAAGAAAGGGTGCTTGAATTTCATGGGTGAGTTCGATTAAGTTGTTTGACACGAGTCCTTATCTAATCTTGATGTCTTGCATGTTTTCTATGTATTCTTCTTCTTTACTCGAGGACAAGCAAAAGTCCAAGTGTGGGGTGGTGATGTTTGGCTATTTTATATGTATTTTGATAGTATTTTTACCATGTTATGATAGTTATGTTAAGAGTTTATATGCAAAAACTAATATGATTTGATACTAATTGAGTTGTTTGGATTTATAGGATGTGAACATGGTGAATTGAGCCAAAAGTGCAAGTTTTGGCTTAAAAAGTGAAAGTATTAAAGATGTCAAGTGATCTGTGTGCCACGCGAGTGACACTGGAAGAAATGGAGTTTATACCAAGAAGTGAAGAAAAAATTCTGCATATTTAGGCCTAATACGCGAGCACCACGCAAGCTGAATTGGTTGAAGAAATTTAGTCCGCGTGGCACGCGGGCGCCACGCGGAGCAGAAAAGCTGGGGCAAAATTTAAAGGGTATTTTGGACTGTTTTCCTATTTTCTTACAAGGTATAAAAGATTTTTTTTGCCTCCTTTATCACCTATCTTGACTTGGGAAGGCTAGACCACTATTGTTGAAGCACTTTGGAGCTTGGAAACACATCAAATCCATTGGAATTGAAGAATCAAAAGAGTTTTTCTCAACTTTTCTTATTCTCTTGTCCTATGGGTTTTGTTTTGACTCTGAATTCATTGTTGTTTAATACAATTATGAGTAGATAAATTTCTACTCTAGGATTTTGATGAACTTGTTATTGGGATAGTTTGAGTAACTCCAAATTTAACTGATACAATATTCTATTTATTTGGCTGTGTTTATATTGAAGTCAATTGTTAGGCCTGTAATTGTTTGCACCCTTTAGCTTGAATGATCTTGGGAAAGACATTTGGGTCAGGTTCAGTCAAATAACAGTACTTCAGGTTATGATAAGGGATTATATAAGCCGATTTAGAGTCATTATAGGGATATCGTGATTCGACTGTGGCCTGATATTGGACAGTTCTTAATGGTCTTGATTATTTTGTGAAAAATAGTTTAAGAACGGTGTTTTTAGTAGTTTGGAAACTCTAGCGAACAATTTTAAGTTCAAGGCCAATAGAATAGTATCTCGTGCAAGTTTGGAGTGGACCTAACACTAAACCGGCAATTGGGGTATTCATTATCCTAGGCTTTTTAGCATCAGAAAGTTCAATTTTTATCATTCTTAGTTGATCTTTGTTAATTGTTAGTTAAATTAATAGTTCATCACTTGAAACATTATTGTAGAACTTTGAATCTTTGGCTATTAGAGTTACTAGAACTTGATGTTGCTCCCTGTGGGATTCGACCCCGGACTTGTTAAACCGGGTTATATTTGCAGTGGCCGCTCATCCTTTTTAGGATGAGTTTTGGGTGTGATCAGAGGACTATCTGTATTGGGTAAAAATTGGCTACTTACATGGCACCTCAGCTATACGATTGGAGGTAAGCTCGTGGGCTCAAGAGACGAGTGCCTCGACTCCTGAGGCAAGTCACCAAGGTTGAGTCTCATGGAAAGTCTTGAGGAGATTCGTCCTCGAGCATCAGAAGACTAACTCCCTCGAGGCAAGTGGCTTAGACCTCGGGGAAGCGGTTACATTACAAAAGAGAAAGAGTTTCGTAACGATAGCTCATTAATTAGACATTCAATGGAGGAGATCATAGGGCAGCCACGATCAAGAACGTGGAGAAGTGGCTATTATGGCTTTATTAATGCATTAATTACCTTTACATTCAATTGGCTATAAATAGCCTTGTAATCATCTTTTAAGATTACTCAGAAACAAATAGTACTACTTTACTTTCTCATTGTTCTTGCATTTTTGTATTTATCATCAATTACCCAGAATTATTCTGCAACATTGATACGACAAATTGCTTGTTAACCACGTTACAAATTCGATTTATTGTCCTAACCCAATTTATCCCAACAGTTGAGAGGCACCAACTCCTCTTCCTTCTTGATTGTTGCCCCAATTTTGCCTCGGTCTTGCCTTCATTGGCCCTGTTGATATGGCCTTTGGTGCCCTCCTTGATCATAACTTGTTTGACCTTGGCAGTCGGCCACATAATTGGCCTCCTCATCTCCTTAGACATTGAAAAATTATTCCGGATAGTACCCCTCTTGCCCATGTTGGAGAAGAGTGAGAGGAGCACCCCTCGGGGTTACATAACCCATAGGTGTCACTTGATGACTGGTATTTGTGACTTCGAGATTTTCCATTTTGTTAACTTTTTTCTCATTGGCTTCTTTTTCATCTTCTGAATTATGACTAATGACCTTTATGTTGGTGAGGATCCTATCCATCTTCTTTTCTTGATCTTCAAATCGCTTCATCATTATTGGACTCATTCCACCATCTCCACCTGGACTTTAAGCTCTTGATTGCCAATCTTGAGATTGGTTGGCAACTATATTGAGAATCTCCTTGACTTTCCCATATGATTTGTCCATGATAGCACCACCACACAAGTTGTTCATGGCCGATTGGTTCATCTTGTTTACCCCTAGATAAAAATATTGTAGTAGTATATCATCACCAAAAACAGGAGTAGGACAATGAAGCAATACTTGAAATGCTTCCCAAGCCTCCGATAATAAATCTGAAGGATCTTACTTGAACAAATACACTTTGTCCATCATAGAGGCTTGCTTGCTTGCCCTTTGGCAAGAATTTTGCCAAGAATTGTTTCGCGAGCTCACTCCATGTATAAATTGAGTTCTTGGGCAACTAGTTTAACCAAGCCTTGCCCTTTTATTATAGAGAATATGGAAAGACCCTTCCATGTAATATGCCGACTTGTAGAGATGACATGTTTGAATAACGTTCCTCAAGTACTCATTAGCATCCTCATGCTTGCCTCCACCAAAGAATCCATTTTGTTCAAGCCCATGTAAAATCACTTGTGGAGTGGTAAAAGTAGCATTACCACGAATGGGTGGAGGAACAATAGCACTAGCAAGGCTTTTCATGTCTACCACTTCATCGGACTCATCTAAGTCTTGCACCGGTTGGTTGAATTTTCGACCACCTCTCACATTTCTTTGGTTACGGTTAACATTGCGACATTCACTGGATTAGCATTACCTCCTCGGTTGAAATGAATAGCACGGCTACCCCAGTTTACACCTCGGCTACCACGTTTTGCATTATTGCCACCCAGATTTGCATTGCCCGCACCACCAATATTTTCGCCAACATTGGTACGTACATTAGCATCAACATTTACTTGAACCCCCTCATTTGCTTAAGCATAACCAAGAGGGTTTTCACCATTTGGAACCACACTCTCAACTTGAGGTTCAACATTTTCCTCAAGTTCATCTTCATCAACTTGCTCAACATAATATTCGTGTCCTTCATCACTAAGAGTGACATTATCATAATCCTCTTCAGGCTCTCCATCATACGCATCTGAAACTCCCAGGAAGGAAATGCCTCCATCATGTGCGTACACAAAGTTGTAGTGAAGGTTCCGTAAAGTTCGATTTGGATTCCATCTCATTGCTATAATTAACCTACGCAAGGTAAAAACAAAGAAAGAGGTAAAATGGTAGGAAAAACAAACAAAACTAGAACAATAGAGATTCAATCTAATAGATACAATCGTAGCTCACCCGCAATATCGCCAAAATTTGATCTACGCTCAACCTACACCTCAATGGGTGAGGGGTGATCGCCAAAGATATAGTACCCGAGAGAGTCAGGGTCGAATTCCACGAGGAGCTAGCACGTGTTCTATGTTAAAATGAATAAAATTGAGTTAAATGAATCGTTCGAGTATTCCTAAATAGAAAGTGGATGTTGTTTATGACTACATAAGCTATCGACTAAACCAACATACAACGATAACACCAATGAATAAGTTGTAAAAAAGTAGAGAAAGCTAGGGGTTTACCCATTTAAACAAGACTCTAATAACCTAAACAACCTTTTTAATCGCACGGGTTCCATGAGTAATGACTAATGGTAAGATTTTCACATTTAACCCTCTAAAATGGTTAGGTAGAGAGAAGGTCTACCAAGTTAAGCCCGTTAGAGTCAATAACGAGGCGCGTAAAGACCTAGTCCTAAGACCCGAGCGGAAACAACCTTTTTTCGGTCATTCCATTTAGATGGGGTAGGCTCGTAAGCCAATATAACTTAAATTCTCGCTAGTTCGTATAAATCCACACCTTCAACCCTGTCAAGGTGAAGAAATCAAAGTGGGGTTTTGGTCAAGCAAGGCCTCACCTTAAACCCTTCTCATTTTAAGAATAATAGAAACTAGATTAATATTAACCCATAGATTTTGTAAGATTGAAACAAGTATGAGTTTAGCTACTCATACTTAGATCAATCATGGAATGGAATGAAATAGCATGAATCATATAATGATATAGATATAAGAGTGAAATCCTTATAATTTTTTTTGTTCAAACCCTTGATTACCTTCCAAGTTTATAAGAATATTCAAAAGTAAGATGGAATAAAGGATACTTTCCCTTGGAGACCTAATGGTCTATTTATAGGCATGGGTTTGAAAGCCAAAAATCTAATTACATGTTTGCCAGTTCGAGCTATTTTCAACATTTAGCCGACCATTCGGCTCCCCTTTCAGGTAGGGCAGGCACCAATCGAGTGGCGGAATGTGCGACTTTCATTGCCTATCTTCTGAGCCCACCGTCAGTACCGGCAGGCAGCAGATGACTCTGCAGATTCGCCGATTGCTTTCAGCTTCTGATTTGGCAGGTCGCCCTTTCACTTCGGTGGATCATCCCCAGCTTCTGAACTCTCATCTCTCCGCCGGATGGCTTCTTCAATTCAGTCTTCTAGTCGGCGAGGGCCGATCTAGTTTTGCTGCCGCCTTGTCTCTATGTCTTCAATTTATAGCCAATTTTTATCGTATTTTTTTCCTTTTTTTATTCCTCGTGGTTTTGTAAGAATAAATATCAAGCAATACTTGTAACTAGTCTAAAAGAGTCAAATATAGCACAAAATGCCAACACATCACAAGTTTTGTGCAGGCAACACTTTATCTTGGAGAATATGAGATTCAAGGGTAAGTGTTGCTAAGAAAAGGGGTCAAAGGCAAATGATGTCTCTTAGACATTACTTACGGAGAAAGGGAGGGCAAGAATACATGAGTCTTTACAAGATTCATAGGGGCATTTCCATCCAGAATATATTCGTTAACCAAGCGGTAGACATTTTTTTACTAAACCACAGTTATGGGGATCAATTAGGCAAACCTAGTTCTACAATTCTTCTAGTTAATTGTTGGATATCTTAGACTCGGCCCCGTATTTCTCTCCGGACAAAAATTTTCACCGGGTACCATCCATAAGAAATGGTTCTGCAAAATTGCCCATGTTTAAAAATATTTTAGCTAAATACCCGTATGTTGGCACGAGGCCAAGACTTCAAGGTATAAATTTACAAGTGTTGATTTTTAGGCAAGAGTTCAAGGGTCTTGCCAATACTTCAAGTTATATAGAGAGAATGTAGGAAGAGATTGGAAGAGGCATGTGTTGCCTTTTGCCAAGACTTACGACCAAGTGCTGGCAAGTGTTGCCTTTTGTGAACACTTCAAGGGGTAAGTGTTGGCAAATAGAGAGGGGCAAAGACAGGTCTTGCCGTGCCAAGAGATTGATAGGAGTGTTTCCATCCAGAATTTTTTCATTAAAATTAATGGAGGCATTTTTGAAAAACCTATTAATCACGGGCAAAAAGGGAAAACCATTGCTTATGGTGTCTTATTTTTGCAAAAAGGTCCTCTACGTAGATCCACTCAACTTTTCAATTCTTTAGTGAAATTTACATAATTACGACTTTTTTTGCTACTCTAACATTTTTGGCATTTATAAGAAAACTGTTATATTCCTAACCTTTATAGACTACAATGCAAAAATCTTTGGCCTATCCTGCCGATCGCGAGGAACTTCTTTTACTAAACTATGGCTCCTGTTAGCAAATTCTCTAGCGACTGGGGTTAAAAATTAACAAGTTTTTTAATAGGGATAAAATATGTGATGGCAGATCCATAAATGTCTAGTTGATGCAAAAACTTGATTCTTTGGGGGAGATATTAAGAAATAGGATACTTTCAAGGAAAAATGCATGTGCAGCCACTTTTGGCGTCCATTGTAGTTTCAATCACCTTTGGCTACAACTTTGTGGAGGTTAGCCGCTTTGCTTATGTTTAGAGTTCAAACTAAATTAAGCTAACTTTAGAATAAAAATTGGTTTAAAGTTGAAATTTACAACTTTTTTATATTTCAATTCAATTTTGTTTGAACTTGAATCCAACTTCGCGCTTTTGATCTGAATTTGCCCCTTTTCCGGACTATTAAATTTAAGTTGAGTGAACTTGAGGAATTAGGTAATTGAAGGCATAACTTCAAAGCTCAAGCCCTGATAGTTTGAATATGTGTGACTACACTTGCAAACCATCTTAAATAGTTGCAATAACCAGATGTGACGGGTAAAATGGGCTGCTTAGTAAAATTTAGGAATTTTTACACAACTATACAAATTTATACCCTATATTACATAAAAATAGCAATATTTTATAAATTTTATACGTAGCAATATTTTTTTAGTACATTTTACAACAATCAAACACAAATAAAAAAAAAAAGAAAACTCAAAATCAAACAACAGCCCCTACTCTCCTCCCTTCACTCACTTCCACCAACCAAACCCTAAAATTCCCACCCCGTTCCCCCAACCTCCACCGCTGTCACCTCACATCCCGCCGTCCACTCGCTGTCGTAGAAGCATCGAAAGAAGTTATCATTTTCGATAAAGTACAGATTAGAACACCACCACCGGTAATGGTGGAGATGCGGTGAAACAGAGGGATACGCATCGATACATACACACTACATATAGATCTAAAAGAAGGAGGGCAGTGACGGCTGGACTCGTGGCGGTGAGTTTTAGCCGAAAAATTCACCAGCAGCGTACCTCTGCTACTGTGATTTATCATGTCGTAATGATGAACAGACCAAACTAGCCACCACGATTTTCACCGGAGTGCCATCACCATGATTCAGTGCCTTCAACCGTAGCTCTGTCACTGGTCTATTCCATTACACATTAAATTGAGACCTACTGGATGAAAATGAAAATGAAGACACAGATAGAGAAGATATCGACATTATCAGTAAACAAAAAACAAGAAATGACTTTGCAACAGTTTTTCTTTCTTTTTCTTGCTTTCATTTGTTTTGGATTTTTGTGACATTGTTGTTGGTATCAAATTATTGGCAGTACTATGTTATTGTATGTATATACAAGAATATTTATATTCTTTACCCACCGTTGCCTGCTTCCTTTATGAAACAGCTTGTACAATGCTGAAACAGTCCAAAAACAGTTTGATATAATATATATATATATATATATATATATATATATATATATATATATATATATATATGTGTGTGTTAGATACGATGCAACACAACTTGAAACGGTGTTGAAACAGTATGATACAGTTTATAAATAGTTAGATACGGTGAAAAATAGTCTGAAATGGCGCTGACGCAGTCTGAAACGGTGCAGAAATAGTTTGTTGAAACAGTGTGAGACGGTGCAGAAACAGTTTGATACAGTGCTGAACACAACCTGAAATGGTGCAGAAACAATTAGATACAGTGTTGTAGAAATAGTTGATACGGTGCAAAAACAGTTAGATACAGTGCTGAAAACAACCTGAAATGGTGCAGAAATAGTTTGATACAGTGCTGCAGAAACAATTTGATATGGTGCAGAAACAGTTGATACAGTGCTGAAATGAACCGAAACGATGAAGAAACAATCAGATACAGTGCTGCAGAAACAGTTGATACGGTGCAGAAACAGTTAGATACGGTTGGATACGGAGCAAAAATAGTGCAAATATAGCGCCGAAACAGTCTAAAATAGCTAGGAAAAAGTCCGAAATAAAATGTAAAATATAATGTGAAGCAATGCAAAAAATGTGAAATAGTTTAGAAACAATGAGAAACAACGCACAAATGGGATGAAACAAAAGCTAAAACAATCTAGAAATAGCTAATAACATTGAGATACAGTGAGATACAACGAGATACAGTGAGGATGGGATGAGAAAAAGTGAAATTGGGAGAAATGAGAGGAGTAAAAGTGAAATTGGGGGAAATGGTGGGAGGAAAAGTGAAATTGGGAGAAATAGAAGGAGCAAAAGTGATAGTGGGGGAAATAGGAGGAAGAATGTAAGAGTTTGGTATGTCATTGGAAAATATTGCTATGTTTTTGATATGTTTGTAATTAACTTGTGTTTTTCTCTATATAGAGTTATTTTTCTAAAATGCTGCTATGTTTGGTAATTAAGTTCTAAAAATTGTACTTTTGTGTAAAAATTCCTAAAATTTTAGCGTGTAAAAATTTCGTCCAGAGGCCACTTTTAATACCGGTATTTAGTTTGAGGCCACTATTTTCAATGGCATTACAATAGAGGCCATTTTTGTGCCACTACACTAAACACGGGTATATGTAAAAGCCCAATTACCCCTCATCTTTTCTGAATTGACAGGGTTTTTTAAAACTCTTCTTCTTCATTTTAACCGTTCTTCTTCATGCATTTTTACCTTTTCTTCACTGTATCTTCATGCAAAAAAATTGCTCAGTTTTTCATATACCTCTTCAAGTTGCATTACGTACGTTGAATAACATTTCTCTCTTCACCTTTGCAGTCTGAAATTTGTACTTTGGCAGGTAGGACATTTTTTTTTTGTTTTTTTTTTTTTGTTTTTGTATTTTTTTGTGAAATATGAGGTTGTTAAGTTAAGTAACATTATTTAAGTTTAAATTTGTATGTTTTTTTCGTATTTATTAGTTACTTTTTATTGAAGTTCAAGTGTGTGTGTAGTAAACTTGTGTGTATGTGTGTGTGTGTGTGTGTGTTGTCTCCAAGGATGGAAGTTCATCCTAGTGCACTGAAGTTCCATCCCCACACGTTGTGTGTGTTCTCAGTCCACTAGGATTGAACTTCTGTCTCCAATGATGGAAGTTCATTCCTAGTGGACTGAAGTCCATCCCCCCATATGTGTGACTCTGTGTGTGTGTCTGTGTGCGTGTGTGTGTGTGTGTGTGTGTGTGTGTGTGTTTGTGTGTGTGATGGACTGAACTTATGTATGTGTATATGCTCAGTCCACTAAGACGGATGTTCATTCCTAGTGGACTGAAGCCTATCCCCCATATGTGTATGACTCTGTGTGTGTTCTCAGTCCACTAGGATTGTACTTTTGTCTCCAAGGATGGAAGTTCATTCATAGTGGACTGAAGTGCACCCCCGTACATGTGTGCGACTTTGTCTCTGTGTGTGTGTGTGTGTGTGTGTGTGTGTGGGCGCGCGCTCCATTCCTAGTGCACTGAAGTTGCATCCCCACACATGTGTGACTGTGTGTGCGCTCTCGGTCCACTAGTATTGAACTTCTTTCTCTAATGATGGAAGTTCATTCCTAGTGGACTGAAGTCCCACCCCTCCCCTCCCTGTGTGTGACTCTTTGTGTGTGTGTGTGTGTTCTCACCCTATTAGGGAATAAACTTATGTGTGTGTGTATGCTCAGTCCACTAGGACAGAAGTTCATTCTTAGTGGACTGAAGTCTATACCCCATATATGTGTGACTCTGTGTGTGTTCTCAGTCCACTAGGATTGTACTTGTCTCTCCAAGGATGGAAATTCATTCATAGTGGACTGAAGTGCACCCCCGCACATGTGTGCGACTCTGTCTCTGTGTGTGTCTGCGCGCGCGCTCCATTCCTAGTGCACTGAAGTCTATACCCCACATGTGTGTGACTGTGTGTGTGTTCTTAGCCCACTAGGGTTGAACTTCTATCTCCAAGGATGGAAGTTTATTCCTAGTGGACTGAAGTCCCCCCCCCCCCTATATGTGTGTGTGTGTGTGTGTGTTATGTCAGTCCACTAAGGAATGAACTTCTGTGTGTGTGCGTGTGTCTGTGTGTATTCTCAAACCTGTATTTGTATATTTTGTATGTGTGACTATCATTTATTGTTAGCTTTTTGCAATATGGATGCTGGAATGGAAGGGAATCTAGTGTATCCATTTGACCGCTGGTTCAACATGAATGCATATTGGCAAGGAGAGCACAATTTGGATAATATCATTTCAAAGTTCAGTAAAGCACAGTATAAGAAGCTTTCAGATGGTGTGTTTGGAAGCTTTCTGAAGTTGTAGTCGTACAAAACTTCTATGAGGTTACTGCATTGTTTATTATTGTCACGTATTGTGAGCAGTGATCCGAATAGATTAAGTTTTAATATTTTTGGTCATCTCATCCATTTTGGTCCTGAAGAATATCATCTTTACACTGGTTTGAGGTTTTCTGCAAACCGTGAAGAATTGTTTGATGGACCTGCTATAAATATGGATAAGAGGCTTCTGAAGCAGTACTTTGGTGGTAAAAGCAATCTTCAGTTGTCAGACATTCGTAAATTTTTAGTATCAATGTCCACGGCATCTCTGGTCGATGAAGATGATGCAGTGAAGATTGCAGAGTTTTATATTTTTCAGTCAATCATTTTGTGTTCTAACAAAAAAACAAGCTTGGTTGAAGTGCGTTACTTGGATATCATTGACAACGAGGATCTTTGTGAAGTTTATCCTTAGGGGAGTGCGGGTTTTGAAGCACTAGTTAACTCTTGAATGAGACCTCTTAAAAGTGGTGTAAATTATTATGTGCTGGGATTCCCGTTTGTGTTATGCGCTTGGTTTCTTGATTTATTTCCAACAGTTTGTTCTAACTTTTGTACATTTAATAGTGATGGCTTCCCAAGGATGGTTAGGTTTATTAATTTCAAAAATCCTCAGTATAACACATTGGTTGAGCATTATTTTCATAATGTAAATGTAAGTTTCTATATCTCTGTGTGTGTGCGTGTCTGTGGTTGCTTAAGTTCTTTACCCTCATGGACTGAATTCTATCCTAATGTACTGAACTTCTTCAGCCTTACTGAAGTTCTATCATAATGGACTGAACTTCTTTTCCATCTCTGTGTCTGTCCTCATGGACTGAACTTCTAAAATAGTACCAATTGAAGTTCTGTCCCTCATGGACTGAACTTCAATTTCTGTATATAAAAGTTTTATTCTTATTTTACTTTGGTGCTAATATATTTCTCATGGTTTTTTTTTATAGAGTTTTGACAAATTTAAAATGGTTCCAATTGTACTGTCTGAGGAAGAAAAAAGGTCGGTGGAATTGAATGTGACAGAAGCAGGTCCTGTTGTACCTGTTGTTGCATTTAAACATTTAAAAAGAAAAGAAGTTGTTGAAGAGAATGAGGATACTTGTGATGAGAATGGTTGGTAGTGCTCAGATATATCATGGTGGTGCTGAGAGTGATTCTCAGACTGATCATGGTGGTGCTGAGACTGAGGATGGTGGTGCTCAGAGTGATGATGTTGGTGCTGAGACTGAGGATGATGTTGCTGAGACTGAGGATGATAATCATGTGGGTCAGAGTGCTGGTGATGATAGGCAGGATGCTCGACATGGTGTAGAGCTTGATCAAGATTTAGTTAATGCAATTGTTAAAGTGAGTTTTCAAGTATCATGTGCATTAATCTTTTTGTGTTTTTATTTTAATTGAATATTTTTATTAGGTCTATCGGTTTTTTTTTTATTTTTTCAGAAAGTGAATATGAAATTCCGGAAGAGGTTGCGTAGTCAGCGACGGCGCATAAGGGAGGATATTAGGAAGTATAATATGGAGTATATTCGTGGTGTAGATAAGAAGGTTGACTGTGTTCTTGATTTTATGAAGAAGTTTGCTAAAAATTTTGAGGAAAAGGAAGGAAGTTGGAGGAAAGATGTTAGTGGAAGAAGGGGCAAGGAACAATCTGGCAGCTTTCATAATTCCTTAAACTTGTATTTATGTGGAGGCAATGCTAGTGATAGAAGGAAGAGAAAGTCTCATCCAGGTGTAAGAAAAGACTTCAGTCATGGCGCTGTATCCTGGAAATCAAAATCTCCTTCAGATGACAGACAAGACTCCAGTGAAGGCAGTGTAGTTAGGAAATCAAAAAGCTGTTCAGATGTAAGAAAAGAAGTTAGTGGTGGTGGTGCAGGTCTAAATTCAGCTATACAATTGCATGGAGCGTCGCAAGGTGTGTCTGTCAATGAAACGCCTAGACAAATTCTTGAAAAAATTGAAAGTGAATTAGACATGTTTGGTGAGTTTACTCCGGCACAGAATGAGGTGCTTGAAATTCAATTGCAAGTTATAAGTGGAGAGCTTGATCTGTCAACACCTCGCTTGGTCTCTCAGGATATGATTGTGGAGAAATCAGGTACAACTTCTGCACCCATCCAACCAAAAACCTATGAAAGGAAAATGAAGAAATTGAAGAAAAATAGTTCACATCCTGATATGCCTAATTTTAATATACTGCCACCGACTCAAGAAAGTGGTAGCGGGGGTTCATGTGATGCTGAAGATACACCAAGAGCTCAAGAAATTCAGTAAGATATGTCAAAAAATCAGCAGCTCGTTGAACTTGGAAAAGAACAAGGCATAATTCTGCAACAGGAGAGGACCGATGACGTTGAAATGGATAATGTTGATGTGAGTTATCAAGCAGCAAGAGAAGAACCAGGAGACGCACTCAAAATTCTCTTGGACAAAGGGCAGTCGGTCAACGAAACAATAGAAGAAGAGGTGATTTCGCAGGGAAAGGAGATGCCTGTTGATGTCGTTATGGAGAATGCTGATAGAAGTAACCAAGTCGAAAGAGATGGGGATATGACTGAAGATCAGAGCCTGTCAGTCAATTGATGAAGCACACAAAGAAGAGGTTACGACACAGGAACAGGAGATGCCTCTTGTGATTGTTATGGAGAATGCCCAGGCTATTGAGCAAACAAGAAAAGAAGTTGATTTGACTGAACAACATACTTTTGAAAGTCTTGTGGACAAACAATAGTCAGTCAGTATAGCGGGCAAAGAAGAAGTAATGACTCAGGAACAGGAGGTAGAGGAGCTGAATGAAGAACAACAGGCTGATAGAAGTAACCAAGTTGAAAGAGATGGGGATATGACAGAAGATCAGCAGGCTCTTGCCTGTCAGTCAATTGATGAAGCACCCAAAGAAGAGGTTACGACACAGGAACAGGAGATGCCTTTTAAGATTGTTATGGAGAATGCCCAGGCTATTGAGCAAACAAGAAGAGAAGTTGATTTGATTGAACAACAGACTTTTGAAAGTCTTGTGGACAAACAACAGTCAGTCGGTATAGAGGGAAAAGAAGAAGTAATGACTCAGGAACAGGAGAAAGAGGAGCTGAATGAAGAACAACAGGCTGACGGAATTGTTGTGGGCAAAGGTCAGTCGGTCGATGAAGGAGGTAAACAAGATATGCCTACACATGAACATGAGAGTCCTGTTCCAATTGTTAGGGAGATTGCCAAGGCAAGTGACCAAGCCCCTAAAAGTTCTGAGGTAGAACAGTTGGAGCAGCAAGGTCTTCTGGGGAAAAGGGACCGAAAGCCCAGTCAGTGGCTGCTATCTCCATATGATACCACAAGGACTAAAAAGAAGACAACTGACTGGAAGGGTAATTATAGACGTAGTTGTCCATTCCACCACTTGAAGATTAGTCCAGCAGTGTTGCATGAGTTTAAATCTTTTTTGCTATTAAAAGAAATGACACTGAACTTGAACAGTAAGTCTATTTGTATTTTTTTATGATTTCTTGTCTGTAGTTTTTTAAGTTCAGTGCATAGTGGATGAATTTGGAAACCTATAGTTCAATCCCCTATGGAATGAACTTCTTATCCCATGAGTTCTGCCCATATGGATTGAAGTTCTGTGCATATGGAGCAAGATCTATCTATAAGAATTGAACATCAGTCAAAAGGCCATGGACTTTTTGTCCACAAGGACGTGGAAAGTTCTGTCCCCTATAGGATTGAACTTCATTGCCTATGATATTCTTAAGTTCATTCCTTATGGAAAAGTAACATGTGTTTTGTATTTTGTATCTTTTTAATTAGGAACAACCGTGCTTGTTATATACGCGATAATGATTACGACAGTAATCCATATCAGTTGGAAACAATCAAGCCAGACAAGCAGTGATTTTTGGAGTTTGTAGATGTTGCCTACCCTATGACTGATAATGTTAGTGCATATTCTGTTCTTTGGTTTGTTCCGTGTTCGTTATTAGTTTTCTGTGTATAGACTAAACAGGTTCCTTTTTTTTTTTTTTTTTTTTTTTTTTTTTTTTTTTTTTTTTTTGCAGCATATCGGTGTTGCTATGTATTATCTTAGGAAGAGGGCATGCTATCATTTGTTCCAGTTTCCTCATACACTGTCAATTACTGATATCGATTTTGATAGTTATATGAGCTCTATTTATAAGTTAGAATTCAAAGACAAAAAGAAAAGACCAGGTAATGAAATCTGGCTTGACGGTTTGGACAGTATATCTGCAATTACCTTCATGGCATGGAACGGAGGTGTTCAATTCCCTAGAGTGGAGTTGATAAACTCTATTTTCCGTGCCGATTGCAAGCAGGACCTGGTCAAACGGTGACACATTACTTTTTGGCAGTTTTTGATATGCACGACAAGAAAATACGTGTATATGATTCGTTGGTCAAAACAAAGAGGCCACCAGCAGACAAATTCGACCACGTCAAGGGTTATGCTGTTGTGCTCCCACATCTTTTCACGTATGTCAACTTTGGGTCTCTACATGATTCTTTTAAAAACGATAAGTTCAATACAGCCTATAAAACCCAGTGGGTACTATCACCGAATCAACTAGATTCGTAAGTCTTGTCTTTTTTGTGCAAGTTTTAGTGCAAATTAGATATAATTGACTGAACTTATAACCCCCTGCCTACTTATATGTCTTACTCTTTGTATTGGTGCCTCATTTTTTAGGACTAGTTGTGGCGCTTTTGCAATATGGAATGCTGATCTACTGACCAGAGGTAAAAGTGTTGAAAAGGTTAAACCAAATCAAATTCATCATTACAGGGAGCGGTTTGGTTGTCAGCTTTGGGCTCATGGTCGTGCAAAGGCTAGGGATGGATTTGAGACTCCACCTGAATTTGTTGAGCATGATTATGGAGAACATAATGAAGACATGTGTCAGTTATAGATATTTTTATTTTTATCTTCAGAATTCCTCGTAATATGTTTTGTAAAGTTTTTTTGTAATGTATGGTGAAACAGATATTATGTACGAATGAACAGATTATTATGCATAAATTAATGTAAATGCCATTTTGCTGCAGTGATGTTTTTTACCGTTAAGGACTTAAATTCTATTCTCATGGTGTGAACCTTTTTTATCCCCCTATGTGTGTGTGCGCGTGTATGTGTGTGTTCAGTCCACTAGGGAAGAATGTCTGTCTCCAAGGATTGAAGTTCAAACGACATGGACTGAATTTTCTACCCTACATTGATTGGACTTTAATTTATATGTCCTCAAATTCAATCCACAGGATGGACTGAAGTTTTATCCTTATGGACAGTCCACAAGGACTTCTGTCTCCAAGGATGGAAGTTCGAACCACATGGACTGAATTTCTACCACACATAGATTGGACTTCAATTTACATGCCCTCAATTTCCATCTACAGGGGGACTGAAGTTTTATCCTCAGAGACAGAAGTTTTATCGTCATTGATGCACTGAACTTCTATCATCATTGATTGAACTTTATTACCCTCATTGTGACTGTTCAATATTTATTTTACCTGTTATGGATTGGTGACTTTGAACTATAAGTTGCAACTTTTAAAATGTTATTGTGCCTTTTGAACTATAAGTTGCAACTGTTAGTATTTTATTGTTCCTTTTGAACTATAAGTTGCAACTGTTACAATTTTATTGATTTTTTTTTCTGTAAATACATAACTGATTGTTAATTCTTATCATCTTATTATTTATGATTATCTATTTTGAGATTTCTAAACTCAGGTGCAAGAATGTCTGAAAGTAGTGTGAATCAACCACCACAAGTAGAACAATCAGGTGCACCAGGATTTGCCCCAGTACCAGGATTTGCACCAGTACCAGTTGGGATTCCAAATAATATACAATGGGAGATTGCACTGTTAAGGCGTCAGATGTAGGACCAGGAGAATGCAATACAGGAAATGCAAAATATCGCATATGCATAACGTCCAAAGGCGACAAGTGCGAATGATCACCCAGCGTATTGAAGCTATAGCAGCACATGTTCGTTTTGATCTTTCTGCTCTTCCACCACCATCTCCATAACTGAATATGTATGAAGTTTCTGTGGTGTAGAGTTTTTATAAGTTCTGCGACTTTATATGTAACATCAGTTATTCATGTATATTGTTAATTTTTTACATTTACATATATTTCAAGTATAGTCTTTTTTTAATTCTGTGAAAGAAGAGAATCAAATGCAAATGGCTAGAGACTTCAGTCCATGATAATAGGAGTTCTGTCCATGATGAGTTGTGTTTACTTAAAGACAGAGCTTCTACTTCAGTTATTTCAATTTGCAAGTGGCTAGAAACTTAAAATCCTCATGGACAGAACTTCAGTCCATGATGATAGAAGTTCTGTTCCATGATGATTTAAGTTCTGTGTTTACTTAAACACAGAGCTTCTACTTCAGTTATTTCAGTTTGCAAGTGGCTAGAAACTTAAAATCCTCATGGACAGAACTTCAGTCCATGATGATAGAAGTTCTGTTCCATGATGTTTTAAGTTCTGTATTTACTTAAACACAGAGCTTCTACTTCAGTTATTTTCAGTTAATAATGAGAGATTCAAATATATAAAACATAATTAGATTAAAGTTGATATATAAACATAGACATTATAATAACAAAACAAATAGTACTGCATAAACTAAAACGACAAACAACTACTAGAAATTATTCAATTAAAATTGGATTGTCTGCTGATGCTCCACCACCACCACCATCATCATCATCATCAATGCTTAAATCATCATCAGCAGCTCCTTCACCAGCCTGATTGTTTATGAGAGAAACACCAAAAACAACAGATGGAACACCGTCGATCATCTCGTGCCATAGGTGATCAAAACGAAACGTATCACCTATCCTGAAGCCTTTATTAATAACCATATCCTTCCAATCGTTACACAACCTTGCGTGTTTCCCAACTGCGAAGTTCATCAAATGTACATCCTCATGTCCACCATCACAAATTATGCATGCCAGTCCATTTATACTTGGCAGCCTCTGCTTCCAACTGTCTGGAAAGATCTAAAAGTAAGAATATTTCACAGTTAATAAACAAAATCAGAAAACACTAGAAATTAAATGAAAAATACAAAAAATACTCTGGTCTTTTGTTTTAACATACAAAATCATCTCTATAAAAGTAAGACGATGTTATTTCTTGTCGAAACTGCCTAGTTCCTCCACACGATTGTTTTCATTTGCCATATTTTGTTTTCTTTAAAAAAAAAACTATGTAGTATGTATCAAATGAAGATGGAATAAAATATGTAGTTTTCTTTAACTGCAAAGGGGGTATTTATAGTTAAAAAAATCAGTAATGGCCAAGTGGATGGTCTTACAGTTTCTGTACAGTTATGTTTTCTATGGTTCATTAAATGTAGTCAAAGAAGTTTATGTTTTCTATGTTGTTACAGTTTCTGTACAGTTATGTTTCCTATGGTGTTATAGTTTCTGTACAGTTATGCTTTTTATGGTCTTACAGTTTCTGTACAGTTATGGTTATTAATTGCAGTTTTTGACCTGAACTTCAGTACCTTCATTGATTGAACTTCACTAACCACATATGGATTGAACTTCACTACCCCTCATGGACTGAAATTGCACTGCACTTTGCTAAATCCTAAAGAAGGTTATGTATTTTTTTTATTAATTGCAGTTTTTGACTGAACTTTTACTCCCCTCATTGACTGAACTTCAGTATCCACTAATGGACTGAACTTTAGTACCCCTCATGGACTGAAAATGCAGTGCAGTTGTTAAATCCTACTGGAATTATGTAGTTTTTTTATTAATTGCAGTTTTTGACTGAATTTCACTCTCCCCTCATGGACTGAAATTGCAGTGCAGTTGTAAAATCCTACTGAGGTCATGTATTCTGTGAATTGTGTAGTTAAATCCTAGTGGGGTCATGTATTCTGTCAGTTGTGTTGGGATAGACTACTGAACAAAAGAAGAAAGAATCTTTAGCTTTATCCAACAGTAAAATGACAACACACAAAAATACAGAATGTCTTTTCTATAATTATAGCAATAGAAATAGACCTTACTATTATTGAAGAGAACAACCAAATAATTTCTATTTCTAAGATGGCAGCACTCATTGATACAGTTTTGACTGAATTGGATACTGAATCAGATCAGTTTGTAAGTTATTCATACAATTTTTGTCTTTCAAAAGTATTATTTTTGTTATTTGTTATTATAAAATAACAGAGTTCATTTTTTTTTTTGTTGCAAAGGTTTTGCCAGCATTGTTGGCAATTATGCTTCCTAGACGTAATGTTCCAGCAACTGTAATTTGCCGTGGTACTCATTTCCGGATGAATTACCTAAAAGTGGGAAGAGAAATGTGGTTCTCTAATGGATGGAGGGAGTTTGTCCGTAGTAATAATCTTAAAGTAGGAACTAGGATACTTTTTGGAGTTGTGGAATCCTCAGATCGTGTGGTTTTAAGTGCTACTATTTGGCAGGATGTTACAGAACCTTTAATTTCCAGTCTTAGTAGTGGGTCTGATGTTGAAGATGCCTGATAAGATAATATATGTGTTGTCTCTTATGTTTTGTTGGTAATAAATTGTGAAATTTTCAGATTTTTTTGTTTTTCAAGTTCACCAGTGCTGCAACAATGAGTTTGAACTTTTGTCTCTAAGTATTGATTGAACTTCTGTCTTTTTAAGGATGGATATTTTTAATTCATGAGATCAAACTTTTACTCACAAGGATGGAAGCTCAAACTTCTGTGTTTTTGGTTTGTAGAATATAGTCTGAGCTTTCTATCCACCAGGAATAAACTTCTGCTTCCAAGTATGGAAGTTCAAACCATATGGACTGAAGTTCTTTTTACCCTCATTGACTGAAGTTCTATCATCATGCGAATGAAGTTCCTACATCCCAGTATTAAATTTTATCCTCGACGATAGAATTTTAAGTTTAACTTCTATCCCTGAGGACACAAGTTAAAGGTTGCATGTTCCTCCATAAGTACTGCAGTTCAATTAAAAAATGTAAATTCAGGAATCGTAAGGATTGAGATTTTTTCATATTGAAAGGCTGAACTTACACTCCATAAGTACCTACAAATTCAGTCTTATATGGACAGAAAGTGCTTCAAATTCAAATACTAGTATCAAACTTATTAACATACAGACAGATAAAAAAATAAATTGCAATGCATTCAGAGTTTGAATACCTTCAATATCTTGAATGTTGGATAAGAAACTATCAGCAATTTGAATATCTTCATGTATTTCTGCACCATCATTCACAGCCAAGCAGTTTCATAAAACAAAAAGAAATTAGAAAATCAAATTAGTATGAGGGACATATTTAGTAAAAAAAAAAAAAGTTTATGGATAATGAAGGAAGTAGCAGTACCTATATATCCTTGAATAGGGTCGGACTACTGGAGTATTTATGCATGAGGTTCTATCATGTCCTCTGAGTTTGCATCGACTACATTTGTTTGATTTGACTCGTACAGCCTCAGCAATCGAGATGTATCTCTTTGTTTTCCTTCTTCCTCGTTGTATTTTGACATAAGGAGTCTCTATCCTCTGGCTTTTCACGGCATCTGGTACACTCCAAGAGCTTTTGTGCCCTATCATATTCACCTCACCTTGATATGTGTTTAACCAAAACTCTCGTGAATACTATTTTGAGCAGAACTTAGATTTCAGCAGGCGTCTTTTCTCAATGCATGCAATTGCATGTACACATGGGAGTTCATCAGTCTGGAATTGAAGACAGTCATAGGTCCTCTTCTTTAAGTCGACGTTGAAGCTTTTTCCTTCATCTTGCACATTGAATATTGTTGTACCTATAGGGAATACCTATTTGAAATGAAAAATGATAACTTTTGTGAGTCAGTACAGATGGTATGTAAAATCGGCTATTAGTAAGTCAGAGCAAGAGTTCATGAGTACAGTTCTAATGGACTGATTAAAGTTCAAATCATATGGACTGGAGTTCAAATCCCACAAGGATCGAACTCTCTGTACTTGAACTTGCTTACTGTTATGGACTGAAGTTGTATCAAAGAGTATTGAACTCCACTCCCCAGTGCGTTATGTAAGAGAATTTCTATCCTCAAAAGTTTGAACCCTCTCTCCCCTTTTTTACTGAAGTTCTATTCATAGTCCTGAATTTCAGTCTACATGGACTGATCTTCACCCATCTTTATCTGTATTTTTTATACACTATTAGGATTGCATATTTGGCGCGAGTCTAGTGCTGTATACTTACATTTATTGTGAAGGCTAGTTGAATCTTCTTGTTCATTTCATCTTCTGCCCACCTTGATAAGCTATGAAAAGTTTCTTGAGCAGTAGTTCTTCTTTCACAAAACCATTTTTGCTTCTTAAGAATGATTAAATCCAAAAGGCTTAAAATGGGCAACTCTCTTGCTTCAAGTAATGCAGAATTCATCGACTCAACCATATTTGTTGTAAGCATATCATATCGTCGCCTCGGTGAGTAAGAGCTAGCCCATCTTTCAGGTGGTTCTTTCATTATGTAGCTGAACGTGTTTCTATCCATTCCCTCTAATTGGGACATGAAATAATGAAACTCTTCACGCTTATAAGCTCTTGCAGCAATTTGAAACAGACTTATCACTGTGGTTCTCACGTTCTTTTGGTTTAGATTCTTTTCAAAGTGGTAGATGCATATACCATGGTGGCTATCAGGATAAACTTGTGCAATTCCATGCGCGATTGATTTGTTTCTGTCTGATAGAAACACCAGTTCAGGACGAGTACCTATTTTCCTTCGCAGCTCAGTGAAGAACCAAGTGTAAGCTTCATTATTTTCAGAGTCTGCAATCCCATAAGCTAGAGGGAAGATTTGATTATTTGCATCTTTTGCTACAGCAATGATGAGAACACCTAGATATTTCGCCTTCAGAAATGTCGCGTCTACTGCTATCACTGGTCGACAATACCTCCAACCGTCTATTGATGGATTGAAAGACAACAAACATATACATAAACTTGAAACATTTTAAAATAGGACAAATTTAATTCTTAGAAAGTTTTCAATTTACGTGTAGCAATCGAACTCACTTTTGAGAAATGCTTACCGATTAAGACTGTCTATCTTTAGATTTGTGTGAGAGCCTGGATTTCTCTCTTTCAACACATGCAAGTATGAAAGAAGCAGATGATAATGCTCATCAGGTCGTCCCCTAATTAATGTGTTTGCTGCTTGAATTGAATGCTATGCCTTGTGATATCCTATTTCAACCCCGTGTATCCTTCTCATTTCGTTGACAATAAATGTTGGTCTAACTTCTGTTCTGTTGTCGCGTATGTTTTCAAGAAAGTATTCACTTATCAATGTTGACGTGGCCTGTTTTTTATCATCCTTCTTAACGTCAACAGATCATTTATGTGTATTCTGAAACTTAATTACCTTAAACAGTGAGGAATCTTTTATCCTTCTTGCTCTAATGTTCCAATCACAGTTTGGATCGATGCATTTCAGTTCATATCTCGTTCTATTTGATCTGATAACCTTGAACTCAAAATTCTCCTTGATTGCCATCTTGACAAAACACTTCATCATGGTTTTCTTGTTGTCAAATGTTGAGTATGCTGCTACATCTTGCGATGATACATCTCCTGTTAATATCATCGCTGGAGATTGTTTCTGTTTTACCCTGGACCTTTTCCGTTTGCTCTTGGAAGCTGGTGTGCTACTAGGGCATTCAAATGTTGGCGCTGGTGACTGAAATTGAGTATTGTTTGGTTGCAGTGTCTCAGCAATGCCAGGTGTTTCAAGTGCTAGGTTGGAGTCGATCTGCATTATCCTCCCTCTTGTTGTGGAAGCTCTGTGCATGGAGTATGATTATTTTCAATTGCTTGAATGCAGTCGATCTGCATTATCAGGGTCCCCTCCTGGGGTGAAACTTCTGTACGAGGAGTTTGGCTCTCTAGCTTGTCAATCACGATCATTCTTCAACAAGTGCATGCATGTCCTTAAGTCTTCTTCTGTAGTTACAAGCATTCCTCTGCTCGAGTCCATTCTAATATCAAACCATATATTGACAGTGCCGGTGAAATGTGTTGCTTCATAAATCTTGTGCATGAAAGTTCTGAATTCGATCATTTCATTAACAAGTAGAAGTATTGTTTCATGATCCAAGTACTTGTAATCTTTTGTCCAATTCCCATTGAAAGCAATAACCAAACAAACTGTAGCCATTCTGCATTGAATAAGTAAACCAGAGAAAGAATTGTGTTAGTATGAAGTTCAGTCTTAATAACAATGGCAATAAGTAATCACTAAGTCTTGAGGTTGCCTATTTCAGTTTATAAAATGAACTTTCAGTCCTTAAGCACTAAAGTTCAGTCATAATGGACTAAAGTTCTATGCATAAGGACTGGAGTAAGTTCTATACATAAGACCATTGAAAGCTCCACTGCATGTGGATTGAAGTTCAGTTCATGTGGACTTAAGTTCTATCCATAAGGATTGAACTAATGAAGTTCAGTCTTAAGAACTGAAGTTCAGTCCTAGTGAACTGAATTTTTTGTTCAAACTTCAGTTCTATTGTGCTGGTACTTAACACGGCAATGCCAATAAGTAATCGCAAAGTCCTGAGGTTGCTTTTTTCAGTTTATAAATGAACTTTTCATCCCTTAAGCACTGAAATTCAGTCATAATGAACTGAATTTTAGTTCAAACTTCAGTGCTAGTATGCTGATACTTAACACAACAATGGCGATACTGAAGTTCAGTCATCAACGGCACATCGAGGTATTAAAACTACTAAATTTTAAACTAATTTCTCTGAATTCAGTTCACGGATTGAACTTAGTTGAAACTCAGTCTTAATGCAGCATAACGTAAAATTCAAACGTAGAATACTTAATACTGAAGTTCAGTCATAATGAACTGAATTTTAGTTCAAACTTCAGTGCTAGTGTGCTGATACTTAACACGACAATGGCGATACTGAAGTTCAGTCATCAACGGCACATCGAGGTATTAAAACTACTAAATTTTAAACGAATTTCTCTGAATTCAGTTCACATGGATTGAACTTAGTTAAACTCAGTCTTAATGCAGCATAACGTAAAATTCAAACGTGGAATACTTAACACTGAAGTTCAGTCATAATGAACTGAATTTTAGTTCAAACTTCAGTGCTAGTGTGCTGATACTTAACACGACAATGGCGATACTGAAGTTCAGTCATCAACGGCACATCGAGGTATTAAAACTAGTAAATTTTAAACGAATTTCTCTGAATTCAGTTCACATTGATTGAACTTAGTTCAAATTCAGTCTTAAAGCAGCATAACGTAAAATTGAAACATAGAATACTTACAATTTTTAAACAAAACTTGTGAAGAAATTTGAAAAGTGAGATTGGTGAAGAATTGGTGAAGAGAATTCAGCAGCAGCAGCGACAAAGTATAGAGAATAACGAACTGGTTGTTTATATATACAACGAGGGGTAATTTAGTCTTTTTTCTTTTTCATTTATGGTGGGTGTAATGTAAGTGGCCACAAAGTAAATGTTTTGGTTTTAGTAGCCTTTGTCATAAAATCAGTGCCCAAACTGGCCTTTTGTGCACTTCGGCCGTTAATGTTTAGCTTTTGGACTCTCTTTAGCCTCACCGCCAGAATGAAAGAAGATATAAAGGAGGTGCATATCATGGTGTCTTTCTTAGCTTGTCAATATTAACTATGGAACAGTCAAAGAAAATGGAGCACTAAAAGACATATGACAATATACTGACAAAATTGATCTTTTCCTTTTTATTAGTTTTCACAGATGTATTTGTCTAATCCATTTTATATCAAAGAGAAAAAGAAATAAAAGTATCACCATTTTTTTGATTTTTTTTAATGTCACATAAATAGAAGTGTATAGACATCCATCGTGTTAGTGATTGCGAACGAATCTGACACGTACAGCTGAGAAATTAAGGAAGAAAATGAAAGTTCTGGAAGAAAAGTTTAAACAATCATGCATTATTTAACCTGATGATGAGATATGTATAAATTTAGTATATTAAAGAATTCATGAAGTAGCGAAAGAACGAGTACGTAGTCCAATTCATTTGAGTAGTACAGGTTAAAATAATTACGTAGTAGTAATTTTTTAAATGGTCACTACTAGGGGCGGATCCACTAGCAACTTTTAGGTGCTCGAACACCCATTAACTTCGATACTAGGTGTATACAGTTGTATATAAAATATTAAGGAACATACATGAATAGCTAACGAGCACCCATGAAATAACAAGTCTAATAGGTAATTTGGCTTATGAATAGCTAACGAGCACCCATGAGGCCTAGCTACTAGAAGTCAAAATTTCAAACTTTATATGGAACTTTGTCTTTTTAAAAGACGGATTTATTTTTTCTCTACAATTAAGAAGCACTCATGAACTCGAAATTCTGGGTTCAGCACAGGTCACTACGTTTGATGAAAAAGTCACGTATACAAAACAATAACATATTCACTATTATTTCACAAGTGGGGTTTGGGGATGGTAAAATGTACGCAAACCTTACCCCCACTTATGTGGAGAGGCTGTTCCTGATAGACCCTCAGCTAGAGAAAAATATTTTATATAAAAAACACGTTTTGAAAAACAAGATGAACGATCATGGTAAAGAAAATACTAAAACTAAAGCACACGCAGTAGAAACAAACAACACCTATAGATGTGAAGATGAAGCATGATAGATATAGTCTAAATAGGACTCCCACTATGGCTAGTACGAGAAAAGACACTTGACTAGTCTCTAACGTTCTACTCTAATCCTCGACCTCCACGCTTTCCTATCTAAGGTCATGTCCTCGGTGATATGGAAGAGCACCGTGTCCTGTCTAATCATCTCGGCCCAATTTTTTTAGTCTACCTCCACCTCTTCGTAGACCCAACACTATCAACCACTCACACCTCCTCTTATCGGAGCATTTGCGCCCCTCCTTTTCACGTGAGCGAACCATCGTAGTCTCGTTTCTCGTATCTTGTCTGCCACTGGGGCTACACCCACCTTGTCATGAATGACCTCATTCATTATCTTCTCCATCTCTGTATGCCCGCATATCCATCAAAGCATACATATCTCTGTCACGCTCATCTTATAAATATGCGTGTTCTTGACTGGCCAACACGATGCCACATATAACATAGCTGGTCTAACAACCACCCTATAGAACTTACCTTTGACCCTAAGTGGTATTCTCTTATCACATAGTACACTTCATCCAAGCTACTCATATATGATGTGTGACATCATCGTCAATTTCTCCATTGCCTTGGAGGATCGAGCCAAGATACTTAAAGCTTCCTTTCTTGGAAATGATTTATGAATCAAGCCTCACTTCTACCTCCGACTCATAGATGAATCACTAAACTTGCATGTCTAAGGATCTTACATTGTCGTATCGTCCATGTACTCTTTTTTCCGTCCTACTTAGCCTGAAACCTTTAGACTCCAACGTCTGTCTCCACACCTCCAGCTTCTTATTGACTCTACGTGTCTCATCAACTAAAACTATGTCATCCGCAAATAACATACACCACGGTACCTCCTCTTGAATACTCTGTGTCAACTCCTCTATCACTATAGCAAACAAAAAAGGGGGCTAAGAACTGACCCCTGATGCAACTCCATCTCGACTGGAAAGTGCTCTAAGTCCTCTCCCGCTGTTCTCACTTGAGTTTTGGCTCCATCATACATATCCGTAATCGCCCTGATGTATACCACCAGAACCCCCTTAGACTCCAAGAATATCCATGAAACTTTTCTTGGGACATTGTCATAAGCTTTTTCTAGGTCAATGAACACTATATGCAAGTCCCTTTTCCTGTCCCTATAGTGCTCCACCAGCCTCCTCAGAAGATGAATGGCCTTCGTAGTTGATCGCCCAGGTATGAATCCGAATTGGTTCTCAGAAATAGTCACATACTTCTTCATCCCCTCATCCTCTTCTCCACCACTCTCTCCAAAACTTTCATAGTATAGCTTAGTAGTTTGATGCCCCTATAGTTGTTGCAATTTTGAACATCACCCTTGTTCTTGTACAATGGGACCATGGTACTCCATCTCCATTCTTCAGGCATTGTCGTCCTGAGGATGACATTACAAAACTGAGACATCCACTCCATGCTTCCTCTGCATGCACTCTTCCAGAACTCAACTGGAATCTCGTCTGGCCCAATCACTCTTCTTCTTCGCATCTTTCGGTTTGCCCCCACAACCTCCTCTACTGTTATACGCCTATAATATCTAAAATCTCGACGACTCTCAGAGTGTACTAACTCACCCAACACTATATGTTTGTCGCCCTCTGCGTTTAAGAGCTTATGGAGGTACATCTTCCATCTCCTTCTAATATGGGCCTCTTCCACAACAACTGTGCCATCTTCGCCCTTAATACACCTTACTTGGTCTAGGTCACGTGCCCGCTCCTCCTTCATTTTCGCGAGCCTATACAACATCTTGTCTCCCCCTTTATCAGCTATTTCTTTATACAGACGTTCAAAAGCTGTTGATTTAGCCGCGGAAACCGCTATTTTAGCTTCCTTCTTCGCTATCTTATATAATTCCCTACTTTTTCTCTTTTTGTTTTTGTCACTACTCTCTATTACCTTCAAGTATGCAACCTTATTAGCTTCTACTTTCTCTTGAACGTCTTCATTCCACCACCAATCCCCTTTGTGTCTATATGAGTTACCATTTGAAACCCCTAACACTCCTCTAGCAACTCGCCGAATGCACTCAGTTGTCATTGTCCACATACTGCTCACATCCCCACAACTCTTCCAAGCCCCATAACCGCCAACCTCTTCCCCTAACTCCTGAATCTTCTCAATAGTCAAGGCCTCCCATCTAATTCTAGGATGGTCGAATGAAGCCCTATTGTTCCTCGGCCTTAAAATATCTAGTTCCATAACCAAGAGCTTAAGTTAGGTAATAATTTTCTCGCTTGAGATAACCTTACAATCCCTATACACACTCTTATCATTCTTCCTAGGAAGGAGGAAATCAATCTGAGTCCTTGCCCCGGAACTACAAAAGGTAACTAAGTGCTCTTCTTTCTTTTGAAATCTCGAATTAGCTATCACCATATCAAAGCCTTTAGCAAATTCCAAAAGAGTGACTCCTCCTTCATGTCTAACTCCAAAACCAAAGCCACCATGCACCCCATCATAAGCCTCCAAAGACGTCCCGATGTGACCATTAAAATTCCCTCCTATGAATATCTTCTCATTGACCGGAACACTTTGCACTACCTCATCGAGCTCCTCCCAAATATGCCTCTTGACCTCCTCATTGAATCCTGCTTGGGATGCGTAAGCACTTATTATGTTGAAGGTGGACCCTCCCCTATCGTTCACCCTCCTAGCCTCTATCACGTGCTCGTGAAAATTCCTATCCACCAAAATACCTACTCTATTCCTATTCCTCGAGACTCCTGAGCCCGTCTACATCCCGTGCCTTAATACCAACTCATTTGGTCTCCTTCACACATCCTATGAAAAAGTCACGTATCATTTATATAATATTATTTCACAATAATAACAAAAAATTATGAAACTTTTCCCACTATAATTGAAAATAAATTAAAGTTACCTTGTTGGGTAGGTATAAATTTAAAGCCGGTTAAATTTTATGACTTTATGTTAGAGTTTTGTGACTTTACTATTATAGTGAATTAAATTTAGTGACTTTAATGGGTGAAATTTAGTTATTTTGAAGTAATGAAAAATTATGACTTTACTGCAAAATTTCATTATAACTTTGTTACCATAAGCAATTAACTCCATTAAAAAGCTTTTACTCAGAAATTGTAAGTTAAATATGTGCGAACAAGCATTTGGCAATTTGGCATTTGCACTCATCACGATTCTTTGTCATTCCTTGAGCTCTCCTACTTTGACGAGCCATTCAAACTAAAAGATAGCAAAAAATTTCACGACATGTACCTCTTATTTCCGGTTATAGTTTTTTGTCGGTTTAGCAAAATAGCTTCAGGGACATACTTCAAGTTATAAATTGACAAGTGCTACCACGGATACAATATTTCAAGTTATAAATTGACAAATGCTGCCTCTTCGGGAAATATAAAAGGCATGGGATAGCACTTCAAGTTATCAGGGAGAATGTTGAAGGAGATAAAAGGTCAAGTGCTACCATGGGGGCAACACTTACTTAAAAAGGTGCGGGCGTCAAGATGAGATTTCGTAGGGGTATTTCCGTCCGCGGGGGTAGCATTTCAAGTTATAAAAGGTCAAGTGCTACTACGAGAGTAGTACTTACGTAAAGTTAGTGAAGATCATTCTTGTAAATCATTTTAAGCAAGGTCGGTTAGGCAAATCATTGCGTAAGGTGTCATCGTTGTGTAATTCTCCCAAGGATGTGAGTAAAATGTAGACCGAAGAACTTTTTTCGAATCTCGCAGTTTGAGGAAACAAACCAAGCTGCAATAGAAAATTTATCTAAATTAAGAGCATGTTTGACCAAGCTTCTGTAGAGTCAAAAGTGTCTTTTTTTTAAAGTGTTTATTTTGAAATTTTGAGTTGTTTGGCCAAGCTTTTACGGAAAAATAAGTGTTTTTGAGTGGGAGCAGAAGCTGTTTTGTCTGCTGTGGGGAAGAAGCTGAAAAAAATAGCTTCTAAAAAAATAAGTGCTTTTGATTGTTTGAGACAAGAATACCCATATCAAACTTTCATTTTTAATCAAGTTAACATTATTACATATCTATGTAATTTGGTAATTTTTTCAAATATTGGTCAAACACAAATTAATAACAAAAGGATATTTCTAAAGTTTGGCCAAATACAGACTGTTAATCTCGCAAAGCATTTATCTCAAAAGCACTTCTAATAAAAAAACACTTCTCAAAATAAGCCGATTTTGACAGTTTGGCCAAACAAGCTCTAAGAGACCCCTTTCCTTGATCTAATGTTTTTTTTTATTTTATTTTTTTTTTTTTTTGTGAAATCCTAATGTCATTCATGTAATAATATTACACTTAAAACCGCAAAACGAAGAAAAATAAAAGTAATTCTGTGGAGGAAATAAAAAAGAAAAACAGAAATTAATGATATAGTCTAACTATGAAAAGCACTACTCCAGATTCCAAATGTTTACATTATACTATGAGTGCAACATATATTTCTTATTTAAACTTTTTTCACTTAGGATCGATAAATAGTAGTACATATTTATACATTAATTTGTGTTCTTAATATTGTAATTTTTAATTTAGTGTAAATTTTCTAGCCAACTATGAGGAAGAATTGTGTTAGAAAGCGAAAAGGGGAGATATAGCAAGGACGAAGGCAATTTATGTTGGGTTAGCTATATCTGTTGATTGGCTGCAAACTTCATTAAATTCAGCATTTATTGTGAGAAAAAGACCATGCACGAAACAAGCTCAGATAAAGCAAATGGACAACATTCCCTGTTCAAAACACTGTAGAACAGATGAAAGGAATACTTATTATTTTTAAGTTCAACTCCAAGTCGGCCATTTATTTCTATGGGTCCAACTTGCCTACTAAACCCTGCTACACTTCCTTTTTTTCCTCCCTTTTCAAATATATTCCAACATTTGAACATTCAGGTTTACCCTCTTGTCTCTAAGGCCTCTTTTTCTTTTCTTTTTTGGTTGCAAAAAGATCCTTTATTATATATCCTTCTTTTACGTTTCAAGATTCTTATAGTTTACCTACTATAAAAACATGTGAGGTAGACTTATATGTACACAAATGAGTCGTCTTATGAGACTACTTTGGTTAGCTGATAGTAGCAGAGGTAAAAATTCCATAAAACTCGGTGACTTTTAACTTGAACTAATTATATACTATATCTAAAAACCAACTAAATAAAGATAGAATCTAATGTATACTTATTACATAATTCACATTCTCAATTGAAAATTCACGGCGTCTAATCCTAGATTGTAATCATTAACCATATATTTTATAAGTTGATCGTGGGATATTGGGAGGGCCTTGCTTGCTTTTGTCCTCAAATCTCATCAACATGCCACATTAAATGATCCTTAGAGCATTCGACTGACTAATGTTTTTATTAAAACAATCAACCTACAAGACTCATAATCAACATGGAACTTGTCCAATTTGTCTCCTCAGAGTTTAATTTAATATTCCAAATAGGGCGCTCACCATTGCCCCTTTTTTGTCTTCTAAAATTTGGCTAGGGAAATTAATGGAATGGACAAAAGTCGAAGCTGATAGAACAATATACGTCCGAATAGTAATCATGCTCCAGGTTTTCCATATTTTTGTTGCTTATATATGCTTGAGATAACCATTTGGAGAACTAGAATATCATATTTTATGTATAGATTATGAAAGTTTTACAATACTACATATTATGATTACAAAGAATTTAGCATGAATATACTTTTTGGAATTAGAAATAAGATGGATATTGTTTCTGCTTTTCCCCAGATTCAAAGGCAACAAGTCCAAGGAAACATGTGTTCTTGCCCTCCCTGCATTTAATGCTCCGTGTTTTCATACCTCCCCACATTTATTGCAATATCTTGCATTCAATGCTCGCATTCCCTATCCTCTCTTTCGGTTTTTCTTTTCTTTAGTAAATTTAGTTAGTATGTCAAACACTTCTACTATTTAAAATGAAAAGAATTGAATTTTATAATTAAGTATGTAGTGTATATGAGGAGAAGGTTGGGCTAAAATAGACAAATATCTCTTAATATAGTGATACTTTCTGTTTTAGACTAAAGTCTGGGAACGGATAAAGGTTAAGTCGGGTGTATGCCCCGCAATGGGTAAAGGTTATGTCGAACCCTACACAATCACTCTGTAGCATACTCGTCTCGCTGAACCATTGGTTTTGATACCAGTTGTTGGGCTAAACAGCCCAAAGATCATTTAACATGGTGTGATATTGTCCGCTTTAGGCTAAAGCCCGCACGATTTTTTTAAAAGGCCTCACACTATTAAGAGATCTATACACCTTATATGTAGCTTATTTTCCTTGCCAACTTCCGATGTGGGACTTGGTTCGCACACCCAAACAATACCATGGAGCAACTATAAAGTTGTCCACATATGATCTATAAATTAGGATTCGAGCTGTGAAAACAATCACCGGATTGCGTACATCCCACCCTTTAAACGTGAAATGATTTGTCCATCAGGCTGTCTTTTTTTTAAAAAAAAAAAGTACTATATGTATCATTCTATTAATTTAAAATTTACATATATACAAGCTAGCTATCTCTATACATGAATAATATAGAAGCCTAACATCACGCAAATGAAAAAGAAATCAATTGTCTTACTTGCTAAAACTTTCGAACTTTTTAGATTGTACGTGATCCTTTTAGGAAATTCAAATAAATTGTATCTACTTCGAAAGTTGCAAGTAAATTATACCTTAGCTTTTAGGCTTTTCATAATGGGGAAGAATTTCCTTTGATTCTCCTTAGCAACGAGTCAAATTCTTTTCACTTCGCTTCTATATATCATCCTCCATTTTTTTTTTTGCGCTTTCTTCTTGTATTGGGTTAAATCCGTCGTCACCAAAGTTGGTGACTAAGCATCCACGTAGGACAATGTATAGACGACACATGGCTGTGAATGGACACAAAGGCAATGGATAGAATCGAAGATGAACAGTTACAACGGACAGATGAACAGTCGCCGCGGCCAGAAAAGTCGCAGCTCATCAATCAAGCCAGTTCAAAATAGAAATCTTATCCAAAAACAACGCAACTGCTCGACTAAAGGAGTTACAACTGCTTGTGAACGGACACATAGTTATCTATATATTGTAATCTAAGTCACAAGCATTGAATCTAATGCTTCTCTGAACATACACTTGTATTCAAACTATTTACTAGCATTCAATTCTTTATCTCCAGTGAATATTTATTACTACCGCTGATAATCGAAAGATCTCATTTATTGTTCCATTGACTGAATATCATAAAGAGTACGAGGAAGGGAATTTGATCAAGTCTATACGGCCTGAGCACGGTTCCTTTTTGTTCGAATATTCATTTATTATATCGCATTGATTGCATCTTTATTTCTTCGCATTTATTACTGTCATTTATATCTTTCCATAAAGAGCATTTAATCTCGATTATTGACCGTGACCCCGCTCTATAAATTTAATTATAACTTAACCTAACAAAACGAAATTACGGTTAAACAATTTGGCGACCACAGTGGGAGCCGGTCAATAAATTTCGTAGGTTAATTGCTCATCGTATTTTATTCTTTATTCGTTTTTCTTCTCGCCCGCTGGTTCTCTTCGTTTTCTTTTTGTCAAAATGGCAGATAACAACTCGCACAACAACGCTCCTATTGACGGGCAACAAGACCTCAACGCTGCGGAGCAGGTAAACCTGAATTTGGCCGGGGACGAGCAGCAAGATGTTCCCCTTGCAGACGACGACGTGATCCCCATTGCAGAGGACGAGAATGTGCTCCCAGCGGAACAGGAGAACGAGCACAGTCAGCAAGGTAGCAGAAATAGCCGCCATCCTGGCCGAGGAAACGTCGACCAGGGGGCTGGAGGATCTAGAAGACCCAATGGCCCTGGGAATTCGAGGAACTCTCAAGACGCTGTCCTTGAATTCATACGGCAACAGGCTGAAATCAACAGGCAAATACGGGAAGCTATCGACAGCCTACGAGGACAAAACCCGCCAAACACAGGAAATCCACCCATGGGACGTCCAAGGGATGCCTCACCATCTCATGCCTCAAGGCGCGCTGCAAACCAAAATGCAGGATCAGCGGTGCCAACAGAAATGAGCGAGGTCATGGAGGCCCTCACCAGGCAGTTCAAAGAGAGCCAGGAGGCCCTGCAGCGCTCTCTTCATGAGAGGATTGACCAGATCCCTGGTGCGCCACCCACTTTGAAGAAAGTTGACGTTCAACGGTATACTCAAAGGCCCTGGAAGAAAGAAGCAGCACCAAAGGCCATCCCCAAAACGTTCAAAATGCCAAACATACCAAGATACCGGGGAACAACTGACCCTAATGATCACTTGATGATGTTTAGCAATTTCATAAAGGCAAGCGATCTCACCGACGAGGAGATCGAATCAGTGCAATTGAAGAAGTTCGTGGAAACCTTAGCGGACGGCGCTCTGCGGTGGTATTCAATGCTGCCACCAAACTCAATAGGATCTTTTGTCGAGATCGCGGAGTTATTTGTCAAAGCACACACAGGCGCTCAGAAGACAGAAACAAGAGTCGAGGACATCTTTGAAATCAAGCAACTGCCCGGGGAGTCTCTCCGGAAGTACGTGGATCGCTTTCAGCGCGAACGTATGTTGCTACCCAAAGTTCCAGATCGATGGGCGGCTATTGCATTCACGAACAGCTTGGACGTCAAGAGCTCTGAAGCGACCAGGCGGTTGTACGAGTCTTTGCGAGAATATCCTGCGGCAAACTGGTCGGATGTCTACAACCGTTATAATTCCAAGGTACGTATAGACGAAGATAAATTGATTGGCACAGGTACCCGAGGACGGAGCCAAACTCGCACCAATGGCGCTGGGGGAAAGATCGAGACGGATAGGCCAGAAGCACGGCACGAGCCATATCCCAGCCGGTCGCGTAACAACTCAAACGGACGCGGTCGCAACAACAAAGGCCTGGCAAGGAGCAATGATTCCACCTCAACTTCTAGTGGGATTCCAACCCTGCCCGTCTTCAACATCGGAGCAGTCGAACTCGTAGCAGTGCTCGAGGAGATGAGCGAAAAGGTCAAATGGCCTAAGGATATGAAGGGCGACCCCAGCAAACGCAACAAAAACTTATGGTGTGAATTCCATCGCGATCACGGCCACACAACGGATGACTGCAAGGCTCTAAGGTACGAAGTTGCTAATTTATTGAAACAGGGCTATCTCAAGGAGTACCTGACAGAAAAAGGGAAGCAAACTCACGCGAAGGCCCAGCAAAACAAATCAGGACCTCCCCGAGTATCTTCTCCAAAAATGACAGTCAACGTCATCTCTGGTGGAATTGAGGTTGATGCAGTCACATACACAGCAAAGAAATACGCCAAAGTCTCTATTACGAAGACCAAACGACCGCGACTTGAGGATACGATGACTTTTGAAGAAGCAGATGCAGATGGCTTGCAATTTCCTCACATGGACGCTCTAGTGATAACACTACGAGTGGAAGAATTCGACGTCAAGAGAGTACTCGTTGATCCAGGCAGTTCAGCAAACATCATATTGTCTCGGGTCGTGCAGCAGTTGAAACTATACGATGGGATTGTACCAATTTCTCGCGTTCTCTCAGGATTTAACAATTCCAGCGAGAAAACGTTGGGAGAAATTACACTGACGACCCTGGTCGAAGGCGTCATGAGACGCACAACGTTTCATGTCATTGATGGGGACATGGCCTACAACATAATCCTTGGGAGGCCATGGATACACGACATACAGGCAGTCCCGTCAACCTATCATCAAGTGATGAAATTCCCTTCAGAGTGGGGAATACGAGAAGTTCGGGGAGAGCAGCGTTGCGCTAGAGATTGCTACTCAGTCGCAGTCAAGCTCCCCGAGGAAGCAAAATAGCAATTAAAGAACCCGGGATCAGAATCAAGCAATGAAGCATCAAACTACCAAATCCCGGAATTCATATCAAAATTGGATGCACGAGAAGAGTACGCGCCAACTATTGAAGCTTTGGAACAAGAAGAACTTTTCGACAACATGCCCGAAAGGAAGGTATATTTGGGAGCAGAGCTAAACGAAGATTTACGCAAAGATATCTTGCACTTCCTCAAGGAGCGGCACACCACCTTTGCGTGGTCACATGAAGATATGACAGGAATCTCCCCGAAGATTATCTCTCATAAGTTGAATGTGGATCCATACTACCGCCCAGTGAAGCAAAAGAAGCGCCAGCAAGGAGCATTCAGGAACCAGATCATAAACGACGAAGTTGACCGCTTGCTCAAGATTGGCTCCGTCCAAGAAGTCAAGTATCCAGATTGGTTGGCCAACGTGGTCGTAGTGGCAAAGAAAAACGGCAAGTGGAGGGTCTGCATCGACTTCACTGATCTGAACAAAGCCTGCCCGAAAGACTCTTATCCACTACCTCAAATTGACCAACTAATCGACGCGACGGCCGGGCACGAGGTGCTTACATTCCTTGATGCATATTCAGGCTATAACCAAATCCTGATGAATCCCGACGACCAGGAGAAAACGTCCTTCATTACTTTCCGAGGTACGTATTGCTACAAAGTAATGCCTTTTGGACTTAAAAATGCAAGTGCAACTTACCAACGGTTAGTCAACCGGATGTTTCACGACCACATTGGCAAAACCATGGAGGTTTACATCGACGACATGCTGATCAAATCCAAACGGGCAGAGGATCACTTAGCTCATTTGAAGAAGGCCTTTCGAATCCTTGATCAATACAACATGAAACTCAACCCGGAGAAATGCGCATTTGGAGTGGGTTCAGGGAAATTCCTTGGTTTCATCGTTTCCCAGCGAGGGATCGAGGTGAACCCCGCCCAGATAAAAGCGATAGAAGCCATCCCCGACGTACTTCATAACAGAAAAGATGTAATGCGGCTGACCGGGAGAGTAGCAGCGCTGAGGAGATTCATCTCCCGCTCATCTGATCGGTGCAAAAGCTTCTTCGACGTGCTGAAACAAAACAAGGAGTTCGAATGGACCCCTGAATGTCAGCAAGCACTTAAGGATTTGAAGCGGTACTTGTCAAGCCCGCCTTTACTTTCAACGCCACAACCAGGTGAACAACTATTGCTCTACCTGGCCGTGTCGGAGTCAGCGGTAAGTGCAGTTTTGGTTCGAGAAGACAAAGGTAAGCAACTACCAATTTATTACATTAGCAAATCCTTATTAGATGCTGAAACCCGCTATCAACCTTTGGAGAAATTAGCACTAGTATTGGTAATCGCTGCCCGTAAATTAAGACCTTATTTTCAAAGTCACTCAATAGCTGTAGTTACTACCTTCCCCTTACGTAGTATCCTGCACAAACCTGAATTCTCGGGCAGGCTAGTAAAATGGGCAGTAGAATTAAGTGAATTTGATATATCTTATCAACCCCGGGTAGCCATAAAGTCTCAAGCTCTAGCAGATTTTATCGCAGATTTTAGCGCCACCATGTACCCTGATGCTCAGCGTGAGGCGGTTCTTTTCGCCGGATCCGAGTCGGGGACTTGGACCTTGCACACCGACGGGTCCTCGAGCGTGAAAGGGTCAGGGCTAGGCTTAGTCCTCACCACTCCCTCGGGGGAGACCAATAGACAGGCCATAAAATGTCCCTTTATTACTAATAATGAGGCCGAATATGAGGCCGTCATTGCAGGATTGAAACTGGCTCGAGATTATGGAGCAGACAGGATTCATCTTAAGAGTGACTCCGCCCTGGTCGTCAACCAGATAACTGGAGGTTTCGTTGCAAGGGAGTCTCGTATGCAAAGGTATCTTGCCCGAGTTACTGGTTTGCTGGCACAATTCAACAATTGGGAAGCCACACAGATCCCGCGAGAGGAGAATCATGAAGCCGATGCCTTGGCAAATTTGGGTTCAGTCGCAGAGATTGGAGCAGCAGGTTCAGTGGCCGTAGTTCATCTCCTGTGTACAACAATCGATAAAGACGCAATGGAGGTCAACACGACCAATCTGACTTGGGATTGGAGGAATGAGATAATCAATTATATACTGCATGGAACCCTGCCGTCGGACGTTAAGGCTGCTCGAAAACTGAGGATAAAAGCTGCCAGGTATACAATTATAGATGGCACCCTCTATCGCAAGACTTTTGCAGGTCCACTTGCCAAATGTCTAGGTCCCAGCCAAACAGAGTATGTGATGAGGGAAGTTCACGAGAGATGCTGTGGAAATCACTTGGGAGGAAAAGCGCTTGCGCGAAAACTTATACGAGCAGGCTATTATTGGGACAAAATGGAAAAAGATACTGATGAGTTTGTCAAAAAATGTGATAAGTGCCAGAGGTTTGCACATCTCCTCCATCAACCAGCGGAGCCCTTGCATTCAATCATCTCCCCGTGGCCATTTATGAAGTGGGGAATGGACATCGTTGGGCCACTACCCACTGCACCCAGAGGGGTACGTTTCTTGCTAATAATTACTGACTATTTTACAAAGTGGGTTGAAGCTGCAGCATATTCAAAGATACGACAAACGGAAGTAGTTGATTTCCTGTGGCGTTATGTCATTTGTCGATTCGGAGCACCCAAAGAGATTGTCATGGATAACGGTCCCCAATTCGTTGGTCAGAGGGTCACAAAGTTCCTTGAAGATCTGCATATTAAAAGGATTACTTCCTCCCCATATCACCCAGTGGCAAACGGGCAGGCGGAATCGACCAACAAGATAATAGTGGATTCACTCAAGAAGCGTCTCGAGCAGGCCAAAGGGTGTTGGGTGGAAGAACTCCCCGGGGTTCTTTGGGCATATAGAACAACCACAAAAATGAGCACCGGGGAGACGCCCTATTCTTTAGTATATGGTTCTGATGCATTGATTCCAGTCGAAATTGGCGAGCCAAGCCTACGATATGCCCATGCAACTGCAGAATCTAATTCAGTCAACCTCTCCGAGGAATTGGATTTTCTAGAAGAACGCAGGGAATTAGCACTGATACGAGTAGTGGCTCAGAAAGAAAGGGTAGAGCAATATTACAATCGGGGTCTGAGGCTACGTAACTTCGAAGTCGGGGACTTTGTATTGCGTAGAGTCTCCCAGAATACGCAAGAGGCAAACGTCGGCAAACTTGGTCCAAACTGGGAAGGTCCCTACAAGGTGGTTGCATCAGCTGGTAAGGGTTCATACCGTTTAGCACGGCCAGATGGATCGTTTCTGCCCAGCAGTTGGAACGTGACTCACTTGAAGAGGTACTACTTCTAAGTGGTACAGGGGTTAGTGTTTCTATCCATCTTATGATTGCTTACCTGCCTTCGTTCTCTTTTAAGTTACTCTGTTTTTCTTATCTTTGTCTAAATGGTACTAACGGTCTTCAAAAGGCCAGATCCGTTTAGCTCAACTGGTAGAGCTCGAAGTCCTCGTGCTTCGCGGCTGTGGGTTCAAATCCCGCAACGGACACACTCCTCTTTTGGTTATATGTGTTCTCTGATTCAGCGCTTCACCCATTGTCTTTTCATGTCTGAAATTACGAAATTTCAACATAAAAACAGGGGGGTGGCAAGGGCCCCAGTAGGCCAAAGTCCCGGCTAACATAGGTGATCTTCGAGCAGAGCAAGGTCATTTAAAAGCACGGCTAAGCAAAATCAAGTAAGTTCAATAGAACTATTTTACTTGTGCTGCGTTATTTTCTACATTTCGCGGCCAGTATCCGCTCAAATCCCACAACTTTACGACCAGACAATCTTGTGTTCTGATTTACGACCAAACAATCCTGCGTTCTGGTCATTGGGTTACTTGCCCTTTTCAATAGAAATAACAGGGCAATCTTAACCAAACGAAATTTTTTTTTTCTGCGAAAACTTTCAATTGTCAAATATGATAAGCAAAGTTTATCGCAAAACCATCTTACACGGCCAAATTTCAGTCAGCCTAAACGGCCTGGTTTCGTCCAGCCCAGGGGGCCTGATTTCAGTCATCTTAACTAAGGGTAGCTTAATCTGGTTATGAAGGGATTTTATTTCAAAACATCTGCGCAGATTAACACCAAAAAGGGAACTCAGACACTAAGATTTGAAACATAATTTTGACCTCTGAAAACCCCATTAAGCGATAAACAACAGCAGCATTCATGTAAGCGAAACTTAAAAGACCAAAAATGGTCGTCAAGCCTCGGCCAGTCAGACAAAAAAGGAAAAATAGCCAAAATATACATTCATTCATAAAGTTAACAAATATTCGGAGTCAGCGACATCCGATAAATTTACGAGAAGGACTAAATGAGGCATCAATCGTCATTTTGGCCAGGATCCCGACCTGATGCACTAGCTCCATCAGTCGGATCCCCACCAAAATCTTCATCCTCTTCATCTTCGTTGTCCTCACTGCCTTCATCGTCCTCTTCGACATCGTCGTTGTCAGCCCCCACTTCCATGCCCAAGACTTGCTTGACGCTGATGATGGCTGCTATGGTCTGATCAAGGACCAAGTCGACGTTAATCTGGCCGCGCTGTATTTGGATAAGCAACTTTTTTTTGGCCTCAAGAGCTTCCAGTTTGGAGTCGATCGTATAACGATCCCGCAAATTCGCCAACTCCTTCGATAATAGCTCTTGAACCTTTGCAGATTCCGCAGCCCGATTTTTGGCCTCTTGTAGTTCTCCTCGAGCAGCCTGAGATTCAGCTTCAGCTTTGTTCATGTTCCTCAGCATCAGGTCGGAAGCGTTGCGGATACTCTCCAGAGTAACTTCCTTCATATTCAGCTCATGGGCAAGTTGGGAAATCTGACGACCTTGCTCATCCATCTTCACTTTCAGGTCTTCAAAGGATAACGCAAACCTTTCCTTCTCATCCAGAAGACGGTCCCTCTCCTCGAGGAGCGTGCTTATCTTGTCGTTAGCCTCAGTGTTGGATTTCTCCAACCGGTCTATCTTATCCTCAAAGAAGCCACGCCTCCCCTCCAGGACCCGCTTCTCCCCGATCAGAGCTTGCTTCTCCTCTTCTAAGGCCTGATTGTCTCGAAGAGCTTTCAAAAGATCTTTCTTAAGGCCAAGTACTTGTTCCTGATTATTCAACCTGGAACGGAACATGATCTCGGCAGCCATCATGCTTGCCTGGCAATAAGTAAAAATGCGTAAGTAATTAGAACTAAGATATCGATAAAGGTAAAAGAGTAAAGAGGGAAACATTACCCGAGCAGTATCTTCAGCGATTGCATAAGCCAGCTGCTCGTCGCTCATACTGCGCATGTTCCATTCCTCGCGAGGACCGATCAGGTTGGACATCACTTTAACTAAGTGGCCAGGCTTCGTCAAAAAGTCTGTGTCTGGGGAAATGGAAAAGTCACATTCCCTCATGCACGGCCTGGGCTCCCTCGCTTGCTCAGAGGGATATTAGGGACCGAATTTGTGGCGTATGCCCTTGACAGAATACGCCCCAACCTTCCCTCCTAAAGATACTCGCCTAGTGAGCTTAGTGCGAGAGATCTCGATGTCACCTGCCTCGTCGGGGCCCAAAGTGTCGCATTCCTGTAAATAAACTGGCGCCACCCCCTCACCAGCCAAGTTCATCATGTCTTTATAATGAAAAACCTGAGGTTCATCCTCCCCCTCAGTTTTCCTCTGTTCACCAACCTCCTCGCCTTCCTCCTTATCCTCCTCCCTCACCGGCTCTTTACCAGGCCGCCTGTGGCCGACTTGCTCAGACTCGCCCTGCTGGCCACCAACCCGTACAGGCTCATCCAACTCTGGGCCTTCAGGGAAAAAAGCAAAGTCTTCACGCACTCCCTCTTCCCCTACCTCCCCAGATCTATCTCCTTTCTCACCAATGACTCGGGGACTCTCCTCGAAAGCGTAAGAAGAAGTCTCTACGTCCCTCTTCTTATCACCTCGAAGAGATGCCCTCTTCCTCCGAGTCAAGCTCACATCGGGAGCGTCTGAATCTGAAATGTCAAAAATTACAGGCTCAGCAGATTCAGGGGCCGCTGCCGAGCTTCTAACACTCTCTTGCCCAGACTTGGGCGTATCAGCCGCAGCAGTATTGATTTCGACTGTTTTCTCGGAAGGCTGAGGAGTTCTACGAGCTGTCCTCGTTTTCTTCTTGGGTCTGCTCTTTTCCGAGTCAGACTTCTTTCTCTTTAAATTCGCGAGGACCTCCTCGCCACCCTCCCTGGCCTTGATAGCTGCAGCAGTCTGAAGAATAGCAGCCGCTCCTCGTTGATCTCGGCCACAGGATCAACAATCACTTCCTCAGGAGGAGGAGCAGGGAAATAGCTACCACCAGTACCTAGACCTGAGAATAGAGGCATGTTAATACCATAATGAATTCTGCATAAGTTAGCAGGAATTCGAGTAAATCAGCTTACCATGGGTGCTGGGGTTAGATAAATGCTTTAAGGAAGCATAGTGAGACCATTGCCTCTGCTCGTGAGTGAACTCTACCAGAATTGGTTCAACCCAAGCAGACAATTCCTCCTCGGTAATCAGACCATCATAGGGAATCTTGTCAGCTAACCAACAAAGAGTGAAAATTAGAAAGTGCAGATACATAATTCAGAGAATATTCAATACAAAGACCCGGGGACTTACGAGTTTTATTCCACACTTCGCGGAGATTAGTTTTGCTGCCACGTGTGAGGAGTCTGGACTGCACATAGACATACCTATGCATCCAACCCCTGTCTCCTGTATCTTCAGATTTGCTCACTAGAGCTTTTCTTCCCCTTATACGGGCATTGATATACCCGTCTCTCGCGACCTGAAGGCTGTACAGGGAGATGAAATGCTTAAAATTAAAGTCCTGTTCAGTCTCGTCGGCAAACCATTGTAGTAAAGAAACAATCCTATAAATACTCGGACACAGCTGTCCCGGGCAGATAAGGTAATATTTACAAATGTCCTCTACAACGGGATGCAACGGGAGCGTGTGACCTATTGTGAATGGGTACGTTGATATAGCCGTCCACCCAGTTCTCGTAGAAGTAATATTCTCTGTCGGAAAGGGGCAAGAAACTGTAACGTCGTCATTCCAGCCGCAGTCTTCCTTAACCTTAGGCAAAAGGTCAGGGGTAATCGAACTCTTAAATCGACTTGAAGGCCACGACCTTATGTTGCCATAATGACTGAACGAGCTGACCGAACAGTCATTTTCAAGATTTCCCCAAACTTTCGGAATCACGTCAGCAACTGAAGTCGGAGAACTCGTAGATTGACCAGCTGCCGCTGAAGAACTGGTAGCCACAGCATCCATATTCAAGCTTTTCTTAGCTTTTGGAGACATTTGAACCAGACAATTGGAAGAACTTTCTGCGTTTTAGAGGATTTTAAAAGGGTGTTTTGAAACTTTGAAGGTTCGAATAAGATTTGGAATTCAGTAAAAGGATTTAGGATGGTGGAAATCCTATTTATAGAGTTGGTAGAGCCCAATCCGCCCTACACGTGGCGAACATCCACGCGAGGAGTGAATAAATCCAGCTGTTAAAGAAAATAACGAAATAAAAATCGGAGTGACGGTTTCTTGCCTTGGGACGTGCGAGACGTGAGTAGGCGCAGTTTAATCATCACACCTGCAGTCTCGGAACGCGCAACAGTTACTTTCTCAGTAAAAAGTGGAATGGAATTGACAACTTGCACGTTTTGTCTTTAGCGGAGCATTTAATGCTCGTACTGATAAAACGTCACTCAATCAAAAGCCTATGAAGGGTTCAACGGGCAGCATCCAAACACGAATACAAGGATTCAAACATGTTACTTGGGATAAATTCCAAAAAGTTCTTTCCCGCCCAAAACTCGCTTTCCACTCCTCGACCAGATTCTCTGCCCGAGTAGTGCGGGGACTATCTGTATTGGGTTAAATCCGCCGTCACCAAAGTTGGTGACTAAGAATCCACGTAGGACAACGTATAGACGACACATGGCTGTGAATGGACACAAAGGCAATGGATAGAATCGAAGATGAACAGTTACAACGGACAGATGAACAGTCGCCGCGGCCAGAAAAGTCGCAGCTCATCAATCAAGCCAGTTCAAAATAGAAATCTTATCCAAAAACAACGCAACTGCTCGACTAAGGAGTTACAACTGCTTGTGAACGGACACATAGTTATCTATATATTGTAATCTAAGTCACAAGCATTGAATCTAATGCTTCTCTGAACATACACTTGTATTCAAACTATTTACTAGCATTCAATTCTTTATCTCCAGTGAATATTTATTACTACCGCTGATAATCGAAAGATCTCATTTATTGTTCCATTGACTGAATATCATAAAGAATACGAGGAAGGGAATTTGATCAAGTCTATACGGCCTGAGCACGGTTCCTTTTTGTTCGAATATTCATTTATTATATCGCATTGATTGCATCTTTATTTCTTACCATTTATTACTGTCATTTATATCTTTCCATAAAGAGCATTTAATCTCGATTATTGACCGTGACCCCGCTCTATAAATTTAATTGTAACTTAACCTAACAAAATGAAATTACGGTTAAACACTTCTCCGATTATTGAGAAAAACCATTTTGAAAAATATGGGGAATATTGAAAATCGATAGGTTAAATAGTGCAAAATCAATTTATTGGACCTGATTTGTCGTAAAGTTGAGATTTTTCATTTTTTTCCTGAACAGAGATTCACTCCACATTTTCTCTTAAATAAGTATTGGGGCGCCGAAAGGTGCTATAGATGGTCAAATTTGTGTCTCCACTAAGAACCGCATATGTGAGTTCATCTACATACGGCTCAAGTAGTGAAGGCATCGATGGTCCAAGTGAGTCAAATAACGCTGGTGAGAATCATGGGACAGTCACTAACGATGACCAGTCTGAGGCCTACCCGGATGACCAGCCCACTTTTATTCAAGATGTCAGGTCATGGTGTAAGTCCACTACTAGAAACACGCGTTATTCCGACCTACAACCTCCGACGACGCTCCGTCTGTGACATATTCCGACGGGCAGCCATCAGAGAAATAACAAAAAAAATTAAAACAAAAATATTTTAAGCATACCGACGGGCAGACACCGGATAAAAAAATTAAATTAAAAAATAATAAACCCTCTGATTATCCGCCCCCAAATACTTTTTTCCCCTCTTCCTCTCACAAAACAAACTACTCTCTCTTTTCCCATCTTCTTCTTAATCATCCCCCAAATTCCATCTTCCACAAAATCATAACAAACATCCATCAAACATCTTCCTAGCATTTTAGGGTTTGTCCTCTTTCCTTTTCTTCTATATTTTCTCGATTATGCTGATCTGTCTCGATTTTGTAATTATAACAATGATTTTCTTTTTTGAAGTTTTAGGGTGTCACCACCGTTTAGGCTGTCACTGGTGTTCAAAGGTATTTTTTTCCAATTTTTTATTTCAATTTTTTCCCCTATTTATGTAAGCTAGCAAGTATATATTTTGTATATACTACTTGACCTATTTCAACTTGAGCAAAAATGATTTATATAAAAGGATAAGTGTGATTTGGTGGTACAACTTGAGCAAAAATCTATTTGTTGAAATTTTTTCAAAAATTATATGTATGAATCTATTTATTGAAAAGTTGTAAAAAATTGTATGCATGAATTTATGATTTGTTGAAATGTTGTAAAAAATGTACACTGGAAATGTAGACTTGAAATGGGTAACTAATAACATTATGTTTGTGCTTAATATTGTCTTAAGTCTAGACCATGAACTTGTAGCTTTTTTATGTTAGTAGTCTGTATTTTGAAATAGCTAAAAACTTTAATGAAAGAAGCTAAATTTTTTAAATATTAAGAAGAAAAGAAGCTAAAATATTTAAATGTTATGAAATTTAATAAAGGGGTATAGTAGTAGTAGTAGTAGTAGTAGTAGTAGAAGAAGATAGATGTTTTTATATTTTAAAAAAAAGCTAAATACTTGAACTTTATTGAATACGGATTAGTTGCTTGAACACTCGTAATACACTATATTACTAATTAACAATTTTTAGGTATTGAAAACTTAATACATTGTTAAAATAGTATTGATAGAAAACTAGGATTAGTAATTTGAGAAAATCTAGAACAATTAGTGAAGAAGGAAATGTGTATTCTATTGTATATTCAATCATTTTTTTAGCTAAAAGGAAGATTATGCAGATGTAAGCTACACTTATTAATCTATTTTTTATATTTGACTAATTGAATTAGTTAAGTCGACTTAATATTATGTAATGAATTAGAATATAAACGTTAGCTACACAATATAATCTTTTGTATTTTTCTAAATATATCACTTTATTATTTGTGTAGATGGAACCTGATAAAAATCGTAGTTGGATGTATTGGTGTTTGGCAATTTATGCCTATATTTCCTTAATATTTCCTCACATTTGAGTACTTTATTTGCTTGTTTTCCAGTTAATGAATGTTATTTTACACTGATTTTGTGTCGTATGATTGTAGGTAGTTGTGAAGTGCAATTGGAGCTTTAAAGAGCATGATCGAGCAAGAAAAGATTGGATTTGGATTGAGGATTGGATCGAACATACGAAGGCACAACGTGACGAGAGCTGGAGACGAAGGAGGCAGGAATTTGGCCTGGCGCTATAGGTGGCGCGGGGCGCCCCCAAAAGCGCCCAGCCTTCTGGCGCGGTTACTGGCGCGGGGCGCCCCAAAAGCGCCTAAGTTTCGACGTGTTCTGCCTGGGGTGGCGCGTTCGGGGGCGCGGGGCGCCAGCTACAGCGCCCCTGGAGCATTTTTGGACTTCCTATTTCGTCTAGACTTAGGTGTAACTTATTACTAGGCCTTTGTAAATCCTATAAATACGCTTTTACTTAGTTTTTGATAGGAGTTCAGACTGGGGAGCAAGTTTTGGAGGAGAGGGGAGGAGCCCTAGATGTCTTCTACACAAGTTCTTTCTCTCTTTCTCTTATTCTTCTCTTTAATTCTATAGTTTGTTCGTTCTAGGGTTAGAGTAAACACATGAATGTTGATGTTTGATAGTTGATTTCTATATATTGATTTACCATTATGGATTGTTTATTCTTTCTTGATCCTAATTGTTTGATTATTGAGGCCTGATAATTGAACAATATCCATGGTTTTTATATTGAACTCGAAAGAGGGAATTTATTAACGCAAATAAGAAAGAATATGGCTTGATTGTGAACCCGGGCATCGGGGAACCAATTTGTGAGTAGGATAGACATATACTTGCTCGCCTAGCTTAACTAATCACAGAATTCATTAATGCGTGCACGTGATTCAACCCATAGACATATAGGGATTGAAGTAGCCTGCATAGACCGTGAAGAATCGAAAGGTTTTCACGGGTATATTTAACCTGTAGTTAGCAATCTAGGAAATCAAGATGTAGAATCAACTGGAAAACTCAACTGGATTGTTCGTAACTCTGACCCTGGACCGTTTCTCTTTGATTGATAACAACTTAGAATTTGCTCTGTTACCTGACTTCAGTTAATTGTTTTAATTATTGTTTTAGTTAGTAAAATCTCAACCATTGGAAAAAGATCCCTGAATAGTTCTTAGGAAATTGTTTGCTAGAATTCAGTCTGAATAGTCCTCGTGGGAACGATACTCTACTTATCACTTTATTACTTGTCGACCACGTATACTTGCGTGTGCGTTGGGAGCAACATGTATAATAGGGTTAACCCAGAACATCGGGGGTTGAGAAAAGCTTCTACGTGTACTACTTTGACTTGTACAAGTGTTATATGCCTTTACGTATTAGATGTCCTTGTTTGGATTTGGATTTGGATTTGAATTTGGCACAAGTGTTATTTTGCCTTTAAATTTAGGCTTTCAATATTATGTATTGGATATTTAGTAGACTTATTATTAAAGTGTTTAGTTAATATAGTTTATGGAATTGTTTGAAAGATCGTTTAGTGGTTATATATAGGTTTTGGCAGGGTATGTATCAGTTTTTAACATTTTTTTAATGTAGGTTTTACCGTTATTCTGACAGCTTGCCGTCGGAACGTTATCAAAAAGGTTTTTAAAATTGTTCAATATCGACGGGCAGCCGTCGAAATAGAGCTCAAAAATTGTTGCAGACCGATGGCATGCTGTCGGAATTCAAAGAAAAAGATTCAGAAATTGTTACTTACCGACAACACGTCGTCGATAACACCGATATTTTTCAATTTTCACGTCGTGTCTTTAAATTATTTACCGAAGGACGGCTACCGGAATGACATCGGTATAGCCGACAGGTGCCCGTCGGAAGGTTATTCCGATTGGAATATTTCGATGGACGGTTCCGGTCGGTTGGCCCATTGAAATTTTGCTTGTTCTGACAGTATTATGAGAAATTTGTCCGTCGGAATAATGCGTATTTTTGTAGTGGTCATTCACTTGCATATTACATCGATGTAAACTGTCTACTAAAAATGAAGAAGAAAATTTAATTGGTCATCATATAGGTAGGATAATGAAGAAAAAAAACTACTAGAAAAGTTAGCTAAATCCGTTATCTTCAAATTAAGTAAACTTCAGACACAAGTCACCCCCTCCCGACATCAAACCCCATCTCCCCCTACCCCCCCCCCACCCTCTCACATATACACACAAAAACACAACATAAAACGAACCATGTGACATTTCTACCAACTAATATTACTACTATAAGAAAAAGTTTCCAAAGCAAACATCACCTCTCTTTGCATTTCAACCCTTAGCAGCTCCCTCCAACTCCCTTCCTTTTACTTTCTCACCATATACCACTGCAACTAGCTACAAGCTTTGAGACATGTTGAAAAAGACTAAAATAATAGTCTTGGTAGTTTGTGTTCTTCTGATCTTCATGGCAAATTATATTCTCCATGCTAATGCAGCAAGGCACACAAATATTTTTAATGTTAAGCCCTTGCCTAATTCCCACAACAATTCTCCTTACATATATTCTGAGTCTTTGCCAAAAGGGGTCTCTATTCCACCTTCTGCTCCTTCCAAAAGACACAATGGAATCAACCTTAAAAGCATCCAGAGCCAGCCATGAAGAAATGGAAGGAAAAGATGAATTTTATGTTATCTCTAACTGTACATGGTTTTTTTTATATAACCATCTAGTATATATTTTAAGTCCACAATTCGACTAATTCAATTTGCACCCCCTAGGATCCATACAGGGGTTAAGGATTCGAACAAACATCCCATTAAAGGTGGAAGAATCTCATTCTCTCATCGCACCCTTTGATGGTAACTGGTAGATGGTTCAGTAAGTATACATTTATATGATATTTTAAAGCTTTTGTTCTTTATTTTAACTAATGCTTCAGAAGCATTCTGTGGAGGTCATGTACTTACAAAGAGAGACTCAAGATTTCAAAGTCCTAGAGAACCCCTTAATTTTATTGGTTTGGGTTCTTCATATTTTGGGCTTTTAGTTAAGACCTAGAACAATTCATCCATTGTATGACGACTATGTAATGATACAGTCAATAACAGCAGAATTTACCCTACTTTTTGGTTGTTCTCTCATGCACGAGGCTTAACTTGTTTTTATGTGTTTAATTTTGTACATTAATAGTGTAAAAAGACTATTAGACTATCATGTCATAATAATAATAATAATAATAATAATAATAATAATAATAATAATAATAATAATAAGTATGCCGAAAGATATTGCATGTTACTTGCTGATCAACATTGGAAAGTATGTTGTTGTTGTTGTTGTTGTTGTTGTTGTTGTTGTTGTTGTTGTTGTTGTTGTAGATATTTTGCTTCTGTAAAATACTTCACATTATGTAAATAAATCTTTTATAATGTCAGTCCTTTAATTTGTAAAATACTCCCTCAGTTTCAAAAAGGATGAACCTTTTCACCTTTTGAAAGTCAATTTGACCAATCTTTGAACATACATTAGACAATATTAAATTAATATTTTCAAATAAAAATTTACATATTCAAAAACTATACGAAAAGTACTATAACATGCAACTCTTCGCATATTAATATGATGAAAAAAATCATCTTAAATTGTTGGTCAAAGTTCATCCAGTTTGACTCTCGAAAAGCGAAAAAACTTCACTTCCTCTATGGGTGTACGAGCAGCAATTGAGTTTTACTTTTCGCTGGGATGACGCAAAAATCAGCCTGTTTAGTCCATCGCCTTTAATAACCTCAATTTTTTTCATAATCGTCCTGCTCTTATTAATACTTTATATTGTCAATTGTGAAAGGTCCTTTAATAAAACAGAATGTCAATGGTCGTTCAATAAATATTGAAATTTGGTTTTTGATCGAAGACGGAAATTTTCAAGATGGTTGGTAGATATATGTTACACATATTATAATGCCTTGCTCGCTTACGAAACTTCTGTTGACAATTGCAATGTGGACTTTGGACTAATGCATAGATCACATAGAAATATTTTATGTAGGACTTCAATTAATCGATCTTTTGTTTTGCATTGTTGGTATGGAGAACCTTAGTGCAAATAACTTAAGATTTAGATAGCTATGAATCTTACATATAAGGGTCTTAGAGCCTATTTGGGTGGGCGTATTATAATTAGTTTATAAGTTAAAAGTTACCTATAAGCTATTTTTGATATCCTAACTTCTTATTTTTAGCTTATTTTGCTTATAAGCACATTACTTTTTAAGTTACCAAATATTCAAAAAGTATATATATAGTTATAAATTATTTTTAAGCTTACCCGCTCTGAGTACCTTTTGCTTGTGCCATTTCTATATTTATGACCTACTCAAAGTAAATGTTTCTTTCCAGTAAAATATAATAAAATAAATGTTTCTCTCACCTAAATGGCTAAATTTTGAGAAACGGCGAAGTAGTTGCACTTTGGAGCCATATATTTTCCCCGTAAGCCATAGCTGGATGTGATTTTATTAAGTAGAACAAAAATGAATATCATACAAAAGTTCAAGATCAGACTCTGTTGAAATGTTGAACTGACTTATTTATGGTTGACTATAATTTAATACTCCCTCCGTCTCATTTTGTTTGTCGTAGTTCGGATTTCGAGGGTCAAACGAGTTTGTCTTTGACCGTAATCTTTATATATATTTTTTAAATATTTTGAGTTATAATTTATTGTGACTTATAGTGTTTTTCATGTAGTTTTCAAATATGTAAATTTTATTTAAGAAAAATTCAAGATTTTATATCCTAATCTACGGTCAAATTTAAGAAGTTTGACTCTCGAAACAGTAACTATGACAAATAAAATGGAATAGAAGGAGTACTTTACAAAAGTTGAAAGTTAGAAAGTTGAAACGCGAGAAAGTTACGATAAAAAAACAACTTATTTGACTAACCTGTTGACCTAGCAATTTGAGCAGTTAAATATCCAGAATATATAAGAATTACTACAGCTGTTTTTTTCTTTATAATTTGATATCACCTAGTCATTATATTGGATAATATTTACAAGGCAAACATTATTTTCAAATATAAACAAGAAATATTCAAGTGAATCTCGTGCACGGGCTTGTCGCTTCTTTCCGGCCTAATCAAAGGGAATCATACACAGCATAAGGTGACGACTGACGGTGTAAGAAAGTTTTTATAATACAAGGACCCTGGCCTAGTCACTTTATCTGTTGCATTTATGAATATTTTATAGTAATGTAATACTAGTATAAATATTTTCTTACAATGTTGGTATATTATCACATTATTGTTTTAAGGCAAACCGTTGAAGAGTACAAGATTGCTTACTCCTTAGCTCATTTGTTAAACCTATTATTTTCAGTCCATTGTTGTTGTATAATAGTCAGTATTTATTTATCTTTGGGGTGCGGCAAAAATTCCACATTAGTATCTAAAAAGATTGGAAAGTTATATATTTGTGCAAGCTTACTATTTTTAACAGTATTTTAGGTTGGTTGAGTTTATCTAATAACTTGGGAATAACTGATAAGTCATTAATGAGGGCATGTGGTAGCTAGGAGTACTGTAAACTGACCTCCAAATGGACAAAAGAAAAATTGAAGTACAAACTTGAAAGTCAAGTCAAGTACCAACCACTTACAAAGTGTTTATATATATGATTGACTTTTTCAATATCATTTGACCATATGAATACCCATGCCCAGGCCTTTTTATTAAGGCAAAATGGCTAAAATCCATCTTAAACTATAACTTTTTTTTTTTAATTTGACATCGAAACTTTGCGGGCGTCCTATTACCCCATTGAACAACTTAGAAGTGATATTAATACACCCTCCTCGGACCAAGTTCAGTTTTAACAGAGGAAGTGATCCACACACACCATACATTGATTGCCACGTGTCAGGATAACAAAAAAAGCAATTAAAACGTTGTATGAATTTCTTTTTATATACACAATCAACCCCCTCCCCCCCAAATGAAAGGTTTTCCACCATCTTCCTTTCTTATTCCTCTCCCGTAACAACCCCCCTCCCCTCCCCTCCCCACCCCTCCCCACCTACAAACAAATCATCTTCTCACCCGTCCTTCTGTTTTATCCGGCAAACACAATTGATAATCAAGATTCAAGTTCAGTAATTAAGGGACCTACTTCTCCATAAATGAAGGAGGTCCTCTTTTAGTTGAACCCAATCAAGTTTTGGGATTATCCAAATCAAGAAAGACAAAAGAAGATTCAAACTTTACTAAAACCCAACTCCCAAGCAATGAACTATCCGGTAGAGTTAGTGGACGAAGAGGTAAAAAAGCAATGAAAAGATTTATCAAGGAATTGTAAACTCCAAGAAACTCAAAATTAGGAATTTATAAATGTGGAAAGTGAAGTTAAGGTTGAATTTTAGTTTCCATCAGGTTCTTTAGCTTAGTAAAAAAATAAATAGAATTCCATGGCTGGTGGGGAAGGTGGAGATAGAGGTGTTTGGGGTGGTGGAGAAGGAGGTAATAGGTTGAGAAAGAATTGAATAAGAGAAAAAATAAAAAGATAAAGAAAAAGTAAAAGATAAGGAAAACAAATAAATGAAAAGGAAAGAAAAAAATAGTTAAATACATTTAATTAAAAACGTTTTGCAAAAATAAATGTTAGCCTTAAATTTTTCGTTCCTCGCTCTCTTAAAGAGGGTGGTATTCACTCTCTGTGCCACGTAGGTGAGCAAAGTTCTAATAATACCGATCTAAAGTAGTTCAGAGTGTTATCAGGACCCCCGCAAAGTTAAAATGTCAAGTTGACAAAAAAGTTATCGTTTAAGGTGGACTTTAGCCATTTTGCCTTTTATTAACACCAAACTTCTGCAAGTAGGATAGTAAAACGTTAGCTGTATTGGATGTTTATATTAAATTAATAAATATGTACTAACCATTATAAAAATTCTACTAATCATTCCTATTAACCTAATTAGCCCAAATTAACCTAAATATATACCTCAACAACACATCATTGGACTTGATAAGGTGATAAATTTCTTCACCCTCTTGCAGTTTGTTTGAGTCGAACTTCAATATGTTATGAGAATTAACTTATTGATATTTAAAGTTTATGTATGGGCCTAAACCAGTTTTAGGATCACAAATCGAATTTGGGTTTAAATATAAGCAAAACTTCGTATCAAAGCTAAATAAATGCAAGAAGTAGACGTAAATGCGAAAAGATAATGTGATTTCAATATATTGTGATGAGTACAAATTTGGGCAGCGTTTCAGTATGTATTTCTGGATACTTATCATACAAAATGAAGTATTATTTATATGCCTAGGGACCTTGCCCACGTCTTCCACTATCAATCATGCTTTGTCCCACGTTCTTGGCATTAATGGGAGGAGTTAGTGGGCTGAAGTAGTGGGCTGCAAAGCCGTTGGAACCGAGGTGCCCCACCGAAGTTCGATCACATGACTTCGGTGGCATGACCTTGTTGTTCGGTTGGAAGGGGATGTCACTGAAGCTCAGCTCGCGGCTCGCCTTTGGTAGTGACATTGAAGTTCACCTTCAGTAACTTGATCGATTGCTTCAATCGTTCTTCTTCGGAGCGTCGGCTCGTTTTTTCTTCGGTTCATCATGCCGAGGTGCTAACCGAGCACGTCAATTTTTACCCAATACAGATAGTCCCCCAACTCCTCGAATGAATGCCGAGGTCGCCGAGGAGTGGAATGAGTTTGAGCGGGAAGCCGACGTGGCGCAACCCTATCCAAGAATTTCAAAAAGTTGCACGTGTTTCGGATTACTGTTCCACATTACGTGGCGGCCGTTGATTGGCCACCGAACGGTCGCGCCGACTTTTTCGCTTTCTCCAACGTTACAGTCATCATTACTTCTCCAACTTGCACATGTACACCTCCTATAAATACCTCACTTCACATTCTTCTTCTCCACTTGAAAGCTTCTGATATACAGTGGAATCACAGAGAAAACCCCTAACCTTCAAGCCATTTCCTCAATCTTGATTCTCTTTCCAATCTGACCATCACCATGTCTGCTACGAATTCTGGCCACGGTTCTAGTGATTCCGGTGAAAAGGCGGAGCATTTTGCTGCCGCGGCTATGGGCGAAGATCCCATCGCCACTGTGCCTCCGCTGCAGGTAGTCGAAGTGGAGGGTGGCGGCGAAGCCACGTCAGCGGCTCCTATCCCTAAGCGGCGCAAGGCGAGGGTTGGTCGCGATACGGCGGAGATTAGTTACGATGTCGAAGTTGACGTTGGTGGTGACGACCATGATGAAGACACGGGTGACGTCGAAGGGGATGACGTCACCAGTGTCAAGGAGGTAGGTGGCTCGGCAGGCGGAGCCGAGGTGAGTGGAGGGACCAGTGGCCAAAGGGGCGAAACCGAAGCCAGCAAGGGGGAAACTCAAACTGAAGCTGGCACATCAAAGAAGTCGAAGAGGAAGATTCCTCTCGAAGTGGAGATTGACCCTCAGTTGGTTATGTCCTCAAGTTTCAACAATGATAAGGACTTGAAAATTCATGCTCAGTCCGATGCTCAAAAAGGAAAGAAAAGAAATATTCCGGTCCATGTTACCCCGAGCATCATAACCGAAGACATGCTTGAAACTGTTCGGGCTGATTGCTTTTGGGGGCCCGAAGTGGAGATTAGGGTCCCGGCTCCGGACGAGGCTGTTTCTACTCACTTCGAGGGGTACTCTTCGATTTTCACGTACCCATTCACTATAGGATTCAACTTGCCGGTCCACCCCATCATTGACACATTTTGCAGGTCTTACAACTTGTGTTTGGCTGATAGTTATATATTTTATATAATTTTAGATATATAAATTATTATATATATTTATATTTTTATATAAAATATATGGTATTATCTTCAAATTGTGCAAATACACAAAACAGTCTTCCGGAAAAGAAAAGAACACAAAAGCAAGAAAAGAGAAAAAAATGTCACCGATGCCATCAGTGGGAAAAGAATGAAGAAATGCCATCAACGGCATTAGTGATTTCACATTACTGGGAAAGATGAAGAAAATGGCATCGATACCATCGATGGCTCACATCAGTGGGAAAAGAAGGAAGAAATGCCACCAGTGGCATTAGTGAGTTCGCATTAGTGGGAAAGAGGAAGAAAAGGGCACCGATGCCATCGATGGTTCGCATTAGTGGGAAAATAACAAGAAAATGCCATCAATGGCATTAGTGACTTCGCATCGGTGGAGCTTTTTGCAGGAAAATTTCTCTATATATAGTCCAACGTTTGTTGAGAAATAGATCACATCTTCTGTGTAAAAAATAAACACCTCTCTATTAGCTTTATTTTAATTTTATAAGTTGTTTCTTCTTTGTACAAATATTATTTTCTTTTCTCCATAATGGAGTAATTTTCTTTGATTGGGATATTAGTTGAAGCTTGATAAAGTTTTTATAATGGAAGTCTTGATTTTATTATATTCTTATGTTGGGGTTTTCTCTTTATCATCTTTATACACCATGATTAACCATAATCTTTATCTTATTTCTTTCAATTCTAATTCTCACGGAGGAGTTGAATCAAATAAGATTATTGATTTAGTAAAAGCTAATCGAAAGAGGTTTTTGCTCACTTGGTGTACTCAACTAAGATACTTCTTGTTTAAATCATTACTTTAGTCGGTTAACTACACTAATCGAAAGAGGTGTTATTCACCAATTATTGTTTAATGTCACTGACTATCAATAAATTAATAGTATAAGCGCGAGTGGTGCTATTAATATATTGTGGTTAAGTGAAGTGGTTGTATTAGAAATAAATGATCATTCTTTGAACAAGGTCTCCTTTTCACTGTCAATCGATTAACTACATTAACCGAAAGAGGTGTTATTAATTGGTTACTTTTATGTGATTTGGTTGTATTAGAAATAAGCGACCATGTCATTAAACGGAGAAGAAATAATGAAATTTTGATTTTATTATTATAGTTTTATTTTGCTGATACAAAGTATCCCAACTTTTATCTTTATTATCTTTTATTTACTTTAAAAATCCATAAAATATTTACTTTATTGTTATTTAAATTTTTAGGACTATTAAACAATTCTCATCTCACCAATCTATTTCTCTCAAATAGTGACAAAGACAATATAAATTTGTAGCCTAGGTGGTTCCAATCTCTGTGGGACGATATCTTAAACTATACTATAATTTGACAGAGTACGAGCATAAAATCATATACGCCCAGAGCTCGTCAAATTTTTGGCGCCGTTGCCGGGGACTGGTAAGCATCTACTTCAGATTAATTGTCTTATTACTACTTTGAGATCTTTTTTCTTTTTCTTCAAATATTTTGCTTCCTATTATCTGAAAAGTGCTAGGAAACAAAGTTTGTCAAAAAAAAAAAAATCTGAATATGAACTCTCGTCACACGTTCTGAAAATGAACTTCAACCATCCAAGTGAAAGTCTTGTTGAGTTGGTAGAAAAATATTGTCATAAAGATATTACTTGTGATTATTGTGGAGACAACCACCAAAACTTTGAATGTCAGACAAGTAACACATTCACCTATGCAAATTCTGGGAGAATAAAAGACCTTGAACAACTAATTAATAAAGTTAGTCGAAGGTCTGTTACTTGTGAATATTGCGGTGGAAATCACTTCATTCATGAATGCGGCGCAGGTAACTCTTATTTCTTTGGGTCATCTTATGAAGAATCTTACATTGTTTCTAGTCCTCACAGGTACAATGATTCTGATGAATATGGTTACAATCCGGAGTGCAACCAATATTCACATGAAAATTGGGACACGTGTCAACCATCACAAGAGGAGAATGAGAGCTTAAAAGAAAATGTGTATAATTTCATGAAAACCAATTAAGAGAAATTTACACAGAACCAAACAACCATTACGAACCTAACATTGCAATTGAATCAGTTAGTAAATATGGCAATCTCCATTAATATTTGTGGTGAGCCCGATAATGAAATCATATCTTGTGAGGATGAACCAATTCAAAAATATGAGCCTTATAAGAAAGAATCTATCACTCACGATGAAAAACCTGATCAAGTGGAGATGGTTGAAAATAAAAGTTTGGTTGAATTTAATTCAACATGTGATGAATGCATAACCCATTTTTCTTATCCACAAAAATAAGTTAATTTGAAAGAAAATAAGGATGACGAGGTCAATTACACATATACAATTGAATATCCTTTTGACCAACATCTTTTAATTTCTTTTGATCACTATGACTCTGTGGATTTTGTTGTTGGGAATTTTAAGAAAACTGCATGGACCGATCCTTGTGAAAAATACAAAATGAAGTTAAGGATCACCATGAACGGTTATATGCCCGCTCAAGACAAGGCCAAGAAAGAATGTGATGTGCAAAACAAGAAATTATTTTGTGATGTTCTTGGCCAAGTGAACTCTGAGAATAATTCCAAGGAGCGAAAAAGAAAAATTGATTCAGAATTAGGTGTGGAGTTCACAAGCTCCAGGCGAAAAAAGAAAAAAATATTTCTGGGAGCCCCTTTACCTCCTTATTCATTTAAATTATTTGTTAAGAGGACTTGACAATATTTAAGTGTGGGGGTAAAGGAAGATATTTTTTTTTTTTTTGTGTAAATATGTGTGTGTGTTCAATTTTTGGTGTGTTTTCTTTTAAAACTTTCATTGGTTTACTTTTTAAATATAAATTTGTATATATAATCTTTTTACTTTTTTAATGTGTTTTTCTTTTGCAAAAAAAAAAAAAAAAAAAAAAAATTAGCATAACTTCTTTCATATATTTCCATGGATTTCTTTCTTCAGTTCTTTGCCATGGTCGTAATATTTTGAACTGAACATCTTTTAGGATTTTCAATAAATTAATCAGCTAAAAACATGACTTTTTATAGAATGAGATTTTGGAAAAACGGATTTAGTTGGGTACCATTCTTGAGTTATAAGAATATCATTCCAAATTCATATTTGTTTATTGATGATTAAAATTATAATTTTTGCTAATCCCAAGTGTATTGTGTTGTCAAGTTATTATCAGTTCTCTTTCTTATTTGGAAATCCAGAACTTGCCTTGAATGTGGTTTGAGGCAAAATTCTAGGTAATTTTGAGTTGTGAGATGAAAGTAGGCCTTCCTTGCTAAACCATGACCAAAATTAACCTACCATAATATTTTTTATCCCTAGTCAGCCCCGTTGAGCCTAATGAATTATCCCTTATTTTTCTTGATTACCAAACTTTAACCCTTAGCCTAATTTTTGTTGTCACATCTATTTATTCACCATATTCCCTTTTTGGCACTTACAAAAAGAAAAATATCAGGGATATATTTTTAAATACAAAAATAAACTATGAGGGGATAGTTGTGAAAGAATACGGCAAAATGGTTATTGTTGAGCTTATTCGTTATTGAGAATGTTGTCATTACAAAAAAAAAAAAAAAAAAAAAAAAGAATGAAAAGAAAAAGAAAAAAAAAGCAACAAAGAGAATTTTTGATAGCTACATCATGAAAAGAAACTAAGTGGAAAAGATAGAGAGATATGGTGTCTGACAAAGAAAAAATATGAAAAAAAAATGTTGATTGTTCTAGAAAAAGGAAGACAAAATGATACTTGAATGTCCATGTATTGTGGTGTCTATAAGGACTCGAGTCACTCATATTAATATATATCATACATGTTCCTAAGCCTACATTACAACCAAAAGAAAAGCCCTACATGATCTCAACTCAAAGATTCCTACATTAGTGGAGAGCCACATAATATGCAAGCCTATGGTAATTTTCGATAGCTAGAGATACTTCTTTGTTGAGAGTGAGAGAATTTTTCTATCTATGCCCTTATTCTTTTATATTATAATGTGTGATTTATGGGCATCTCTCTTCATTTGGTGAGACACATTGAGATTAGAAAATATTGTGATTTTAATTCTCAATCGGTGAACATGAGTACTGATAAAGATCATTTTAACTTGAAGTTTGGTCTTAGTTGATTCTTGTTTGCCAAAAATTCTCATTCTTCTTAATGTTTTCAGCTGCTACTTTATGTTGTGCCCTTTACTCGAGGACGAGCAAATATTTAAGTGTGGGGGTATTTGATAGTTATATATTTTATATAATTTTAGATATATAAATTATTATATATATTTATATTTTTATATAAAATATATGGTATTATCTTCAAATTGTGCAAATACACAAAACAATCTTCCAGAAAAGAAAAGAATACAAAAGCAAGAAAAGAGAAAAAAATGTCACCGATGCCATCAGTGGGAAAAGAATGAAGAAATGCCATCAACGGCATTAGTGATTTCACATTACTGGGAAAGATGAAGAAAATGGCATCGATGCCATCGATGGCTCACATCAGTGGGAAAAGAAGGAAGAAATGCCACCAGTGGCATTAGTGAGTTCGCATTAGTGGGAAAGAGGAAGAAAAGGGCACCGATGCCATCGATGGTTCGCATTAGTGGGAAAATAACAAGAAAATGCCACCAATGGCATTAGTGACTTCGCATCGGTGGAGCTTTTTGCAGGAAAATTTCTCTATATATAGTCCAACGTTTGTTGAGAAATAGATCTCATCTTCTGTGTAAAAAATAAACACCTCTCTATTAGCTTTATTTTAGTTTTATAAGTTGTTTCTTCTTTGTACAAATATTATTTTCTTTTCTCCATAATGGAGTAATTTTCTTTGGTTGGGATATTAGTTGAAGCTTGATAAAGTTTTTATAATGGAAGTCTTGATTTTATTATATTCTTATGTTGGGGTTTTCTCTTTATCATCTTTATACACCATGATTAACCATAATCTTTATCTTATTTCTTTCAATTCTAATTCTCACGGAGGAGTTGAATCAAATAAAATTATTGATTTAGTAAAAGCTAATCGAAAGAGGTTTTTGCTCACTTGGTGTACTCAACTAAAATACTTCTTGTTTAAATCATTACTTTAGTCGGTTAACTACACTAATCGAAAGAGGTGTTATTAACCAATTATTGTTTAATGTCACTGACTATCAATAAATTAATAGTATAAGCGCGAGTGGTGCTATTAATATATTGTGGTTAAGTGAAGTGGTTGTATTAGAAATAAATGATCATTCTTTGAACAAGGTCTCTGTTTCACTGTCAATCGATTAACTACATTAACCGAAAGAGGTGTTATTAATTGGTTACTTTTATGTGATTTGGTTGTATTAGAAATAAGCGGCTATGTCATTAAACGGAGAAGAAATAATGAAATTTTGATTTTATTATAATAGTTTTATTTTGCTGATACAAAGTATCCCAACCTTTATCTTTATTATCTTTTATTTACTTTAAAAATCCATAAAATATTTACTTTATTGTTATTTAAATTTTTAGGACTATTAAACAATTCTCATCTCACTAATCTATTTCTCTCAAATAGTGACAAAGACAATATAAATTTGTAGCCTAGGTGGTTCCAATCTCTGTGGGACGATATCTTAAACTATACTATAATTTGACAGAGTACGAGCATAAAATCATATACGCCTAGAGCTCGTCATTGGCCCAATTGGGGCCCTGGGTTTGGAGGGTCGTTCAAGCCCGTGAGTATTTGAGTGACATAGCTGGGCTGCCCTTTACTTTCCAACATTTGATTTCTCTTTACTACCCCTATTTTCGTAAAGCCGGGGTGGTTGCCCTCCTACCTCGGGGATCTTATGCAATCTTGAGCAAGAGCGAAGAGCATGGGGACCGAGGCTGGAATGACCGGTACGTGCTCATCCCTACAAGACTGCTATCAACCGAACCTGGCTTCCCCGGAGTGTGGAATGCTCAACGTAAGTGTTTACTTCTGTTTCTCCTTCGGCTTTTGACTATCACAGCTAACATTTGTCTTCTTATCTATGACTTGCAGCTGAAAAGGTTTCAGTTAACCCACCGAAGAATCTGCTTGAGTGGGTTTCCAAGGTTATGCAGTTGGAGACACGCCCACGCCGGCAATAGATGATTTTAGCCGGCTTGAAGGGGAACCGATGGGTATGCAAGAGGCATGGTAAGTTGCGTGTCCACGTTTGCGATTCCTCAAGTTCGCTTTGAACTTCTACGTCCTGATATTCTCCCCTTTCATGCAGGTTTCCCCAACAGGGCTGTGAAGGATGCCGAGGAGGAGGAGGAGACCGAGGTGAAGGGTGACGGAGAAGGAGAGGAGAGAGAGTAAGGAAGAGAAGAAAAAGAGAGAGAGAGCAGTGCTTGAAATCACCGAGGGCGTCGCTAAGATGGCGAGTCTGGCGAAATAGATCGTCGAAGAGAAGAAAGCTAAAAGTTCACCGGGCCAAGGGACATCGCAAGGTGATGAAATTTTCTTAGGTCGATTTTCGTGCATCTCCATTCCTACCTATTCCCATGTTAAACAAATCGCTTCTCTTCCTTCCCCAGGCTCCAAAAGAAAAAGAGCTGAATCAAAGCGAGCAGCCAAGGCGAAAGGACCTCGGGTTGAGGAGACTACTGCTCCTGTTGCCGAAGCAACGATCGTAAAGCGCCGAAGTCTTGTCGATGAGCCCAGTGATGAAGAGATTCCTCCCATGGCTCCCGAGGTAAGGCTGATCACGCCCAACTATGCCCTATAAAAGGGACTAAGCGGTCGCAGCAAATATAGCTCGGTACTTAAAGTCCCGAGGTCGAATCCCACAGGGAACACTCGAAATCTAGTTGTTTTTCTAACTAATTTACCTATCAACTAACTTCTAATGGTGTGCGATTTAAGGTTGATTGTGTAATAACTACTAAGTAATAAAAATTAATAATATAGTAAACAACAATTAATAGAGAATAAAGTTGATTCAAGGATGTAAAGCCTAGGATTGATTTACCCAACTCCTACCTATGTACTAGAATAATGATTTAACGAATTCAACTTGGTTCTTCCTATTGAACACTTGCTCCAAATTCACAACTATTCACTTCCGTGTAATAACTGTAACTTTCACTAACTAATTTTCCAATTAACTAATGAAGATAGATAAGACTACAAGTATTGTTCACAATCAGGATCAATGGTCACAAATCACCTTATTGACAATGTAAGTAATACCTTGGTTTTAGATTGAAATATTGCTAAGTGTTTAACCCAAACCTATGAATCTATCCCTAGACACACACGAATAATAGGAACAATCAATTGGCGGCCCTTCCAATCAATAGCAATCAAAACATAAACACTTAGATAGGAAGAATTCACAAGTTTCATTCATCAAAACAAATATTCATAGCACATAAGTATAGGAGTGGTTCAATCAACCCTAGAATGGGTGAATTAGCCACTCATGTTCATGATAGTCATATTAAAATAATTCATGAATGAATAAATTACAAAAAGTAGGGAAGAATTTAGAAAAACTCGTGTTCTTGAAGTCTCCAAAGCTCTAGCCTCCTTTTCGCTTCTTCTCCAGTGTATTTTCATAATGGAGGCAAAAGAAGCTTTTATACCCTGTAATAAACTGAGCAAAAGTACTAAAATAGCCTTATTTTTTCGCCCATCAGCCTTGTACTGCGCGTGGCACCCGCGTGCCACGCGGACCAACTTTCTGCAGGCAATTCAGCTCGCGTGGTGCTCGCGTATTTGGCCTAAATGCGCTGAAATTTTTAATCAATTCTCAAGCAAAGACTCTATTTCTTCCCGTGTCACTCGCGTGGCACACGGATTACTTGAACTCTTCAACATATTCATTTGTAACTCTAAAAATAGCACTTTTTCCGCTCAATTCACCATGTTCAAGTCCTACAACACCAAACAACTCAATTAGCACCAAATATTAACAATTTTGCTTATAACATCTTAGACATACTATCATAACATGGTGAAAATACCCTAAAAATCTAAGTGAAATTAGCCAAATATCACAACCCCACACTTAGACTTTTTCTCGTCCTCGAGCAAAGAAGAAGAACACGCAGAAAGCGGGCAAGACATCAAGATTAGATAAGGACTCGCGACAACAGCTTAGCGAAACTCACCCATAAAATTCAAACACCCTTTCTTTTGGTCATAGTCATGTATTGAAAGTAGAAACCTATAGACCATTCAAGTTCCAATGTACCTCACAGAAAGAAGATGCCACCAAACACACAACATATGATTTCTAGAGACATTGTGGCATATCAAATATCAAATACTCTCACACTCAGAAAGAAATTTCTCATGTCCCACAGAAAAGTGCTATAGGCTTGCCCATTTTGTCGTTATCCACTAATGTAAGAGTCTCAATCAAAAGTCAAGTAGGGCTTTTCATAGCTTGTAATGTTGGCTTGGGGTAAGGTGTGGTACACTTTTGGGTATATAGTGACTAATTCTTCCCCTCAACACTTTAAACATCACTCACTACTAATTTTCCCTTTCTCCTCGTTTATTCATCAACTCATTCTCTTCTCTTTTTTTTTTTTTTTTTTTTAAATGATTTTCACAACACTTGGATGATTGGGGCCCTAAGAGTTCAATGAGATACATCATCCTCCCTAGGGTGCCTTTGGCGTGTTCATACTCGAGGCTTTTATCACCCTTAACCGAGCATAGGAACATTGCCCCCATCCTTCATTTTTTTTTCTTTTCTTTTTTTTTTCTTTATACGAAGAGAATATCAAGTATTTCAATCCTTTATTCTTTTGCAACTTTCCTCCCAGATACACAACAACTCTTGTTAATAACCCACAATCTTTCCAAACACACAACCTAAAGTAGTTAAGGGGAAGATGGGTAACAAAAGAGGTAAATAGAAAATAGATAAGGCTTGTATTTCAAGTTGCCCAAGAAAAGGTCAATAGGATCAAATTGGGGCTCAACGGAATATATTCATTAGGTAGGCTAATTTGGGAACTGGTGGGCCAAAGAAGGCCTACTTTCATTCTTAAGATCAAGACTACCTAGGATTTCGCCTCAAACAACAAGCAGGGCAAGTTCTAGACTTAACATGAAACAATGAGAAGTATATAAAAATAACCTCACCACACACTGTACATGGAACTCAAAGATCAATTCAGTTTCACCTCGCAATACTTCACTATGAACTCAAAAAGGAAGTTAAAAAATATATAGGTAGTTCTAACTAAAAGCTGTCATTCGACTCCCTCACTTCTCTCTTTTTCTGCCTACTCTCCATTTTTCCTTCTTCTGAGCTCCTAGATATTTTTTTTTTTTAAAATTTATTATCTAACCTACACACTGCCTGGTTCAGCATAATAACTCAATGGGAAAGAACCAAGGCTAAGAAAACCCAAAGAGATTATTGATAAACTAAGAATTGACTAAACTAAAAATTAACTTTAATATTAATGAACTAATAAATATTTATAATACTATTCTATTACAGGCCATGAATATATAGGATATTACAGACCCAACAAAACTAAAAAGCAAGAAATAAATCAAAAACTGTCAAGTGACAAGAAAGTACGAAAACATCCTAAAATAAACAAGTACCACACAATAAACTCCCACCCCACACATAAGATTAAACAGTGTCCTCACTGCACTATAACAACAACATATTTAGCAAGTAGGGTGGTGGTACTCCCTGTCAAGCAGCAGTAGTCGAACAGCTGGCGCTCGCAGCAGGACGTGCACCAGGAACAACATCAGCAGAAATCACAGCAGCTACTGCAGTATCAGCAGGCCCACTAGCAGATGTGGCAGCAGCGCTCGGAGCATCCACAGGGGTAGAAAAAGAAGGAGTAGAAACTACCTGAGATGGTGCAACCATGGTAGAAGCAGCAGGTAGCTCAGCCTCAGGCGGAAAGCCAACTAGCAAGCGCTCATCAGCAGTATAGGGCAACTCAGTCATAAGAGGAGTGAGATCTACGCCCTTCATCTTCATATCAAGCTCTGTAACACTCCATTGGCGAAGTAACATCCGCTCAATTCTATCCAAGCGTCGCTCATAAGATAACTTCTCCACTCTATCTTCGTCCGGGCTCTTGACATTTGTGATATCGACTCTCTTTGGATTTTCTACTTCCTTTTCATCTCCGTCATCAACCACTACCTTCAATGATCGCATATATTTGGTCAAAGTGTTAGGAAAGAACAAGCGCCACTGCATATTCTCTCGAGTGCGCTGCAACTCTCGAAACATCAAATATCCCACATTAATATCAATTTTCTTCATCAATGCATAGGTGGCAATAACCCTCTCAAATCGTATATCTGTCATGTGCTCACAGGGGATCAAACGCAAGCAAACAAATCTCAGATACACTCTTGCTCTCTTAGAAAAATATTTGAAAGCCAAGGTGTTGTGTGGAGACCCTGAACTTGCCTTCCACTTTGCCTTCGGATTATCATCACATAGCACACGTCGGATATCATCAAGATCTGGTGCATTCTCAATAGCCTGAAGTGCAGCTCCATCAACCTGTGGGAGCCCCAAGAACTCATTCAGCTTAGCAGGAGATATGTCAACCATTTTGCTACGAACATTTACCACAGTACCAACATCCATCCTCCAATTTGCCAGCAGCTCACGAACCCACGATATGTTGGCTTTGCCAAACCCAGTTAGCAACACATCCCACTGTCTCCTCTGAATTTCCTCCAACACATCTGGAAACTTTCTCCTACACATCTCAGTATCAATAGGTGATTCACTCAGAAACGTCTTACCACAAATCTCTTTGTAATCTTCTTGGGCTCGATCATCACGCCAAACAGTATGAGAAACTATCTTACGTCGCTTGGCTGCAAGTTGTTGCTCGAAATCAATGTCCTTCTCCTGCCCAGTATACTTTCTGACACGTCCCATTTGGAATCCTACAATCAAAGAGCAAACAACCCAGTAATAAGACAGAATAGGCCAAAAATTTAAAAATTTAGCTTAGCAACACATAAAGAGCAATGTATAATAGGAAACCCCGCAACAAAGAGCCTTTGAATCAACTAACGACTTGCACAACTTCAAATACGCACAAGTGCCATCAAATATCATTTCAATAACACAAAGGTGGACAGGTACTCAGACTTCCCTGCTTTAATTCAACTCAAGATAAGCTATAACAAATCTTATTGGAGGATGCTACATTTGTTTAACAACTAGTACATATTAGATTCGTGATCCCACATGGAAAATCTTACTCTATACTAATTTATATTATTCCAGATTACACTATACTACGCTATACTAATCAATATTAATCTATATTACTCTATACTAATCAGAGGTAATGTAATTCAGCTGTATTCAGATCGTACTAGGCTATTACTAGGTAACAATTGCACAAAACTGAGTTATGTAAACGATATTGGAAACATAACTAATTAGCTACAAGCAATCATTATTTAGCTTAACTGTTACTGATAACATTATGCTACATTAGGTATAAATTCCTTGATAGACGCATAGCGAAAAGATTATGTAGTACTTAATTAAAGAATCATATGAAAACGACAAATAATACATTAAACATCACACTGTCGAATTGATCGTGGATAATTCAATGAAAAAGTACTTAATAATCATGTATCTTAACAATATAGACAAGAGAATAAATTGGTTTAATCTCTTATAGATGATTTAGAACACACTTGAGTTAACGGGGTGGGGTTGACGCTACAGGGGGTGAGGGGATGACGGGAACTGGGAGGGAACTAGGGGGTGGGGTTGGGGTGACTGGAACGGGGGCGGGGGTGACGGGAACAGGGTGGTGACGCACAGGAGGGAGGGGATGACGGGAATGGTTGAGGTATTGGAACTAGGGTTGAAGAAAGAGAGACAAGAAGAAGGGAGGAGAGAGAGAGCTTACCTGATCGGTGGAGGTCTGCGATGGTGGCTGCCTGCAGCGGCAGCTTCAGCGTGGGTGGTTTGTGCAGGGAAGGGTTTGAGGGGAGGGAGGTGAAATCGTGGTATGAAGCTGCTGATGGGGAGGGGTTACGTTGTATGCCTTTTACGTGTTTTGCTATTCTAATTAATGGTATCCTTTATAAATGGGTGGGTTTAAGTAAAATACTTACCTGATTAGTTTATATTCACGTGGTGGGCTCGTCTTTGAGCCTCCCTGCACTGTAAGTGTTCGTGCATTTTGCAAAAATTTTCGCGTGGTCATCTCGTGACACGAGAGTAAAACGAGCTTCAGGCCAAAAATTTCACGTGGTATTAGCGTGCTACGAGCTCCAATTTCTTCTCATTCTCACAGTTACTCACCTCGTTTCACGTCATTTTTCATCATACTGATCTCGATTCACTTCGCATGTTCCATGAAGTTTGCCACTGTCAATTAATCCTACAAAACTCAATCAAACATTAATACCCACAATTAAAATAAAAATTAGTAAAACAATAAATATTAACTAAAATCGTGGGTTGCCTCCCACGTAGCGCCTTATTTAATGTCGTGGCATGACTCTTTTTGTATTTTTTTTTATTATTTTTTTTATTTTTTTATTTTCTTTTGTTTACAATTACAAACACGGGTTGCCTCCCGAGAAGCGCCTTATTTAAAGTCGTGGCACGACATTATGCAAGCTTCAATCACTCGTAAAAGTACCAGACAGAGATCACCTTGACTTCTTCTTCCATTCCATAGTAACTTTTCAACCTTTGCCCATTTACCTTAAATCGTCTTGACCCATCCTCGGTCTCTACTTCCACAGCTCCATGAGGTGCCACTTGCACAACTTTAAATGGTCCAGACCACCTCGACTTAAGTTTACCGGGGAACAAACGAAGTCTAGAATTATAAAGCAATACATGTTCACCCGGCTCAAAGCTCCTATCTATTATCCTCTTGTCATGCAAGTTTTTCATCCTCTCCTTGTACAGTCTCGCACTCTCATAAGCGTTAAAGCGTCTCTCCTCAAGTTCATGCAGCTCATTGATCCTGCCAGAAGCTGCAGAGTCATAATTCAAATTTACTCTCCTAAGAGCCCACAAAGCTCTATGCTCTAACTCTACAGGCAAGTGACATGCCTTCCCGAACACCATCTTGTAGGGAGTCATCCCTATAGGTGTCTTGTAAGCAGTCCTATAAGCCCATAAGGCTTCATCCAGCTTCCTTGCCCAATCAGTCCTGGTAGCATTTACAGTCTTTTGAAGCACACTTTCAATCTCCCTATTTGAGACCTCAACTTGCCCGCTGGTCTGCGGGTGGTAAGGTGTGGTAACTTTATGATGAACACCATATTTTTCCAGTAACCTCTTGAACACTTGGTTGCAAAAATGACTTCCTCCATCACTAATGATAGCCCGAGGAGTACCAAATCTAGAGAATATGTTCCTTTTAAGGAACTGAGTAACTCCCTTAGCATCATTAGTGGGGAGAGCAACTGCCTCGACCCACTTGGAGACGTAATCTACTGCTACAAGTATGTACTTGTTCCCATAGGAGCTAACAAATGGACCCATGAAATCTATCCCCCACACGTCAAATACCTCAACCTCCAAGATTGGTTTCATAGGAATCTCATGACGACGAGAGATATTGCCAGTCCTCTGGCACTCATCACAAGCCCGGACCCAAATATTAGCATCCTTGAACAAAGTAGGCCAAACGAAGCCCGCTTCCAATACCTTAGCAGCTGTCCGGGTCCCTCCAAAATGTCCTCCATAAGGTGATGAATGACATGCCTGCAAAATGAAAGATTGCTCTATCTCGGGGACACATCTCCGGATCATGTTATCAACACATATTTTAAACAAATAAGGTTCATCCCAAAAATAAGATCGACATTCATACAAGAACCTTTTCTTTTTCGCCGAGTCAAAATCATGAGGAATTATTTCACTTACCAGATAATTTTCAATGTCAGCGTACCATGGAATTTCTTCTAATGTAGTGGCCAACAATTGTTCATCTGGAAAGTTTTCCCAAATCTCACCTTCCTCAACTCGCTTCTCAGCTCCTTCAAGTCTAGACAAATGGTCTGCAACCTGGTTCTCAGTACCTTTACGATCACGGATCTCCAGATCAAACTCTTGTAGCAGCAACACCCACCGTATCAAACGGGGCTTAGAGTCCTTTTTCTCCACCAAGTACCGGATTGCACCATGGTCTGTATACACCACCACCTTCGAACCAAGTAAGTAAGAACGGAACTTGTCAAAGGCGAATACTATAGCTAGCATCTCCTTCTCAATAGTGGTGTAATTCAATTGTGCTCCATTCAGTGTGCGACTGGCATAGTAGACGGGGTGCATTATTTTATCTTTTCTTTGCCCAAGCACGGCACCTACAGCATAGTCACTTGCGTCACACATCAACTCAAAGGGGTCCTCCCAATTAGGTGCTACAATGATCGGTGCTGACACCAACCTCTCCTTTAGCTCCTTGAAGGCTAACCTGCACTCATCAGAAAAAACAAAGGGGTGATCCTTTTCAAGCAATTTACACAAGGGATGAGAAATTTTAGAGAAGTCCTTAATGAACCTCCTATAGAAGCCAGCATGGCCTAAAAAACTACGAATCGCCCTCACCGAGGTTGGTTCAGGTAACTCCTTAATTACCTCTACTTTGGCTTTATCAACCTCAATCCCTCTACTTGACACTTGGTGCCCTAAGACTATCCCCTCTTGTACCATAAAATGACACTTCTCCCAGTTAAGCACAAGATTAGTTTCAATACACCTTTTCAACACTCTCTCAAGATTAGTCAGACATTCATCAAAAGAGTTACCTACCACAGAAAAGTCATCCATAAATACTTCCATAATATCCTCTACCATGTCCGTAAAGATAGCCATCATACACCTTTGGAAGGTGGCAGGCGCATTACATAGACCAAAAGGCATCTTTCGAAAAGCAAAGGTGCCATAGGGACATGTGAAGGTAGTTTTCTCTTGGTCTTCAGGGGCAATGTGAATTTGGTTATACCCCGAGTAACCATCTAAAAAGCAAAAATGGGACCTCCCTGCCAATCTGTCAAGCATCTGATCAATAAAGGGAAGGGGGAAGTGATCTTTCCTAGTAGCTTTATTCAACTTCCTATAATCCATACAAATTCGCCAGCCAGTTACAGTTCTAGTGGGGATTAGATCATTGTTCTCATTTTTAACCACAGTCATCCCACCTTTCTTTGGCACACACTGGACTGGACTTACCCATTGACTATCAGAAATTGCAAAGATAATACCTGCATCAAGCCACTTTATTATTTCTTTCTTGACTACCTCTTTCATGTTCGGGACTAGCCTTCTTTGATGCTCTATTGAAGGTTTAGCACCCTCCTCCAACAGGATCTTGTGCATGCAAAAAGCTGGGCTTATTCCCTTGATGTCAGCAATAGTCCATCCAATCGCCTGCTTGCACTCTTTCAAAACCTGCATTAACCTTTCTACCTGCATACCTGACAAACTAGATGAGATAATAACAGGCAAAGTAGAGTTAGGTCCCAGGAAAACATATTTCAGGTGCTCGGGCAATGGTTTGAGCTCCAACTGAGGGGGCTCCTCTATAGATGGTTTTGCGGGTGGCGCTATCCTATTAGCCAAATCAAGTGACTCAAATCGTGGTTCTCTATGCCAAAACCCGCGCCCTTCTAAGGCCAATATAGTCTCATCCCATTCCTCGCCATCAGGGATGCCCATATTCATAATACAAGCTTCTAGTGGGTCAGTAGGATAGTAAGACTCATCATCGTCAAATTCGTCTACCTCTAAGACATTAGCCATGGAACAATTAGCAAATTCACTAGGTCTCCTCATAGATTTTTGAACACTAAAGGTCACCTCCTCGTCATTTAACCTCATCTTCATCTCACCGGCCTCACAATCTATAATAGCCTTCCCTGTAGCAAGGAAAGGCCTCCCTAAAATTATAGGGGTATCCTCATCAACTGCACAATCAAGAATTACAAAGTCTGTAGGGAATACAAATTTATCTACTTGCACTAGAACATCATCTAAAATCCCTGCAGGTCTCTTAACACTCCTATCAGCTAGCTGAAGACTCATAGAGGTGGGTCTAGCTCTGCCAATACCAAGCTTTTTATAGATAGATAGAGGCATCAAATTTATACTAGCTCCTAAATCAAGTAAGGCTCTGGCAAAAGTGTGCTTACCAATCGTGCAAGGTATAGTAAAACTACCTGGGTCTGCCAGCTTTTGCGCCACAGGCTTAGTCACCACAACACTGCAAGTGTGAGTCAGAGTGACCGTAGCCAGATCCTGAAAATCAAACTTTCTAGACAAAAGATCTTTCAGCATTTTAGCATAACCAGGTACATCTCTAATTGCTTCAAGTAAAGGAATGTTAACATGTAATTGTTTAAGCATATCAATGAATTTCTTGTACTGGTTCTCTTTTTGCTGTTTTACGAGCCTTTGGGGGTAAGGGGGAGGTGGGGTCTTACGCTTTACACTTACCTCTTCATTTACCTTTTCAGTTGGCTTAATCACAGGGTCAGGTGTAATCTCTTTTTCAGCTTCATCCTTGTCACCAACTTCAACTGGAACATCCACAGGGTTAGCTTTTGGCACACTGGCACCTCTTCCTTAGCCAATTCTTGCTCTTTGTCTAAATCTCTACCATTCCTCAAGCTGACTGCCATCACTTGGTTAGGATTTGCGTCCTTTGGATTTACCTTTGTGTCTCCTGGCAAGGTACCCTGAGGTCTATTGTTCAGAGCAATGGCTAGTTGTCCCAACTGTGTCTCTATTCCCTTAACGGCAGTGTCATGGGCTGTAACTTGATCTTGCAGCTTCTTGTGTACTCCCACCATGGACTGCACCATACTCTTAATGTCAGCTATATCATTAGCTTGCTGTGTAGGTAATACTGCCTGCTGGTTATTATAAGCTACTTGTCTCTGGTAAGGTAATACTTGTTGTCCCTGTTGTCTGACAGTGTTGTATGGAGCTGGTTGTTGTACCTGTCTAACTGGAGCCTGCTGATTGTATTGCTGCCTCTGCCCATAATTCAGAAAATTGGCATCTTCAGTATAACCCAATAAATCAGAATCAGCAAAATTACCAGGATCAGGTGTGTCCACTTGTTTAACAGGTTTCAGCATGTTTTCATTAAATTGCTTCAAAGCCACATCCAGCGTAGTCTGCAACCTTGGCATTTGCTCTTCAACCCCATTATCAATTCCAGCAGCCAAAACCTTTGGGCCTGAACCAGCAGATGCATCTCTAGTCAACCAGCCTGAATTTTGAGCCATGGTATCGAGGAGAGCTTTTGCTTCAGTAAATGTTTTACTCAAGAATGCTCCTCCAGCAGCTGCATCCAAATTGCCCTTGATTTGATCACTCATGCCCATGTAAATTCTTTGTCCTAACATCTGATCAGGAATTCCATGATGGGGACACTTTTGCAAGCAGCTCTTGAACCTCTCCCAAGCTTCTGGCAGAGTCTCGAGCGGGGTCTGCCTGAACATGAGTATTTCATCAACCAACTTCGCAGTTTTGTTTGGTGGGAAAAATTTCTTCATGAACTTGATCACCAACTCATCCCACGAAGTGATAGAATTGACTGGCAAAGAATCAAACCAGTCACTAGCATCATCCGTCAAAGAAAATGGGAATAACATCAATCGCACGACCTCAGCCGGAACTCGAGCATGCTTCTGAGTTTCACACACCCTCATGAACTTTTTCAAATGCTTTTGAGGATCATCAGTCAATTTACCCGCAAAAAGTCCAGCATTGGACAACAGACTGACCATAGTTTGGGTGATGTAAAAACTTTCAGCTTCAAATTCCGGAAGCCGAATAGCAGAAGCCAAGTTTCCAGCCACAGGCTGAGCAAAAGCATTAAGTGCCAAATCTTCAGCCATCTCAATATCTTTGGTTTCTGATTTTCTAAGTGTATTGCCAACAGTATTTGCCCTTTTTAAGGCGTGGAATGTCCTCTCCATCTCTGGGTCAAACGGTTTCAACTCTGAAGACTGAGATCTTGTTTTACGCATACACCTGAAACACACAAATTCCAAAGAGTTAACTCAAGATGACAAAAGTGAAGTCAATTGAGAAATAAAACTAGTTATTTTAACAACTAAAATAACACCGTGTTCCCCGGCAACGGCGCCAAAATTTGATCACGCCCAACTATGCCCTATAAAAGGGACTAAGCGGTCGCAGCAAATATAGCTCGGTACTTAAAGTCCCGAGGTCGAATCCCACAGGGAACACTCGAAATCTAGTTGTTTTTCTAACTAATTTACCTATCAACTAACTTCTAATGGTGTGCGATTTAAGGTTGATTGTGTAATGACAACTAAGTAATAAAAATTAATAATATAGTAAACAATAATTAATAGAGAATAAAGTTGATTCAAGGATGTAAAGCCTAGGATTGATTTACCCAACTCCTACCTATGTACTAGAATAATGATTTAACGAATTCAACTTGGTTCTTCCTATTGAACACTTGCTCCAAATTCACAACTATTCACTTCCGTGTAATAACTGTAACTTTCACTAACTAATCTTCCAATTAACTAATGAAGATAGATAAGACTACAAGTATTGTTCACAATCAGGATCAATGGTCACAAATCACCTTATTGACAATCTAAGTAATACCTTGGTTTTAGATTGAAATATTGCTAAGTGTTTAACCCAAACCTATGAATCTATCCCTAGACACACACGAATAATAGGAACAATCAATTGGTGGCCCTTCCAATCAATAGCAATCAAAACATAAACACTTAGATAGGAAGAATTCACAAGTTTCATTCATCAAAACAAATATTCATAGCACATAAGTATAGGAGTGGTTCAATCAACCCTAGAATGGGTGAATTAGCCACTCATGTTCATGATAGTCATATTAAAATAATTCATGAATGAATAAATTACAAAAAGTAGGGAAGAATTTAGAAAAACTCGTGTTCTTGAAGTCTCCAAAGCTCTAGCCTCCTTTTCGCTTCTTCTCCAGTGTATTTTCATAATGGAGGCAAAAGAAGCTTTTATACCCTGTAATAAACTGAGCAAAAGTACTAAAATAGCCTTATTTTTTCGCCCATCAGCCTTGTACTGCGCGTGGCACCCGCGTGCCACGCGGACCAACTTTCTGCAGGCAATTCAGCTCGCGTGGTGCTCGCGTATTTGGCCTAAATGCGCTGAAATTTTTAATCAATTCTCAAGCAAAGACTCTATTTCTTCCCGTGTCACTCGCGTGGCACACGGATTACTTGAACTCTTCAACATATTCATTTGTAACTCCAAAAATAGCACTTTTTCCGCTCAATTCACCATGTTCAAGTCCTACAACACCAAACAACTCAATTAGCACCAAATATTAACAATTTTGCTTATAACATCTTAGACATACTATCATAACATGGTGAAAATACCCTAAAAATCTAAGTGAAATTAGCCAAATATCAGTAAGGCCAGAGCCGGCCTCTGAGATGATTCCCGAGCCGAGGTCCGAGGTCGCTAGGGCAACCGAAGTGATAAATGTGGAGGAGTCTGACCAGGAGGCTGCGAAGCGAAAGGGCAAGGCCAGAGTGGGCGAGGGTTTGATTAAGAGCACGGTTAAAGCCTCTCGAGCTTTGCCGAAGCCTTCCAGCACTGTACCTCTGGCATTTGAAATATTTCCCGACGCAAACTTGCTAGATGCCACCAAAGAGGATGTTGCCGCCCTTGATGGCATGCTTGACCCTACCGAGGCTCATGCCCTTCGGAATCTTAGCCCTATGAGTCTGATGGGTGTCTCCGTCGCTTCTGCCCTTCAGGTAAGTCTTAATGTACTTCATTTGCATAGTTCGTCCTGCCTCTCTTCTGACATTAATACTTTGTTTTAATGCAGAGTTTGGTTCTTGTGTTGCAACCTGTTCACCTCGAGCGCGAGCGAGCTGAACAGATCCAAGCGGCGGCTGCCGCTTGGGATGAGCAGAAGAGGGGGCTTAGAGGAAAAGTTACCGAGCTGGAAGCAAAGTTTTTCGTCTTGAATGAAGAGCTGGATCGTGCTAATGAAGCTTCGGCTATGACTGAAGCTGATCTCCGTGAGGTTGTGGAGTCTGCCGAAGCTAGGGTACAAGCTGCAACGAACGAGTTTACTGCTGAACGTTCGAGGTTGAGCCTTGAAAATGCTCGCCTTGAGGCTGAGCTCTTCAAGGCCAAGACCAAAGTGCTTGAAGCAGGTGAGAAGTATCGCAGTAAACTTGGTGAATACAATGCCAAACTCGTTGGGTTGCAGGGCCAAGTGGACCAAGTGCCATCCCTTCGGGGCCAGATCTCCGAGCTCGAGGGCAGAGTTGCTTACCTCAATGAGTGGGCCGAAGTCAAAGCGACGAGGGCGAAGTTTGAAGAAGCATGGCCGTTGTCAAGACTAGGCTTAGCACACTTAAGCAAGTCCAAGTTGGGCAAATCATACTTGAAGAGGAGATTGCCAAAGTAAGGGAGGCTGCTGCCGAGGCCCAAAATATTGTGGATGAACTTCCTTCAAGCGAGGGCTCAAACGATGGCGGGCCTGAAGGCGATTAAGAGGGCGAAAGTGCCGAAGAGGGCAGTGAAGATGCCGATGGGGAGAAGCCTTAGTAGCAGGAAACAACAAGTTTTTGATGTACTATTTTTCTTTAGGCCTCTGTGCCTTTTTGATATCAGCCTTCAGGCTTTTATGTGTATATATGACTTTGACCTTCGGGTCTTTTCGTCTAATGAATGAAATTAGCCTTCAGGCCTTTTGATACTATTTTGTATTTTTATCTCGTGTTGGTTTTTGCATGTACCGAACATCTTAGAATAAATAACTCGCTTGCAAGACTTGATTGAATTTAATCGATGCAAACTTAGAACGACGTCTCGTCCTCGAGTCGGTGCATTTAAAGTGCAACTTCGGAGTGCAAATTTATAAAGACATAAAGCTATGGGACGAAGCTCATTTCATTGATAATATTGATAAGCCGAAATTGGCTTTTCACAAGAAACCAAGTCGAGGCGGACCTTGGGTAAAAATATGAAAACACAAATTAATAATGTAATTAATAATGTGCCACTACCGGGCGGAGTTACAATGTACTAAATCTATTCCTCGGGTATCAGTCCCCGGTTGTCCAATAGATGGTCTTCGGTTGAGGCGCATTTTTGACCTCGGTTGCAACCCGCCCCTTACTCCCCCCCCCCTCCAGTAATCGGGTGTGAATCTTGGTGAAGACCCGGGCACTGGAGATCGTTTAATCTGCTTCCCTGGAAAGGTCAAGCAAAATGAAACGAGGAGCGAGTTAGTACATTCGACCGAAGCCTTTAGGAGCGTTGTTCTGCTCGGGGCCGTGGGTAAGATATTTTTTAAGGATGAGTGAGAGATATTTACCTCGGTTAGAAGTAGTACCGCTTTAAATTGGAGATGTTCTAATTTAAGGGTTCGGGCACCCCTTGTAAATCTTCAATTTGATAGGACCCTTTCCCGACGATCGCTTTGACTCTGTAAGGTCCTTCCCGATTTGCAATAAGCTTTCCCCCATTTTCTTCCTTCGTTGACTGATTTGTGGCCTTTAGCACATAGTCACCAACTTTAAAATCCCTGAGTTTGGCTTTCCTATTGAGGTACGCTTCGATATGCCTTTTTTGGGTGGCTAACCAAACCAAAGCTAGTTCTCTTTTCTCCTCGAGCAGATCCAATTCTATGCGCATAGCCTGTTGATTTGCGTCCTCGGTGGTGTGAACATACCGAAGACTTGGTTCACCCACTTCCACGGGGATGAGGGAATCCATGCCATAAGCAAGTGAGAAAGGAGTCTCACCAGTGCTGTTCTTTTCTGTTGTCCGCATGGCCCACAACACACCTCGCAACTCTTCGGGCCAAGGACCTTTTTTCCCATAGAGCCTCTTCTTGAGATTTTCGATTATAATTCTATTTGAAGTTTCAGCTTGGCCATTGGCACTTGGATGATAGGGGGTCGAAGCGATTCTCTTGATTCCTCATTGTTTGAAGAAATCGGTGATGGTTGCCCCCATGAACTGTTTTCCGTTGTCGCAGGCAATTTCCCTTGGAACGCCGAACCTGTAGATGATGTTTTTCTTAATTAAATCAATTACCTGCTTTTGTTTGACTTCGATAAGAGCTTCTTCTTCCACCCATTTAGTGAAGTAATCTGTTAGCACGAGGATGAAGTGAACACCACCATTTCCCTTCGGTAGGGGTCCAACAACATCCATCCACCACTTCATGAAAGGTCATGGTGATACCACCGAATGTAGAGGTTCGGCCTATTGGTGGATCATCCGTCCATGGCATTGGCATTTGTCACATTTCCGCACGAAGGCCTTTGCATCTGCACTGATGGTGGGCCAATAATACCCAGCTCTTAGTAGTTTGCGTACCAAGGATTTTCCCCCCGAGTGATTGCCACACTCGCCTTCGTGCACCTCGGCCATCACATATCTATCCTCATCGGGGCCCAAACACTTGGCCATCGCGCCACAATATAACCTCTTGTACAAATTGCCCTCGATCAAGTGATATGAAGCTGCTTGGATCCTCAACTTTTTGGCCTCCTTCTTGTCTTGGGGAACATTCCCTGAGTCGAAGTAAGAGATGAACTTACTCTCCCAATCCCATCTGTTGTCCACCGAGTTGACTTGCAACTTCATCTCTCTCATTTGCGCGGAAAATAGCTGAACCACTGAATCAGTCCCCGAGTGGGCTTCATCAACCGCCGAACCCAAATTTTCCAGGGCATCGGCCTCGGTATTTTCTTCCCGAGGTACTTGCTTAACTTGCCACTCTTAGAACTGTGTTAAAATCCTTTGTGCTCGGTCTAAGAATAGCTGCATCCTGGGCTGTCGAGCCGTGTATTCACCGAGCACCTGGTTCACCACCAACTGAGAATCGCACCTTAGCTCGATTCTTTCCACCCCCATTTCCTTAGCCAATTCTAAGCCTGCTAGAGCTGCTTCATATTCAGCCTTGTTGTTGGTCACTTTTTTTAACCGAACCGAGTGCCTGATTTTTTCCCCAGTGGGTGCTCTCAAGAATATGCCTAACCCCGAACCTTTGGAGTTAGTTTCCCCATCGGTATGAAGTATCCATAGCCCCGAAGTTGTTCCTTTCGATATTGAGTTTTCTTTTTCGGCTTCGGGCAGAATTCCGACGCTAAAATCAGCTATGAAGTCGGCCAAAACTTGGGATTTTATGGCTGTTCGGGGTTGATAGGTGATGTTATACTCGCTTAACTCTACCGCCCATTTTTATAACCTCCCCGATAACTCCGGTTTGTATAATATACTTCTTAAGAGGAAGGTTGAAACTACCGCTATTGGGTGACATTGAAAATAGGGTCGTAGTTTTCGAGCAGTAACAATTAAAGCAAGTGCTAGTTTTTCCAAATGTGGTTACCTTGTTTCAGCATCGAGGAGTGTCTTGCTCACATAGTAGATGGGTTGTTGCTTTCCATCCTCCTCCCCAACCAGGACCGCGCTTACTGATACCTCAGACACAGCCAAGTAAACTACCAATGTTTTACCCTCCTTAGGCTTGGCGAGCAATGGTGCATTAGCCAAATAGCATTTCAAGTCTCTAAGCACTTTTTTACACTCCGGTGTCCATTCGAAGTGGTTGTTCTTCCTCAAAACAGAGAAGAATTTGTGCCATCGCTCCGAGGACCTTGAGATGAAACGACTCAAGGCAGCGATTCAACCAGTTAAGCGCTGAACTTCTTTCATCCCGGTCAGCTCCTCGGGGATTTCTTCGATGGCTTTAATTTTGTCAGGGTTTGCTTCGATGCCTCTTTCGGAGAGGATGAATCCCAAGAATTTGCCCGAACCAACACCGAAGGCGTACTTCTTAGGGTTTAATTTCATACCATATTACCTCAGAACGGCGAAGGCTTCCCTTAGGTGGTTCAAATGATCCTCGATTCGAACTGATTTGATGAGCATATCGTCTATGTAGACCTCCATAGATTTTCCAATATACTCTTTGAACATGCGACACACCAATCTTTGATACATCGCCCCAGCATTTTTCAGACCGAAAGGCATTACTTTATAGCAAAAGGTACCTCGGTCAGTGATGAACGAGGTCTTTTCTTCGTCCTTCGGGTCCATGAGGATCTGGGTGTACCCCGAATAAGCATCCAAGAAAGTTAATAGTTTATGTCCAGCCGTGGAGTCTATTAACATGTCTATTTGTGGCAATGGGTAGGAGTCTTTGGGGCAGGCTTTGTTCAAATCGGTGTAATCTAAACACATTCTCTACTTGCCATTCTTTTTCAGTACGACGACCACACTGGCCAGCCATTCGGGGTACTTCACCTCTCTTATGAAACCATTTTCTTGCAACTTTGTGGTTTCATCTTCGATCGCCTTCTTTTTTACCCCGGCGTGAGGTCTCTTCTTTTGCTTCACTGGAGTGAATTTTAGGTCCACCATGTCTGAATGAGACCAAGCAAAGCAATCGTCGTTGGACTTTAAAACTTCAATAATCGCTTTTTTCGACTCTGGGTCCAACTCCGAGCCGACAAACACTTTTTTTTCGGAAAAATCTTTCAATAGGATGAAAGATTCCAATTCCTCAATAGTAGAGTCCTCGGCCTTTTGTTTCCGAGGCTCTTGAATGCAAATCGGGATCTTCTCAATTTCTCCTCGGAGGTCCTCCTCGCTCGACTCCGGTTGCTGTAGTTGCTATTGTTTTGGCCCGGTCGGGGCGACTCTACTTTTCAGCGCAACCGAGTAGCACTCCCTTGCTACTCGTTGCTCTCCCTTGATTGATCGAACTCCCCAAGGCGTAGGGAATTTAATCACTTGATGCAGTGTGGAGGGAACAGCTTCCATAGAATGGATCCATAGCCTGCCGAGGATCACATTGTATGCCAAGTCCTCGGGCAATACTTGGAACAGTGTTTCTTTGCTTACTCCTTCAGCAAATATTTTGAGTGTGATTTCACCCAAAGTCTTTTCTGTGGAGTTGTTGAAGCCGGTTAGCACTGTCGCTTTGGGGACCACTTCCCCTTTGAGCCACATTTTCTTAACAGCCCCGTAGCTGATTATATTGACCGAGCTACCGAGGTCGATCAAGACTCGCTTGATGTCGGAGTCGTTGATTCTTAGCATGAGGACTAAGGCATCGTGATGAGGAATATCATCCCATAAAAATCATCATCGTCAAACACGATTTCTTTACCCGAGCTGCCAATTCCGGTTCTCTTCTCCATGGTGATCGATAATTTGGCGAATTTCTTGGCTGCTGCGAAATTCAAACCATTCACCTCTGATCCCCCGGTGATGACATTCACAACTCTCTCCGGGGGGTGGAGCCCGAGGTGGTTGCCCATCACCTCGGTTCTTGGAGAAATTGTCCTTTCCCTTGTCGGTGAGAAAATCGGCTAATACTCCTTTTTTCAATAAGTAAGCCACCTCGAGGCGCAAAGCTTTGCAATCCTCGGTTCGGTGGCCATAATCCGCATGGAACTCGCAGTACAGATTGTGGTCTCTCTTATCTGCTGGAGTCCTCATGTCTTTGGACACTCTCACCCCGGCAGTCCCTTTGACTACATTGACCAGCTCCGAGGTCGATATGTTGAAATTGTAGTCAGGGATCCGAGGCAGATCCTTCTTCGGGGCGGAAGCTGGGCTTGAGGAATTTCTTTGGTTCGTATTGGATTAAACCTTCCCTCCGAGCCGTTGCCTTATGTGCGGACTTGTGTATGAATTTCCGAAGGAATTTCCCAGCCTTTGTTTAACAGGCTGCCTTGTCGAGGTGTATGGTTCGTACCTCCCCTTCGGATTTCCTCGCGACGCCTCGACGCGGTGCGAGGATTCGCCTCAGTTTTTATAATCGTAACCTCGGCTTTTGAACTCAGCTTCCTCCAATCTGATTTTGGAGTAAGTTCGCTTGTGTAGATCCTCCCATGTCAGGACTTGGTATTGTTGGAGCTCCTTTCGCAATTCAGCAGCGGCATCAGAATTGCAAACGTTGATACCTTTTTCAAATGCCATAATGGCCAGAGTATCATCCATCCGAGGCAGCTCCATTCGTTCAGCGTGAAAGCGCTCGAGGAACTCCTTCAGTGGTTCACCGGGCTTTTGCTTAACTTCACATATGTCCTCCTTCCTTTGGAGGATTTTTTGGGCCCCGTGTGTGCCTTAACGAAGGCGTTGGACATTTCCTTGAAGGTAGAGATCGACCCCGCTGGCAAGCACATGTACCAACGCAGAGCTCCTTTCTCCAAGGACTTGCCAAACTTTTTCAAGAACATCAACTCGAGCTCTATCGCTGTTAAGTCGTTGCTCTTTACCATTGCCATGTATTCTCTTACATGTTCTTTGGGATCGGTGGTCCCATCATACTTCTTCAAAAACATGAGTTTGAAGTTCTTGGGAGTTGGGGCTGGAGCCGCTTCGGGCATGAAGAGTAGCTCCCTGTGTTGATCTATATCAAGATCATCTTCAACCTTCGTCAACCCCGGCACGCACTCGAGGCGTTTTTCCATGCGTGCCTCGATGCGAGCCTCAACGCATGTTTCAATCTCCCTGGTCAATCTTTCGACGTCGACCGAGGACGTTGTTTCAGCCACGGTGGGAATCGTCTCGAAGCGTGGCGTTGCAACCGGTACGTTTTCCGAACCCCCAGACGTGGCTCCGTTAAGAGGTCCCCCTATTATCGCACCCGTAGGAACGAAAGTTGGAATGCCTCCATTTGGAGCCGAAGGCTGGTTACCGTTCGGTGCTGCGCTGTTCCTCGCTTCCAACGAGACGCGAAATTCAGCATTGATGTTGACTTGCTCATCCTGTCGATCTTGGAGAGCTCTTAGTGCGTTGACAACGTAAGCTTGGAACGCTTCAGTTGTCATTGGTGATGTGGACTGTTGGTTCGACAGAAAGCCAGCGCGTTCATTAAGATTATCACTGTTGTCAGCCATAACGTCGCTGAACTGTGAGCTTTAATGAAAAAGGACGTAGAACTTGGAGCAAAGAGTTTCTGCTTATATCCCCACAGACGGCGCCAATTTGTATGGACCTAAACCAGTTTTAGGATCACAAATCAAATTTGGGTTTGAGTATAAGCAAAACTTCGTATCAAAGCTAAATAAATGCAAGAAGTAGACGTAAATGCGAAAGGATAACGTGATTTCAATATATTGTGATGAGTACAAATTTGGGCAGCGTTTCAATATGTATTTCAGGATATTTATCATACAAAATGAAGTACTATTTATAGGCCTAGGGACCTTGCACACGTCTTCTACTATCAATCATGCTTTGTCCCACGTTCTTGGCATTAATGGGAGGAGTTAGTGGGCTGAAGTAGTGGGCTGCAAAGCCGTTGGAACCGAGGTGCCCCACCGAAGTTCGATCACCTGACTTCGGTGGCATGACCTTGCTGTTCGGTTGGAAGGGGATGTCAGCGAAGCTCAGCTCGCGGCTCACCTTCGGTAGTGACATTGAAGTTCACCTTCGGTAACTTGATCGATTGCTTCAATCATTCTTCTTTGGAGCATCGGCTCGTTTTCTCTTCGGTTCATCATGTCGAGGTGCTAACCGAGCACGTCAATTTTTACCCAATACAGTCTATACTTTGATTTGTTTGTTCTATATGAAGTATGTAATCATGTGGGAATAAACAGTTACAAGGCTTATGAAAAATAAGCGGATTAACATGAGTGTCTTGACCTTAAACAATACTCCTATTACATCTTGAACTTCTACAAACTCATCAGTCATCATTTTAGTCTTGTTTACCTCGATTAACCAGGGTAATTTACGGAAATAGGATACTTTTGGTGCCCCATCACAGATTTGTCCACAATAAGAAAAGTCTTCACATATCCGCCCTCATAAGAAACTTTCTGGTGATCACCAAGAGTTTCCCTCAGGTAGTCACAGGAAGTTTTCCTAACGGGCTAAAATTGTAAGAATTTTCTTAATGGGCCCAAAGTTGTAACAATAGCGCAAAATCTGTCTATTTGCGCAAAAACTTGGATTAACCATGTTGTAAAAATTTCGGGTAAGGTCCTGTTTGGCGCGAGCTAATTGATTTGTAGCCATCAAAAACAAATTCGCTGAGAAATAGCCACTTTCAGACAAGTCCCAGTATTTTACTATGGAACTTTATATAAAGCTTCAGTAAACTAACCCCAATATAAAATAATGGAACCTTGAACTAACATGTTCAAAGTCCCATTATTTATTTATGGGACTTTATATATAAAGTCTCATAACAAAATAATGGGACTTTTGAACATGTTAGTTCAAGGTCCCATTATTTTGTTATAGGACTTTATATATAGAAAGCTTCAGTCCCATAATAAAATAATGGGACCTTGAACTAACATGTTCAAAAGTCCCATTATTTTGCTATGGGACTGAAGCTTTATATATAAAGTCTCATAACAAAATAATGAGACCTTTGAACATGTTAGTTCAAGGCCCCATTATTTTATTTTGACTATTTCTCAATTAATTTTTGAAACGGTGGATAAAACTCATTGAACGCGTCCAAAAATGGTTACGCATCAAAATTTCCCTGTGTATGGATCCGTGAGTTCGAAATTAGGAAAAACTTACAACAAGACACATTCTAAGGAGCTTTATTTCGCATTATACTATTACTTTTTAAATAAATTATTAAATATAACGACATTTCTCCTTTTATAACTATAGACATAACATTTTTTATTTTCCCTCTTTCTCTAACACAAGACCTTTCTTTCTCTTTTTTTTCATTCTCCTTCTCCACCCACCCACCCATCGCCCGGCTTCTTCTCCGGCAACCTCCGATGAACAGATCTATCATCGACCTCTGCTTCAGTCCTTATCCTACGATCTCTATGTTTGCCGATCTGATGTTGCTGTCTTTTCATGGTGTTGCTACATCATTGCTGTTGTTGCTGGTTGTGCTGCGGCAGCATCCGGAGTTGTCGCCGCCGATTTGCTTCTCCCCCTTATTTTTTGTTTTGTTTTGTTTTGTGTGTATTTGTGTATATATACATGTATTACTTTTGTATTTTGGTGTATTTCTTGGTAGATAAATACATTTAAATTCTTTTGAATGTCTAGTTGTATTTACTTATATGTTTATTTATGTATATATCAAGTGTTTGTTTGCCTAAATATTTTTGTATGTCTATTTATATACTTTTGTATGTACTAGTATTTATGTGTGTGTGTGTCAAATGTATGTTGTATATCTTGTATATGTGGTGTGTATATATGTATATTTCTATATTATAGTTTTTATGTAATGTTTATGTATTTTTCTAAGATTGATAGCATGTTTGGCATTGTTTCTCCAAAGCCAAAAGTGCTTTTTTTTTTAAAAAAAAATACTTTTTTTTGAATTTCTGAGGTGTTTGGCAAAAAAAAAAAGTACTTCTAGCAGAAGCAAAAGCAGTTTTTCTGCTTTTGGGGAGAAGCAGATATTTGCAGCTTCTCCCAAGAAGCAGAAGCAGATTATTAATTTTTTAAAGACAAAAATATCCTTACAAAAAAATCTTATTTACCAAATTATTCCTCATTAATTAACCACAACAATAAAATAATATTTCTCTTTTTTATTTTTTTATTTCTACGTACTTTTACAAATCCTCTTTCTTTTAGGACTAGTTATTATTTCTAGGTATTTCTCTTAACCCTATACAGACTTTCTCTCTGTCAAAGCTACAACTACAATAACAATTCCTTGAGTTAGTTAAATTTCTGCCTTTTACGTTATCACTTTGATATAACTATATTTTTTGTGGTTCAAAAACTTAAATTTCTACCTTTTACTTTATGTTTTATATTTTAACTAAGTATTTTTTTTTAAATTAAAGCCTTTTATATAAATATTTAATATTATTTTTTATTTCTAATAATCCAAATGTAAAATGGGTTTAGATGTCTTTTTCGTAATTTGACACTCAAAAATACTTTTTCGTAAAGATTAACCAGACAAAAATTATTTATCAAAAGTATGTCTCCAATGAGTTGTCCAAACACAAACTGCTTATTATCGAAAAGTACCTTTTTAAAAAATAAGCAGTTTTTGGCAGCAATCTCAAACAGATTCTTCGAGGAGCCAAAAGTGCTTATTTTTTTCAAAAAACACTTATTTTAAAAAAAATTGAGGTGTTTGGCCAAATTTCTAGAAAAAAATAAGTACTTTCAAGTGGCATCAAAAGTTGTTTTTATACTGTGGGAAAAAAGCTAGAAAAGTAGTTTTTTCCTAAATTAGAAGCAGAAGTTGTTTTTAATTACTTTCATTACAAAAATATCCTTACAAAAAATATTGATATACCGAATTACCCTTATTTATTTAAACTAATGATTATTAGCTTTAAATATTACATTATTCTTTTTCTCCCTATCCATACTCGTAATGTAACACTCAAAAATACTTTTTGAAAAGTTTGGCCAAACACAAATTGTTATTTAACTATTGACAAAAGTGTTTATCGAATGAGTTTGCCAAACACGAACTGCTACTCTCCAAAAGTATTTTTATGGAAAGTACTTTTTAAAAAAAAATACTTTTTTCAAAATAAGCAGTTTTTAGAAGCTTGATCAAACAGGCTCTAAATCCACCTTCTTCAAGTATGAAAGTGTATTTTTTTTACCGTTTATGCATCTTTAGTTTTTTTTTTTTAATAAGACAGATAAATAAAAAATTCCGGCGATTTGGCCGGCGGCGACCAACCGCAGGTGACAAAGGACTGGGAGTAGTGGGAGGGGGTAAAACTATAATATATATAGTTTTAATGAAATTTGTATATTTAGGATAAAAAAAGTATCACTATATTTTGTAAAGTGACACAATATCATTTTTTTTAATGTAATTTGGAGGTTAAGTTAAATGCCTGTTTAGATTATGAGAGCTTCCCAAATCCATAAGAAAGTCCAAAACTATAATGCCCAAGATAGTAATCAAAATAGTGGCAGGGATGACAATGGAGCAGGATGAGATAGGTGTGGCCAGACGAGTTGAAAACAGGAAGCATTATTATGCGGAACAGGGTGGGTGGAAATTTTTGTTAGCTAAGGGCCATCTCGTCTTTCACCGTGCCGCTCCACCTGCCCCGTCACTAAGGGTAACAGAAGATTAGTGGAGTAGCAGTGATGAGGAGTGACGAGCAAAGAAACAACCTACCTCTGTACCTCACCTAGCTCGTTGCTAGTATGCACGTCTAACAACGAATAACCACGTTGACATAACTAACAACATGAACTCCACCTAGTAACTTCTCTATCATATAGTTTAGCTCCTGCCTTGAAATTAAACTACTCCACTAGTATAATCTTCACTGTTGACCTGGTAGTTCTATTTTCAATCAAAGTCGCTTATATAATGACATAAGGGAAAGCATATAACAATAGCAATTCTTTTAAAGGAAAACAAGTAATGATAGCAATTTTAAATTTTCATACTAATCACATAATATGCCAATATGCCATGAATAGAGAAAAGAAAACAAGTATTAAAAATTCCAAGAAAATTTACATGAAAGCTACACCATGTTAGACCCAACAACTGTTGAAATACATGAGTCATATAGGATCCAAATTAATTAGATACTTAATAATATAAAATGGAAAGAAACAGTCAAGACAAGGTACAATATAGGAAATAAAAAAATGGAAACTTGAATGCACAAAATACGCGAGGTTTAACTTGTATCCACTGCTTGAATTTTTTACCTGTTCAGTGGCTTGATGACCCAAAAATTTAATCTATTTAAGTTAAACTCAATATGCAATTGTATGACAGTACAAAACATTTGAAGCGTTCAGCAGATTGGTTGTACCCAAATGCACAGCAGATGAACAATACACCAGGAAGTAGAAGTTAACTTAGTACGATCACATAAGAAGTTAGTAGGAGTATTATTTATCATTACAACTGTAAATTAATTCATTTTTCTCCAAATTTGGAGCCATGAATTAATAGCCAATTTTCAAAGTAGAGTACAATTAATACCATTGTTAGCTTCTATAATACTAGCAACATACCAGTAAACTATATACTTTTATATAAGACTATCTACACTTGTAATTAATATTGTTAAAGCCCTTATAGCCTCAACCTTAAGTCCAGTGCTGATCCTGAATAACTAGAAGAATAGGAGGATGAAGAATCACCCTCTGATAATGTGACAGGAGGAGGAAAATTTAAGTCCAAATTATTAAAAACATGTGCCTTGACAGCTTGTGTTGTTAGGCCTGAACCTGAAGCTGATGCTGCCAACGCTGCTTTGTGACAACCTTTTACATTTTTGTGACTAGCCCTGTGTCCACCTAAAGCTTGGTGTGATCCAAACACCTTCTTGCAACTTGAACACTCGAAGCGACAACACTTGACCAAAGGCTCTGTTGCATCCACAATATTAATCCTGTTCCTACCCCATCCGTGCAATGGCGTGTAATGCAAGTCGTCCCTAACAACATTGGCGGGTTCAGACAACATCAACCCATGATGAGAGCTACTCGGAACATCAGCAGCAGCATCATGAGCAGCAGCAGTAGACAACGACTCGTTACCAATGTCATCAGTTTTAGTACTAGGGCCACCGGCCAGTAGTAACAAACTCGAGGCTACCTCGTGGTCTTCATCAGTCATTATCATTCCTCTGTTGTCATGGCCAAATTCTAAAGCGAAGGAAGAATCATTTTGTCGCCTGAAATTCGGGGGAGGGTTAATGCCGCGCCATTGACGTTCAGGATGGCAACGCATGTGACCAAAAAGTGCCTTCAATGACCAAAACTGCTTGCCACACTCTGTACATGGCCTAGTAACTTTAGGTGCATTTGGGTCCGGTGGCTTCTTAGTACATTTAGGCTTAGTAACTCCAGAATTATTAGAAGTAGTAGGCTTTGTGATTGGAAAAGAATTACCAATCCTCAAAAATCTACTTCTTTTCTTTTTGGACATTTGGGATTGGTACTTTACATGTGTGCGCAAATTGTCAGAGACAGTTGTAGAGCCAATGATGGGTAGTGTTGATGGTTTTTCTTCATGTTCTACTTGATGATCAAGAGGAAAGTTACTTGAAAAAGCAAGAGAATGGAAATAATTTGAACTAATGCTAGTGTGATTGTCCATATCTCTAAGGAGAGAAGAAGATTGGCCGAAAAAGTTGTGGAAAATGGCCAAGTTTCCTTTATGTAGACATTGTTGCGAGAGCGGTTACTTGTGTACGTCAGAAAATTAAGGAGAGCGGTTCCATTTTTTACCACAGTAATCCAAGTTACCCTTGCTTTTTCTCCAAGGATAAAAGATTAAGTTTGAGTAATCACACTTGGAAAATGGATAAGCACGTCTCTTCCCACTGTCTCGTAAACCGGTAAAGTTTTAACTGTTTTTGCTCACAATCCTACGGGGCACCAAGTTAAATTAACCATATAGAGTATGGATAAAAAACATCATATGATGAGAGACAATAAAAAATAAGAAATATATAATCAACATAAAGAGTGAAATCTACTGTCCCTCATTTTCATCGCTGAGCATTAAATATCACCATTCATCATTAGTCTAATTAGATAGATAAGATAAATGATCTAGCAATGATGGCTTTTGTATTTCCTTCACCAGGATCACATGAAATTTTACCCAACTCCTTGTTTGGAATTTAAATAATACTCCTACTACATATGAAAAGAAAGAATTTTTTCTTTTACTTAAATTGAATAAATGGAATGTATTGAAATTTCAACAGAAACAAATGGCAGGAGAATATATCGTTATAATGTTAAATATTTGGTGTTCAATGTGATCTGATAAATATTGGTAAAGTTACAAGCTATAAAGCTGAACAACGCTCATTCAATAACCTATAACAATCTACCATATACATATCGATATTTACAAGGCAATCACTTGATAAAACCAATCACACCAGTCACCTTTGAGACCTTCAACGCCTGCTGTTGAAGTTGAAGAAGCTAGATTGAGACTGCCCAGGCACAGTTTGGTTATTTGCAGGCGAACGTGGAATGTGCTGCTGTGAATGGTGATTACCACATTGACTGAAGGGCTGCGGCTGTGGAGGTAAATGAGGATGCATTCCTCTATTTCCATTTGCAGCTGGAATTTCGCCTGCTGCAATCTTGAGCCGCTGCAGTTCTTCCCTCAAAGTTTGATTTAGAGCTGAAAGAATGTGTACATTTCAGCACTATATTTCCGTCATCATGTTGAATAATAAGCAAGCTCAAACAAGAAGGTGGAGAAACAAATAACGGCACTGCAGATTACTTAGAGTAGGCAAGTCCATGAAAAAAGTAGGAGCAAAAAACCTTGCTTCAATGATGCTATAATACATTCAACTATGACGTTGTCAAAGTTTAGCCCTTTAAGAGGAGGATGGCCTCTGATAATGAAGCTTTAAAATTTCTGGATAATAATTGACTGAATCAGAAAGGGTTGTTTCAGTAAATTCAAACTTTTCTGGTTCGGTATAGCTCCAATGTGTGAGCATGAGAGAAACAAATTCTGCTTTTCTGGTTCTTTTAGAAGACCTGTTTAGGGATAAGGAATATACTTCATTTCACTACTTGGTAGGGAGTCTAGAGGTGAAATTTACATACCATGGTAACCTCAGAAATCATGTTTAAGGAATGATGAATCCTCAGAAACTTCATTCATACAACTAGTTGAAAATAGAAGGCCACTCCAAACAAGAAATAAAAAAAGATTTAAAAGATGAGAGATAGACTCAATATAAAGACTGAATTTTAAACCCACACGATGACTGAAAATGTAAACCTAGGAGATGTATGGAGATGGGAGCAGGGAAAGCTGAAGTGTCCTCAGCGAAGACACACTACCATGAGATGCTGATGAGGGGCTAGGTGCCTAGGAATATGTGCTTCTTAATTGGTTGGTGGTAAAAGGAGTGATCATAACAGGATTAACAGCTAAGAACCTAAGAAGAGGATAAAAGACATAGGACAGATGGTGTTCTTCTGTAGATGCTCTGGTGCAAAACGTAGATCACCTTTTGCTGCACCTGTTAGATGGCTACAGGGTTATTATGAGTGGTCTCGAATTGGTTTGAAGTATAGCCAACGATGCCAGTCACAATGAAATGCATTGGACAGCTGCGCTTATCACTGGAAGAGAGACATAGCCTCTCTACCGATCATGTGGGTCCGGAAACAGAGGAATAAAAGAGCTTTTGAAGGAGTAGAAAATGACTGTACAATTAAGGAATAGGTTCTTGTTTGATTTCCTTTTGGTGCACCCATGAGATTCCAGTTTTATATAGAAGATTGGTGTCCTTTGCATAGTTGTGCTATATTCTATTGTACAATTCTCTACTTTTCCGTTTACTGCTTCCGTACAGGAACTATCCCAATATTAAGAATTATTTACCTTATCAGGAAAACGGTGTCTCCTCTGTTGTGGGTATAAAACGGTTGAGTAGGTGGATGAGGAGCGAACAAGATGGGGGGGGCTGGAGAGGAGCAGCATCAATGATGCAAGGAAGATGTTAAAGATGCAAGGCAGAAGCAAAGAAAGACAGGTAAAGGAGAAGACACATCATGCAAAGCATAAGAGCGACAGTGATGTACGTTTTCCAACAACAGCAGTCGATTTGTAATTAATTTAATTTTCTAATTGCTGTTTGACGATATGGTATGAGCATATATATGATTTACCAATCTCATTAGCTGGTACATTGAAAATGCTGCTTTTCCTTAAATGAGAATGCAAAGACTCATCAAGCTGTCCCTCAAAATGCTTTGTTTTGGGAGGATTTCCCAGAATTCTGCTTGTCTTATAAGCTAATACTATTAGTTCTCCTTACCTTAATGATCTTTCGTCCACCATCAAGTTTCTTTATGACCAGATAAGAAGAATGAAAATTTATATCAAGTTATCGTAAATGCATACCATCTCTAAGATGTGCTTGTTGTTCCAAAGATTGCAACCGAAATTTGAGTTCTTTGTTCTCAGCAGTTAATCCAGAAGTGTCCCTCTGCATCAACACACAAAATTGAATGAAATACGAAAGTTTAAAATTTCACATGCTTTACTATTGGTTTAGCAACAATGTTTGATCAATGGCTAATCTATTGAGAATATACCATTCGACAATACATTAATAAAGCCAGCCAGCACACATCTATTACAAACAAATTTTGACAATAGCCTTTGTCCGCACACACCAAATCTATACCATGTAATGTGGGATTTTTTATTATTAGTACCTTTTGAGTCTTTTATTGTAAGATAGGTGACTCAAGTTTTAAGTATTAGCTATAGGTGTCTTTTTTAAGATTAGTGCTAATAACAAATATATTAAAACCCCAATGTTTTTATATTTACACATAGCCCCTGCCTCCTCACATCCCCTTCTCCCTCATCCCCCTCCTCTTCCTCTACCACCCTCCTCCTCCTTTTTCATCTCCACCTCCTCCATCTCCACTTCTTTGCCTCATCTCCGCCTCCTCATCTACCTCTCTCTATCCTCCACCTTCCCCACCTCCTCCTCACCCATCTCCGCCTCTTTCTTCGCCCCCTTCACCTTCTCCTCCTTCTCAACTACAAAAATTCCTCCTAAAATCAAACAAGAAACAACAACAGATTCAGTTGTGCAACAACTGCGACAGTTGTTCAACAACTTTGATGATTGTTGCAACAATTACAGAAGTTGTTGCAACAAATTCGATAAATTGTTGCAAGAACTTTTCAAAGTTGTTGCACAAATAAGAACTTGTGCAACAACTTTGAATTTGTTGCGACAACTTTGGAAATTTGCTGCAACAAATTAGAATTTGTGCAACAATTTTAGAATTTGTTGGATCGATGTCAGAATTTCCTCCAATGGTTAAAAATTTATTATTTCTCAAATCTTCTCCATAGATCTTCATGATCAAACTAAAAACATACTTTACATTAAGAAGGAGGAGAAGAAGAAGACGACAATGACTGTAAATTCAAAAGAAGAAAGAGATAGGAGAAGAAGATGATGATAAAGAAGAAGAGGGGGAGGAGGAGGAGTAAGAAAAAAAGAAGAAAATGCGGAAGAGAAAGAAAAAAGGAACAAGAGAAATGAAGAAGAAGAAGATGGAAGATAAGATTTGAAATTTGAAATTTGAAATTTGAAATTTGAAATTTGAAATTTGAAAATATGAGATTTGGGAAGGGAGAGATCTTTAAATTTTAAAATTTTCAGATTTTTCATATTACCCTAAAGTTTTAATAATTCTAATTGAACCCCAAAATTACTTAATTAGTACTAGTTATATTTGACCCAGTCAAAGGCACCTTTTTTTAAATGAAGACTTGAAGGGTACCTTCCCCCAAATCTTCTCATGTAAAAATGTATTATCCTACTATTCTGTCCCAATTTATGTAGCACTATTTCCTTTGTCTGTCCCAAAAAAAATGTCACACTTTTTTATTTGACAACTATTTAATGCAGTATCTCAATTTTGTCCTTCTTGGGCCCTACTTATTTTAAAAGCTACCAATAACTTTTAAATTACTCAAATCTTCTCTTTCTTACTTTTTCAAGGGTAAATTTGAAATTTTCCAAGGTCAACCTCTATTTCTTAAACTCTGTGCAAAGTCAAACACCGCCACATAAATTGGAACAGAGAGAGTATATGGGAAAAAAAGGGCAAAAAGTTTGAAAAGCACCATTATAGAAAAGGAAAGATGAATGGCAGAGAGATATCACGGATAAGCACTAGGTCAAAATGGAAGCTTTTACTAGTACAAACTAGAGACTCGTGAAGTGATGCAATTGAAGTTAAGTCAATACTTACCATAGTCGACAAGTGCGATTGTAACACAGCATGGAATTAATCTAGACTCTACCAGAGTGTTACTCTACCAGAGCAGCTGATATTGGAAAATGTTACACCTAGACAAAAATTATACTAAGGAATAAATTAATTTATGATGAGCATCCTAGATGAGAGAGACCAAAAAAGAAAAAAAAAAAAAAAATTAGCACCATGGGGGTTGCTTCCACTTAAAACACCTGACTGCAAGACAGACTAGTGGGCAAACACGAAAAGGTATAACAAAAACCTTTTGCAGTAATCATAAAAAAGTTAACCACTTCCCAAGACAGAATTGCAAGTAACTAGCTTTCTAGAGGAACTGTTTGCACCAGTACCCTATAAACTTTAAAGTGCAACAAACCAGACATGATTAGATATTTGAACAGAAAAAGATAGACGCATCCACTGAAACTTGAACAGCATGTCAAACAGAGCTTGTTTTACAACTTCTTTCATATCATCTGAATTTGAGTAGAGGTGCATATGTGATAGAAGCAATTGTTCCATAATTACTTGGATATCTTATAAAGTTAAAATATATTTGTAGATCCGAATAAAAAAGCGAGAATTTCCAAATAAACTTCTTTCAAATAAGGAAAAAAAAATTATTTGGAAATTCTCACTGTTTCATTCTTAACTCATACCAGTTCACATCAACTCATGGGAACTAAGAATGTTGACCATATAACTTCCACTGGGTAAAAATCCTATTAAAAGAGGAGCCGACCAGTAGAAAAGCTGCTTGAAAAAATACGAGCAAACGCTCCAGAAATGTGGCAAGGTTGCTGTCATAACAGGAGTTAAAAAGGTTGGTTTCCAAGTCGTACAACAAGCCCATTTCTCCAGAGCCAAAAATCACCTTTCTTCCACATTCAAGAATTCAATTGGAAGAGAGTCCAACCTACAGATTTGAATTACTTACTCAGTAAGTTCTATTGCAGAGGCTATGTGCAAATTTCAGAGTTCTTCATTAAAGGGAACGGTCGACATTTGGCTGTTTTAGTCTTAGCCAACTAACGAAGGGTTTTGAAATTTACTCCAACTCAACTCTGGAGGACTTTTGTTTTGATATGTTCCTTCGGTTAGTAATCTGATTTAATATTATTTGACCAGTAGCTCAAGGTAAAGTTGACTTTTTGTTAAAATATATAAACTTGGAGAAAATTAAAAAAAAAAAAAAACGTCTCCTATTATACAATTACAAACATATGCACTCAATATCAGGGCCATGAGTGAATCGAGCCAATCATGTCTTAGTTTACTTTAGACATCAAATAAAGCTACGAGCCCTTGGTGGGTGATGTGACTGATGCATACAAATATCATATTAACAATATGTTGCTAAGCACGCGAAGCTATTCAACATGTAAGGTTGCTTTAGACAACAGAATGCCACAAACATGATGTATGTCACATGTATATCAGCAAATTTCCATACCTGTAGAACTGTGATCTGTGCGGATAGAGTGGTGGCTTCAGTCTGCAGAGTCTGCACTTTCCTCTCTAGCTCACCAGTATAGCGAGTTTTTCGCTCCTTAGAACGTGCAGCAGATTGTCTGTTGGCTAGAATCCTGTAAAATAAAATAACTTAGTCTAATATTAAAACTTGCAGTTTGGTTCTAGTGTTCTGATACTGAAGTCATTGCTGGTTAACCATGAGATGTAGTAAAGAAACAATGCAGTTATGTCCTTTTGCAAGGAAACAAGGAAATTTTCCAATTCCAAAAAGTTGACAGTGATGCTTCTTACTTTATCAAAGATTCCCAGTTTCCTTTCACTCTCTTAACATTCAGCAGCTTAAAGCATTACAGGCTCTCTCTATTTGGCTTTTGTTTCATGCTGTACAACCATATAAGGTGCAAGCACATCACTTCCTTGTCGCAGTAGCCTGACCACTATGTCAGGAGCCATCAGTTAGACTGCAACTAGCGAGTCTGCTTAGTTGTGTTTCTATATGAAGATGAGAACCACAGCTAAGCCAGTAAAGTAGTTAACCTAACACAAGCAACAAGCTGGTCACTGCTTCCTTCAACACCTTTTTTTTTTAAAAGCAAATACCACTAAGCTCGTAGCTTAGCGGCTAATTTTATTAATAATAAACACAAAAAACAATCAAGTCTTACAAGAAAATATAAAGTAAAAACTAATGCTATGTAAACTAACCTAAAACGTGTACATTCCTCTCTATCGTATTCCTCTCAATGGGTTGAGCACCAAGTGCTGATACCACCATTAAAGAAAAATACAATAAATTAAAATAGTACAATACCATGTAACCAACAATTACTAGGCTAAAAGTGCTACTTCAACACCTTGGTTCATTCTTTTGTCTTTTTTTTTTTTTTTTAATGACAATGGTGTCCGGGCCAACTTGCGTCCACCTCGACTAATTCAACTAGACACTTACCACCTCCCACGAGCAACAAGTACCAGGTAACTCCACCAAGACTTGGATAGATGGGAAGTAAGGGCTAGTGTGTTTTTTGTCTCCGTTGGCATTGAACCTGATACCTCATGGTTCTTCCCACATCATCGACCACTAGGCCACACCTTAGGGTGCTCTTTGGTTTATTCTATTTTCTCATGTTTCTTGTGTTGTTCAGTTAATAAGTCCTGAAGTACTCCTTTTTAATCGCTCTTACCTCTCCTTAAGGAAAAAAGACATGGGTAAAAGTATGAAAAGTTTAGCATGTATTTCAGCATATTGTATTCACACTTGAAGAATCCATCATTACCAAGTAAAAAGGTTTTATCAACAGCTACAATCACACAATTGTGGCACTCCAAAGAAACAACAAATGGCCTAAAAATTAAAAAAAAATGGCAACTACCATACACTTTGCTCCATTTCCTCACCAATCTCAATTAAAAGTTCTTTTTAAAAAAATAAAAATAACCCAATCCCAATTAAAGGTTGCATTACACATTTGTTTAATAACTGAGAAGTATCGAAGGGTCAATTTGCACAATATGGATTACGGTAGATACTGGGTCCGGCACTTCACCATTCTACACTTAAATAGTACTTATAAAGCAAAATTTATAAGACTTTCGCCTGTGTCAGGGTACGAACCTTTGAGGTGCGCCTAACCCACCCATCACAAGTTGAGCTCTTACATTTTTTTCTTAATCCGAAAATAATTCCAAATTAAAACCAAAACAAAAAAGTAGTAATATAACCTTTTGGCTCTCTTAGGATCAATCAAGGACAGCTCAGCAAGTCTATCAGGAGCCATAGCCTTCTTAACAAACACCGACTCATCATCAAACGACGTCGTATCAAATGACCCATCCATTGAATTACTATGCCTATGACGTGGGCCCGGCCCATTCCCCTCACCACCAGCAACAAAGTCAAGCCCATCAAAGAACTCAGCATCAACAGATAAACTACGAAAATGGGCCAACTGCTTATTACCCGAAAGCCCATTTGGATTATCAGCTGAATTAGCAGGCTGCTGTTGTTGTATTAATGAAGGCGGGGGTTGAACATCAAGGGTAAAATCATCTAATAAAATATCATCATCGAAATTAGGAAACCGGAAAAAGGTTTCGGATTGGGCCCGGCGATGACGTGACCCGCGTGTTGGTGTATCTTGCATCTGGTCAAGGTCAGCTTGGGTTGAAATGAATTGGGCTTGTATGGGCTTTCCGGTGAACCTTGGGTCCATTTTGTAAATGAAGGTGGTGTGGGACCCAGAGAGTTAGCAGTTGAAGAAGAAGAGGAAGGAGCGAGTCCAGTCAAGTAACATGGGATGAAAGACTAGAAAGAGCTTATGCAGCAAGTTAGCGACAAGGGTTTCCACAAAATAGGGGTCTAGAAGGATGGATAGCAATAGTTTTTTAGTACGTATAAGTTTTTAACTTGGGAAAATGTTCCACATATGTGTACTTGAAGTATTCCATATTTAATAGATTGAGATTGCCCTTTATTAATACTCTTTCTTGTATCATTTAGTTGTCACAATTACACAAATAATTGGATCAACACTACTTACCAGGAAGGTTAAAGTAATAAAAATACTCTGACTGTTTGTGTAGTTTGATTCATATGTTTGTCCAATATAACCACCAATCAAAATAGTTAGCTATTAGATTGGGTTAATTACCGTCGGGTAACAGCATAGAGTTGAAGAGAAGAGGCATATTTGGACCCTTTACAAATGAATGTATAAAAATAGATAGATATGGCGTTTCATTACAGTCTTGATCCTATAAGAAATCCGTCGAGGTAAATTTCTAATAATTGCATATTGTAGTAGATAATCTGCATTACTACTAATATTATAAATTTCACTTTTTGGAAGCTTAACTATTGATAACATATATGTAATTTGATAATAGTATAATTTTGTTTACACCAACAATGTACATAAATTAAACTCTATAATTTCCTTTTTTATTTTGATTTGAGTTCCATCATTCATAAGTAGGAAAACTTTCGAAAAATGGGGTGGACTTGTTGGGAAGCTTATTAAAGAAAATGATATACGAGGCTATTAATGAAATATTGAAACATTACAAATACCTAACTGAAGCCAACAAGGCGAATATTTTACATATTTGAAGAGAGACAAACTATTTTTTTTTCTAGAGACTAACTATTGTGCATACTTCTAGCAAATACAAATAAATGTCACACATATATATATTTTTTTTTTTGGTTAAATAAAAATTTTATTCAACCAACTGGAATTTTGTACATCCACCTACTCATTAGACTCTAAAGCAGGATCTTAAAAAATTTCGATCTAGATACTAATACAGTTCATCACTGGTCTATAGTCTAGCACTTCAGATTGTTAACAAATTAAATACTACTAAACAGCTAGTTAACAAGTAAAGAAACTCAAACACTTCTAATCAACGAGCTAGCAAGGAAAGAAATTTAGGCTATTCAGCACAGTTCTCCATCTAGCTTGTTGTCCTCCCACTATGTCCAGCTGCAGTATGATCTCTTTAACTAGAGTTTGGTATGGTCTGCTTTGTTGCTGAAATCTTCTGGTGTTCCTCTCAATCCAGGTATGGTAGACTGTTTCTGCAGAGATGAACCCCTACATGTTCTTCCTTGAGTTGCGAATGGTGACTGTTTTAGATAGCTAGGCCACTTCTTCCTCCCAGGAATTGAATTGTTTTTGCCATCCTAGCCAATGTAGTAAATTCGGCCATATACTCCAAGAGTAATGGCATTCAAAGAATAAATGAATTTGGCTTTCCTCCAATCCAGATGTGCATAGTACACATTCCTTTTGCACATAGATTCCCCATTTGGCCAATCTGTCCACTGTGTTTAGTCTTCTATGAAGTGCTAGCCATAGTATGAACGGTTGTTTTGGGATTAAACCTTTTTACCATGACTAGTGATTTCCAGTTCACTTTAGGATATTGAGGAAGCATAGCTAGATACTGCTTCTTGATGGTAAATGCTCCCTGGGGTTGATTTACATTGGCTTTCCAGCTTCCTGCTACAACTATGCTCCTTACAAGCCAGCTAGCTTGCCTTGGAGCTTCCATTGTATGCACATCTCTCCTCTTTATATATAAGTTATGAATCCATTTCACCCACAACTTATCCTTTTTGTCCTCTAAGGCCCAGAGCAGCTTGCATATAGCTGCTTTATTCCATAAGCAAAAATTCAGGATGTTTAGGCCTTTAGCAGATCTTGGCTGGCATAGCTTGTCCCATGCAACTGGGGCTTTCTTGGTGGGTTCATTTGTGCCATGTCATAGGAAACTCCTGCAGACCCCTGTGACCATGTGACGTATCTTTTTAGGAAGAACAAACACTTGTGCCTAGTAGGTTTGAATCTCAAACAATACACTCTTGATCAACTGTACTCTTCTTGGGTATGAGACTGCACGTCCAACTTTTGATTTTGGCTATCATTTTGTCAACTAGAGACATGCATTAGCTGACTGTTAATTTCTTGGATGATAGAGGAACTCCCAAGTACTTAATTGAAATTGTGCCTTCAGTAAAGTGCATCTCATTCAAGAGTTGATCTTTGAAATCCCTTGGCACTCCAGCTACATAAAGGGATTTTTTCTCCATGTTGGCTTTGAGCCCATACACACTGGAGAAGCGTTCAAAGAAGTCATAATAAGCTGAACTGAGATTTTATTAGCCCTATAGTATAGCAACAAGTCATCTGCAAAGCATATGTGTACTAGCCCATGAAAGTTAAAGTCTGGGTTTGCTTTGAGCTGTGCCAGTGATCTGTTGAGGTATTCCATCACTAAGACAAATAGGTATGGTGACATGGGGTCACCTTGTCTTAGCCCTCTTTTTGCTGAGAACCTTGGTGTCAGCCTACCATTAATAAGTAGGGAATAGCTCACTGTGGTGACACAAACCATTATCAACTGGACAAATCTCATTACGAAGCCAAGTTCTAACAGCAGCATCTCTAGGAATCCTCATTCTACTGAATCATAGGCCTTCCGAATGTCAATCTTGATCATGCAGTGTGGAGACACATTCTTCTAGGTATACCCCTTAATTAGTTCGTGGGCTATGATGACATTGTCAAGAATATTTTTGCCTTTTATAAAAGCTAATTGAGATGAGGCTACCAGAGAGTCCACCACAAACTTGAGTTTGGCAGTTAATATCTTGGCTATAATTTTGTACAGTGTTGTACAGTGATAGTTCCCAAGAAACACCACTATGAAGGACCAGTTTCTTCTATGTGTTCCTTTACTAATTAAGTGCAGAATATGCAAAAGTAAGTAAATGAACACTGAATTTTAGCATGGAAAAACCCCTCCGACTTGGGATAAAAAAACCACGACCTACTTTCCCAAATAGGATTTCAACTTCACTATTTGAAAGATTCAGTTGGTTATAAGACTTCCTTCTTACAAACCTAGGACTAACTCTAATCCTATAGTGACCCTTTTCACAATCAGTGAAGTTTCTCCAAGTGCATGACTTGAATGATATGTACTCTTACAAAACTTCTATGAAAGTAAATAGTACAACTCGATAGATCCTACTACAGATGAACTAAGACTGAGATCAACAAGACTCAACCTAAGGAACATGTTCTTCACTTAGTTCCCTATAGCTAAACGACTGCTCAAATACAATTCAGAATGACTTCAATATTATGCTCTAAACTCTCTGTATTTGTGCGTGCCTTCAACAGCTGAAATGTTTCTCACTTTATAGACTTGAAATCTTGAGAAGTCTTGAGCAATTAGAACTCCAAATTCCTTCAAGTGTTTGAGTCCTAGTTGAACTCCTTGCTTTGATAGCCAATGACTTCAAGCCTTATCACAATCTTATGCAATCTTTTCTATCTTGTACATCTATGCATGATTATCAAGATAAACATTTAGATTTTAGGATAACAATTAATTTTCCCGCTTAATTGATTTTGCATAATTATTTATTCAGCTGTAGTGATCCAAAGGAACATGTCCTTAGATATGTTCCTTAGTCATCAGTCAAAACTCCAAGCTTATTCAAGCTAACATTTTCCCACTTTTTGATCATGACAAACTCATAGACTTTGCTTTGTATCCTTAATGTCCTGAACCACAACTTGCAAGAAACATTAGCAGAAATCAATTTTATCATTAAGGATCAGGTCCTTAAACTGGTTATAAATATCACAAGCAAAATCATACTTAATCTTCCCCTTTTCGGCGTCATTGAAAAGGTTGCATAAGTCAGAATTATTGTAAGCAATAAAATAATGGCAGAATACATAGATGGCCCCTTAAAGTTGTACCCAATTCCCACTTAAACACCTCAACTTACCTAGTGACCAACTAGACACCTCTTGTAGTCCCTAGTATATCTCATCCATACTCGAGTCGGACAGTGCTCACGCGTGTGTTGCAAACACCATGACGAGTCAAGCTAACGAATAAGAAAACGACACGTGCAAAAAAAATGACACATGTATTTAGAAAAAGTGACACTTCAATTATGTTTTTCTAAAAAGTTTATTAAATATATCCTTATTAAGTCCACCTACCCCTCTCCCCCTTATGTCCTCTTCTCAGACCCATCTTCCCGTCAACCCCTCCCCCCACCCACCACCCACCCCTATGCTACCCCTTCCTTTTTCTTCTACATCCATGGCTTACACCTCCTGTGTTGTATCTTCCCATATGCTAATAGTTATTCAAAATTATTTTTGCTTCCACAGTTCCCCTTCTTCATAACCCGTCACTTCTCCCCTCCCCCACCACCACACACACACACGCTTTTCTTCTTCTCCAATGGAGATTAAAAGCCCGAAATGTATTGACAGCCACAACACTAGTTCTTATGGGTAATTACAATAAATTCCAAAAGATAAGACAGTTAATTCTAGAAAAAAGAAGAGGACCTCGAATCTGGATTAACGTGATGGATATGAAAATAGCAGATTATTAATTATTTCATGGGTATTTTCATGTGGTTTTGAATCTGGATTTTGTTGTGCTCTGCCCAGATTTTGTTTTGCAACAATTTTGCTAAGTTTTTTTGTGCTTTCTTCCATTATTTCTCCCATTTTTTGATGGAAAAGCTAACCAAGATTCTTTTTTAAAAGAAAAACGTTTCATTCTACATCGATTAGATTTGTATAATTAGCAACGGGACGATAGTATGTTTAAATGGAGTTTGTATTAATAGTTGAGACTCGAAGAATTTTTTGCGGTGGAAGGTGGTGATTTTGCGGTGGTGGAAAGTAGCAGTGGAATGTGGTGGTATCGTTGGGGAAGAAGGTGAAAGTATTGTTGGAAAAAATGATAACTTTCTTGTGGGACCCACACAAAGCATTTGATCTTTAAAAAAAAAAAGGAAAAAGTCGAGCATAACGACTAATTCACACACTCATACTTGAGTGAATTACACCTGATTTGCCATATCACCGTAAGGGATTCACAAAACATACTAGGGACTACAAGAGGTGTCTAGTTGGTCACTAGGTAAATTGAGGTGTCTAAGTAGGAATTGGGTACAACTTTAAGGGGCTATCTATGTATTCTGCCTAAAATAATCAACTCATAGCCATTTAGGCAACTCAAAATGCAAGCATAATTCAACACAAAGAAACTTCATTAAAATGATATTAGCAATTGTGATCAACCCCTTCTCATAATTGTCCCTCAAGATATGATGCCTTATGTCAATGTGTTTAGTTCTTTTGTAATGCACTGGATTCTTAGTCATGTTTATTGTACTAGTGTTATTACAGTAGATAGGAACAATTCCTACATCAATACCAAAATCTTGTAATTGTTGCTTTATCCACAACAATTGAGAACAACATGAGGCAGCTTCCACATACTCAGCTTCTTCAGTGGAGAGTGCCACTGAGTTTTGTTTCTTGGTTCCCCATGAAACCAAACATTCACAAAGAAAGTGTGCCATACCTGAGGTACTTTTCCTATCCATAAGAAATCCTGCATTGTCAGCATCAGTATTATCCAACAAGATTAAAATTTCCACCTTTAGGATACCAAAGTCCCAAAGAGCTTGTTCCTTTTAGATACCTTAAAATTCTTTTAACAGCTTTCAAGTGTGATTCTTTAGGATCTGATTGAAATCTAGCACACAAGCCAACACTAAACACAATATCAGGTCTACTAGAAGTTAGATAGAGCAAATAACCAATCATGTCTCTATACAATTTTTGGTCAACTGAATCACCATGTTCATCAAGTTCTAGCTTAGTGGCAGTGGCAATTGGTGTATCAATTTCCTTAGCATTGTCAATGTCAAATCTTTAAGTAATTCCTTAACATATTTTTGTTGGTGGATCATAGTTCCATTTGAAGTTTGCTTGATTTATAAACCCAAAAGGAAATTGAGTTCACTCATCATGCTCATTTCAAACCCCCTCCCCATCAAACTTGCAAATTCCTTACTTAAGTTTTCACTAGTAGCACCAAAGATTATATCATCTACATAAATTTTCAAAATTAAGAGATGTTTACCTTTTTTTTAGAACAGTGTGTTATCAATTTTACCTCTTTTGTATCCATGTTAAAGTAGGAACTTTGATAACCTTCATACCAAGCCCTTGGTGCCTGCTTGAGTCCATACAAAGTCTTGTCTAATTTGTAGACATGTTCAGGGAACTGTTCATTCTCAAAACCTGGTAGTTGTTTGACATACACTTCTTCCTTCAAATAGCCATTCAGAAAGGCACTCTCAACATCTATCTGATGTAGAGTGAAATTCGTGTAAGTAGCAAAGGCTATAAGAAGTCTTGGCTATATCTCTGAACAACTAGTCTGGCCTTATTTCTGGTTACCATGCCATCCTTATCAATTTTGTTCCTGAAAACTCATTTAGTTCCTATGATGGACATGTTCCTTGACTTAGGTTCCAGATGCCAAACTTGGCTTCTTTAAAATTGATTCAACTTCTCTTGCATAACATTGATCCAATCTGCATCCTTCAGTGCCTCTTTTATATTTTTGGGTTCAACGCACTAAAGGCACACAAATTGTGATTCTTGACTGCAGATCTTGTTTGAATTCCAGCAGCTTTATCTGAAATTATCTGTTCCACAGGATGTGAACTTTGATATTTGTAAGGCTTTAGCGCCAGTCCACCTTGTGAGTGTTCATGCTGAGGAACAATTCCTAATGTAGTAGCATTTTCAGCTTGAGGGTTAGGAGTAACATTTGTTCCCCCTGTTTCTATGCTACCCTTACCAATTTCAGTGAAAGGAACAGTTCCTTGTGATTCACTTCCCACTGATTCACCTGAGACATATTGTAATTTTTGAGGAACAAGTTCACCATGCTAGACATTCCAATTTCTTCATCCTCCTATACCTGTCCTTGAGATAGATTGTCAAATTCATCAAACTTAACATGCATGCTTTCTTCTATTTTCATAGTTTTCTTATTAAATACTCTATATGATTTGCTATGTAATGAATAACCAACAAATATTTCATCATCACTTCTAGGATCAAATATTCCTAAGGCATCCTTTCTATTATTGTGAATGAAACATTTGCAACCAAAAGCCCTAAGATGTGAAATATTAGGTTTTCTTCCTTTAAGTAACTCAAAGGGTGTCTTTTCTAACAATGGCCTTGTCATGCATCTATTGATTATATAGCAAGCAGTATTAATAGCTTCGGCCCAAAAACTTTGTGGACGGTTTTCAGATAATAACATGGTCCTAGCCATTTCATCTAAGGTGCTATTTTTCATTTCAACTACTCTATTTTGTTGTGGAGTTCTAGGTTAAGAGAAGTTATGATCAATACCATTTTCATTGCAGAAATTGAAGAACATTTGATTTTCAAATTCAGTGCCATGGTCTGACCTTATAGCAACAATGTGACTATCTGGTGTTCTTTGAATTTTCTTAGCAAATATTGAAAATGCATTAAATGCTTCTTCTTTAGGCATGCAAGAAAAATAGTCTAAGTAAATCTAGAATAATCATCAACTAGCTAGTACCATAACATATTCTTACCCCCATGACTCATTGTTCTTATTGGCCCACAAAGATCCACATGGACTAGTTCAAAAAATTTGGTAGTACTGACCTGTTTCTTTGTTTTAAAGGATGACTTTGCCTGCTTCTCCCTAGCACAAACATTACAAATTCTTTCTTCCTTGAACTTGATGTTAGGAAGACCTATCACCAAGTCCTTAGAAACTAGTTTGTTCAATTGTGAAAGATTTGCATGACCAAGTCTTTTATGCCATAGGAAGGAATCATTTTGCATTATACTTAAACAACTCATGCTCCCATCAACTAGTGATAGAAGATCCACATTGTAAATGTTTCCATACCTATCTCCCTGCAAAATGATCTCTCCAAATGCTTAGTTAGTCACAAAACAACCCGTATAAGAAAAGTTCACAATGTTACCTTTGTCACACAATTGAGATATGCTTAGCAAACAATGTTTCAGTCCATCTACCAGAAAAATATTATCAATGCTATGTGAATCAGACCTGCCTAGCTTTCCAATGCCAATAATTTCCCCTTCTTACCATTACTGAAGGAAACACTTCCTCCTTGAAAAGCTGAAAGTGAAAGGAACAGTTCCTTATGTCCTGTCATATGCTTTGAGCAACCACTGTCCATGTACCATTTGTAGTTCCTAACTTTCACTCTAGCCTCAACATCTTCTTCATTGTTTGAATCTCCAAGAGCCATTAGAGCAAGTTCATCATCAACCTGTTCATCATCACTGTCTTCCCAGCCTGCAGCCATAGCTTTAGGAGATCCATTTTTCTTTTGGAACTGTTCCTTAGCCTTTCTTCTTTTTCCAACATACTTCTTTCTCCATTCTTCTTCCATGACTGGGCATTTTGCTAATGTAGTGCTCCATGCTTCCACATTTGAAGCATTCTCTTTCCTTTTTCATGTCAGAAGATCTACCTTATCCACTAGATCCCTTTTTCTTATTTAGGAATCTTTGGACTCTTCTAGCTATAAGGACCAGTTCCTTCTCATCATCAACAAAATTGTTAGCAACAGATAAAGCTAAATTAGGTCTAGTTTTAACTGATTCTCCTATGTTCTCGACTTTCTTCCTTAGTTCATACGTTCTTGGATTACCTATAAGTTCATCTAAGGAGAAAGTACTAAGATCATTGCTTTCAATGATGGCACATGCCTTAATTTTCCAAGAATCTGGAAGTACCCTAATCAAGATCTTTTCAACCCTATTTTCTACAGTTAAGATTCTTCCAAGAAAGATAAGTTCAGTTGCAATAGCATTAAACCTAGTGTGCATTTCAGAATTTATTTCTCCTTCTCTCATTTTAAAATTTTCATATTCAGCAAAAAGAAGTGTACCTCTAGATCTTTTAACCTGATTGGTTCCTTCATGAGCAACCTGCAATGCACCCCAAATTTCCTTACCACTTGAGCAACCTTGAATCTTAGTGTATTCATCAGGACCAAGTCCACAGATAAGCCATTCTTAGCCCTGACATTTTTCTCCCATTGCTTCAAGTCCTCACCATTGCATTCCTTCCGAGTTTTAGGAACATTTTTGCTTGCAACATCCTTCTTCATAGAAATAATGGGACCCTCAGTGATTATGTCCCATAGTTCATAATCTTCAGCTTGTAGGTGATCCCCCATTCTCTCTTTCCACCAAGAATAGTACTTACCATTAAACAATTGTGACCTAAAAATGGATTGACCCTCAGAGTTTCCTTGTGGTTCACTTATGCTAATCCTAAGATGTTAGCCTCTTCAAGGATAACCCGCTCTAATACCAATTGATAGTTCCCAAGACACACCACTACTGAAGGACCAGTTTCTTCTATGTGTTCCTTTACTAATTAAGTGCGCAATATGTAAAAGTAAGTAAATGAACACTGAATTTTAGCATGAAAAAAACCCTTTTCACTTGGGATCAAAATACCACGACCTACTCTCTCAAGTAGGATTTCAACTTCAGTATTTGAAAGACTCACTTGGTTACAAGACTTCCATCTTACTAACGTAGGACTAACTTTAATCCTATAGTGGCCCCTTTCACAATCAGTAAAGTTTCTCCAAGTACAGGACTTGAATGATGTGTACTCTTATAAAATTTCTATAAAAGTAAATAGTACAACTCGATAGATCCTACTACAGATAAACTAAGACTGAGATCAACAAGACTCAACCTAAGAGGAACATGTTCTTCACTTAGTTCCTTGTAGCTAGACGACTGCTCAAATACAATTCAGAATGATTTCAATGTTATAGCTCTAAACTCTCTGTATTTGTGCGTGCCTTCAACAGCTGAAATGCTTCTCAATTTATAGACTTGAAATCTTGAGAAGTCTTGAGCAATTAGAACTCCAAAGTCCTTCAAGTGTTTGAATCTTAATTGAACTCCTTGCTTTGATAGCCGATGACTTCAAGCCTTATCCCAATCTTATGCAATCTTTTCTATCTTGTACATCTCTGTATGATTATCAAGATAAATATCAGATTTTAGGATACCAATTAATTTTCCCTCTTAATTGAATTTGCAAAGTTATTTATTCAACTGCAGTAATCCAAAGGAACACGTCCTTGGATCTGTTCCTTAGTCATCGGTCAAAACTTCAAACTTATTCAAGCTAACATACAACATGCTATGTGTCTGAACTCTTTCACATAAGTGGGGTTTTGCACCTTTGGTACTAGTGTGACAGTGGTACAGTTTACTTCCTTCAATAGTTGCCTGTTTTGAAAGAATTGTAGAACTGCTTCTGTCACCTCATCTTCCACTACTGACCATCAATCTTTGAAAAACTCTGCAGGATCTCCATCTATGCCTGGGGCCTTATCTGTAGGTAGTGCTTGTACAGCTTGAATCACATCTTCCCTTGTTACTAGGGCCACAAGAAGCTGCTTCTAAGCCAATGTTAGGCAAGGGCCAAGTCTTACTACCTCCATATTGATGCAGGGCAGTACATGTGCTGAATCTCCCATCAGTTTCTGGAGAAGTCTGTGAATTCTTTTTGGATTAATACTGGGTCTGTCATCTTATCATTGAACTCATTGTATATAGAGTTGACTCTATTTCTGGCTTGCCTTGCTTTTAGGCATGCATGGGAGTGTTTAGAGTTGGCATCCCCATATTTGATCTATGTAGCTCTTGATTGTTGCCTTAACACCCTTTCTTGAATGAGATCCCATTTTTCTAGCTCTCTTCTAGTATTCTGCTTAGCTGCTATCAACTGGGTGTTAAACAGGTCCCCATGCAAAACTAGCCTGAATTTTAGCCAGTTCTTTCTTCAGCCTTTGGAGTGTTGACTCTATTGATAAATATTGTTTCTGCATTCCTTTAGTGTTCTCCTCTGCCAGTTTTAGTTTTCTGCACACCCAATACATAGTGTGCCCCGGTATGGATTGGTCTCATACACTCATGACTGTTTCTTTAAATTCTTCCTGCTCTAGCAAGACTGGTAGCAATCTGAATGGCCTCTTCCCTGTAGGTCTTGCTGTTTTAGTATCAATTAGAAATAGAGAATGATCATAACATCCAAGAAGCATATAGATTGCTTCTAGGCTGGCATAAGTCTGGAACCAGCTAGCATTGGCCATTGCCCAGTCAATTATGCTATATATTCTGTCTTCGGCTTCCCTTTGGTTGAACCAGGAGTAATAACATCCTCTTCTGGTGAGAAGACCCATTCTAGGTCCTGCACACATTGTTGTACATCTCTTACCTCCACTAGGTGCACAGGATTGACATTAAGTCTGTCATCTGCTGTAAATATAGTATTAAAATCACCCATGATCAGCCATGGTCCCATACTAGCACTGTGTATTATCTTCAATTATGCCCGTAGAGCCATTCTGTCAGCTACTGTGTGTAACCCATATATAAAAGTAATGTGGCTTTCAAATGTAAAGTTCTTATCTGCCACATGACATTGCATCAACTGGTCTGAAGAATCAACTAGGGAAACCATCACATTGGCCTGTTTCCATGCTATCTATATTCTCCCTTTAGAGGCATGAGTGTAGTTAGTAAAAAACTGCCACTCAGCTCCAATGTTTTTTTTTTTAAAATTTTCTGAGCTTTATGTTCCTTTATTTTGGTTTCAAAGCAGGCAATTAAATATACTCTATTCTTTTGTAGGAAGCATTTTAGCTTCCTTTGTTTGAAGGCTCTATTGAGCCCTTTGATGTTCCAAGAGGAGAAGATCACGAAAGATAGGTGGTTGTGGGACCCGGTCCCCTGTGTTCTGCTATCTTCTCTACCTCCATCTGCTTGTTGATCTGCTTGTGATTCTGTTCAGGGGGTTCTGCTTGATTCTGAATTAGCAGGGGTGCAACGGGATTTTGAGACATTAGTCCCTCTTGTTGAGTTTTGTCCTTTCTTTGGTATATCATTTTATGTTTACCCTTAATCAGGGCATTAGTAGCAGTAGTTCCTTCTGTAGCAGCTGGTTCAGTAGCAACTTCTTTAGTGTGAGCTTTCTTCTTCCTTTTTCTATTTTCCTAGAACCTGGTTGGCCTTGAGGCTTGCATTTAGTAGCTATGTGTCCAAAGTGATTGCAGTTCTGACAGAATTGGGGCTTCCACTCATACTCTACTGGTTGCTTCATCACAACTTCATCAGACCTTTCAATCATCAAGTATTCTAGTAGAGGCTGGGTAATATCCATTTCCACTAAAATTCTGGCATAGGACACCCTCTCTCCTTGCCCTATTAGCTTATCAGTGCACACTGTTTTTCCTAGGAAGCTAGCTATTCTCCCAAGATTTTCCTTGGACCAGCATTGTAAGGGCAGTCCAGGTAGGGTCATCCACAGTGGGATCTCATTAATTGGTTCATTCGGCATCTTAAAGTCAGATTCCTAATTCTTCAGCACCATATGCCTGCTATTGAAAGTGTATGGCCCCTCTTGTAGGATTTGAAGCTTGTCCTTCATGGATTCAAAGAGGAATATAAAATAGCCCTCATTATGAAGGAACACTGTAGGGATAATTACAAAATTCCAAATACCATACACAAATTTAAGCATGTCCTTAAAATTACTAGGACATATCCAATCAGAGCATGCTTCCATTTGTGGCATTGTTCCTCTAATTCGACTAGGTTCAATCGAACTACTTTCAATCCATCTTTAAGTACTGGAGGAAAGAAATTGAGTTGCATACCTTGCTGGGGAGCTCGATTTCCTTTTACAATTTCTGCCACAGTGGGGTTTCCATTTTGGGATCCAGCTGTATAGGTAAGTTTCCAAGCTGCAATAGGGATCCCAACATCAGCCACCGGCGTCGCTTTTGTTTCCTTAAGCTCAGTGGTCATCGGAGCTTGGGGTACTGTAGGAGCGCTACTCATCCCCAGGATCCATTGGAGTAACTGAACTGGACGGAGTTGCTGCAGGATATCATTTTCCTGTGTTACTATATGTTCTATTGATTCGTTTAGGTGGCGAGTCTCTAGCTGATTCGAGTGGTGGAGCATCGTTGCCGCTAGTGGCGTATGTTAGCAAGCCTAGCTAATCATGCGCACCCAGAGCTAAACATGCGCCAATTAGTATAGGTTATTGACTAAGGCTAAATGTCACACATATAAATATCTCTTATGCTATGGATAGATGCAGTCAAGGATACGAAGTTTTTCCTCTTGAATAATTTAAGCAAGGTGGCTTCTGAAAGATTATAATATTTTCTATTAGTATTTAAAATGTAGAAAAAAAAAAGTTAATAATAGAAATTTTCTTAAGCCCCATAAATATATATCAATAAATATTAATTTAGTCCTTATGAAAAGACTAAATTTAGAGAATTTAGAGAATCATGAACTATCAAACCATTTAATTTTACATGTGATATGTTAAATTTGTCTGTTAATCTATTTTTTTACAGTAATATAATTTTACAAGTGATATGTTTTTTTCTCCTATCTAACCGAGGTTGCTTTTTCTAATTCTCAATCCAATTTGTCTAATTCAGTATAAATGCCTAAAAGAAAGGAGTCTAGATGTGAATTATGTCACTCGTTATACTTTAAAATCTACTCGATCCATACTATTCTTGATTATATGCTCTTAAAATTCCTAGAAATCTTTGCCATAACTTCTTTATTCAGTATGAGATAAAGAATTTAAGCTCCCAGTTTCAAGATGATATGTTATCTAATTCTGCATAAAGAATAAATCAAGCAGTAGGAGAAATATATCTTTCAAGTCTCTTAATAATCAATCACATTACCACTGCACATCAGATAGTCACTTAAAGAAACTTTTCACTTCTACACTTGTGTTAGTTACATATTACAAATAGTGTTATTCGACATAATCTCTTTAATTTGTTTATGTTTAAAAAATATTTATCTCCTTCGCCTTTTGGATGCAATACAGAATCTCCTTAACTCCAAAATCAGCAACGATAATGAGATTGCCATTGCTAAAAATTAATTTCTAAACTTGCAAAAAAAAAAACAAAAAAAAAAAACATATTACTATAAGTTATGGTGTAGAATTTTCTTGCAAATAATTGATATTATCCTATCATTGTATGAAAATTGTTTACATCTTTTTTATCGTCTATAATCTTTCTTTTCAATTACAAAACATCGATGCTCGAGATTAAAAGAGCTGCAACAACAACAACATATCTAGTATAATCTCACAAGTATGGCCTAAAGAGGGCAAGATGTACGCAGATCTTACCTGCCTTGAGAAAGATAAAGAGATCGTTTTCAATAGTCCGCATTCTTAGAGCTACATCATTTTTAAATATAAAATGACAATTTTTTTAAAGGTGCAGTTGTACTTGTGTGGGAAAAAATACACCACATATTATTACGGAGATACGAGTCCAGCTGGTGAGACTAGACTGATCCTACAAGTCACCAGGCACTGCCGTCGTGCCTATTTTTGAACTACATCATGGTGAGCCGTCTTTCCTTTGGGAAGACAAGGATGTGGATAACATGGTGATTAGCGAAGTACTACAATATGCAGTGGTTGGAAAGTTTGCATACGGTATGCCGGATTTTCATGATATAAAGAAGCAAATCCCATTGCAACTTGAGCTTAAAGGTGCTTGTTGTATTGGCTTGTTAGATTCTCGTCATATTCTAATTCGACTTTCAATTCTTGAGGATTATGTTCATATATTATCTAGACCGGCATTCTACATGAAGATTGGTTATACGCTTCACCAAATGCGAGGTCTTAAATATGAGGTTTGGTTTGACCCCAGTGAAGAAACTTCGATTGGTGTTGCTTGGGTGTCCTTCCCTGGTTTACCCCACCTGTATTCTTTGGCAAGGAAACTGTTTTCTCTTTAGATAGGGCTATTGGACGACCACTTCAAGTAGACGCTGCCACCAATGCTAAATCTCGACCTAGTTAGTGCGAAAGTTAAAGTCGAGCTTGATCTTTTGGCGACTCGTCCACAACGGGTTCGTATAGGAATCAAAAACTCCACAACGGGTGAAGCAAGCTTTAAGTGGGTTCGAATTAGATATGATTATGTTCCTAAATATTGTAGGGAATGTAGGCTTCAAGGCCATTGTGAAAGTGAATGTTACGTGCTGCATCCAGAACTTGTGCCTTGTAAAGTCTTTGGAGGTTTGGAGGATGCTACTGTGAGTGTAGAACCTGTTAGGATTTTAAAGAGTGGCAAGGTTGTAGGTAATCTAAATAGTGGAGAAGTTGTGGTGAATCAACAAGCAGAGCCTACAGAGCCCAACCAAATGCAGAGTGATGAAAATCTTGTAGCTGCGCAACCAGTGCGTGGTCGAGGTAATCAAAAAAGGTTTGGTGGAAGGGTTTTACCTCCACACAAGAACCCTAATGCCTGGGTTCGTGTGGATTCCAAGAAGAAACAAGGACATGAAGCTGCTCAACAAGTTGAAGAGGCCCCAGGTACAACTGTTAATCGCGTGACGCAAAGAGAACCTCTCACAACTAGGAATGCTTTTGATCTTTTGGACAACTTTGAAGAAGCTCCTGATGTAGCTCAAGGCAAAGGTGTGAATTCAGATCAACAAACTGCGGAGGAGAAGGGTCTTGAGCGTGATGTTGTTGATGACTCGATTTTTGCTCAAAAGGAGAAGGAAACTCAAGCCCCATTTGAGACGCAAGAGAACCAAGTTAAAACAACGAACATGAACGCTGCAAACGTAGTTGCAAACCAACGAGAAATTCAGACTAAGAAGTGGGTGGAAGTGGCTTTTAAAAATCATCCCAAAGTCAACGAGGTTGGTGTCTCTGTTGTTTCTGGTAAACTCGTTGATGAAACAGTGTCATGTGAGGGTGTTTTTAATGCAGTGGAGTTAATTTTAGCTCCTACTGGTATTAATGAGATTGAGGATCACTTGCCCTCAGCTTTTTCTTGTGAACCTGTGAAGCACGTGGAGGCAGATAGTTCTTCTCCTAGCTTGATTGGGATAGGGGTGTGCAAAATCGAACCGGTACCGATATCCGAACCGTTACCGCTACCGATAAGCATAACGGTATCGGTATAACAGTTATTGGTTCGGTAATGGTATAAATTTCTAATAGCGATAAGATATCGGTATGGTAACGGTTTCTATATATCATTACCGTTACCGTACCGATAACCGATAAGGATTTTTTTAATAATTTTTATATTTTTATTTATTATTAGTATATTAATTTATATGTTAAAGTATAAATATTATTGCTACTAGTGGCTATTTGTCGTTACAAACATATGAGGCCTGGCCCATTTTGAATTTGTCATTACAACATTCTAAGATGGAGAATGTTGGGGAGAAAACATTGCAGAAGGTGCATAGATGTTGGCGGAGGAAACATTACTGTAAAATGATAATCCCTTGATTGAGGTTGCTAATGTTGATAAGTAATATTAATAGATGTCTGTATATGGAAGATATGAATGAAATTTACCTTCTTTTGGCTAATTTTCTTTTTTATAGGTTGTGCTGCTGCTGCTTGTAACAAAAGTTTATAAATTGTACATTTAAGAGTAAAGCTAATCTTTTTATGTGCTTTTGTGAGATTTCTTATTAATCGAGCAAGCTTTCTTTGATTACTTCCTTTCATAAATCTGAGTTATTGTGGCTTTAGTATACCGCTTCCCGAACCGTTAACTACCGATAACCGATAGCCGATAGCTTATCGGTACGGTATTTGTTTTACATAATTACATACCGTTAACCGATATACCGTTACCGATAAGCTTAAAACCGTACCGTACCGTACCATGAACACCCCTAGATTGGGATTCCCTCTCAATGTGAGCATGGGATTAATTTATTGGATGCTTTAGATGCTGAGGTGTCACGAGGGGAATTTAATGTCGAGGTTACCAGGATTTTGTGGTTTCAACGCCATTTAATACTGGTATTAATGACGTTGTGGTGCAGCCGTCAGCTTTAACTCCTAACGTGCATGGGAATCTTCCACCTCAAAGTTCGTGTGGGATTAATATGTTGATGGATGGTATAATTTTTGTGGAATCACGTGGGGATTTATTGGTTGATGATAAGCAGACCTCAGCTTCTCCTAAGCTCGGTGGGAAAGCATTAATTGCAGCAGTTATTGATCCTGGTAAGGAATTAGTTGCAGCAGCTGGGGTGAATGATTCCTAGTCCCCACACGCTGTCGATGTGGGAGAGCAGCTTGAGGTGCAAACTTTGGAGGATTTGGGAGCAGCTGCTTCACGTAATACCTGTGTGGAAAATAAGTAGGCTCTCACTATTCCTTCACTCGAGGTTAGCACAACATTGGAATCTGTGAGTGTGACCAAGCCAAAATTTTTTGGAAAAGATATAATTCCAACGGCTCAATTTGAACGCTTGTGTAGAAGTGCTTCTCCTAATTTTGCTAAGTCTTTTTTGAACATAAATGCTCCTTTCTTTGTGCCTAAATCATTGATGCAGCTTGTCCCACATTCAAAGTATTTACCCACGGATGATGAACTTGTCAAGCGAATGGATTTGAATGATACGAGGGGTATCTTGGCAAGGCAAGTGGCATCATTCCAAGAAAGGGTTCCTCAAGGACATTATTTAGTGGAGGATGATGATTTGTTTGAAGAAGAGGAACTTGAGGAAGAATTCACCGCACATAATTTTAGCATGGTGGCTAGAGAAGGAGATTCGTCGCCTAGGGAAATTCATAATAATGCTCCAAAGAGGTAAGGAGGGTAAGGCGCCCATTAGAGCCAACTAGGGTGCAACCTACGAGGAGTACAAAATCAAAATCCAAAAAGTCCAAAAAGTCCAAGAACTTGAAGAAATGATGGATAGCATATATGATCGTGATAGAGAGCCACAAATATCATTTTTTCAAGTTAGGATAGTAGGGCCTTTCTACATTTTCCACTTCATCACTTGTAGAAGGAAGTGCGGATTGCAGGAATCCACTTTCTTTCTAGCTTTTATAATATTTCATTATTTTAATATCCTCATATGTAATATCTTCATAGAGTGTGTTATAAACTCTGTGATGATCATACTTTATTTGGTTCTTGCGAGTTCTTATTTTTTGCATTCTTGTTAGGAGCGAGGTCTCACCTCGATAGAATGATGTAAGGTATGGTATGGCCCTCCTTACTTTGTATTGTCCTCCTTGAGGAATTTATTATTTATAAAACTAGTCACTAGGCCCTGAGCATAGTAATATTCGCTAAAAAAAAATAATACAAAACTATTATAAATTATGCTTTAAAGGAAGATGAATTTAAATGTGATAAAAATGTAATTTGCCAAGAAATAGGGAATCAATGAAGAAAATTTCTACTGAAGTTGCGATTTAAGGAAGTTGAAACAAAATTACTACTTTTATTATTTTCAAATTTTATTGTATGCATTATTTAACTAAAAGATTCAAAATTCCTAAAATAAGATGGAAATTCAAAAGAAATAAACTATTCACAAAATAACTCAATAACTGACTAAACATTCATTCATAAACAATCAAATAAATTATTCTATAACAATTAATAATCTACGGGGAATTCCTAAAGACATGCAATTTCTAAGGATGGGAAAGAGGAGGTTTAGAAGAAGAACCCGGATATTTGGAAGAAATGACTACTTTTATTTTTACATTATGCCCATGAGCCTAAGTTATATTAAGCGGCTCAACAAACCACTTTCTATGATTTTCACTTCTTGAATCTTGAGTCCGGACTCGCTCCCAATGTGACTCCAATGCAATACACTATCCCCATTTGTGAGTTAGCCAAACTCGTCCCCGAGGTAGTGTATTATGCTAAAGAAATAGGAGAAAAGAATTAGCAACCAAGAAAAATGGAATGTCCAAGCTTAATTAAAGCAAAACAAGAAGTAGTATTCCTAGTTTCACGAAGGAGGAAAAGAAAAACATAACAGAAATCAAGAATTGGGAGAGCAGCCACATAAGTATCAAAATTTAACTTTTAGCCGCTAAATGATTTCCATGCCAAACAAGAAGACTTTTGCTATTTGAAAACATAGATAAATTAGACCCTTAATAGATTATGCTATCTTAATTGCACATACAGAATATGAAGGATTAAAAAAAACCCGTTCAACTAAAACAAAAACCAATGAAAGTGAAAGAAGTCATATTTCGTTCCTTGGTATTAATTAAAGATACCAACATACTCTAATTTAGTCTTTGCATTGTTGAAACTAGATCAACCTATTGTAAAGAACAACTCCAGATTGATAGATGATCAAATAACTCATGTTTACTAATCGACAGGTTATCGGGTACTTGATTAGGAGTTTAACACATGGATTATTACCCATAATAAATGGCATTAATTCCTAAAAAAAAAAGAGCAAACTACCAGCTTTGACATACAATTCTAATTACCTAAGAATGCTACTGCCACTAATAGAACCAGGACTCTTTCAAGACAAATATTTACCTCATGACATAGCACTCACGAGGACCAAACAGATCAATCACCTAATGTTATTTTTAAAAAAATTAGATGGATCTATAAACAAATGAGCGTGGACAAACTTTATCTCATATGAACTCTTAAAGAAAAATGCAAACAAAAAGGGGCCAGAGCCAGATTACTAACTCAGGAAAAGCTTGCAAACTACCAGGACAGCCACAAGCTGCTACCAGGGACATTCAACCTGCCTCACTGCCTAACAACCTCTCCTGGACTACATGCTGCAAACACACCCACATACTTCTTGGACTCACACTACTATCTGCACACATACATAACCTACAGCAAACACAGACTTTCTCTACATTCCTAACAAAACTGCAGCATACCATAACTCCTTCCACAAACTAAAAAAAACATACTCCCTGATCCTACAACACTATATTGACATAATCAGGGCTCCTACCAATTGCTACAGCCAGAAACCAACTAGAACACCTCTATAACTCCATAGCACCTAAAACTATTCTGATTCACTCAAACTAGACACCCCTGCTCTTTCCTTTCAAGAGACACCAAGAAACAAACCTGCAGCATATCATATAAACCTCCTGCACATACACTGGTCAAAATGCGCACACACACACACATACCGCTGCACACAACCATCATCAAGAAAATAGCCTCTCTATAGGCAAAATCAAGACTACACCCTTTCAAACTCCAGGACATCACCTCTCACACCTTCACACATTCCAGGCAGGAACAAGATAAAACAGAAACAGGAAAATACTTTCACTAGGAACTGATCTTAAACTACTTATTCAGACCTTATTATAGCTAAAGACTGAATTTTCATTATTTGAACAGATGATTTGAAGCCAAAACACACTAAAGATTAAAGCTTTATGTGCAACAGCCTAAAGATTTACACTTTATATATTTTATACGATCTGAACACATATACTTTCCATCCAACAAATACTGGAAATAACATGTAAAATATACAGAGGCGTCAAAACTGAAAATAATGCAGGGGAGGTTTATTACCTCTTTGCGAGCAGCGACTAGGGCGAGGGATCCGAGACTACGACTCGAACAAGACGATGACTCGAATGATGAAGCGACACCTCAAATGCCTGATCTCCCCCTTTTCACCTCAGGACTCCCGCTGCTGCTAATGTCTATAAAGCTAGTATTTATAGACAACAAATTAGGGTTCTAGGGAGTGGGAAAAATACCTGAAATGACCCTCTAACGGGCAAAAATGGATAAGGTTTGATGAGGATGATCTGGAAAAGTAGGGGGGACCATGAGAGGTACAATTTTTGGCATTTTCCCTTTGAAATTTGGGGGGAAATCAGTTAGATCGGGATGCGGGTTCTCTGAAAATGGGTTGGGGAAAAAAGGATTTCTGAAATGGGGGAATGTTTACGCGTGTATGATATGTCTGTATGTATTTTGCATAGCTAGGCTGGATTTTAGAAGCAGGAATGATTTTGGCCCCCTTTTGGATACTTAGATAGAATAAAGGTGTTGCAATGGTGAGACAAGATTGAGGTTACGCATTGCAAAGTTAGCCCTTTTCTTCAAAATATTCATTAATTCATTTTAAATTCAATTAAAATTGAACCCTGATTAAATTAATTTTGACTTTAATTAAAATTTCGGGATAAAATTGGGTGTCAACAGCTGCCCCTCTTTACCCGAAAAGGATGAAAGAGTTTTCAGGGTAAAGAAGTTGACAGGAAACCAATTTTGTCACGATAAAGCCAAGAACTTCGATCCCAAGGACCAAAGTGCGAGGCTTATAGGCATGGCCGAATTCCGGTTTTCGAGTTGCCTGCATATCTCGGGTTGAAAGAGAATCGGGCCATGTATAGTTCGATGACACTTAGAAACGAAAATTCGCACGATTGACAGAAAATGACGCACGCATAGGAAATAATTCAGACTGATTAAATCCATATGACTCGGCTAGGGGAGTGTAGGTTTTGGTTGCTCTCTTTCATAATTTTGATTAAATCCTTGCACATTGGGACGAATAGGAGGACGAGGCTGGTAATTCTGGACTGACTCCATGAAGTCGTGAGCCATACTCCTTCAGTTAATCCATTTTGAGGGATCCTGCTCGGAGTACCAGTCTAAAGCTTCGCCTTCAAGACTATTAATGAATGATTTCATACGGAGCTCTTCATTCTTCTCCACTCCCAAGGTTTTACAGTACCTTCTCAAATGGGCTCGGGGGTTGCCTTTGCCATCAAACTTAACAAACTTTGGTACTTTGTACCCTTTTGGGTATTCAATCCCAGGAGAACACACAAGTCTTCATATTCTAGACTTTCCTTGTCCTTGCCTTTTGATGCTTTGCTAAGAGCACTCATCACCCAACCTTGTACCTTTTTCTTCAAATCTTCACCCACATCGACTGCTTTTTCGGCTCTTCTAACACTATTTTGAAACTTCACATAAGGAGGATTGGTGTAATCATCAATTTGCACAATAGGAACATCTTGCCTGCCAGATACCGCCACTTGGACTAATGGTGCGGATGGATTTTCAGTATAAGCTTGCGGGATGGGTTTATTTTTGTAAGTGGAGGTTTGGTATGGATATGGAGTGTGTGTCTGATAATAAGTATTGGCAGGGTGCAGGGTGTATGATGGGTATTGTTGATGTGATGGGTAGATGGGTGGTCGGTTGATTGTTTGGCTAGATTGAGCGTTATTTGGAGGTGGATCTTGGGCAAGTGGCAAGTTGCTTTGGTGGACTAGTGCTTTTAGAGAATTGTGGGTGTTCAAAGGTGTGTTCATATTGGCGACCCCATCAATTGAGTTCAGAGATTGCCCCAGAGAGTGCCCCATTTGACCCAGAGAGTTAGGATGCATCGGGCCCGCTGTTTTTAGGAGTTTGCCCTTTTACCGCGGCCAGCTCATCTTTTAGCATCTGTAGTTCTTTAGCCATTTCAAGAATCAGTTCGTCTTGAGCAATAATGACATTTCCTCTTGACGATTAAGGAATTTCAGGATTTTTCTCGGTATTGCGAAGTTCATCATCTATTCCAGTCATTGTCAGTTGTGGAAATGTGTACCAGTATGCAGATTGGTCCTTTGCCCTTGTGTAATATGAGTGATCAGCCAGCTTATATCAGCACAAATCAAACCTCTGTTTGGGGTGATAAACAAAACAAAAGAAAAAGTTCAAAAGTAACCATGTTAGTTTGCATGTCATTGGCAAAATTGCACACAAATCACATAGCGCGCATCACGTAGCGCTTTGCATTTTAAACAAGTTGACATGTGGCAAACACAAGTAATTGAGCGTAAATAAAAATGCAGGCGCATCCTACCCTGTACGGTGCCTCTTTGTGCCAGAGGTGGGCCTAAGACGCCAAATAGGTGATAATGAAAAGTAGTCCAAGCCAGTTTTGCAATAATTGAATTTAGAGTAAGTGACAATAACTGTAATAATAATTTTCTTTCATTATAACTTGATTTTGAGTACATCATTGTTACATAAAAAATAGAAAGTGCCAGACATAATTTAAATACAATGAAAATATAAATAGCTGTTATAACTACGCTGCATCAGGCTCGAGGAGGCAATGGAACTGAAGTGCGGGTCTGTTTCAATCAATCCTTGCTTGCACAATCGGTGTAATTTCTGATATCTGGTCCCAAATGTCGTTTACATCCAAAACTTGCTTGAATCAAACATCGATCAAATGGATCGAACATCTTATCGTCCTTTCGACATCTCTTGCCCCTAACTTGTTATCTTCTTGCAAGTATCTTCTCAATTTCAACTTGATAACTATTTGAATACCTCTTGAATTCAAGTATCTTCTAGTCTACAAAATTAATAAAAGTATTCTAAATTTAATTAATTGCAAAACTTGGCTAGGACTGGAAGTTCCGTTATCACATAAACACATAATATGCACTGTTGTTGGGTTTAAAAACCCGTCAACGTAAAAGGGCGGTTTTCCTAACTATGGAGGCGGTGCCAAGGACCGGGTCCAATCTAAGGTTTATGCATGCATGTTCCTAACGAAAACTCTAGAGTGGGTTTACGAGACACAAGTCTGTTTTGAGTGGTCACACGGTAGTAAAACTATCCGCTCACCCCGCAGGTATGCGCACTCTTTCTTAAAAAGTTTTTTGTGAGTTGCGGGTATATATGCATACACCTCGCGGGTATAAGTAACAATGAAGAAGCTCCCAGGAATGGGGGAAATATGAACGGAATGCCAGTTTAATATGTGCACAAATAAAAGTGTAGTGACATGCTTTCAGTGACAAAATAATTGCAAATAATCAAATTAATTAATCATGCTATTTTTTTGCAAATGATAAACAAATAAAGAGTTATCTTGTGAAATTCTTGCAGTTAGAACCTTAAGATATCCCCAGCGGAGTCGGCATGCTGTTGAACCCCAAAAAATTACCTTTCTTAAGAAAGATAGGTTTCGGGTATAATGTTCAACAAAATGGGATTCCAAAGGGCTTTCTTTGGAGTCACCACCTAATTTAGGAGAATTAGGAACCAAGTAAGTAAATAATGCGTGCAATTCCTCCGTTTAAGGAAAATAGTCTTTTTCAGAGATTCTAAGTAAGAGGTTCAACTATTTCCGAAAGAAGGTTTTCATTTGAAAAGCACTTTCGAAAATCCACAAAATGTGGTTAATCCTTCGGTTTTCACAAAATAGCTTAAAAAAATTCTAACTTTTAATATTTAATTAAAAAATCTTAAATTTAATACTATAATACAAAACTATTATAAATTATGCTTTAAAGGAAGATGAATTTAAATGTGATAAAAATGTAATTTGCCAAGAAATAAAGAATCAATGAAGAAAATTTCTATTGAAGTTGCGATTTAAGGAAGTTGAAACAAAATTACTACTTTTATTATTTTCAAATTTTATTGCACGCATTATTTAACTAAAAGATTCAAAATTCCTGAAATAAAATGGAAATTCAAAAGAAATAAACTATTCACAAAATAACTCAATAACTGACTAAACATTCATTCATAAACAATCAAATAAATTATTCTATAACAATTAATTATCTACGGGGAATTCCTAAAGACATGCAATTTCTAAGGATGGGAAAAGAGGAGGTTTAGAAGAAGAACCCGGATATTTGGAAGAAATGACTACTTTTATTTTTACATTATGCCCATGAGCCTAAGTTATATTAAGCGGCTCAACAAAGCACTTTCTATGATCTTCACTTCTTGAATCTTGAGTCCGGACTCACCCCCAATGTGACTCCAATGCAATACACTATCCCCATTTGTGAGTTAGCCAAACTCGTCCCCGAGGTAGTGTATTATGCAAAAGAAATAGGAGAAAAGAATTAGCAACCAAGAAAAATGGAATGTCCAAGCTTAATTAAAGCAAAACAAGAAGTAGTATTCCTAGTTTCACGAAGGAGGAAAAGAAAAACATAAAAGAAATCAAGAATTGGGAGAGCAGCCACATAAGTATCAAAATTTAACTTTTAGCCGCTAAATGATTTCCATGCCAAACAAGAAGACTTTTGCTATTTGAAAACATAGATAAATTAGACCCTTAATAGATTATGCTATCTTAATTGCACATAGAGAATATGAAGGATTAAAAAAAAAACCATTCAACTAAAACAAAAACCAATGAAAGTAAAAGAAGTCATATTTCGTTCCTTGGTATTAATTAAAGATACCAACATACTCTAATCTAGTCTTTGCATTGTTGAAACTAGATCAAGCTATTCAACTTCCAGAGGGAAAGACAAGGATTCAAGCTTTCATTACAAACTTTATCTACACAGACCAATCATCAAACCAATACATACTCATTTGCATAGATATAAGACGATTGCAAAGAACAATTCCAGATTGATAGATGATCAAACAACTCATGTTTACTAATCGACGGGTTATCGGGTACTTGATTAGGAGTTTAACACTTGGATTATTACCCATAATAAATGGCATTAATTCCTAAAAAAAAGAGCAAACTACCAGCTTTGACATACAATTCTAATTACCTAAGAATGCTACTGCCACTAATAGAACCAGGACTCTTTCAAGACAAATATTTACCTCTTGACACCGGACTCACGAGGACCAAACAGATCAATCACCTAATGCTATTTTTAAAAAAATTAGATGGATCTATAAACGAATGAGCGTGGACAAACTTTATCTCATATGAACTCTTAAAGAAAAATGCAAACAAAAAGGGGCCAGAGCCAGATTACTAACTCAGGAAAAGCTTGCAAACTACCAGGACAGCCACAAGCTGCTACTAGGGACATTCAACCTGCCTCACTGCCTAACAACCTCTCCTGGACTACATGCAGCAAACACACCCACATACTTCTTGGACTCACACTACTATCTGCACACATACATAACCTACAGCAAACACAGACTTTCTCTACATTCCTAACAAAACTGCAGCATACCATAACTCCTTCCACAAACTAAAAAAAACATACTCCCTGATCCTACAACACTATATTGACATAATCAGGGCTCCTACCAATTGCTACAGCCAGAAACCAACTAGAACACCTCTATAACTCCATAGCACCTAAAACTATTCTGATTCACTCAAACTAGACACCCCTGCTCTTTCCTTTCAAGAGACACCAAGAAACAAACCTGCAGCATATCATATAAACCTCCTGCACATACACTGGTCAAAATGCGCACACACACACACATACCTCTCTATAGGCAAAATCAAGACTACACCCTTTCAAACTCCAGGACATCACCTCTCACACCTTCACACATTCCAGGCAGGAACAAGATAAAACAGAAACAGGAAAATCAATACTTTCACTAGGAACTGATCTTAAACTACTTATTCAGACCTTATTATAGCTAAAGACTGAATTTTCATTATTTGAACAGATGATTTGAAGCCAAAACACACTAAAGATTAAAGCTTTATGCGCAACAGCCTAAAGATTTACACTTTATATATTTTATAAGATCTGAACACATATACTTTCCATCCAACAAATAATGGAAATAACATGTAAAACATACAGAGGCATCAAAACTGAAAATAATGCAGGGGAGGTTTATTACCTCTTTGCGAGCAGCGACTAGGGCGAGGGATCCGAGACTACGACTCGAACAAGATGATGACTCGAATGATGAAGCGACACCTCAAATGCTTTAACGAGAATCAGGAAAACTTAATATTAACTTAGATTTAAAAAATGTGTTAGTATCCTCTAATTGCTGCTGCTACTACTACCTAGAACCCTCTATATTCTGCCGTTTTTTAGACTCCCCAAAAATATATGATCTCCCCCTTTTCACCTCAGGACTCCCGCTGCTGCTAATGTCTATAAATCTAGTATTTATTGACAACATATTAGGGTTCTAGGGAGTGGGAAAAATACCTGAAATGACCCTCTAATGGGCAAAAATGGATAAGGTTTGATGAGGATGATTTGGAAAAGTAGGGGGGACCATGAGAGGTACAATTTTTGGCATTTTCCCTTTGAAATTTGGGGGGAAATCAGTTGGATCGGGACGCGGGTTCTCTAAAAACGGGTTGGGGAAAAAAGGATTTCTGAAATGGGGGAATGTTTACGCGTGTATGATATGTCTATATGTATTTTTCATAGCTAGGCTGGATATTAGAAGCAGGAACGATTTTGGCCCCCTTTTGGATACTTAGATAGAATAAAGGTGTTTCAATGGTGAGACAAGATTGAGGTTACGCATTGCAAAGTTAGCCCTTTTCTTCAAAATATTCATTAATTCATTTTAAATTCAATTAAAATTGACCCCTGATTAAATTAATTTTGACTTTAATTAAAATTTCGGGACAAAATTGGGTGTCAACAGCTGCCCCTCTTTACCCGAAAAGGATGAAAGAGTTTTCAGGGTAAAGAAGTTGACGGGAAACCAATTTTGTCACGATAAAGCCGAGGACTTCGATCCCAAGGACCAAAGTGCGAGGCTTATAGGCATGGCCGAATTCCAATTTTCGAGTTGCCTACATATCTCGGGCTGAAAGAGAATCGGGCCATATATAGTTCAATGACACTTAGATACGAAAATTCACACGATTGACAGAAAATGACGCACGAACAGGAAAGAATTCAGAGTGACTCCTAATCTGGAATGAAAGATTAGGTAAGATTTGCTTGTTCGAGTGTGATTCTTCAGATCCTCGTTGACGAGTCTAGCTCATATCAACGATTGCCCCAGTTCACTGCTAAGAAAAAGTTTCATGTTTTGCTCCAAATGCTGCTGCGGTATTGCCAAAGTTCTGTAAAGACTTAACAAACGGTAAGCGAGCAACTGCTAACAAAGTCTGATAATCAAAAGTAAAGAATGATCAAATATTGATGATACAAATTTGCAAGTGCGGGTTTCGATATCATTGATAAGTTGTCTTCCAATCAACTGGCGAAGTAATAAAGCAAGTGCGAAGGCATAATGCAAAGCATTTCAACAATCTTGACAAATCAACTGGCAAGCTGGTCGGGCATGGAGCAAGGAGGGTCTTGGGGTTGATTGTTGAACAAATCAGCTGGCGAACCGGTTCGGCACGAAGCAAGGAGGGTCTCGGGACTGACCTGTTAACTTGAAAAGTAAAACAAGACGTAATACAAAGAAAATGTGAAGGCATAATTTAAAGCAAGTGCAAAGCAATTTGAACAATCTTGACAAATCAACTGGCAAGCCGGTCGGGCACGCAGCAAGGAGGGTCTTGGGGTTGATTGTCGACAAATCAGCTGCAAATCCGGTCCGGCACAAAGCAAGGAGGGTCTCGGGACTTACCTATTAACCTGTTAAGCTAAAAGTAAAGCGGTTCATAATATAAAGCAAATGCAAAGTCATAATTGAAAACAAGTGCAAGACAATTTGAACATCTTGACGAATCAACTGGCAAGCCGGTCGGGCACGCACCAAGGAGGGTCTTGGGGTTGATTGTCTACAAATCAGCTGGTGATCCGATCCGGCACAAAGCAAGGAGGGTCTCACGGCTGACCTGTTAACCTATTAAACTAAAAGTAAAGCAAGTCATAATATAAAGCAAGTGCAAAAGCATAATTGAAAGCAAATGCAAAGCAATTTAGCGTGAAATGTAAAGCAACGCAAAAGCGATTTAGCGAATCAACAGGCGTGAAAGTCCAACAAGAGAGAAGCCCTGCCTGGTGGTCAACCTGAAAAACGTAAAGCAAGGCATCAATTTTAAAGCAAAGGCGGCGACATGATTTAAAGCAAGTGCAAAGAAAAGCAGTGCGGGAATGTAGAGCAATGCAAGAGCCATTTGGCGAATCAACAGGCGAGATAATCCAACAGAGGGAATCCTTGTACTGACGGTTAACCTGAAAGATTAAAGCAAGGCGTTAATTTTAAAGAAAGTGTGAAGGCATAATTTAAAACAAGTGCAAAGCAAAGTAATGCGGAAATGTAGTCAGTGCGATAGCCACTGATAAATCAATTGGCGAGACAATCCGGCAAGGATGGCCTTGTGCGGATTATCACCTAAAACAAGGCGATGCTCTATTTGGCTTAGTTTTGAAAACACAGAACAGGCATCGGGTTTGTCGCCTATTAGGAATGAAAGTCATAGAGGTAGAAATGCCGCCTGTTCGGCAATAACTCATGACAAAGCATAATGCTTTAAGTCATGAAAAGGCAACGCGACGCAATTTGCAAGGCAACTTTGGATGCGTGTTCAAATAATTGTTCATCCGTAGTGTGAATGATCCTTTCAGTGCAAGCTTTGTCGTTCCTGCTCTCAAAGAAAAATTTGTTAGTTTTGGGGAGGGGTGTTTGATTTGTGCTGATTTGTCTTGAATTTGCTGCCGCTGCTCCCTCGTTCTTCTTTAGACTTGGGCTTGCAAATTATACTCAGAGACTTGACTTATGAACTCAATATTGTATAATATTTACAGACATAGGCAAAGATATGTCTATATGTATTTTGCATAGCTAGGCTGGATTTTAGAAGCGGGAAAGATTTTGGCCCCCTTTTGGATACTTAGATAGAATAAAGGTGTTGCAATGGTGAGACAAGATTGAGGTTACGCATTGCAAAGTTAGCCCTTTTCTTCAAAATATTCATTAATTCATTTTAAATTCAATTAAAATTGACCCCTGATTAAATTAATTTTGACTTTAATTAAAATTTCAGGACAAAATTGGGTGTCAACATTTACTTGTCTTTATTTTCATTGTATTTACTTACTTTTCCATCGTAATTTACCGTATTGCTTGTGACCTCATGACACGACCCGGAATCCGGTTGGGCCGTGCGGGCACCCGACATCCTCCCCTAGACCCGTCGGGTGCCCGCACGGCCCAACCGGATTCCGGGTCGTGTCAGTTGGTATCAGAGCCCAGTTTAGTGTCTATCCAGACTGAGACAGTGTCTAGTAGAGTCTCGCTGATGGGTACGTAGACGTCCGTACTTATCTACGAGGGGCTATGATGGCATTTAGGAAGTTTCACTTCCTTTTTTTTCTGATCTTCCGTCGGTCTAAGATGCAAAAGTATTTTCGCTAATTCGTTCGTGGTAATTGTGAACCCTTGTGCGATAAATCAACAAACGGTATGAGTTCAAGACGAAGCAGTCTAGCGTTGGGCTAGCACTGACGAAGCCCCGAGTATTTTGATTGTGCTGACGATCTAGTTACGGAGGTCCCAATTGTATGAGCTCGCGATGGGCATGGGAGCAGGGCCTTGTGGTTCCCTTGGCTATCTACGATGATTTTACGAGAATTTTGGCGACGCAGATACCGCTAGAACCTATTATTCGTTAGGCAGCCTATCAGGTTGCCGCAAATGGAGACGTTCGATCTCAGGGAGCTCCTATTCCAGTTCTTAATGTTGCCGCAACAAAGTATGTTTCGGAGGCCGCATGTGTTGTGCCTCTAATTGTTCTGGCTGGTTAGCTAGCCGAGGTATCAGTTCGGTCCGAGTGCCTAAAGAGGTTGCATTATTTTACGCGGTTGAACCTTCCGATATTCTTAAGCAATGCATCAGATAAACCTCGTGATTTTTTTTAAAAAATAAAATACTGCCAGCGTATCCTTCAGGCTTTTAATTATATCAAGCGGTATGGTGTTGATTATTCTTCTTTCCAGTTTCAGGGGTCCAGCCTTGAATTGGTGGGCCTCTCTTTTATTAGCTAACGTGGTTCGATTTTTCTTCTAGGTTCGTGGAAAAAGTTCCTTTCGAGTAGCTAACAAGATGAAAAATGTTGTCAGTTCAAGTGGATTGGACAGGGTAGTCTGTCGGTTAGCCTGTTGGTGTTTCAGAATATAAGATTGAATTCCATAAAATGGCCGAATATGCATTTGAACTAGTTCATGAGCCTTTCGAGAGATTCAAAGATTTATTGATGACCTTTCTTTTTCCTTGAGATCCCAGATGGCTCGAGAGATTGAGGTCGGGATTTCATTTGATATTGTTGTTGATATTGCTCGAAGGCTCGAGGCATACCATAAGTTAGAGCGGGAGAGCAAGAAATCTCGTGGCCCTGGTGGGCAACTATGGTACCTCATTTGGAAGTAAGTGTTCTGATTATTTTTTTGAAGTCACCTTCCAGGTTATCTCAGCTTGTAGAGCGTGATTCTCAAAGTGTGCAAGTAGTTCATCAAGATTAGACCCAGTTTTTCTCTTTATAGCTATCGACAATCTTTCCAGCTACCATTTTCAGGGAGTTATGGGCAACATATAAATGTAATTTATTTGGGGTTTGGTTATGTGGCCTTAAACCCTGTACATAGGCCTGGCCTGCGTATTGCGTATGCGAATAGGGTATCAGGTTCCTACCTGGATTACCCTGAGATGTGAGGAATGAAGCCTTTAGCCTAATTTGATATATTTTTCTGCTTATTGACCACAGTGGGATCGTTTGGCAATGAATTCAAAGAATAACGCGGTTGTTGGTCGCAATGCTAACTTTTGAGAGAGGTAAGTGTTTATATCCATTTCTTTGGAGGCACCTGGCCTCGTGGATTTTCTACCACGTATTCCTTACGTGTGTAGCTGCCGATAGGCGTACTCATTACGCCTTAGCTTTGGATTTGTATTGTATATTATATGTTATGTCCTATTGTTGGTATTGCATTGAGGATTTGAGCATTGTACCCTGGCTGCGAGTTGGCATCAACTTCCCGGTTGTCGATGAGAGTCCCGCGCCGGTGAAGGATTATTGCATCACATTGCATTCATATGCATTACATTGCATATCATATTGAGGGCAGGAGTATTCCGCCCCAGGAGCAGGAGTATTCCGCTCCATTGTATCACATTGAGGGCAGGAGGATTCCGCCCCAAGAGCAGGAGTATTCCGCTCTTATGTCAGATATTGAGTGCAGGAGTATTCCGCCTCAGCTTTACATTATATCGGGTGCAGGAGTATTCCGCCCCAGGAGAGTGCAGGAGTATTCCGCCTCTGGTTTATATTATATCGGGTGCAGGAGTATTCCGCCCCAGGAGCAGGAGTATTCCGCTCCAGTTGGTTATCAGATTGGATTCCCCTCGAATGCAGGAGTATTCCGCTTCGAGATGGGACGACGGGCACATGTGACCCTTTGCATCATTTCATTTCATCTCATTTCATACCATTGTGTAGACTTGTGGTACATAACTACTGTTCTGCTTATATGTGCATTGCTTATTTGTCTATATATTTCTGGCTCGTATTCTGGGTTGCGGGGATCGAGTTGTGCGCCGCAACGGTATAAATATATGGACCGGGTTGCACGTCGCAGCAGTATAATTTATGGACCGGGTTGCACGCCGCAACAGGATGAATATATGGATCGGGTTGCACGCCACAACAGGATGAATATATAGATCAGGTTGCACGCCGCAACAGGATGTATTTCTGATTGTTGATGTGTTCGGGATACCTATATGTTCTGGCTGTATTACGTTCCTGGTTATTGAATAGTTTGCGATTCCATACGTGTTTCTAATTATTATCTGGCTCTACCTTTTCATAATTTAAATAAGAGAAATATGGTTTATTTGTTTCTTTTCTCCCTGGCTAGCTATCCTATTCTTTGAGGTGGCTAGTCTGCCCCACTTATTGAGTCCTTTTGACTCACCCTTGTTTGTTGTTTGTTTCTTGTCTATCTATTTCGTTTCGGCAGGTTCGCTCCAGGATTGAGTTCGCCGCGTTGTTCAGGAGCGAAGACGACTTCAGCTGTCAGGGTGAGCCAGATTTATTTCGGATGGCCACCAGTTTATTGTTCATTATTTCAGTTGCATTTTGCTCCCTTTAGGAGGTATCTGTCTTCTTTTGTACTCTTAGATGTCTGGTCTGGATAGCCCTAAACCTAGCATGTTGGGTAGTCAGCTGTAATTTCTTTTGTACAGCTCAGAGGTATCAGTATGTCAGTACTTTTTTTTTTTAAGCCTTGTTCTTATTAATGAATTGAATTATATTTATTTGCCTAATTTAATTGGTAAGGGTTCGCCCGACGGGTCTAGGGGAGGATGTCGGGTGCCCGCACGGCCCAACCGGATTCCGGGTCGTGTCACCTCATTTATAATTAACTGTTTAACCTAGACATACAAATTTAGGCATAAACAGTTTGGCGCTCACCGTGGGTCCCAAGCAATTGTAGGTATTCTACGAAGGAAAATGCGCTATCATGTCAGACGACGGTAGCAGCGTTCCAAAGAACACAACCGATGTAGCAAACAAATCTGTGAAGGATCTCAGCAATCCCAGCATACAATAAAAGGATCTCATCGAGCAGCCAAAGGATTCTTCTCATGAGCCTATACCTGTTGCTAGTGATGGTGAAGGCGATCAACCGGCAGGAAGTAATTCAGAGTTCAGGGGCTTTCTCTTGGACATCCTCAAAACTGCGTTCGAACGAAACTCGAACAACATAGCTGAAGGGATATCCCAGAGATTGGGAGCAATATTTGCTGGCTCATCTCGGAGGCCATTATCCCCGCGAAGACCGACGCCCATAGACTACTCACCAGCATCAATTCCTAATCATAGGCTCAACGTGGATGCTGCCCCTGGAGGATCAACGACGGTCAACAATCAAGACCTTAAGGGAGCCCTGTCATTCAGGATCTCATAAAGGAGATGAAGGCCATCTATGACCAAATGGACAATGTGTCGGGTGCTTCACCCTAAGTTACCACGGTAGATGAGCAGAAGTTCTACAAACATGCTTATAAAGCGAGCGTCGCACCACTCCACATACCAAAGCACTTCTGCCTGCCGGATAACTTGAAGTATGATAGAACGACCGATCCAGACGAGCATATCGCTGCTTACTATATGGCTGTGAAGAGTAACAAGATTATCGAAGAACAAATCCAGTCTACTCTGGTGAAGAGATTTGGTTCAACCCTGACCAAAGGAGCCCTTGTTTGGTACACTCAGCTACCAATGAGATCCATTGAATCATTTACTCAGATGCAAGAACTGTTCAAGAAAGCGCATTCTGGTGCCCGCAAGCGGGAGAAACGCATGGAAGACATCTTCTAGATATAATAACATGACAACGAATCGCTGAAGGCTTACCTCGATAGATTTTAGAAGGAACGTATGGAGCTCCCCCCAGTCCCTGATAATATCGCTGTGGTAGCCTTCGGAAAAAGCCTGAATTCAAAGGGATCTTTAGCTACCTGAGAGTTGCAATGGAGTTTACCCAACACCCGGTATCCATATGAAGTGCACTACATTAGAGGTATACTGAGAAACTTTACTTGGAACCAGACCACCCTCATAACCCTGAGGACAAGCGAAGGAAGAGACCGAGAAGTCCATGCCTAGAAGGTGAGAGAGATGGTAGAAGAGTGAAGCCAAAGGTTCAAAATCATACAGGCGATGCGCGGTAAAATAATTCTCGAGCATCCGGATCCCAGGAGAAGCGAACTGAACCTCGGAATTTTAGGACCTTTGGTTTTCGTGTCAATGTTGGGGACCTAGTCGCCAATCACTTTGGTAAACTGGGTCCCAAGGACCGATGGCCACCTAACATGAAGGGATCCACAGGGAGAAATACAATGCCCTATTGTGACTTTCTTCACAACGGGGGCTATGCAACGGTCGATTGCAAGGCCTTGATGATCAAGATTAAAGATTTGTTAAAGAAGGGACATCTCAAAGAGCTTCTAGAAGAAGGGCCCCGCCGTTTTAAGGGTTCAAAGTCCGAAAACCTAAAGACCATTAACGCGATCTTTGTGGACGAACGGATGGGCATGGCTCGGGGGACTACAACGACTGGGATAACCTTTGAGTCCATCTGATTTGACTTGGAGGAGAAAGCAGACCAACAAGGAGACATCGTCGTACCTGTGGAAGTATCCGGTGTACATATCCAGCGGGCTCTTACCGACCCGAGGAGTAGTGCTAATATTGTCTGGGGGGAGATGTTACAAAAATTCAGCCATTGTCCTCAAACATCCTCGAGTACTCAAAACATAATCGGTTTCAACGGAATCTAGGAAGCATCCGCTGGGGAACTAGCTCTATCAGTCCATATACCGGCTGTAACGAGTGTTGACACCCAATTTTATCCCAGAATTTTCAATTAACGTCTAATTATGTTTAAAATAAGGTTAATTTTTAAAATAAATTAAGTTCATAATTTTAACGAAAAAATATCGTAATTGTTCTTCATTTTAAGTCCCGGCCTATTTACGTAATACGCATTTTCCATTTTTCCTAGCTAATGCTAAAAGCCCTAATCCTCACCCCTATAAAACCTAAAAGCACTAACCTCTCACACCCCCACTCATTGTTTTACCCTCACCCACATTATTCATCATCTTCCTCATTAACAAAAAACCCTCCTCTCCTTTACAAAAACAATAAAAAAATTCAGATCTAGCGCACATAAAAAATCATCTCTTTCCATACATCATACATAAAACACACAATACATACACGACACACTCATTTTTATCCCTCATTATCAATCATCATCTTCCTTACAAAAAAAATTAGATCTAATCCTTATCACCTTGGACACACACAGATACCCTACCCCTCTGATCTTCTTCATTCCAACAACGAACACCACCACACCCACATTAACTTCCTCTGTCTTCACATACAAACACCACCAGTGACACGAAGCAAACGATACACATACACGCGCCAGCGAAACAGATAGGAAAAGGGATCGAGGAAATACATAAGCTGAGGCAGAAATGGGGACAAGGGAAAAAGGGTAGAGGGAGACAGGGGTACAACAGCGGTGACGCCGTGGTTCTCGACTGAGAAGACCACCGGCAGTCGCCCTTTCTCTTTGCCGTTATTTCAAAGATGTTTCCTATTTCCCCAGAAATCCAGCAGGAATTTGGTCGCCGTCGTGGTTGAGTCCCCTGATTATTTATTATCAGATCTTCTTTGTTACTGTGTGTTTGCGTTTGCAGGTCTTTGACGTGTAGTTTGGCCTAATAGGGTTCGTGGGGAACCATCACCGGTGTTTGATTTTAACCGGAAAACCATCGTTTTTAGCGTCTTCTGCTTTTTTCCGATCTGATAATGAGAAAAGAGATAAATCTGTTTCTGTTGATTTCACTAGGTTACTCGCCGATAAAATGTTTTTTGCAGTCACTGGTTTAAATTGATGTATTTGGTTCACGACTTATATTTGTTTTCATTTCATATATTTCTTCGCTGGGTTGTCGAATCTGTGGTTGAGCTTAACTGTTCGATTCATCATGACAACTTCTGCTAATTTTGTCGAGTTTTACAGATCCCTATTGCGTTTGGTTTTGGAACAAAGGGTTAACTGGTTAACTTTGATTGCTGCAGTTTATTTCTAATGCTAATGGTTTAATTGTTTCGGCGTTTATCCTATTGACTATTGGTTTCTTTTGGAGATTTCTCTCGCAGTTATTGGTTCTTTACACTAATCTGGACAATGCTATGAAAGCCTCTTGAATCATTTACTGGAAACAGTCTACTGGTTTAAACGGATACTATGGCCTATGAAGATATTGTATTTTGAGGCCTACACAAGGATTTGACGGAAATAAAATAAATTGACGGATGCTATTGAATGATTTCGAATGGATACTACACTTGAACAGTCCCGTCCTCGTGTCCCTAAAGCAAATAGGCGATGATGAATGTATGAATTTAATGCAAAGCAAGTCGAATAGAGTGGTGGGTTTGGTACTTGGCATGGCAACCGACCCGGGCTCCGTGTTTGCAGCCGTACCAACACCCCGAGCCTATACTCGACACGCCATACAAATCTGAGCCTAAATTTTACAAAATCAAACCCCATTATTATTATTATTATATATTTTATTATTATTATTACTACTACTACTATTATTATTACTTTGTTACTTTATTATTATTATTATTATTATTATTATTATTATTATTATTATTATTATTATTATTATTATTATTATTTTCATTTGTTATTACACTTTATTATTGTACTAATCCAATTTTATTTTCATATTTTTTTGCGAGGTACATTTTTGAACGAACAACTTGGGGACGCGTTTGGCTAACTTATAAATGTGGATATACATTGACTTGGAGTCATTTGGGATCGATCAGACTCAAGAATTCAAGAAAATTAGACATTACAAATTTTAGAAAATTCAAGACTCCCGCGAGTTGATCAATTTTCCGGGTTCTATCTTTAACTTTGCATTCCTTTCCTTATATATTTATGTAAATAAATGTGTAAAATATTTTATTTATCAATAATATTTGATTGTTTGTATATTGTTTTACTTTATGTTCATTACCTTTTATTGTGAAGTCGTTATTTAATTTATTGCAAATTGGAGCCATCCTAGCAAATGCGTGCAAGTAAAAATATATATATTGCAAATAAGCTTTTGTTTAATTGATTGATTGATTATTATTATTATTATTACTATTTTTCAAATAATTCTTTCGCAAGAAGAGCACACTTGTAAATATTTGGAAACCTGTCGGATTAACCGTATTTTACGGAATTTCGGAAGTGCATTAAAAACCTTCTTCCGAAATTAATAAAACCTCTTACTTAGAATCTCTGAAAGACCGTGTTTTTCCTAAAACAGAGTTTTTGCACACATTTGCTAATTTGGTTCCCTGTTTTCCTTAAATTGGTGGCGACTCCAAAAACTCCAAAAGAGTTAGTCCATCCCGTTGATATTCCTAATTTTAGCCTTTCGGGGTTATTTTTTAGAGGTTCAACAGCATGGCGACTCCGCTGGGAAGAAATAAAGGTTTTGACCATAAAGGTTTCCAATTATTTGCAACTAGCATGATTAATTTATTTGCTTTATTTTATCTGTTTGCTTGGTTTGTTATAGAAAGCATGTATTACATTTTATTTGTGCATAGTCCGCATTCCGTTAATATTTCCTCCCTCATGGAGCCTGTCAATTCTCTTTCATCACGGGGAGGGGGAAAGGGGGGGGGGGGCTTGACGGGCACCTATACAGGAAGGGCATTGTCCTTCCTAACTCTTTGAATTTCTTTCGTGTCACCAAAGTTAGTTGGGGTATGGTTTGTCTGGTTTGTCATGATCGGTTTACTAGTTTATGAGGCCAGGTTTATCCCACATAGGTCGAATCAGCCTCAACCGTTATCCCACTCTTAGAAGGAGATTGGGTCATGCATGCATATACACCTTAGTTTGGACCTGGTCCTTGATACCGCTTCCAAGAATTAAGAAACCACCCTTTTGTTGACGGGTTATTAAATCCCAACGACACTGCATATTATGTGATCGTGTGGATATTATAACGAATCCCAAACCATTTGCCATGTCAAATTTGAGAAGTTGACAATTATGTCGGTTTATTTTTATCTCAGATGTTGTATTGACAAATGGCTAGTGTCGTTATAATAACCACATGTGCATACAACTTGAATATTAGGCTTACCTCTAGCACAAAGAGGCACCTTACAGGGTAGGACGCATTTGCATATTTATTTACGCTCAACTACTTGTGATTGTCACATGTTAATTGCTTGCCTTGCTTTATTTGCTCAAAATGCGTTAAATACTAGGTGTTGCTTGCTTGTGTGCTATCTTATGAATGACATGCAAACTAACTTAGTTACCCTTTGAGGTTTCTTTGTTTTGTTTATTTCTCTAGCAGAAGTTTGATTTGTAAGGTGGTTGACCATGCAAATCACGCAAGATTCAAGATCTGATTGATGGTAGATGCTCTAGCTTGTGAACGATGCAGTACCAGAAGCTAACGGCATAGTTTGAAAGAACTTGGAGATTGAACTTAGTAGCATTATTTTCAATTTTAATTCGGATTGAGGCCCTGAATTGCAATGTACTTTAAAGTTTATGTTAATCTCAATCAACTCATTTTGAATTCATGAAAGCTGAAATAAAATACATCGCATTCTTATTATACTATTTACGCTTGCATTTGTTTCTGTTTCAAAATTAAAATTGATAAACCTGCCAAAGTTTTGCTTGTAACGTATGGCAAAGCAACTGAACAGTTTGAAAGCAACGCACTGAAAAGTTATTGTCTGCGCTCTTGGATATCACACTACTGTTAGAACTTCAACTGGGGCAGCTTTTATTTGTTGGTATATGGCGTTTAAGCAGTGATGCAGAACTACGCACGGTCTGATTCCCTAGGAGGGATACGTAGGCTCCCCCATCGGGCTCGACCCTTTAGCATTTAAATTTTCATTTTTCCCCAAGAAGGACAACTGGGGCAATTTTTGCAAAGCAAATTGGAGATGTGGAAGATAATAACTGGGGCAGAATTTTGCAAGAAGCCGCGTTGGTTATTAAAGATGAATTGCAAGAACTCTGTAATCGGCAAAGCGAACAGTGCAAAGTCTAAGACAAAGGACGTTCAGTTTGTTTTAAACTATCTTACAAGTTTAAGTCAAGGCCAAATTTTAAAAATGCATCTTTGACTTCATTTGCATGCTTATTTCACTTGCTATATTGCATTAAAATATTTAATCTTGCCTCAATTTTTTAAAAATCTATGCTATTTGAGTTCATGAGCCAAGTTTCTGAACGTAATTCGCAAATCTAAGTCCTATGAAGACGAGGAAGCAGCAGAAGCAGCAAGATCAAGATCAAGTCTGCACAAATCAAACGCTTCCCCCTCCCTCCCCAAAACTAACAATTTTTCTTTGAGAGCAGGAACATGAAAGCTTGCAATGAAAGGATCATTCACATTATGGATGAACAATTTATTGAACACGCATCCAAAATTGCCTTGCAAATTGCGTCGCTTTGCCCTTTTCAGGACTTAAAGCATTATACTTTGTCATGAGTTATTGCTGAACATGCGGCATTTCTACCTCTATGATTTTCATTCCTAAATAAGCAATGAAGCCGAAGCATGCGTTATGTTTTCAAATCACGCCAAAATAGGCATTGCCTTATTTTTAATTGATAATCCGCCCAAGGCCATCATTGCTCGATTGTCTCGCCAATTGATTTATCAAATGGCTATTGCATTGATTACATTTCTGCATTGCTTTGCTTTGCACTTGCTTTAAATTATGCCTTTGTATTAGCTTTAAGTTAATGCCTAATTTTACTTTTTCAGGTCAACCATCAGTTTCTCGGAGATTATTCGCCTTGTCGCATATGCACCGCAAATCTATTTCTTTATTTTTCATTATAGCATTTGCTTTATTATTCACTCGTTTTCCAACACATTTGCTTTAAATTTGCAGGAATTGAACATCAGATTCAATATGAACTGAAGGCATTATTCAACGCTTTGCAATACTATCAATACAAGCAACACGACCCAGCTTTGCTTATTTGTTTTACATTATCTTGCCTTAATTAATCCAATTTGCAACTTTATTTCACAGGCTACTATCAAAATTAGGCTCGTTCACCTTATAATCGAACGTTTTAGGCTCGTTCGCCTTATAATTGAACGTTTTAGGCTCGTTCGCCTTATAATTGAACGTTTTAGGCTCATTCGCCTTATAATTGAATGTTTTAGGCTCGTTCACCTTATAAATGAACGTTATGTTACCTGCATAGACTATAGATTGGACAAGTCAACTTGAGATATTATGTCTCGTTAGTCGACTTGTTTTGTAATAAACTTGTATTTTACAATTCGTTCCCGCTTTACTTATTGTCTTACTTTACTGTTTTAGAATAATGATCAGCCTAGAGGTTCTCCGGGCGGAGCACCTTATCAGTTGATCGAAGGAGAACTTATCGATGATACCGCAACCCGCATTTACAATTTTATGTTATCACTTTATCTGTTTTTTATTCCAATTATTATAATTTATTAGCAGTTGCACGCTTACCGTTTGTTGAGATTATTACAGGATTTTTGGATGCACCGCAGCAGCGTTTGGAGCATAACATGAAACTTTTCTTAGCGGTAAACCGGCGCAATCGTTGATATGAGCTAGACTCGTCAACAAATGCCTGAAGAATCGCACCCACATAAGTCATCAACCCTAGAGGTAAGTCTCTTGTTAACCCTGAGTCTGAGGTTTGAGATTGAAGACAAGATGGCTTGGTTATCGAGATGCAGTGGAAGCTATGTCCGTGTACACCCCTATTAATGGGTGTGTCGTCGACCACATTTTCATAACTTGGGTAATTACAAGCCTCTTTTCCCGCGCTTGAGTAGTCGTTACTATCTCGTCTTTGATTTTCAAATCGCGTCGAACTACATATGGCCTGATTCTCTTTCAGCCCGAGATATATAGGCAACTCGGAAACCAGAGCTCGGCCATGTCCATAAGCCTCGCATTTTGATCCCAGGAATCAGAGTCTTGGCTTTACCGTGACAAAATTGGCTTTCACGTCAACTTTCTTTACCCTGAAAAGTCTTTCATCCTTTTCGGGTAATGGGGGGCAGCTGTTGACACCCAATTTTGTCCCAGAATTTTCAATTAACGTCTAACTATGTTTAAAATAAGGTTAATTATTATAATAAATTAAGTTCATAATTTTAACGAAAAAATGTCGTAATTGTTCTTCATTTTAAGTCCCGGCCTATTTACGTAATACGCATTTTCCATTTTTCCTAGCAAATGCTAAAAGCCCTAATCCTCACCCCCATAAAACCTAAAAGCCCTAGCCTCTCACACCCCCACTCATTTTTTTACCCTCACCCACATTATTCATCATCTTCCTCATTAACAAAAAACCCTCCTCTCCTTTACATACAAAACAAAAAAATTCAGATCTAGCGCACACAAAAAATCATCTCTCTTTCCATACACCATACACAAAACACACAATACATACACGACACACTCATTTTTATCCCTCATTATCAATCATCATCTTCCTTACAAAAAAAAAAATCAGATCTAATCCTTATCACCTTGGACACACACCCACACACAGATACCCCACCCCTCTAATCTTCTTCATTCCAACAACGAACACCACCACACCCACATTAACTTCCTCCGTCTTCACATACAAACACCACCAGTGACACAAAGCAAACGATACACATACACGCGCCAGCGAAACAGATAGGAAAAGCGATCGAGGAAATACATAAGCTGATGCAGAAATGGAGACAAGGGAAAAAGGGGAGAGGGAGACGGGGGTACAACAGTGGTGACGCCGTGGTTCTCGACTAAGAAGACCACCGACAGTTGCTCTTTCTCTTTATTTCAAAGATGTTTCCCGTTTCCCCAGAAATCCAGCCGGAATTTAGTCGCCGTCGTGGTTGAGTCCCCTAATTATTTCTTTTCAGAACTTGTTTGTTACTGTGTGTTTGCGTTTGCAGGTCTTTGACGTGTAGTTTGGCCTAATAGGGTTCGTGGGGAACCATCACCGGTGTTTGATTTTAATCGGAAAACCATCGTTGTTGGCGTCCTCTGCTTTTTTCCGATCTGATAATGAGAAAAGAGATAAATCTGTTTCTTTTGATTTCAATAGGTTACTCGCCGATAAGATTTTTTTTGCGGTCACTGGTTTAAATCGATGTATTTGGTTCACGACTTATATTTGTTTTCACTTCATATATTGCTTCGCTGGGTTGTCGAATCTGTGGTTGAGCTTAACTGATCGATTAATCATGACTGCTTGTGCTAATTTTGTCGAGTTTTTCAGATCCCCATCGCGTTTGGTTTTAAAACAAAGCGTTAACTGGTTAACTTTGATTGCTGCGGTTTATTTCTAATGCTAATGGTTTAATTGTTTCGGCGTTTATCCTATTGACTATTGGTTTCTTTTGGAGATTTCTCTCGCAGTTATTGGTTCTTTACACTAATCTGGACAATGCTATGAAAGCCTCTTGAATCATTTACTGGAAACAGTCTACTGGTTTAAACGGATACTATGGCCTATGAAGATATTGTATTTTGAGGCCTACACAAGGATTTGACGGAAATAAAATAAATTGACGGATGCTATTGACTGATTTCGAATGGATACTACACTTGAACAGTCCCGTCCCCGTGTCCCTAAAGCAAATAGGCGATGATGAATGTATGAATTTAATGCAAAGCAAGTCGAATAGAGTGGTGGGTTTGGTACTTGGCATGGCAACCGACCCGGGCTCCGTGTTTGCAGCCGTACCAACACCCCGAGCCTATACTCGACACGCCATACAAATCTGAGCCTAAATTTTACAAAATCAAACCCCATTATTATTATTATTATTATTATTATTATTATTATTATTATTATTATTATTATTATTATTATTATTATTATTATATATTTTATTATTATTATTACTACTACTATTATTATTACTTTGTTACTTTATTATTATTATTATTATTATTATTATTATTATTATTATTATTATTATTATTATTATTACACTTTATTATTGTACTAATCCAATTTCATTTTCATATTTTTTTGCGAGGTACATTTTGGCACGAACAACTTGGGGACGCGTTTGGCTAACTTACAAATGTGGATATACATTGACTTGGAGTCATTTGGGATCGATCGGACTCAAGCATTCAAGAAAATGAGGCATTACAAATTTTAGAAAATTCAAGACTCCCGCGAGTTGATCAATTTTCCGGGTTCTATCTTTAACTTTGCATTCCTTTCCTTAGATATTTATGTAAATAAATGTGTAAAATATTTTATTTATCAATAATATTTGATTGTTTGTATATTGTTTTACTTTATGTTCATTACCTTTTATTGTGAAGTCGTTATTTAATTTATTGCAAATTGGAGCCATCTTAGCAAATGCGTGCAAGTAAAAATATATATATTGCAAATAAGCTTTTATTTAATTGATTGATTGATTGATTATTATTATTATTATTATTATTATTACTATTATTACTATTTTTCAAATAATTCTTTCGCAAGAAGAGTACACTTGTAAATATTTGGAAATCTGTCGGATTAACCGTATTTTACGGAATTTCGGAAGTGCCTTAAAAACCTTCTTCCGAAATTAATAAAACCTCTTACTTAGAATCTCTGAAAGACCGTCTTTTTCTTAAAACGGAGTTTTTGCACGCATTTGCTAATTTGGTTCACTGTTTTCCTTAAATTGGGTGGCGACTTCAAAAACTCCAAAAGAGTTAGTCCATCCCGTTGATATTCCTAATTTTAGCCTTTCGGGGTTATTTTTTAGGGGTTCAACAACGAGCACAATAATTTTGTAGGTGATAAATTGCAATCTCCCGTATGATCTAATCCTAGGACGGCCATGGATACACGATGTCAGGGGAGTGCCCTTAACGCTTCATCAGGTCTTCAAGTACTCGACCCTGCACGGGGTCGTCGACCTACGAGGTGAGCGGCCTTTCCTCGAACAATGCAGCCTTACCCCAAACGGGATTACATCTTCTGAGTCGAAAATTATTGAGGCCTTAGAGTAAGAGGTTAGGGAGGAACTCGGCGAGCTGTGAGATTGATTGGCGCTGATGGATCAACTAGTCCCGAGAGCGACTGAATTGGTATGTCGTCTCTCTGAGGTGCTACGAAAGCAAGGAGAACCCCTCTAGCTGATACAATGTTACCTGACGATAGCCCGGACGAACATCCAACTCCTGTAGATTCCAGTCATAACCGAGCCAGAGACAGGTAAGCACCTACTATTGTACATTTTAATATCTGAAATAGCTTGGAATGCGGTCCTTGTACGAGAAAAAAAACAGGCAGCAGTATCCCCTAAAGTACGCCAGTAGGATGCCGCAACGCATAGACAAGTTCTTGCCCTTGAAACTCCAAATCATAGCAACCGTGGTGATGGACACACGAGAATTGCGCTCGTACTTTCAAGAACACTCGGTCAGTTTATTCTCTTCGACACCGGTGTGAGCCATTTTTTCTAAGCCCAGTCTATCAAAAGATATGGCAAAGTGGGCTGAAGAGCTGGAGAGTACGACGTCATCTATCAACCCCGTATAGATGTCAAGACACATGCGTTGGAAGGTTTTACCTCAGATTTTGCAGAAGATCTGGAGCAGAAGATTGAAGAATCACTTAGGGATGAAGAAGTAAGCGAGTACAACCGTTGGGAAATTCGAAGGGGAATGAATCCCACCAGGGAGAAGATCGACCTGTGGATCAAAACACCATCTGGAATGGTCTACCATCATGCCGTAAAAACCGGTGACAACGAAGCAGAGTGTGAAGCCATAACTCAAGCCTTGACTTAGCCTACACACTGGGGGGCCAGAGAGATCCGCCTGTACAACAAATCTCAACTAATGGTTAATCAACTAAGGGAAATCTTCGTAGCTGAGGACATCTGCGAGCCAGATTGAAAGAAGAAAGTTAGGGCAATCCTGAAAAATTTTCATGCGTGGGAATTCATCCACCAAAAAGAAATCTCAGGAGACGTCGAAGCATTAGAAGACCCAGACGATTGGCAGACGATAGTTGAGCTAACCCCCGCTGATGAACCTTAAAGTTCTAGATACATGATCCTTCGCAGGGCAGCGTGATGCGCTGATCAACTATCTGAGCAAAAGAGAACTTCCCGAAGACAAGTCAGAAAGCATTTACTTGCGGAAACGGGCAGTTCACTATTGCTTGATCGGAGAGCAGCTGTACCACAGGGTCGTCAACAACCCGAGGGATAACTTTCAAGGCTTAGCACCCTTAAACAGGGAAGCCCAACTGAACGACCCCGAATTTTTCAAGGATCTAACATGAAGTACCTGTGCTTGAGAAAACATTTACTTTGTTTTTGTTATTTCCTTTTGGTTATTTATTAAACATGTTACTGGTTTTCACCCACAGCATCACAGGCCCCGCGCCTCTTCTATCAACAATACTACTATCTTACTTAGTCAGTTTTATTCATTTATTTAGATCTAACTACGATCCAACTATTCGTAGTCCCGGCCAGACCTAAGTTGAAGTAATACACTCACTTTTCGCTATAAAAAGTAGAGTATACTACTCGCTTAGAGCTCAACCAACAAACATTAATCGAGCGTTGATCTTGTTAAATCAATAATTGCACCTACACGCCGATGGGGTCGTCTGTCCATGTAGTGCTAGAAAGTCTTAAATACTTGAATACTAAGCGAAGGTGTTTTGTCTCAAAACGCAAAAGGACCGTTTCCACACGGGCTAAGGTCGTCCCATTGTGGGCGCAAACAACCATCTACTACGAATGCAACCTAGTCACCGTCAATCGGTGCACAACGGACGTAATTGCTCAAGGCAGGCATACTGACACACGTTCTTAAACTATAACAGTCAGGACGACCGGAAGCCATCTAATATCTAGGTGCATAAACATATTGCTTGGCTACATGTTACGAAACGCGTAATAATACAAGTACGTGCGAAATATTGATGAAAATTCGTTTCATTAATAACAGCCCGTAGGCTCATAATATACATTTAGTTCTTCCTGATTACAACATTTGTTTATAACAATTATAGAAAAAAAGAGAAATGGGAAGACTAAAAACAAAGAGCTCCTCAGGATTAACATGGCTAAAAAAATCCTTCATCTGGATTGTAGCTATACGCTGTAAACAGTCTGGAGTTCTTCTTTTCCTCTGACAGCCCGAGATATGTCGGTCCGAGCATGCTTTCAAGGTATACGGTCGCTGGTGCAATAAAAGCCTGTCTGCTTGATTAAAGCAAGGGATCCCGGAAGCACCTGAGTACAGGTCTGACCTTCCTTCATCTCGTTCGTTTAACTTGAAGAGAAAGTAAAAGACTAGCAACGAAGCTTAACCATCCGCTTCAACCTCAATTGCCAAACCAGAGTGCACAATCCCGCAGATCTTCAAGCACAAATAGAAGTTCGTCGAGAATAGAAAGGCTTGAGCTGGAAGCCTACCACAGAGGAGCCTCTTCCCTCGGGTATCCCATAGCTAACGGCAGACGAGGCATTGCAACACCGATAAGACCGTACCAACAGAACCAAGAGACGGCCTAGGACCACGGGCGAAGTTAGAACTTGGTGACTCGTTTATCCGCTCATAACCCAAAGAAGCATCTTCTTGCCTGCCATGAAATAGAGTTAGACAAGTCGGCTTCAACCCTACTCCGTCAAAGAAATAACTTAAACACCTGAGAAATCCTGATGGAGAAGCCTCATGGAAGCTGAAAGGGCTAAGCGTCCTGACCCCGCATGACAAGAAGAATATCACAGCAACTGCTGTGTTAGAAGATGAGCACATCGTAATTAGTGCTCGTGTAATAATGAAGACATCCCGAAGGACATCATTAGAATCCCGATCAAACTTCATAACTCGGGGGGCTTTATTCATTCCCCCATGGATAAAGAGAAAGAAGAAGATAACTGCAGATGAGTTTCCTCCTTCACGCAACATCCATTCGGAATAAAGAAGGTTTTTTGGGAATGTCAAACCAGGATCAAAGGCGAATATTTTAAGGGAAGAAAAGTTTTTCACTCTCATAAAAAGCTGTTGAAGAAGTGATTTATTCTCTGAAGAAGAGTTGTGATTTTTCCATTGCCATGAAGTCACTATTTATAGGCAGAACGAAACAGTCACGCGTCATTATGGCTAGAGATATAAAATAATTTAGAGCAGTTAATGGCAGTTCCTGGAAAAGTGTGAGAGATCGGTATCAACCAATCAGAAGGAAGCACGTAAAATACTGGAAGAGTTCAATATCATTCTTGGTCAAAGAGACTGTGAGTCTCAAGGATTCGGTGAGATATCTTTTCACATCCACGCTGCTTTCACTTCGTGACTGCTTACATCATCGCCCAACAAGCGGGGGGACTGACTGTGTGGATAAAATACGCCACCTATTGTTACGGGGATACAAGTCTAGCTGGCGAGACTAAACTTATCCTATAAGTCGTCGGGCACTGAGGATATACGCCCGCTCCTAGAGCCAACGAGCGTTTAGGCGGTTTGACCACAGAGCGCAGGGCACACATCCCGCCGCCTAGGGTTTACAGTATCCTAGTTAGGATTTAGTATACCACCACCTTGAGTTGTAGGCCCATGGCCTTATTAGTATTAGTATTTTACCTTATTTAGGACTGGGTATCACTACTATAAAATACCCCTCCTTGCATTGTATTGTACATATCACACAATTCACTATCAACTTCGGCTACGCTCAAGGAATAAGATTTACATTGCTTTTCTCCATTATTTCTTGTTTATGTACATGTCTTTATTTTCATCGTATTTACTTACTTTTCCATCGTAATTTACCCTATTACTTTTGACCTCATGCATAATTAATTGTTTAACGTAGACGTACAAATTTAGACATAAACAATACTATAATCATGAGAATGTTTACACTTAATCAATCAGTCAGTTCTTTTTGCAACTTTTTGAAAATAGTACATCAATATTTGTGCTGAAAATATAGTGAATAAAAATGTTAACGTTAAAATATTTATATCTAGATTATATAAACTGAAAATTTAAGGGCTTGTTTGAAAAGTCACCATGTAATTGGATTTGAGTGTAATTGGGTGTAATTATACAGTTTGGCTTGTTTGTCTGGCCAAGTAATTGCATGGTCAACATGGAATTGAGTGTAATTGAAGGGGTGCAATTACACTCTCCAATTCGTAGGGAGAGTTGAAAATTGGAGGTAATTACACTGTGTAATTACAAGGTATTTCTATTTTTTTTGTTATTTCATTTATAATTTTCTTTTCAATTCTATTTTATTTATTTTTATTTAAAATAAAACTTCTTATTTTTTCTTTCTTTATTTTTTATTTTTATTTTTTAATATTCTTTAGTTGTGATATTACCTTTTTTCATGACTTTCTTTATTTTAATTAATTTATTTTCTTTCCTTTTTTTAAATATTCTTTTAAAGATGAGGACTTTTATTTCATTTCTTTCCTACTCGTGCTTCACTTTCAATGTTAGTCTTCTTGACGATTCCATTTTTGGTACTCCTTTTCTTAAATTTTTTTCTTACTACATATTTTGTTGCTTCAATTTCTCTTATTATATATAAACTATGTTTTAATTTGTAGCTCCATATAATTTTTATCCTTTCTTGTTGTATTTTTAAATAAGTTTATAATAACTTTTATTTTCTAGATAGACATGTAAATATGATTAAAAAAATTAAGTAATTGTCTTTTATAACTTCATATAGTGTTTAAATAAGTTAGCAAGAGATTTAAACCTGCTATTGAAAATTTTATTTACTAATTTAATTTAAAAATTATTTATTTAAAGAACATCTTTTATGACATTAATTACCAACTTATAAATATTCAATATATATTTTACACAAAAATGTATATTTTAAATACTTAACAATAAATAACATTAAAATTTCTTGTAGATACATATATATGACTACACATTGATACTTTATTGCATGTTCATATAAATTAGTTTATTAATTTGATAATTATTTTAAAAATTATTTAACTGTATAATTATATTAGTACAATCAAACATGACACAAGAAATTACCCAATAACTATAATATGACAAACAAAAAATACTATATAATTACTATACTGAGTAATTACTAGGTGTATAGTTATACAGTCTAGTAATTACACAGTAGTTTTCAAACGGCCCTAAAAGTTTTGACAAGTAATGGAAAATGTATCTAGGTTATGTAAATTGGAAAACCTTTAACATTTTTGACAAGTAACGGAAAATGTAAACTCAGGAGGGAACATGAGAAGGCGTTTGCTAACCTCAAAAGATCAAAGAGAATTCTGTGTCCCATATATCCTCAATAGCCGACACAGACATGTATCTAGAAAAGGTCAAAACGCTTAAATGAAATTTACTTTTATAAATACCTTTAGGAAAACCAAGTAATTAAGGTCGTGTCACTAGTCACATTATAATACAGAGATTGGAGATTTCCTTGGTTAATTTAATTTATCAGCACTTTAAGTAGGAGTATAACAGATGAAGAATGAAGAAGACTATAATGAATCTTTTAGTGCATGATTAATTCCTCAAGTCCAACCTGATTAATTGAACATAGTCCCTTAAACAAAGGATCTCCAAAGCGAACTATGGTTTTTGTCACAACGTAATAAGTCCCCCATTTTTTCTTTTCACAGTGTAATCTGTGATTTATTTTCTTTCAAAAAGTGCCATACCTTCTGAATATATGGATGCGGAGCGGCCAATTCTATTCTGATGAAATGCTTGAGATAATATTCTCTGTATCTCTGCATATAATCTAAGTCATGAAAAGGGCATGTCAAAATTTACAAACTTTGACCAATCCTTTTTATTACAACGAAGGTTCTTTTAAAAATTCATTGCCCTTGATCTCTAGTGAAAATGAGCCCTTAATCAAATTAATACTTTACTAGTTGGTGATAGAATTTGCTCGTGAGTGTTAAACAATTTGTACCCTGTAGGGAACTAAGATCAATAAATTTTGTTTAAATTTTGTGTCTATTCAAGTTTTGACACAAAAAATAATAGAGGGATCAGAGTATCACTTTGTTATTCTTGATCATAGTTGGCTAAGGGATGTATAACTTTGGTTGACTTTCCACAGTTGAACGGTCAGAGTAATTTGTTTAAAATCTCATCGTCTTGAATTTGCCATTCTGTAGGGAACTCTACCTTAAATCCTGCTTGATCTGTTCTTCGTTATATGACTTGAAATTCCATTCTTGATTCATTCGAATTTTTCTCCAACGTAGTTGCTTTATTTGTTTGAGATAAAGAATTAATTTCCACCCCCAGGCCCCGCTCTCAAATTGATCATGTAAGCATATAAACCAAGGATTAAGGGGGGTATATCTTTTGAATGTATTATTTAATCAAGATTAGTGCGCATAAGAGAGAAGCGCATTAACCAACGCACTACCAAGACAAATATTTGTTTCTTACTTGTGTTAATCCTACACTAGAAGCACCTCTACCAACACCAAATAACATGTGTCACTAATTTTCACCATATAATACTAAGATGAGAGAATAATTTAATTTATGCAGTGGTTATGAATAATGGATAGCAATGTGCTTTTATTAAGCTAATCTATCGGCACATAAAGTTCATTTAAAAAATGAAGAATGCGGATGAATAATAGATTTTTAAGTGTCTTTCTTTTCCTAGGATTTGCTATATATAGTGTGTTGCTCCCAAACGCACACGTAAGTATACGTGGTCGACAAGTAATAAAGTGATAAGTAGAGTATCGTTCCCACGAGGACTATTCAGACTGAATTCTAGCAAACAATTTCCTAAAAACTATTCATGGATCTTTTTCCAATGGTTGAGATTTTACTAACTAAATGCAGTAATAAAAACAAGTAATTGAAATCAAGTAACAGAGCAAATTCTAAGTTGTTATCAATAAAAGATGACGGTCCCGGGTCAGAGTTACGAACAATCCAGTTGAGTTTTCCAGTTGATTCTACTTCTTGATTTCCTAGATTGCTAACTACAGGTTAAATGTACCCATGAAAACCTTTCGATTCTTCACGGTCTATGCAGGCTACTTCAATCCCTATATGTCTATGGGTTAAATCACATGCACGCATTAAGATTCATGTAATGAGTTAAACTAGGCAAGCAAGTATATGTCTATCCTACCCGCGAATTGGTTCCTCGATGCCCGGGTTCACAAACTAGTCCTATTCTTTCTTATTGCGTAATTAAATTCCCTCTTTCGAGTTCAATCTAAAAACCATAGATAGTGTTCAATTATCAGGCCTATATAATCAAAGAATTATGATCAAGAAAGAATAAACAATCCATAATGGTAAATCAATATATAGAAATCAACTTTCAAACATCAACCTTCATGTATTTACTCTAACCCGAGAACAAACAAACTATAGAATTAAAGAGAAGAATAAGAGAAAGAGAGAAAGAACTTGTGTAGAAGACATCTAGGGCTCCTCCCCTCTCCTCCAAAACTTGCTCCAAAGTCTGAACTCCCATCAAAAACTAAGTAAAAGAGTATTTATAGGGTTTACAAACACCTAGTAATAAGTTACACCTAATCCTAGACGAAATAGGAAGTAAAAACCGCTCCAGGGGCGCTATAACGGGCGCCCCGCGCCTCGTAACGCGCTACAACAATAAGAACCCATCACAATCTGCCCGCTTTTGCTCCGCGGCGCATGGAGAACCGCGCCTGGGGGTGGCGCGCGCTGGAGGGCGCGGCGCATGGCCCACAGCGCCCAGCCATTTTCCTGTTCCGTTCCTCCTTTTCTCGTTTCGTGTTGTGCCTTCGTGTGCTCGATCCAATCCTCAATCAAAATCCAATCTTTTCTCGCTCAATTATGCTCTTAAAAGCTTCAATTGCACTTCATAACAACCTACGTACACACGACATAAAATTAGTGTAAAACCACATTCATAAACCATAAAACGAGCAAATAAAGTATCCAAACGTAAGGAAATATTAAGGAAATATAGGCATAAAATGCCAAACATCACCACCCCACACTTGAACCTTTGCTCTCCCTCGAGCAATCACAACTAACTTCCAACCTAGGTAGAACAGGTCTGCCCATGACTATGGTTGATACCGATCATTGAACAAATGCACACATGACTACTATGGATCCACAACATGCCAACAAATTATCAAAATCAAAAATATAGAAACAACCACCCCAAAATAGCTCAAATGCATAAACTCAACTTAATGCAACCATGCTCCCACAAAACCACACCTATCTACTCAACCAAGAAGCCACCAACTTCACCAATTTCATGCAAACCACGTGCCCTCACCAATATGAAGCAAAAGAGTGCCCCCAAATATCCCACACAACAATAAATATCACGCATAGAATGGGGCAATAACCAATGAACTCACTCACTCTCATGAAAATCTCACACGTCACACGCAATGTACCATAGGCTTGCCCGTAGTGTAGGACTCCACTAATGTAAGCTCACTCCAATCGGGATTAACTAGGACTTTAAAAAGGTCGGAATGTAGGCTAAGGGGCGGGTAGGATACATATGGTAATAGTGACTACCTCCCTAAGCACTTTAATACATCACAATTTAAATTAATCATTAATCTCATCAAGCCACCCAAATCAACAACTTCTACACATACACCTTCTCAACAAGTAGCAATTTTTTTCTTTTAAGCACACACTAGCAAGGAATGGATATCTTTTTCTCTTTATTTCTTTTTCCACAATTTTTTTTTTTTCAACTTTGCTCTTTTTTTTTTTTTTTTTCTTTTCTTATTTCAATTTCATCCAACCTTGCCAATGCCTTTCACTACTTCACAAATTTTCAATTATTCCCCTTCATTAGCTCCATTCAAAAACCTCCCAATTCCAACCACAACTCCAATCAACTACACAATATCAACTAAAGTGCTTAAGGAGTAAAGGGCCAAAAGAGACAATTTAGAACAAATGGGTAGGCTCGGGGTGTGGGTGCCAACAAAAAGGGTCAAAGAAATTACAACAACAATTTTTTCCAAGGTATATATGTAAGGGCAGACAAATCAAAAGAAGGCCTTGTATCATTTCCCGACTAGAACAAACCTAGGATTTCGCTTTGCACACACAGAGGACAAGTTCTAGACACCAATATGCAACATGGAGTAAACAAGAATATGCCTCACACACACATAGCACATGGTCCACACAAAATGGCTCCATCAACAACTCCCAATCAAGCATTTAGAGTGCAACTTGTGGAAATTTAAGCACTCATGCACAAAGGTTCACAATCAAGTCAAGCAAGCGGACTCAAGCATCTCAAGGGGGTTGTTCCATTTTTTTTTTTTTTTTTTTTTTTTTTGGCATGCATCAAATTAAAACCCAAGGACACCACAAATAGCACATGCAATCAAGTTCAAGTCCACCGGTATCAAACACATCAAAGGCACCTAGCATTCCACCTATTTCCTTCGTCTAAGGTCATCTACAACTAACTATCCTAATCCTAAAAATAAAAAACTACCCGGTTCAAAGGCCTCCCCGTGGAAAAGAACCGAGGCCATAAGAAAAACCACGGGGTGGATGACATGTACCACTACTAAAACTAAAAGGAAAATCTTTTTGGAATTTTTCATTGGTTTTCTAATTTTTTTTTCATATATTAAAGCAAGAAACAAATAAAAATAAAGTCAAGTAACAAAAGAAAATCCTATGGTACATGCATCCCTAACCTCAAAAATAAATAAAGGATAGTTCCCCACCCCACACTTAAACTAAGCACTGTCCTCAGTGCTAAAAATAAGCAAGCGCAAGGTAAAGAAAACTTCCCTGAAGATTCTAGTCCTTGGTGCTAGCATCCTCCAAGCTTCCATATAGTATGAGGCACTCAGACTTCCCTCATCAGGTCATCAATATTGGGCAAGGGTGAGGACACCCCACACTTAGCCTCGACATTACATGAACCTGCAATCCAAAGAATCACCTAAAGTAATATACAACTATAAAAATAATAATAAAAATAAATAAATAAATAAATAAAGCAAACAAATTGGGTTGCCTCCCAAGAAGCGTTTGATTTAACGTCGCGGCACGACGAAGACAACTTCATCACTTTTTTCTCCACCTTGAACTAATGAATTGAATCCCCAACTTTGCCTCAAGTTTACAACTATGGTATTGGGGTGGTGGCAAAAATACAACAGGACCAAGTAAACAATGCCGCATTTTGCACTTCTTAGCCTTTAAATGAGTGATGTCGTTTTGTCTCCTCGGCATCACAAACTCTAAAATATAGGCACCTTGTTCCTCCTCCTTTTGTTTCTTCATAGGCTCGGGTGGCTCAATTTTCATGTCACCATCCAAACACAATGTTGAAAAATGATTGGAATGAGGTCCAATGCGCTTCAATTCTAAAGTTGCATTACTTTTGATACCCTCACTTGCACAAACACTAGAGTCCTCAAATATGATGTTTCCTTTTTCTTCACTTGACTCTAATGCAATTTTTTCAACCTTGGCATCATCAACTAATACTGGGTCGAGTGGTAGGAATTCCACTTTTCGCTCCTCAAATTGGCTTCTAAGCTCTTCTATCTCTAATCTACTATTCACGACAACTGATAATTGGGCATTAGACACCTCAACCATATCACTCAAATTCTCCTCCAAATCGTGAATAGTCAAGCCAAATTCGTCGATCTCTTGCCCGAGCTCCACTCTTTCTTCCATAAATTGCCTCGTCATATTTGCAAGTTCACTCCTGAAATCCCCATAAGCTTCTAAGAGTTTGGCTTGCTCCATTAGCCAAGTTTCGCTAACAACCTGCACTTTATCGCTCCTGTCAAACTCACAAACATCATTAGAATCATCACCAAAATTATTGGGGGAAGGAGCATGACACTTAGGACAATCATTCCACTGACCACCACACAATTTACAAAAATTCCAATCAAAGGTGGTAGAAAATTCACATAACCAGTCTCGCAGGGTTGGAAGACTCGGGTAATTTTCCCAAAAGTGATGTCCTCCACAAAGTAGACAAGAATCAATAAAATTTGAGCAACCATCATTCAACCCACTTTCATTAAAAGATGTCATGTAAACTAGTAATACAATAATAAACTAAAAATAAAATAAAAAAATTAAACCTGAATATAAAATAATAAATTGTTCAAAAAGAAAACAGTCAATTTAGTCCCCGGCAACGGCGCCATCGTTCCCACGAGGACTATTCAGACTGAATTCTAGCAAACAATTTCCTAAAAACTATTCAGGGATCTTTTTCCAATGGTTGAGATTTTACTAACTAAATGCAGTAATAAAAACAAGTAATTGAAATCAAGTAACAGAGCAAATTCTAAGTTGTTATCAATAAAAGATGACGGTCCCGGGTCAGAGTTACGGACAATCCAGTTGAGTTTTCCAGTTGATTCTACTTCTTGATTTCCTAGATTGCTAACTACAGGTTAAATGTACCCATGAAAACCTTTCGATTCTTCACGGTCTATGCAGGCTACTTCAATCCCTATATGTCTATGGGTTAAATCACATGCACGCATTAAGATTCATGTAATGAGTTAAACTAGGCAAGCAAGTATATGTCTATCCTACCCGCGAATTGGTTCCTCGATGCCCGGGTTCACAAACTAGTCCTATTCTTTCTTATTGCGTAATTAAATTCCCTCTTTCGAGTTCAATCTAAAAACCATAGATAGTGTTCAATTATCAGGCCTATATAATCAAAGAATTATGATCAAGAAAGAATAAACAATCCATAATGGTAAATCAATATATATAAATCAACTTTCAAACATCAACCTTCATGTATTTACTCTAACCCGAGAACAAACAAACTATAGAATTAAAGAGAAGAATAAGAGAAAGAGAGAAAGAACTTGTGTAGAAGACATCTAGGGCTCCTCCCCTCTCCTCCAAAACTTGCTCCAAAGTCTGAACTCCCATCAAAAACTAAGTAAAAGAGTATTTATAGGGTTTACAAACACCTAGTAATAAGTTACACCTATTCCTAGACGAAATAGGAAGTAAAAACCGCTCCAGGGGCGCTATAACGGGCGCCCCGCGCCTCGTAACGCGCTACAACAATAAGAACCCATCACAATCTGCCCGCTTTTGCTCCGCGGCGCATGGAGAACCGCGCCTGGGGGTGGCGCGCGCTGGAGGGCGCGGCGCATGGCCCACAGCGCCCAGCCATTTTCCTGTTCCGTTCCTCCTTTTCTCGTTTCGTGTTGTGCCTTCGTGTGCTCGATCCAATCCTCAATCAAAATCCAATCTTTTCTCGCTCAATTATGCTCTTAAAAGCTTCAATTGCACTTCATAACAACCTACATACACACGACATAAAATTAGTGTAAAACCACATTCATAAATCATAAAACGAGCGAATAAAGTATCCAAACGTAAGGAAATATTAAGGAAATATAGGCATAAAATGCCAAACATCATAGTGCACATTTTTGTTTGTATTATTGGAGTTTGGGAGGTTGCCATTTACGTGAGAATATCTTGTAGATATACAGTAATGATGAAGATTAAGTTGTTGTTCTACAAAAATGAACTGTAAGTGCTGGTGATTTTAACCTCAAGCAAATAGAAAAGACAATGTTATCAACGTACAGTTAATTATTATTGTGTTACAGGACTTGGGAAATGGTGGAAGAATTCTTCATGAATGTGCTAATTTTGCTGAACAAGGAAACATTGGCCCAATATGATGGTATGCATATATTTGACATGAACTATAACACAATTTTAGTGAATTTCACCTAGTTCAAAGGTAAATTTATACATTTTAAAGTTATAATGCTTTCCTAATATGCTCCATCTCCTAGCTGCTTGACAGTTCTTTATCTCCTTATTTCTCCTAATTTTGCTTTAAATGCATGCAGATCCTTATTAAGAAACAACAAAGGAGGACCACAACATTATGGCTACTCTTCTTTTGAAAGATTAGTTAGTACATGCATCGACCATCTTTATATGCTTAATTTACTCCCAATATATAGAAAAGAGGCGCGCCAACTGCATTCCAGAAAGCTACATACTGATAGATTGTTTTCTTTATAATTCTTCTTCTTCTTTTACTTTGTACCACTATTTATACTCCCATAACTCAATTTTCTAATATATTCAAAATTAAGAATTTAAGATGGTGAGATACTGCCAAACCTCTTAAAATTACCTTATTCTATACTTCCTTTTTCTTTGTCTATTCCCACTTCTTAGTAGGTATATGGTAATCTGTTATCTGTACCAGTTTTCATGTGATTGTCGAATTTTTAAGTTATAGTACATATATAGTATAGATTCTAGAGCGTAATATATATGCTCTTTAACCTTTTCATGTGATAATCGAATTTCTAGGTCTCGGCGTGTTATCTAATGGTATCATGCAAATTGTTGAGCAATTCCCAGACAAAGATTCCACCAAAATTAATCCAGATAGAATTCTAGCAGCTGCTTTGAAAAATGAACTAGTAGTTGATAGTCTGTGAGGAAGACGGAAACAAGTGTCTAGGCAATTGTTAAGTCTTTCATAAAGATATCCGAGCCATGCCTTTGGGTGTTATTTATCTGGTAGCCGAAATTCACTAAATTGACTAATCTGATTCGCCCTGGGTAAAGCCTGTCATGGGAGAAAGAGCTATCTACGTCCAAGACGTTCTTTATGTTTTATCACACACTGAATCATTCAACCATGAGTGAGTTAAGACATAAGAATCTCAATCATTCAACCATGAGTGATGGTCCCTAACCATGTGTTGTTTTCTTCTTTATAGCATGACTCCTTTTTTATCTGCCTTTGCATTCTCATCACGCACTATAAATTCACCATCAACGTTTTCCTATCTAATTGGCTTTTTTTGCTTACCTCAATTGGCAGTTACAAGAAAAGCCATCATTTTATATTATCCTTTAGAAAACCAACATCTTCACAAAACTCATGCTCCTTAAAAACTCATCATTCTTGTGTAAGCCCTCTATTTCTTAACAAGAAAAAACTGAGTCGGAAAGAATTAATCCACCAAATATCTTCCAAGCAACATCACTAACATGCCTTCTTCACCAGCAGCCGTGACTACAAAATGGCCAGAAGATCTCATACAAAATGCCCTTTTAGAAATGAAATTGCAAAAGGGAATAGTACTTCCTCTAATAGCAATGAACTTCACATGGTTTGCAAAAACAGCAATCACAACTGCATTTCTTGGTAGGTTTGGTGACCTTTCTTTAGCTGGAGCCACGCTTGGTTTTACAATCGCGAATGTGACTGGATTCTCAGTATTGAATGGTCTTTGTGGTGCTATGGAACCTATTTGTGGACAAGCCTTCGGAGCCAAGAATCATAAGCTACTTCACAAGACCCTTGTCATGTCTACTTCTTTGTTATTACTCTTCTCTATTCCTATTTCTTTCTTGTGGCTTAATGTTGACAAGATCCTCATTAAATTTGGTCAACAAAATGACATTTCTATAGTAGCTAAAAAGTATCTTATTTATCTCCTCCCTGATTTGATAATCACATCATTTTTGTGTCCATTGAAAGCTTACTTGAGCACACAGAATATTACAATACCTATTATGTTAAGCTCAGCTCTAGCAATTGCTGTACATATACCGATAAACATGCTACTTTCAATGACTAAGGGGCTCGAAGGAGTTTCTATGGCTTACTGGATAACTGATTTTTGTGATCATGATTCTTTTGGCTATTTATGTGGTGATAGCAGAGAGTAGAAAAGGAGGGAAGTGGAATGAAGGAGGCTGGTGGGAACAGGGAATTTGTGATTGGATCAGATTGCTTAAACTATGTGGACCATGTTGTCTTACCAGTCTTGGATGGTGGTGCTATGAGAGATAGGTTTTGCTCACAGGTCGACTCCCAAATGCTAAACAAGCAGTTGGGATTATAGCCATTGTATTGAACTTTGATTATTTGCTTTTTTCTGTTATGCTTTCACTTGCAACATGTGCATCCATTCGAGTATCCAACGAGCTTGGAGCAGATAGTCCTGGTCCTGCTTGTCGGGCAGCATATGTATCGTTAGGCTTGAGCATCATCTCGGGTGTTTTCGGCAGCCTTGTAATGGCAGCAGCAAGAGGAATTTGGGGTCCACTACTTAGCCATGACAAAGGGATAATAAGAGGAGTGAAAAAGATAATGTTGCTAATGGCTTTGATTGAAGTTGTTAACTTCCCCTTAGCAGTTTGTGGAGGAATAGTTCGTGGCACAGCTCGGCTTGGCTAGGGATGTATGCTAATGTCAGTGGATTTTACATTCTGGCCTTGCCAATAGGGGGTAATTTTGGCTTTCAAGATTCATTTTGGCCTTGCAGACAGGGTTCATGATTGGAGTAGTTGTTTGCTTGATCTTGCTGGTGGTCTTTATTGCTATGATTGATTGGATCGGAGAAGCTAGCAAAGCACATGCTCGCGTGCAGCCAAGAAGAAGCTAGTGATCAAGCTGATGATCAGAAAACTTCACAGATGGTTACAAAAATGACTCATGAATTAGAAGTGGATCTAGAACGCTAAGACTAGGTTCAATAGAACCCATATATATATATGTAGAAATAACTTTGATTAAAAGAATGTTGAGAGAGAGCCATAATGAAAATATAACTTGCGGAAGCATAATAAACATGGTGAGACATATCAATTGGGGGGAAAAACTAATCCAACTTATCGCATATCTTATTTAGCACTTCACTTCCGATAGTGTAAAAATTAATTTATACCATCAAAGGGGGAAAAAAAAACTCTCGACACCTTTTGAGTTTCTTTACACCATTAGTGTATACTAGTATAAGTTAAAACTCATTGAGAATAGAAAGAAAAAAAACACTAGAGACCTTCTGATATCTTTCATTTTACCATAGTAACTTCACAAAATATTGGTACTGGGGCACTGGGTGGGTCAATTCTTTGATAATCAAGGAAAAAAGAGGGCATGGTCAAGATTAAAGTCCACAATGAGTCAACTTCACCAAAGAGCCTAAGCAGGCTTCTCATAGGTATTTGCCTCTCTAAATTCTGCAATAGCACTACGAATCATTCCAGCCATATCAGATCGTACAAAGAGATGTGTATTGTCCAACACTTGGATTATAAACTTTTGTGATTGGGGTAATGCAGCATTCATATTGATAATGAACTGTGCCATAGGCACGTCACTGCATCAGAAGAAAGCAGACCTCAGAATTTCTAAAGAAGCAAAAGTATTTGAAAGAAAGCTGGCATAGAAATTGGATGTTGAGAGTTGAACAGATATAAAGTGAATGCAGTAGTCATGATACATATGTAGATGATCCATTTTAATTACAGAAGATATAGACTAAATATTTAAATTTTTTTTGCCCCAATCAAGATCTTAAGACGTTCTGATCCATTTTGTTTCCATATATATATTTGCTTATGGTTTACTTGCTCCAAATAGTAGCTTACCATGATACGTACAATCCTTTGATGGCGTTCACCATGATGTATCTAAGGCTTCAGCTGCAAAACAGACAGCAACTGGTCAAGAAACATGCAGCCATCCATAATAAAAAGTTAAGAAGGTATAAAATAGCTCTAGTATAACTGATTATATTCCCTCTTATATTTCCCTCTCCAAAATGCATATTTCATTTATCACCATTGACTCGCTTTCTTCTAGTATAATAGGGTAAAGGAGAGGAAAGGATGGATCTTTCACCCTATAAGTAAAAACAGCAAGACTAGTTATGCAGTTAGATAGCAACTCGTAAGCTTTGACATTTCTTTTTCCTTTTTGGGACACTTAATGAACTTGATAATCACCGAACCAAAGGCCTGATAGGCTGATAGCTGCTTTGGATTGTTAACTCCTTTGAAATTCTGACTTAAGTGACATTATTTTCGAATAGCAGCAACAAGTTATGTTTCAATTCTTGAATCCAAATAGGTTAATGCAGGGTGGATGTTCTCATATCTGCAAGTCATTCTACCCAGTTTGTCCTGGCCTCTAGATGCTGCAGTCCGCTGCTGCCCTTTCTGCTTAATCATTGCTTTTACTCTAATGGTCCTTGTCAGCTACTTTGGAGTGTCACTGAAAATAACATTGGTGATATTTCGAAGGCTAGAGGAAGAACTATATCTTATTGCATTTCCACTTTTCTGTAATTAGATCCAACCTAATGCAATGCTACTGCAGAAATACCATCTTTCAGGCGGAACTGAGTGCTTTCTCTAACCAATCAGGCTGAAAAAGTTAGCCTAGAAAACCCAACCTATACTCCAGTCCAAACTCCTTGATGAAGCATTAGCTTCAAAAATATATCTCACGTATTGATACCTAGGAATTACGAAAACTAGGGAGTCAGTATTCACTTCCCAATGACAAAACCAAAAAGTTAGGAGGCCTCGCTGAAAATTTTCACAATAAATTATACGGATGAAGAATGATCATTATGACACAACCTGGCAGACAATCCTCCCGAACTATGCTTCTTCTTTAATTTAAAAAAGAAAGTTATGCTTTGAAACATATAGACACAATTAGTTATTAACCACTCTAATAGCCATTTCGACAACTAACCAATGATACTCTGAATCTCTAAAAATAGATACTATGAATTCGTAAAAAAAAAAAAAAAAAAAAAAATTGAATTCAAACGGTAATATAGGAAATTCTGATACAAATATAAGATGGTTTATTAGGTATAATTGGAAATACAAATAACATCTGCACTACAAATTTAAAGAAGAAAAAACAGATAACGAGTTTACTTTCAGAATGGAATGAGTGATAAAAGCTACTTATCTTGGAATAACAAGTTAGAGGTCATCAACGGACTGAATGTCATGTATCTAAGAAGTGTTAACATTTAAAGAAAAGAAAGAACAGAGGACAAACCATAGTAGTAGAGATGGGAGGTAATAGTAATATACACACTGGTTTAGCTTGAAAACAAGAAAAAGTTGAATAAGGATAGAAAGAACGTCACCTGCTTATACTAGTAAAGAAGAAAGAAAAGGTGCAAGCCTAATTTGATTTACAAAGACATTCATCAAATTTTATAGCATGACTAACTTTGATACTAACCTTTACTTACCATGAAACTCAAACACAAGATGTCAATAGAGTAAACCAAGGGAAGATCTACTTCTTGCTTTAACACATAATTAAATTAGCATGAAACTCACAACCACTCAAGGAGTGTTCTTCCAGTTTCCACTCCCACCCGTTTTTCTCATTTGATATCAAGAATCAATATAGCATTTCCTCAAGGCAAATCAAGCTAAACAACACTATATCCAGATTCATAAAAGCTAAGAACATTTCTCCGACAAGCAGACTTTCAAGCCATCATATCTAACTTCTCTAGCATCAACCCCATCCTCTTACTTTCAGAAAATTCCAGAAAATTTTAGAGAAACTTGATAAATTGTACTGGAGCTCTAATCGAACCAAAACTGGTTTCAATTTGCGCAGCTAATTAATTGTTAGACTACATTCAATAAATTTTGAAATTAGTGGATGCAAGTTTAATTAGATTTAAAAAGACAGCCCAAAAAAGGATTAAGAAAAAGCTCTAGTTATATACTCTATTCATTAACGATATCAACAAAACATTTCCCCAGTAAGAAATGAAAAAGAAAGTAATTAGACCTTGAACAATCCATTACACCAAGGCATTAAAAGAATTGCATTACAAGAGTCTCAAAAGTTAAACCCATTTTAAAGCCATGTTAAATGTCCACTAAAAATAAGCATAGATCAGGAAACAAAGCCAATTATGAAAAGTCATATTATTATCATGGAAAAATAAAAAATCAAACCACATAATACCCTAGGGCTCGACTTAAAAGTCATATTCCTTCTTTCTCTACAACAAGTGATTCATATAAGCAGACCACAATAACAAAAAAAAACACAAAAACATGGTTTAGAAAGACATGTCTTTTGGGAAATTTTCAATACAGAATCATGGGACACTAATTAATTTTCATATTTAGACCAAGAAAGAGGGATATACCTGAAGAATAATAGAATTGAAGTTGTCTTTCTACAAAGTAGAGGTTAATCTTCAAAAGAAACTACAAATGATCAAGTGATAAAAAATTTCAGATACAAACAATGTCAAGCAATCGTCCGCTCCTTCGAACAGCAGCAGTGCGGCTCTCTAAGGATGGAGCACGATTTCGAAAGAGGGTTTTATCTTGAGATACCTTCAGGTCAGGCGATTGGGGTTTTTGTCAAGGCATTCTTTTGATTGGGTTTATATTGGACTACAATAATTTCTCCCTTAATAGGAGTATATTAATAATTTTATTATAAAAAATAAAAGATAATTGCGGCGACACTACTGCCACAATTAAAAGTGTAGGTCCCGATGGAATGGTCGTTGTTACTGCATTTTTAACCTGCACATTAAGGTTCTTAGCGGGCCAAAATATCAACTTTTTGTTTCACGTACTAGTCACGAACCTTTATAAGTCGCCACAGATTCATTACCTTCTGTTGCGATATAATTAGTTGCCACCAAATCATCATCTTTTTGTAGCAACTGAACATGTCGCCACTGAAACTCCCATTTCTAGTAGCAACTTTTAAGGTCGCCACAAAAGTTCGTCACAGAAGATCTCTATTCTTGTAGTGAGAATATGCTTTGTCTATATTCTAGGTCAATTATATTTGGGATTGGTTGTGAAAGATGGGAACGTGTAAGCATGAAATGGATACACAAATAGGAGAATATCTAGAGAAGATCGGGACAAAGCTTTGGTTTACTCGAATGATAAAAGAGCTGCACTTTGACCTTCCATCTGTTTTTCTTAAATTATTGACTTCTGAGGCTCACAGGTATCCGAATCCGATTTAAACTCGCAGGCAGTTGTTCTAGTGTGTTGGAACTGGTTTGTGGCAGGACTTATTATTGGGTTCGTACTATATCAGCAATGCTTACAGGTCTATAAGCAAAATCCGTGAAGATCCTACAAGAATCACATTTTACTTGCAGATTACTTCAAGTGTTGAGGTCAACTGGAAGCTTAGCTACAAAGAGAACAATCTAATTGATCTGGACAATCCAAACAATCCTAGGGAATGCTATTCAGGTGACCTAGTTTCGTTGTCGAAGGTTAAATTTGATCAATTCCCAAAATGATTGACGACATTCATATTTAGTGAAGAAAACTTATCAAAAAGACTAGAATCAAACTTCCTAGAATAAAAAATTTAAACAATAAAACACTTGGAGAAAGTCATGGAAAGAGCAGAGACAGTATAAAACATGCACCGCGAAAAAGGACACAACAGCTCAAATTTTATTACTAATAACCAAGAAATCCCTGAGAGCCGATGGCACACATTTCAAAACTCTAGTGGACAATCAGCCCGTCCCTCTATCTTTCTACACTTAAATACCAGGTTTTATGTTCGCGTCAGGGTCTGAGCCTGTGACGTGCATCTAACTCATACATCACAAGATACACTAGAAAAGCCCCGGGGCCAAAAGGACACAACAGCTCATGTGAAGAAATTACGGTATAGGAGGCACAAATAATTACAGAAAAAAGGAGGGAACTTACAACTCGTGGACGTAGAAGAGCAGCCGATGGAGTTTGATGCCTGAAAGGCTTTGGAAATCAATAGGATTTTGCCCGCTTAAAGGAATTTGGGTAAAAATTTCGTCCTTTTGTCTATATGATTTCAGGCCACTTTTTATTTGATTGTGCAAAAGAAGTCATTTTTTAAAACTTTAGTCCTTATTGGCTGAGGTATGAAGTTCAAGTTCAGCCCACAAGGGCTGAAGTTTAGCTACTTCACACAGTCTACAAGGTCTGAAGTTCAGTCCAATATTGAAGTTCCAAAAAATGACTAAAAACTAAATGTTTTTTAAAACATGGCTTCAACTATAAAGGCGAGCCAAAAAGTGGCTATTCGTGCACTTACCTGAGTGTACATGCATTGCAAACTTGTCATATTTCAACAACTCATATACATTAGTACTATACTAGTGAATATGTCGCGCTTCGCGCGTTTGTTAAACACATACAAATAATTTTTTATTTATATATTTAGTCAAAATAGAAGAAAAACTTGGTCTGAGGGTACGTATAAGGATATTATATTAGTGTTACACTAAAGATTGTATTTTTCATTACCAGATTTTAGTGTTTTCTTAATAAATATTTCTTTCAATAAATTGTACAGTAACACTTCTATTTGTTTATTTCCCCTTTTCTCTAAACTTTTTGTACAAAGACGAAATGGAAAGCAATGAAAATCAAATATTGAAAGAAAACAAAACAAAAGAAGTGAAAATACAAGTGCCATGGCTGTCCATTGAATTGTGTCTTCGTTATGTATTTCTTTTCCTAAAGTTTACTCTTCTTTTTCTTTGCTTTGATATTCTTTAATGTCTCTCTCTCTGTCATTTTTCTATCCCTGAACAAGCTCTTGAACCAAAAAACCCATATTACTTCCCAGCAATTAGTATCTCTTTTTTTCTTCTCTCCTTTCTCTCCATATTTCCTTCTGTTACTTTCTCTACTTTAATGTTTTCCTTATTTCTTTCATTTTCTTTAGTTTGTTATGAATACATGTTCAATTTATAAATAAGGGGAGAAGAGAACACACATATGTTAAGGCTTTTTGGAAAATGAGAAAGAAATGCAAGAAATGATTTTAAAAAGCAAAGAATGAACAATACTCATACCCCTTTTCCCCATATAGTGTAAAATTAGAAGTGAGATCCATTTCCCATATAAAAGAATGACCAAGATTTCTTTTCTCCTTCTTAAATATTACAGAGATAGATAACACTTATACTCCCTTTATCCCTTCTTCAATACAAATGTAAGTAACCAACTTTAACTTCAGTTACAAAGAATTAGCACAACATCTATTACTTTAACTTTTAACGCTATTTCCTATCATCTTAGCACTCTCATCACCTCCTAACCTATAAATGAAAAGAGAGCATATCTCAAATGTGGACATACCATGTCATCACACCAGCCATGCTAGAAAACAACTCAAGGAATAACGTTGAGGAGATAGATAAGTTGTCCAAGAAAGTGTTGAAAACACATGAAAAAGAACAGGCTAATATCTTTATAATTCTCTTCCAAGCTCTCTACTACAGCTTTCTTATAGGCTATAGCGCTTCTTTTGACAGGGCTACTCGCACAGAATACACACATCCTTTTGAATTTTGACTTCATTTCTTTCTACATATCCATTTTTTTAATTAATAAAAGACTACTTCTGTGTGTGTGGATTATTTGTCTGCTTGCTTGTAGTATATATATACAATGGTACCAAATACACTGCCTTCTTGTAACGGTAACTGCCTTTTGTAACATCTCCGTCTCTCCACCTCTCGCCAACTTAATTGTTTACATTCCTTTTGTAACGTCTCCCATACTTTTTCTCCACATATTTGGAGAGGATAATCTGGTTATTAAGAGCAGATGAAAAGAAACGTAATAAAGGGAATAATTATACTATGTGTCATTAAGAGGAATAATTAATGAATTGGATTTAAGGGCTTTTACAAACACAAATAAATTTGAAATAAGAGAAAAAGGCAAAAAATTGAGAAAAAAGATAAATATAAATGTTGGCTTATGAGAGGTGCCACCTCACTTTGCTCGAGGCTTTGCTTTATATAATATATAGATTGGTAATAATTATTTTGTTTATATACTAATGGATATGTGTTTCTTTGCCTATACCCAGCACATTCACTTAAATTACTAAATTAATTTTACACTAGGAGGTGAGATAAATTTGTCATTTTATATTTCTTTCCTTGATCTCGGATACTTACTACATATTTAATGTGTTTCTATTTTATATTTGAAGCTCCTTCGATTTCAAGCAAAAGAGGAAGTTTCTTAATTCGTATCACATTTTTTGACAGGCGTTAAGATTTCTATATATCATTGTGGTAAACCACCACGTTAGATTTTATAAAGTTAATTAAGATCGATTTACAATTACCTTGATCAATACACATTCATCACTAAGACGTTATATGAAACACGAATCTGAGGAAAATGGGTAAACCTTGTTGATGTCTGATTCTATTGAAGTGGTGACAAGTGGCAACACATAGGAAGGTCATAATAGTAGTAGGTGTCCAGAGTGACATTGAATGGAAACCACGGAATCAATAAGCAAGAGATGTTGCCCCAAGAAGTCAAGAGTTCGTTTAATTTGTTCAACATCACAAGGAGATGCAACAGGGAAAAAGGATTTTCATTTTCACATAGAAGGAAAAAAGATCTTGTAACCTACTAATAGCACCCTCAATAAGTAATGTCATATTAATGGAGAGCAGAGCAGAAACAAAAAAGGACATCACAAGCTCACAGAACACCAACTTAAATGAAGCATAGTGGGATTTTCTTGAACCCAAATTTTGGTTTGTTGAAGGTACTATATGTCACTCATGACACCCAGCAGTATCTATTTAGAACCTGAAAACCTGTGGTTGCTCGAAAATTGAATAGGGGAAGGGGAACAGGCAGAGCTTCCAATCATATAATCCCGAAATCAGCTACCAAATAAGCTATCTCTAATTCCCTGAACTTTCAAGAGTAATGAAGAACAAGCCAACTCAAATGAGCAACTGCAGCAGGTCAGAGCGTTTACACTTTTGCTCAAACAAGAGAGCCTATAGAGCCTCTTCATCATCTTCCAAGGCACTGTAGATCAGCCTGCGGCAGAAAGAACAATTGGACTCGGTCAACAAGTGTCTTAATTATAAGAACTTCTGTAACAAAGAGCTATTTAATTACTTACCAAAATAATGATATGAAGAGGGTAAGGATGATATAGCCTAGTTTGAAAAGCCTCTGTTTCTTTTCCCAATTAAGCTGATTAAAAATCTCTGTCACATCAATAAGGTGCTGCCTTCTCGAGTACCTAGAGCAAGAAGCAAACATGAGAAAATGTGTTTGATAAAACACATCAGCATAGATACAGAGAGTTTGATTTCCGATTAAATCACGGCCACTGAATCAAGTACTAAAACAAATGAATTCAAGAATATGAGGTATTCTGAAAGCAGTCAAAGTGAGTCTGCTTCATTTTCAAGCACGGTTTAACCACTTGGTATTGGTTATACTTATATCTTACTGTTGTTTAGCAAATAAGGCTTTCTAGTGAACTTGCATTGTTGTACCAAACAATGATTTAAGCCAGCTATGACCGACTCCCTGGTCCATCTTAACAAAGCTTTAGTAGTCTTTGATCTAGTATCATATAGCAAAATCCCATGGACTTCCTTTGATCATCAAACTGTAAGCAATAACAGAAGATACTGGCAATGTTTTCAGCAAATTTTACCATTTCTTTGGTCAATTTGTAAAAGGCTCAGTGTAAACGCCGAGCACTGGAAACTTACCAGTATCATCTCTCAATTAATCTATTCGGTGGTATCAGTAAAAACCCTCCATTTTCAGCCAACAACAAACAATTACACCTCGATGCAAAAACAAATTAAGAGCCCGTTTGGGTGAGCTTATTTTATGCAGTTTATAAGCCAAAAGTGGCTTATAAGCCCATGAATTTTTGAGTTACCAAACATTTAATTGACTTATAAACTTATAAGCCAATTTTAAGCTCACCCAAACGGGCTCCGGTCGGCAACATGACTTCTTTAATCCATCTCCCCTATTTGGACCATTTCATTGCAATAGGACCAATGCTCAATAATTTGTAACAAAGCAGGATTTCCTAGAACTAGAGATTCTCTAGATCATGCACTTATCCAAGCATTGACAATTTTTTTTTTAATCCACACTAAAAAGGACTTCTGACAAGTACCAAACCCAGTGTAAGGGTACCAACAAACAACTACCTTATTATTAAAACAGAAAAAAAAAAATGTACCAACAACTAAGCCCTAATCTCAATTAGTTGAACTTTTTTTTGGGGATAACCATGGTTTCTCGTGCAGCTTGTGCACACCTTGAATTCTAAAATTTTACTAGTCATTTATGCTTATTCCTCGCTTGATTTTTCACATTTGACCTATGAAGGGGTCAGCAAGATTCAGTTGGAAAATTTAGAAATGAACAATGCTTCTTAAGTCTTAGTATCTGGCGGGATTTATTTGGAATCTTGAGAGGTATTAAGAGACCAAACAATTCTTTTTTTCCCCTTCTTAAATTGGTTTAGGCGGAGTATGCCAATTATTTCAACAAGCAGATGTTACCACCACTTTATGCAAACTAGAAGGGACACTACAGTTGCAGGAAGTAATATCACCTTTCCCAGGGAAGAAACATGAGTCTTTTTTTTTTTTTTTGATCGTTGAGAAGAAACATGAGTCTTTCTATACAGGAGGTAGAGATTATAAAAAAAGAATGACTAACAGAGTATAAAACCAGACAGGCAGAGACAAATATGAAACATGGACAATCAACAAAACCTCAGGGAAAGAGAGGACAATTTCCTTCATCTACAACATAGTTGTAGCATTGGAATCTACACTATGAAAGGTCTGATGACCAATGAAGCAGCTTGTCTTGTCCTTCAATCTTAACAGTGTAAATTGGAATCTTCTCCACGTCTAGACCACTTTCCTATCCCAAGGAACAAGGTTAAAACTGATCCAAGCTGCTTGAAGATGCTAGTAATCCATGATATTTGCTAATTTGAGCTAACATAGGCTGGTATTTAAGCAGAAATTGATCTACAATGAAGTCACAAGCTACATAATAAATTAGCCACAGCTACATATATTTCGTTCTACCTTATCAAATAAAAAACATGTATTTTGTTCTAATTTACAAACACTTGCATCTTATATCAGATGATGTACGAAATTCCAAATCAGCAGGCCAAATGTAAGCATTTATTCACTGCAATACCACCAAGAATACATTTGCTTAAACTACTCACTAATCCTGACAAAGCCATATGCAACCTAACTTGTCACGTTTGGAGCCTAAGTTTGCTCAAAAGAGTCAAAACTTCCCACTTTACGTCCCATGGACATACCACGTGTATGTCAACCAAATGACCAATCAACTGCGGCATTTAGAGACCTTGATCTTAACAATACATGAGGAACTTAAGCTGGAGTAAATTTTAAGGGTTCATAAGCTTCAATGTAGCAGATAGGCTTATGAATTAAGCAAAGTGAAACTGGACCAGAAAGAATCATGCATGTTAATATGGGCCTGCTCAAATCACGCCATTGCAATCCTGATAAAACTTGAGAAGGAGAATTCTGAAAGACCCTAGATTTGCAGATAACCTCGAGCCTAGAGAACAACTCCACATCAAAGAAAATCCACATACTACATCTCCGCAGAAATATGGTTGTTGACTTGTATGTACCGCCTTTCAGAAAAACATGAACAAATACAGAGTAGATAGTTTTTTCTTTTTCCTGGGTTAAACACGTGAAATATTTCTATTGATGGGCGGTGGTGAGACTCAAGTTCAAGAACTCTTGCCAGCTTTGATACCATATCAAATTATGTGATACAGCGTCTAAAAGCTTAAACTGCTAGAGAGGACAGTTTTATTCATTTAGTCAGTTTTGGGACAATTCATAATACAAGACAAGTAAATTGCCACAGCCACAAAAACAAAAGAACATAAAAAAGGAGTTGCTTCTGGAGAAAATTCAAAACTCCTTACAAAGTTTATAAAACAAGCGTAGAACCAAGTTTCTGTCTAGCAAAGAAACATATTCGTCGAATTTCCAAATAAATTGTGTATTTGACAAATAAAAACCCAAACAAAACCATCAACAGTTCTTATCTTTGGCATGGGCTAGAGCAATTTGTTAGCTCGCAAGGCTTTGTTGTGGTAAAGGTGCTAATGCCAGACGACTCCTACCGCATCTACACTGTAAAATTGAGTTTCGATGGAATGAAAAAGGCATCTATGGGCGCTAAGGGAAGAAACTGTCTGGGTGCGTGCTTAGATGTATGTACTTTATAAAGAGATCAGAGGTAAATGCTGCAGAAAATCACAGTGGATGTCCATAATGGGGGAACAAAACCTAATTCCATCTCTACAAGTACTTGAGACTCAGACAACATACTATAAGAACTAACATATGCTGTCTCAGCAGCGTTTACATGAATGCAGAAAGTAGATAAACCAATCTTAATTTGATAAAACTTAAGCATATCTTGCAGTTCAGCCATGAAGCAAAAAGATGATGGAAACTTACAATCTGTAATTGTAGTACATATATGGAACACATAGGAGTGACATAATCCAATGCCCTGTAATCAGATAGAGCAAGCACAGGACTCCTTGTGTGATGAACTCAGGTAAAACAACTCCATTGATACGACTTGCAGAATCGTATGGGTTGATATAATCAAACTCCAGATCTGATAAGCACATCAGCTGTAACAAATTCCGAATGTCAGGCTTCACTTGGAAACAGAAAAACACATATAAGTTCACTGCATTTTTCTCCATGCTATACTCTATAAAAGGTACAGTTTCATCATGCTATACTCAATAGAAGCTACCTAACAGCAATGAGGTGTTGCCGAGCATTTTTACAATTTACAGTTTGCATTCAAATTAAAAGATAGTATGTAAACAAGGAGTTGTAACATTTTTAATTTAAAGCTAAATATCTGATAGGGTGTAATTTGAAGCATCCAATTAGGCAAACACATATTTATACCACTGACTAGCCCCGATATGGAACTCCATCATAGCCTAATCGTACTTTACCAGGAAGATAGTTGAACAGGACCAGAATTCTCATTCTTTAATTGTCATCTGTTTTATTTTTAATTAACCCGCACTTTCCTATATTTTATGCTTTCCTCGAATTTAACTCTTGTAACTACACTGTTGTATACTCAATTAAGTCTACAACAAGTTGTATCCAGCTTAAAATGAGTATAATCCCTAGGATGAAAACTGGTAAAACTAACCCACACCAGGTAGTTACACCAAACTGTATAAACTTACTAACCGAGAATGTAAACTAATTAACAATGATTAAGTTAGACAAGTGTATGTGCAAACACACGACATACATCTATTAATTTGGTGTAAACACCCGGTGCAGTTAAATTTTATATATAACAACTTACTACTAATTTGAAGCCCAATGTTCAACAAATCGGGTGCTTATTACTGGTAAATCTACATGAATATTCAAAATCCTGAATCTGATATTTGCATAATCAAATTAATCGAACACTACACTTAACTAAAACCCTAAGAAGTTTCTATAAATAGAAATATCTAATAATTGCTAGTTAAAAAAGGAAAGTGAGAAATAGACCTGAAAAACAACCATGACAAGGAGAGAAATGAGAATGAAGAAAAAGAGAAGCCATGCCCAAACTTCTGCCATTTTTGTTTTCCTTTACTACTTCAGCAAAATCAATAAAAAGGGAGGATTTGGTGATTAAAATGTGCCAGGTGCGTAATGCGCACCCCTTGGCTTTCCTTTTTGATTGATGGATTATAGAGCAAGTAACGAATCGGAGCAAAATTAAGCTGATTCCAGTTTTACATGATCTGCTTTTGTAATAGAATAGAAAAAGATATTATTACAAATTGATTAAGTGTTAAGCTAGTACCAATCTTTTGTTTTTTATGGAAATATTTTTCAACCAAACAGTTTTTTTTTTTTTTTAACAAAAATGTAAATTTCTTTTCATAGCATTTGAAAAGAAATTTCTTTGATGTGGTTTAGATTTTAATATTTGTATGAGGTGATTTTAAAATTGGATCATCAATCCTAACTTATTCGATAATGACACAAGTTATTGGTTTTATGTTTCACCAAATTGGGAGAATTTTAAGTCATACTAGAAAAGTTAAAATTATGAATGAAATCATACATAATAAGGTGGGATAGTTCATACATGTAAAAACGAGGAGCATAGATGTTCCAGTAGAGGTGTGAGAGGTTGGTATTTATGTGTCTATATAGAGATAAAGGTAGAGCGCAGTAGAATTGGGGCGAGATGACTAGGCAGGATACGACACAATATTAGATCACAATATTTTAAAATTTTGATGTCATCCTTTTTCTTTAATATTTCTATCTTTGAATTTTACTTTGGTATTTTGCTTTCTTTTCCTTTTTTCTAAACCCGTTTTCAAAATTAGTTACTTGAGTTGAGGGTATTTCGGAGACGGCCTCTCTACCGCATTTTAGGTAGCGGTAAAATCCATGTACACCTCACCCTCCTCATACTCCACTAATGAGATCATACATATATGTTGTAGAGAGAATTTGAAATGTTTATTGCTACTTTTTGGTTTTGTATCGAGTAAAGTCCACTATACTCCCTAACCTTTTGTGTTTGGGAAACAATACCCCCCTTCACCTTTTGAAAGGGACAATAAACTCCCTTAATCTTAAAATCAATGTTTAAAAATAGGTTTATCATTTGTATGCATTTTTAAAAGGTAAAAAACAACCTTCAATTATGATAAACTTTTAAAATATATTTTCGACATGATTAAATATATTAAAGAAGTAGTATACACATAATTAAAATTTTATATCTTAATTTACTCCTTTATTTTTTTCTTTTTATTTAAGAAACTCATTTTAATTTATAAAGGTTTTTTTTTTCCGTAGAGCTTCAAAATTTAATTATAACTATTGTAACTACTGAAAATTAATGTAACTCGAGTAATAATTTCGCAAAAGAAAATGTTTTTCTATTTTACGTCATATATTGTGTGATTTAATTATTTTGAAATATTTCATTAGTAATCATACCAAAATAATAAAAGCTAAAAATATTAACTATTCTTATAATTTAAAGGTGATGACATGATATTTCATAATTTTAAAAATATTAATTCAAATATAATTTCATTTCATGCAGAAGATGAACGCGGTGTTACTGTTCCTTACATCAAATATTGCAGTTAGATGAAATTTAATTAAAATATTTATATACAATAAACAGAATATTTTTAGGTACTCAATATAATTAATTTTTAAGAGCAGCGCCTCTGGAGCCCCCCCCCCCCCCCCCCCACCCCCAAGTTATGGAGCCAGCGGGTTCTGAATGACCTCCCTCTCACGGTTAAAAAAGTGGTTAACTATCTCGAAAAAATCCATATCGTCCATCCGAAAAACGTGTCTCAATTACAGTCAACTCCCCCTCCCCTTATTATTATTATTATTATTATTATTATTATTATTATTATTATTATTATTATTATAAGAGGCTAGTTTTGACCTTAAGAAAATACATACAAAGAACAAGAAAATACATACAAAGAACAACTCATTTTTTACTGTTGATTTAGGATCAAGGGGGTTTACTATCTCATTCAATAGGTGAAGGAGATATTGTTTCCTTAATCTATAAGGTTGAGGGGGATAACTGGAAAGGGGTCGTTTGGTAGAGAAATGAGTTATACATGGATTAACAACAACAATAACAACAACATACCCAGTATATCCCATAAGTGGGGTCTGGAGAGAGTGAGATGTACACAGACGTTACCTCTACCAAGGTGAAGAGGTTGTTTCTGATAGAACTCGGCTAGGAATTTTTTTGAAAAACAAACAATTTGAAAATCAAGTCAACAATATCATGATAAATAGAATGAGAAAACTGCAGTATATCCAAAATAAACAGGTACTAGCAATAAGTAGAGAGAAAAGAAGAAAAGACACTCGACTACTACCTAACCTTCTACCCTAATCTTCGACCTCCACGCCCCCTATCTAGGGTCATGTCCTCAGTAATTTGGATCTGGATCATATCATGTCTAATCACCTCGGCCCAGTTTTTCTTCGGCCTACTTCTACCTCTCCGTAGACCCAACATTACCAACCTCTCACACCTCCTTACCGAGGTATCAACACTCCTCCTTCTCATGTGACTGAACCATCTCAACCTCATCTCTCGCATCTTCTCAGCCACTGGGGCCACCCCCATCTTGTCACGAATAACTTCATTCTTAATCTTGTCCATCCTAGTGTGACCACACATCTACCTAAGCATTCTCATTTCTGCCACGTTCATCTTCTGAATGTGCGAGTTCTTGACTAGCCAACACTCTGCCCAACATAGCTGGTCTAACAACAACTCTATAGAATTTACCTTTAAGCCTAAGTGGTTCTCCCTTATCACATAGCACAGCGGAAGCAAGTCTCCACTTCATCCAACCTACTCATATACAGTGAGCGACATCATTATCAATCTGTCCATTACCTTGAAGGATTGAGCCAAGATATCTGAAGTTTTCTTTCTTATGAATGACTTGAGAATCAAACATCACTTTTACATCCGACTCAGCAGGTGTATCACTGAACTCATTCCATGTACTATGGCGTCGTTTTGCTTAGCCTAAAACCTTTAGACTCTAAAGTCTACTTCCATACCTCCAGCTTCTCATTGACACCTCTGCGTGTGTCATCCACAAACACTATATCATATGCAAATAACATGCACCACGGCACCTCTCCCTGGATACTCCGAGTCAATTCATCCATCACGAGAGCAAATAAAAATGGGCTAAGCGCCGACCCCTGATGTGGCCCCTTCTCGACTGGAAAGTGGTCTGATTCTCCTCCCAATGTTCTCACTCGACTCTTAGCTTCCTCGTACATATCCTTAATCACCCTGATATATGCTACATGGATCCTTTTAGATTCCAGGCATCTCCACAGAACCTCCTTAGGGACCTTGTCATAAGCTTTTTCTAGGTCGTTGAATACTATATGCAAATCCTTTTTCCTGTCCCTATATTGCTCAACCAGTTGTCTCAAAAGATGAATGGCTTTTGTTGTCGATCACCCAGGCATGAATCTAAATTGGTTCTCAAAAATTGACATATCCCTCCGCATCCTAATCTCCACCACCCTTTCACAGGCTTTCATAGTATGGCTGAGTAACTTGATGCCCCTATAGTTGTTGTAGTTTTGAACATCACCCTTGTTCTTGTACAAAGGAACCATGCTGCTCTATCTCTATTCCTCAGGCATTCTGCCGTCCTAAGAATGACATGGACTAGTAGTGCAGGAATGAGTAATGCAGGGATTAACAATACAGGGACTAGTAGTTGTTATACATGGATTAACAATACATGAATTAGTAGTGCAGGGATTAGTAATGCAGGGATTGTATTTAGTCGTGTGTTTGATTCATTGTATTAAAACTTGGATAAATATTGTATAACTTAAACTTGTATTTGGTATAAAAATATATAAAGTATTGTTTCCAATTATACCCTTGAATTCTTATCCATGTATTAAAAACAAGAGTTTGAGGGTGGGTATTTTTATCATTTTATTATTTATATTAATAAAATTGTATTATTAATACCATGTTGGTCTTGGTATTAATTTATTCCGAAATTGAGGTACTAAATTATATATGGATTATTAGTACGTGATTGAATTTTTCTACCCAAACAAAGGATAAAACTTAATACATTGACTAGATTAGTCAATACATCATACCAAACGACCTCTAATACTCTTTTGTATCTAACGAGATTGAGTGGTTTGAATACCCATGTGGTTTATGAAACTATCTACTTTTATCCTCCTTTTAAAGTTGGGTAAATTATGCCTCAGCCGTTACAAAATTAACATATATTTACTCATATTATCAAACTCATTTAATGAAATCGTTGGAAGAAAACGTCCTATATTACTGTTGTGATTTGTGAAATGATCTACTTTTAGCTCCCCTTTAAAATTAAGGTCAATCAAATCCTCGTCTTTATACAATTGACTCATGTTTCTCACGATTCCTACGACAAATCCAAATCTCATTAAAACATCTCCAATATGATAATTCATTGTCGATATAACAAAGTTGAACTTCAATTTAAATGACATGAACGTGCCCTGGACCAAATGTATTAAATGCAAATCTCCAATATATATAAGCGGGAGTTGTATAGGACGAACACTCCCCAAATGCTTGTACCAAAAGAAATATAAGTTGTACTAAAGTAGGTGGGACCGTGGAAGTTAAGCTTGTCTATAAAGCATGCGTCCTCCACAATGACACTCGAGGGATTGGCATGGCAGGACCCTCCAAATTTATTTTGAATGGAAAAAGGCTCAAGTTTTAATTGTGTAGTATAGGATCCTCTAATCAGTAATGAGATTAAAATATTCTAACTATCTAACCTTCTCACCCCAAAATTTTTTATGTTATACAGTGGTCCAAGTATAAAAGCCACTTTTTTGCCAAATTTGACCATAAACCCATATCTGCAACAGCCCTTCCCTCTCTTCTCTCCTCCATTTTTCCCTCTCAAATCCTTATTTGTATCATTCTTCTTGTTTCGTCAATCTACGCTTTGTGTAATGATTATTTTTTCGATATAAGCAATACTAAACGACATATAACACATATCTATTTCTTATTCTTCGTTAAGAAGATTTGTGAATGTTCATCATTAGTTTTTGAAATGGGTTTTAAAGAAAAAACTAATTTTTTATACTATTTTCAAGTGGGTGTTGTTTAGAATTGTTAGGAATAGAAGTGAAAGGTTGAATATAAAATTTGAGATCATTTGGAGTTAATTTGGATTGGATTTGGTTAATTTTAGACTAAAACTGATGCTGAAATTTTTTTCAGCGCGATGAACATCTATTAGGATGTTCGGAAGGATGTTCGGAACATCCTGACAGAGAGACAGTTGAAACATCCTAATAGATGTTCCAAACATCTTGAACATCAATACAAATGTTCCGAACATCCTGAACATCTCGATAGGCAGGATGCTTCAAATATCTAGAGAGACATCGTGAACATCGAGAGATATGTTACTATTAACATCTTGCTAGATGTTTTGATTACCTCTCACGATGTTTAGTAAATATATATTTTACCCATCGAACTATTGTACAAATTATTTGCCACATTTTCATTTGCTGTTTGTCGAAAATAGTTTGTAGCTGGTACTGACAAATGGGAAACACAATTATTTATGTAGCAAAGTGAATTCAATAATTCAAGGATTCAAGGAAAGTCTACCTTATCGGAGCTAGGTGCATTATGGGAGTAGAAGTTTTTGTATTCATGTTTTCAATGGTTTTACTAATCATATACTTATAGATTAGTATAAATATCTTAGTTCCTATTGTCTTGTTCTACTAGAGCCAAGACAAGGTTTAAAAACTAATTTATGATTTATCAAGACTAAAGCATTTTCTTTTGTCATCCCAAGTTGAGGTTAAGTTGTTGGTTAAGTATAAATTTAGTCTCCTCATATGATAATCCTTGTCTATGCAGTCCCTGTCAATCTAGCTCTTCCAAAAGAATTATGGGTGGTCCCTCTTAAAGAGGTAATTTGCCTGCACCTCCAAGGGATGAAGGAGAAAAACTAAGCTAATCCGTCAGTTGGGGAAGTACTTCAGAGAAAAATAAATATGGCATCTGCAAAGCATATGTTCACAAAAGCACTACATTCCCCATGTAACGTAGAGGAAATGAAGATACAAGTCGGCTTGTAAATTCTTGAATTTGAATATTGGATGTTCGTCATATTTGTAAACCTGATCAAATTCATTTATGTATAATTATTTGTTGTTACTATCGTTAATTTGCATATTTATTACCCTTTTTGAAACATACTTATGTCGTTTAAGTCATTTGCATAAGCTGTTCCGAACGCTGGCTCAATTTTAGACGTGCATACTTTCCTGAGTCTTTAAAAACATCTACAAAGTCGTTCCGAACATTTTTACCCCAAACCTCAAACCCCAAAATGCTAATGTTAGTGAAATAAAGCCCTATGATCTCCACTATAAAGTCTTGATCATAGGGAGCAATATTCAAACTCCAAGCAGCTCCTAATTCAGCTCCTCCTCTGATTGTCATCACTATAAACCTCTCCATCTCTTAGCTCTAAAATCCACACAGTGTTGCTTGTCAAAATTGACTATGAACTTGGCTTTAGAAGGCATTTCACCAAAGGAAGTAAATCTAACGGTGGGCATCTCATAAGCAAGATTGGCAAGACAATCAGCTAACTTATTACCCTCTCTTAATGTATGTTGAAACTGGAAGCTCCCTAGCTGCTTTAACTTCAAGATATCATCCACAATAGAGGCAATGGACCACATAGGCTGCCAGGCCCCTTCAATCACCTGCTTGACAACTAGAGAATCAGTTTCAATTATAACTTCCCCTAGGTCATTCTCCACACTGTACCTCATAGCTTCCCTAATAGCCATTGCCTCAGCATACATATTGTTATGCTCCCCAATCAACTTAGCAAAAGCATAGAGAACATCACCCTCCACATTTCTCACACAGAATGCCATAGAACTAGGACCAGGGTTGCCCCTAGAAGCACCATCAGTATTCACCTTTAAGACTCCAGAGTTTGGCACTTTCCACCCCACTTTAATGTACCTGAATCTAGGAAAATAAGTCTCTAGAGCATTGACAATACCAGGCCATGAATGTCTCACAATAGTGACAAAAGGAAACCTAAGTTTCACAAAGTAAAAGAAATTGCTAGTAACTTCATAGAGCAGCCTAGAGTAAGAGACAGTTTTATCATGCTTCAAGGCATTCCTTATTTTCCATAATGACCAAACAATAAAGGAAGGAACAATGTGATAAACATCCTTTATCCAGGGTTTAGGCCACTGCCTCCACCATTTAAAACAAACCTGATGGAGATTGCAATCATTCACTTGAACACCTGCAGCTTGAGCAAACCACCTCCAGACACTGTTGGCTACTTGACTTGTTCTGAAAAGATGTTCTCTAGTCTCAACACTTGGAGTAGTACAGCACCAACACCTGGATGGAAATTGATATCCCATTCTCTTCAATGCATCATCAATTGGTAGCTTAAATCTCCACAGCCTCCACATCATAAATGACACTTTGATTGGCATCCCTTTCACCCACATAAACTTGGAAATAGGAACTTTATGTTGCTTCACTCTCATGTAGTTCCATGCACTGCTAACTGAGAATTTACCATTTGATGTCAAACCCCACCAGGCCTTATCTCTTCTTTGGTCAGTCCCAAGCAAGTGTACATTCTGAAGAATGTGTTCAACAATGTCTTCAGGTAATAGAAGATTCAAAAGCTCAACATTCCAGGTTCCCTTCTCAATCACCTCTTTAACACTATTATACCATAGCTCACAGTCAAATGTATAGGGTACTATGAAGTACAATGGTCCAAGACTTGACCAATTGTCATACCAAAGGTGAGCTGAACCTTGTCTAATCTGCCAGTGAATTTCATGGTCAATGGCCTCCCTAGCTTGTATCATTTTCTTCCAGACATAAGAGCCTTGCTTGAATGGCATAATGGCCTTATGCAGCTTCCTGCAATACTTGTTAGACATATATGTAACCCACAAAGAGTCTCCAGTTCTAAAGTTCCACCAAAGTTTACCAAACAAGGCACTTGAAACATCAAACAGTAATCTGAATCCCATGCCTCCTTCCTCTATTGGTAGGCAAAGATTCTTCCAGGAAGACCAGTGTCTATTAGATCCTTCTTGTGAGTTTCCCCAAAAGAACTTGGCAAAGAGTTTATGCAGTTGATTGAGCACACTATCTATAAGATTGACTGCAGAGAGGAGATGTATTGGCATACTTTGTAACACATGCTTGATCAATATAGCCCTTCCTCCAAATGAAAGCATTTTTGCACTCCAACCATGAATCCTAGAAGTTGCTTTCCCTACCAGCTCCTCATAATAGATCTTCTTTCTCCTACCATAGAAGATAGGACAGCCTAGGTATGTAAAAGGAAAGTCCTTCCTCTGAATGCCAGTGATCAATTCTACCTTTTGTACCTCCTCTTCACCCATTGAAGCATGAAGGTAAACAACACTCTTGTCCTTGTTTATCTTCTGACCTGACACTGCCTCATATGTTTGTAAAACACCAGTGATCAAGTGCAAAGAATCTTCATGAGCTGAGGTAAATAGTATAGTATCATCTGCATATGCCAGGTGATTAAGATGAGGACTCCACTTAGGCATTGCATAGCCCTTATAGAAGCTGTGAGTGTTGAGAGTGTTCAAGCTCCTGGAAAGAACTTCAGCAGTGAGAATGAACAAGGTAGGTGACAAAGGGTCACCTTGCTTTAGACCTCTTCCTGAATGAAAAAACCCATAGCTTTGGCCATTGAACAAGACTGAATACCAGTTTGATGAGACAAGCTGAAAGATGACATCAATGAACTCATGACAAAACCCCATCTTCCTTAGCACCACCTATTCCGGGTCTGATTTTTTCTTTCCTGGGTGTGGAAAAGACAAAGAAAAGTCTTCTTAGTCTTCCGCACCATTGTCAAAAAAGGCCAGGACACCCTATCATAAGCCTTCATCATATCCAGTTTTATCACAACATTTGCATCTTCTCCTCTTTCATTGATATCATGTATGATTTCCTGAGCAAGCAAGACATTCTCTACTATGCTTCTCTCGTTCATAACGCCTGCCTGATTCTGTAAGATAAGTGTAGGTAGAACCTCAATCAATCTATTATGTACCATCCTAGAAAGGACCTTGTTAATGAAATTGCTCAAGCTTATAGGCCTGAGATTAGAAAAGGTTGCAACTGATGGCTTCTTAGGGATCAGGACCAAATTAGTGTGTGTCACATATCTGGGAATGTGTCTTCCACTAAACAAAGCCTGCACCACCTTGACAACATCATGCTTGATAATATTCCAAGCAACATGAAAGAACCTGCCAGTATAGCCATCAGGGCCACTAGCACTATCACCATTAAGCCCAAACACTGCTTGTTTGACCTCCTCCTCCCAAGGCACTTTTGTGAATGCCTCATTTTGCTCATCACTGATCATAGAAGGGACATTCATCAAAAGGTCATAGTTGTTAGATACCTCCTCAGTAGCAAGTTGTCTCTGAAAGAAGCACAATGCTTCATTAGCCATTGCTTCTTGAGAATTAATCCAATTGCCATCCCTATTTTGAATCCTGCTTACATGTAGTTTCTTCCTTCTTCCATTGACATGGAAGTGAAAGAATTTAGAGTTCACATCACCTTCCTTAAACCACTGCATTCCAGCTTTTTGCTTCCAAAATTCTGCTTCAATAGCAAAGTATCTCTTCAGCTCAGCTTCAGCTTTCTTCAATGCTTCTCTATTCTCAGGTGTTGGTGCTAATTCCAGCTGATACTCATGTGCCAATATAATGTCCTCCATGGTGGAAACCTGATGAAAGATGTTACCATATGTAGTCTTACTCCAAGCAGTCAATTTTTTCTTCAATGTTTTCAGTTTTGTGTTCAAAGAGTAAAATGGATCTCCTGCAGCTTCAAAGTCCCAATGCTCTCTTACTAACTCTAGAAAAGAGTCATGTGTAGTCCAGAAATTGAGAAATTTGAAAGGCTTGATTGTAGGAGTATCATCCTGTGAGAAATTGACCAACAAAGGGGAGTGATCTGAGCCCACTCTAGCAAGGTGATCAATTTCAATTTTGGTACACATGTCAACCAATTGTTGATTGCCTAAGTATCTATCCAGTCTTTTTAGAATAAAGTCTTCCTCAGTCCTACCATTCCACCAAGTGAAGATGCTCCCTGAGTTAAAGCCAAGGTCCATAAGCTGGCAGTTGGCAAGAGTAGAAGCAAATTCTTCATACTCAGGCATGAAAACTGGTAATCCCCCATATTTCTCATTCTCAGAAAGAATGACATTGAAGTCCCCAGCAACCAACAAAGGCCTCTCATTATCTCTAGCAAAGTACTGCATTGCTTCCCAAAGAAAGAACCTATCACCAGCATTTGTTTTGGCATATACAAATGTGATGAGAATTTCTTCATCAAACTGTTGGTTGTAGAAGGAAAGTGTAAGCTGCTGTTCATCATTCATCACCTCCTGCACTTCATAATCAGCATTGACAAACACCCACACTTTCCCATTGACATTGTGAAAGCATTGTTCCATCCCTAGTCTCAGTTTATAGCTATTAATGGTGCTTACATCCTGGAATAGTTCCATCAATCCTATAACTTGAAAGTGCTTCCTTTGATGTAATGTGATAAGCCTATCAAAAGCTTCTTGAGTATTTACTGACCTTATGTTCCAAATAAGAAGCTTATCCATCTAAATCTGCTTGGTAGAGGTTGATCTCAAGGCTTTGATTTTATTAAGATCCTGGCTATAGTTCTTCTTGTTTCTCTTTTGTGCCTGCTTGGATTGATTTGAATGCTCTAAAGGTGCTGGGGGAATCAGATGCTTCTGGGATCTAGCACTTTTTGGAGATAAATCAGCTTCCCTAGCTATTTGCTCAAAGTTATGAGCAGTGGAATCCTCATCCAATTCTTGGTGCTCAAGCCTGCCAGGGCTTAAAGGGCCATCCATCAGTTTTATGTCTCCCTCGGCTTGTACATCCTTGACTAATGGTTGCAATGGCATGTTTGCAATGAGATCATCTTCATCATCATCAGAAGTGACACCTGAAGGAATTAAAGATGAGCCCTGAGCAATATCCTCACCCTGACCTTGACTAGGAATAGTAAAGGCAGTCGTGTTTAGATTGCAATTTAAAAGAGTGTTCTCTCCCACATCAACTGGTGGAAGCGTAGGCGCCTGGGGTATAAAAGCAATTTTCCTCCCAGTACCGGATTTAACCAACCCTAGGGCTTTTTGCATTAACTCCCAAGCTTCAGAATTAATGCCCCTCAGCTCATTTAAAGCAGATTCATTAAACATGCTGAATTTATTAACCAAATCAACCTCGTGAACTGAGTTCTCAGTTTGTGGGATCGCAATCAAGGCACGATCTTTGTCTGAACCCTCAGCTCGATTCAAAACTCCCAGCTCGTGAACATCATCAACCCTTGCATCCTAAACTGCTTCACACGAATCCTTCTCCTTCGAATTATTTTTAAAAACTGCATCTACCCACTGACGAGTATTTATTTCTCGATTGTCAATCTTTGCACTAATCGTAGATTCTTTAGGAATTGCACTCCTCTTTGGAGTAGAATTTGTATTCCTTATTTCACCTTGTTCAAGATTACCAAGCTTCCTAGCTGAGTTCAAATCCTTCTCCTCTTCTGATTGAAGTTCAACAATATCATCTTCCTCCTCATCTAAAACTGCAAACGAATTATTAATTTGAACATTGTCTCCCTTAGCCTTGGCACCCTTTTTACTTTGATTCTTCTTATTCTCAACTCTAACCCAAGCATTAGGGTTTCTATTAGGATTCACAATCTTCCTGGCCTTACTTTGTCGAGCATCTTGCACTACATTCCCTTTGTTGAACTCATCGACCTTACCTGGCTCTTCCCTATCATTCACATTACCTACAAGCTTGCCACTTTTAAGCATCCTAAGAGGTTGCTTCCTCACATTAGTCTCATCCTTCTCAATATCCTTACCATCTAACTCTGGATGCAAAATAAAACATTGGTCTTCATCATGTCCTTGCAATTTGCAATGATTGCAATACTTAGGCAAATAATCATATTGAACCTTGATCCATTTGTACTTGATATCACCAGTGCTAGAGTTCTTGATCCCAATCCTTACTCGTTGAGGCCTTGGTGATAGGAGACAAACTTCCTCTTTAACCTTCGCACAACTTGGCCTTGTTCTAGCTTTTGTAGCAGCATCCAATTGCAAAGGCTTACCAATTGCACTAGCCAATGCAAACATAGCCTCTTTAACAAAGAAAACTGGTGGCAAACCTGGAAAAGAGATCCAAGCTACTGCCACTGATGTTTCTTCCCTAGGATCAAACCAAATATCATACTTCAAAGCACGCATCTGATGGCATACGTTTGCAAACTTAAGATAGAATGCAGGCCTGGACAAGAGTGAACATAGTCCTCCAACAATGAAACCCTAATCAGAACATGCCTAAGATCTAAGAAGCCTATGGAACGCTCTCCTTTCAATTCACATTGCAATGGTAATTGTTTTTTAAGCTCATGAAAGGCAGGCATCCCATAAGAGAACTTCCCCACGACTGCGTATTGCAATTCTTCATGAATTACCATATTATCAACGTCCTTATCATCCCAAATAAAGGATGGTTCCCCATGGTGAAGTTCCATAATGGGATCAGGGATCGAAGGCATCACAAAAGGTCGTGCAGTAGGTTTCAAGGTAGATGCATATGATAATGGTGGTGTAATGGTATTGGTAGGTGGTATTATGGTGGTAGTGGGTTGTATAGGGTTAGTATGAGGCTGGACAACCCCAGTGGGGGCTGTCTAGTGGCCGGAGTGGCCATGGGAGGTGGTCGTGTGTGTGTCGCCTGAAAATCGCCAAATCGCCTAGTTCTAGAGAGAAAACTAGGCGCGAGACGGGGTTTAAGGTTTAGGGTTTAGGGTTTAGGGTGGGGTTTAGGGTTTAGGGTCTAGGGTTGGGTGTTTTTTTTTTCCACAAAAGAGGAATGAAAAGAATGTTTTATTTCAGTCTCTTACTATGGGAAGTTACAAATGAACAGTAAACTATAGAGCTGTTCTGTACTCGAATAGTCAAATGTACAAACAGCGCATAAAATAAAATGGTAAATACAAGCCTAGAGGGATGAATATGGCTATGTTGCATCAACAAAAGGGGCCTGCCAAATTTATCCCATTGCATTTAAAGTATGATTTCATATTGGACACTCACAATAAGAGCTTCTTTGTTTGCAGGTACAAAGTGGATGTATTTATACATACTTGGGACTACAATGTTGCTATACTCATAAGTAGAAAAATGTTGAGGGATACTGGTGGAGCACCGGTGCTCTACAGGTATTATGCTAGTGGAGCACTGGTGCTTCACTGCCTTAGTCGACTCATTCAGTGCAAATGTGCTGGAATAACATTGAGATCTAAAAGCTGGATTACAATGAATACTTTGACATCTCTACAAGCTGGGATTGCTTTGAAAATCACAATACATTTTTTTCAGTTTGTGTTTTTGTCTTTTCTTAGATACATCATGATTTCTAACTTGCTTCTTAGTTTGGGATGTGCTATGCTGCATCTTCACTTATTTGAGAACCAAGTTGGAGTGCTGCTGGTTACACTGCTGATTGCTCAAACAGCTTCACAATTCTTCATTCATTTGGGAGGTGCTATGTTGTTGCATCTTCATCCAGTAGAGAGCCAAATGGGAGAGCTGATTGCTAAACTGATCATTGTGCTTTACAATGATGGAGGAGCTCCGGTCCTCCATTGCTTTAGAAGACTTGTTACGATCAACTTGCTCCTGGTTCCAAGTTGGATGCTGCCATTGCTGGAGATTCATACATTCTGCAAGCAACAAGGAAGTTCAAGATTAGTTAGAGTTACATGTTGCTTCTTATGTACTCTTTGGTTAGACAGATTATTAGATCATTGGCATCAAGACTATGAGTTATTCTTATACTACTTGGTGGTATTAGTGCCCAATGGCATTCAACCCAAGAGTGTAAGGATAATAAGTAAGCTTGATGCTAATTTAGGAGAATTAGATTGCAATTGGTATTGCACTTGTTGTGCACACATTGTAAGACATTATATTTATTTTTTGTCTATTAATAAAAATGGTCACTAGGTGCAATGCCTAGTTGACTCTTGATTAAAAAAAAAAAAAAAAAAAACCCTAAACCCTAACCCGGGAAGTGAATACATTCGGAACATCTTTTTCAAGTTCAGGTTTAACATTTTTGTCGTTCGGAACGTATAATGTGTTTATCTTCTAGATTTATCACTTTAACTCCACCAAATGATAGATAATCTTGTAGATTTATCACTCTAACCTGTGCAATTGTAATTTTAAGTGATAATCAACTTGATTTATCACTATAACTTGTATAGTTGGTCATGTTAAGTGATATTTTTCTAAATTTATCACCCTAACTTGTATAAATGGTCATGTTAAGTGATAACGATCTTGATATATCACTCTAACTTGTATAATTAGTCATTTTATGTGATAATCTTTCACAATTATCACTCTAAATGTGTATAATTGATCATGTTAGTTAATATTTTTATAGTATATCCCTCTAAATTGTATAATCGGTCATTTTAAGCGATAATCTTTCATAATTATCACTCTAACTTGTATAATTGGTCATTTTAGTTGATATTCATCTTTATTTATCATTATAACTTGTATATTTGGTCATTTAAGTCAATATTTCATCTTGATTTATCACCATAACTTGTATATTTGGTCATTTTAAGTTATATTCTTGTAGATTTATCACTATAACATGTATAATTGGTCATTTTAAGTAATAACCATCTTGATATATCATTCTAACTTGTGTAATTGGTCATTTTAGTTGATATTTATCATAATTTTTATTATAACTTGTATATTTTGTCATTTTATTTGATATTCATCTTGATATATCACTCTAACTTATATAATTGGTCATTTTAAGTGATTATACATCTTGATATATCACTCTTATTTGTATAATTGGTCATTTTAAGTGATAATCATCTTGAGATATCACTCTAACTTATATAATTGCTCATTTTAAGTAATATTCTTGTAGATTTATCACTATAACTTGTATAGTTGGTCGTGTTAAGTGATAATCATCTTTATATATCACTCTAACTTGTATAAATGGTCATGTTAAGTGATAATCATTTTTATATATCACTATAACTTGTATAAATGGTCATTTTGAGTTATAATCTTTTATAATTATCACTCTAGCTTGTATAATAGATCATGTTAGTTGATATTCTTGTAGATGTATCACTTTAGACTATATAATTGATCAGTTAAAGTGATAATATTTTATTATTATCACTCTAACTTATATAATTGGTCATTTTAGTTGATTTATCACTATAACTTGTATATTTGGTCATTTTAGTTGATATTCATCTTGATTTATTGCTATAACTTGAATATTTAGTCATTTTAAATGATATTCTTGTAGATTTATCACTATAACATGTATAAAATATCATTTTAAGTGATTATGTTTCATAATTATCACTCCAACTCTTATAATTGATCATGTTAGTTGATATTCTTGTAGATATATCACTCTAAATTGTATAATTGGTCATTTTAAGTGATAATGCTTATAATTATCACTCTAACTTGTATAATTGGTCATTTTAGTTGATATTCATCTTGATTTATCACTATAACTTGTTTATTTGGTCATTTTAGTTGATATTCATCTTGATTTATCACTATAAATTGAATATTTAGTCATTTTAAATGATATTCTTGTAGATTTATCACTATAACATGTATAAAATGTCATTTTAAGTGATAATCATGTTGATATATCACTCTAACTTATATAATTGGTCATTTTAAGTGATTATACATCTTGATATATCACTCTAACTTGTATAATTGGTTAAATATTTTTCAGGTGTTCGAAACGTCTATGTGTCGTTCGAGTTTGTTATTTAAAAGTTCGGAATATCGACCTTCATGTTTGGGGCATCCATTCAGTCATTCGGAGCAGTTAAAGTTATAATTAGATTATTATCTTTCATAGTTATCACTTTTGCTTGTATTATTGAATACATTAAGTATAACTTTGATCATTAGCCTATATCTTTTATAGTTGGTCATATTAAGTTATAATCATCTTGATTTATCGCTCTAACTTGTATAATTGATTATTTTAAGTGATAATCTTTTATAATTATCACTTGAACATTATAAGTTGATCATATACTGTGCAAACGTTGGGAACATCTATGAGTTGTTTCAAATGTAGAAAAAGAAGAAACGAGAAAAATAAAGAATATCGATGTATAATGGTGCGGGATACATTTTTATTACCTTTAGAAGTAACTACAAGCTTTAGATCCCCACGCTCCCAATATAAGTGTTATTCACGGTTTCAATATGTTTGGAACTACTACATTAGTCGTGAGAAACGACGTAAGAAAGTTCCGAACATATGCTCAAAATTTGAAAAGTACACGGAAAAGTAACTCTATCGATTGACCATAATTTTCATAATAAAACAAAACAAAGAAATTTTAACTGAATCCTTAATCTATGTTTGAATGCTTGTAATATTTATCATGGTGAATGCATGAAGATTACTCATGGTGAATGCTTGCACCATTTTATGGAGTACAAGAATTGTGTATGAAAAGGTTGTCTTGAAAAGAGAACATGTGTTAAAATACCGTATAACGAACTGTTGGAATAATTCGATGAAAATGTTCAAAAAAATTGTTCAGTTTTGTGTGATAATATTTGGTCTGTTGTTGTTGTTGTTGTTGTTGATTGTGGAGGTTGTGTATACAAGTAGAATTTATAAAATCTGGTGCATTTGTTAAGGGGTTGTATATACAAAAAGGTATCTTGAGAATAAGATGAGTGTACATAGACAAGTTGGGTAGCTGGAGTGTGAAAAAACTTATTAGTTTTCTAAGTTTAGTTCTCTAAATTTAGTTAAAGCTTGGAACGTCACAAAAGATGTTTTGAACATCTTGAGTAATGTTAGGAGCCTCCATCAAGACATTTCATCTTTAATATGTTGGTATTTTTTTTTTTTTGAGTTCATCGCACAAAGATAAATAATCTTAAATAAGGAGAGAGGTTTCTGAAGTTAACTCTACCATTTTTTCTTAAAAAAAAAGAATGTTGAAAAAAATTTGTAGGTACACTAATCTGTCTGATGATTGTCGCTTTCCTTATGTTTCCCATTTGTCACTCACCGATGGAGTTTTGCTTATTTTTATTTTTGAGGATCGAAAAATCGAATGATATTTTTATTCTAAATTTTATCTCAACGTCTAGATAAAATATGCTTCCAACATCCTGACAGAGATGTTCCAAACATCCTGACAGAAGATGTTCCGAACACCCTGACAATTGTTCTGAACTTCCTGATAGAAGATATTCCGAATACCGTAACAAATGTTCCGTACATCCTGACAGAAGATGTTCCGAACACCCTGACAGATGTTTTGAATATCGTGACCTATGCTCATCACCTCGAAAAAAAATATTTCAACCGCGACTTTTTATTCGAAATCTATCCAAAGCAACTCAAATCAATACCAAATTATCTCAAATTTTATACTTAAGATCCTAATACCATTCTCAAGTATTTCAGACAATACCCACTCCAAAATAACATAAAAATCATGTTTGGATTTTTTTACCCACTTCAAATTTTTAATTTTTTTTTTTTTTTTTTTTTGCATAAGAAGAAGAAGAAGAAGACGAAGACGAAGAAGAATGAGAGTATGAGGATAATGATGAAGAAGAAGAAGAAGAAGATGACTATGTCGACAACAAAAGTAGTTGAAGAGTATGACGAGAAAGATGAATAAAATAAGAAGAATGTGAAGAAAAGAAAATAGGAGAGGAGGAAGATGAAGAAGATATGATGACCAAGAAGAGAACAGAGAGAATTTTTATTCATTTTTTTTAAAAATTTGTGGTCTTTAATTTTGACCCAAAAAGTTTAAAAGTTTTGTTACTTTTAATTACAGCCTACAAAGTTTTAATAATACTAATTTGATCCCCGATTAGTCCTAATTGCAGTAGAATAAAAAGAATTCTTTTTTGCCAGAAAGAACTTGAGAGCCCATTCTCACATGACACTCACTTATGCATTGGAGAATGGAGATACACTTTTCGAACTTTACCCTTTGTTGTTTTACCATTTCTCTCTCTTTTCAATTTTATGTACAGCCCCTCTCTGTTGTTGGTCTTTTGTGGTTACAGTTTGCTTCCTCAAGTAATGCATGTAAGTTAATCTTTTAATATTTTCGAGCCTAGGGTTTAAAATTGGGTTTTTAAGAAATAAGAATTCAGTCGATCTTTCATTTCATATATATGGACCAAATAATTGAAAGGTCTCTAATTTTGACATTCACGTCATTATTTAACTGGATCGGTAAGAATATGATGGTAATCGTTCCCTCTTTATAAGCTGCCCTGAAAGAATTATTATTCAGTGTTTAATTACAAAATTTAGTATCATCAAGCTCCAGGAGACAAATTTTTGCATTCCATGAGAGATTTTGACACTGAAAACCCTCATAGCATCATGACATTCTTTTATAAGTCTCATTTTTTCTAATTTGATTCTAACAGTTAAGTTTATTTTCTTACTCAAAAGACCTGTATCAGTATTAGTTCTTTAGGAAGTAAGTAATATAACTAATAGTAGTTCTTCTTCTGCAAATTATTTAACTTATTGTTGGATGAACCTGGGATAGAACTACAGTACGATTAGGAGTATCTAAAACCATGGAAAATACATAGTTATAATGTAAAATAACTATCACTAGCCCTGCAACTGATCATTATGTGTAAGGTAGGACATTATTCTGGATATGTAATTTATACAAGTCTTAGATAATGTGTACATCAAAAAGTAGTGTTAGATAATATGGTGGCTTTACTGATGGACAAAGGATAATGCTAGGACATAAGGCAGCACAATAAACCCATTATGACATACTATTAAATTGGATTCGACCTTATAATGGAAAAACAGAGTAACTCAGATTCTTTTTATCATTTCTATATCTTCTTATAGTCTCATTATATTTGAGCAATTGTGAAGTTACAACTGCAAGATTCATGTTGCAGAGTATGCAACATTATATAAATAGCCGTTATAGTCAATATGCATAAATTATGCACATAGTATGCAACATTATGCATCAATTATGCAAAAAAACGACTACTTTTTGTTAAATTGATCTAGCATTGTTCATGCACTGTAATTTTCCCCTTTTTCTAGTCTGTGACTCTGATCTTTGTATATATTATGACAAGGCTTACTGGTAAACGGGTGAATTACATTCAGCAACTGTTGTATCCATCTTCATGTTCGCATATTGAATGTTATAAGATAGGTATGCACTTATCCTCTATGGTTTCGTTGGTAACCTGCACGCAGGTAAAATATCTGCCTTTGCAGGTTGCTGTTTTATTCTTCTTGTAACTATGATCTTCTCAACTATTTACAACATTCTGTTTCCTTGAGTATGTCATTCGTAGTATTTGTCATTTTTTTTTTTTTTTTTTTTTTTGATGAAGTAAGGATTTCATTAATTAAAAGCATCCAGTGGATGCAAAGTTACAAAAGTTGTTACAAAAATTAGCTCTATTACAGTAGGCTATGTTAAGATTAGAGAGCTAATAAAGTCCAAAAATACATCAGTGCTATTTGCAGGGCTTAGAAAGTTCCAACTAAACAAACTGACCAAGTATCTAGCTTTTAAAGAGTGAAGGGGAGTTGAGTTGCCATCAAAATATCGTCTATTCCTTTCAGTCCAGATGCACCAAAAAATTGTAGCTGGAATCATTCTCCAAATCTTTTTGATGGCGTTATCAACTCTCATAAAGCACCAGCTTTCATAGGCTTGTTTGACTGTTTGTGGCATGACCCATTTAAGACCAAAGATAGATAAGAAAAGGTTCCAAATAGCAGCAGCTGCTGGACAATGCAAGAAGATATGGTTAATACTCTCAGAGTTATTCTGACACATGTAGCATCTATTAACCAAGACTATGTTCCTTTTGGTGAGATTGTCCTGTGTTAGACATGCCCCATTTAAAGCTGTCCAAGTGAAGCAGGACACTTTAAGAGGCAGTCTAGTCCTCCACACAATTTTCCACGGCCAATTGTCAAGCATACTATTCTGAGAGCACATGTAGTTGTAGCAATCACTTACTGTGAACTTCCCTTTCTTAGAGTTTCCCCAAATGATACTGTCAGGTACCTGATCATTCATTTTGTAGTCCTCTAGAGTAGAAAGAAGAGAGAGCAAATCTGAAACTTCCCAGTCATATAAGTTTCTTCTGAATTGAGGGCACCGGCTGTTACCCGTTCTGTTCTGTGCAATAGTGGAGTCAAGGTTGCAAGCAATTTGGGCTAAACCAGGGTATGCGACTGCCAGTGGAGAATCTCCAAGCCACTTGTCTTTCCAAAATTTGATGTGAGCACCATTTCCGGCTTTAAGTGTAACATTCTGAAAGAATTCCTCCCAGTTGCTACAAATGTGTTTCCATAAACCAACACCATGGGGAGCATTGCTTCTCCTAGTTCTCCAGTGGTTATGAGTTCCATATTTGGCATCAATGATCTCTTTCCAGAGTCCCGTTTCAGCTTGCCCATATCTCCAAAGCCACTTCATCAACATGCTCTTGTTGTGGAGTTTCAGGTCTCTAATCCCCAACCCACCTTGGTGTTTTGGTTGAGTGACTCTAGACCATTTCACAAGGGGAAATTTGTGATTGGTGCTATTTCCTTGCCATAAAAATTTCCTCCTACAACATTTGTCATTTATATACAACATTTGTCCACTTCACCGATTTTTATATTTTTTATTCTACGTCTCTAGACATGCTCTTATTCCACTTTCTGGATTAAGTTGTTAATGCTGCTTGGTTGTAGATTAAGTTCGTTTAGGCAAGGTCATTAACAGAACGATTGTTAGTGATATCGTAAGTGGACATGAACATATATAGGAAAGGCAATTGCCATCTCCGGTACCACATCCCCTTAGCTCTTCCCTCGTTGTATTTGTCTGAGGTTCTCTTATTCTATTTATAGGTGCCCTTTTGTATTTATAGGTGTCTGTGACTCTGATCTCTGTATATGTTTTAACAAGGCTTACCGGTGAACGGGTGAATTACTTTCATCAACTGTTGTATCCATCTTCATGTTCGCATCTGGAATGTTATAGGAGAAGTAGTTTAGGTATGTACTCATCCTCTGTGGTTTTGTTGGTGACCTTCGCGCAGGAAAAAGAAGAGGATGACGACCTTAATCAAGGCAACAAGTTTGTGTTCGAATTTGGGGATTAATGTTGACTCCATTCTCTATCTAATGTGATCCTAAGTTATTGCATTAGTATATTTGACATACAAGATGAGTCAGTAAAGACCTATCAATCATGTTGAAGTTACTCTTAAGTGACTTAACTATTAACCTAGTCATTTGGGAGAGAATAAATTCACTCTTTGGATGGTTTCATTTATTCCCATCTCTTATGTTTGTAGACAATATAAATATTGATGCAAGTGACTGGGAGATAAATTAATCGGTTCTCTTTGTATAATTGTGTAAGTTTATATGACATTCCATACATGGGTAAATATAGAAAGAGGCATCTAGACTTCTGTTTTGTTTTCTTTAAAGTACTCTTTCTTTTGAAGTACTTCAAGTCTCAAGAAGCATCTTATGAATTGGTTAATTATCTTCTTTAGGATCCTTCAACAAATTATGGTTTTAGGTAAAATAAGAGTAACTAAACCCATTGACACTGTAAAATTGGGAAAGAGAATTGTTAATCCCTGTTGCATTGCGAAGCTTGCATGCTTCTCTTCAAGGTTTGAAACAGATACAGAGAACCAATTAGTTGTCCCTCCTCTAGAACCAGTGCTTGCAACTTTGCAGTCACTTGTAAATAGTAAGACTTTTGAATTGATTGGTATAATATATTATTTCCCCATCCATTCATCTAGTTCCCAGATTAGCAAAGACTTCTTAAAACCTTGTTTCATGCTTATTGTTGAACACTTTTGCTACATGAAATTCTTGCCTTTTTGTTAAAAACTATTTTTGTTTATAAGTGTGCTTCGATGAGAGAGTTTGTCTCCCCTTTAACATCTATAGGTGAGATTTTATTTTATTATTTGACTTTTGAATTGATACTCTTATAAAATAATGCTGCTGAGATTTGGTTTTCTCCCGAGTCCCGAATTCGGCTACCATGTTCGTCATCTTCTTTTTGCCCTGATTTAAGTTTTCGAACTGCAGGAAGTATCCTCCTTGTTTGGGGTTTTTGTTCAACCTTTTTGGGGTCTCAGATGAACGGTTAAGTCTCACTCTTCCGCCCCTGCATAACTTTGTTATTTCTGCAAGTTAATCCAGTGATATTGTGAATGAAAAAGAAATGTATTGTTATCATATTGACATGTGTTGTTTCTAAGAATAAGGCTATAACAAAATTTTTAGTGGTAGTGATCGACCATTAAGAACCAAGAAGGACGACTATGCTGGCAAAAAAAGTTTTTGGCTTCCTCAATGTTCTACATTACAAATAAAGAAAATTATTTTTTTCTATGCAGCTACCTCGAACAAGTTTTGTGTTAACCACAAGAAATTAGTCGAAGTTTGTAGATATTTGCGGCTACTTGGATTTGACAACTCAGGTTTGATAACTATTCTTTTGCAGCATGAATGCTCTTATTCAAAAGTTTGAGAACATTTTATCACGTCTTTTTCTTTATGAAAAATAAAACAATTTGAGTAAATGTTATCTCTCCATTGATTCTGCTTCTATGCAGAAAAGGAGCACCAATTGATTCTACTTCTGAAACAATATCCATCTTTTCTTTACTTTTGGAGCGTGAAGTAGAAATGTGAAGTGTAGCTAACATTTTTAGATCTCTAAGGTGGACACTTGAATAGTACAATTAGGCCCTTTTGTCACTTTCTTAATTTCCTTTTCACAGCGAGGTACCTCAAAATCTCCATGTGCTATGATTTTTGGAATGCAAAGGAAAGTGGCACTAATTAGCTTGGGATTATAGCGCTCCTGCTCAGGCAAACGATGAATATGGATTTGCTTATGTTGTACTTGAAGAGGCAAATTGTATATTTTTGGGGTATTATGTAATGCCTATAATATGTACGTATGAATATAAACAGTTGGGCACGTGCTTACCCTTTTAGTACCAATTAAAAGCGCCACAGATCATCCTAGCCAGTTCGTGCAACTTTATAAAGCTTGTGAATAATTATATAAAAAAATAAAAAGAGGAGAAGAAGAAGAGGAGGAAATAATAAACAAAGAGAAGAAAGACGGAAAAAACGAAAATGTGTCGCATTCATAAAATGTAATGTTGCGACCACAGTTTGTATGCTTAAAGGCAGTGTGACATTCAGGCAAACAACTACTTAGAGCAATATTAGTACAAATTATGATAAGAGATCCACGAACTTTGTCAACAGTAGTGGAAATTTTGCAGTGGCCTTTGCTTTGTCCTTGCAAGATGAATTAATACTACAGTTTGGTTTTGGACATAGAAAGAAACTTCGAGACTCCAAATTCACCAACTTCTTTTCTGGCTTCAAGCCTGTATATTCCCATCATGAAAAATGGCAAGTCAAATAGAATATTAACTTCATATAGTACAAGATATTGCCATTATTTATTTATGGTGCAGTATATGCAGTAATTGCCAATTTCACATATTATTATTTACTTCTCCTTTGGGATTAATTAAGAAGACTTGTTCTTAATTGCCAATTTCACATATTATTATTTACTTCTCCTTTGGGATTAATTAAGAAGACTTGTTCTTAAAGATAGAAAAACATACTCCACTGTTTCTTGAAGATAGAATAACATACTCACATAGCAGCACAAGCTGAATTAAAGATTCTAGTATAAAACTGTTACTCAAGCAAAGGACAAATATACTCCTCCATTCCACAGATTATGTACTTTAAATTAGGAGTACTAATCAAAGTTGCCAAATTTTTTTACATTACAATTTATGGTACTTCCCATTTAGCTTTGTTAGTTCAAAAGCAAATTAACTCATGAAAATAGAAATGTTCAGCGAGTTGGATAAAGACACAGTATTCAAAACTCTATGTAAACAATCTTCACAGTTTTGGAAATTTCATGACATGGAAAATGAAGCCAAAAAACTATGCAATTCCTTTTTCCAAATGAAGTATCAAAAGAATAAAATGTTTAAATTAGGTCTCACATGCAAAATATATGCTATAATGGTACTAGTACTAAATTGCAATCAGCAAAACAAAATGAAATAAACATTCCACCACGTTGAGAGAACTTACTCTCCAAACTAAACTGAGAGTAATGAAGCTCGTAACACCAAGGATCACTGTTAGGCAATAGTGGCCGTCGCTTGTCCTTCGTGTAAATCTCAATCGCAGCCTTTATCAAGTCCCCCACAGTATTATCCGGCGACATCACGACATGTATCGGCCCTAAACTGTTCTGTATGTGCACATTCAACAATAGCTTCGTTAGCTTCTGTTGCTTCTCATGACTTATTACGGTCACATTTCCAGCCGGAGCATCTATGCTGCCCTCAAGCTCGTTCATGAGTTCCAGATTTATATTTGGACTATTTCTCGATTTATGCATGTCATTTTTCTGTGACCTTACCAATCTTCTTTGTATAGTTCCAATTTTATCGGATGAAAGGACTTTCGGATTTGTATGTGCATCTGCGAGTCTTGGCCGAACTCTCATTTCTTAAGGAATCTCAATTGAAGATTCTAGCCCGCGGTTTAAGAAAATCTCCAATCACATAATATCATAATAGCAAGGATTTAATACTCTGGTCTTTGGCCTTTGCAATCATTTTTATAGGATGATTGATTGATATATTATGAGATATCTGTGTTGGTATACGTATTACGTAAGGTATGGGTAGTTTCTGATAATGATATTTGGCTGACATGTTGAATGAAATCACTTCAGTTGATGGTTTCTACTCTTAAGGATAGCACGGGAAGCTTCTCGGAAATTGCAGTATCACTATCTGTCCCCCAAATTCTCGTTAACTTCTTGAACCTTTCTTCTAATCTCTTTCCCTCACTGGTCGCAAAATGTAGTGTTGTCACTTGTCTTCTTACAAAATTTAGGCAATCTTTATTTTATAAGCTAACTTTTTGGATTGAGCTAGGATTATATGTAATCATTTCTAATCTTGGTTTTGCCAAGTTAGACCCAAATAATATATATTGTCCACCCTTATTCACTTATTGACAATGCTTAACAGACACCTCGAATTGAGGTATGAACAGTCGTCGCAATATAATTTACCCAACTAGGAGTCTGGGTCGAATCCATAAAGAACAATGTGATGCGATTAAAGTAAATGAGAAATTAAACCTATTGAACTAAGCCAAACAAGTGTAATAGATTGATGAGATGATACTACCAACTACTAACTACACTAAGAAAGCAAGTAAAGGTGATCAATGAATTTTTCACAAACAAGGAAAGACAAGTTGCGAGCCTAGGTTGCAATTATAGCACAAAGTTTATATATTATGGTCGAGTCGTTCTAATGTAATTCCTAGAATCCTCCCGGTCTAAGAGGGATTTATCTCACTCCGCTCGCCAAAGCTTTTGTTGAGCGCATAAAGCACTACTCATGAACCCAAGGAAAGGAGACCTCTTCCGAGCGTAACTCCTTTTAGATGGGTTAGTCTATGAAATAGTCTATCAATCCAAATCCTCGCTAGCTCTATTATCCTAAGCTAGTTAATCTCTCCTGAGTCTTTAACTAGTTAAATAGGCAAGTAACTCTAGTGTCATGAACACCAAAGTTAAGAAATTAAAGTGATAGAAGCTAGATAATCAAAACCCAACAATATGTAAACCTAGTCATGAATCATTCATATATCCATGGCCAAATCATGCCAACTAACAATATGAATATCTAGTCATCAAATATATTCACAAAATCATGTCCTCAATAACATCAACAACACCAAATATATTCAATACAAAGCATGAAAATAAAAAAAAGAGTACAAATGATTAAGAATTTCTCAATGGGTTGCTCCAGATCTTCACTCTCGTGGTGATTTGTTAATGGATCCTTGTTCCCTAGATTGGAAAAAATAGTCAAAGATGTGCCTTAGGTCGTCCAAGGGCCTATTTATGTGTTCTCGATTCAGTTGATGTGAAATTCTAAAACTGTCCAGCGCAGTCCAGACGCGACCTCTCGCAATCGCGTCACAGTGAGCGCTATCACACTGAATAAATGACATGAAGTCTTCGTTGTCCCGTTCACTTAAGCGCTGCCCCGCTGGTTCTTCTGGTTCTCTTACGCAATCGCGTTCATCTCAGTGATATCGCGCTGGTTCTTCTGATTCTACTATGCGATCGCGACTGCTCTCACGCGATCGCAATGAATGCTTTTTAGTCCTACAGCTTCTCAATTCAGCTTGTTTTGACTTGTTTTCTATCTTTTCACCACATCAGCTCCAATATCTTGTAATATGCAACTAAAACATGATAAGTGCGCGTATTTAATCCATAATAACCCACAAATCTCAAGTAAATAGACGGCAACTTGTGGCATTTTGGCCACACATCAGTTATTACGTGCGTAAATGTGTTAATTGTCTCACATTTATTGAGAGAATAAGGTAATGTCATTTATTAAATTAATGACAATCCCTTCCCACGATTTAACTTTTACGGTTGAATAAGGCATAAAGTTTATTTTCTTTGATTATAGGAGCTATTAATTCTTTTCCTTATATAGATTCTATGATATAGACAATGATGCACGTAAGCACCAATGAAAAAACGTAATTGATTTTTTGCATAGTGACATTAGGTACCCGAAATTTGTTTTTCTAATTATAATAAGATACCGGGTAAGAGTTTGGAGTGAATTATGTAGGATACGGTAGATAACAATGTACATAGTTAAACATATGGGTATGTCATTGCATATAGCACTATTTCTTATGCTTTTAAGAACTGGGGACCAGGGAAGCTTTTGGGTAGCAACTAAAGAGTGAGCAAGGCGAGAACACAACTGTGAAAGTTTTAACTGAACGAATAAAGGTGGCACTACAAGAATAGTATGTATGCTAATTCAAGGATGTGTTCCTTTTCTTTTCTTATTTGTTAAATTTTAATATTTTTTTTTGGTCATGATGGTTGTATTGAAATCTGAATACCGGTAAAGAGTTGTGGTAGAATAGAAGTGATCCCTCTACACTTAACCAAAATCTCGAATTTGAAGCCTAACATTGGCAAAATTTCTAGTGGAAGCGCTTCCCTTAATCCACCATACACAACGAGAATATGAATCATTCCTATAGTTGGTTTTGAATAGAACATAATTAAAACTAAAATAATACTTGTCACGCCCTAAAAATTCTAAAAAATATTAGTTTTATTGTTTAAAGGCTTGTGACTAGTGTTTCAAGGTACAAAATTATGAGATTTGGAGTCGTCACTTGACATAGTTCAAAGGTATCCCAAGTCACAAAAAATGTACCTTTAGAACACGTCAATGGTCTGCGTTAGAGAATCCGGGTAAGGATCTCGATTGACTCGCGGGAAGGTATTAGGCACCCTCGAATCATGTGTTAAGCACAACTGCTTTTATTTATCGTTTTTCGGCTTTTAGAAAATTATTTGTTGTTAATATTCTTTCTTTGTTACGCTTTAATTGTTTGAACAAAAAATTATATCGAGTATCCTGTGGGGTATACTTTAGAATAAATTTTATACTAAGTCACCCGCTGGGTATACTTTAGCATATATTGGCTTCTCATGATTTATTTTTATTTTTATTTTTACCTAATATATAGATCACAGATCATACTTATCAATGTCTAATCGATTGTAGCATAGCTTCTTTTCCCTAATAAGTAGATCGCTAATCATACTTATCAATGCCTAATCGAGTATAAGCGCTTTTATTCCTATCGATTTGTCTAATCATGTCACTTGAATTGTCGTTTTAATTAATCAATTTTTTAACAGTTCTCAACCAAACTCAAAGAGTTAAAAAAAAAAAATTGACTTTTATAAAATCCTACATACGCCTACACTGTTGAGACAAGAAACGGTTTATATTTGCCATTTTTAATTTATTTTGCACTTATGTCCCAAAGTTGGCATAATCATTTAAGCTCTGTCCATTTCCGAAGTTATTTCAACTTTTTGAGATTTTGCAATTCATGCCCTAAAATTTTGCCTATTTATTTAAACTATCCATATTGACAAGTTATTATTTTTAGAGAGACGTTTATAAGGACGTTTATAAGTTGTGCTAATAAACTGTAGGATCTCAGATACTTCTCCAATGAGCCTTGCTTTAACAAACAATTCAGTTTATGGCCTAAATTAACAATATAGTTCTGTTTATGGCCTAAATTAACAATATAGTCATTTAGGGAAGACACTAATCATTTTTTATTGACAAAAAGCATCAACCTTTGTAAAAAGACTATCTAATGGACATGTATACGACTTGTAAAGAAATTATCTAATAGACATAAATATAAAAGAGATAATTGAACTTGCTTTTAATCTATGGCCTTAACAACTTGACTTTTCAATGCTACTTCCATAGAAAAAATATTAAATGATACAAAGAAGGTTTGAGGTTACCTATTGTATGGAAAAAAATCCTTTAGCCAAACATCAACGGAAACCAAACTTCAATAACAATGGACAACAGCAAAACTAAACAGACGCAACAACTAAACCAACCTTTAGAATAGTAACTAGCACATATTTTAAACCATGACTTAGACTTGAATTCCAACTAAAAACTCAAGACTTAAATCTCTATTTTTTGTTTACTTCTCTTTTTATTTTTTGTTCTATTCTGTAAACTTTAGTATTTTTTGCTCTCAACTTTTTGTGTAGCAGAGAGAATATTTCAGATCTATCCCCCCTTTAAATGAGAGCAAACGCTCTATTATAAAGCCAAAAGGTTGAGTGGGAAGTTACACAAAAGGTACAAGGCCCATGCCCCTACTTGAAAGCCTTTCAAATATTCTCTTTTAGACTTTTATTGACACTATTTCAGCTACCTTACAACACACTAAAAGTTGATGAACCTGCTGTCCAAGTTGGTTCTAGTAGGCTCAAATCTACTATAAATTCAAAACAAAATCTACACAACTAAATCTCTTACTTCAGCCCCCTAAGTAAAACTAATCCAGACCTTACTTAAAAGGCCAAAATCAAGTTTCTAGTTAACTTGGCTCAAACTTATAGCTAAACAAGTGCCAAAAGATCAACTTTAAACACTCAATGATTTTTCAAACTGTTACACTTAATGCACCTCCTTAAGACACTAGAAGGAGGGGGGGGGGGGGATTGAATAGTGTCCTCCGATTTTCGTTTCAGGAACCTTGTTCTCCTGGCGAAGAACCTAGCTCTCAGATTTTCTCTTCTACTGCCTGGAACACTAAACCACACAAAACATATACACAAGAACACAAGGATTTTTACGTGGAAAAACTCCTTGCTCAAGGGAGAAACAACCACGACCCACACTCTGGGATTTTAGCACTGAATCCACTAACACAAGAGCAATGTTTCTGATTACAAACTCTGTAACCAAGGGGCTACACTCTAGACCCTACTTACTACTCAAAGCTAAACTCTAGCTTCTCAGTAATTACACAAAAGTTCACCTAATACATGCGCTTCTGAATAAACCAATAGGTAAAACTATGAAAGCTCTAATTAAAGCCAACTTGCAACTTGACGAACCTAGACAGAAAATCTAGACTCGATACACTGCTTGCACACAAGTTGTCTTCTCCAGTTTACTCACGTAGAAAGATGCTAGATCGCCTTTGTATGCTCTCAACTCTCCGTTTGTGAATAACTGATTTCGGCTGTCTCTACTACTTGCATATATATGGGTCTTGAAACCCTAGTAGAGTTCTACAAGGAATCCTTTTAATTAAGGCAAGTCAGGATTCCCAGTAACTCCTTTCCTTGTTGAAGTCCAACTCCTTTTCACACTTCGCAGACACAGCCTAGACACAGCTTCTTTTAGTCTGACTAAGATGTATGTTCAATCACGCGCCACTACTCCTAGTTCCGCAGGGATTTGCAACCCGTAATCTTTTCGATCACCTGTGCCCTTCATTCTAAGGACTAGGTCCTTAGTGAGAACCTCGGAGTCCTTCTCGTTTGTCATGCTTCTAAAACAGCTCTCAACAAATTCCCCCTTTTTGATGATGACAAATAAATGTTGCCCAAGAACCTGAGTAGACATAAATACCAGCAAACAAACAAAAAATAACAAGTAAAAAAAAAACAGATGATGAATTAGGTCACAAACACTCCAACATTTCGTTCTTCCCCCTTTTAGCATCATCGAAAAGATTCGAATCCCTGCACGAACTTGTCAGTGAAACTCAGTCTAAAGCACAAGGCAACAAGTCAGTAATAATAGCACACATAAGCAAGAATAAGGGCCCAATCAAAACCAATGACTGAAACATGAAACATTGTCATAAGCATAAGAAAATTTAAAATCATCATCCAGGTTGTGTTAACAGCACAACCCCAGTCTTAAGTACACAACAGAATAAATTGTCTTAAACATCCAACCACATGTGATCAGGAGAGCATAAGAGGGGGTAGACAACAGGTAGAGAGAAGAGACTAGAACAGAATAGGGTAGGATAAGAGGATTCAAAGCTGAACGTTGAAGTGTTTGACAAGTGCCTCAAGTTGCTTCGTATTTTTGGCCCTTTCCATCAACAACTCGGCCTCATACTTGTGGCAATCTATTTTCAAACGATCAATTTCTTGATCCTTTAACTTCAGCTGTCTGTGGAGCTCTGTGTTTTCTTCATTTACCTCAAGGACATGCGTCTCCAGCTCCTTCACAGCATCAATGGCCTCTTCAGGTCCATAATCCTCACTCTCCTCCTCCTGCTCTTGCTTTGCCTGCATTGGTCTCTTTGAAGCTCTGCTTTCTCTGAAGAAGTTGCAATTTTTCAGCACATTAATCCCAAACATTTGGTGAATGGTTGGCTTCTTCCCAGCTTCTAAAGGGACCCCAAAGTGCTCTAGTACCTGCTGAATGATGTAGGAATGTACAAGGGAGTGTGGCTTCTGCTTTGGGTCAGCAATTCTTTTTGATGTGTCTAATTATCAGCCCAGGCAAATTAGTCTTCACCCCCTGTCCAGCAGATCCATGTATGTCAGGTCCAAAGCACTGGCCTCGCAGTTCCTCTCTCCTCTTGGTAGAAGAAACCTGTGCACAAAATCAAACAACAGTTGATGTGCAGGTTCCATTTCCTTCTTGTCTACCTTCCTCTCCTTTCTCAACTTGGGTTTCCCTGAGAACTGCTTGACAACATCTAGAGGAGTGACTCCATCAGTCCTCTTTGGCCATTTGAGCTTAATGTACCTGCAATACCCTTCAGCAGGTATGTCAAGAATTACCCCAAGCTCAGGTCTCCCAAATTCTGTCTCCACACCTCTCACAGTTGTGAACACCCTCCTAGCATTGACTCTGCAATTTGTATAGAATTCTCTGATCTCATCAGCATACAACTTTCTATCCTTGTTGCCAAACAATCCCAACCAGCCCTGGTGACTAATCATTCTGAGCAATAGCTTCATATGAAACTCTTTCTCATCATGCAGGATGCTGCCAGGCAACACCTGATGTTTAGAGAAGAAAGCCACCCTGTCAGTTTCATCCTCACTACCTCTTCTTCTTCTTCTTCTTGTCTCAGCTTCACTGTCTGTGTCAGAGTCACTTGGCTCAGCATAACTACCTGCATCATCATCACTTTCCTCCTGGGTTTTCTCAACTCCTCATTCTTCTTCCTTCTTCCTTGCTTCTCTATCTCTTACATTAGTCACTATTTTCTCCAGCCTTCCAACTTTTTCCAATTGTTGTTTTAAGACAGACCTGGTGCCAACCCTTCTGGCCACAGGTTCATAGACAGCCTTGTCAACACTCTCATCACAATCTTCATCAACCAGCCTTGTCTTCAGCACTGGGTTTCCCCCTTTCACTAACCTTCTTCTTTTCTCAGGCTTCACTATGTTTTCTTTCAGAAATACAACTTCCTCTTCCTCTTCCTCCCCTGCTAATTTTTCATCTTCTTCTCCTAACTTCCTTTTTCTTTTTGGTTCTTCAGCCACCTTGGGAGTTTCTTTTGATTCAGTCTTTTCCAACACTGCCTCATTCTTTCCTTCTTCCTCAGAATCTGTCCAATCTATATCTGCATCATCAGCCTCAGTGGAATTTGGGCAAGCAACAGGCTCTTGCACCAAATTCTCTGGGGCTTCAGCAGATTCAAGTCCTCTAACAGCTGGACTTTCTGGCATAGATTTGTCCCTAACTTTCTCAACCCTATCATCCTCCTTGAATTTTTCTATTACTTTTTCTGCAACATTCAAACTTTCACCAGACTCAACTACCACAGGCACCTGCAATCCTTTCCTAAGTTCATCTCCTACATGGTCACGCTCTGCCTCACATGAGTTCCCCTTATCTATTTGTTCAACATGCTCAACGCCTATTATTTTGTCTAACCCTGTCACTAGGGTTTCAGTTTCTGCCATTCCAGGGCCGTTCATATCTACTGAAACAACAAGTGTAGATAAGATAGGAGCGGAGATTACCTCATGTAGTGGTTGTGATGAACTTTGTGCAATGGGTGTAGTGGAAGTCGTCCTTAATCTCAACTTCTTTACCAGCTTCTTGTCCCCTTTTTGAAGAAATTTTGCATGAGCCCTTGCAATCCCTTGGGCAAGCGTAGATGGTGGTGGTTTTTCAGACATTTTGACACGGTTTTTATGCGTTGCCACAGAGATAGAAAAAAATTATGGTTTTAGGGTTTTGAGAGAGAATTTTGATTTTGAGAGGAAGAAGTGAGTGGATGGTAAAGGGTTGGGAAGTAAGGTTAAGAGGGAAGGGGTTTCGGTGATTTGACAATGTCTAGGGAAGGCAAGGTAGTAATGATAAAAAGGAGAAAAAGCAGCTTTTTGAAATTTTTTTGAAAACCGGGAAGGGTTAAGAGTTTTGACGGTTATGGACTTAATTGAGTAGTGGGGTCCAAAACATCAATTAAAATTCTACCCAGAAAAGGAATGTGTTCCTATAATTTTGGACAGTTATAAGAAACATGGAGGATCTCCCTTGACACACGTGTGATTGACAATTTAATTCAGTTATGACTTTTATCATGTAGGGTAGTGTGAGTGTACCTGGACATGATTCCTCATGCTTTGGCTGATTCCTTCTTAGTACATAGTAGGTTCTTCATGGGATCACATTATTCTTACCTGGTGCTAAAAACTAAACAAGTGTACTAATAAAAGTACCATGTTAGACTGAATATTAATGACAAAATTCAAATATAGACAATCGAATACTTTACTAACCAATCATGAGGATTTTCCTGCTGGATCATCCGTGTATTTTGGTCATCCCTAATTCCAACCTGTTCCTCTCAAACTGTACCTTATTCAAAGCTTTAGTAAATATGTCAGCAATTTGATCCTCAGTCCTGCAAGAATTCATAGTGATTAGACCTTTTTCCACATTATCTCTCAAGAAGTGGTGTCTAATATCAATGTGCTTGGTTCTTTTATGTTGGACTGGGTTCTTAGCAATGTTCACTGCACTAGTATTGTCACAGAAAATTGGCACAGCACCACACTTGATGCCGAAGTCCTCCAGTTGTTGTTTGATCCACAGCAACTGTGAACAGCATAATGCAGCTGCCACATAATCGGCTTCAGCAGTTGATAAGGCAACTGAGTTTTGCTTCTTTGTGGCCCAAGAGATCAAACAAGGACCCAGAAAGTGTGCCATTCCTGAAGTGCTTTTCCTGTCCACCAGGTGACCTGCATAGTCTGCATCAGCAAAACCAATTAGTTCAAAAGTACCTCCTCTTGGGTACCAGAGACAAAGGTCCTGAGTTCCTTTCAAGTATCTCAGGATCCTCTTCACAGCTGTCAAATGTGACTCCTTGGGTTTGGACTGAAATCTAGCACACAGTCCTACACTATATACAATGTCAGGTCGACTGGCTGTGAGATAAAGAAGTGATCCTATGATTCCTCTATATTTTGTCTCGTCTGTTGAAGGACCGAGTTCATCCATATCCAACTTTGTCCCATGTGCAATGGGAGTAGTCATTTCTTTTGCTCCTTCCATGTCAAACTTCTTCAGTAGTTCCTTGACATACTTCTGCTGGTGAATCATAGTTCCTTCAGGCATTTGCTTTATTTGCAATCCAAGGAAGAAATTTAGTTCTCCCATCATGCTCTTTTCAAATTCACTTCCCATCAGATCAGCAAAGCCTTTGCATAGCCCCTCATCAGTGGCTCCAAAAATAATATCATCAACATACACTTGAACCACCAATAGGTCCTTTCCTTTCTTTTTGAGGAACAATGTGTTGTCAATCTTTCCTCTTGAGAACCCATTCTTCAATAGAAATCCTGAGAGTCTTTCATACCAAGCTCTAGGGGCTTGCTTCAGTCCATAAAGAGCCTTGTCCAGTTTGTAAACATGATCAGGGAATTCATTATTCACAAAGCCTGGTGGCTGTATAACATAGACTTCTTCATTCAAGTATCCGTTTAAAAAGGCACTCTTCACATCCATCTGGTATAGTGTGAACTCCATGTATGTAGCAAAAGCAATTAGCATTCTGATAGCCTCCATCCTTGCCACAGGTGCAAAGGTCTCATCGTAGTCAATTCATTCTTCTTGACTATAGCCTTGCACTACTAATCTTGCTTTGTTTCTCGTCACTATACCATGCTCATCTAGTTTATTCCTGAATACCCATTTGGTTCCAATTATTGATCTGTCCTTTGGCTTAGGAACTAGATGCTACACTTTGCTTCTTTCAAATTGATGCAATTCCTCCTGCATAGCTAGAATCCAATCTAGATCTTCTAGAGCCTCTTTTACGTTCTTTGGTTCCAGAGATGAAAGGAATGCAAAGAAAGCACAGAAATTCTTCAAGTCTGACCTGGTCATGATTCCTGTATCTAGTTCTGATAGGACATTCTCCAAAGGATGAGATCTTTGGTGTTTCCATGGCCTTAGTTTGACATGACTGGAAGAACTCGCGTTATCATCCTGGTGAGTTTCTTCTTGACTTGCTGGATCATCAGCTTCATCAGCAGTTCCCCCTGTCAGATTTACCCCTTGTTCCAATGCACTTGCTTACATGTATGCATTTTTGTTTGATATGACCTGTTTCACCACAAAAAGTACATAGCATGTTGTAGGGTAACCCTACGTACTTGCTTTTAGGGTTATATGGAGGCAGTGGTTTCTTGAATCCTAATCCTTGTTTTCCTCTGTTTTGATTCTCAAGTACCCAGTTCATTGCCTCTGATGATTTGTTCCACTTAGTTAACTTGATAAGCTCAAATTTTGCTTTTTCAACCTTTTGACTTAGGACCTTGTTCTTCTCAGTTTCCTGATATAGAATTTCATTTGCTCTTTTTAATTCATTTTCCAAAAAGTTTTGAACTTCACTTATTATTTGCTTACCGTTTGCACTTTCTTTTAACTGATTGCATTCCAGTTCAAGATCAGTGATTTTAGAGTTTGACACCAGAGTCTGTCCTTTCAAAATGGCATTGACTTCTTGTAGTTCAATGTTCTGTTCTAGGAGACTCTTGTGCTTAGTTCTAAGATTACTTAATTCTTCAGCTAGTTTGTCCTTTCAAGCTTCTCCTTTTCATAACCCTCAATCAAGGTAGCAGTGATTAAGATCAGATTCTCAGAAGAGTATGTATGCAAGGTTTCTTTTAGTTCAGATAGACATACCTCTGCAGAGTGAGCATCTTCAGTTCCATCTGTTGCCATGAGAGCTGAGTCCTTCTTTTGAACATCATCTGAGTACACCTCTTTCAGCCTTTCCCAGACTTCCTTGGCCGACTTACACTCAGAAATTTTAGCCAGCACATCATAGGTAAGTCCTCTTTTCAGGTACCATTCAGCTTTGGCGTTTGCCTGAAGCCAGTCAAGGTCTTGGGGATCCAGTTCTTCCACCTTCTTTGGCACTAGGACACCATTTGCAGCCCTCTCACCGGGACATGAGGTCCTCTTTTCACAATTAGCCAAAGACTATAGTCTGCGGCTTGCAAGAAGGTCTTCATTTGTTTCTTCCAGTTCCTGTAGTAAGTTCCGTTAAACACAGGGGTTTAGACGGATCTCTTCCTCCTCTCAATTCTCGAAGATCTTCTTCATCGGAACTATTTTCTGACATACCCATTAGTGCCAGTGGCGAGTCATCTCCAGAATCCTTTTCATGGTCGGATTCACTGTCAGTAGGTCCCCATGTAGCATAGAATGCCTCCTTCTTCTTTCTTCTTTCTGCTCTGAAGTTTGGAGGTCGTCTCGACTTCCTTTTATCTTTATCAGCTTCCTTTGGTGTCTCCTTCTCCTTTTTCCTGGATGCTCTATTTTTCATCCATTCTATTTCCTACATAGGACAATCTACTACAGCATGATCCTTTTTGAAACATTTGAAGCACCCTGAGTAGTCAGGACTGTCAACTATGTTCTTCCTGCTAGAACCCTCTTTTCCACCTCTCTTGAATCCCTTGAACCTTCCCAGATTCAGCTTCTGTCTTAAGGCACTCACCATTGCCGCTTCAACTGATTGAAGATCAATATACTCTTCAGTTTCTTCAGTTGCTTCAAGAGCAAGGGTCTTGTCCTTCTTTACAGATGGCTTAGCCTTTGAGTCTTTCATCATCTCATGAGTCTTCAAGCTTCCAACTAGTTCTTCAAGTTTAATTGATTTCAGAGGTTTGGATTCAATGATAGCAGTCATTTTGGGTTCCCATGCTTCAGGCAGCACATTCAGGACTTTATCGACCATCTCTATTTCAGGCAATTCCATGTCCAGGGATCTCATTTCATTAGTGATGATAGTCAACCTTGTCATCATGTCCTGAATTGACTCTTTCTCACCTATGGTGAAAAGTTCAAATTGCCTTTTCAGCATTCTTCGCTTGGAATCCTTCACTTCTGTGGTTCCTTCATGCGCAACCTGCAACGCATCCCATATTTCCTTAGCAGTCTTATAAGATGATACACGATTGAACTCTTCAGGACCAAGACCACAAATGACCAGTCTTTTGGATTTGTGATTTTTTTCAATCATCTTATAATCCGTGTTCATCGAACTCTTCTTTTGGTTTAGGTTCTTGCTTAGCAGCATCTCCTTCACCTACTACTTTGGTGGGAATCATATTTCCTTCAGAGACTATCAGCCAGAGTTGATAATCTTCAGCACATATGTAGTTCTCCATCCTGCTTTTCCACCAAGCATAGTATTGCCCGTTGAACTGTGGAGGCCTCTGAACTGACTGACCTTCAGTGATGGTAGGTGGTGCATCATTTTGATCCTTCTTAAGGTGTTAACCTCTTACAAGAAGACCCGCTCTGATACCACTTGTTACACTTAATGCACCTCCTTAAGACACTAGAAGGGGGGGGGGGGTTGAATAGTGTCCTCCGATTTTCGTTTCAGGAACCTTGTTCTCCTGGCGAAGAACCTAGTTCTCAGATTTTCTCTTCTACTGCCTAGAACACTAAACCACACAAAACATACACACAAGAACACAAGGATTTTTACGTGGAAAAACTCCTTGCTCAAGGGAGAAACAACCACGACCCACACTCTGGGATTTTAGCACTGAATCCACTAACACAAGAGCAATGTTTCTGATTACAAACTCTGTAACCAAGGGGCTACACTCTAGACCCTACTTACTACTCAAAGCTAAACTCTAGCTTCTCAGTAATTACACAAAAGTTCACCTAATACATGCGCTTCTGAATAAGCCAATAGGTAAAACTATAAAAGCTCTAATTAAAGCCAACTTGCAACTTGACGAACCTAGACAGAAAATCTAGACTCGATACACTGCTTGCACACAAGTTGTCTTCTCCAGTTTACTCACGTAGAAAGATGCTAGATCGCCTTTGTATGCTCTCAACTCTCCGTTTGTGAATAACTGATTTCGGCTGTCTCTACTACTTGCATATATATGGGTCTTGAAACCCTAGTAGAGTTCTACAAGGAATCCTTTTAATTAAGGCAAGTCAGGATTCCCAGTAACTCCTTTCCTTGTTGAAGTCCAACTCCTTTTCACACTTCGCAGACACAGCCTGGACACAGCTTCTTTTAGTCTGACTAGGATGTATGTTCAATCACGCGCCACTACTCCTAGTTCCGCAGGGATTTGCAACCCGTAATCTTTTCGATCACCTGTGCCCTTCATTCTAAGGACTAGGTCCTTAGTGAGAACCTCGGAGTCCTTCTCGTTTGTCATGCTTCAAAACCAGCTCTCAACACAAACTTATAGCTAAACAAGTGCCAAAAGATCAATTTTAAACACTCAATGATTTTTCAAGAATTCCCTCACACACTCAAACCATGCTTAATGCAAGTTTCACATTAAAGCAAAGCTTAACCATAAATTAAAACCGACAAAAACTTGACAGAATCAAAAGAACAAGACCTAGGCAGTCTCTGTACTTGGCCACAGCTAAACGACAACTCACAACCAATTTAAACTTAACAAGCTGTTAGACAGGAAACATCATGATTAATCTGAAAATCACCAAACTTGCATATCACAAACATACATGGATGTATTAATTTAGCACACTTAAACACAAGCTAAACCACGATTCACAAACTTATTTTTAATAACCGGACAAGTAACAAACTAATCAGAATCTAACACTAAGCAACAAACAAACTTCACACTTAAACTACATACCTATCATATTACTTTATTTTTGAATATACCCAATGCATCAATACACACTAACATGGTTTATACAATCATTTTCACAAAAAAAAACATATCCTCCTGAATTACATGACAACAAGGCATCTAGTGTGAATTTCTCAGTAACTAAACAACATGCATAAACACATACACACCTATACAATCTTACTTATGCTAACACCTAACTCCGATTAACAGGACGAGCTTTGACATTCATGTTTTAGACTGTAATTAACTAACAGACCTACGACTTCATCAAAATGATAGAAACAAACAAGCATGCCAATTTTATTCCTCGAATCAGATATTATTATGCGACATATTATCCATGACTAAACATCCAAACAATGACATTTTTAACACGAAATACTTCACAATTACAACTGTCTTTAACTAGATAATGGAATAAAATGAAAGGAAAAAGGCTTAAAGTATCAGCCTAACCCATCGCCAAATCAAATGGAAAACACCACCACCTTACGGCTACCCGAGTTGTGTCTGCCTCAATGAGTTAAACTCCCCTGATGTCCAGATCCATTATCACAGTTCGCCATCATTTTTGCCTCGATTCAGCTTTACTAAGTCGTCTCACGGCTGCCTCGTCACCACTATTGTCGACGCCGAGCCATGACAGCTGCTCCTCCGTGCGATTGCCCTAGCCACTGTTTGAATCAAACACACGCACACACACAACCTTCACGCCAAATCACACCATAGTTGTTGCTTGGTCAAAGCTACACCGTCACCTCATCAACAACATCATCATCACGGCCATGGCCCCATCACCACTACAAAACAAAATCGGAGCAGCCCCCAATTTGAATAAGATTGAACATCTTCTTCCATCACCATCTCTCCATTTCTAGTGGAAATGACCTTCGTTTCTATTAGAAAAGGAGAAGAAATGAGAAGGAAAAATGAAGAAACGTGAAAATAAAAACTAACCAAAATCGACAGAGTTTAGGTCAAAACCTGTTTTTTTTTTTTTTTTTTTTTTTTTTTTTTTTTTTTTTTTTATGTTTTGGGTGAAATTAATAGTGGGAATGGAGAGAGGAGGCGAAAAGGAGTCTAGGGATGTAAGATTTATATTTTCCGGCCACCAGCGGCGGTGGCCGAACGACAGAACTGTGGCGGAGCAGCAGCTGTTTTACTTCTCCGGCGGGCTGGAGAAATACCATCAGGGTTTCGCCAGCATGGGAAGCTAATGGGAAAATGAGGATATTTTTTTGGTTAGGGGTTTATATATGTTGCAAGTGCGTATAGGGTATTGGGCTGGTGGGTCCAAGGGTCTGGGCCAAGCATTTTTTTTTGCTGAATATTATTAGCCCAATCCATATGTCATTTGTACACTAACACAAAAAAAAAATATTTACAAACCATTTAAGTAAACAATTATATTAACAAATTAATTACAATCACATAAAGATTAATAACAATTAGACAATTAACATCACAAATATTTTTGAATAATTTTTTGGATTGTCACATAATTAATGAAATTAAAAATTACTAGAAAATATTGCTAGGTTATATAAACATAAAAGTAACTTGAGCCAAGATTAGGTGATTACAGTCGCCCCTCTTTGCTCGGAAACACGAAGAGTTTTTCGGGCAAAGACGTAATCAACAATTAATTATGGTTCTTGGTTCTAGACCGTACCCTAACTACAAGGCTACCTACATATCCTCGGACAAAAAAATTAGGTCAATGTAGTTCCTCATATGCGATAGCTGGGACTACCGCAAACAGATAGACACTAGACTCTTCTTAAACTCTCTAGACTAACATTAATCACTTCCTAAACACACTGCACGCTTAAGCTAACTAGGACTGACTCGAAACACTTCTACACATACTTGGGATTGTTGCTGCTAGTCATTTGTTGCTGGTCACTGGCTAGCGGTTATTGCTTTTACAAAGAAATATGGAAATACAACATTGAAAAATTTAAAAATTACAATTCCTATATTATATCTTCATGCTTATCATGGACTGATCACTTCTTCAGTTGGTTGCCGGGCGAAGGGGAATGAAGAGATGGGTGGTCCGGGAACAACAACGAGAGTGCGCTCGTAGCCCCCCCTCTCACTCTTCCCCACACCTATTTTTTCACCCAGCCTCGGAGAGATGCATAATTATTTTCTTTTTTTTTAATGAATAGATAGAGCCATGATACATTCTGAAATATTGTAAAGGTAAATAGACTCTTTTCGCCCCCTTTTCGATGTCTGCCTGAGGACCTATGTTAATGTTTTGGAAAGGGGATGTTCGCCTGACCAGATCTCAATTGTGAAACAAGGTTCCCGCTATCCAAGTAAGTCTTGACTTGAAAGATATCACTGCAGCTCATTGTGTAGGTGAGTCCGATTTGAAACTTGAAAATGGCTGCTTTTGTTTGAGGGGGTCTTGATTTAAAACTTGGAATCTCTGCTTATGTTTGAGCGAATCTCGACTTTAAAGGAAAAGACCGCTTATGTTTGAGCGGATTTTTACTTGAAAAAGAAAATTGCCGCTTATGTTTGAGCAGACCTTAACTTGAAAAGGAAAATTGCTGCTTATGTTTGAGCAGATCTTGTCTTGAAAAGGAAATTGCTGCTTATGTTTGAACGATCTTGACTCGAAAAAATAGTCTCTATCTTTTAGCAGAAACTGACTCTAAAAGGAAATGGTCACTATCTTTTGGAAAAAACTGACACAAAAAGGAAATTGTCACTATCTTTTAGGAGAAACTGAATCGAAAAGGAAATGATCGCTATCTTTTAGCGGAAACTGACTCGAAAAGGAAATGGTCACTATCTTTTAACAGAACCTGACTCGTAAAGGAATGGTCGCTATCTTTTAGCAGAAACTGACTCGAGAAGAAAATAATCGCTATCTTTTAGCAGAAACTGACTCGAGAAGGAAATGTTTTCTATCTTTTTGTAGAAACTAACTTGAAAAGGAACTAATCGCTATCTTTTAGTAGAAACTGACTAAAAAAGGAACTAACTCGAAAGGAAAGGATCGCTATCTTTAGCGAAAACTGACTCGAAAAGGAACTGATCACTATCTTTTAGTGAAAACTGGCTCGAAAAGGAAATGGTCGCTATCTTTTAGCGGAAACTGGCTTGAAAGGAAATAGTTTCCACTTTTAGGAAAACTGACTCCAAAAGAAAATGGTCGCTATCTTTTAGCGGAAACTGGCTCGAAAAGAAAATGGTCGCTATCTTTTAGCAGAAACTGACTTAAAAAGGAAAATGGTCGCTATCTTTTAGCATAAATTGACTTAAAAAGGAAACTGTCGCTATCTTTTAGCGGAAACTGACTTAGAAAGGAAACTGTCGCTATCTTTTAGCGGAAGCTGACTCGAAAGGAAATGATCGCTATCTTTTAGCGGAAACTGACTTGAAAAAGCAACTTTCGCATTATCTTATATGGAAGCTGAAGATTCTACTCATTTCTCACACATGGCTTTGACTTGAAAGCTGTAAACTATGATCCATTATCCTAATGGAATCTCTTCTGAGGATTGAGAACCCCGACCATTTTTCAAAATTGGGTTCCGTCTGGAATTTTAGAATAGCTGCTCTCGATTCATGTGGTCCTTTCTCTTGCTGGCAACGTAGCAAATATCACACTGTCTTTTTCTTCGTGGCTACACAGCCCTTGTATCATGTCCTTGCAGATAAACTTGGTGGTTCTTTTTCTACTCTTCACATTGACTTGGGACGAATAATGTCTAGATATTGTCGATATGTTTCTGATCTCCTAACCAAAACTCCACAATACCAAAAGCTTCTCCCAATATTTAGTCAACCTTTTGTAGACACAACATGTCGTTCCATGGTGACTTTTTATAGTACAATCTTGGTATGTCATTCTTATTATCGAGGTGCGGTGTCGGGCTCCTATTGTCCAAGTGAGTCCCGACAATGATCTGATATAATTGAGAGACATACTAACAGAATTTGCCAAACTTTTATTTTGCTCGTTTCAATATTATGAAAGGAGAGAAGAGACAAGAAACATAAGACGAATTAAAGAAATTCAAAGAGCAGACATCGAACGAAAGATGTCCCTGAAAGATAGAAGAAAAAATTATTTAGAGGTGAAATAACGACCTCAATGAACATGACATACATCTTGGAATAAAGTCTTGACCTTTTCAACACGGCCTGTCCTTGATTTTGCCTCCGTTTGACAATCTAGAGGTAATTGCTTGCTTAGTCCAATCATGATGAAAAAATCAGACATCCCTCATTCGACTAGTGGTGTCCTTTCGGGTTTTCACCAACTAGCCTCTCTCTTTGTTCTTTTTCCTCACAGCGGTCATGTGGCACCCTTTCAGGTTTTCACCAACAAAACCTCATTTTGGTTTTTGTTTTTTTTTTCCTCTTTTTTTTCCATTTCTCTTTCCTTTCGACCTCTCATCAAATTCTTTCTCGCCTATCTATCTTCCCTTATCTTGACTTCTCCCAGAGGTTTCCGCCCTTATGTTCGTCGTACTCCCATACCTTAGTTGCGATGATCACAACAAAGTTGCAACACCCCCGAGCAAACTCATCTTTCGATGGTACACCAATGCATGACATTCTCAAAGATTGGTCAGAAAGGTCTTTATTTGGACCGTAGTGTGGGATTTGGTTAGGCTAGAAAGAAAAATTCAACATGAAAGCTCAAAAAATATCTCATGAGATGACTAAGAGAACACTTCAACCTTAGAAATCATCCCTTTTAAAAATAAAATGAACTTTCGCCTCAGTTTAGTCTAAACTGGGGAATATTTGAAGTCTTCTATTTGGTAGGAAAATGATATAAAAGCATCTCATGGGACATTTGGGGAAATGTTACAATTTTTGAAATTATTTTTTTAAAAAATAAAATAAACTTCTGCCCCAGTTTAGGATAAATTGAGGCTATCAATTTCTTTGTACAAGCCGCAAGCTTGGAGGCAAGTTTTGCGCCAAAGTGAAACAAGAAAAATATTGAGCTTGTCCCGGTGTTGGCAATGAAAAAAGAACATGGGGAGTATTTGAATTTTTCCATCATTTTTTTTCTTGGTTTGAACACAAATAATACATGAGTATAATGAGTTTTTCATGTGAAATGAACACAAAAAAACAAAAGAAGTATTGAATTTTCCCTTTTTTTTCTTAAAAATATAATAAAAACAAACTTCTGCCCCAGTTTAGGATAAACTGGGGCCTTTGATTTTCTTTGTACAGGCCGCAAACTTAGAGGCAAGTTTTGCGTCAATATGGAACAGAAAAAAATAAACCTTTCACTATTATGACTGCACCCGAATAGTTGCCTACGTATCCTTTTTGAGATGAATCAGGCCAGACGTAGCTCTAACACTTAGTTCTAGATTTTGTGTTGTTGTTTTTTTGATTTTCTGTCTTTCTTTTTTTCTTCTTTTTTTTTTCTTTTTCTTTTCGCTAGTACAATAACATTGATTTCAAAGGAGGGTAGCTGAAAGAAAAAATACACAAGGCTCAAAGGGCTAGCAAATTGGTAAAATATTTGGGTAGTAGAAACGAAAGCGGTTCGTCATCCCGACCCAAGAATGCCTCGCACAGATATACAACAAAATAAGTCGACCTAAAATAACACGTAGAGACGGGACTTGATCACTTGGTATCCTTGATTTTCGCTCCCACAATGATCCTGAAAATTACACTTGAAACTTTCGACCAAAATGGTCGTGCACGATTTTTAGCTCTTTGCATAATTCCTTAATCACAGTCATCCTCACCGTGCAGTTAGTTCATAGGCGCGATATTAGACCATGCGTTTAGATCAAGACGCAAATTCCGCGTGCATGTCATGTTACTAAAGCCGACAAGAATAAAACTTTAAAAAGCTAAAAGGACAAAAATAGGAAACAGAAAAGACAATGTATTTGAGATGAGAAGTAGATCTCACTTTTTATTGAATTAAAGACATGAGGATTTGAACATCAAAACAATGCACTTGGATTACAACCCTTAAATAACCAAGTGCATAGAAAGTTTATTAAAATAAGTTAACAAGTGCTCATCAATTTGTTTTTCATGTCAGGGCCAATGTATTGCACTCATGCCTTGTTGAAACCCTTAATCAGATTGTACCATGTCGGTAACTCAAAACCAACAACATTTTCTGCTCCACCTCATTCGCTTGAACCCCCTCGGGCATGGGCTTATTTTCTTTGGACGTGTTGACGACTGATACACTTGTCTTGGCGACTGATTCAGCAATAAATGACTCATGGCGTTTGATGTCGGGGGGGAGGATCAACTATCACAATCTGCTTGGTGGCATTTCCTTTCATTTTTTTTTCTATGAACACTGTTCCAACCATACCCATATCATTTTGAACATCATGAACCGGCGAAGGATTTGGGCTCACGTTTGGTGTCTCATCTCCCACCACTATTATCTGATTGTTGTCGATCATCGTGTAGATTTCCATTTTGAGTTTCCAACATTATCATGTCCAGGCGCTCCATAATGGAACATACAACTTCGTGAGCGATCTACTTTCCCAGCTGGATTCATATTTCCTGAGATTGGTTTTAGCAAGTTAACTTGGTGCAACTTTTCAAAGAGCTTGGTGTAAGATTCTCCAATCGATGTGAACCTAATCTCTCTCCTCCGTCGCAATTTTTTATGACTTGTACTCGGACAGGAACATTGATTCTTTCTTTTCTTGTTGGGAAGGTCAGGCGAAGCTTGGAAATGATTGTGTGGAGTGTTATATGTGTTTTGTGGGGCTGGTGCGCACCATTGCAGATAGAAAAATATTGGAGCATATGGCTGCGCTCTGTGGAGTAGAGAAATGAAACATTTTTGATTATGTAGGGAGTATTGTTCCAGATTATGCCTTTGTGGAGTCTGGGAGTATGAGTGGGGTTGTTTGAATTCTCTCTTGTCCCGGTTTCTGGGATCTCGTTCCTTTTCTTTTTCATTCCTAAGACTCTTTGAACTAGCTAGGATAGTGAATTGTGGAGCGGAAGCCGATGATGGATCAAGTGGAGGTGGTGGTGCCAGGGGACACATTGTGGAGGATCCCATAATATTTGTTGCACTGTAGCAGTAAGGATAGTCAGGAGAATACTGAGAGTGCTCAACTATAGTTGGCGGGCTATGTTCTTGATGCATGACGGTCAGTGCAGATCCTAAGAGACTGGCTGGCATAGGAGGAGGTGCATGTCCCATGGTAACAACAAGATACAAGTCAGTTACCATTTGTTTTAGATTTTTAACCTCTTCGGTCAACCTCCCATTCTGCTCAAACACCAATTGTTTCAGATTTCTGACTTCTTCGGTCAAGTTTTCATTTTGCTCAACTACCAACTGTTTTAGATTTTTGACCTCTTCGTTCAATCTCTCATTTTGCCCTATCAAACGCTCATGGGTGCTGATCTCAGAATTCCAATCGTCAGATACCATGGTCACATACCTATTGATCCTGTTGTGTACGGTTTATACGACGCCAGAACATACCCAAGTTACCGCAGAACTCCAAACGCTAATGACAAACAAATTGGTTAGCATAAAACACATATTGACAAGCCTAGAGTTGTTATATGTCATCCCGAAATAGTTCACGCTGCATGCAGTGTATACCGACCGTATCTAGAAAGATTGTCTATGCATCGGATTGAGAAAATTCAAAATGCAAACCAGAGATAACGCACAACTCAAGACAAGGAACAAACTTGACTCCTCCCCCCCCCCCCCCCCCCCTTTTTTTTTTCTTTTTTTAAAATAATTTTTTTATCCTTTTTGACACAACAACATAATTTAAACAACGACATGAGACGGATTCAAAAATAATATTCAACAGAACGCACGAGTCAAAAGATATAATAGACTAACACGATAATCGGCGGGTCCACCCGGACTGTAAAAATAATGAGACTCAATATTTGAGCGGTGTCAGATTATTCCACGAGAATCGACGCAAAATACAACTAATGTAATTGTAAATTATCGTCATTACCCTGACTTGACCTTAGACAAAATAAAATAAAGTGGGACTCTAAAATAATTTTTATTTTTAATAAAAAATTGAGACTCGACACGAGAATCGAACGGAACTTAAAATAGAATTATGACACAAACTTTATTTTTTCTTAACTGCAAGGTGACAACCAAAATCGAACATTACGACAATGAAAAGATTGGGCATGACAAAATTGGTTTTTCGAAACAACTCTTCGATCTAATTTTAAAAAAATTGAATCTTAGAGTATTTACAAAATCTGGCCATTACAATGACACGACAACGACTTCGACGCAGAATATTATACGAATTAGACACACAATTGGTTCCCAAAATTTTGTCATTATGACGGCGTAAAATCCTAATAAGTTATTTTTAAAACTCAGACTAGACTTGGATACAGACTGCAAAACAAAAGGATCCCAAAATTTCGCTATTATAACGGCACAAAACGATGACAAACTGTTTTTTAATACTTTAGACCAAATCCGAAATAAAAAATTAGACCTAAAAGTTCTTGAAAAAAATTTGCCATTATAGCGGCGTAAAATAATAACTAAATATTTTCTTCAACTGGGGATAAAATCCGAACATAGACCTAGAAAACAGAAACAGTGTCCAGAATTTCACCATGACAACGACAAGAAAATGACAAACAATTATTTTAAAAAAGGAACTCAGGCCAAAATCTGGACACATAACTAAACACAAGATTCTAAAAAAAATTCGTCATTACAACGACGTATGACAGAAAAATATTTTTTGAGACTCGGTATTAAAATCCCCACTATTTTTGTCACGACCCAAGAATCCGAATAGGTCGTGAGGGCACTCAACTAACCAAGTTGAGCGAACCCACTTGATTTGTGAATAATTAGAATAAACTCTACTACAAAATGTATAAATATTTCAATAATACCCCATAAAAGAAATAAGAAAGTTGAAATATCCGGAAAATAAAATGGTTTAAGTACTCCCCGAATCATGAACATCTAAGAGTGTCGAATAAGTTTTACAACTCCAAAATTTTGGGAATACATTAAAGGAAAAGATAAACTATATAGGTGGCCACTACGAACGAAAGGTTGGCTGATGCAACCCGATGCACGAGCAAACGATTCACAAGGAGTCAAGTACGGGAGTTGCAACAGTTGCAGGCCACATTTGCACAATTGGAGCTGCTGGGGCAAGTGTTGAAGGTTTCAGAATATTTCTGCATGCTTACTGCCTCAGAATCAAGAAATATTCATCGCAATCGCGAGTCTCCAGACGCGATCGCACAAGGGGAAAAAGATGACCAACGCGATCGCGCACCATCAGCCGCGATCACGCAAGGAAGAAATGATGAACTGCGCGATCGCGTGTCCTCAGACGCGATCGCGCAAGAGGCTGAATATGGATGAAGAACAATGCCCTCGCGACCGCGTGACCATAGCCGCGATCGTGAGGCTCTGATTTATGCTCCAGCACGATCGCGCTGTAACGTTGAACAAAATATTGTTTTCAGCTAATGACTTATTGAAGGCCCATTGTTGAGGGTAACTAAGGCAAATGTGCCATTTTTAGAAACACCTATATAAAGCCCTTAGCTCATTATTTTAGGGTTAGATTTTTTATGACATTAATGATTGTGAGATTATTGGCTAAGCTAGTTTGCTTAAGCACTTTTGTCCTTGATTTGAAATTGACATCAATCAATTAAGGATCAAATAGTTAAGGTTTCTTTGTTTATTGATTTAAGGGGAGTGATTAGGCCTCACCTCCTAATTTGCTTCTTTAATTCTAATTAATCAAAGTTGGTCTTACTTTAATTATCTTCTTAATTTTCTTGTCATTTTTACTTTTTGTTGTTTGATTCATATCATTGGCTCACCGCTAGTAGAAGGATGTTCCGCCTCGGTCAACCCCGATACTCACTAGTAGATGGCGTCGAATCTGTAAGACATAAATAAACCAACAAAGAAAATGAAAGGGGGTGAGCCGAGTGACTCAATAAGCGGGGACAGGACTCCAAGTAAACTAGCAAATTGCTCATATATGCAAAGCAAAATAACTCAAGGTAATGGGAAGTAAAGAGAAACCATTTAATTAACTATTAAATAATGTTCATACTCCATCATCAAAGTACCACTACACTTTGATAGCAGCTCTTTGAGGAGCCGCCTAACTATCTCCATAAATCCATTTTTGTGTATTAAGTTTCTTGCCAATAAACTAAAATACAACTTTTACCCTTTTAAACCCCTAGTCATTTTAATATGGGGCAACACCAGATATATATTTGGGCCTACAATATAGGCCTAATAGAAACTTCATTGTTTCTATATTTTTGTTTTCTATTACACAAACAATAGAAATATGCAATATAATAACTTACTAAAGTAATTAATTTATAGCTAACGAAATAAGCTCTTATATAAAGTAGCGGGTCATTTCATTTCTCTTTTCCTTTTTTTTTCTTTCTTTTCAAAATTATCGACCCCCGCCCTGGGTAAACGGTCAACATAACAACCATCTTTCTAGAATAAATGCAACACAAAAGATACCTTGGGAACACAGGTCCATCATGACAGGAAGAAGTCAGCCTAGACAAGTGCAGTACCAGTATACCGCACCTCATTAAGTTAGAATGCAAATAATTGGGCCTAAAGGTTTAACTCTAGGTGACACAACTGACACGGTGCCTAGACTTGTTGAAAAACCCTATGGGCAAATCGTGCTGAAAATGCGTCGGGGCCATTCGACAATAATATCTCTGGCCTAAAATTCCAACACCCTCCTCCTAAATTATGAGCAATTTTAGTAAGAAAGTTCTCAGATGCCACAAGCAATCTGGTAAGTGCACGTGTGCAAGTATTCTAGAATGCTCAGAGGTGTGAGAAAGAAGAGATTATATACAATTCGACAATATCAAAGCGGTAACATTTAACTGATCAAGACAATATAACAACAAGCAATACTAAAAAAAGTCAGAAGGCGAAAAAATCAAAACTTGAGATTTTAAATGTCCCCAGCAGAGTCGCCAAGCTGTCACATCCTAAAAATTCTAAAAAAAAAAATACTAGTTTTATAGTTTAAAGGTTTGTGACCGGTGTTTCAAGGTATAAAATTATGAGACTCGGAGTCGCCACTTGACATAGTTCAAAGGTGTGCCAAGTCACCAAAAGGTACCTTTAGAACACCTTTGACTCGTCTAACGGTCTGCGTCAGAGAATCCGGGTAAGGATCTCGATTGACTCGCGGGAAGGTATTAGGCACCCTCGAATCCTGTGCTAAGCACATATGCTTTAATTTATCGCTTTTCGGCTTTTAGAAAATTATTTATTGTTAATTTTTTCTTCTTTGTCACGCTTTTATAGCTTGAACCAAAAATTATATCGAGTAACCCGCAGGGTATACTTTAGAACAAATTTTGTACTAAGTCACCTGCTGGTTATACTTTAGCACATGTTGGCTTCTCTCGGTTTATTTTATTTTATTTTTATGTTTACCTAATAAGCAGATCACAGATCATACTTATCAATGTCCAATCGAGTGTAGTATAGCTTCCTTTGCCTAATAAGTAGATCGCTAATCATACTTATCAATGCCTAATCGTGTGTAAGCATTTTTATTCCTATTGATTTGCCTAATCATGTTACTTGAATTATCGTTTTAATTAATTAATTTTTTAACCGTTCTCAACCAAACTCAAAGAGTTAAAAAAACAATGACTTTTATAACTACATACGCCTACACTGTTGAGACAAGAAACGGTTTATATTTGCCATTTTTAATTTGTTTTGCGCTTATGTCCCAAAGTTGGCATAATCATTTTAGCTCTATCCATTTTCAAAGTTATTTCAATTTTTTTGTGATTTTGTAAATCATGCCCTAAAATTTTGCCTGTTTATTTAAACTATCCATATTAACAAGTTACTATTTTTAGAAAGATGTTTATAAGGATGTTTATAAGTTGTGCTAATAAATTTTAGGATCTCAAATACTTCTCCAATGGGCCTTGCTTTAAAAAATAGTTCAATTTATGGCCCAAATTAACAATATAGTTCAGTTTATGGCCCAAATTAACAATATAGTCACTTAGGCTAAACACTAATCACTTTTTTTTTTTGACAAAAAGTAGCAGCCTTTGTAAAAAGACTATCTAATGGACATGCATACAGGCTTGTGAAGAGATTATCTAACAAACATAAATACGAAAGAGATAATTGGACTAGCTTTATATCTATGGCCTTAACAGGCTGACGTTTCAATGGTACTTCCATAGAAAAAATATTAAATGATACAAAGAAGGTTTGAGCTTACATATTGTGTAGGAAAAAATCCTTTAGCCAAACATCAAGGGAAACCAAACTTCAACAACAATGGACAATAGCAAAATCAAAACAGACTCAACAACTAAACCAGTTCCAAGAATACTAACTAACACATATTTTAAACAATGACTTAGACTTGAACTTCAACTAAAAACTCAAGACTTGTATCTCTATTTTTTAGTTTACTTATCTTTCAATTTTTTGTTCTATTATACTAAACTTTAGTATATTTTGCTCTAAACTTTTTGTGTAGTACAGAGTATATGTCAGATCTGTCTCCCTTTAAATGAGAGCAAAAGTTCTATTATAAAGCTAAAAGGTTTAGTGGGAAGTTGTACAAAAGGTACAAGACCCATGCTCCTACTTGAAATCCTTTCAAATCCCCTCTTTTAGGCTTTTATTGAAACTATTTTAGCTACCCTCCAACTCACTAAAAGCCGATGAGCTCCAGGTTGGCTCTAGTAGGCTCAAATCTACTATAAAATTCAAAATAAAATCTGCACTAAACCTCTTACTTCAGCCCTCCTAAGTAAAACTAATCTATACCTCACTTAAAAAGCCAAAATAGTTTCCAGTTAACTTAGCTCAAAATTATAGCTAAACAAGTGCCAAAAGATCAACTTTAAACACTCAATGATTTTTCAAGAACTCCCTCACACACTCAGACTATGCTCAATGAAAGTTTAACATCAAAACAAAGCTTAACCATAAATTAAACTGAAAAAAACTTGATAGAATCAAAAGAACAAGACCTAGACAGTGTCTGCACTTGGCCATAGCTAAACGACAGCTCACAACCAATTTGAACTCAAATAAGCCGTTAAGACATGGAACTTCATGATTAATCTAAAAATCACAAACTTGCACATCACAAACATACATGGAAGCATTAATTTACCACACTTAAACACAAGCTAAACCACGATTCACAAACTTATTTTCGATAACCGGACAAGTAACAAACTAATCTGAATCTAACACTAAGCAACAAACAAACTTCACACTTAAACTGCATAACTATCATGTTACTTTATTTCTGAATGTACCAATGCATCAATATACACTAACATGGTTTATACAATCTTTTTCACAAAAAAAAACAAAAAGACATATCCTCCTGAATTACATGATAACAAGAAATCTAATCTGAATTTCCCAGTAACTAAATAACACACATGTGAACATACATAAACACATACACACCTACAAAATCTTACTTATGCAAGCACCCAACTCTGATTAACAGGACGAGTTTTGCCATTGATGTTTTAGACTGTAATTAACTAACAGAGTTACGACTTCATCAAACTGATTGAAACGAACAAGCATGACAATTTCATTCCTCGAATCAGATATTATTATGCGCCATATTATCCATGAATAAACAACTGAACAATGACATTTTTAACACGAAATACTTCACAACTGCAACTTTATTTAACTAGATAATGGAAAAAAATGAAGGGAAAAGGCTTACTGTATCAGCCTAACCCGTCGCTAAATCAAATAAAAATCACCACCAGCTTACGGCTACCCGAGCTGTGTCTGCCTCAACGAGTCAAACTCCCCTGCTGTCCGGAGCCGTTGTCACAGTTCGCCATCATCGCTGCCTCGATTCAGCTCCACCAATTCGTCTCACGGCTGCCTTGTCACCACTATTATCGACGCCAAGCCATGGTAGCTGCTCCTCCGTGCGATTGCCCTAGCCACTGTTTAAATAAAACACACGCACACATGCAACCTTCACGCCAAATCACACCATAGTTTTTGCTTGGATAAAGCTACACCGTCATCACCAGATCAACAACATCATATCACGACCATGGCCCCATCACCACCGCAAAATAAAATCGGAGCAGCCCCCCATTTGAACAAGATTGAACATATTCTTCCATTACCGTCTCTCCATTTCTAGTGGAAATGACCCTAATAGGGTCGCTCTATTAGAAAAGGAGAAGAAATGGGAAGGAAAGATGAAGAAACATGAAAAAAACTAACCAAAATCGATGGAATTTAGGTCAAAACCGCATCTTTAAAGTCCGATCTATGCAAAACGGCTAGCTTTTTTGGTGAAAATAATAGTGGGAATGGAAAGAGGAGGCGAAAAGGAGTCCGGAGATATAAGGTTTATATTTTTCGGCCACCGGCGGCGGTGGTCAGGCACAGTATTTTAAAAAGCGCGCGCTTTGCGCTTTGAAGTGCAGGTAGTGTGCATTTTAAAGCTGCAGCGAAGCGAGGTCTGAAAAGTGCGCACTTTGGGCAGTCAAGCGCAATGCGCAGCGATTTTGAAGCGCGCGCTTCAGTGTTTTTTTTCTTTTAAGTTCAAAACTTACTTTGTTTTAAGAGAAAAAATACATATAGTTAAAATTTAGGGTTTCACAACAAAGATAAAGACAGAAACCAACTTCTTTCTTCTTCCTTCCTTCTTACGCTTCTTCTTTCTTTTTCTGTTAAGAAAACCAGAGCTGTGGTACTGCTCAGTTTTTTTTCCCTGCACCGTGCTCTATTTTTCTTTTTGTTCTACTGTAGCGAGGGGCAATTTAAGGATGATGCTTATGAAAACTTTGAAAATCTTGCGCTTTAAGAAGAATATGATTTTGATATATTTATATTTTGGTCTTTAGTTTTATTTTGCTTGTCCTATGGAGGATTATTTTCTCTTTCCTTTAGTGTTTGAATTGAAATTTTTTCTTCTTTATCATGTTTTTAATGATTCTTACTTATTTAAGTTCTTCTATTTATTTGTGAAAAATTAATTTTTTTTCTTAAACTGTGCTTCATGTATAAAAAGCGCGCGCTTCGCGTTGCGCTTAAAGCCTCTTGTCATTTCGTTGCGCTGCTCGCTCACCAGAACATTGGTCCGGCGGTGGCCGAACGACGGAACTGTGGCGGAGCAGCGACAGTTTTACTTCTCCGGCGGGCTGGAGAAAAACTATCAGTGCTTCGCCACATAGGAAGTTAATGAAAAAATGAGGACATTTTTTGGGTTAAGGGTTTATATATGTTGCAAGTGGGTCGGTATAGGGTATTGGGATGGCGGGTCCAAGGCTCTGGGCTGCACTTTTTTTTTTTGGAAATATTATTAGCTCAATCCATATGTCATTTGTACACTAACACAAAAAAAATATTTACAAACTAATTAAGCAAATAGTTATATTAACTAATTAATTAAAATCATATAATGATTAATAACAATTAGACAATTAACATCACAAATATTTTTGGATAAATTTTTGAATTTTTACATAATTAATGAAATTAAAAATTACTAGAAAAAATTGCTAGGTTATGGAAACAAGAAAGTAACTCGAGCCAAAATTAGGTGATTACAATACTATAAATTAAAGGTTCCGGTAGTTGTCATAGATCTGAAGGCTTCAAACTTCTAGTTAAGCGTAATGTTTATCGATCGGTTCGGTTCGATTTTGGACCTTATCGGTTTGGATTATAGATTTGCAGTTTTTAAAAGTGTTAAACCAATAACCGAGTCAATAAGATATCGATTATCGATTTTCGATTTATCGATTTTAGGTTTGACTTAACCATTAAGAAGCTTAGGCTTAACAATTGTAAAATAATCACTCCTGAAACAGTTGCATCCAATACAAAATCAACTTATATTTCAAGCGGATTCAAATTCCTCTTAAAGCATTCACCATATTCAAAGCAGTAGCCAACAACATATTCAAATCTACTTCACTTTTTTATAAACTAATGGAGGAGGCGAGGAGTGAAACAGTAAATCTGTGTATGAAATGGAGGAGGAGAGCTGATCAAAGCTATGCAAGTAAAAGAAGAATAGAGTTTGATGTTTTGAAGATCCAATTAAGAGTAACTAACTATACTAACTTTAATTGAAAAAAGGGTCGGATCTACCCCCTCTACTATTTTTTTATAGTTTCAAGTTACCGTTCGTTATACAATTGGGCCACTGAGACCCCTATCGTCCAACTTTGGCTCAAATGTTCCCTTATTTTTTACGGTTGGCAAGCTCTGAAGACTCTAACCTAGCCCAATTAATTACTCGATTCTTTTCATTGCCCAACTCAGTTTTGACCCTATACCCAATCCATGTTCCACTTAAATAAACTCTTACACCAAATTAAAACTCAAATACCTACTCCAGTATCTCAAACATATTGTTAAAGCAAACACACTTCAATTTTAACAATAAACACATTAGAGTTACAAACATACTTCAACTTACCGAGAATAAAAAATAAAGAAGACAAATTTGGAGCAGATTGAGTCTATATCAAATTTATCACAAAATAAAATTTGGAAAAAATAACAAAAGATTTATCAATAGAAAGGAGGTTATCTGTTTGTGTCTCCTCTATGACTACTGCAGATTTATCAAAATGTTTCTTCTTGTTTTGGCACAAGAAAGCTTCAATAAATTTTTACTATGGAGATTTTGAGGATTTTGGTGAATTAATTGATAATGAGTGCTTGGCGTGATAGGAGTAATTTTTTCTTGTCTATTTCTCTGTATATTTTGAAGTATATGGCCAAATTTTCTAATGATTTGTTGTGCTAAACTCCCTTGGAATTTCAATTTTCATGATGAACTTGAAAACTACATGCTACATCAATTTTCTCGGCACTCAATTTTTTGACAAAAAGAGGTTGTACACCTTGGTTGTTACAAATAATTCCACCACTTGACTAGCAATGATAGTTTGAAAACTTGAGGTGTTTAGGATAGGTCTGATGAAGGAGAATGAGGTCTTTGGTCGAAGAAGAAATATGATGAATGGGGAAGTTTTTTTTAGTTGGAGAAGACAATGGATGAAGGTGGGAAACATGTTAAAAATTGGGGAAAGGGATGTTAGCTTTATGTGTTTATGCTAATTTAAGTTGGTGAAGAAAAACTAAATGGGTTGGGCGGATCCCGGTGTGGGTTAAAAGGGATAGGTTCGGATTTATATAAAATGGATGGCAGGTGTGGGTTAAAAGTGATAGGTTCGGATTTTTATAAATTGGATTGCAGTCTTCAGAGCTTGCCACGTGTTCCTCCGTAAAAAATAAATGTAAATTTGAGCCAAAGTTGGACGGTAGGGGCCTCAGTGACCAAATTGTATAACAAAGGGTAACTATAATAGTAGAGGGGTAAATCTACCCTTTTCCGAACTTTTATATACATAAGCGCAAGATAGTAAATTTAAAAATCTTATTGAATTATCGTTTAACCGATAAGAAAATAAGCAAAATTGACAACCGACCGATAACCCAATAAAATTTTTTTGCAAACCTTTAAATAACCGATAATTCAATAACCTAATAGCAATAATCCAATAACTTTTTATCGATTAGGTTTATCGGATTAACTCGAAAAAATGTACAACCCTACTTCCAGTAGTAGTCATATATGATGAAATCATAGGAGATAGTGATGGCTCAAACTTATCTATCTATTCATGAAAATTTGTCAGAGAATCCATGGTGAATTCAATGTGATTAGTATTTTAGACTTTAAAATTTTATTGCTAAAATCCCAGCTTTTTTTTATTAGACCAAGTGTTTGTTTGTACGAATACCGTGTACAATTTGGAAAACATGTCTTGATAACTGACTTCATTTTCTAATCTATTCAAGTAAAATTTGGAGTGGAGGCATGCTGAGAGATGCAGAAGACATAAACAGCTGCGCAGAAGCGGAAGCAATACGGTTGTCGGTTGGCCACATTAGTTGGAGTACCTCAAATTGGTTGATACATGCATGTTGCATACATTTGGATACATCGAGTACTTGACAAAACTGTGAGGTCCTCCTAATCATTTTCCTCTTAGGGGTCGTTTGGTTGGAAGACAAGTTATGCAGGGATTAACAATGTAGGGATTAGTTATGCAGGGATTAACAATGCAGGGATAAGTTATGCAGGGATAAGTTATGCAAGGATTAACAATGCAGAGATTAGTTATGCAGGGATTAACAATGCAGGGTTTAACAATGTAGGGATAAGTTATGCAGGGATTATAACACATGGATTACAATGTAGAAATGATTTCTAGTTGGATGTTTGGTTAGTTGAATTAAAAGTTATACTCTAATCCACAATTTATTTTTTTAAGAGAATAAAATAAGATATTTACTAAAATAGAATTTTGAAGAAATGGATAAGGGTATTTTTGTCATTTTTTATTTTAATCCATGTATTGTTAATACATGTATTCTTATTCCACCCTCTAACCCGCATAAAATAATATATAGATTGATGTATAACTTATACCAGTATTGTTAATATGGAAATGACAAAATGTAACCAAACAAAGTATTGTTTGTACTTAGTTTAATACTAGTTTCTACTAGTCAAACCAAACAATGTACTATTAGTACAAAATCTTATACAACCAACCAACCAAACCAAACAATGTACTATTAGTACAAAATCTTATACAACCAACCAAACAATGGATTAACTTATCCAAACTCTTATACATAGATTAGCTAATACTATACCGCATACCAAATTACCCCTTAGGGGTCGTTTGGTAGAGAAGCAAGTTATACAGGGATTAGTAATGCAGGGATTAGTAATACAGGGATTAGTTGTACATGGATAAATAATGCAGGGATTGCTTCTGTTAAGTGTTTGGTTCATTGTATTAAAAATTGGATATACAATGTAAAACTTAAACTTGTGTTTGGTTTAACATGGTATAATTTTTTTGTTTACAATTTTACCCTGGAACTTTTTGATAAAATTGCACCCCCATCACAAATTCAAGCATAACATTCAATTCAGAACTCATTTTCTAACTAATTCTACTATTTGGTGGCTTTAGGTTTTCCCTTTATTATAATGATTATAGATAAAAGAATGATTGAATTCTACTAGTTGAGCTTAGCCTTCGCCAACTGCAAGTTGCATGTGTGCTTTGGTGTTCTCACAAAATTTTGAGGCAAGATCACTGCATTTCTCGTTGATTGAAATATTACTACAATAGAATTTCTTTCCGTAACTAATTCCGTAAGCCTTGTGATTAGTCAAGCTATTTTGAGTTACCTAATTAATAACTCTTCAATTAGGTTGTGAAAAATGGTGGCAAAGATACTTTGTAATTATTCAAGCATTGTTGATCTCTTGAACCAGAGAGGCAGAGAGTAGGAAAGCATAGCGTTTCAGAAGAAGAGATAAATCAAGGGCAATTTCGTCACTAAAATTGTTTATCCAGGTACAAATAATCCCTGTATTGTTATACCATCTAAATGGTGGGATAAAATAGTACATGATTTGGTGTATAAAGTTATACTTGTATTAGCTATTACAGGTTTTAAATTGTAACCAAACAGTATAAAATGGTGCAAGCTTTTATACAGGGATTATAATCCCTAGTACTGGATACCAAACGACCTCTTAGTGTTTTCCCTTGGTAGGGATAGAAGCGGTATCATAAATCGTTTTATTTGTCATCCTTACTATAAATAGTCTTCTCAAATTATTTGTCCATTTAGTAGTTCAAGACAAAATTAACCATCTTTTTCCCACTTTGCCCATAGTATTAATTAATCTTGAAAGTAGAAACAAGAGTTAACATTTATTGAAGAGAGAATAATATGATGGATAAAATAGTAAAAAATACCTCCTTATTAATATTTTCTTAAAAGACGTGTAAAAATAAATGGGACAAACAAAACGAGATGAAGAGAGTATTATATATAATGCAATAGAGAATTTATCGTTTCGGCGAGGATGCACAATATTGTATTTACTCACTTCAGAAAGTAACTCATATAGCAAACAAAGAAGAAAGACGAAATCAAATGTTTAACAAATGTCGTACTTGATTTTAATCGCGGTCCATCTTTTTAACTTGCAATGGAGAAAATATTAATTAAGATCTCGAAACTAACTATCAGCAGCCCGTCTAGCTCAGTTGGTAGAGCGCAAGGCTCTTAACCTTGTGGTCGTGGGTTCGAGCCCCACGGTGGGCGTTTATTGTTTTTGTTTCTTTTATATAAACTATGGTTGTAGAAATTATTTCTATTTCATACCTGATATAGCAGTTCATTTTATAAGCCTATTAACAGCTGTCTCTATTGTTATACTCCCCATTTTGTTTGTCATATTTACTATTTCGAGAGTCAAACTTATTAAATTTGACCGTAGATTAGGAAATAAAATATTTAATTTTTCTTAAATAAAATTTATATATTTGAAAACTACATGAAAAGTACTATAAGTAACAATAAATTACAACTCAAAATATTTAAAAGATATATATAAAGATTACGGTCAAATATAAACCCGTTTGACCCTCGAAATCCAAACTACGACAAACAAAGTGGGACGGAGGGAGTAGTAGATACGAACATTTGCAGGATTCTAAACTCATTCTTACTCTTTTTTCTTTCCAACACTCAAACCTTAATTACTCCATCCGTCCCAATTTATGTGGCACCATTTTCTTTTTTGTTTGTCCCAAAATAAGTGGCACATTTACTTATTTGACAACTATTTAATGCATCATGTCTATTTTAGCCTTGTTGGGCCCTACATGCTTTTAAACCTATCAACAACTTTTTTATTACTCAAATCTTCCCTCTTACTTTTTCAAGAGTAAAATTGATACTTAACAAGGTCAACCTCTATTTTCTTAAACTCCGTACCCGGTCAAATGGTGCCACATAAATTGGGACGGAGGGAGTACTTCACAAATTTCAGATTCTCAATAGATCCTGAGTTTGAAAGTTGAGTCGGATCGAGTTTGAGATAGCTCACATATCTTTCGCGGGAGCCTTAGTTGAGTCATATGATATAATACACACTTCTGGGATTTGACTAGTTTGTTTCAACTTTGTTGTCTTCAACATAATTAGTGCAATTGTGAAAAATATCAGTTTATCTGCTCATCGTTTTAATTACAGACATATCATTAAGCAATAACATATTCCACCATTACTGACATGCCTTTATGCTTCTTACATCATTACTAGAACATATCAGAATGCTTTTAATTAGAATCTATAGAAATAGATTCTAGTTCAAAATCAAGAGTTTTAAGTGTCCAAGAACATGATCATTCCTAGTACTCTAGACTTGCTCATGGTTGGATTGGTTATGAAAACTTGATGGTTTCTCCTCAAGGTGAGACTTAACATAGCTATGACCGTTGCACATCTCTGAAGAGTGATCATCAGCAGCTTTGTTGGTTACAACTTTCTTGTCACAGTAAATCGAATACAAGATCAGCTGCACTATTCCTAGAGCCAAGCCAACCCCAGTTGCAGTCTGCAATACAAAAAGCATTACTATCCCAATTGTGACCCTCACATATCATATGAAGAAAATGAGCTATTTTAATTTTCCATAGTTATTAGAGATTATGCTACTAGTGTACTTACACCAATGAATGGGTCTCTTCCAAGCATGGCATAGGTAAACCAGCAGGTGCAAGATATGACAACTGCAAATGACAGAAAGAATGGCATGTACTCCACACTCTTTGTCCTGATTACCAGTCTCTGTACAAGTGAAGTAGCATAGAGTATAAAGCACGGACGGATGCAATGTAATTCCAACGGATTAACATCAATATTGGATTCATCAAATTTAAACCTTAGGCCTCTAAATTTATATATATACCTTCAAATGACTAGCTAAGTTGGATATATTAATATGAAATATCTAGACAATTTGTAGTAGACTTGGTATGTGTATTTTCTAAAAAAGTTTTTATATTCATCAAAACTGTAAACAATTTTAGATTATCAACTCATCTTTACCTGCTTATTTTCAAGGTTATAGTTGCATTTTTAGGAGAGTTGCCTGTATATCTCTTTTTAGTTGACTTGATAGTGTAGAAACTTCTTCACAGTATCAGCGTATATATAGTTTAATCACATAAAAACATAAGCTCTGATAAAATTGAAAGTGAGAAAAGAAGTTTTAAGGGCTTACAATGATAGACATGGGAGATCCATACATAACGATGGAGAAGACTGTGGCAGCAGTACCACAGAACAACTTCCTATTTTTCCCATGAAAAACAAGCATGGAAACAAGCGCTATGGCAGCAAAAAAGAAGAGGACTAAAACCAGGATTGCTGAAACTTGTCCCTTCTGCTTTTTTGTTGCAAATGAGATGAAGATCAGCACATAAATCAGCTCAATTGCAGCACCGGCTCCATTGATTGTTGCTACTAGAAGATTGTTTGATGTTACAAAAGGCAGACCGTACCTATTCAATAAATAAGACTTATCAGACCAAACTAAATGCGAGACAACTACCAGTTGTTCCTGAAGATTAAGCTAATCATTTCTTTTATTAGTTCATCTACTTAGTTCCAAGATTGAGGGACTACACAATTTTGGAAATTTAAGACACTACCATTGACTTTTAACAAATCCATAAAAATGAGAAAAATTACTTTCCTGTTGGGAGTATGCAAAATATATACTGTAGAAGTTCCATAAGTAGCATTCCAATCTGATTGTCTACTATCCCAGCACCCCACCACAGCCACTCCATAAGCCATCCACGCCCATAGTGTTTGTCTAGATTTTATACAAATACTCTACGGATATATAATATTTTCTACTATCAAGAACAGAACAAATAAATTTTCCAGAAACTATTTTCCTTGCTAAATACAACCGAGTTATAGTAGGTTATTGCCTTATTTTGCTTGAGAGTCGCTTCAAGAACTTGATGGAAAAAGAGTTTCATTCACAGAAATATTTACCATGCAGAGAGTAAGCAGTTGAGTAAAGTCATGACGTAGGGTAAGCCAGAAAATTGTTCCGTTGATCCGTTGTTGATGATCCTCTTGAATGTGAACCTAATTAAATTCAATCAAAGGAAAATGCATCATATTAATTCTTGATCATGGAGTTTCAGATACCCTTTACAATAGAAATATATCGACACATGTACACCGCTTCATAACAACAGAAGTCCTAATTCCCGTCTTCCCGAAATAAATACTACAGTATTAGGTTAAAAAAAAAAAAAACACAAGCTTCTCTCTTTACAAGGAACCTATTTTTATTTTTATAAATTTTGTTACATTATCATGTCTCTTAATTACAAGTAACTGATCATTAAGGTATATTTAATAATATCAAAAATAAAGTATGTTACTTGCTACAATTAGATTAACGGACAATATCTGTTAAAAATTTAGTTACACTAATATTGTATAAGAGTTACTAAATCCTTTTTGATATCTGAAAATCTTGAGAATGCTTACGTTGGTACAAGGAAGAGAAACAGAGTAGCGGCATTTCCTGTTATTAGATAAACAAAGCAGCAAATCAGAACAGAAACTCAAACAAGAAACCAAAGAGAAAATATAAAGAATTAAAATATGAAAATGAATGTAAAGCCCACCGAAAATCCCGAAAACAAATTGCACAGTGTGCACAGCACTCATGTTTTCTTCTCTACTGCCTCTTTAGTAGAGAAGCTTCTCCAAAATATATATAGGGCTCACGCTACTCAGTTATGAATATAGTAATATATATTCAATACTAAAGAAAGAATCCACGAATATTCAATTATGAGTTCTCAAACCCTGGTCACCAATAATTCAAAGAAGACGTTGCATGGGTTTATACTTTATAAAGATGTCATGATCACACAACTCAAGGAGCAATCAGACACTTAAATGGTGTAGCTAAATAAAGTGAAGAATAAATAAAAAGAAGGAAAGTATATTCAAAGCAAGTTAGAAAAATAAAGAAAATGATATTCTCATTAGCATCAAGCAACTACACAAAGAATATATATGGAATTGAACAAAGCAATTAACTGAACTAACAAACGGAACTGGGTAATAAAAGTAAGCAAAGTTCCCGGATCTAAATTAAACGTTACTAGTTAAAAAAATGCTTAACTAATTCTTAACGACTTTTCCCGCTCGATATTTGATAGCACTAATTCTTCATTTTGTACGACAGTTTAGTGGGTGTTTTATGAGAAAAAAAAAGTTGTGAAGTTTTGAAAAGAATTTCTTTTGACATGCATTTAATGATTTTGATATGTTTAATTAGCTTGGCTTCGTATTTTTGTTCTAATTTTGCATCACAAGTTCAATGGTTATGTAAATCGCACAGTGCATTTTATTTTAATAGATTTGCAATTAATTATATGTAATTTTACATATACCTAATGTAACGTGTCACTTACCATAATTTACAAGTTACCGATATGCTTTATACAGAATGTTGCATATAATAGCTAAGTTCGAGTGACTTAATAATGTAAAAAATGATAACACCATTAGTAACTAATGTACAAGTTAAACTCAATATATTTGAATTTGAGTTCAATGGTCTACTAGACTACATGTAGAGACTTGATATGAAGAGCACAGTTACCTTTGTACATGTATTAAATTTTGGTGATAATATCCCAAAGGAAAATGCCCTTTTTCTTTTGAAAGAAGGAAAACTATAGCAGCAGTTTTTTCCTTTAATGTGATGGTACATGTTTTATATGTTGATTCTCTGTAATCATGACTACCGTTTTGAATTTAAAGAAAAATATTTTGTAGTAGTGGTTGTGCATTTGTTATTTGAATATCATTTAATTACTACTCCAAGTGTTATATATATATATATATATATATATATATATATATAAATTGCCCTAGTTGATCACAAATTACCTAATGAGAGTTCTATAATGTCTTTAAGGACCTCGCAAGGAGAACTCTGATTCGAACCGTGACTCGAACCTACACTAGTATTTTGTCTCTTTCATATTACGTCTCTTCATTTTTCAATAGTTCATAGATATAGCATAAAAGTTGAGTAGATTGTTGGATTTATATTAATAAAAGAGTCCACCCATTTTTTTGCGCCTAATGGCGTAATTACAATTAATCAAAATATTCTATTTTTTTATTTTTCAGAATACAGAAATTAGTCAAATGAACTTAATTTTCTGAATATAAATTTAGTGTTTATATTCTTATAAAAATATATTTTATTAGATATCTCAATTACATGAAATGTTAATTAGTTTAACATTAGGTATATTTGTTAATATATATTATACCAATCGCATAAATGTTAATTTGTTTAACATATTTAAAATATTAATTAGTTTAATATTTAATATATTTGCTATTTAGATTAACGAATATATTTACATGTTAATTAATTTAATATTTAACTTTTATTTTATTTAATCTGTTAAATAAATTTAAAATTAATCCAAGTTAATTTGTTTAACTTAGATCCATACGGGATTATAAGATCATGAAAAATAAAACGTTGTTTTAAACATGATTAGACATTAAGCTAAGTAGTTGATTAGGATAATTTACATGTGTTTAATTTTTGGACGATGATTGGGAACATAGTGAACTTTCGACTCCATTATTAATATATGTATTTATTAACTTAATCAACTTAGTATTTATTGTCCGAATATGTATGTTGAACATAGTACTTGCGTTTAGAAATTCCTTCTTTAGATCCTCACTATATTTTTTTATTTTGTTAAAAGAATGTCTACTGCTGCTAAGAACATTGTTGCTGAGCTCAACAAAGGGTTGAAACTCAATGGTGACAACTATGAGACCTGGAGCTTAAAAGTTCAATATGTGCTTGAAGAACAAGAGGCTCTGGAGGTAATTAACATCGTCATGGATGAGCCTGAGGAAGGCACCACGACTCAACATAGGCATGACCGTGCGGCTTATGACGCTTGGAAAAAGAAAGACTCCTTGGCTCGCATTACGTTGCTGAGCACCTTAGATGATGATTTCTTAAGGGAATTTAAGGATCACCAAAGAGCTATGGGTCTTTGGGTTGCTTTGAAGAATATGTTTGGTACCTGTTCTATTGAAAGGCTACGATCCTTAACAATCAAGTTTGACTCATACAAGAAGCGCTCAGAACATTCAGTGAGAACTCATCAGAGGGTTAAGACAAACATGATTGGGGAGTTAAAAGATGCTAGTCATGTGTTGACCGATGAGCAACAAGTTCAAGCTGTCATACGGTCCTTACCTAATTCTTGGGATCATATGAAGATGCATTTGATCCACAATCAGCTAATCAAGACTCTGGAAGATGTCCGGAGATCTCTTGAGCTTGAAGAGGATCGGCTTGAGGCTGCTAAGCCAACAGCTGAGTTGCATATGGCAACATCCTCTAAGCCCAAAGGTGGCTCAAAGAAAAAGAACTGGGTTAAGAAAAGAGGACCAACTCAGTCTCAGCCTGCTAAAAGAGCAAGGGCAGAACAACAAGGAAATAACAAACATCCCAAACGTGTCAATGTTGCAAAGATGAAATGCTTTAACTGTGACAAAAAGGGTCACTATGCTAAGGATTGCTCTGAGCCTCCTAGAAAGGTATTTCACAAAACTCAAACTAGTGAACTTTGTGTTTCTAGTTCAGTGTTTTTGGCTGAATCTAATTCTTTGTGGATTGTAGACTCGGGAGAAATGGACCACATAACGAGGGAACACAATTCTTTTGTCGAGTTTCGGCGTATTTCACGTGGAACAAAGTGGATTTATGTGGGCAACAACAATAAGGTTGTTGTTGAAGGGATCGGTACATGCAAGTTAGTCTTGCGTGGTGGTCGACACCTACTATTACATGATGTCATCTATGCTCCAGGAATTCGCCGGAATATTATTTCTGTTATTGTTTTTGCTTAGGCTTGGCTTTAGCTTGTTTTTCCATGACAATTCTGTCAAATTGACTTTAGGTTCAACTTTATTTGGTTTTGGTCATGTGACCGGAGGTTTTATTATTATGGATTTGGATTATGATTCATTTAATAATAATGCTAGTTTTTCTATGTTTGCTTCCTCACATAAATATGATAGTGATGTAAACATATGGCATGCTAGACTTGGTCATATTGGCTAGCAAAGAATGCAAAGATTAGCAAAACAAGGTTTGCTTACTGGCATTGAACATGTGGAATTGTCCACTTGTGAAAGTTGTCTAGCAGGAAAATCTGCAAGAAAACCCTTCGGTAAAGCGACTAGAGCTAAATATCCCTTGCAATTAGTCCATTCGGACATCTGTGGGCCTATGAATGTCAGGGCTAGGCATAGAGCGTACTATTTCATCACATTTATATATGACTACACTCGTTTCGGTTATGTCTATTTAATTTCCCACAAATCAGAAGCAATAAGTTGTTTCCAACGCTATATGAGCTTAGTGGAAAATCAATTAGACAAGAAGATAAAAGTTCTTCGAACTGACCGAGGTCGAGAGTACTTGTCAACAAATTTAATGAATTATGTGATGGAAAGGGAATTGTTCATCAGTTGACTATCCCAAATACTCCGCAACAAAATGGTGTTGCGGAGAGAAGAAACTGGACACTTCTAGAAATGGTTAGGTCGATGATGGCACAAGCTAACCTCCCAATTAGTTATTGGGGTGATGCATTGCTTACTGCTACTTATGTACTTAACCGAGTGCCTACAAAATCAGTTGCAACCACTCCATATGAGTTGTGGACAGGAAGAGCACCCAACCTAAGTGTATTAAGACCTTGGGGTTGCGCTGTCTATACACATGATTCTTCTCACAAACTTGGAAAATTAGGCCCGAGAGGAAAGAAAAGTATCTTTATAAGATACTCAGAAACCTCTAAGGGTTATGTGTTTATAGGTCAGCAAGATAGTGGGAGCGTAACTGAGTTTGAATCACGAGAAGTTACATTCTTAGAGGATGAGTTTCCTAAAAAAAGAGAGGTAGGTCAAGACCTAACCTTGTTTGAGATAGAGGATCAAGATGTACAAAGATCACTTCATTCGAGTGGGAGAAATTTAACTAATGATGAATTAGTTTTACATCAACAACCTCCTTCATCATCGGATGCGAATGTAAATAATCATTTGACATCAAATAGTGACCAAATGGATCTTGTTCCAAGTGGGAGCGAGATGGTCACTGACCTTGTTCCAAGTGGGAGCAGGATAGATGTTCTTGATCCAAGTGGGAGCAACGTTGATCCAAATGGGAACAACGAAGAAGAATCACAAAAAGGACGTGGTTTGCGTAAAAAGATTCGCCATCGACGATTTGATGTCGAAGGTGCTGAACTATTTATGTTGTTCTTACAAGTAGAAAACGAGCCTAAAAATACAAAAGAGGCTCTCTCATGCCCTTCTAAGGAATAATGGATAAAAGCAATGGAAGATGAAATGGAGTCAATAAGAGTCAACAAAGTCTGGGAACTAGTTGATCTCCCGAAAAAACGCAGAGCTATTGGGAGCAAATGGGTTCTCAAGATTAAGCTCAAGGCTGATGGCACAGTTGAGAGATATAAGGCTCGATTGGTGGCGAAAGGTTATACACAACAGGAAGGAATAGACTACGAAGAGACTTTCTCACATGTTGTGCGATTTAACTCAATTCGCCTGATTCTAGCTATAGTAGCAAGTTTAGATCTTGAATTACATCAGATGGATGTAAAGACTGCTTTTCTCAATGGAGAATTAGATGAAGAAATTTATATGGAACAACCCCAATGTTTCATTGGAAAAGGCCACGAAGAAAAGGTTTGTAGACTTTTGAAGTCTATTTATGGCCTTAAACAATCTTCAAGGCAGTGGTATATACACTTTCAAAATGTGATCATATCCAATGGTTTTACTATGGTTGATGAAGACCATTATGTTTATACCAAGAGATCAAGAAATAAGCTTGTAATTCTGACATTGTATGTCGATGGTATACTTATAGCTGGAAATGATAAGGAGTTATTAAAAGAGGTAAAGGCCTGGTTGTCGTCTCAATTTGAGGTGAAAGATATGGGTGAAGCTGCATATATTCTTGGAATCAAGATTTCAAGAGATCGTCCTAAGAAACTATTGTATCTCTCTCAAGAGAATTACATTAAGAAAATTCTTGAACGATTTAATATGCCAAATAGCAGTCCAATTAACATTCCTATCAGCAAAGTCCATAACTTGGGAAATCATTTGTGTCCTCAGACTCCTGAAGAGACAGAAAAGATGAAGCGAGTGCCTTATAGAAGCCCAGTCGGATGTCTAGTGTATGCTATGGTGTGTACTAGACCTGATATTTATCAAGCAGTTTGCTTGGTAAGTAGATATCAATCCGATCCAGGTCCAGCACATTAGCAAGAAGTAAAGAGGATCATGAGATATCTGAGAGGAACAACCGACTATGCACTTTGTTATCAAGGCAGCAAAGATTTTGCGATTAGTTGGATACACTGATGCTGATCATGGAGGAGATTTAGACGAGAGGAAGTCTACCTCGGGATATGTCTTCTTACTTAGTAATGGTGCCATATCATGGAAGAGTAAGAAGCAATCATGTGTAGCACTATCCACGATGGAAGCCGAATATGTGGCTCTGTCAAAAGCAACAAAAAAAGCTGTTTGGTTGAATAGGCTCTTCAAAAGATTGTTGGGTAACACTGATGATGAACCAGTGTTGGTCTACTGTGATAGTAAGGCTGCAGTTGATGCAACCAAGAATTCTAAGCATCATTGTGATACTAAGCACATAGATATCAAGTATAACTATGCAAGAGACATGTATAAATGCAAGAGGTTGAACCTGGTGAAAATATCTACAGAAGATATGGTAGAAGACCCATTGACCAAGCCTTTAGCTAGAGATGCATTTGTGAGACACACTATGTCTCAAGGCTTGCGTAGACTTTGAGTGATTTTGTATTATTCTTTGTTTTTTTCCAATTGTTTACAAAACTATGTTCTTTGATAATCAATAAAGTTGATTTACTTACATACATATTCATAATTTATTAAGTGTTTAGTACATTCTTCAATTATATTTTAGTATGTCGGGTAGGCAAGAGGTTGGCCTTCTCACACAGGCAACCGCCTCCTTATCTAAGTGATAAGTGGAGATGAGACTTGATTTTAAGAAAAAATTATCAAATGGATAATTTGAGAGCTATATGCTTAAAATCAATAGAGTCGCTTAAATAATGACATAAGGTTATTAAGGTGAAAGGATGTTCACCTAGTCTACTTAGTGAGCTAGATGTGAGTTTAAGGAACTCGAATTTAGATACGTATGGTGTCTGAATTTCATCTATACAACATTATTTAATAAAGACATACGCTTCTTAAGGAAATGAGAAAGATGTTGTAGCACGTGTTTCATACCATGTGTGCGAAAGTCGACCAAGGGTTAACATAAGTTTGATCTCAACTTACTGTTGCGTGAGACCCAGAGCCTTTATGGTGGCTCAAAAATAAATACCCTTAGTGACTCCGATCAGAAACTTGAGACTTAGTCTAATGTTAGCTATCTTAGTGTGTTTTCAAAAGACCATGAAAATGGATGCGGTCTGGCGGGACATATCTAGAAAAGCAGTTGAGCTAATGTTAAGGGAATCGTGAGAAGAGGAAGATCATTAAAGGAATCTCATTAATTTTGTATTCACAGGTGCACCAGTTATAACTTATGAGTTATAATTGTGAATACATAAAAATGATATTTGAGATTTTGAGAGGATATCAAAATGTGATTCATATGATCTAGGGTATTGCATACTTTATAATCTACTTGCAGGTTTGGACTCGACGAGAGGCTATATACTCCTAACAGATGTATAGCACGTAGCTCTCACAGTATGCTGGTCGCACGGTGTATTTCACTGTATGAATATATGTAGAGATGAGATGAAAATATGTTTCTCATATTGTAAGAGCACTCCCATTATGTGTGAGTGGGAGATGTTAGATTTATCTTAATAAAAGAGTCCACCCATAAAGGGGTGCTCTTAAAGTCTATCCAGGTAAAAAGATAAGTTGCCTGATAGTCCTACAAGAGGAAAACTACTGTATTATACAGTTATAAATACAGTAATAGGCTCAGATAAAACATACTGATTTCACTATGCTCTTCTGCTACACCGGCTTACAGATGCCCATGTCCTTCATGGATCTAGGAGTTCATACGAATAATGGCTAGCGGGATTTCGCATTCAATCGGAGTTGCCTATCTCTCTCTCAAATAAACTAGTGTTTAGACTGTGGATAAAGGGGTTGATCCGTCAAGTACGTGAAAACTACCGACGGCCAGTAATTCCAGCCACGGTTCAAGATCCTACCGCTTCCGCTTACGAGAAAAACAAGTAAGTTCTCGGTTTAAATTTAAACAATCTATTTAGTATAGATTTGTATGCATATCTGTATGTATTCCTTCACAGATAATTACTCAAAAGGTACAGTATTGGTTCTAAACAATCAAGCATAATTCGAGTACGAAACTTTTTATTTACAAATTGCAAAATGACCAAATAATTCTAGACACTGTACTCAATCAATTACAACAATGAGAATCTGAAGGGGAATTGAAGAAGAGATAATACAGGCGTGGAACCCTTATATTGATAGTAGCTGGAATTTGTATACCAAGAGACACAAGAATATAAGAGGAGTGAGATTTGGTAAGGATGAATAAAGGAAAAGAAAACATAAAGAGGAGTGAAAAGAACAAAGACTTAGCTAGCGTTTGGATATAGATTTGGTTGAAACTTGAGAACTTGAGTTTTTGAAGTTAAGTTGAAAAATAATTTTTGAAACTTGAAGTTGTATTTGGATATATATATTTTACTTAAAAAAGTTGAAGTTTGTGAGTGAAAAAAAGTAATTTTTCCAAAAAACTCCCAAAAACTAACCACTTTTTGAAATATTGGTTTTCAGAATTTGGCAAATTTCATAAACAAATAAGGTTTTTCCAAAAAATTCTTAAAAATGCTCTCAAATATTATAAACGAACGGGAGCTTAAACAATATGTAAAAGAGGCGAAAAACTTGAAAAAAGATTTTGATATGGACATGAAGAATAGATAAAGAACGAGAAAAGGAGAAGATCGGGAAAAAGCAAAAAGAGGTAGTAAAAAATAATGGAAAAGTATGTAAAAGAAAGGACAAGAAGGATAAAAAGAAATAAATATTAAAGAGGGAAAACAGAAATATAAATTTGATAAAAACTTTTGGGTTGGGACGGACAAAAATGAAGCAATTGAAAAAGATAGATGAAAAAGAAAAAGGTGGAAAAGAAGACAGGAGAAAAGGTAAAATAAGGAAATTTGACTAGCGCACTCACTGCTCTTCCTTTTTTTTTTTTTTTTTTATATATATATATATATATATAATAATGGTGCACTCTATTAATTAATAATTTTCAATAAAAATATTCATATGAGATATAGACGCTTGATGGAGAGTGGGGGATGATGAATTCGTATGCACCACTTCACTACCTAAACAACACACTCGCGATTAGGAATGTAAATTTGACAAAGAATTCATATGCACTAGAGAAGTGATTTTTACTGAGCGGGTAATTTCATGTTGAGTATCACTCTGACCATCGAAATTTTGCTCACGAAACTTGGTATAAGATGTTAGATTTATTTAATATCATATATATGTTAGTTTTTGCCCCACGTTATATTAATAATTGTGTTTAATAAATTATTAATTATGCTAAATTCCTATTTGTTATTGGGAAAGTTATTTTAGATCAACTTCCCATAACCCCACTTTGATGGAGAGTGGGATTAAAAGAAAATAACTGATGGTCCTCTCTCTCTGCCTATAAAAGAAGAATAGCGTAACTTCCGTCAGATAACCTATTCTGAAAAAAACACAGTAAGGAAAGAGAGAGATATTTGGTTTTCTCAAAATACAAAATCAAGTGCTTCCGCTTAATTCAAGTCAAGAAGAATGCTATGGTTGATTCAGGTATGTTTCTTGACTGAATTACAATTATTAAGAGTTTATGTGAAAATCATATAGTTCCACGGTTCTAAAAATCATGAAAACTCTTACATGTGGTATCGGCGCAAGGTTTTGGAACTATTGATTTTCCGTTAAAGATTAGTGATCTCTCTCAATTTGTTAAACCCTAATTATGAAATTTAGGGATTTAAAAGTGATTACTGTTATTAACAGAATTTTATCATTTCATCTTCGTACGTAGATTTGACTTCAATATTTCAAGTTTAAGTTTATTGATTCGTTAGACATTGATAATACACATTGGAAAAAGTTATATTACTATACTGTTAATATTTTACTCTTAATTGAATTAAGACTTCTCTTATGTCCATAATTGTTTTGTTATGACAAGATGAGGGTAATGGTAGTCTGGTTGAATTTAAAAAAAAAAAAAATTCATTTTTGACTTCTTGGAAGTGATGCTAATTGAGGCAGTAAACAAAATAATGTAATCGGTCATACTTTGGTTCATAAGAATTATGTATTAATAAATGAGTTACAATGAATTCTTTACTAACACATCAATTTAAATTACTGTTTCTAAGGGTAGACCACAAGTCTGTTATGTTCATCCAAAATTATGCTTTCGATACTTTTCCATAATCTGGTTGAGTAAGGTGTTGGTAGTGATTTACTTTCAGCCCGTAAATAATAATGGTGGAATTCAGTATATATTAGATTCGTTAATCACCAAAGTGGTCGAATCTTTATGAAAATTAATTCCAAAATATTGATTGAACTTATATTCATTTATCCATAAATTAGATGCTTATATTCGATATAAATTATGGGTAAATTAAAGTTCATGGTTATAGGACATTTATGGATCGCCCAAAGGTTGATTGTTTGTTCTACAGTGAAACATTAAAGAGATAATTTAGATGTACCATTAATTTTATTTATTTATCCAAAGATAGTAAATATTATTAATAGGTACATTAAAAATTATCAAATTATGTTAAATTATATTAAGCATCATAAAGTCTAAATTAAAGTTTGTATTTTGGCATTTTGCCCAAAGGTGAACATCAGGATACACTTCAAGTATAATTCTGAACCTAATAGTATGTTTAGTTTATAACTCAAAGCGTTAACGAGTTAACATATTCTATTTGCAGTACTTGCTCTGCATTCGCAATCTGCTTCTGTTACGGCTTTTAACGGACTGAACTTCTCAGAGTGGTGCGAACAGATCAAATTCCATCTCGGAGTTTTAGATCTTGATGTTGCACTTTACACTAAAAAGCCAGTTGCTATTACTGCAACTAGCACTGCTGAAGAAAAGTCCTATTTTAGGCAGTGGGACAGGTCTAACAGATTAAGCCTAATGTTTATGCGAATGAGTATTGGGGGCAACATTAAGTCTGCTCTTCCCAACACTGAATGTGCCAAAGAGCTTCTAAGACTTGTAGAAGAACGCTCTCAAACTGCTGACAAGTCTCTTGCTGGGACTCTAATGGGTACTTTGACCACCATGAAGTTTGATTGTTCACGTACCATGCATGAGCATGTCATAGAAATGACAAACATAGCAGCAAGACTTAATACTCTGGGAATGGAAGTGGATGAAAATTTCCTTGTGCAGTTCATCATTAACTCATTACCGTCTGAGTATGGTCCTTTCCAAATGAACTATAATACCATGAAAGACAAATGGAACATGCATGAATTGCACGGAATGCTGGTTCAAGAGGAAACAAGGCTAAAGAACCAAGGAACCCACTCCATTAACCTTGTAGGCCATCAAGGAGCTGGAAAGAAAGGAAAGAAGCATGTTAAGGGCAAATAGAGGAACCATAATGTTAGTGAGTCCTCTCATCAAGTACGTAAGAAGGAACACAAGAATGATAAGTGTCGTTTCTGTAAAAAATCTGGACACTTTCAGAAAGACTGCCTGAAACGTAAGGCATGGTTTGAGAAGAAAGGTAAGCCTTGTGCTTTTACGTGTCTCGAATCAAATTTAACTGAAGTTCCTTATAATACTTGGCGGATTGACTCTGGTTGTACTGTTCATGTTTCTAATACGATGCAGGGATTCCTTACAACCTAAGCCAAAAACCAGAATGAAAGATTTGTGTACATGGGGAATAGAGTGAAGGCTCCAGTTCAAGCTATCGGGACATATCGTTTAATCCTAGATACTGGGCGTCACTTAGACTTATTTGAAACTTATTATGTACCTTCTGTTTCTAGAAATTTAGTTTCTTTGTCTAAGTTAGACAAGACTGGATACTCTTTTAATTTCGGCAATGGATGTTTTAGTTTGTTTAAGCATAACCATCTCATTGGTTCTGGTATTCTTTGTGATGGTTTATACAAACTGAATCTTGATAATTTGTTTGCTGAAACCCTCTTAACTCTGCATCATAAAGTTGGAACCAAACGTAGTTTGGTCAATGTACAATCTGCTTACTTGTGGCATAGACGTTTAGGTTACATATCTAAAGAAAGACTGGAAAGATTAGTTAAGAATGAAATCCTTCTAGATTTAGATTTTACTGACCTAAATATTTGTGTGGATTGTATTAAAGGAAAACAAACAAAATACACAAAGAAATGAGCCACAAGAAGCACACAACTTCTTGAAATTATACACACTGATATCTGTGGTCCTTTTGATATTCCACTTTCATTAAGGAAAAGTACTTTATCACCTTTATTGACGACTTTTCACGTTATGGTTATGTCTATTTTTTGCACGAAAAATCTCAAGCAATAAATGCCTTAGAGGTATTTATTAATGAGGTTGAAAGGCAATTAGACAGAAATGTGAAAATAATTAGGTCAGATAGAGGTGGTGAATATTATGGAAGATATGATGAAAGTGGACAACACCCTGGTCCATTTGCTAAATTCCTCAAAAAGCGTAGCATATGTGCTCAATACACAATGCCTGGCACACCACAACAAAATGGTGTGGTAGAAAGGCGTAATCGTACATTAATTGAAATGGTTAGGAGTATGTTAAGTAATTCATCTTTACCCGCTTCATTGTGGATGTATGCTTTAAAGACTGCCATGTACTTACTAAATAGGGTTCCTAGTAAGGCAGATCCAAAGACACCTTTTGAACTTTGGACTGGTAGGAAACCTAGTTTAAGGCACTTTCATGTTTGGCGCTGCCCGGCAGAAGTAAGAATTTATAATCCACAAGAAAAGAAACTGGATCCACGAACAATCAGTAGTTTTTTTATTGGTTATCTAGAAAAATCAAATGGGTATAGATTTTATTGTCCTAACCATAGTACGAGAATTGTTGAAATTGGAAATGCTAGGTTCATTGAGAATGGTGAAGTTAGTGGGAGTGAAGAACCGCGTAATATGAAAATTAGGGAAGTTAGGGTGCAAATTCCTTTACCCTGTACTTCTCCTAAAATTGTTGTTCCCGAAGTTGTTGTACCGCCTAACAACCAACAAGAACAACAAAATAATGATCATGCTATTCATAATAAAAAACATAATCAATGAACCTACAGTAGACGTACTGCAAGAAGTAGCATTAAGAAAATCTCAAAGACAAAGGAGAAATGCTATTTCTGATGATTTTTTGGTATATCTACACGAGTCAGAAATTGATCCGGAAATTGATTTGGATGATTTGGAAATCAATGATGATCCAGTTTTATTTTCACAGGCCACTGAAAGTAATAATTCTGATAAGTGGTTAGATACTATGAAAGATGAGTTGAAATCCATGCAACATAATGAAGTTTGGGACCTTGTTGAATTACCAGAAGGTTGCAAAAGAGTCGGGTGTAAATGGGTCTTTAAGACCAAACGTGACTCAAATGGTAATATTGAACGTCACAAGGCCAGACTTGTTGCCAAAGGTTTCACTCAGAAACATGGTGTTGACTATATAGAGACATTTTCACCTGTCTCTAAAAAGGATTCACTTAGAATTATAATGACTTTAGTGGCTCATTATGACTTAGAGCTACATCAAATGGATGTGAAAACTGCCTTTCTGAATGGAAATTTAGAGGAAGAAGTTTACATGAATCAACCAGAAGGTTTTGAAATTAAAGGAAATGAACACATGGTGTGTAAACTAAAGAAATCAATATACGTGATTAAACAAGCTTCCCGACAATGGTATCTCAAGTTTCATGAAATTGTTGTCACCTTTGGATTTAAGAAAAACATCGTTGACCGGTGTATATATCTGAGGTCAGTGGGAGTAAGTTTATAATATTAGTCCTGTATGTTGATGACATCTTGCTTGCTACTAATGATCTTGGTATGATGCATGACACCAAGAAATTTCTCTCTAAGAACTTTGAAATGAAAGATATGGGAGAGGCAATCTATGTGATCGAGATAGAAATATTCCGGGATAGATCACAAGGTTTGTTGGGGTTGTCTCAAAAGGCCTATATTAATAAAGTTCTAGAGAGATTCAGAATGGAAAATTGCTCATCAAGTCCCGTTCCAATTCAGAAGGGAGATAAATTCAGTCTCAATCAATGTCCAAAGAATGAATTGGAACATAAGTGAATGAAAGATATTCCTTATGCATCCGTAGTTGGGAGCTTAATGTATGCCCAGACATGTACCAAACCAGACATCAGTTTTGCTGTTGGAATGTTGGCAGATATCAAAGCAATCCAGGAATGGATCATTGGAGAGCTGCAAAGAAAGTGTTGAGATACTTGCAAGGAACAAAAGATTATATGTTCACTTATAGAAAATCTGACCATCTTGATGTGGTTGGATATTCAGATTCAGATTATGGTGGTTGTGAGGATACAAGAAAATCCACATTTGATTATTTGTTCCTGTTAGCTAGAGGGGCAATATCGTGGAAGAGTGAAAAGCAATCTATCACAGCTGGATCTACCATGGAAGCTGAGTTTGTGGCATGCTTTGAGGCCGCAGTTCATGCTAAGTGGCTGAGGAACTTTGTTTCAGGACTTGGACTAATCGACAGTATTGCCAAGCCGCTGAAAATTTATTGTGATAATTCCTCAGCAGTCTTCTTCTCTAAGAATGATAGGTATACAAAAGGTGCTAAGCCTATAGACTTGAAATACCTTAAACTTAAGGAAGAAGTTCAGGAACATAGAGTGTCAATTGAAGATATTAGCACCAAAATTATGATTGCTGATCCTTTTACGAAAGGATTATCGCCCAAAGCATTTATGGAACATGTTGAAAGAATGGGTGTCATTGATAGCAATGTATGACTTTATGTAAAGACTTTTATGATATTTATGAGATTGACACTCTGAGCTCATTAATATAAATGTTTCTGTTATTACTTGTTTTCTCTAGTATACATAATATTGAGAATGTTGAGTGACATGTTGTGGCTTCGATAAAGTATTCTAAGAATTATCGTTGGACCAATTATGTACTCTTAAAGGTTGTGTTTGGTAATAGACTAATGTTGTAGTACTTGGAAGGGACTATGTCGAGTGATGTACAACCGCCATGACTCGTATTAGTTGATTTACTTAATAACAACAAATGATGTTGGAATTTAGCACTAATAGTGCACGTCATGATTGAAATATTTATTAAACCATTAAGTGAATAATATCACGTGAGTCAAGTGGGAGAATGTTAGTTTTTGCCCCACGTTATATTAATAATTGTGTTTAATAAATTATTAATTATGCTAAATTCCTATTGGTTATTGAGGAAGTTATTTTAGATCAACTTCCCATAACCCCACTTTGATGGAGAGTGGGATTAAAAGAAAATAACTGATGGTCCTCTCTCTCTGCCTATAAAAGAAGAATAGCGTAACTTCCATCAGATAACCTATTCTGAAAAGAACACAGTAAGGAAAGAGAGAGATATTTGGTTTTCTCAAAATACAAAATCAAGTGCTTCCGCTTAATTCAAGTCAAGAAGAACGCTATGGTTGATTCAGGTATGTTTCTTGACTAAATTACAATTATTAAGAGTTTATGTGAAAATCATATAGTTCCACGGTTCTAAAAATCATGAAAACTCTTATAATATAAACTTAAAGTCTCATTTATGAGGAAAAAACTTACCCATACCGAATATATGCATCGATCCAATACATGCATGATATGTGTTGGAGAACATGCTTTTTTCTCTTATTCTCATTTATGAGTAACGTATTGCGTCATGCTTAAGTTTTCTTTCTTTCATACTCCTTCCGTCCCAAATTAGTTGCCGCTTTTAGCTTCTTCACGCCCATTAAGAAAATCATTAAATAGAGTGTGTAGTTTACTATGTTACCCCTATTTAATGTTTGACTATTAAATTTTGCTGAGAATTTTTTAAATTATTAAGGGTATAGTTGGAAAAGACTAATAATTTTTGTCTTGAAATCCTAAAGTGTCAACTAATTTGGGACACACCATTTTTCCTAAAACGACAACTAATTTGGGACAGAGTGAGTAATTAAATCAACAAATCATTAATGATTGTGGCTAGTGGCTTCACCCTCATCTCCTTTTGTTCTTAAAGCTAATTATATCACACGTTTTCTTTTCCAAAAAAAAAAAAAGAAAAAAAGAAAAAAAAAGAAAAAAGAAAATATAAAAAAAATATTCATCAATATTACTGCTTTTTGTGTGATTCGTTTGCCTTCTTCACATGAAAAGAATGACGATTTGAAACTATTTAATTTTAGAGACTTTCTTTTTCTGATACCATAATTTATATGTATATAAACTTAACGTGTGCAAAATAGATTTGACAAACTTTCTAGATTTATGAGCAGACTCGAGTCCATAACCTTCACGAAACATAAAAAAGGGAGAGCATTATTCTTTTAGTTAATAGCTTTTGCCGGGTGGTCCAGCCTTTTGTGCAATTGTTTCCAACGCTTTTGAATTATTAAATAATAGTAGTGGTTTCACGATAGACTAGATATAATTTGAATATGCAGATTAGGATTCATGTTTGCTTACTTTTGGAGAAATATAAAAGAGATAATTACCAAAACAGCTAGTCAACTTTCTCTCCTTACTTTGATTAACTCTTACTTTTTATAGCCAGTATACATAAAAATAAATACAAATGGTATACAAACGATAGTATATGTGTACTAATGGTATCCTTACAGATACCCAGTGTATACACCCAAAAATATGGTGTATACACTCAGATTTATCGGGTATACACAATGTATACATGTACTTTTTACCATTATTTTTAGTGCATACACACTTTTTTTTTTTTTGGTAGTGTATACACATTTTTATTATATTAAAATTCGTATACATAATCTTTACAGTAAAAGAAAAAACAAAGAATGAAGCAGTGGCCGGAGAAGCTGCTACAACCATATCTGACCACCACAGCTGCTTTGTCGGAGCAGCAGTGGTGGAAAAGAGCAGATCTGACGAGGCATCATCAGTCACGACGGAGGAGGAGCAGTCACGACGGAGGATGAATAGCAAGCACGATGGAGCAGCAGTAGCAGGCGCGACGAAGCAGAGCAGCATTTCGTTGGCGACGGTCAAATTCGACGGTGCGGTGGTGGGAACAGTGAAGAAATGGTGGCCGGAGGAATTATACATGGTGGTAGCCGACGGGGAGGGGGCGGCACCGTAGGAGAGGAGAAGAGGAAGGGGCAGACAAAAAAAATTCTAGTGGCTACAAAAAGTTAGGAGGTTGCGTAAATGTTTATTTAGGGTTATTTTGAAAAAAAAGGGCTAAAAAAATGTTTTTGTGGTAAAATTTTCCCATATAAAAATTACTTATATACATGAATGACCTACTTATTTTTTTCTTCCCTTTTTATGGGGTAATCCATATTTCATATTAACTAAATATTTTTGAAATTTTTACACAAAAATACAATTTTGAAAAGTTATTTACAAATATAAAAATATTTTAGCAAAATTATTCAATATAGAGGAAAGAAAGTTTAATTACAAAACATAGTAAAAATTAGTCTAACATAGCAAACCCCCACCTTATGCTATTTCACTGTTCCCCTTCGTACTTGTCTTGCGGTTCTCAAAGATAATAAATTCTTGATGAGAATGAAATGGTGGTGTAAGGAATTGATACGAATGGTAAGGAATTGATAATAAATTCTTGGTGGAAACTTCTGGGATTGAAATCATATGCTAAAGCAGAAGGTTTTGCCATAAAACTTACTTCTTGCATGTCATTTTCATTCTAAATATGATGCAATAATCTCAATTCTTCAATCCTTTCTACAAAACAAATCATTCGAGTACGAGTTTTTTTGCCCAAGCTTGTGTCGCTGATTTGCTGATGCTGTTAGCACCTTCTGCTCTAAACCTTTCCCACTAATAATAATATGCAGAAACCACAAGCTAGCTTTTTCAATTAATTATATATGTAGGAACCACCGACTTCGAATTACATCTATACCAATGGTCATCTATATTTGCAAATTTTGTACACAAATTTTAGAAAATATTAAAGGACGAAAGAAACAAGATCAGAAACAAAAGAGGTAGCAGTGGACTTATCATATTGGATCGTTCATCAAGAAATTGCACTTAGAGGCAGAAATAGTACGCTATTGCATTGTTTTATTTGAAAATTTAATTTTTATGGTGTTTCTGGTCAAATTTGCAATTTTTTTGTTGAGATGTTGTGTTTTTTTATTACCAGTTCTGTATTTTCTGGCCAAATATGTTGTCGTTTTCATTTTTTTAAATTTTATTGTATCTCGATGTATCTGCATTGTATCTTTACTACTTCTGCATCGTATCTAACTGTTTCTATGTTTCCGCATTGTTTATGCACTATATCTAACTATTCTTGCACTTTTCAGCATTTCTGCACTGTATCTAACTATTTATGCATTATTTCAGCATTTCTGCATTATTTCTGCGTTTCTGCACTATTTTTGCACTGTATCTTACTGCATCTTAACTGGTTCTAACTATTTCAGCAATGTTTTAGAGAGTATCTGCAGTTTTTCAAATAGTTTCTGCGCTATTTTTGCAGACTTGAGCAGCAACAGAGTCACCTCGGTGGCGGCAGTGGGGGCAATTGGCGGCAGGAGGGCGGTAGAGGGGAGGGATGTGAGATGGAGGCTAGGATTTTTTCTCTTTTAGTTGTTTTTAGAAAATGGTATATAAAAAATAATGCTATATTTTTTAATATCAATAATATTGCTATTTTTTTTTTTTTTTTTTGTAATTATGGATTCAAAAATATATATATAAGTTTAAATACTCCATTATTCTTTGCATTATTTCACCTGTACAACGACATACATAGTATAACTTCACAAGTGGGCATGGAAAAAATAAATATACACAGATCTTACCCCTACTTTATATGAGGTAGAGAGATTTTTTCAGATAGATCCCTGGCTCAGAAGAAAATGGTCATTTTTATTTATAAAAAAATAGACTAGGATGAAAATACTGAAGAAAAGAATAGCACTAACAACAAATAATAAAGAAAAAAAAGTAAAAGAAACAACATTAGTAATAAAAGTAGATGAATAATGTAATGCTAGGGAAATACCAATACTACCGATAAGGAGAAGATGAAGCAGATAAGGTATCATATAAACCCATATCACTAGACTACCTGACACTAACCGTCCATCCTGAAAACAATATAAGATAATTATATGCTAATATGGTGGAAATTGCTCGGCTACCTTCTTACTTCTACCTTAATTCTCAATCTTGACGTTGTTCTATCTAGGGTGATTTGAAGGTGTACCATGTCCTATCTAATCACTTCGTCCAATTCTTCTTCGATCTACCTTTACAGCTCTATAGATCCAACACTATTAACCCCTCGCGCCTCTTCACCCAAGCATTTGTACGCTCTTCTTTTTCACATGTCCGAACCATCTCAACCTCACTTCTTGCATGTTGTCCATCACTGAGGCCTCTCCCACCCTATCCCTATATGACCTTGTTCCAAATGTTATAATCCAACCTACTATGCCCGCGCATTAATCTTAGCATTCTCATCTCTGTTACTTTCATCATCTGAATGTGTGTACTCTTGATTGGCTAATACTTTGTCCTATAAAACGTAGCTGGTCTAGCGACCACTCTATAGTGCTCGCCTTTAAGTTTCGGTGGCAGATTCTTGTCGCATAGGATACCAGATGCGAACCTCTAACTCATCCACCGTGCCGCAATCTACGATGTGCAACATCATATTCGATCTCACAATTTCCTTGGATTATAGACCCAAGATACTTGTCTCCTCTTAAGGTGACTTGTGTATCAATCCTCACTTCCCCATCAGATTCATATGATGCATCGCCAAACTTGCATTCTATGTACTTCATCTTAGTCTTTCTCAACCTATAACCTTTAGACTCTAGAGTTTGCCAAACCTCTAGTCTATCATTAACTCCGTTGTATGTCTCGTCTACCATTACCGTGTCATCTGCAAGTAACATACACCATGGTTCTTCCTCTTGAGTATAACGTGTCAGTTCATCTTACGAAGGCAAATGAGTACGGGCTAAGAACTGACCTCTGGTGTAACCCTATCTCGTCGGGGAAGTTATCTGAGTCCCCTCATGTTGTTCTTAATCGGGTATTGGCTCCATTATATGACATTGATTGTCTAATGTAAGCCATTAGTATCTCTCTGGACTCCAAGCATCTCCATAAAACCTCTCTCGAGACTATGTCGTAAACCTTTTCTAGGCCAATGAACGCCAAATATAGATCTCTTTTCAACTTTGATATATTCAATATTTTTTTACGGATGCATTATCATTCAATCTTCCTAAATACTTGAGAATCAAGATCCATACCATTGTAAATATGTTGATAAATTTCAACTCTAAATTACACTAATATGTATAACACCAAAGGATGTGGTGAGGATAGATAAGTCATTTCAACCTGAACTAAAAGGCTTGTGTTTGCGTGATCCTAGGAATGAAGAAATTCATTATACGATACGATGCGTTTTCGTTTGTAATGAACTCTACATGATGTAAATTTAAATTATTCAGGTTCCAATATAGGTATCAAACATTGTCCCAAAAAGTAAAAAAATTTGTGAGCTTCTTATCTCACAACTCACTAGCTAGCTGCATTTTCTCCATGGTTCACAAATAGGATGATGTTGTTAAGATTAGTATGGGACTTAGTCCCACATTGATCTAATTGGAGTTGCTGTGAGATTTATATATAATTTCTGGGGTATAATTCTCTCAAGATTGTCTTAATAGTATCAAGTCCCCCCCCCCCCCACCCTTCATGCCAATTGTGTCATGGATAGTGATGCATATTGTGTTCGTCCGAGATTAGAAATTGTCTAGCTCATAGCCATCAAGGACGACAAATGCTGAACATAGTGATTTGTTAAGTTCAACTGTTGTAAGGTATATGGCTCGAGTATAACGACAATTCGATGAGGCATTGATGTGGGATTTATATAACCCTAAGTAAATTTTACTTGTGGTCATTCAGCTTTCGGTTCATTATGTGAAATTTTTATCTTGATTTTGTTATCTAAAAGTCATTCAATTTTGCTCTGATTATCACCAAAGTCACTCTCATCAGAAACTATAAAAATCTCACCGCAAACACACTAATTAATTCCAAAATAACCAATTATCTATTAACATAAAATTTGTTTGAAGAGTATGAGGTTTTCCAGGCACATAATTGCCTAAAAACTCAAAGTCTACCTCGTCATAATGTGGTTGATTCGAAATTAACTATATCGTTCAAAATTTTTTAAAGGAAAATAACGTAAGAAAATGTAGTACTGATAAGGAACAAGAAATTTTGCTATATATATATAGGTAAAATGTCATAATGATGCTTGTTGAATTTCCAGCTATCAACTTAGTTATCATATTGAATTCACCAAATAAATACATATCAATGGAAGCAATTCTTGTGCTTGATCAAGAAATTGAAACGACAATATTAAGAAATATTTATCAAATATTATTGAGATTTTTCATTTCGGTTACCAGATTTTTTGTCAAATATCTCTTAATCTTGCATTAAACATTCGAGAATTAACTTGCATTTTTATGTGTATTGTTTCACTAAAAATACCTACTAAATGAATTAGTTATTTAAGAGTTAATTTGTGAGTTTTTTATAGCTTGCGGAAAAAGTGACTTTGGTGATAGTCGAAGAACAGTTGAGTAACTTTTGGGTAACAAAACAAAGGCACGTGACTTTGATGAAGTGACTTTAATGAAATGAACCAAAAATTGAATGACCACATGTTAAATTAACCCTATAATCTTAAACTCTTCCACATTTAGAGCTAGTTGTTGTGGTATAGTTCTCCCTGAGTTATATCAGTAGTGAGATAATTCCTTCATAAGATATGCCTGTCTGACTCATCCTAGCACAAAACATAAAGGATAAGATGTAAAATCAACAATATGAATAATCAGCAACTCAAAAGCTTATTTCTTCTTATGTGATATCCTCCGCTGCATCGTTAAATGGTACTAGTATTAATGATAGAGCAGAAACGGGATAAGATTTTTTTTCTTACAAAGACCGTGTTTTAATTTGCTAAAAAGTTGAAGAGGTCACTCAAAAGTTTCTTGAATAAAGAAACAGTTAACCTTGAACGCAATTTTGCCCTTTCCCGGACCAATTATCTTCAGGAGATAAACCAAATACTCCATCGCTCTATTTTAAATGTCTCTTAGCTAGGCCTGGGCATAGAGCTGAGCCGGCTCGGAGCTCGCTCGGCTCGGTTGTCTTTTAGCTCGGCTCGGCTCGGCTCAGTCTCATTTAAAATTTGGCTCAGCTCGGCTCGGCTCGGCTCGGTTAAAGCTCGATAAAGCTCGGCTCGGTCAAAGCTCGGCTCGGCACGATTAGCTTGATTAATTGTGTAATTTTATCTTTAAAATATAACTTCCATTCATTAGGCTTAATTACCAAAAAATATTAGAAGTCTATGTGTTATTTAATATTTTAATGCAATAGTTAACAATTTATAAACTATTATTTTTATCCATATCTATGATTATGATCATAAAGAAAAATTTAAATATTATTTTTTATATTATTAAGTATGGGGACACTAGAAAAAAAGTCAGCTCGGGCTCGGTCAAACTCTAACAAAGCTCGGTTGAACTCGGCTCGAGCTCGGCTCGGCTCGCTATGTATAAAGCTCGGTTCGGCTCGGGCTCAGTTAGGCTCGGCTCGAGCTCGGCTCGCTCGCTCGATGCCCAGGCTTACTCTTAGCCTAAGAGAAATGTCCTAAAGTATTGTTGCTTTAGTAAATTTAAAAAGAATTAATATTCTCATCAATTTTATCCTTGCTATTTAATAGGTCAAATTGATAATTAGTGCTCACTTTCCAATATTTTCATTTAATAATAAAAGTAATTAAAAATTAGTTTAGTAATTTGTATCTTCATATTTTTGAAGAGATTGTTACAAAACCTAAGATGAATAAGGAGCATTTAATAGCAGGATTAAGCGGATCTTAGCCGTATGTTCATAACAAAAGGTAATAAAACACACAGAAGGAATGAGGCGTATACCTTATCTCCATCAAATTGTGATAGTTGAGTCATGAAAAGACACATTATTTTACAAAGAAAATAAAGTGATGTTACAGTTGTGTGTCGTGGATCTTTGAACATAAAGGAAGTATGTTTCATTTTATCAACTTTATAAAGTTAAAGCATTGGTAGCTCTGGCCAGTGGCCTCTGTGCATGATTGGACGTCATTGAATCTGCCACATTATTTGCCTATCTTAAATAATAATGTTGTAGTCATCCCATGTTTAATTTAGCAATATTCATATGTTTTTTATTCTCATATTGGAATCGATATGATGCTAGATATTCATCTGAACTAGTTTCTTAAGTAATAGTCAAAGAAATGTCGAAGGTCATTAGTCATATTAGATCATTGTGTAATGGATATCATTTTCGTTTACGCTGAGACATGTTTAAAAGAGGTTTGCAGGGCCGGAAGTTTCAGGCTGTCCGTTGTTTAGCCCAAAACAGATTGGGTGTTTTTCAGGGGTCTGTTCCACATTGGTTGGCTACTTTGCTGTAGAATTTACGTGAGATGATCTATTATGTTATTGATAAGTTTGTTGAAATACTAGGAGTATTTGATGACCCGACATGGACGAATAATTTGAATTGAACTCATATAGAAATCTTTAAAATATCAATGTCAGGTTCTATATTGGCTAATGTCATCTTATGAATTTTGGAAGTAACTGAGCGTAATTGGAAGGTGTAATTACACTCTCAAATTTTCAAAAAGATGTGAGAATGGATAATAATTATACTATTTAATTACAAAATTAGTTTTTAAATTTTTTAATTTTCTTATTCTTTACATTATTTCTCCTACATTTCTTTTCCTCATTTCCCGACCTTTAACTCTAATGCTTCGTTAGCTTGTACTTTGTAACTTCTTTCTTATATATTTTTCTTTATTTTCTTCATTCTGCATGGTTGTGCTATTATTCTAATTTTCTGAAGTTATGTCTTGTGATCTTTAGAAAGAACGAGTCTTCAACAAACTGAACTCTTCTTGAGTGATGTCATTAAAGTTGGATCTAAAGTTAGAGTTGCGTTTGGAACTTGTTTTGTTGGATTTTTGACATGAGATTGGTATGCTAACCTTTTCTTTTTCTTTTATGATTTCTGCAAGTATGTTCTATTTTTGGTTCCAATTTATTTAGGGAGATTTACAAATATATACAATCCTAACACCAAAATTACAAAAAATACCAACATTATTCCATTTTACAAAAAATACCAACATTTTTTTACACATTATACACAAAAATAAACAAAACTAATAAATTAGGGTTCCTCCTTCTTCCTACTGCCCCCTCCCCTCACTGCTACCACCCCAGGCGGCGGAGGCGCCTAGTCACCGCCGGCCGTCGCCATCCACCATCGTTTTTTTTTTTTGTGTGTTTTTGAATCTAAAAAATGAAATACACATATAAACATTAATTTTTTTTTTGAAATTAAAGTTGGAAAATACATATAAACAAAAATACATGTAAATACACAAAAAAATTGTGTTATACATACACTAAACACACACATACATACACGAATCTACAGATCTACAAATGGAACATATAAATTTATATGTGTGACATTTATTACTTGACATACACACAAAAATACATACAAAAAATACAAATAGATGCTCGGATATACACGTTCATACAGTGATATACACGTACATACACTTGTGTGCTGAAAATTATTACATGTATATACACGAACATACAGATACATACACTTGCAGATCTGAATTTGAATGTGTATATTCAAATGCAAAAAAGAAGGAGAAGCAGATCTGAACTTGTATTAACAAAATACATATGTATACAAAAACATGCACACATATTCACGTACAAAATAAAAAAGAAAAAGAAAAAAGAGCAGAAGATCGGAAAAGAGGAGCAGATCTGCTTCAATTCGCCGCGGTGGAGCACGCAGCGGCAGCGGCCGGCGAGGGGGGTAGGAAACGGCGGGAGGGTGGGGTGGGCGGGTGGGTGGAGGAGATGAGAGAAAGAGAGAGGTAAAAGTTTGGATTTTTGGTAGAGAGGGAAGAAAGGAAATGAAAAATTGTATATTTTGTAAAATGTGAAAAAATATTGGTATGTAGGGTAATTATTTAAAAGTATCGGTATTTTTTGTAATTAAGTGATTTAGAATGTCAATTAGCGTAAAAATATCATTTATTTACTTTAATCATATTTAGCCTTTTATTTTATATGTATGCCTAGCATCATCAAAAAATATACTTAAGTATTTGACCAAAAGAAAGAGGCATTTAAATGCTTGTTATGAGATATTTTTTTTAATTGTTGACACCTAATTTTGTCCCTCCTGTTTCGATAACCTTTTATTGGGACAAAATTGTACTGATAACCACGCAATTATCCTACACTCATTCCTATCTTGAGTCATTACCTCATGTACACACATCAATTAGGCTATTTTTCAAAATACCGACACAAGCTACGACTATTTACAAGATTTGCACGTTTAATTACAATTTTTGTAATTACTCCTATTTTGAAAAATTGCACAAATTATTTTGAAATTCAAAATAATAGTCTCCATTAGCCCTTTGGCCCTCAAAATTAATTTTTTGATTTTTCTATAATTTTATAAGATTTTTATACAAATTTCTACACATTTTATAGGTATTTATACACATTTATACACAATATATACGGTTTTATACACGTACACATACATTTCATAATTATACATATCAGCCTCTTATGCCACCTATATGCCTGCGTGGTTAAATCTCAGTCGTCCAAGCACACAAATCCGACGGCCAACACTCATTTTCCTTTTTAATTAAACTTTCAACCCCCAAATCCTATAACCCTTTCCCATTTTCCCTCATCGTCTCAGCCGACTCACACACTCTCTCTCTCTCTCTCGCGAAGCGCCCACTGTTTATGTCATTTTTCGGTCGATTCGACCGGTGAAATTCAGAGAAAATGGTACCATTATGTTCTACTTGTCATCCGCTGCAAAACCCCTATACTTATTTTTGACATTTGGACAAAGGTCAAATTTGACCTCGCGTCGACGAGAACTTCAGTCGCCGGAAAAGTCTCCGGCCATGATTAAACTGGTAATTCAGTCCCCTTTTCTTGATTCGTGGACTGTTATGTGACACTTACGCTTGATTTTGATTCATTATTTTGTGCTTTAGCGTGATTAATTGATTAGTTGGCCTATGTTAATCAGTTAGGGTTAATTTCATTCATTTGATTAAGTAACTAGTTCACTGATTTAAATTAAAACCCCATTCTGAAAAGCTTGCATGACTGAGTTTGTTACATTCTGAGTTTGTTCCATGATATCTCTATTGAATTCAAACCCTAGCACCCATGATGGTTCACTCGTTCTGTTTTGCATTGAATTTAGTCTCCAAGTCCGTCAAAATGCATAATCGTATGAGTAGCTTAGTTGGAATCCAGTCTCATAGTTAGAGGAAGGTCAATGGGTCCAATTTGACATCTGTGATTGGTTTTCTGATTTGTATTTGAATGGAAAACAGTTGTGGTAATTGATATAGTATCCATTAGGTTTCTTGATTTAAATCTGTTAGATTAGTCAAGGTATCTTGAACCTAAAACTATGGAAAACTGATTTTTGAATTTAGACATTTAATTAGGACTAAGGAGTGGGGAGTCTGTGTGCTTGAGATTTTGCTTAATTTAAGATCCTAATTGAGCTATGTATGCCAAGTGCACAATGAAACTCTCATAATTCTGGAAAGTAGACTTTTCCCTATTCTTTTGATTTTCAAACCGACTTTATTTATGGGAAACATAGGGAAGATTGATTCCCTCGGAATAATAGCATGATCCTCCCTTTCCTTCTTTAAATTTTTACCTTTTCACAGTAGGATTTGAATTTTTAAAAGGCTCTAGACCATGCCTATATAAACTGGACTCCTATTGCACACACATATTCCTACATTGAGATATATAGAAATACATACTGTTGACACCCAATTTCGTCCCGAGATATAATTAGCGGCTAAATTATTTAAATGAGAATCAATTATTAAAATAAAATTAAAATTAGAATTAGATAATTAAATTATTTGGATTGAAATTAATTAATTTCAAAAGAAGGCTAAAAATTGCAAGGCCTATCCTAATTTCTATCCTACCCGTGCAACCCCTCAATTTCCCAATTTAATCTAAAACAGGGCTAAAATCGTTCCTTATCCGCGAAATTGTCCTACCTCTGCAAACAATACATATACACACATACACGCGCATATCAGTTCTTCACAGCTCAATTACCCGCGACCCGTTTCCCCTCACCCGCGATCCAATTCCCTTTCCCAACCCGTTTTCTCTCACGTTCGACCCGCGATTGATCCCCATTTCCTCCAAAATCGATCCGCTAGCAGCCAAAATCTCGTACCACTGGTCCCCTTTCCCCTTTTCTCTCCCCAGTACAAGAACTCAACTAATCCTATTCGTTCATTTCAAATGGAGTTTCGATCTGAGCCGTGGATGATCTTAACGGGAATATCCTTGATGACAAGGATGAATTCGGTACAATCCCTAAGGGATTTGACCAAATTCACCCTTGTTCTACAAGGGATACACGAAAATAGGCAAGGATTCTTTGGGGTATTCAAGGGGATCCGAAACCCTAGCCTAGAGGTATTTAATCTCTCATTCTTTCATTTTTTAGGTTCTGGATTTTAACACACAAAAAAAAAACGGCAGCATTGATATTATTTTCAGAATTTTTCTTAGTTTAAAAAAAAAGGACATACACATAGTATTCTCAGTTTCTGTTTCGAGTTGAACGTCGCTTTCGATTTCGTGTCGTCGCTTCATTGTTTTAAGTCGTCGACATCGCTCGAGTCGATTCTTTCGGACCCTCGCCCCATTTCCCTGCTTTACAAAAGGTAATAACTTCTTTTTTTTTTTCTTTCATCTTCTTTATTCATTCAGTCATGTTTATTCTCAAAATGTGATGTTTTGTTCTGTTTTTGTTTTGTACTTTTCTGCATAGTTAATGAAGGTGTTTAGCCCTATGTTAGATGTTATGAACTTTTGTTTGAACTAAAGCTCGGATCTTTAGTTCGTTTTAGTTACAGAAATCACATTTAAGTTGAAATGATGAAGAAAAAAAAAAGATCTTACTGTGTATCTTCGAAACATAAGAGTAAAAGTTCATCTTTTGTTCAGTCTCTCAAGTTTAGACATCATGGTTAATCGAGTCAGAAGGTTATCTGGTTGGAACTGAAATTTTAATGCTGGCGTCTTGTTGAACAGAGGTAGTTTTATTTTACTTTTTCCAGTCTAGAACTCTTTCTAGATTTTAGTTTTTTTTTGTTAAAATGGAAAGAAAGCTCTGATTTTGTTAAAGGAGGATATTAGTGTGCTGGTTTGCCTAATGGTTTGCCCAGGTGGTTGTTTATGTTTGTTCTGGTTTTGTGTGAGTTCAGAGGAGAGAATAGGGAGTAGCAGGATGGGGTTTAAAGGGGGTTCAGGTGGTGTTTGCATAGTTGGTGATAGCTTAGGTTCTGGATGTTTGGAGTTTTCCTGGAGGCATAGGGGTTTTGCTGCAGTGGCTGATGTGCCTCTTTGGTCCAGGGGGCTGATCTGATAGTGGAAAGGAGTGAGTTTGATTAAGTAAGTAGGGGTAGCAGTGTAGGAGGAAGTTCTGGTATGATGTGGGTGTTCTGGTGTTCCTGGTTGTTTGTTTGGAGAGTTCTCAGCAGGTTAAATGTGCATGTGCTATGGGGAGCTGTAGTGAAGTGTAATGGCTGGTTTTAGCAGGGAGTCAGGGTGTCCTGATGGCTGCTTCAAGGGCTGCAGATAGTCTGGTTGTATGGTGGCTCAGGAGTTTGAGGTAATGCAGCAAAGAAGCAGGAGATATAAGGGCAGGTAATAGGCTTGTTTCTGGTTCATTTTTGTTCCAGGAAGTAAGAGTGTCTAGATGGTTTCAAGTAGCTTGGGTAGTGTCCTGAAAGCTTGTTAAGTGAGTAGGAGTAGCAGGTTGTTTCCTGGTTGTGGAGGTAAGGTAGAATGAGTTTTGTTTGGTCAGTTAGACTGAGGAGTAGACGAAAGGGTTTTGGTTTGGTGCTATAAGGTTCAGAGAATGTTTTGTTGAGGTCTGAATAAGTTAGGACAAATTTTGGTTTGCTTAGGGTGCTGCAGATCCTATTGTGCCTTGTCTAATTGATGAGTTTCAGGGAGTGTAGATGTCTGGTTGGGAACTAGTTAGTCCAGGGAGAGCATGGAAGCATTAAAGGGGCCTGATGTTATTTATGGAGTTAGATGGTATGAATAAAGAAATTGTTCTTGATAAAAGATGCATTTTTCTACTCTCCTGGATCTGAAATTGCGCTTTAATTTCTTGTTATTTTCTTCTTAAGACTGCTTTGTTTTACTGCATCTAACGCCGCAAATTATACGAATCCTCTTTTAAAGGAAAGCCCATTTCTTTGTGGAGTATGATTTTAAGAAGCTGCTTTTTATATAAATTTTGAGTAGAGGTTCTGCTAAGTTTCTGTCAAAGGAAAGTCTATGGTAATATTAGTCGCTAAATTTTGATAGTTCAAGACTTTATTGCTAAAGCAGGTGACAAATAAATTGTAAATCATGATCTTTGAGGTAATCTTTGTTCATAAATCATGAGAGTATGACTTAAAATCAGAAATGACTTTTGAAATTGTATAAGTTTGGACCTCTGTTGAGTTGTGATTAGGTCTTGTTTTGGTTGCATAGTTTAGTCCCGGATATACCCTGTTCAGCTTCCATTTTTGTTGGAGGCATTTGTTAATATGTAGATAAAAACTCGTACTTTGTTATAGTTTCCTTCGAATTCAGCCTAGTAAGAATGGTGGGTGTGTGTCTTAACATCCTGAGATTTTGACTGCATAAATGAAGCTTCTTTAGTGGTTTTCCCCTTTGGGGTTTAATGTCATAAGTCTCTGTCTAACTCTGCAAATATTGCTAATAGATTTCAAGTCATAATTCAGTATTCGCTTAAAATTTCTTTAACCTGATTGCTAATGTAGTTATAGTTAATTTTCTATATCCGAGCTATTGGTTATCAAATACTAATTTCTTTTCTCCTTCCTTTCTTGACATGAACCTTGGGGCGAGTTCGAGTTGAATAAAACTCACAAATGGGAACGGCTTGCATTTGGAAGTTACTTGAATCACTCCGCATTTTCGGGACTTGATATCCCCGAAAATGTGAAACAAAAGAAAATTGAATAAATGAAAAAGCCTTGTGAAATACAGGGCTCTACTTAAGTTCGCTATCCCGGGTTCTATTTTCTGAAACTCCTTCTCTCCCATCCCCTTTTAGAAAGCATGTTTTAGGACTTTTGTATGATTAGAAGCCTGGTAGATTAGTCGTTTTAACTGAATTGTTATCTTATTGTTTTGATTGATTATAAATTGCGTATCCTGTCTCTTTGGGACTCGCCGGTTAATTTAATATAGTAGAAACCTTTAGTTAATTTTCGAGTGCAAAAGGAATAAAGTTAAAATTGTACCTATTTATTCATTACTTATATTTAGTCAATTATTTATCCATTTATTAAATTTACTTATTTATTCATTAATTAAATTAATTAAGTGGCATTTATTATCAATTTACCTGTTTAATTTTAATTAATCATTTATCTACCTAATCAATTATAATTATTTATTTACTTATTTATTCATTTATCTACAAAGTTATTTAAGTGGTATTTATTTATTATTTCATTTATTTATTTTATTTTATTTATTTAATTAATTAATTCTAATTAATCATTTATTTGCTTAATCAAATTATATTTAACTAGTCAAATTATTATCGCTTATCCCTCATCTAATTGAAATCATATAAATATTTATTTATCTACTTAAGTCATTTATCTATTTATTTATTTATCTAATTAATTAATCAATCATTTATTATTCTTTATCCAATCATTTGTTAAATTTATTTACTTAATTTTAATTAGCCCTTATTTATTTAGTCAATTAATCAACCCTTATCTCATTATTCATTTAATTAATCTTAAATTTTGTTCAAATATTGTCATAATCAATTTTATCTTCTCTGTATTATTTATTACCTATTTATTTTATTTAAAATTTGTCCCAAACTAAATTTCAAGTAAAATTCGTGAAAATCGCCGGATTAACCGCCTTTGGCGGATTTTCGAAAGTGCTCCCGTAATAAGGACCTTCTTTCGAATTTAACAGAACCACTTACCTAAGAATCTCTGAATTTAATTTAATTTCTTTTAAATAAAGGTTAAATTGCACTCCTTAGTTAACTTAGGTTCCTAATAATCCTTAAATTAGGTGGCGACTCCAAAGAAACCCTTTGGAATCCCACTTTGTTGAAATATTCCGAAACCTATCCTTTTCTAAAGAAAGGGTAATTTTTGGGGTTCAACAGCGTGGCGACTCCGCTGGGGAATTGCGCAAATGGTTCTAACCAAAAGATTTTCACGAATTTGCTCTATTTATATATGTGTTGATTGTATGTATGCGTAGCTTAACTCAGTATTGTTTGAATGCCTAAACTAGTATACATAGCTTAAATAAATGTTTGTTTGTATGATTAGATTGATTGTTTATAAAGCATGTTCTTATTTGTGCATAGTCCGCATTCCGTTCATATTTCCTCCCTCATGGAGCCTGTCAATTCTCTTTCACCTCCTCGATTTCATCACGGGGCACCCGCTTGACGGGTAGTTATGCAGGAAGGGCATTGCCCTTACCTCACCTTTGAAACTTCTTTCGTGTCACCAAAGTTAGTTCGGGATATTGAGATTGCCTGGTTTTGTCATGGCCAGTTCTACTGCGTTGTGAGGCCAGGTCTATCCCGCATAGGTCGAGTCAGCCTCAACCGTTAGCCCACTCTTAGAAGGAGATTAGGTCATGCATGCATATACACCTTAGTTTGGACCCGGTCCTTGGTACCGTTTCCAGGAATTAAGAAACCGCCCTTTTGTTGACGGGTTATTGCAGACCCAACGACGTTGCATCTTATGTGATCGTGTGGATATTATAATGAACTCCAAGCCCTTTGCCATGTCAAATCTGGGATCTCATGTCGTGTCTTTTGTTGTTTTATAGATATGAATGCAGACCACCTTTTTCTGAGTTTCTGGAACACTCAGATGATCCACACTTGTCCAAAAATTCTCAAAGACTGGTGGGATAACATCAGAAGAGATCATGGTTCCTTGGTCATAAGGAAAACAGGGAACCTAGTTTCATTAATGGATATCCAGGGAGACAAGGGACTTATCGAGGCTTTAATAAGACTATGGGATCCTGAACAGGGCGTTTTCCGTTTTCCAGATTGTGAATTATGCCCTACTTTAGAGGAAATTTCTGGTTTTACCAATTTGGCCCTGGATGACCGTGAGTTGATTGTGCCCATGGAGAAGTGTGAGAAAAAGTTCTGCAAAATGTTTGAATTAAACTACTCTTCATCACTGATAACTAAAACCCAGGGCACAGTATCTTTGAAATATTTGTTTGACCATTTCGGGAAAAAGGGATCTTATCGTGCCAATCCAAGGGCGTTCAAATGCACTGAACATAAATGGGAGAAGCTCAGGCCCAAAGCTTTTGTACTGGCGTTGCTTGGCACTTTAGTATTTCCTTGTGGCTATGACACAGTTGACATGCGACTTAGCACCGTGGTCCGATCTATATTTGAGGGCATAAATGGGAGGCAGACTACTCTGGTTCCCATGATTTTGGCCGATATACTGGGCGCTTTGACTGAGTGTTCTAAAGGAGGGAATTGTCATTTTTCTGGTTGCAATCTTCTTTTGCAACTCTGGGTTATTGAGCATCTTTGCACTCGAGGCCCATTGGATGATTTGATTCCTCAAAATGGAAATCGAATCGCCACACACCATGCAAGAATGGGAAATTTCAGACGTCATAAGACTGCTCAAGGTTGGTATGATGATATAAAGGGTTTGAGTGGCGCGGACATTCACTGGAATTATTCATGGATTGGCAATCATGAAGTTCGCTTAAGGAGTCCCGATCGGTATTATATCAGGTTGATCGGGTTCAGGAGCATCCAGCCTTACGCTCCAATCCGTGTGATGAGGCAGTTCGGGTTATTACAGTCCATCCCACTCATTGCTGGTATTCGGGAGTCTGAAATCAAATATGAAGCACCCAATTACACAGTTCCTGAAGCAACAAACATCTGTAATGACTGGGCTCGCTTAAAAAGAGAATTGATTCGTCGAGATCAAAACCCACCATGTTCTCCTGAGTATTACGCATGGGCGAGGTACATCTATGAAACTGGGGAGATAGAAACAAGTCCTTGGGAGCAGACTGGGTTTGTTGACAAAGAAGCTGAAAGGCATTCTCGCCTTCACATTCTGCCCATAACAACGTTGGATGAATTGATGTTTGACCAAGTTCGCCATTACCCGGGATATTCAGGATATCTCTATGCCACAAACCGGTTGTATCTTGAAAGGCCACCTGCCTGATGATGTTGCTGAATGCTGATGATTATTGCTGATTCCTAAAGATTGAAGCAGAATTTAGCTCTTGTTTTCTAAAATTCCCTTCTTTTGTCCCGATGTAAAGCTTGATGCTTCTTCCCCTTTTAATATTTGGATATTATTATCCCAACTCTATCACGATGTAACATTTTGAGACCGGTTTATTACTAATGGCAATTACTAATGTTTATTTACATCCCAATTTTGTATTGGCAAACGGTTTGTATCATTATAATATCCACATGTGTATGCAATTTGCGCGATTAGGCTTACCTCTAGCACAAAGAGGCACCCTACAGGGTAGGGCACGTCCGCATTTTTATTTTACGCACATTATTTGTGGTTGCCACATGCCTAATTTATCGCTCGTTTAAAAATGCAAAAGCGCTACGTGACGCGCGCTATGTGATTACGTGCAAATTTTACCAACAACATGCAAACTAACACAGTTACCTTTTGAATTTTTCTTTTGTTTTGTTTATTCCTAAACAGAGGTTTGATTTGTGCTGATTGAGCTGATCCAAAGGCTTTCCTCTGCACATTGATATACACTTCAGAATTTTGACAAAATGTCCGGTAATGATGATCAGCCTCCCGTCCTCAATGATAAGACTCTCGAAACTCCTGGATCTTCGAGGGGAAACATCCTCCTTGCTCAGGATGACCTTATTTTGAACCTGACCAAACAGATACAGATGCTGAGCGATGAGCTAGCAGCCATTAAAGGGCAAGCCCCTCAAAACATACCTTTAAATGCCAATCCTGTTCACAATATACCCACATACCAAAACAACCCACTCAATCAAACACCACCACCACAAAATCGCCCACAAGTTAGTCAAAATACCCCGCCCGCTCAGCAAAATGCCCAACCCGCTGGTTATCCTTCATATTATCCATATCCTAACGACCCCACTCCTCCTCACTACCAATATTTGCCTGCTAAAGACACTCCCCGTCCTCCACAATCTCAAGCGCCCATTCCTGTAGCCGTTGCTCCTCCAAATGCCAATGATCCAAGGCAGGGATATCCCGAGGCGTTATATTATGAGCATGACCCTAATGGGAAGAATGCGGACTTCACAGACTATCCGCCACAGAATGAAATGCCCACAGCTGTGGAAAAACAGGGAAGGACAAGCGAACAAGATGAGATAATCCAAGCAATGAAAGTCATGCAACAATCTATTAAGGACTTGCAGGTGACTAAGAAACGGCAAAGCACTTCATACCGCAGTCTTTATCTATTCCCGGACATTACTCCTCCTCCCGGTTTTAAAGTGCCGAAGTTTGACATGTATGATGGTCATGGTGACCCATTTGCTCATTTAACCAAGTACCTCAACAGAATGAGGGCGGCGGGAGGCAAAGAAGAACTTCTGATGGCTTACTTTAGCCACAGTCTGGAAGGTATTGCCGCTGAATGGTTTGCCAGACAAGACATAAGCAAATGGCACGAATTTGATGATATAGCTGGTGATTTCACAAAGCAGTTTGAATACAATGTGGCGATGGTCCCTGACCTCATAACCTTGGCCAATTTGAAGAAGAAACCAACAGAATCTTTCAGAGAATACGCCTTGAGGTGGCGTGAACAGGCTGCACGGGTGCAACCCCCGATGACTGAGAGGGATATGGTAAAGTATTTTATTCGTGCTCAAGACGACTCCTATTACATGCATATGCTTCCTATGATGGGTGCACCTTATGCTGAACTTCTCACAATGGGGGAGATGGTGGAAGAAGGCATCAAATCCGGTCGGATTGTGAGCTTTGCTGAAATGAAGTCAAGTGCTCAAAATGCTCAAGCCAGCTCAAACAATGCTAGAAGAAGAGAGAAGAGGGAAGAAGTCACAGCTGTTGCCGCAGACACTGACCGCCGCCCGGCTAGGAGGTTGAACTTTGATAATTCACCAGCCTACCCTACTTACCAAAACGTCCCTCCTCATTACCCAAATGCACCTCCTCATTACCCAAATGCACCTCCTCATTACCCAAATATTCCTTCTCCTTACCCAAATGCACCACCCCCAAATTATCCTAGTCACTATCAAATTCCTCCAGCTCCATATCCTGTCTATCAAGCACAACCCAGTTATTATCCACCACGAGCACCAGCACCACAACAATACCCTCCTCGCCCACAAAATTACCAACCCCGTGCTCCTGTCCGTCCAAATATGCAAGGACCTAACCAAAGCTATGAGAGGAGAGCGCCCAAAACCTATACTCCTATAGCTGAATCTTATGGTCAATTATTTGAAAGACTAAGAAGCGCCGGAGTTGTGCAGCCTGTTCCTGACAATACTCCAAATCCTCCTCCAAGGTGGTATGATGTTAATAAGCATTGTGTTTATCATTCTGGGGCTGCGGGCCATGATGTGGAAAGGTGTTATGCCTTCAAGGATAGAGTGGAAGCTTTGATCAAATCAGGCACTATCCAGCTTACTGGAACTCAGCCTAATGTGCAAGATAATCCTCTTCCCGCCTATGGAAACAATGCTGTCAATGTCATTTCCCTTGAGGAGGGAGTCGATTTGAAAGGGACCATTGTTCCCGTTAGCAATGTGAGGGTTGCTAACGAGGCCAAAGTATCTGTGCAAGTTAGAGCTCCCATTCTGGTGCAAGCGGGTATCCCGAGGCCAACTGTCACCGTCATGCTTGCCTCACCCCTTCAATATGATAGCAAGAGGGTTCCTTGGAACTATTCAGAAGTGCCTATCGGAAGTGGAAAGGTAACTGTTGCTGTTGCTGCTGCACAAGGCATGACCAGATCTGGTAGATTCTATACGCCTGAGGAGTTGGGTCGAGGCCTTAGGGAAAAGGAGGGCGTTGTAAGAAGAGTGACTGACACCGAAGCTGAGGACTTTTGGAGGAAAATGCAGTCAAAGGAATACTCTATTCTGGAGCACCTAAAGAATACTCCTTCCCGCATATCCATTATGGCTTTGCTGATGAGCTCTGAAACGCATAGAAATGCATTGCTAAAAGTGCTCAAGGAAGCAGAGGTGCCCGCTGAGACCACGGGTGAGAGCTTGGCCGTCTTGGTTGGCCAAATCTTAGAACCTCACAAGGTGTCCTTCAAAGAAGAGCTTCTACCCGAGGGTCTCGGACACAACAAAGCCTTGCATATTGTTGTCAAATGTAGGGACAAATTTGTTGGACGGGTACTGATCGACGGAGGTTCCGGGCTCAATATATGTCCATTAGCAACTCTGAAGGAGCTTGGAATTGACGCTGGCAAAATTAGACAGAGCAATGTGAAAGCAAGGGCTTTTGATGGGGCTCAAAGGTGCACCTTTGGAGAGATTGATCTTGATCTGCAGATAGGTCCTGTGAACTTCTCTGTGGAGTTTCAGGTATTCGACATCCTGTCTACCTATAACATGCTGTTAGGAAGACCCTGGATTCACATGGCCGGAGCCGTCCCTTCCACTTTGCATCAAAGTGTGAAATTTATATGGGACAATGAAGAAGTAGTGGTCAAGGGCGAGGGAAACAGCCCCACGCATGCTAGCACCACGATTCCCATGGTGGACAACGCCGCAGAACTTGATGGGACTACTTTCCACACGGTTGAGCTAATGAATGTGACCCGAGCATCTAAGGATGATTCGAAGAAAGGTACCCTACCCAGAGTTCCCAAGATGATTGCTGTGGAGATGTTGAAAAATGGTTTCAAACCTGGTTCGGGATTGGGAGCAAATCTGAACGGCATAACCGAACCCATCTGCTTGCCCAAGAATCTGGGTACCTTTGGCTTGGGTTACTGTCCCACCAAAAAGGAGATTGAGAAGGCCAAAAGGAAACCAGCCATTGCCATGTTAGAACCCCTTCCTTCCTTGTACCAGTCATTTGTCAAGGCACCGGAAGTCAATATACCGGATCTGATAGAGGGAGTTGGCGATTTGTTTCTGAGTGATGATTTGGAATGCGATGTTATTATTGAAGACTGTGCTGAGGAGTCACCTGTGCGGAATGTTGAGGCAAAGGATCCGATGGCCAAATGGACCTGTGTCCCAGTGGAGGAGACCTGGTGAATAAACTCAACAGTTTTATTTTGGCGTCACAGTCAGATTGAGGCCCTGAACTGTGTTTCGCTTTTGGTTTATGTTTATGTCTTTTCAAAATAATCTGTTTACATTCTGCATGTTTTACTTTAATGTATGCCTCCCTAAACTAGACTTTTGAAACAAATAAAATGCATTGCATTCCCCTATTATTATTTATTTTGCTATGCTTTAATTATTTACTTTATTTTATGCTTTTGATTAATGTTTGTTTCTGTTTCAGCTTTCCACTTAACAAAACTGCCGAAACTTTGCTTGTGACATATAACGAAACAACTGAACAAACTGGTACTGATGCATTGAGTATTGGGGAGTTTGATGAAGATTTTGTTCCTGATGAAATAACAAGAGAAGTGGATCAATTTGAGAACAAACCAAAGCCTAACTTGGAAGAAACCGAGTCAATCAACTTGGGGACTTCAGAAGATGTTAGAGAAACCAGAATCAGTGTTCATCTGACCTCGGAAGAAAGAAGAGCTTATATGGAACTATTGAACGAGTACCGAGACATCTTTGCTTGGTCCTATGAGGATATGCCTGGTTTGAGTACTGATCTTGTCACTCACAAATTGCCAACTGATCCTTCATTTCCGCCTGTTAAGCAAAAGAAGAGAAACTTCAAAACTTCCACAAGCAAACAAATATTGGAAGAAGTGCAAAAGCAATTGACCGCCAAGGTGATTCGATCTCTCAAATATCCCACTTGGTTAGCGAATATTGTGCCGGTGCCCAAGAAAGACGGCAAAGTTAGAGTTTGTGTTGATTATCGTGATCTCAACAAAGCAAGTCCAAAGGATGATTTTCCATTGCCAAATATTCATATCCTTATTGATAGCTGTGCAAAACATGAGCTTCAGTCTTTTGTCGATTGTTTTGCCGGTTATCACCAGATCCTGATGGATGAAGATGATGCTGAAAAGACCGCCTTCATCACGCCTTGGGGTGTGTTTTGTTATAGAGTTATGCCTTTCGGTTTGAAGAATGCCGGGGCAACATATATGAGAGCAATGACAACTCTTTTCCATGATATGATTCACAAAGAGATTGAAGTCTATGTAGATGATGTTGTTATCAAGTCAAAGAAGAAAGAAGAGCATTTGACCGATTTGAGAAAGTTCTTCAACCGCCTTCGGCGGTATAACTTGAAGCTTAATCCTGCGAAATGTGCATTTGGTGTTCCCGCCGGTAAGATGTTGGGTTTCATTGTAAGCCGGAGGGGTATAGAATTGGATCCGTCCAAAATCAAGACTATCCAAGACTTGCCTCCTCCAAAGAGCCGGAAGGATGTGATGAGCTTTCTTGGCCGCTTGAACTACATAAGCCGCTTCATTGCACAATCCACGGTTATTTGTGAACCAATAATCAAGTTGTTGAAGAAAGATGCTGTTATCGAGTGGACGGAAGACTGTCAAAAAGCTTTCGATAGGATCAAGGAGTATCTATCTAATCCGCCTGTGTTAGTTCCTCCTGAACCTGGAAGACCATTGATCTTATATTTGTCTGTCTCGGAAAATGCATTTGGATGTGTCTTGGGGCAACATGACAAGACCGGGAAGAAAGAACAAGCCATTTATTATCTAAGCAAGAAGTTCACTCCTTATGAAGCCAGGTACACTCTCTTGGAGCGAACTTGTTGCGCCTTGACTTGGACTGCACAAAGGTTAAGGCACTATCTTTCATCATATACAACTTATCTTATCTCGAGGATGGATCCTTTGAAATATATCTTTCAAAAGCCGATGCCCACGGGAAAATTAGCAAAATGGCAGATTTTGTTGAGTGAATTTGACATAGTTTATGTCACCCAAAAGGCGGTAAAGGCACAAGCATTGGCGGATCATTTGGCTGAAAATCCTGTTGATGACAACTATGAGCCATTGAGAACTTACTTTCCCGATGAAGAGGTCTTGTTTCTAGGTGAAGACATCTCTTCTGAATATGATGGTTGGCGTCTTTTCTTTGACGGAGCAGCAAATTTCAAAGGTGTTGGTATTGGAGCTGTCTTAATTTCTGAAACGGGTCAGCATTACCCGGTTTCGGCCAAGCTCAGATTTCCATGCACTAACAATATGGCTGAATATGAAGCATGCATTTTGGGTCTTCGATTGGCAGTTGATATGAATATTCAAGAACTTTTAGTGATTGGGGATTCCGACTTGCTGATTCACCAAGTACAGGGCGAGTGGAACACCAAGAACGCAAAGATTCTTCCTTATTTGCGTTGTGTCAAGGAATTGTGCAAAAGGTTTGCAAAGATTGAGTTTAAGCATGTTCCAAGACTTCAGAATGAATTTGCCGATGCTTTGGCAACTTTATCTTCTATGATCCAACATCCTGACAAGAATTATATTGATCCTATCGAAATTGAATTGCACGATAGGCCAGCTTATTGTTTTCAAGTTGAGGAAGAGCGAGATGGCCATCCTTGGTATTTTGATATCAAGAATTATCTCAAGGTCGGAAGTTATCCCGAAAATGCAACAAGTGTCCAAAGGAAGAGCATTCGGAGGTTAGCAAATCAATTCTTTCTAAGCGGTGAAATCCTATATAGGAGGACCCCAGACTTAGGACTCTTAAGATGTGTTGATGCAGTTGAAGCAAATAAATTGCTTACGGAAGTGCATGCGGGAGTTTGTGGGCCGCACATGAATGGTTTTGTTTTGGCAAAGAGGATCTTGAGAGCCGGTTATTTTTGGTTAACTATGGAAACTGATTGTGTTCAGTTTGTGTGAAAATGCCATCAATGTCAAATTCACGGAGATATGATCAAAAGACCTCCTTCTGAACTTCATGCAATGAGTTCTCCCTGGCCTTTTGTTGCTTGGGGAATGGATGTTATTGGTCCTATTGAGCCGGCCGCTTCAAATGGACATCGCTTTATTTTGGTGGCTATTGATTACTTCACCAAGTGGGTGGAAGCAACTTCTCACAAGTCTGTAACCAAGAAAGTGGTGTCAGATTTCGTGCGCAACAATATCATTTGTAGATTCGGAGTTCCTGAATCAATCATCACTGATAATGGTGCAAACCTAAATAGTGATTTGATGAGAGCAACTTGTGAGAGTTTCAAGATTACTCATCGCAACTCTACTGCATACCGCCCTCAAATGAATGGAGCTGTTGAGGCGGCAAATAAGAACATCAAGCGTATTCTTCGCAAGATGATTGATAATTATAGAGATTGGCATGAAAAGTTGCCATTTGCACTTCTTGGGTACCGCACCACCACTAGAACTTCAACTGGGGCAACTCCCTATCTCTTGGTGTATGGCACAGAAGCAGTCTTACCCGCGGAGGTAGAAATTCCTTCCTTGAGAATCATTCAAGAAGCTGAATTAGAAAATGCTGAATGGGTGAAGATCAGATGTGAACAGTTGATGCTTATTGATGAGAAAAGAATGAATGCAATTTGCCATGGGCAACTTTATCAAAATCGCATGATCAAGTCTTTTGGCAAGAAAGTGAGAGTGAGAGACTTTAAACCGGGGCAATTGGTGTTAAAGAAGATCTTTCCTAATCAAGAAGAAGCAAGGGGCAAATTTGCACCGAATTGGCAAGGTCCATATGTGGTTCATCGGGTTTTATCCGGAGGAGCACTGATTCTGGCAGAAATGGATGGTCAAGTTTGGCCAAAAGCAATCAACGCAGATGCCGTCAAAAGATACTATGTTTGAGGCGATCGCAAGTTAGCATGGTTTTGAATGTAATCTTTGATGTAATGCGAACTACGCGTGACCTGACTCCCAAGGCGGGATACGTAGTAACTCACATAGAGTTTGGTTGCATCGATATAAGAATTTCCCCTATTTTCTCTTTTATGTAAGTTTGAACTACTTCTGACCTGATTCCTGGAATGGCAACAGGATAAGTAGGCAATCCTCTTCGGATTCGGTCAAAATATTGTAACACTTTAGGCTTGTTTATCTTTTATGATGTAATGCCAAACTATGCATCTGGGCAGATGTGTGGATTTTCCAATTCGGATATGGCTTCGTACTTAGATTGCCATACTTTCCCAAAATATCTATGTAAGCAGAACTACGCACGGTCTGATTCCCGCGGAGGGATACGTAGGCGCTCTTAACGGGCTCGACTCTATAATATTAAAATTTTCAGTCCCCCCCTAAGGCAAGAAACTGGGGCAATTTTTGCAAAGATAATTTGAAGATATGGAAGATAGAAACTGGGGCAATTTTGCAAGACAATTTGAAGATTTGAAAGATATCAACTGGGGCAAATTTTGCAAAGATAATTTGAAGATATGGAAGATAGAAACTGGGCCAATTTTGCAAGACAATTTGAAGATTTGAAAGATATCAACTGGGGCAAATTTTGCAAAATGAGTTGAAGATTTGGAAGTTCATAACTGGGGCAGATCTTTGCAAGAATTGGTTTGCTTATCAAAGGATGGAACAACAAAGTTCTGAAAGTATTCAAGATTAGCACAAGTTGCAATACAAAGGATGTTCAGTTTGTTTCGAGATATGTCATGAGTTTGAGTTAAAGCAGGAATTTTACATGCATTATAAACTTTTCACTTGCATATCAATGATTGCTTGCTTACTATTTTATCAAATTATTTTATTTTGCCTCTATATTAAGATGAGTTATACTATTGAGTTCATAAACCAAGTTTCCGAGGATGGTTTTCAAAGCCCGAGTTTCACGAAGAAGAGGAAGCGATAGCAGCGAATTCAAGATGAATCAGCACAAATCAAACACCCCTCCCCAAAACTAACAAATTTTTCTTTGAGAGCAGGAACCGGAAAGCTTGCAATGGGAGGTTCATTCGCACTATGGATGAACAATTTATTGAACGCGCATTCAAAGAATTGAACATCAGATTCAATATGAACTGAAGAGATCATTCAAAACTTTACACCACTATCCATGCAAGCAACACCAATCAAGTTGATAATGCAAATGATTTGGCTGGCTTGACATCTAAGCATTACATTGGATTATTGCCGAAAAGGCGGCGCTTTTCTTTTCTTGAATCTTGACATTGCGATAGAATTTATCTCGCGATACTGATAGACAAGTCGGCTGAAGCACCGCTTTCGGAGTGTTTCGCGATGTCGGTTGTCTTGCAATATTGGCATTTTATATTTAAAATTTATTGATAATTTAAGACAAGTCGGCTGGAACACCACTTTCGGAGTGTTTCGCGATGTCGGTTGTCCTGCAATATTGGCATGTTATGTTTCAAATTTATTGATAATTTAAGACAAGTCGGCTGGAACACCGCTTTCGGAGTGTTTCGCGATGTCGATTGTCTTGCAATATTGGCATTTATTAATAATTTAAGACAAGTCGGCTGGAACACCGCTTTCGGAGTGTTTCGCGATGTCGGTTGTCTTGCAATATTGACATTTTATATCTGATATTTATTAATAGTTTAAGACAAGTCGGCTGGAACACCACTTTCGGAGTGTTTCGCGATGTCGGTTGTCCTGCAATATTGGCATGTTATGTTTAAAGTAGATTGATAATCTAAGACAAGTCGGCTGGAACACCGCTTTCGGAGTGTTTCGCGATGTCGGTTGTCTTGCAATATTGGCATTTTATATTTAAAATTTACTGATCGTTTAAGACAAGTCGGCTGAAGCACCACGTTCGGAGTGTTTTCGCAATGTCGGTTGTCTTGCAATATTAGCATTTTATGTTTGAAGTAGATTGATAATTTAAGACAAGTCGGCTGGAGCACCGCTCTCGGAGTGTTTCGCAATGTCGGTTGTCTTGCAATATTGACATATTGTATTTGAAATGCATGATTCGACTCGAGACATCACGTCTCGTTAGTCAACTTATCTTATGAAAGCCTTGCATTTTTACAATTCATTTTCGCTTTACTTATTGTCTTACTTTACTGTTTCAGAATAATGATCAGCCTAAAGGTTCTCCGAGCGGAGCATCTCGTCAGTTGATCGAGAGAAGAACTTATTGAGCATCACGACCAGCATTTACAATTTTATATTATACTTTTATTTATTTCTTATTCCAAATATTATTGTAGTTTATTAGCAGTTGCTCGCTTACCATTTGTTAAGTCTTTACAGAATTTTGGCAATACCGCAGTAGCATTTGGAGCATAACGTGGAACTTTTTCTTAGCAGTGAACTGGGGCAATCGTTGATATGAGCTAGACTCGTCAACGAGGATCTGAAGAATCGCACTCGAACAAACAAGTTTTACCTAATCTTTCATTTCAGATTAGGCGTCAGTTTGAATTCTTTCCTATTTGTGCGCCTCTTTCTATCAATCGTGCGAATCTTCTTATCTAAGTGTCGTCGAACTACATATGGCCTGATTCTCTTTCAGCCCGAGATATGTAGGCAACTCAGGAACCGGAGTTCGGCCATGTCCATAAGCCTCGCCTTTTGGTCCGTGGAATCAAAAGTCTTGGTTTTATCGGGACAAAATTGGTTTCTCGTCAACTTCTTTACCCTAAAAACTCTTTCATCCTTTTCCGGGTAAAGAGGGGCAGCTGTTGACACCCAATTTCGTCCCGAGATATAATTAGCGGCTAAATTATTTAAATGAGAATCAATTATTAAAATAAAATTAAAATTAGAATTAGATAATTAAATTATTTGGATTGAAATTAATTAATTTCAAAAGAAGGCTAAAAATTGCAAGGCATATCCTAATTTCTATCCTACCCGTGCAACCCCTCAATTTCCCAATTTAATCTAAAACAGGGCTAAAATCGTTCCTTATCCGCGAAATTGTCCTACCTCTGCAAACAATACATATACACACATACACGCGCATATCAGTTCTTCACAGCTCAATTACCCGCGACCCGTTTCCCCTCACCCGCGATCCAATTCCCTTTCCCAACCCGTTTTCTCTCACGTTCGACCCGCGATTGATCCCCATTTCCTCCAAAATCGATCCGCTAGCAGCCAAAATCTCGTACCACTGGTCCCCTTTCCTCTTTTCTCTCCCCAGTACAAGAACTCAACTAATCCTATTCGTTCATTTCAAATGGAGTTTCGATCTGAGCCGTGGATGATCTTAACGGGAATATCCTTGATGACAAGGATGAATTCGGTACAATCCCTAAGGGATTTGACCAAATTCACCCTTGTTCTACAAGGGATACACGAAAATAGGCAAGGATTCTTTGGGGTATTCAAGGGGATCCGAAACCCTAGCCTAGAGGTATTTAATCTCTCATTCTTTCATTTTTTAGGTTCTGGATTTTAACACACAAAAAAAAAACGGCAGCATTGATATTATTTTCAGAATTTTTCTTAGTTTAAAAAAAAAGGACATACACATAGTATTCTCAGTTTCTGTTTCGAGTTGAACGTCGCTTTCGATTTCGTGTCATCGCTTCATTGTTTTAAGTCGTCGACATCGCTCGAGTCGATTCTTTCGGACCCTCGCCCCATTTCCCTGCTTTACAAAAGGTAATAACTTCTTTTTTTTTTCTTTCATCTTCTTTATTCATTCAGTCATGTTTATTCTCAAAATGTGATGTTTTGTTCTGTTTTTGTTTTGTACTTTTCTGCATAGTTAATGAAGGTGTTTAGCCCTATGTTAGATGTTATGAACTTTTGTTTGAACTAAAGCTCGGATCTTTAGTTCGTTTTAGTTACAGAAATCACATTTAAGTTGAAATGATGAAGAAAAAAAAAAGATCTTACTGTGTATCTTCGAAACATAAGAGTAAAAGTTCATCTTTTGTTCAGTCTCTCAAGTTTAGACATCATGGTTAATCGAGTCAGAAGGTTATCTGGTTGGAACTGAAATTTTAATGCTGGCGTCTTGTTGAACAGAGGTAGTTTTATTTTACTTTTTCCAGTCTAGAACTCTTTCTAGATTTTAGTTTTTTTTTGTTAAAATGGAAAGAAAGCTCTGATTTTGTTAAAGGAGGATATTAGTGTGCTGGTTTGCCTAATGGTTTGCCCAGGTGGTTGTTTATGTTTGTTATGGTTTTGTGTGAGTTCAGAGGAGAGAATAGGGAGTAGCAGGATGGGGTTTAAAGGGGGTTCAAGTGGTGTTTGCATAGTTGGTGATAGCTTAGGTTCTGGATGTTTGGAGTTTTCCTGGAGGCATAGGGGTTTTGCTGCAGTGGCTGATGTGCCTCTTTGGTCCAGGGGGCTGATCTGATAGTGGAAAGGAGTGAGTTTGATTAAGTAAGTAGGGGTAGCAGTGTAGGAGGAAGTTCTGGTATGATGTGGGTGTTCTGGTGTTCCTGGTTGTTTGTTTGGAGAGTTCTCAGCAGGTTAAATGTGCATGTGCTATGGGGAGCTGTAGTGAAGTGTAATGGCTGGTTTTAGCAGGGAGTCAGGGTGTCCTGATGGCTGCTTCAAGGGCTGCAGATAGTCTGGTTGTATGGTGGCTCAGGAGTTTGAGGTAATGCAGTAAAGAAGCAGGAGATATAAGGGCAGGTAATAGGCTTGTTTCTGGTTCATTTTTGTTCCAGGAAGTAAGAGTGTCTAGATGGTTTCAAGTAGCTTGGGTAGTGTCCTGAAAGCTTGTTAAGTGAGTAGGAGTAGCAGGTTGTTTCCTGGTTGTGGAGGTAAGGTAGAATGAGTTTTGTTTGGTCAGTTAGACTGAGGAGTAGACGAAAGGGTTTTGGTTTGGTGCTATAAGGTTCAGAGAATGTTTTGTTGAGGTCTGAATAAGTTAGGACAAATTTTGGTTTGCTTAGGGTGCTGCAGATCCTATTGTGCCTTGTCTAATTGATGAGTTTCAGGGAGTGTAGATGTCTGGTTGGGAACTAGTTAGTCCAGGGAGAGCATGGAAGCATTAAAGGGGCCTGATGTTATTTATGGAGTTAGATGGTATGAATAAAGAAATTGTTCTTGATAAAAGATGCATTTTTCTACTCTCCTGGATCTGAAATTGCGCTTTAATTTCTTGTTATTTTCTTCTTAAGACTGCTTTGTTTTACTGCATCTAACGCCGCAAATTATACGAATCCTCTTTTAAAGGAAAGCCCATTTCTTTGTGGAGTATGATTTTAAGAAGCTGCTTTTTATATAAATTTTGAGTAGAGGTTCTGCTAAGTTTCTGTCAAAGGAAAGTCTATGGTAATATTAGTCGCTAAATTTTGATAGTTCAAGACTTTATTGCTAAAGCAGGTGACAAATAAATTGTAAATCATGATCTTTGAGGTAATCTTTGTTCATAAATCATGAGAGTATGACTTAAAATCAGAAATGACTTTTGAAATTGTATAAGTTTGGACCTCTGTTGAGTTGTGATTAGGTCTTGTTTTGGTTGCATAGTTTAGTCCCGGATATACCCTGTTCAGCTTCCATTTTTGTTGGAGGCATTTGTTAATATGTAGATAAAAACTCGTACTCTGTTATAGTTTCCTTCGAATTCAGCCTAGTAAGAATGGTGGGTGTGTGTCTTAACATCCTGAGATTTTGACTGCATAAATGAAGCTTCTTTAGTGGTTTTCTCCTTTGGGGTTTAATGTCATAAGTCTCTGTCTAACTCTGCAAATATTGCTAATAGATTTCAAGTCATAATTCAGTATTCGCTTAAAATTTCTTTAACCTGATTGCTAATGTAGTTATAGTTAATTTTCTATATCCGAGCTATTGGTTATCAAATACTAATTTCTTTTCTCCTTCCTTTCTTGACATGAACCTTGGGGCGAGTTCGAGTTGAATAAAACTCACAAATGGGAACGGCTTGCATTTGGAAGTTACTTGAATCACTCCGCATTTTCGGGACTTGATATCCCCGAAAATGTGAAACAAAAGAAAATTGAATAAATGAAAAAGCCTTGTGAAATACAGGGCTCTACTTAAGTTCGCTATCCCGGGTTCTATTTTCTGAAACTCCTTCTCTCCCATCCCCTTTTAGAAAGCATGTTTTAGGACTTTTGTATGATTAGAAGCCTGGTAGATTAGTCGTTTTAACTGAATTGTTATCTTATTGTTTTGATTGATTATAAATTGCGTATCCTGTCTCTTTGGGACTCGCCGGTTAATTTAATATAGTAGAAACCTTTAGTTAATTTTCGAGTGCAAAAGGAATAAAGTTAAAATTGTACCTATTTATTCATTACTTATATTTAGTCAATTATTTATCCATTTATTAAATTTACTTATTTATTCATTAATTAAATTAATTAAGTGGCATTTATTATCAATTTACCTGTTTAATTTTAATTAATCATTTATCTACCTAATCAATTATAATTATTTATTTACTTATTTATTCATTTATCTACAAAGTTATTTAAGTGGTATTTATTTATTATTTCATTTATTTATTTTATTTTATTTATTTAATTAATTAATTCTAATTAATCATTTATTTGCTTAATCAAATTATATTTAACTAGTCAAATTATTATCGCTTATCCCTCATCTAATTGAAATCATATAAATATTTATTTATCTACTTAAGTCATTTATCTATTTATTTATTTATCTAATTAATTAATCAATCAATTATTATTCTTTATCCAATCATTTGTTAAATTTATTTACTTAATTTTAATTAGCCCTTATTTATTTAGTCAATTAATCAACCCTTATCTCATTATTCATTTAATTAATCTTAAATTTTGTTCAAATATTGTCATAATCAATTTTATCTTCTCTGTATTATTTATTACCTATTTATTTTATTTAAAATTTGTCCCAAACTAAATTTCAAGTAAAATTCGTGAAAATCGCCGGATTAACCGCCTTTGGCGGATTTTCGAAAGTGCTCCCGTAATAAGGACCTTCTTTCGAATTTAACAGAACCACTTACCTAAGAATCTCTGAATTTAATTTAATTTCTTTTAAATAAAGGTTAAATTGCACTCCTTAGTTAACTTAGGTTCCTAATAATCCTTAAATTAGGTGGCGACTCCAAAGAAACCTTTTGGAATCCCACTTTGTTGAAATATTCCGAAACCTATCCTTTTCTAAAGAAAGGGTAATTTTTGGGGTTCAACACATACACGACTGAAAACTCTCTCTAGTACTCTCAATTCTCTTGAAAAAAGGCCTTGCCTTCTCTGTTTTCCTGCACTGATTCTTGAGACCATCAAGCACTGCCTGAGTTTGATCTACTTGCTACTTGCTGTACTTAACAAGGTATAAAAACTCTATACTTGCCCTTACCTGCATGTCTATATACATGATCTATTAGATGCTTTGTATGTGTATGTGACCTGTTTGGGAGGATCTGTACCCTCCCCTGCTAACCCTCTTATTGCAGCTTATGAAGATGGCCTTAGGGGCTATACCAAATTTCTAATTGCAGGTTTCCAAGTGCCCTATAAGGGCTTCCCTCATTTTGGATAATCAAAGCCTAGGCAGGCTTATTTCTGAGTGCATTCAGGGCACTATTTCTTGTTTTTTCTCTGTTCCCTATAGCTTCCCCTTTATGTGTATTCATTAGAAGTACCTTGCCTGTACCTTGTTTGTTCTAAGATAGGTCACACAGCTAAAAACTATGTGTTTGGCCACACAGGGGCCCTTTCTATACCCTTACACTACTATGTGCTTGCATCACTCATTTTTAAACTCGATTGTTAATGTTTAAACCTTGTGTAGCCATTTCTGAATAAAGCCATACCTTAATGCTAAGTTTGGATTCTGATTTCACTTAGAGATAACAGGGTTATTTTTTACACTTAGTTGACTGGATTCGACGTACGTGGTCTTTAGATACGAAATTTAAAACAGTTTGTTTAAGCTGGAACCATTGAAGTATGTGATTTTCACAAACATGGACTTATTGCGTGATAACTGTCTAATCTGAATCATTTGTGTAAAAACCAGGACTGCCCCTTTGCGTAATGAAGCTGGGCCCAAAAATCTTTTTAAATCTGGCCCTTTTTCGTGTTTAAACTAATTTTTAACAAGCTTTAAGCTTCTATACACTCACCTAATAGTGCATAGGAGTGTATAAGTCTTGGGATCCATTATACGGAAATTATATATATTTTCTAAAGATATTAATACTCAATTCATGTATTTGCATGTTATATATGTGTATAATTATGTGTGGCAGCCCTTTTGTGCATTTGCTTGCTTCCGTGTACCCCCTTTTCAAAAACTGCCCCTCTACGCTTATGTTTTCTAAAACTGACCCCAAAAATCAAATAGGCATTAAGGTTAGGGCTCGACAATTAATGACGAGTCACACCGACCCTAAATAGCTAACATTTGATTTCGAAAACAATCCCTATTTGGTTTTTGACACATTCTGAAATCGTTTGCTAAAGCTGCCTATTTGTGTAAATATGACTTAGGCGCTGAAATTGCACAAATAAGCCGTCTTTTGACATTGTCTGCAGATTTGATCATGTTTTCGATTAGACATTTATACTAGAGGCTATAAATGCGATTAGGCGTGGAATATAGGCCGTATGTGTAAAACATAAAGTCCAATTATGTGTATGTTATCTAGACTTGTATGATTGAACTTAGTCCTAAATCAATTGTGAAATTGCCCCTTTTAGGTTAGTAATACATATGATAATCTTACAAAGACATCCCAAAATATAGACTCGGGCGGGAACCACTTTTTGTGGGACTTGGGGGAGTGCCTAACACCTTCTTCCCCGAGTCACTTGGACTTCTTACCCACTGAATCTCTGAAACTAGACCAGTTTCATAAAGACTTGACCTTAGACGCTTAGGTGACCTAATACACCAGATAAATCTATATTAGGTGGCGACTCCAATTCTTAAAACTCAAACGAGTTATCCAGTAAAACCTGAAACCTGACTCGCTCCGATTTGAGTTTAAAATCGGATATGACAGAAGGGCGACTCCGCTGGGGATACTCAAAGTCCTAACCATAACGAGTCTTTATTTTTGGGATTTTAATTGATTATTATATTGTTATTTGTATTATTATGATTTTACTAACTTGGTTTCTTTTTTGTTTTTCTTTTCCCTTTTATTTATTTATTTATTTATTTATTTGTATGAACTTGAATTTTGATGTAATCCTGGCATATTTCACTCATATTCCTCCACTCCTGCAAAACGACACTTTGCACACACACGGGCGATTACGTGGATCCCACGGTCGCTCAACCTCAAAAAACCTTTTAGGAGGGACATTTTGGAATATAGTTAGTCCATGGTACAACCAACAATTTTAAATGGTCCCACCCATTGGTCGTCCACCTTAGGAAACCGTGTCTAGAATTACATCACTCTTTGAATGTAATGAACATGCATCATGTCGTAGGAAGGGCTCCCCGTGAGACGACTAGTCTTCAACTTGTCCAAATTACCTGACAGATTTTTAACCCCGAAGGAACGTTTGGACATGCTTATGTGCATTTGAGAGAAAAGAAATAAAAGAGAGAAAAGAAAAAGTGAGACAAAAATAAAAATGCATTTTGATTTTTGCAATTATTCTCAAAAGGGGAGGGGGATTTTAATCCTTTACTTTCTTCTTTTTTCTTTGTAGGTCACAATGAGTCAAAAATTTTACCGTTTTGGCATAACTATGGGTGCACCTCCTTTGCTAACTAATTGGTGGAATAACTTGTCATTGGGCGAGCAAACTGAAGTACGTCAACATTTGGGTCGTTTGGTTTCTCTATTAGAGATGGAGCCATGTAGAGAAATGATTGAAGCGTCTGTGTCGTTTTGGGATGAAAAACTAAATGTGTTTAGATTTGGGGATGTTGAGTTAACACCTTTGCTGGAAGAAATAGGAGGGTTCATATTGCACTCGGGGTTAAATAAACATCGTTCGCAAGGGAGTCGCACCCTAGCACCTAGTGTCCCCACCGTAATAAACTAGGGATGGTGGCAAGTGTGAATGTAGAATTTTTACAACAAAAGAAAATACTTTTTTCCTACTTTTACAACCGGTTTGGGTATTTGAGTGCATTCGACGACAGTAAGAAAGAGTTCAAGTTCTACAATGATTGGAGGAGAGCTAGACCACTTGCATTTACTATTTATTTCTTAGGATTAATGGTGTTCCCTGGAAGCTCGAGTCACGACATATGCTCGAGGCTTGTCATGGTCGCCGATGCGGTATTTAATGGAATTGATGGTTATCATTATACTATAGTACCTTGTTGACACCCAATTTTATCCCTCATTTTTTTTATAATTGTCCATAATTTAACTTAAAGGTGCAATGTTGACTGTTTGAGCAAATTTGCATTAGAAGTCATGCATTTACGTGTGTTATCCCCTATTTATACATTATATACTTAATTGTGGTCATATCATCATTTAGGCTATGTGTTAACTATATGAGAAGCTCCGACTATTTTTGCAATTTACAATATTTATAATATTTAAATATTTACATGTGACTATTTATAATTATTTGATTTAATTTGGCTCCAATTATCTTTTACGTGTGCATCTTATTTTCTTACATAATATATATTTTATATTTTTATTTATTTGGCACCTTTAGTTAAATAATAGTCCAATTAAATATATCCAGTTCAAATGTCATTCATAATATACCACCCATTTTATTCATACTTTTGGCACATTTATTTGGATTCGAAATTTCAAAATCTCCTTTGAACCTGGACAAAAGTTTGACCAGATACTTCCATTTTTGCACTATACATTTTTCTTCCGACATATTCACTTTATCTCATGATAATTGAAGTTTTTCAAATTCTCTTTGAACCAAGACAAAAGATGGTCTAGGTACACTCTCTACATTCAAATCTCTTCCATATTTTATTAACTGAAAATCACTCTTTTATTCTATATACAAATCTTCTTCCTCCTACCTTGAACCTACCCAAAAGGTAGTCTAGATAAATTTTCTCAATCTCTCTCCCATCTCCCATAATATCTCTAATCCCACAAATCGCTCCAACATTCCTATTCTCAAGTCTCTCCCCCTTCTCCACTTTTGAGTCTACATACATCATTACTACTTAAAGAAAATATCGCCTCATTAAATCCATTGATCCACTCTCATTCAAAATTCCTTCAATTAAGCTCCAAACCTCCCCCAATCTCTCTCCCCAAAATCACTCAAAATCAAAGATCCCACTAATCATGCATTCAATAATTTTCTACCATTCTTAGTACCCTATTCCTCTACTATAAATTCAACTCAATTCTCACAATGGAAGACACAATTTCTCTCTACTTCTCCCTTATCAAGACACCTCTATATCCCTTCTCTATACAACATTTTGTATAATTTAAATTTGTTCGAAGACAACTCTGCAAAATTTCAAAAATTATTATAACATCAAACCGAATTTTGCGATTGGTAAGTAACAAAGTATCATTGGTTTTCTTTGAATCTTGAAAGGTATGTTTCTCATCTAGTCTTGAATTGTGACTCAATTTTATTGTAGTATTTTTAATTTTGTTTGACAGTCGGCCTAATATTTGAATATTCCTTGAATACATAATTTGTCCCTATATTTGATCACAACTAGAATACTTAATTAATCTTTTTATGATATGCAATTTTTATATATAGATAACCAAATGAGAATTCATTTTAAAGTCATTCTTCGTAGTAGTTAAGTGGATATCTTTTCATTCTTTAGGGATGGCGTGGGATCCTTAAAATTAAAAGTTATTTTTTTTAATTTTGTGAGTAGCCTATTTTTTAATTTGGAGGCTTATTATTTTTAAATCTTTGAAATTATTTTACTTGATGTAATTTGCTTTTATTTACAAAGCATGACCGTATTTTTTACTTGAAGCCTAGTTCGAGTCTAGGACTGGGGCATTTAACATATTTAAGGAGTCTAGATATTTTACATTTTAATTAGTTGTCCCAATGGCCTCCGGAACTTTAAGTTGGGACGTTAATAAAACCTTTTGGACGTTTAAAATAGTAGGAAGCGCTCTAGTTAAATACTTAAAGAGGGTTATGGGGGTTAAAAGGAATTAAGCTCCTCAGATATGATGGAAATTACCCAAGCTATATATGATAGTGGATTCTGAAACTATTTTCTCCGATAAAAGCTGCGTTCTGATCCGAATAGGATAATAAAACCTAGGGTTATTTGTTCAAATGATTAATTAGTTATTTAATTTATGGCTATTTGTGCAACATAATTATTATTTTAGATTACTCATGAAAATGTATTAAACGGCCTATTTATTTATTTTACATCCCATATTCCTTTTATTTATTTTATTTAGCTTTTATCCTTTTTTAAGCAATATGTTAAATCCAATATAGAAATTGGTCGGGAACCACGTTTAGTAGAACTTAAGAGGTGCCTAACCCCTTCCATCTAGGTTATTTCGAACACTTATCCGAATCTCAGACTAGTAGAACAACCCGGAGTTAATTCTTTAAAACGAATTAGAAATTAATAGATGACCTAATACGCCTAGGAAATTTATTAGGTGGCGACTCCAAAACTCTAACTCCAAGCGAGTTACTCCAATTCGAAAACCACTTGCCTTTAAGTGGGGTGCGACATACCTATGATCGTGGCGGACATTTATCGGGCTTTGGGTTGTTGCAAAAGAGGAGAAAAATATTTTCAAGGTTGCAATCTTCTACTACAAGCATGGTTCAAGGAACATTTGAGGAAAGTGAGAGGTGTGCAAGAATTGTCTAAGCCAACTGGTTCCAACTACTTGGTTGGAGAACGATACGGGGTTCCTAAATTCGAGCAGCCAAGCAGCATAGAGAAATGGGTAAAGTTGTTTGAAAGCAAAACGGGGGATTCAATTCAATGGATGTTCACTTGGTTTCCTTCATCAGACTTTATTATTAGCTCTGAGAAGGCGTCCTTTGTGATACTTATGGGATTAAGAGTTCTCCAACCCTATCAACCACTGAGGGAGATGAGGCAAGCAGGGAGGAAGCAAATCATACAATTAATACCAGACACGAAGGTCTATCAGTTTGATTACACTGAGGATGTTGTTCCAAGAGTTAAGAGCATTAAAAAATCCTGGGTAGGAAGACAAGTCATGGGAGAAGAATCGCTAGCATCAGACCGATACAACGCTGGATGCGAACCAAACTACAAAAGTTGGTTGCGCTCTAGCATAAAAGGAAATGTGGTAGTAGGGCCAAGTCGAGGAAATGACATAAGAGATCGTGAGGCGGAAGCTCAAATCCAATACCGAGGATTCATGTTGAAAGCTTTTAAAATGGACAAAGAAAACAAGAAGAGATCGAAGTGTGGAGAAAACATACATTAGAGTTAGAAGAAAAGATAGAGGTGTTGGGAAAAAAGCTTGAACAATGGAATTCGGAGTGTGCCGAGGTGTTGGGAACAAAGCTTGAACAATGGAATTCGGAGTGTGCCGAGGTGAACATTTTACACTTAGTGGCGGCTAAGGGATACTTAACCAAAGCTATGGAAGAAGTCAAGGAGATTATACGAGAAGCAAAGAGAGCCAGGCTGGAGTAGGAGCGTGCTGCCTAGTCAAGCGTCATTTTCATTTCTTTTGTATTTTTTATTTCCAAAAGTCATCATGTACCGAATTTCAAAATTGATTTGGGAATTTATGAGAATAATTGGCAACAAAATGCGCATTTGTTTTCCTTGCATCATGACAAACATAGGAATCCTTGGCACGTTATGGTCCATTAGTAAAGCTACGTCCAAATGTCGAAAGGGTTCTTAACCCGGAAAATGACAAAATTGCATCTTTGCATGGATTCGAAGAAATGTTCGCATAAAATATTGATTGTTTGTCTAAGTATGATCAAGACTATAAGAATGTTTTGATCTGTACCTTTTCTTGTTTGTTTTCAGACTATGACTGCAAGAGGTACACTTCAATTCGAGATTGTTTCCCGAGCTCCTCACTTGATCAGACTCTAGTGGGAAGATTTGGCTGTTGTTAGTAAGGTTCATGTTCAAAAGGTGTTGGGATAGCTGGTGGCTCTCAAGGCTTACACTGCCATGCCTGGTTTAATCGAGGCCGCTACACATTTCTGGGACTATAAAAGGGCGGTATTTCATTTCAATGGCTTGGAGTTGGCATTGATGCTGGAGGAATTTGGAGGACTAGCAGGGTTAGAGCTTGGACCCGAGACAATAATTTATCCCCGAGACGTAGACCCTAAGGAGTTCATTGAACTGTTGAACGCCCCTTATGATCCATATGTCGAGGGAGTGAATGATGGAAAGGTCACTTTGAAGTACATGTATTCTAGATTTGGAGATCCAACCCTTAGACATGACTGGACTGACACGTGGAAAATTCAAGATTGGGAGTGGACTGAGTCAAATACTTTCATCGTTGCTTTTCTAGGGAGCATGGTTTTTCTCGAGAAAGAAGGAAAGATCGACATAAGGCTGGGAAGAGTGGTCGAGGGATTATGCAAAGGCGCTCACAAGCATCAAGTGAGTTTGGTTCCAATGATTTTGGGGGAAGTCTATAGGGCTCTAACAAAATGCAGAAGAGGAGGAGACTTTTTCGAGGGGTGCAATCTCTTGCTGCAAATATGGTTGATAGAACATTTGCACAGTGTCCCTATCAGCCCAACAACACCAAGGCCGACAAAAGAAGGAGGTATTCGTTCACATAGCACTCGCATGGCTGGAACAACAGTGTGGGAGGACCCTGCGAACATGTAAGGGTGGTACACCAAGCTTGAAGAGTTGCAAGAGGTGCAATGGGTAATTGAAAACTGTGCTGGTTTCATCATTTCCATACAAGGTCAAGACATCACTTTCTTGACATTGATTGGATTCCAAGGAACTCACCACTATGTTCCTTTAAGAATCCTCCGGCAAGTAGGAATGACACAACAAACTCCGCAGTTGACGAAAGGGAGAAACTTCAATATTGACATTAGGGACATTGAACATCCGATAGTTGGTACTATATTGACAATGTGGGAAGGAAGGCTTACTATGCAGTTTTGTCACGGCCGCGACAATAGGGTGAACCCTGTGGCTACTCTAGCTTATCCTCAGTGGCCCAGTGAAGATAGGGAGAGGTTCTGATCAAAGACTCCGCTGAAAAGAAAAGCCAAAGCTCCAAGTGTCACTGAAAAATACAAGAAGCTGTGATACGAGTTCGACCAAAGTAAGAAAGAACTAAGGGAAACACAAGAGAGGGAGATGAGGAGGCAATACAAGGATAAGATCAAAGAGGATGAACACAAGTATTGGACAGGCAAAGTCATGGCGGCGAGGCAAGCTGCTGGTAATCTATAAGATTTGCTCAAAGGATGGGGATATTATTTTAAGTCAGTACCATTAGAAGAAAAGGAAACAATGGGAGTAGAAATCTGTGAATTCTTCACAAAGGCTCTAGGAGATATGCAAGCTGGGAAGGATCTGATGGAAATGTTCGTCGCTCCTCCACTAATAAGCCTAGTTCCCAAACCTAAGGAAGAAGCCGAAGGGAAGAAGGAGAAAGAAGATGCCAGAGCGGATGCTTGATTCAAAACCTCTTTGCTTGGCACATAATCTGGTCGCCTTAAGTTGAGTCGTCTTTTCCTTTTGCCTTTTTTCATTTCAATCGAGTCATTGTCTCAAATTAGTGATTGTAATAAAGCCAAGCAAATCAAATATAAATTTCGTTATTTTGGGTTTCTAGGCTTATGTTGATTATGCTTATGCGAACGAAATGACATGTTTGGTGCAAACATTACTTCGAATCTTCGATAGGCCTACCTCTGGCACAAAAGAGGTCCCTTGCATAATAGGACGCGACTTTACTAATACTAACATGTACTCACATTCTTCTCTTTATTTTTGTTATGTTAGCCCCAAGTCCCCGAAGGTTTTGTTTGTGCATTCTGGCCGCGCCGCAATACCAGTTGAGATCCAGAAGATCAATCCCAACACCTCCCCCTTTTCCTACAAGGACAAGGACGAGACGTAATATCATGGCTGAGTTTGACAAAGTCGGAAATGGAACTCCCGAAAAGCAAGGTGTGGTCGCCTACGAGGATTATGCTAAGTTAGAACAGAGGTTATTTGAGTTGGAAAATAGGGTCCCTCTCACTCGCGGTGATGTGATCATTGAACCAAACAAAACCGCCTGCCTTTACGGCAAAGATCCACTATTCCCTGAGAAAGACGTCCCTTACCTTACCTACATTGCACCACCAAAAGCACCACAAAACAACCTACCTCCCTTCGCTGTTGAAACAAAAACCATTGCATCACCTACCAAAGATCATGACATGTATGCATGGACAAAGGAAGACTCAGACAACACCAAAGAGCAAGTCCAGTGGTTGGTGGAGAAATTCAAGCAATTTCAAGGCACCAAAGGAACCAGAGGACTAGCCTATGAGGATCTCTGCATGTACCCTGACTTGAAGCTGCCCGAGGGTTATAAGACGTCTAAGCTCAATATGTTCGACGACAGCGGTGACCCAATAGCTCATTTGAGGTCTTATTGTGAAAAATTAGTTGGGGTTGGAAATGATGAAAAGATTTGCATGCAATTGTTCAATCGTAGTCTGACTGGAGACGCGCTGGTATGGTATTCAAAGCAGCAGACAAAGAAGTGGACAAGCTGGGAGGCGATGGCTGGAGATTTTGTTGATAGTTTTGGGCACAACACCGATGCCATGCCTGATCGGTTCTATTTGGAGAAGCTGAAGAAAAAGCCCACCGAGACCTTTAGAGAATTTGCAACTAGGTGGAGAGCTGAAGCCGCTAAAGTCCAACCTCTTATTGAGGACACAGAGATAGTAGCAATCTTCATCCGCATACAAGAGGACGTCTACTTTGACAAGATGTTGAACATGCAAGACAAGAAGTTTGGGGGACTTGATCAAGATTGGAGATATGGTTGAAGATGGTTTGAAGACTGGTAGGATCGTTAGTTTGGCCGCACTACAAGCCACTAAGAAAGCCCTACAAACTGGTAACACCACTACATCAAGAAAGAAGAAGGATGATGTCTCCTTCGTGGCTGCATCACTCGATCATCCTCCTACCCACAACCACTACTACCAAACACCTCCTCCATCATACCCATATATTCCACCCACATCCACTTACCCAGTCTACAATACTCAACCCATGTTCCAAAACCCACCGCCACAAAGACCACCATATCCACAAAGCCCTAACTACCGATACACCAACGCTTATCCACCAAGGCCTCACACCAACAACAATCCAAGACCCAAAAGAAACTATACCTCACTGGCCGAATCCCGCACTCAGTTGTTCGAGAGACTCAAAGCGGATGGCCACATAAAACTCGTACCGTTCAGAATACCTGATAGAATGACACCTCACTTTTACCAGACCAAAACCTGTGCCTATGCCCTGAGAGATAAAATACAAGACTTGATCGATCAAAAGGTGATCCACCTGAAAACTCCAAATGTGCACAACAACCGCTTGCCTAACCACGGAGATAATAGGGTGAATTTGATCGAGTTAGACGAAGAATGCAACTTGGATGGAACCATTGTCAAAGCAAAGGGAGACATACTAGCACTTGCTTCTGTTGCTCAAGCCACTACAACACCAGAGCCCATTGAGGTAGAAATAGCTATAAAATTCTACGTTGACGTAGTTTCCCCGTACAGTGAGAAGGCGGTACCATGGGATTATGAGACGGAGATGAAGGGAAAATCAACAGTTGAGACTGTTGCTGCACAAGGAATGACTACGAGTGGGAGGATTTATACTTTCGAGCATCTTGTTCAAGGTAGACAAGGCATCAGCAAGGAGGAGTCCGAGGAATTGTGGAAGAAAGTGCAAGCAAAAGAATACTCCGTGGTTGAACATTTAGGCAAGACTCCCACAAAAATTTCCATCTTAGCTTTACTCCTCAAGTCGTAGAGTCACCGAAATGCCTTTATGAAAGTGTTAGATGAAGCACATGTCCCGGTGGATACCTCAGTTGAGTATCTAGCCAGCATGGTCGGGCAAGTCATGGAGTCCAACCAAATCGCTTTTCATGAAGACGAGTTGCCACCTGAAGGGTTGAGTCACAACAAAGCTTTGCACATCACTATCAAATGCAAAGACTGGTTCGTAGGGAGAGTTTTGATCGACAGAGGTTCTAGTTTGAACATATGCCTATTCATTACTCTGAAGAGAATGGGAATTGATCAAAGCAAGATAAGAGATAACGACATGAAGGTAAAATCGTTTGACGGATTGCAAAGAAGCACCATTGGGGAAATCGACTTAACCATCATGGTCGGTCCCGTGGAGTTCAATGCTGAGTTTCATGTCATGGACGTCTCCGCTTCTTACAACCTGTTACTAGGGAGACCTTGGATTCATATGGCTGGAGCGGTGCCTTCCACACTACACCAGACAGTGGAGTTCGAATGGGACCACAAAGAGGTAGTGGTATTTGGTGAAGGGCACAATTCCATTTACAATGAACAAACCATACCGGCAATTGAAGGGAATGTTCCCAATGGGCAGACTTTCTATACTGTCAAGCTTGTGGGATCAGTGCAAGGTACTCGAGAGGGTCGTCATAAAAACTACAACAAGAGTTGGAACTTCACAGACGCGATCCAAGGAGGTTATACTGCACACTTCACTCCTAAATTGGTCAACGCACCGCCTGAGATTGAAGAAAGGATGAGAAGCTTTTACAGCGCTTATTGGGATGGCCGAGGCAAAGACTATGAAGGAAGAGATTTTGTCTGGGAACTAGTTATATCTGATTGGGGTGTGCCCTCACGGGAATTTCGTGAGACCTTACCTGCTAAGATAGAAAAGCGACCGATGTACTCACCTAATGCTCAACCCAACTGGAAGCGCATCTCTGAAGAAACAAAGGGGAAGCAAGTGTGGCTACCTAAAACACTCGAACCTATGAAAGTGGTGATTGAAGAGCCATATGTACTCCCACAACCTGCGAAATGGCCTGGAGACTGGGTTGTAGGCATCATGATAAAGCAAGGCTATGAACTTGGAAAAGGTTTAGGCAAGAGTCTGGATGGCATGATCGAGCCAATTACAATTGTGATGAGGCCCGACAATGAGAAAGCTGGCATAGGGTATATTTTGACTTATGAGAGAAGCATGGAAGAAGCATCATTGGACTTCATATTCTACAAGAAAAGCACCAAGACTCTCCTACATATTTTCGTCTTATCTGGATACTTGGATAGTCAAACAGGGGAGGTATCTGCAGTACAAGGAGTTGAACTGAAGAACGTTGATTCTGAAGAGGACCTGCTGGCAGGAGCGCAAAAGCTGTTCATATCTGATGAATGTGTGATCCTGGAAGAGCATGTTGAACCTCATGGGCTGACAAAAGTTGAATCTGGAGCTGCATTGAACAATTGGATCAGCAACCGGGCCCGAGCTTATCGTGGACCTTGGTAGAGCTGGGGGATAGAGTTTATTTTATATTTTCTAAAAGGAAACCTGACTTTGAGTCGTGGAACTTGCATTTCTTTTCTTTCTCACACGTCTCCCTACAAACTTTGTTTTGCAAGGATTCATCAATAAAATATAGCACTATTTCCTTTAACTTTTGCTTTAATCTTTTAATTTTACAATATTTTATTTTTTCAGCATTCAAACTAATAATCCCATCGAGTCCACAACCGCAATGTGTAATGAAACAATGGAGCTTGAGGAAACTGGGTTTGATTATGATGATTTTTATAAGACCACACAAGTGGAAATTGAAAGATTTGAAAATAAGCCTAAGCCAAATCTAGAAGAAACTGAGGTGATAAATCTGGGTGATGAAGAAACTGTAAAAGAGACAAGGATTAGTGTGCATCTCACCACCAAAGATAAAAAGCAGTATACCGAGTTTCTTAAAAAATACGAGAATGTATTCGCCTGGTCGTATGATGACAAGACTGGCATAAGCACAGACATGGTAGCTCACAAATTACCTATCAATCTGGGCTTTCTGCTGGTCAAACAAAAAGTCCGAACTTTCAAGTCATCAGTTTTGTTGAAGATTGGGGAAGAGGTAACTAAACAGCTCAATGCAGGAATCTTGAAAATAGTCAAATACCTAACTTAGTTAGGCAACATTATCCCAGTGCCAAAGAAAGATGGGAAACTCAGAGTTTGTGTGGACTACAGAGATCTGAATAGAGCAAGCCCAAAAGATGATTTCTCTTTGCCAAATATACACATCCTGATTGACAATTGCGCGAAACATGAGCTACAGTCTTTCGTAGATTGTTTTGCCGGCTATCATCAAGTGCTCATGGATGAGGAAGACACCGAGAAGACAACTTTCACTACATCTTGGGGGACTTATTGCTATAAGGTTATGCCATTTGGGTTGAAGAATGCTGGGGCAACTTACATGAGGGCAATGACGACTATGTTCCATGACTTGATGCACAAAGAAATTGAAGTCTACGTAGACGATATGATCATCAAGTCAAAGAAGAGCTCAGAGCATCTTTATAATTTGTGCAAGTTTTTCAATCACTTGCGCAAATATAATTCGAAGCTTAATCCAGCAAAGTGTGCTTTTGGTGTTCCAGCAGGGAAGCTCCTGGGTTTCATAATCAGTAGAAGAGGCATTGAGCTGGATCCATCCAAGATCAAAGCCATCAAAGAATTGCCGCCGCCAAAGAGCAAGAAAGAGGTCATGAGTTTCCTGGGAAGGCTCAATTACATCAGCAGATTCATAGCCCAATCCACCGTCATCTGTGAAACAATCATCAAGCTACTAAAGAAAGATGCAGCAATCGAGTGGACGGAGGACTGTCAAAAATCATTTGATCGGATAAAAGATTACTTGTCTTGTCCGCCTGTGCTGGTTCTACCCGAGCCTTGACGGCCTTTGATCTTGTACCTGTCTATGGTAGATTCAGCATTTGGTTGCGTATTGGGGCAACATGACTCAAATGGAAGAAAGGAGCAAGCGATATACTATCTGAGTAAGAAATTCACTCCCTACGAAGCCAAGCACACATTACTAGAACGCACGTGCTGTGTGCTCACGTGGGTAGCACAAAACCTGAGGCACTACTTGACATTCTACTCAACGCTGCTGATATTAAGGATGGACCCTATCAAGCATATCTTCCAAAAGCCAATGCCTATTGGAAAATTGGCTAAATGGCAAATGCTGCTCAGTGAATTCGACATTACTTTTGTCACTCAAAAGGTGGTAAAAGCTCAGGCCCTAGCTGATCATATGGCTGAAAATCCAGTGGGAGATGATTATGAACCTCTGCACACCTATTTCCCCGATGAAGAAGCCATGTAGGAGAGGATATCACAGAGGAGTATGATGGCTGGAGACTATTCTTCGATGGAGCAGTGAATTTCAAAGGAGTCGGCATTGGAGCGGTGTTAGTTTCGGAGACTGGTCAACACTATCTTGTCATAGCCAAACTGAGGTTTCCTTGCACCAACAACATGGCAGAGTATGAAGCTTGCATCTTGGGTCTTAGAATGGCGGTAGACATGAACATGCAAGAGCTGCTGGCGATTGGAGATTCTGAATTACTGATACACCAAGTCCGAGGAGAATAGACAGCAAAGAACTCTAAGATATTACCATACCTCGAGTGCATAAAAGAGCTGAAGCAAAGATTCACCAAGATAGAGTTCCGGCATATACCCAGGCTGCAAAACAAGTTCGCGGATGCTTTGGCCACCATATCTTCCATGATCAAACATCCCGACAAAAATTACATTGAATCAATACCCATGTCGGTGACAAAGCAGCCAGCATATTGTTATCATGTGGAAGAAGGATTAGACGGACAACCTTCGTTCTACGACATCAAAGGGTTCCTCAAAGATGGAATTTATCCAAAGGATGCAACAAGTCTCCAAAAGAAGACGTTGAGGAAGTTAACAAATAGTTTCTTTTTGAACAGAGAAGTTTTATGCTAAAGAACACCTGATCTAGGATTTTTGAGATGTGTGGATGCCAAAAAAGCTGCTAGGTTGTTAGAGGAAATATATTCTGGGACGTGTGGCCCACATGTTGACACCCAATTTTGTCCTGAATTTTTTCAGATTTAATAAATTATGGTAATATTTTATAATTGAGGTTAATTTGAACATTAAATAAAATAATGACAATAAAAGATGATCAATTAAAGTTTCAAAGAAAAGTGCTAAATTTGCAAAATTCCACCAATTTTAACCCACTCGTGCAACCCATTCATTTTTTTTTTTATTAATTGTAAAATTGTGGCCAAATCCGCTCCCCCCTTAAAATCTAGTCTATTTGTGAAAATCCTCTACCTATATATACATACTATATCCCAAAACCATAGCCTCCTAATCATTTTTTCATCATCCTTGCACCATTTTACTCACATTTCATCAAAAATCAATCTATTCATCATCATCACCCTTACACCAAAAAAACCAGATCTACAAAAACACCGCAACCACTATTCATTCATCTCCCATACCCACGCACACAAACAAAAAAATACGCGCACACATATACCATAACAGAAACTGGGGAAATCGAGGACGGAGACCAGGTCAAAATTAACAGGGAACAATGAACCACCGGCGACGGCTGAGCGTACATTAAAATTCATCAATAGTCATCTGATTGCTTCGCCGTGTTCTGATATGATTTTGCTACAGGAATTAAAACGGAGGTTGAGGAATCTACAGCGATACCACGAGGCTCGCTGGAGAACCTCACCGGCGATCGCTCCTCTTTAGCCGTTGCTTCACCGGAGTTTCTTTGACTTCTCTATTACCCGTTTATGCCGTGGATCTATTCACATTTCTTCGTCTAATTGTTATTTCTTGCAGCTTGATACTTGTTTTTCTATGATCGATTGACCCGTTTTGATGTTTTCGGTCCACCGGAAATCTGACATAATCTGTTCGAAGTTCCTTTTGCTTTGTGGTACTAATTATAGCGCCGTTTGATTTTGGGTTCTGATTGTTCCATTGTCGCTATTTGTTTAGACTATTTTCGCCCGTTTGCCTTTATCTAAAATTTTGAAATGTTTCTTGTTGTTCCTGTGGATATTACTGATTAATTTCAGGTTTTGCAGACTCCATTTGATGCCATCTTTGCTGGGTTTTTTGTGCAGACTCATTATAAGTTTGGTTTTCTGCTAATGGTACTGTTTGTACTGATTTGAACAAATACCGAACCAAAATACGTGGCCAATGAAAATAATTAAATAATTGATTTGAGGCTATGGACTGTTATTGAATTGATACTACATTGCCAATAAAAAAATACATATACACGTATTAAGGCCTCGGGATTGATTTGAACATGATACTACACTTGAACAGTCCCGTTCCCGTGTCCCTAAAGCAAAAGGCGATGATGAATGTATGCATTTGAGGCAAAACAAGTCGAATAGAGTGGTGGATTTGGTACTTGGCATGGCAACACGTCCGGCCGGCGTGTTTGCAACCGTACCAACATCCCGAGCCTCTACATGACGCACCATACAAATCTGAGCCTAAAATTTTGCAAAAACAACCCTCTTTACTATTATTATTATTATTTTTATTACTACTATTATATATTATTATTATTATTATTACTTTATTACTTTATTATTATTATTATTATTTTATTTTCATTGGTTATTATACTTTATCATCGTACTAATCCAATTTCATTTTGTTTGTTTTGCGAGGAACATTTTTGTACGAATAATTCGTGGACTAATTTACAAATGGGAATATGCATTGATGTGGAGTCATTTGAGATCGAGCTCGGGCTCAAGCGTTCAAGAAATAAGACTTAGGAATTTTAGAAAATTCAAGGCTCCCGCGAGTTGATCAATTCCCCGGTTCTATCTTTAACTTTGCATTACTTTCCTTGGATATTTATGCAAATAAATGTGTAAAATATTTTATTTATCAATAATATTTGATTGCTTGGTATATTGCTTTACTTTATGTGCATTACCCTTTATTGTGAAGTCGTTATTAATTTATTGCAAATTGGGGTCATCTTAGCAAATGCGTGCAAGTAATATATATATTTTGCAAATAAGCTTTTTATTCAATTGATTATTATTATTATTATTATTATTATTATTATTATTATTATTATTATTATTATTATTATTATTATTATTATTATTATTATTATTATTATTCAAATAATTCTTTCCGAAAGAAAAGCGCACTTGTAAATATTTGGAAACCTGTCGGATTAACCGTTTTTAACGGAATTTCGGAAGTGCCTTAAAAACCTTCTTTCGAAATTAATAAAACCTCTTACCTTTAGAATCTCTGTAAGAAAGACCGTCTTTTTATAAAAACGAAGTTTTGCACGCATTTGCTAATTTGGTTCCCTGTTTTCCTTAAATTGGGTGGCGACTCCAAAAACTCCAAAAGAGTTAGTCCATCCTGTCGATATTTTGGAATTTATCCTTTTCGGGGTAATTTTTGGGGTTCAACAGCATGGAAACTCTGCTGGGGAGCAATAAAGGTTTTGACCATAAAGGTTTCCAATTGTTTGCAACTAGCATGCCTAATTTATTTGCTTTTATTATATCTGTTTGTTTGGCTTGCCTTATAAAACATGTATTATATTTATTTGTGCATAGTCTGCATTCCTTTCATATTTCCTCCCTCATGGAGCCTGTCAATTCTCTTCCATCTCCTCGATTTCATCACTTGGGGCCCGCGTGATGGGCAATAATACAAGAAGGGCATTGTCCTTCCTAAGTCTTTGAATTTCTTTCATGTCACCAAAGTTAGTTGGGGTATGGTTTGCCTGGTTTTATCATGGCCGGTTTTACTGGTTTATGAAGCCAGGTTTATCTCACATAGGTCGAATCAGCCTCAACCGTTAGCCCACTCTTAGAAGGAGATTAGGTCATGTATGCATATACACCTTAGTTTGGACCGGTCTTTGGCACCGTTTCCAGGAATTAAGAAACTGCCCTTTTGTTGACGAGTTATTGAATCCCAACGACACTGCATATTATGTGATCGTGTGGATATTATAACGAATCCCAAACCATTTGCCATGTCAAATTTGAGAAGTTGACAATTATGTCGGTTTTTTTTTATCTCAGATGTTGTATTGACAAACGGCTTGTGTCGTTATAATAACCACATGTGCGTGCAACTTGACGATTAGGCCTACCTCTGGCATAAAGAGGCACCTTACAGGGTAGGACGCGTTTGCATATTTATTTACGCTCAACTACTTGTGATTGTCACATGTTAATTGTTAACCTTGCTTTATTTTCTCAAAATGCGTTAAATACTAGGTGTTGCTTGCTTGTGTGCAATCCTATGAATGACATGCAAACTATCTTAGTTACCCTTGGAGGTTTCTTTGTTCTGTTTATTTCTCTAGTAGAAGTTTGATTTGTAAGGTGGTTGACTATGCAAATCACGCAAGATTCAAGATCTGATTTATGGTAGATGCTCTAGCTCGCGAACGATGCAGTACCAGAAGCTAATGGCATTGTTTGAAAGAACTTGGCAATTGAACTAAAACGACCTCGGTCAGTCGTTTCGAAATTTAGGAATCCGATTGATGTGCCGATAATTTTAAAATATTCGTAATGTACTTTAGGACTTGTCTGTAAAATTTGAGCTAAATCAGACCTCGTTTGGTAGGCATCGGAAGAAGGTTTCAGTTTTTATTGGCGATAAATATTAAAAAGAGATTTTCGAGCTCGGTTTTGCCGAATGAGCTCTGATTCGAAATCCGAAAGCGCCGTTGGGTTCGTATGATTATTTATGACCATTGTAAACTTTCGAAAGTGAATTTCGATGTTGTTCGGCAAGTTTCCGCTAAAATGCCGAAAGTTAAATAATTTGACTTCTTTTCATTTAAATTCGTATCTTGAGTTTCGGGAGTCTGATTTGAGATCCGCCTTCGCGAGTATGTTACATATATTTTGTATAACTTGTATGCAAATTTGGAATTATTTCGAATATCACAGGGTTCCGTTTTAATTTTCATCGCGAAAAGAAAAGAAAAGAAAATAAAAATGAAAAAAGGAAAAGACAAAAAGTTGAAATATAAAAGGCGGTGGACTAAACGTCCACCCTTTCTATAAGTAACCAGAAATATAGAAACATAAGCGTACAGAAACATGAAATGAAAACGCAGAAGGAGAACAAGACATAACGCGGGGAAAAATGCCAGAAAATGAGAAAAGGGGCCGGAGAAAAATAGTATTTTCACCCCAGCACATTCAGGTAATGATCCTACTATATTATTTGAGTTTATTACGTGTGTTTGAATATGTTTTAACGGTAAAACTTGGAATATTAGACATCGTTTTAATAAGTTCAATTAATAGTTTAAAGGGTCAAATGGACCCCGATAACGAAATTGATTATATATTCATACTCAGTGAGTTATGAGCAACATATAAATATAATTTATTTGGGGTTTGGTTATGTGACCATAAACCCTGTACATAGGCCTGGCCTGCGTATTGCATATGCGAATAGGGTATCAGGTTCCTACCTGGATTGCCCTAAGATGTGAGGAATGAAGCCTTTAGCCTAATTTGATATATTTTTCTGCTTATTGAATAGAGTGAGATCGTTTGGCAATGAAACCAAAGGATAAAGCGGATGTTGATTAGCAATGTCAACTTTTGGAAGAGGTAAGTGTTTGTATCCATTTCTTTGGAGGCCCTCGGCCTCGTGGATTTTCTACCACGTGTTTCCTTATGTGTGTTACTGCCGATAGGCGTACTCATTACGCCTTAGCTTTGAATTTACATTGTATATTATATGTTATGGCCTGTTGTTGGTATTGCATTGAACACATGAGTATTGCACTCTGGTTTTGAGCATTGCATATACTTCCCGGTTGGCGATGAGAGTCCCGCACCGGCGAAGGGTCATTATTGCATATACTTCCCGGTTGGCGATGCGAGTCCCGCACCGGCGAAGGGTCATTATTGCATATACTTCCCGGTTGGCGATGAGAGTCCCGCACCGGCGAAGGGTCATTATTGCATATACTTCCCGGTTGGCGATGAGAGTCCCGCACCGGTGAAGGATCATCATTGCATATACTTCCCGGTAATCGATGAGAGTTCCGAGCCGGTGAAGGGTCATATTTGCATATATCTCCTGGTAGACGGTGAGAGTCCCGCACCGGAGATAGGTATCAGGCATATGTGACTGCATTGCATTGTACCGCATTCACCCCATCTCATTGCACCGCATACTTACTATTGTGTGTATTGTGTTGTGTTTTATGTATGCGGTTTCTACACTATGACGTGGAGATATCTCAGTTTACCTATATATTTCTGGCTCGTATTCTGGGTTGCGGGGATCTGGTTGCACGCCGCAACAGGATAAATATATGGATCGAGTTTCACGCCGCAACAGTATAAATATATGGATCGGGTTGCACGCCGCAACGGTATAAATATATGGATCGGGTTGCACGCCGCAACAGGATAATTATATGGATCGGGTTGCACGCCGCAACAGGATGTATTTCTTATTGTTGATATGTTCGGGATACCTATGTGTTCTGGCTATTTTATGTTACTGGTTGTTAATGAGTTTGTGATTCCATACGTGCTTCTAGTTATTATCTGGCTCTGCCTTTTTATAATTTAAATAAGAGGAATTTGATTTATATGTTTCTTCTCCCTGGCTAGCTATTCTATTCCTTGAGGTGGCTAGTCTGCCCCACTTATTGAGTCCTTTCGACTCACCCTTGTTTGTTGTTTGTTTCTTGTCTATCTATTTCGTTTCGGCAGGTTCGCTCCAGGATTGAGTTCGCCACGTTGTGAAGGAGCGAAGACGACTTCAGCTGTCAGGGTGAGCCAGCTTTTATTCTGGATGGCCACCAGTTTATCGGTTATTATTTCAGTTGCATTTTGCTCCCTTCAAGAGGTATCTGTCTTCTTTTGTACTCTTAGATGTCTGGTCTGGATAGCCCTAAACCTAGCATGTTGGGTAGTCAGCTGTAATTTTTTTTTGTACAGCTTAGAGGTATCAGTATATCTGTATTTTTGTTTTAAGTGTTGTCCTTATTTATGAATTATTATATTTATTTTCTAATTTAATTGGTAAGGGTTCGCCCGACGGGTCTAAGGGGGGACGTCGGGTGCCCGCACGGCCTAACCGGATTTCGGGTCGTGTCAGTTGGTATCAGAGCCCAGTTTAGAGTCTATCCAGACTAAGACAGTGTCTAGTAGAGTCTCGCTGATGGGTACGTAGATGTCCGTATTTATCTACGAGGGGCTATGATGGCATTTAGGAAGTTTCACTTCCTTCATTTCTGATCGTGCGTCGGTCTAGGATGATAAAGTATTTTTTTCAATTCCTTCATGGTAATTGTGAACCCTCGTGCGACAAATCAGCAAACGGTATGTGTTCAAGACGAATCAGTCTAGCGTGGGGCTAGCACTGACGAAGCCACGAAAGTTTTTTTTATCGTGCTGACGACCTAGTTACGGAGGCCCCAGTTGTACGAGCTCATGATGGGCAAGAGAGTAGGGCCTTATGGTCCCCTTGGCTCTCTACGATGCTTTACGAGAATCTTGGCGACGCAGATACCGTAAGAACCTATTATTCGCTGGGCAGCCTATCAGGGTGCCGCATGTGCAGACATTCGGTGTCAGGGAGCTTCTATTCCAGTTCTTAATATTGCCGCAGTAAATTATGTTCCAGAGGAAGCATGTGTTGCGCCACCAATTGTTCCGGCTGGTTAGCCAACCGAGGTAACAATTCGGTCCGAGCGCCCAAAGAGGTTGCATTATTTTATGCGGTTGAACCTTCCGATATTCTTGAGCCATACATCAGATAATCCCTCTGTAAATTTTTAAAATAAAATGATGTCAGCGTACCCTTCGGGCTATTTATTATATCGAGCGATATGGTGATGATTATTCTGCTTTCAAGTTTCAGGGGTCCAGCCCTGAATTGGTGCACCGCTATCTTATTAATTAACTTGGTTCGATTTTCCTTCTAGATTCATGGAAAAGTTCCTTTCGAGTAGCGAGCGAGATGAAAAGTATTACCAGTTTGAGTGGATTGGACAGAGTAGCCTGTCGGTTAGCCTGTTAGTGTTTCAGAATATGAGATTAAATTCTATAGAATGGCTGAATATGCATTAGAACTAGTCCATGAGCCTTTCGAGAGATTTAAAGATTTATTGATGACCTTTCTTTTTCCTTGAGATCCCAGATGGCTCGAAAAAATTGAGGCCGGGATTTCATTTGATATCGTTGTTGATATTGCTCAAAGGTATTAGGCATATCATAAGTTAGAGCGAGAAGGGTTAGAGCGGGAGAGTAAGAGATCCCGTGGCCCTGTTGGGCAACCATGGTACCTCATTTGGAGGTAAGAGTTCTGATTATTTTAGGAGGTCACCTTCCAGGTTATCTCAACTTGTGTAACGTAATTCTTAGAGTGTGCCAGTAGCTCGTCAAGATCAGATTCAGTCTTTTCTTTACAACTATCATTAATCTGCCCAGTTCCTATATTCAGCGAAAGGGTGTTATCATTGTCGTGAGTCTGATTATCTTTTAAAGAGTTTTTCTGTTATCATTGTTGTGACTCTGGCTATCCTTTGAGGAGTTTTCCCTTACTCCGACAGGTAGGCAGTTGTCTTTTCTCTCGTCATCTGGCACCTGCATAGTCGCAGGGATTTCATTTAGATCTCAATCAGCCAAAGAAATGCCACCATTCAGTAGAGGTCGAGAGCATGGTGACAGTGGTTCTTCAGAAGGTAATTATTAGTATAACTGCTTAGTTCAGCCGCAGAGGTAGTTTTATGAACTGTCAGTCTCGTAGGATGCTGAGGCATCCGATGTAGCAGATCCCTGTATTTCCTCTTCCTTAAATGTGAGTAACATTTGATTCCACCGATCGGTCTGAACTTCGTTTATCTTACCATGTTTCCATGGTTTTCTTGGATGTCGTTTTTATTAAGAATCGGTTGCGGTAGAGTGGTGAGCTTCTTGTATGATTAATTCCTGGCATTTCTGAGATCCTCTTGGTTGATCTGGTTTAAACGTGAGAGATTTGGCAGTAAGTGTCGGTATTGTCTGCCTGGCATCTTGTTGTGCCTCATTCTGTTATAATGCCAAGTCAGTCTACCTCTCTTTGGAATTCAGAGTTGGTAGGATGATGGGATTCTTATTCGTCACCTTCAGAACGTGTTATTATTTCTTCCGGTCTAAAGTGATTAGTAATTAATACTCGATCTATGTGTCTCCTTGTGGTTCGAGACGCTAGTAGAGTCATGTTATTATATGAGCTTGTCTCGGTTATAAAAGATTTCTGGTAATTGTTGGAGTTTCCTTTTATTGGGAGGTTAAATTGGCATGGATGTGGTTCCATAAAACTCATTTAATGTCTATCTCTTCAATTGCGATTCTTTGGCTCGCCTGATTCGGAAGTGTAACGACCCTCAAATAGTCGTTACGGGATCCGGGACCTCGATTTGCATGTCAACAGTCCCAAAAGCTCCGTTAGGTCATTTATGACCCGTCTGTGAAATCTGAGTCGAAACGGAGTCCGTTTGATAGATTTCGAGAAAAGGATCCGTTTATGAAATTCCGGAAAGGAATTTGGGGTTTCGATAAATCGTTTTGAGTAAACGAATCCTGATGGAAAATCCGAGCGCACCGTTAGGTCCGTCTCGTCATTTATGATATGTAGCAACCTTCAAAATTGAAAACGGACCTCGTTTGATAGGACTTTTGATAAAGTCCCCGTTTCGGAAGTTTAAAAGAGTTAAAAGAGGTTTCCGAGCTCGATTTAAGCAAATGAGCTCCGATGAGAGATCCGAAAGTTCCGTTAGGTTCGTATAGTCATTTGTGACTTGTAGCAACTTTCGGAATTGGATTCCGAGGTCGTTTGGTTAAATTTCGCTATTTTGGCGAAAGTCGAAAATTGAACCTTTGCCGTGGGACCCACTTTTTGAGTTATGGAGGTCCGAATTGAGTTCCGTCTTGACGAGCATGTCACCCAAGTATTTTATGACTTGTGTGCAAAATTTGGGATCATTCCGAGCTTCGTAGGGTCCCGTTTTGCCCCTAAAACAGTAGAAAATCTGGTGCGACTTTTTTGTTCTGTTTTGGCGCAAACAGCCGGATAAAAGCTGATTTTTCGGCCAATCCGTTAGGAATTAGAAAACACTCAAAACATGAAAGTTGTAGACCTTTGAGTTGTGGTTCTAATGGCACCAGTTTCAGGTCATTTTGACATTCCTATCAAAAGTTATGATTTTTTCAAAAGAAGCTGTCACAGAGGCAAAAAAAAAAAAAAAAAAAACTGCTATAAAAAGGCCATTTCGGGCCATTTCGGTTCATAACTTATAAAAATCATTTGGTGAGCTCTTGAGGCGATTTTTGGGTATTTCTTGAAGACCCAATCATACTTACACTTAAGGTAAGCCCTTTCAATCCATCTTTATGTTGATTAACACAAGAATCAAAGGGTTGATTCTTGGAAATGGGTTAGAACCCTAGATTCTTAAGAATTGGGGAAAGACATCGAGCAAGGCTCGCATGTGGAATCTAAGTGTACTTTTGGACTCACGGGAGCGTGGGGAGTCCGGAAAAGTACATTTTGTAAATTTAGGGCTCGGCCCTACCCGGAGGCATTTTGGTAATTTTTACCCTAGGATGCCTATAGGCTTAAATAGCTATAATTGAGCACTCATATGTGCTATATCTTGTCTTAATAGACCTAGTGGAGAGTCCTTCGCGGACAAGGCGAGCGGGAAAGGAGATTCTTCCCGGCATTTGAGCCCGAATTTCGAGGTAAGTGAGACTTGACCTCTATTGTGCTTGTGGACTCTTCCTTCATGCTAGTATGCTTCATGTACGCATATATATACCTAACAATGGTTAGGATTAATGATGTGAATTACTTGCTATTATTGTTTGTTATAAATAGCGAGATTGTGACTCGACCGAGGTATGTGCCGGTCTAAACGCTACGTCGAGGTAGCTTAAATTTATATCGTAGTAACGCTTGCTACGCCATGCTTAGATAGCAAGAACTTGGGACATGGCCGAGGATGTTGCCGGCATGTCATGATAAATGTCTTGCCGAGGATTTTGCCGACTTTTGTATGATATTGGTACTTGATTTGTTCACGTGCCGGGTTGGGTAGTGCTGTCTATACGTAACCTTGGGTTGGACGACATGGGAGTAGGGATTGTACCCCCAAACTGTGGTCGGGTTAACCTTCGCCTTACGTTCAGCTAGCATAACCAACCTGGGTTACGGTGACTGTGAAATATTATCGTTATTAATATTTCTGTTATTATTTCTGTTATTGCTATTAATGTCGTGGATATTAATACTGTTAGAGGGACACTTGACAGGGGGTGTGGTGTCGACTATACTATGAGATGTGTCACACTTGACAGGGGGTGTGGTGTGGACACTTGATCTTTGAGATGTGAGACACTTGACAGGGGGTGTGGTGTGGTCACTTGATTTATTGAGATACGACGCACTTGACAGGGGGTGTGGTGCGATCGTAGACAGATTTGAGATGAGCCAACGACTACGGGTCGTTGGTCTACTTATTGATGATTGTGATAGTGACTTCGGGTCACGGTATATGGTTGATACTTAGTAGTGGTGTTGCTAGTCCATCGTAGGTCTAGGTTAGTCGGCACGGGAGTAGAGATTGGACCTCCAAACCGCCGCTGAGTTGACCTATGCCTTACGTTGGATGGGCATAATCCTTGAGACTTCTGGTTACTACTTGTGTGTATGGAATGTGTTACATCTATTTGTGATTTCACTACTTTATTGTATGATTACTATAGTATGTTGTTGCTTATGATGCATGTAGCGACTTGTCCCGCAAGGGTACCTTAGCGGGCCTGTCGGTGATCTTACTGGGCTTCGGCTCATAACTTACTCTGCTACGTGCGCAGGTCCTTCATCCAGTCAGCAGCCCGGACGTTAGCGGTTCCCGAGGCTTCTGAGACTTTTAATTGAGGTGAGCCGACCACACAGACCGTGGTGGCATACCGTCGGAGTCACTTAGAGATAGGACTCAGATTTCTTTGATGTATATTCATACTTTATTGAGTCACTCTTAGAATGCTCCAATTCTTTTGTGGATATATTCTTTTGGACTTCACACTTTTATATTTATATATCCATTTATGATCTTTTCACATTATTGTTCTTTTCCGCATCTTGTTTCATTGGTTCGCCTAGGCAAATGTTGTTTAGGTGCCATCACGAGCCCTTGGAAATTGGGTCGTGACAGTTTGGTATCAGAGCCCTAGGTTCTAATTCGAGTCCTAGGAGTCTTGGAGCAGTGTCTGAGTAGAGTCTTGCTTATGGGTATGTTGTCGACCATACTTATGAGCGAGAGGCTACAAGGGCATGTTAGGAAATGTTTTCCCTTCGTTTCATCTCTATTCGTGCTGAGTAGCTTATATAGGTGCTGACCCTTTTTCGTGTATTGTATCAGATGGCGAGGACGCGAGCATCCTCAGCCAGGAGGGCTGCATCTTCTACACCCGCGTCTGCGGGAGAGCCATCAGCACCTACGCAGCCGCCAGCTGCTAAGAGGACTCGGGCAGGTCGCCTGTCAGCCACTAGGCAGGACACAGCTATCCCTGCGGTGTCCGCAGCGACTCTGTCAGCATCTATTCCCCCTGTGCCTGCTGTTGTGCCAGGCACCGTTGTGATCTCTTCAAAGGAGTATATGAGACTGATGGCCTTGTCTAGCCATCAGGTCCCTGTCAGAGATGATGTTGCAGCTCCTGTTTCGGCTCCTCAGCCGACCACACCTGTTATGAGCACGCCTACTTCTAAGGCTGCTCCTGATCATATTGCCCAGCCTTCTGCTTCTGCTCCTCAGGCAGGTCCTGTTATTTCTACTCCTCCTATGGGCACTGAGGAGGTTGCCAGGAGGATAGAGTCATTCATGAAGCTTCAGCCTCCAGAGTTCGACGGTACCTCAGCTACATGTACTGCCCAGAGGTACATTCAGAAGTGTGAGAAGATTTTGACAGTTCTTGGTACTAGAGACACCTTAGGGGTGCAGTGTGCTTCTTTCAGATTATCGGGAGATGCGGAGACATGGTGGGTCTCCATGATGCGGCAGAGGTCTAGTGACCTCCCTCCTTTGTCTTGGGCTGAGTTCGTGTCTATGTTCATGAGCAGGTTCGTGCCCCAGAGTCAGCACGATGCTCAGAGGCGCGAGTTTGAGGGGTTGAGGCAGGGAAACCTGTCTGTTTCAGAGTATGACACCAGGTTCTTGTGGTTGTCTCAGTTTGCGCCGGCTATGGTGGCTCAGGAGAGGGACAAGGTCCTCCGGTTTGTTGAGGGTCTTCATCCCCGCTTGCAGGTAGCTGTTGCCCCTGATATGGGCAACAAGTCATATTTTGAGATAGTTGATGTGGCGCGGCGGATGGAGGATATCTTCGCCAGGGCTGACGCGGAGAGGGCGGCCAAGAGGTCGCGTCAGTCTGGTGGGTATAGTGGATCCGCTCAGAGGGGTCAGGCTCATCAGGGCCGTTCTCAGTCTAGGCCCCAGGCTGCTGCTTTGCCTGCCCAGGATTTTTCTTCAGAGACCCTGAGGCCTCAGTCATCCCAGAGGCGGGGTGGCTCTTCGCAGTCTGGTCCGCCGCAGTGCGGGAGGTGCCATCAGAGGCATCATGGGAGGTGTTCGTCTGGAGGTGGTCGTGGCAGAGGTGGTAGAGGCGGTAGAGGAGGTAGAGGTGATGGATGTTTTGAGTGTGGGTCTCCAGAGCACTATGTCAGGAGTTGCCCTTATGTTTCATCAGGTCGCCAGGGATCCGCAGCTATGGTACCATCTGGTCCTCAGGCCGCTAGGCCCGTTTCTCAGATTTCTCACGGTATATGGTTGATACTTAGTAGTGGTGTTGCTAGTCCATCGTAGGTCTAGGTTAGTCGGCACGGGAGTAGAGATTGGACCTCCAAACCGCCGCTGAGTTGACCTATGCCTTACGTTGGATGGGCATAATCCTTGAGACTTCTGGTTACTACTTGTGTGTATGGAATGTGTTACATCTATTTGTGATTTCACTACTTTATTGTATGATTACTATAGTATGTTGTTGCTTATGATGCATGTAGCGACTTGTCCCGCAAGGGTACCTTAGCGGGCCTGTCGGTGATCTTACTGGGCTTCGGCTCATAACTTACTCTGCTACGAGCGCAAATCCTTCATCCAGTCAGCAGCCCGGACGTTAGCGGTTCCCGAGGCTTCTGAGACTTTTGATTGAGGTGAGCCGACCACACAGACCGTGGTGGCATACCGCCGGAGTCACTTAGAGATAGGACTCAGATTTCTTTGATGTGTATTCATACTTTATTGAGTCACTCTTAGAATGCTCCAATTCTTTTGTGGATATATTCTTTTGGACTTCACACTTTTATATTTATATATCCATTTATGATCTTTTTACATTATTGTTCTTTTCCGCATCTTGTTTCATTGGTTCGCCTAGGCAAATGTTGTTTAGGTGCCATCACGAGCCCTTGGAAATTGGGTCGTGACAGGAAGTAGTCTAGCTTTGGTAGCCAAGTAAATAAGAATATGAACTTCCTGAAGCTCTAATTATTTCTATCCTCGATCTATTTCCATTTCTTCTTCGTCAGGCACTAGTAAGCTTGGGCGATTGGTAGCCGCTTGTGACGTTCCCTGTGTTGAGCCAGAGTATGTGTTATTATAGCCGGGTAAGCATATTATTGTTTTGGATATCAGTTTATCCGGGTATCCATTCCCATGTATAGTATAGTGCTGGTTCTGTTTTTGCGGATCATCCAGTTTCAGGGGAAACTCTGCCGAAATTTTTATAGAAATACCATCCATCAGGCGGTGATGTTTACGGCAAAGGTATGGAGTTGTGAACTCGAGAGTTGCAGCTGTTTGGCAACTCAAAAGGGTAGTTGGTAGCGTAGGTCTGCCTACGTTCAGCTTTTAGCTAAATCTTCTTTAGTCCAGCAGACTGTGCGGGGATGGTTATTCCTTTTCAAGTAGCTGCAGGAGTTTGTGCTTTAAGTGGAGGAGTCTTCCTCCAAATACTGAATGGTAATACTAAATCAATTGAGATGTTGTATAGTGCATTCGTAAAAATAATATAGCTTGCATCAAATCTTCTATAGTGTGTAGTAACAAGGTACTTCCAAAGCTTCCCCTATTGCATCAAGCGTGAGCTAATTTTTAGTTCCATCGACCTGTTCTATATCAAAAGGTATATCGAAGGGGTGATTATCGGCTGAATCATGTTAGCCCATTCAAAGTTCGTGTATCTTTGCTTCGAAAATATAGAACTCTCTTTTCATGATGGAGGAAGAATCAGCTTAGTCAGAATAATCCGGGCAACGGTATTATCATATTAACCAGATATATTTTATTCCAAGAGTTTGGTATTCGTGTTATAGTTTTAATTCTGTAATCATGAGAAAAATTTCGTGGGATAGTTTATGAAGGTCGTGCATGTTCTTTTGTTATCAGCGTGAATCTTGCTTTAGATTTAGGCTCGTTCGAGGACGAACGAGAGTTTAAGTGGAGGAGAATGAAACGACCTCAGTTAGTCGTTTCGGAATTTAGGACTCCGATTGGCGTGCCGATAATCTTAAAATATTCGTAATGTACTTTAGGACTTGTCTGTAAAATTTGAGCTAAATCAGACCTCGTTTGGTAGGCATCGGAAGAAGGTTTCAGTTTTTATTGGCGATAAATATTAAAAAGAGATTTTCGAGCTCGGTTTTGCCGAATGAGCTCCGATTCGAAATCCGAAAGCGCCGGTGGATTTGTATGATTATTTATGACCATTGTAAACTTTCGAAAGTGAATTTCGATGTTGTTCGGCAAGTTTCCGCTAAAATGCCGAAAGTTAAATAATTTGACTTCTTTTTATTTAAATTCGTATCTTGAGTTTCGGGAGTCTGATTTGAGATCCGCCTTCGCGAGTATGTTACATATATTTTGTATAACTCTTATGCAAAAGTTGGAATTATTTCGAATATCGCAGGGTTCCGTTTTAATTTTCATCGCGAAAAGAAAAGAAAAGAAAATAAAAATAAAAAAAGGAAAAGACAAAAAGTTAAAAGATAAGAGGCGGTGGACTAAAAGTCCACCCTTTCTATAAGTAACCACAAATATAGAAACATAAGCGTACAGAAACATGAAATGAAAACGCAGAAGGAGAACAAGACATAACGCGGGGAAAAATGCCAGAAAATGAGAAAAGGGGCCGGAGAAAAATAGTATTTTCACCCCAGAACATTCAGGTAATGATCCTACTATATTATTTGAGTTTATTACGTGTGTTTGAATATGTTTTAACGGTAAAACTTGGAATATTAGACATCGTTTTAATAAGTTCAATTAATAGTTTAAAGGATCAAATGGACCCCGATAACGAAATTGATTATATATTCGTACTCAGTGAGTTATGAGCAACATATAAATATAATTTATTTGGGGTTTGGTTATGTGACCATAAACCCTGTACATAGGCCTGACCTGCGTATTGCGTATGCGAATAGGGTATCAGGTTCCTACCTGGATTGCCCTAAGATGTGAGGACGTTGGGTGCCCGCACGGCCTAACCGGATTTCGGGTCGTGTCTTGAACTTAATAGCATTATTTTCAATTTTAATTCAGATTGAGGCCCTGAATTGCATTGTACTTTAAAGCTTATGTTAATCTGAATCAACTCATTTTGAATGTATGAAAGTTGAAATAAAATGCATCGCATTCTTATTATATTATTTACGCTTGCATTTGTTTCTGTTTCAATATTAAAATTGATAAACCTGCCAAAGCTTTGCTTGTGATGTATGGCAAAACAACAGAACAATTTGAAAACGATGCACTGAAAGTTATTGCCTGCGCTCTTTGGATATCACACTATCTGTTAGAACTTCAATTGGGGCAGCTTTATTTGTTGGTATATGGCGTTGAAGCAGTGTTGCAGAACTACGCACGGTCTGATTTTCAAGGAGGGATACGTAGGCTCCCCCATCGGGCTCGACCCTTTAGCATTTAAATTTTCATTTTCCCCCAAGAAGGACAACTGGGGCAATTTTTGCAAAATGAGTTAGGGATGCGGAAGATTATAACTGGGGCAGAATTTTGCAAGAAGCGGCGTTTGTTGTTAAAGATGAGTTGGCAAGAATTTTGTAATTTGTTAAGCAAACAATGCAAAGTCTAAGCCAAAGGACGTTCAGTTTGTTTTAAAATATATTACAAGTTTAAGTCAAGGCAAAATTTTCAAAATGCATCTTTGACTTCATTTGCATCCGCATTAAAATATTTTATCTTGCCCCTATCTTTCGAAAATCTATGCTATTTGAGTTCATGAGCCAAGTTTCTGAAAGCAATTCGCAAATCCAAGTCCAATGAAGATGGGGAAGCAGCAGAAGCAGCAAGATCATGATGAAGTATGCACAAATCAAACGCTTCGCCTCCCCTCCCCAAAACTAACAAAATTTTCTTTGAGAGCAGGAACATGAAAGCTCGCAATGAGAGGACCATTTGCACTATGGATGAACAATTTATTGAACGCGCATCCAAAGTTGCCTTTCTGATTGCGTCGCATTGCCTTTTTCATAACTTAAAGCATTATGCTTTGTCATGAGTTATTGCCGAACAGGTGGCATTTCTACCCCTATGACTTTCATTCCTAATAGGCGACAAAGAGGCTTGTTTTGTGTTTTCAAAACTAAGCTAAATAGGGCATCGCCTTGTTTTAGTTGATCCGCACAAGATCATCCTTCCTGGATTGTCTCGCCAATTGATTTATCAATGGCTATCGCACTAACTACATTTCCGCACTACTTTGTGTTATTTCCCACGATTACACCACTTTACTGTTTTAAGGACCAGTTCCTTAAAATGTGTTCCTTTACTAAACTATATGCGGAATAAAAACTATAAGTAAATGAACACCAGATATTAGCGTGGAAAAACCCCTTGACTCGGGATAAAAAAACCACGACCTACTTCTCAAGTAGAATTTCTAATTCACTATGTAAAAAGACCCACTTGGTTACAAGACTCACTCTTACTGACCTAGGACTAACTCTAATCCTTTAGTGATCTTTCTCACGATCAGTGAAGTTGTGTCAAGTCCACGACTTGAACCAGAAAGTTTACAACTCGATTATTGCTTACTACAGTTGAACTAAGACTTGAACTTTTACAAGATTCAATCTAAGGAACAGGTTCTAACTTAGTTCTACTGTAGCTAACTGATTACACAAATAAGCTGATGACTCTTTTAAGCTTTTGCTCGATGCTCTCTGTATTTGTGCACACTTCTATGGCTGATATGCTCCACGTTTTATAGCTCCAGCAGCCAAGAAGTCTTGAGCAATTAGAACTCCAAAGCTCCCATGAGTTTGAGTCCTAATTGGATTCTACTCTTTAGAATCGGGATCTTCTATCCTTATCCTTGTATTTATGCAATCTTTTTGTATCTGTTTAGACCTGCATAATTATCCAGATAAATATTAGTTTTAGGATAATTAATAATATCTCAACTTAAATGATTTTGCATGAATTATCTATTCTGCTGCAGTGATTCAAAGGAACAGGTCCTTTGAATCCGTTCCTCAATGATCTGTCAAAACTCCAAGCTTATCCAAGCTAACACCCCCTTTTTGATGATGACAAATTCATAAGCATAGCGGCATATCCTTAATGTCCTGAAGTACAACTTAAGCTCAAAAAGACAATCAATCAGTGGAGAGTTTATCATTAAGGAACAGATTTTTAATTAGGTATAACTTCATGCAAAATCAGACTTACTCTTCCCCCTTTTGGCATCATTGAAAAGGTTGCCTAAAAAATATAACTCAAGTGTTAGAACTAATCAGCACATGGCCATTGAGGCAACTCAAAATGCAAACATAAATTATATTAAAGCAACTGCAAGACAATGATATTAGCCATCAAAGACAATTCATTTAATCAAATATTGAAATCAGGGGATACAAGCAAGTACTACAGAATTATCCAAAGACTAAAGAAGAAAAAGACTAAGGCACTAGGCTAGGCTAAATCCCACTAGACAAAAGATGGCTAAAGGCTAAGGTGGTCAGGATGTGGAAGGACCAGGTCCCTGAGACTTGTTAAGCAACTCAAACATCTGCTTGAGCATTCCCTCATTGGTCTCCTTTGCCTTTGTGGCCTTTGCCTTCCAGTAATTCATCTCCTCTTCCAACCTTGCTATTTCAGCAGCCTGAATAGCAACCTGTTGCCTAAGTGCCCTCACTTTGTTGTTCAATGGCTGCCTCCCAACACCAGCCTGTGGAGGATCAGCCTGAACTGGCAAATCACAACTGATCAATGTGGCACAGCCAAATTTTTCCTTCTTTGTAGCCTTCACTACCCCTTCCAAGGGAATCTTCAATTTTGCAAACACATCAGTTAAAATGAAGCCAAACGGCAAGGAATGCTTTCTCTTCCCAGCAATCACCCTTTTTATCAGGTGGATCATAAAGCTGGGCCAATTGATCTTCTTTTCAGTGTCCAACAGTTCCATAAGGATCAGGTCCATGAAACTGGCAACTCCTCTTTTCTCCTGCCTTGGCATCACAACCTTGTTCACAAATTCGAACAATACTTGGTGCTGTGGGTGCATCTCACTTTTCTGCACAGCCTTGGGTTTCTCTTCCCCTTCATTCTCAGCAAACTTCCTAGTGATCTCCATATCAGTTGGCAAGTTTGTCAAGTCAGGCCAAACCTTCTTGACATAGCTGTCTTACCCAGTAAAAGGAATCCCCAACAGCTTACCAAGTTCCCTTGTATCAAACATAATCACATTTTCATTAACAGAGGTAGTAATCATGTCTTCTTTGATGGAGCAGTTCTTGTAGAACTCTTGCACCATCCCCTTTGCACACCTGCCAGAAATCTTAAGGACCATGTCCCTCCAGCCTTGAGCATGCAGTTTTTGCAGCAACCATAGCATCCCTTCTTCTTGCACATCAGACAATACTCTACCTTTCAACACCTTCCTGGTAAGCATGTCATCATGAATACAGTGTACAGATTCATCACCTTCAGCTTCACTATCACTTTCATCTCCAGCAAAAGACTCATCACTGTCACTAGCAGAACTTTCAGACACAACTCCTCTTTTGGAGGACCTGGTCCTCTTAGCAGACTTTTCTGCAGCCTTAGCAGAACTTCTTGTTACCCGTCCTTGAACAACTTTTCTTTTCTTAGAATTAGGAGCAACCTCCTCAACATCTGCCATCCCATCATATTCACCAAAATCATCAAATTCAATATCCTCCACTTCTTCCTCTTCAACAACCTGTTTTCCTTTCCCTTTTCTGCTCCTTTCTAAAGCAGCAGCTAATTGTTCATCAACAGCTTTAGCAGCACTTCTTGTCCTCCTAACCCCAGAAGCAGGGGTTGAGGCAGAAGGAATAGGTCCTTTTGCCTTGGAGGAGCTCTCAGCTTTCTTCTTAATTCCGGGCTTATAACTATCACCTATTTTCTTCAACTTAGCAGCAATTTCAGCAGTCACATTGTCATCAATGGGTCCCTTTCTAGCTAATTTTCTTTTCAGACTCCTAATGTTGATCAAATCCACCAAGGGCCTATCACTATCACTTATAGCTTCATCAACATCTATAACATCCTCCATGGGTGCTCTAAAAGCAGCGTCTGGAGACCCCGATGACCCATGCATGGGTGCTTCCAACCTCTTAACCGTTTCCCCCTCAAGAACAGCCTCAGACCCATCTCTCTTTTCTTCCTCATCTATCACAACATTCAAAGGATAGGTAAAGTTTACCTGATACTGATACAAGACCATAGCGCGTGACAAATCCTCAACCTGCTCAGCAATAGATTCAGCCGTGGGAACTGGTCCTTCCCCCTGAATTTCAGGTTCAGGTATTTCTGGGATTGTTTCAGGAATTTCAGGGTTTAGGTCAAGTGTATCCATGAGTGAGGAAGGATTGAGATTTTGTGGTTGTTCAGCAGTGGGTGCAGTTGAAGAATTATAAGAAGAAAGAGACATTCTTGCAATTCGAATTAAAAGATAATTGACTATTCTTTCTGAAATTTTGAGAATTTAATTGATGAACAAGGTAAAAGAATAATGGGGGAGAAGGAGGGTATTTATAGGGCGAATTAGGTAGTAGAATTAGAGTAGTAATCGATCACACTTACCTCAGCAAAACATGTAACGGTTATGGACTCTTGGGAGTCTCCCGGAGAAATAGAGCCGTTGGGCTGCCAGGTTACCTTTTCAGAGTGGGAACTGTTCCTCCGATGGGACTCTTTTGCAATTTGGATATGGTTAGGAAACTTAGTGGGATTTATCCTAATCACAAGTTGCCTATAGCCTTTGTACTTCTAAATTAACTGAATAATAACGAGTACATACCTGATTTTAACACAAAAATTCAGTGTCCTTCCAATTTGTAATATTTTTGATCATCTGAAATTCTAAGAGCATAAGGGTAACATCATTCAATTTTAGCAACTCTAAATAAGAAATATGGCATAAGAGTATACATTTAAGTATTAAGCTGGACTGAATCATTCATAATGACTTGAATAAAATTCATTTTAAGTGCAATTTTCTAGCCAATTATGAAGTAAAGCATTGATGATTTTATGTGAATTTAATCATCCCTAATTCCAATCTATTTCTTTCAAAATCATCTCTACCTAGAGCTTTTGTAAAAATGTCAGCAATTTGCTTTTCAGTGGGACAAAATGCTATGGTGATCAAACCTTTTTCATAATTGTCTCTTAGGAAATGATGTCTTATGTCAATGTGTTTAGTCCTTTTGTGATGCACTGGATTCTTTGTCATATTAATAGCACTAGTGTTATCACAATAGATAGGAACAGTTCCTACATTAACACCAAAATCCTGTAATTGTTGTTTGATCCATAACAACTGTGAACAACATGAAGCAGCTGCCACATATTCAGCCTCAGCAGTGGAAAGTGCTACTGAATTTTGTGTCTTAGTTCCCCAAGAAACCAAACACTCACCAAGAAAATGTGCCATACCTGAGGTACTTTTTCTATCAACAAGGAAACCTGCATAGTCAGCATCAGTATATCCAACAAGATTAAAACTACCACCTTTTGGATACCAAAGTCCCAAGGGACCTGTTCCTTTCAGATACCTAAATATTCTTTTAACAGCTTTCAAATGAGATTCCTTAGGATCTGATTGAAACCTAGTACATAAACCAACACTGAACACAATATCAGGTCTACTAGCAGTTAGATAAAGTAGAGAACCTATCATACCCCTATACATTTTTTGATCAACTGATATTCCATGTTCATCAAGATCCAATTTTGTGGCAGTGACAATAGGTGTGTCAATTTCCTTAGCATTACCCATATCAAATCTTTTATGTAATTCCTTAACATACTTTTGTTGATGGATCATAGTTCCATTTGAAGTTTGCTTAATTTGTAAACCCAAAAAGAAATTGAGTTCACCCATCATGCTCATCTCAAATTCACTCCCCATCAAGTTTGCAAATGCCTTACTTAAATTTTCACAAGTAGCACCAAAGATTATATCATCTACATAAATTTGAACAATTAACAGATGCTTACCTTTTTCTTTTAAAAATAATGTACTATCAATTTTACCTCTCTTGTATCCATGTTGGAGTAGAAATTTTGATAGTCTTTCATACCATGCTCTTGGTGCCTGGTTGAGCCCATACAAGGCCTTGTCCAACTTGTACACATGTTCAGGGAACTGTTCACTTTCAAAACCTGGAGGTTGCTTGACATACACTTCTTCTTTCAAGTAACCATTCAGAAATGCACTCTTAACATCCATTTGATGTAGAGTAAATTCCATGTATGTAGCAAAGGCTATAAGAAGTCTTATTGCTTCCAATCTTGCAACTGGAGAAAAAGTTTCATCATAGTCGATGCCCTCCTCTTGACTATATCCCTGAACGACTAGCCTGGCCTTATTTCTTATTACCATGCCATCCTCATCAAGTTTGTTTCTGAAAACCCATTTTGTTCCAATTATGGACCTGTTCCTTGGCTTGGGTTCCAGATGCCAAACTTGACTCCTTTGAAATTGATTCAATTCCTCCTGCATAGCATTAATCCAATCTGCATCCTTCAGTGCTTCTTTCACATTTTTAGGTTCAACAAGAGATAAGAAAGCACTAAAGGCACACAGATTGTGATTTTTGACTGCTGATCTAGTTTGAACCCCAGCAGTCTTATATGAGATTATTTGATCCACAGGATGTGACCCTTGATACTTGTAAGGCTTGGGTGTCAATCCATTTCAGACGTCCTCTGCTGAGGAACAGTTCCTGATAGAGTAGCACTACCAGTTTGTGAGGTGGAACCAACATGTGTTCCCCCTGTTTCTGTGCCACTCTTTTCAGTTCTGTCCTGAGGAATAGTTCCTTGCAGTTCACTTCTCATATCCAGAATCTGCATTTGTTGATTAAGTTCAAACTCTTTCAACATTCCAATTTCTTCATCCTCCTGTACCTGTTCTTTAGTGAGACTGTCAGTTTCATCAAATTTAACATGCATGCTTTCTTCAATTTTCAATGTTTTCTTGTTAAACACCCTATAAGATTTACTATTTAAAGAATAACCAACAAATATTCCCTCATCACTTCTAGGATCAAATTTTCCTAAGGCATCTTGCCCATTGTTATGTATTTGCAACCAAAAGTCCTAAGATGAGAGATATTGGGTTTCTTCCCTTAAGCAATTTCACATGGGGTCTTTTCTATTAATGGCCTTGTCATACATCTATTTATTATGTAGCATGCAGTATTAGTAGCCTCAGCCCAAAAGTTTTGTGGAAGATTTTCAGATATTAACATAGTCCTTGCCATTTCCTCTAAAGTCCTATTTTTCCTTTCCACTACACCATTTTGTTGTGGAGTTCTAGGTGAAGAAAAATTATGATTAATGCCATTTTCATTACAGAAATTGAAAAACATATGATTTTCAAATTCAGTCCCATGGTCTGACCTAATGGCAACAATATGATTATCTAGAGTTCTTTGAGCTTTCTTAGCAAAAATTGAAAATGCATTAAATGCTTCGTCTTTAGATGCAAGAAATATAGTCCATGTAAATCTGGAGTAATCATCCACCAATACCATACCATACTTCTTACCTCCACGACTCATTGTTCTCATTGGACCACATAAATCCATATGGACCAGTTCCAAAGGTTTAGTGGTACTTACCTGTTTCTTTGGTTTGAAGGAGGATTTTACCTGCTTCCCCCTGGCACATGCTTCTCATACTTTTTCATCATTAAACTTGATATTAGGAAGACCTATCACCAAGTCATTGGACACAAGTTTGTTCAATTGTGAAAGACTAGCATGTCCTAGTCTTTTGTGCCATATGAGGGGATCATTTTGCACCACACTTAAGCAACTCAAGCTTCCATCAGATAGTGTCAGCAAATCTACTTTGTAGATGTTTCCATGCCTATTTCCCTGCAAAATAATCTCTCCAGAAGTTTGGTTAGTCACAGTGCATCCAGTAGATGAGAAATTAACATTATTACCTTTGTCACACAATTGAGATATACTCAATAAGCAATGCTTCAGCCCATCTACTAGAAACATATTATCTATACAGTGTGAATCAGACCTACCTACCTTTCCAATTCCAATGATTTCCCCTTTCTTACCATTACAGAAGGAAACACTTCCTCCTTGGAAGGCTGAGAGTGAAAGGAACAGTTCCTTATGTCCTGTCATGTGTCTTGAGCAACCACTGTCCATATACCATTTGTGGTTTATCTCCTTCACTCTAGCCTGCAAAAGAAAACTAGGGGTTAATTTTAAGAACCCAAACTAGTTTGGGTTCCTTTCCTTTAGAAAAAGGATGAATCAGATCTCTCCTAGCCCAGAATGGTAATGGTTTCTTTGTGTGAACAGTTTCCCTTTTTACAGAATGTTGAACAGGTTTATAGGACCTATTATTCTGTTTCACAGAATTTTGAACAGGTTTATAGGACCTGTTCCTCTGGGCAGCCCTTTTTAAAGATTGACAATTTTCTTTCCGGTGACCAGTGTTCCCACAATGAGTGCATAGCCAGTTTTCAGGAAATGATAAGTACTTACTCTTTGGATCCCATTTGGATGAACTCTGTGCTTTCAAGAATTCAATACCTTTCCTATTACTACTATGATTTTCCTGTAACCATTCTAGTGCTTCAGAAGACTTGTTCCATTCTACAGTTTTTCTTAGTTCCATTTTTGTTTTAACCAAGTCTTCTTCTAAAGATCTTATCTTCTCATCTTTTTTACACAGTTCATCAACTGTGACTTTCAGTTTCTCTTCAGCAATGATCTGATGAGAATTAGCAATACCTTTAGCTTTTTCATCTGTTTTAACATTTTCTAATTCCTGAGCAGTTGATTCAAGTGTGAGGACCGGTTCCTCAAGCATGCTAATCTTCCTTTCCAGAAAATCATTTTTAATTATTTCCTCTTTGCATCTGCTTCTAAACAATCAATTTTATCATGCAGTTGGTGATTGTCATCCCTTAGAGTTTTAAATTCATTTAGCACAATATGGAATACTTTAACCAATTTTTCTCTAGACATGCTTTTTACATTTTCTTTAAGTTTAGAAACAAATACCTCAGCATCTTCTTCATTTTCTGAATCTCCAAAAGCCATTAGAGCAAGATCCTCATCCAGATCATCATCAGTTATTTCGTCTTCACTGTCTTGCCATCCTGCAACCATTGCTTTGGGATTTCCACTTTTCTTATGGACATGTTCCCTAACCTTTTTCCTTTCCTCAATGAATCTCTTCCTCCATTCTCCTTCCATAATTGGACATTTGCTGATGTAGTGCTCCGAGCTTCCACATTTGTGGCAGTCTCCAGCCTGTTTCATGTTAGTAGACCTACCCTGTCCACTAATTGCCCTTTTCTTAATCAAGTATTTCTGAACACTTTTAGACCAGGTCCTTATCATCAATAATCTTATCAGCGGCAGTCAAGGCTAGGTTAGGCTCAGTTTTAACTGGAACTCCTATGTTTTTAACCTTTTTTCTTAGTTCATAAGTCTTTAAATTGCCTATAAGCTCATCTAAGGATAGAGTGGTTAAATCTTTGCTTTCTATGATAGCACAAGCTTTGATCTCCCAAGAATCTGGAAGAACCCTAGTTAGAATCTTTTCTACTCTATCTTCCACAGTTAAAACCCTTCCCAAAGAGATTAGTTCGGAAGCAATGGCATTAAATCTAGTATACATTTCAGAGATTGACTCTTCTTCTTTCATTTTAAAACTTTCATATTCAGCATAAAGAAGTGTACCTCTGGACCTTTTTACCTGACTTGCTCCTTCGTGTGCAACTTGTAGAGCATCCCAAATCTCCTTTGCAGTGGCATACCCTCTGATTCTAGTGCATTCGTCCGGACTAAGTCCACCAACAAGCCACTTCCTAGCTTTTGCATTCTTTTCCCATTGTTTTATATCTTCAGCATTGCATTCCTTCTTGGTTTTGGGAACATCGTTTCCCTCAGCATCCTTCTTCATTGGGATCATGGGACCTTCAGTTACTATATCCCACAATTCATAGTTCTCTGCTTGAAGGTGATCACGCATCCTTTCTTTCCACCATGAATAGTATTTCCCATTGAAATAAGGAGCTCTAACCATTGACTGACCCTCACTGTTCTCTCGTGATGTACTCATCTAATCCTAGGTGTTAGCCTTTTCAATGATAACCCGCTCTGATACCAATTGTTATTTCCTACGATTACACCACTTTACTGTTTTAAGGACCAGTTCCTTAAAATGTGTTCCTTTACTAAACTATATGCGGAATAAAAACTGTAAGTAAATGAACACCAGATATTAGCGTGGAAAAGCCCCTTAACTCGGGATCAAAAAACCACGACCTACTTCTCAAGTAGGATTTCAACTTCACTATGTAAGAAGACCCACTTGGTTACAAGACTCACTCTTGCTAACCTAGGACTAACTCTAATCCTTTAGTGATCTTTCTCACGATCAGTGAAGTTGTGTCAAGTCCACGACTTGAACCAGAAAGTTTACAACTCAATTATTGCTTACTACAATTGAACTAAGACTCGAACTTTTACAAGATTCAATCTAAGGAACAGGTTCTAACTTAGTTCTACTGTAGCTAACTGATTACACAAATAAGCTGATGACTCTTTTAAGCTTTTGCTCGATGCTCTCTGTATTTGTGCACACTTCTATGGCTGATATGCTCCACGTTTTATAGCTCCAGTAGCCAAGAAGTCTTGAGCAATTAGAACTCCAAAGCTCCCATGAGTTTGAGTCCTAATTGGATTCTACTCTTTAGAATCCAGATCTTCTATCCTTATCCTTGTATTTATGCAATCTTTTCGTATCTGTTTAGACCTGCATAATTATCAAGATAAACATTAGTTTTAGGATAATTAATAATATCTCAACTTAAACGATTTTGCATGAATTATCTATTCTGCTGTAGTGATTCAAAGGAACAGGTCCTTTGAATCCGTTCCTCAATCATCAGTCAAAACTCCAAGCTTATCCAAGCTAACACTTTGGTTTGCACTTGCTTAAAAATATTAATGCCTTGTTTCACTCTTTCAGGTTGACCATCAGCTATGAGGATTCCTTTTGTTGGATTATCTCGCCTATTGATTTGCCAAATGGCTCTTGCATTGCTCTACATTCCTACACTGCTTTTCTTTGCACTTGGTTTAAATTATATCGTCGCACTTGCTTTAAAATTGATGCCTGGCTTTACATTTTTCAGGTTGACCACCAAGCGGGGCTTCTCTTTTGTTGGACTTTCACGCCTGTTGATTCGCTAAATCGTTTTTTGCGTTGCTTTATATTTCACTCTAAATTACTTTGCACTTGCTTTCAATTATGACTTCGCACTTGCTTTATATTATGACTTGCTTTACTTTCAGGTTAACAGGTCAACCCTGAGACCCACCTTGCTTTATGCTGGATCGGATCACCAGCTGATTTATAGACAATCAATTCAAAGACCCTCCTTGCTGCTTGCCCGACCGGCTCGCCAGTTGATTTTTCAAGATTGTTCAAATTGCTTTGCACTTGCTTTAAATCACGCCTTCGCATTTTCTTTGTATTACGTCTTGTTTTACTTTTCAGGTTAACAGGTCAGCCCTGAGACCCTCCTTGCTTTGTGCCGGATCGGATCACCAGCTGATTTGTAGGCAATCAACCCCAAGACCCTCCTTGCTTCGTGCCTGACCGGCTTGCCAGTTGATTTGTCATGCTTGTTGAAAAGGATTTGCACTATGCCTTCGCACTTGCTTTATTGCTTCGCCAGTTGATTGGTAGACAATTTTTCTAAGATATTGCACCTTGCACTTACAAATTACGTGATGCCTACCGTTATCAATCGGGAGCCTTATTATGAGTCTACCGTGAGAAAGCGAAGACTTCATTAGCATTGAAGCCTACCATAAGCAATTGGAGGCCTTATTCTGAAGCCGATCGTAGGCAATTGAAGGCTCTTTTGTTATTTATCCTACCGTAAGCAATCGGAGGTCTTATTATCAAGTCTACCGTGAGCAAGCGAAGACTTCATTAGCATTTGAAGCCTACCATAAGCAATTGGAGGCATTATTCTGAAGCCTATCATAGACAATTGAAGGCTCTTTTGTTATTGATCCTACCGTAAGCAATCAGAGGTCTTATTATCAAGTCTATCGTGAGCAAGCGAAGACATCGTTGTCATTTGAAGCCTACTATAAGTAATTGGAAGCATTATTATGAAGCCTATCATAGGCAATTGAAGGCTCTTTTGTTATTGTTCCTATCGTCAACCATCAGTTTCTCAAGGATTATTCGTCTTGTCACATATGCAGCGCAAATCTATTTCTTCCTTTTTTCATTATAGCTTTTGCTTTATTATTCACTCGTTTTCTAACGCATTTACTTTAAATTTGCAGAAACTGAACATCAGATTCAATAAGATCTGAAGGCATTCAACGCTTTGCAGCTCTATTAATACAAGCAACACGACCCAGTTTTGCTTATTTGTTTTGCATTATCTTGCCTTAATTAATCCAATTTGCAACTTTGTTTTGCAGGCTGCTATCAAATTTGGGCTCGTTCGCCTTATAATTGTACGTTTTAGGCTCATTCACCTTACAATTGAATGTTTTGGGCTCGTTCGCCTTATAAATGAACGTTATGTTACCTGCGTAGGATATAGATTAGCCGAGTCGACTTGAGACATTATGTCCCGTTAGTCGACTTATTTTATGAAAGCCATGCATTTTACAATTCGTTCTCGCTTTACTTATTGTCTTGCTTTATTGTTTCAGAATAAGGATCAGCTTAGAGGTTCTCGGGGCGGAGTACTTTGTCAGTTGATCGAAGGAAGAACTTATCGATGATACCGCAACCCGCATTTACAATTTTATCACTTTATCTATTTCTTATTCCAATTATTACAGTTTATTAGCAGTTGCACGCTTACCGCTTGTTGAGATTATTACAGGATTTTTAGCAGCACAACAGCAGCATTTGGAGTATAACATGGAGCTTTTCTTAGCAATGAACCGGGACAATCGTTGATATGAGCTAGACTCGTCAATGAAGACCTGAAGAATCGCACCCGCATAAGTCATCCACCCTAGAGGTAAGTCTCTTGTTAACCCTGAGTCTGAGATTTGAGATTCAAGACAAGATGGCTCGGTTATCGAGGTGCAGTGGAAGCTATGTCCGTGTAAACCCCTCTTTATGGGTGTGTCGTCGACCACATTTTCATAACTTGGGTGATTACAAGCCTCTTTTCCCGTGCTTCAGTAGTCGTTACTATCTCGCCTGATTCTCCTCTTTATGGCCTGATTCTCTTTCAGCCCGAGATATGTAGGCAACTTGGAAACCGGAGCTCGACCATGTCTATAAGCCTCGCACTTTGGTCCTTGGAATCACAACACTTGGCTTTGTCGTGACAAAATGGGTTTCACGTCAACTTTCTTTACCCTGAAAACTCTTTCATCCTTTTCGGGTAAAGAGGGGCAGCTGTTGACACCCAATTTTATCCCTAAGTTTTTCAAATTTAATAAATTATGCTAATATTTTATAATTGTGGTTAATTTGAAAATTAAATAGAATAATGACAATAAAAGATGATCAATTAAAGTTTCAAAGAAAAGTGCTAAATTTGCAAAATCCCACCAATTTTAACCCACTCGTGCAACCCATTCATTTTTTTTATTAATTGTAAAATTGTGGCCAAATCCGCTCCCCCCCTTAAAATCTAGTCTATTTGTGCAAATCCTCTACCTATATATACATACTATATCCCAAAACCCTAGCCTCCTAATAATTTTTTTCGCCATCCTTGCACCATTTTACTCACATTTCATCAAAAATCAGATCTATTCATCATCATCATCCTTACACCAAAAAAACCAGATCTACAAAAACACCACAACCACTATTCATTCATCTCCCACACACACGCACACAAACAGAAAAACACGCGCACACATATACCATAACAGAAACTGGGGAAATCGAGGACGGAGACTTGGTCAAAATTAACGGGGAACAATGAACCACCGGCGACGGCTGAGCATACATTAAAATTCATCAATAGTCATCTGATTTCTTCGCCGTGTTCTGATCTGATTTTGCTACATGAATTGAAACGGAGGTTGAGGAGTCTGCAGCGATGCCGCGAGGCTCGCCGGAGAACCTCACCGGCGATCGCTCCTCTTTAGCTGTTGCTTCACCGGAGTTTCTTTGACTTCTCTATTACCCGTTTATGTCGTGGATCTATTCACATTTCTTGGTCTAATTGTTATTTCTTGCAGCTTGATACTAGTTTTGCTATGATCGATTGACCCGTTATGATGTTTTTGGTCCACCGGAAATCTGGCATAATCTGTTCGAAGTTCCTTTTGCTTTGTGGTACTAATTATAGCGCCGTTTGGTTTTGGGTTCTGATTGTTCCATTGTCGCTATTTGTTTAGACTATTTTCGCCCGTTTGCCTTTATCTAAAATTTTGAAATGTTTCTTATTGTTCCTGTGGATATTACTGATTAATTTCAAGTTTTACAGACTCCATTTGATGCCATCTTTGCTGGCTTTTTTGTGCAGACTCATTATAAGTTTGGTTTTCTGCTAATGGTACTGTTTGTACTGATTTGAACAAATACCAAATCAAAATACGTGGCCAATGAAAATAATCAAATAATTGATTTGAGGCTTATGGACTGATATTGAATTGATACTACATGGCCAATGAAAAAATACATATACATGTATTGAGGCCTCGGGATTGATTTGAACATGATACTACACTTGAACAGTCCCGTTCCCGTGTCCCTAAAGCAAAAGGCGATGATGAATGTATGCATTTGAGGCAAAACAAGTCGGATAGAGTGGTGGATTTGTACTTGGCATGGCAACACGTCCGGCCGGCGTGTTTGCAACTGTACCAACATCCCGAGCCTCTACATGACGCACCATACAAATCTGAGCCTAAAATTTTGCAAAAACAACCCCCTTTTCTATTATTATTATTATTATTATTATTATTATTATTTTTATTACTACTATTATATATTATTATTATTATTACTACTACTTTATTACTTTATTATTATTATTATTATTTTATTTTCATTGGTTATTATACTTTATCATCGTACTAATCCAATTTCATTTTGTTTGTTTTACGAGGAACATTTTGGTACGAATAATTCATGGACTAATTTACAAATGGGAATATGCATTGATGTGGAGTCATTTGAGATCGAGCTCGGGCTCAAGCGTTCAAAAAATAAGACTTAGGAATTTTAGAAAATTCAAGGCTCCCGCGAGTTGATCAATTCCCCGGTTCTATCTTTAACTTTGCATTACTTTCCTTGGAAATTTATGCAAATAAATGTGTAAAATATTTTATTTATCAATAATATTTGATTTCTTGGTTTATTGCTTTACTTTATGTGCTTTACCCTTTATTGTGAAGTCGTTATTTAATTTATTGCAAATTGGGGCCATCTTAGCAAATGCGTGCAAGTAATACATATATTTTGCAAATAAGCTTTTTATTCAATTGATTATTATTATTATTATTATTATTATTATTATTATTATTATTATTATTATTATTATTATTATTATTATTATTATTATTATTATTATTATTATTATTATTATTATTATTCAAATATTTCTTTCCGAAAGAAAAGCGCACTTGTAAATATTTGGAAACCTGTTGGATTAACCGTTTTTAACGGAATTTCGGAAGTGCCTTAAAAATCTTCTTCCGAAATTAATAAAACCTCTTACCTTTAGAATCTCTGAAAGAAAGACCGTCTTTTTATAAAAATGGAGTTTTGCACGCATTTGCTAATTTGGTTCCCTATTTTTCTTAAATTGGGTGGCGACTCCAAAAACTCCAAAAGAGTTAGTCCATCCTGTCGATATTCCGGAATTTATCATTTTCGGGGTAATTTTTGGGGTTCAACACCACATATGAACGGTTTCGTGCTTGCAAAAAAGATTTTGAGGGCCGGCTATTTCTGGATAACAATGGAGCATGATTGCATAAGACACGCAAAGAAATATTATCAATGCCTAGTCCACATATGATTCGTGTGCCTCCTAATGAGTTAAATGTCATGGGATCGTTTTGGCCTTTCACTGTCTGGGGCATGGATGTCATAGGCCCCATCAAGCCAATTGCTTCTAATGGACACCGTTTCATATTGGTAGCTATTGATTATTTTACCAAATGTATGGAAGCTGCCTCGTACAAGTCAGTGACAAAGAAATCGGTGTCAAACTTTGTTCGTGACAAAATGATCTGTCGATTCGGCATTCTCGAATCCATCATCACTGACAATGGGTCCAACCTCAATAGTGACCTGATGAAAGCAACCTGTGATTTAAGATCAAGCACCACAATTCCACCGCATATAGACCTCAGCTGAATGGTGCAATCGAGGCAGCCAACAAAAACATCAAGAAGATACTGCACAAGATGACAGACAATTCCAAGCAATGGGATGAGAACTTACCTTATGCTCTGTTAGGGTATCGCACCACAGTGAGAACATCAACAGGGGCTACTCCTTACTTGCTGGTGTATGGCACTGAGGTAGTAATACCAGCGGAAGTGGAGATACCATCTTTGAGGATCATTTAAGAAATACAGTTGAAAGATGCTGAGTGGGTCAAAGGAAGAATGGAGTAACTGGCCCTCATCGATGGCAAGATATTAAATGCGGTATGTCATTAGCAATTATATAAGAGGAGAATGACTAAAGCATTTAACAAAAAGGTTCAATAGAGGTCCTTCGAACCTGGACAATTAGTAATGAAGAAGATATTCCCTAATCAAGAGGAAGCAAAGGGAAAATTTGCACCAAACTGGCAAGGGCCGTACATGGTTCACCGAGTTGTAAGCGGAGGAGCACTGATACTAGCAGAAATGGACGGAGAAGTTTGGCTGAAACCCATCAACTCAGACATCGTCAAAAGATACTATGTATAAGAGCCTGCATTAGTTAGTGGTCTTATTGTTCTGCAAATACATTCATGTAATCTGGAACTATGTTACGATCTGATTCCCCAAGTGGGATACGTAGGCAACCTACCCAAGGTTCGGTCGCATAAATACAAAAATTTCATTTTTCCATGAAGCAAACATTGGGGCATAATTTTTGAGGGACTCGAAAAAATTCCTAAAGGACAAACATAGTTTACAGTGGGGCAAAATTTTTGAGACCCTCTCAAAAATTTCGAACACAAGCTAGGGTAGAATTTTGAGGTTGCCCTCAAAATTTATTTAATGGAGTTTGGAGAAGAATAAGGGGCAACAACCATGACCTTACACAATGCGACTCGTGACTCAATGGGATAAAATATTTCGTTTCATTTTCAAAGTTTTGCAAAAACACTTGCACTATTTAGCATTTTATACATATCCCTATCAGCTTGGCCAAGGTCCCGACACTTATTAGAAGCGGGCGCAAAGCAGGCCAAGAACGCACAAACCAAACTACCCCGCACAACTCACCAATCTTTCTTTAGATGCAGGCACGAAATGTATGCAACCCGACAACACATGACAAACATGTTCCGACAAAAGGTTATCCAATCTCTCTTACTGCATTTTAAATTAGCTGAGGGTACACAGCCCTATGCTTCGACTGAGGGTACACAGCCTGATGTCGATTATGTCATTTTAAATTAGCTGAGGGTACACAGCTCGATGCGTCGACAGAGGGTACACAGCCCCATGTCGATTATGTCATTTTAAATAAGCTGAGGGTATATAGCCTACTGCATCGACTGAAGGGTACACAGCCCGATGTCAATTATGTCGTTTTAAATTAGCTGAGGATACACAGCCTGATGCGTTGACTGAGTGTACACAACCCGATGTCTTTTTAAATTAGATGAGGGTACACAGGTACACAGCCCGAGGCGTCGACTGAGGGTACACAGCCCCATGTCGATTATGTCATTTTAAATTAGCTGAGAGTACACAGCCCGATGCGTCATCTGAGCGTACATAGCCCGATGTCGATTATGTCATTTTAAATTAGCTGAGTACACTGTCCGATGCGTCGACTGAGGGTACACAACCCAATATCGATTATGTCATTTTAAATTAGCTGAGGGTACACAGCCCGATGCGTCGACTGAGGGTGCACAGCCCGATTTCGATTATGTCATTTTAATTTAGCTGAGGGTACACAACCGGATGCATCGACTGAGGGTACACAACCCAATGTCCATTATGTCATTTTAAATTAGCTGAGGGTACAGAGCCCGATGCGTCGACTGAGGGTACACATCCCGATGTCGATTATGTCATTTTAAATTAGTTGAGGGTACACATCATGATGCGTCAACTGAGGGTACATAGCCCGATGTCGATTATGTCATTTTAAATTTGCTGAGGGTACACAGCCCGATGCGTTGACAAAGGGTACACAGCCTGATGTTGAATTCAACACTTTGCACAACAAAGGATACACTGGCAAACATAACAGACACACCTGCATATGGTAAAGAATCCTGGAAAGACAGTCCTATCCAACGGGAAGCTACGTTCATTATTTGGTTATACACACACTATTTTGCAAGGCTCACCTTTATTGCAGGACATACAATCCGGCAATGCAAACATTACGACCTAACACCTCGTCAATTTTCGTAAGCCGTAAGCCCTTCTCTTGAGTCGCGACAAAATTCGTCGTTCTGTAAACGTCTTTTCCCGAAGACTCTTTCATCATCCCCGGGCAAAGAGGGGCATCTGTTGACATCTAATTTTGTCCCTCCTATTTTGATAACCTTTTATTACGAAAAAATTGCACTGATAACCACGCAATTACCCTACACTCATTCCTATCCTGAGTCATTACCTCATGTACACACATCAATTAGGCTATTTTTCAAAATACCGACACAAACTATGGCTATTTACAATATTTGCATGTTTAATTACAATTTTTGTAATTACTCCTATTTTGGAAAATTGCATAAATTATTTTAAAATTTAAAATAATAATCTCCATTAGCCCTTAGACCCTCAAAATTAATTTTCCAATTTTTCTATAATTTTATAAGTATTTTTATACAAATTTCTGCACATTTTATAGTTATTTATACACAATATATACAGTTTTATACATGTACACATATACACCTCACAATTATACACATCAGCCTCTTATGCCACCTATACACCTACGTGGTTAAATCTCAGCCGTCCACGTGCACAAATCCGATGGCCAACACCCATTTTTCTTTTTTAATTAAACTTTCCACCCCCAAACCCTACAACCTTTTCCCATTTTCCCGCATCGTCTCAGCCAACTCACACACTCTCTCTCTCGCGAAGCGCCCACTGTTTACATCATTTTTTTGGTCGATTCGACCGGTGAAATTCAGAGAAAATGGTACCATTGTGTTCCCCTCGTCATCCGCTTCAAAACCCCTATACTTTTGTTGATATTTGAACAAAGGTCAAATTTGACCTCGTGTCGACGAAAACTTCAGTCGCCGGAAAAGTCTCCGGCCATGATTAAACAGGTAATCCAGTCCCCTTTTCTTGATTCGTGGACTGTTATGTGACACTTACGCTTGATTTTGATTCATTGTTATGTGCTTTAGCGTGATTAATTAATTAGTTGGCCTATGTTAATCAGTTAGGGTTAATTTTATTTGATTAAGTTACTAGTTCACTGATTTAAATTAAAGCCCCATTCTGAAAAGCTTGCATGACTGAGTTTGTTACATTTTGAGTTTGTTCCATGACATCTCTATTGAATTCAAACCCTAGCACCCATGATGGTTCACCCGTTCTGTTTTGCATTGAATTTAGTCTCCCAGTCCATCAAAATGCATAATCGTATGAGTTGCTTAGTTGGAATCCAGTCTCATCGTTAGAAGAAGGTCAGTGGGTCCAATTTGACATATGTGATTGGTTTTCTGATTTGTATTTGAATGGAAAACAGTTGTGGTAATTGATATAGTATCCATTAGGTTTCTTGATTTAAATCTGTTAGATTAATCAAGGTATCTTGAACCTAAAACTATGGAAAACTGATTTTTGAATTTAGACATTTAATTAGGACTAAGGAGTGGGGAATCTGTGTGCTTGAGATTTTGGTTAATTTAAGATCCTAATTGAGCTATGTATGCCACGTGTACAATGAAACTCTCATAATTCTGGAAACTAGAATTTTCCCTATTCTTTTGATTTTCAAACTGACTTTATTTATGGGAAACATATGGGGAAATTGATTCCCTCGGATTAATAGCATGATCCTCCCTTTCCTTCTTTAAATTTTTACCTTTTCACAGTAGGATTTGAATTTTTAAAAGGCTCTAGACCATGCCTATATAAACTGGATTCCTATTGCACACACACGTTCTTACATTGAGATATGCAGAAATACATACATGACTGAAAACTCTCTCTACTACTCTCGATTCTCTGGAAAAAAGGCCTTGCCTTCTCTGTTTTCCTTCTCTGATTCTTGAGAGCATCAAGCACCGCCTGAGTTTGATGAACTTGCTATCTACTGTATTTAACAAGGTATAACAACTCTGTACTTGCCCTTACCTGTAGCATTCCTATATACATGATCTATTAGATGCTTTGTATGTGTATCTGACCTGTTTGGGAGGATCTGTACCCTCCCCTGCTAACTCTTTTCTTGCAGCCTATGAGGATAGCCTTAGGGGCTATACCAAATTTTAAATTGCAGGTTTCCAAGTGTCCTATAAGGGCTTCCCTCATTCTGGATAATTAAAGGCTAGGCAGGCTTATTTTTGAGTGCATTCAGGGCACTGTTTCTTGTTTCTTCTCTGTTCTCTTTTGCTTTCCCTTTATGTGTATTCATTAGAAGTACCTTGCATGTACCTTGTTTGTTCTAAGATAGGTCACACAGCTAAAAACTATGTGTTTGGCCACACAGGGGACCTTTCTAACCCTTACACCACTATGTGCTTGCATCACTCATTTTTTAAATTCGATTGTTAATGTTTAAACCTTGCGTAGACATTTCTGGAAAAAGCCATACCTTAATGCTAAGTTTGGATTCTGATTTCACTAGAAGATAACAAGGTTATTTTTTACACTTAGTTGACTGGATTCGACGTACTTGGTCTTCAGAATCAAAATTTAAAACAGTTTGTTTAAGCTCGAACCGTTGAAGTATGTGATTTTCACAAACAGGGGCTTATTGCGTGATAACTTCCTAAATCTGAATCATTTGTGTAAAACCAGGACTGCCCATTTGCGAAATGAAGCTAGGCCCAAGAATCTTTTTTAGTCTGGCCCTTTTTCGTGTTTAAACCAATTTTTAACAAGCTTTAAGCTTCTATACACTAATCTAATAGTGTATAGGAGTGTATAAGTCTTGGGATCCATTATACGGAAATTATATATATATTTTCTAAAGATATTAATACTCAATTTATGTATTTGTGTGGCAGCCCTTTTGTGCATTTGCTTGCTTCCGTGTACCCCCTTTCAAAAACTGCCCCTCTGCGCCTATGTTTTCTAAAACTGACCCCAAAAATCAAATAGCCATTAACGTTAGGGCTCGACAATTAATGACGAGTCACACTGACCCTAAATGGCTAACATTTAATTTCGAAAACAACGCCTATTTGATTTTTGACACATTCTGAAATCGTTTGCTAAAACTGCCTATTTGTGTAAATATGACTTAGGCGCTAAAATTGCACAAATAAGCCGTATTTTGACACTTTTTGCAGATTTAATCATGTTTTCGATTAGGGATTTATACTAGAGCCTATAAATGCGATTAGGCATGGAATATAGGCCTTATGTGTAAAACGTAAAGCCCAATTATCTGTATGTTATGTAGACTTGTATGATTGAACTTAATTCTAAATCAATTGTGAAATTGCCTCTTTTAGGTTAGTAATACATATGATAATCTTGCAAAGACATCCCAAAATATATACTCGGGCGGGAACCACTTTTTGTGGGACTTGGGGAAGTGCCTAACACCTTCTTTCCCGAGACACTTGGACTTCTTACCCACTGAATCTCTGAAACTAGACCGGTTTGATAAAGACTTGACCTTAGACGCTTAGGTGACCGAATACACCTTAGAAATCTATATTAGGTGGCGACTCCAATTCTTAAAACTCGAATGAGTTATCCAGTCAAACCTCAAACCTGAAACCTGACTCGCTCCGAGTTGAGTTTAAAATCGGGTGTGACATTTATGAGGAACACATTTTTTTTGGTAAACAACGACAAACACAAATATATAACTAGTTCCTATTACAAGCATTTATATCTGCAATGAGCATAGCTCCTAAGTGTCGTAGTTCAAAAATAAAGTTGCATTACATTCCTTGACTCGTCTAGGGTACAGGGTCCCTATACGGTCTTTGTCATAAACAGATAAAACAAAAGGTGGAGGATTTTAATAAGTCTTTATGCTTTCAAAAGTTGTCAAGCTATAGCCATTTTTTGCCAACGAGTCCGCTACCCCATTAGCTTTTCCATAAATATACTGTAGTCTTGGATTCCCTGCTCTATTTAGTAGCAACCTGCGATCATTAGCTAGATTTGAATATTGTTCAGCTTTGTTAGCAATCAGATACAGCAGTTATATGCAATCCGTTTCAACAATAATTGGTAGCGGGTTTCTTTCAAGGGCTAAAGATATTCCTTGAGCCTGCGCCATGATTTCTGCAAAAATGTTAGTACAATGTGGGATACTTTTGCTGTAACCCAAAGTCCAGTTACCTTTGATGTTTCTAATTACTCTTCCAATGCTTCCTTTGCCAGGGTTCCCCGAACATGCTCCATCAATGTTTAACTTGTAAGCTTGTTCCATAGGAGGATTCCATTTGATATAGATGGTATGAGTTTTATTAGGAGATCTTGTATTACTTAACAATATGAATTCCATGGAATTTTCTAAAATTTCATCCTTATTAAGAATCTTACTGTTGTTATTGTGGATCCTAGTATTGCTATGCAGCCATATATGCCACAAAATAAAAGGAAGGATATCAGTCCATTTGATATATCTATTAATTACGACTTTGGATTGTTTTTCTTTTTTTAGCCAACCGTAGAAATTGAATTGACCATTATTGTTCTGAAGCGTGGATATGTTAAGGTTGAAACAGTTCCAAATATATTTTGCATAGATGTATTGAAAGAATAGGTGGAACTGATCCTCACTTCTGGATCCACAGATAGAACATATATCAGTGTTGATAATACTTCTTGAATATAACATGCTAGCAGTGGGAATGTTATTTAGGGCAACTTGCCACATGAAGTACTTGATTTTATTCAATGTGTTCCACTTCCATAGCCAATAAAAATTTCTCTCAGTTTGACATGTAGGTTCAACTAGGTCGGCTATGATTCTGTACGCTGAGCTAGTAGTAAAAAGACCATGCTTTTACAATATTCCAATTGTTTGTATCTTGTATATCGCCATGTTGTGGGATGTAGGTGCTATCTATACCTTTAATGATATCATCAGAGAGATCAAATGGGATAGCTGAGATGTTAAGCCGTCTATTACTGTCTAGAATACTAGAGATAGTGAGATTTTCTTGGTTAACCTTTCATTCCATAGGTTAACCTTCGACCCATCCCCTATTGCCCATCTCATGCCACTTTGGCAGATTTTCAAGCCTTTACTAATGTTTTGCCATATGTGAGATCTATTGGTGGTGAACCTAGATGTGCTTCTATAATCATATTTACTCTGCGAGAATTTGAGCCCATAATGCATTTTGATGCGCTTTATATCTCCATGCAAGCGAGGCATGAAAGGATAAATTTTTCCATTGAGTCCTTACTAGGCCTAAACCTCCTTTGTCTTTTGGTGTTGTAACTTTCTCACATCTTATGTGATGACATTTTCTTTTATTTGTGGTGCTACCCCATAGGAAATCCCTTTGAATTTAATCTATAGCCTTAGTAGTAGTCTTAGGAAGATTGTAAACTTGCATTATATGATTTGGGATGGCGGCTAACATAGCTTTGATTAAGTTTGTTATACCGGCCATTGTAAGGAAATTTGATTTCCAACCGTTTAGCTTATTATTCAAATTGTCTATTATAAATTGAATTTTTTTTTTTGATAATTTTTTGTTAATCATAGGGAAACCTAAATATTTCTCAATATTTCTACCACGCTTAATGTTAAGACTCTCACTAATCCATTTCCTTTCTCTGGTAGGGGTATTATAAGAAAATACAAATTTTGATTTGGTAAAATTAATTTTATGCCCCAAAATGTCACAAAATCTCTTGAGAATATCAATGACTGTGTTAACACTTTTTTGATTTGTTTCTGGAAAAAGGATCAAGTCATCCGCAAAGAAAAGATGAGATAAAAATGGCTCTTTATTAGATATTTTAATTGGAGTCCATCTTTCACAATCCAGTTCGTGGTTTATGTCTCTTGAAAGCATTTCCATTCCTATGATGAATAGATAGGGAGATAACGGATCCCCTTGTCTAATGCCTCTAGTTGGATTGAAAAACTTTGTCTTGTTACCATTCACTAGGATAGACATCGAGATAGATGTGATGCAAGACATGATGAGATCAATCATGTCATTTTGGCAATTTAAAGAAGCAAGCGATGTTTTAACGAAGGACCATTCTATTTTGTCAAAAGCTTTTTCTTGGTCTATCTTTATCATCATCTTACCTTCTTTACCTTTTGTACTTTTAAAATAGTTCAAAGTTTCATGGACAATTATAGAAAATTATCCGACGCCCTTCTTCCTTGAAGAAAGATTGTTTGAGTAGGATGAATAATTCTAGGAAGAATGTGCTTAATTCTATTAACTATAACTTTAGTAATAACTTTTTAGGCCGCATTACAAAGTCTAATTGGTCTATATTGATTGATGGTCTCCAAATTTTTTATTTTAGGTATGAGGAATATGAAGGTTTTATTCATGTCCTCACACATCTTTTTTCCATTAAAGGAATCTACACAAAATTTAATTAGATTATTTTTTGTTTCGTTCTAATAATTTTGGAAGAAAAAAGGATGTAAACCATCCGGCCCGAGGGATTTAAATGGCTTAAAAGAGAATATAGATTTTTTAATTTCCCTAAGATAATATTTCTGCGAAGGTTTTGGCTTTCCTCATTAGTGACTATGGAATTAAAAGACCTAAAACAAAATTAAGGCTACTAGTTTCCAGATTTGTACTATAAAGACTAATGTAGTGGTTTAGGATATAGTCTTCAATTTATTTTTGGTTAAATAGCCAATTTCCTACATTATCTTTTAAGCTTAAAATTCTATTTTTCCTACGTTTATGCATAGTGGTTATGTGGAAAAATCCAGTATTAGCATTTCTTTGATTTATCCATTGAATTCTAGATTTTAATTTCTGGAATTCTTCTTCTTGCTTTTGAATTTCTTTTAATTCATTTAAAAGATTGGACTCTAGGTCAATTAAAAGTTGGTTTGTCATATACTTAGGCGATTTTTGAATTCCATCTATTCTAGCGTTGATCTCCCTTTTATTTTTACTGTTGAGTGTCTCCCCTCTCCGTCCTCTTCTTTCTGATTTGTCTCCTAATTTTGCACGTTTGATGGATAGTTTGGGATTGTGTTGTTGCTTGGCTGCACATTCATTGAGTTGGTGTGGTTGCTTTGATTGTTCAACACTGTTTGGTGAGCTTGATGGTTCATAGCTATGGTTTGTGGAGAACTTGTGAGAGTCATGTTCTGAGAGTTTTGAGGGCTAGATTGATTGGTTTGTTGATTCATTGGTTAAGTAATTGAGGCTGGTTGAGGTTGAGTCCAGGGCTCATTGGTGTTAAGACCATTTGTGGGTTCATTATATTTTGATAAACTAGGGTTTGAGTCTAGATTTGTGTGTTCATAGGTGGGTACAAGGGTAGTTTTGGCTTATTGTAACTAGTTGAAGAAGATTTGTCACATTCCATGGCTAGTAGGTCCATTGGATTGGTTGCATTAATGGTGTGGTATCATAGGGTAATTCTGAGCTATTATTTGCTGAGCGAAGTTTGCCAATGTGGCACTGAGATTGTTTGAGACATTTGTCAGACTTATTTTCAACCTCTCCGATATTATCAGTGCGACATAGGATGGGTCTTCTATTTTGACACTCGATGGTTGTCCATTAATCATCATGGGAATTTTCAGAGAGTGTCCCATTAGCCCTTGTTCTATCAGTGATTGAGGTATGTGGTTCACTGAAATTGTTGGTACATTGTGTCTGTGGTTGTGGGGTTACAGTTGGGGTTGGATTTGCTAGAGGTGTATTGTTTGTGTTTTGAAGGTTTGAGGTATTGCAGTTCTGTTTTGGTTCAAAGGTGTGTTTGTCATGTTGCTTTGATCCTTTACCCAAGTGTTTATCCTTTGTCTCTGAGTTCTTCGATAGTGACTGCTTGGCAGTCTTGGTACGTTCTTTGATTTTTTCTACTTCTTTTGCTTGAGCTGTAATTTGGTGTAAACAAAGGTTTGGAACTAAGCTTATATCATTAGACATTGTAAAACAAGTCTTTTCTTCTATGATTATTTCTTTAGACCCATTGCTATTGACGACTTCTTATTTTCCTTTCCCTATGATATCAATCTGATCTTGATATATGTAAAAATTGATTTTTGAGTGTTCCATATGCTCTAAAGAACTATTGCCCATTAATGCCGATGTAACATTCTTTGTTGATCCTTCAGAGTTATCATTAGGAGACTCGTTTTTGTTATTTCTTTGAGTCTTACTTTTGATTGAATCTGATGGATTCCAATCCATATCATTATTCAGATTGTCCTTGTTATTTTTCCCTTGCATTAACTGATAAGGATCGAAATAGAAACAAGAAAATATGATAGGAGCGAGACTTGTCTCGAACTCCCTACGGGGTATCCACGAAGAACTTGTTCTGTGAAACCTCCGTATCGTGTCAATATTCACCTACACTAAGCAACTACCCTCGAGTCGCACTCGGGACCCGCAAGTAGAGTGATCGGGTGTTGGTTCGACAATCAACTAGGATCCGCTAGAAGAATCCAAGCCAACAAAAAAGGTTCTTTCAATAACTTAAGAGTTCAACTCTTCACAATATTCATCAATCATTAAAATTAGCTAAGTTAAAATGAAGACTAAGTAAAGTATTTATAGGCTTCATCTAGACATAATGAAAGCCCTAAAGTACCCTCAAGTGGGTTTTAAATTTATAGGCCTCGCAGGGCTAGAATAGGAATTACATAGCATTAAAAATTGGAATTCCTGCAATGCTTCTAGTAAGTAGGAGCCTTGCACCCTTTACTAGGCGCCCTGCCTAGTTGCCAGAAGGCTGAGTTTCAATGAGGCGGCCAGATTGGGTGGTCCGCCTGAAAAAGAGGCGGCTCGAGATCCAGAGACAGCTGATTTTAAGTGGGCGGTCCGCCTAGTGGAGTAGGTGGTCCGCCCCTTCCTAGGAGCTCTTGAAATTCCTCAAAGTGTGTCCCGGATGCCTCTCCAAGTAGCCTAGGTGGTCCTCCTTTCATGGCACTCCAATGCATGATCTTCAAGTCGCTTCCGGAGTCTTCTTCCATGTCCTTCCAAGTCAAGCAAAGATGAATGTCTTGAATCAATTTGGCTTGACTTCTAGTGAAAGGCCTTGAGGTAGTATGCCCTACATCATCCTCCCATTCTTGGAAAGGTTTCATCCTCGAAACCATGGCCTCCTCCTCTCCGGCATCACCATCCCCTACATCAAAAGGGGTCAAGTCAGTCACATTAAAAGTATTTGAGATATTATACTTACTAGGTAGATCAATCACATAGGCGTTGTTGTTGATTTTGGAAAGCACTTGGAAGGGTCTGTCTCCTCGGGGTGCCAACTTCCCTTTCCTAAGGTTTGGAAACCTTTCTTTCCGGAAGTGCACCCACACCCAATCTCCTTTCTTGAGCTCTAGCTTCTTCTTTCCCTTGTTCTTTTTGGAAGCCATCTTTGCATAGGCTTCTTCCAAATTCTTCTTTTCTTTAGCATGAAGCTCAACCATAGCCTTTGCTCGGCTTTTACCTTCAAAATTCACAACAAAATCTTTGGGCAATGGGGTTAGATCAAGTGGAATTAAATGATTAAAGCCATAGATACACTCAAATGGAGTCATACTAATTAAACTATGCAATGTACGGTGATATGCAAACTCCATAAGAGGCAATTTATCAACCCAAGTCCCGGCCATACCTCGGTCATAGCTCTAAGAAGAGCACCCAAAGTTCGGTTCACCACCTCGGTTTGCCCATCAGTTTGAGGGTGGTGGGACGTTGAGAACAATAGCTTGGTGCCAAGAGCACCCCACAAGCTCCCCAAAAAATAGCTAAGGAACTTTGTGTCCCTATCACTCACGATGGTTTGAGACACATCATGCAACTTTAACACATTATCAATGAATAAAGAAGCAATATGTTGTGCATCATCACACTTTTTACATGGAATAAAGTGAGCCATTTTGGAAAACCTATCCATGACAACATAAATGCTATCATGTCCCCCCCTAGACCGTGGCAATCCCATAACAAAATCCATAGAAATATCTATCCACGGGCTAGTAGGTACGGGGAGGAGTATACAAACCATGGGGGTTTGCTTTGGATTTAGCATGCTTGCACTCAAGGCAATTTTTGCAAAGCTTTTCAACTTGCACCCCCATATTTGGCCAATAGAATTATTCATTGAGAATGGCCAAGGTCTTGTTCCTCAAAATGTCCCATCAAGCCCCCACAATGTGCTTCACGAATAAGAAATTCTCTCCAAGAGGACTCGGGAACACAAACTCTACCATTTTTAAAGATATAGCCATCAACCCATTGGTACTTCTCAACTCTTTCTCCCTCCTCAAGAGCTTCATGAATGCTCTTTAGCTTAGGGTCTTGAGCATACATCAACTTAATTCTCTCAAAACCCATGAGCTTGGAGGCAAGAGTGGTGGCTAGAGCAAACTTCCTAGAAAGTGCATCCACCACAATATTGTCTTTCTCTTTTTTATATTAAATGACATAGGGAAAAGACTCAATAAACTCTACCCACTTGGCATGCCTCTTGTTCAACTTCTCTTGGCCCCTAAGATGTTTGAGTGACTCATGATCACTCTTAATCACAAATTCCCTAGGCCAAAGATAGTGTTGCCAATGAGCAAGAGTTCTCAATAGGGCATACAACTCCTTGTCATACGTAGAGTAGTTCAAGGTTGCACCCTTCAATTTCTCACTAAAGTAAGCTATGTGTTTTCCATCTTTCATTAAAACACCACCAATTCCCAGACCCGAGGTATCACATTCAACCTCAAATAACTTTCCGAAGTCGGGCAATTGCAATAGAGGGGCGGTACTCAACCTACTTTTCAATTCTTGGAAGGCCTTCTCTTGAGGCTCTCCCCGCACAAAAGGTTTTTCTTTCTTTACCAATTCAGTGAGTGAAGTGGCAATAGAACTAAAGTCCTTCACAAATCTCCTATAAAAGCTAGCAAGACCATGAAAGCTTCTAACTTGAGACACGGTAGTGGGAGTAGTCCAATCACGAATGGCCTCTACCTTGGACTCATCCACTTCCACTCCTTGGGCACTCACAACAAACCCAAGAAAGACTATCCTTTCAACACCAAAGGCACATTTCTTAAAATTAGCATAGAGCTTTTTGGCTCTCAACACTTCAAGCACTTACCTTAAATGATCAACATGGTCGTCTAATGACTTGATATATATCAAAATATCATCAAAGTAGACGACCACAAATTTTGTTGATGAATGGCTTCAACACATGATTCATTAGCCTCATGAAAGTACTAGGCGCGTTGGAGAGGACAAAGGGCATCACCAACTATTCATATAGACCAAACTTGGTCTTGAATGCGGTTTTCCATTCATCCTCAGTTTTCATCCGGACTTGATGGTAACCGGACCTAAGGTCTATGTTGGAAAAGATGCTAGAACCACTTAGCTCATCAAGCATATCATCTAAACGAGGTATGGGATGTCGATACTTTACCGTGATCTTGTTGACCGCTAAAAAATCCACACACATCCTCCATGTGCCATCCTTCTTTGGAACAAGGATCACGGGCACGGTACACGGGCTCAAGCTCTCTCTCACCAAGCCTTTAGTAAGCAATTCATCCACTTGATTTTGCAACTCCTTTGTATCTTCCGGATTGCTCCTATAGGCCGGCTTGTTTGGAATTTGGGATCCCAGGACAAAGTCAATTTGATGTTCAATACCGCTCAAAGGAGGTAAACTAATTGGCATCTCATCCGGGAACATGTCTCCAAAAACATTCAAAACACTTTCAAGAGCACTAGGCAAAGGGTTAGAAGAATAATCAAATTCGGAAGTAAGAATCATACCTTTGTGCACTAGGAAAATGAGTAGTTTGTTGCCATCATTTCCTTTCAAAAGCTCACCTGGTTGCATCATGGCACAAATGCTACCGGTAGAAGATGGGAGTCACCACCAAGCTCTCGGCCAAAGAACTAGTCTTAACAACCGACTTAGCCTTTGCCGCTTCCCTCAATTCCCTCATTCGCCTATAGTCATCACTTACTTGCTTGTCAATTTCTGCTAAAAGATAGCAACCATTTCCTTTTTGAGTCAGTTTTGCTAAAAGATAGCGATCATTTCTTTTCATGTCGGTTTCGCTAAAAGATAGCATCAGTCACTTCCTTTCGAGTCAGTTTTGCTAAAAGATAGCGCTCATTTCCTTTTCGAGTCAGTTTCGCTCAAAGATAGCATCATTTCCTTTCCACGTCAAGATCTACTAAAAGATAGCGATCGTTTCTTTTCGAGTCAATTTCTGCTAAAAGATAGCAACCATTTCCTTTTTGAGTCAGTTTTGCTATAAGATAGCGATCATTTCTTTTTGAGTCGGCTTCGCTAAAACAACAACTTCCTTTTCGAGTCAGTTTCGCTAAAAGATAGCGCCTATTTCCTTTTCGAGTCAGTCCCGCTAAAAGATAGCGCACACTTCCTTTTCGAGTCAGTTCCGCTCAAAGATAGCGTCAGTTTCCTTTTCGAGTCAGTCTCGTTAAAAGATAGCGCCCATTTCCTTTTCGAGTCAGTTCCGCTCAAAGATAGTGTCAGTTTCCTTTTAAAGTCAGTTTCCGCTAAAAGAAAGCGATCATTTACTTTCCGAGTCAATTTCTGCTAAAAGATAGCAACCATTTCCCTTTTGAGTCAGTTTCGCTAAAAGATAGCGATCATTTCTTTTCGAGTCGGTTTCGCTAAAAAGCGACAACTTCCTTTTCGAGTCAGCCCCCCTAAAAGATAACACCCATTTCCTTTTGAGTCAGTTACGCTAAAAGATAGCGATTATTTTCTTTTCGAGTCAGTTCCGCTAAAAGATAGTAGTCACTCCCTTTTCGATTCAGTTTTGCTAAAAGATAGCAATCCTTCGAGTCAGTCTCCGCTCAAACATAAACGGTCATTTCCATTCCATGTTGGTCTTTCGCTAAAAGAAAGAGATCATTTTCTTTTTCAAGTCAGGTTCCGCTCAAATATAAGCAACAATTTCATTCAAGTCAGGTTCCGCTCAAATATAAGCGGCAATTTCATTCAGGTCAAGATCCGCTCAAATATAAGCGGTCATTTCCTTTTCAAGCCAAGATCCGCTCAAACATAAGCGGTCATTTCCTTTTGAAGTCAAGACTCACTCAAACAAGAAGCGACCATTTTAAGTTTCAGATAGTTCTCACCTGCACAATGAGCAATAGAGTTTCAAGCCAAGATCCACCTTGGAAAGCATGAAGAATTAGTCTAGGAGTTGTAACTTTTACATTTTTTTAATATTGTAATTTTAACTTTTCTTTGTAAAAGCAATGACCCCAGCCAACCACCAGCAAGCGACCAGTAATCAACAACGACAGCCTTTCTGTGCCTAAGAGTGTCCAACAACAGTCCCAAGTGTGTCTAGGATTGTTTAGTATTAGTCCAGCGTATCTAGAAGTGTTTAGTGTGAGTGTAGTTGTCCAGAAGTGTTTAGTGTTAGCTGTCTAGAAGCGTCTATTGTTAGTCTTCGTGAGTCTAGAAGAGTTTACGTCTTTGTTTAAATGTGGTAGTCCCAGCTACCGCCCGTGAGGCACTACACTGACCTGATTCCTTAGTCCGGGGATATGTAGGTAGCCTTATTCTTGTTTGGAACTAAAGAATCAGGGTACGGTCACCATTTTGAAAAGCATGCTCTCGGCTAGAACCGAAAAGCCAAAATTAGTTGTCGATTACTTCTTTGGCCGAAAACTCTTCGTGTTCCCGAACAACGAGGGGCAGCTGTAATCACCTAATTTTGGCACGAATACAGAAAAATTGATCAAAATAGCCGTGTTAGATTCTTAAAATTTTTGCCGAAATTTTCCTAAATTTTAGTCTTTATTTTAACTAAAATTGTCATTAATTAGGATAGAAAATATAAAAATTGCCAAAAATACTTGTTATGTATTTAACTATGACTCTATGTTTAATTTTGATAGTATTGTAGATTTATATGGTTTTGATTGTAGTTAATTGTGTTGATTTTTGATAAGTATAGACCTTTTAGTGGCCATATGTACAAAATAAGTAGCCCAATTGCTTAGCCCAACCAGCCCACACCTAAGTCTTGAAGCCCATACCCATCTCTACTTTCAATCCTAGCCATTAGTTTCTAATTGATCTAATGGCTCACATCTTTCCTCCATTTCCCTTTATAAACCTTCAAAAATCCTCATTTCCTCCTCCTTCATAAGCCTCTTTGGCTTGGGGATATGCTGGCCAAATTTACACTCCCCACCGGAAACAATCAGCCACCACTCACCCGCCGCACGCCGCCAGCTACCGCCGCCGGAAAACCGCCTTCCGGTAGTCGGAAAATTACAAATTATACCTTTCCGAAAAGATTTCGAGCCCCTCTTTCCATTTCTACCACTATTTTCTTTAAATTCTCAACCGTTTGGCGCATACCTGGCCTGAAAGTTTCGGTCAACTCAACTCCGGCGTACCTTCGACTTTTTCCGGGGCTGTGATGTTTTTGTTTGATGATGGTTTTGTTTGCGGTCATGTTGGTGGTTGTGATGATTATGTTGGGGTGGAGGGGCTGTTATGTTGTTGGTTAGGCAGTGATGGTGATGGTGATAGCAAAATGGGGCAGCGACGCAGTAGGTGAGGCAGAAATGATTGGAGTTTGTGATGTTGTTTCTGGAGAGGGCTGTTATGGCAGTGGTGTGGGTGTTTTGGGGCTGTTTTTTGTTCTCCAGTTTGGCCATGTTTGATCATGGAAGCGGGGGGGGGGGGGGGGGGGGGAAGGATACATGACCTGAATTCTCGGTTAGACCTTGCGGGCACCCCACCATCTCCCCTAAACCTGTCGGGCGAACCCTATTGACTGAATCGATATAAATTGTGAAGAATTACCTTGAAATGAAAATGAATCAAAATTTAACAACATAAGATAACTCTCAAGGATAGACAAACATACAAGCTGTTTGAATAATACAACTAACTACCCAGAATACACAGTTTTAAGGGTTTCCAGATCAGACATCTAAGAAGGCCAAAAGATATAAACACCTCCCGAAGGAAGCAAAAGTAAGGAAAACTGTAGTATCTGAAGTTGGTGGCCGCAATGAACAAGATGGCTCACCGTAGACAGCTGAAAACGTACTACTCCTCAATCACGACGCGGCTGGCTGGGTCCTGGAGCAGAATATGCCGAACGAAAAGAAAACACAAGAACAAATAGGGGGTGAGTCATAAGGACTCAATAAGTGCGAGCAAACTAGCAACCTCGAAAAATAGATACGCTAGTCAGGGGAAACGGAACCAGAAAATAATCAATAAATAAGCAATGCACATATAAGCAGAACAGTAGTCATGTACAGAAAGTCTACACAATGATATGAAATGAAATGGAATGAGATGAAATAAAATGAAATACAATGCAAAGGGTCACATGTACCTGTAATCCCATCCCGAAGCGGAATACTCCTGCATTCGATGGGAATCCAATATGATAACCAGCTGGAGCGGAATACTCCTGCTCATGGGGCGGAATACTCCTGCACCCGATATGATATAAACTAGAGGTGGAATACTCCTGCACTCTCCTGGGGCAGAATACTTCTGCACCCGATATGACATGCAATGTAATGCATATGAATGCAATATGATGCAATAATAACCCTTCACCGGCGCGGGACTCTCATCGGCAGCCGGGAAGTAGATGTCAACGCACAGCCAGAATACAATGCTCAGATCCTCAATGCAATACCAACAACAGGACATAATATATAATATACAATGTAAATCCAAAGCTAAGGCGTAATGAGTACGCCTATCGGCAGCTACGCACGTAAGGAACACGTGGTAGAAAACCCACGAGGCCAGGTGCCTCCAAAGAAATGGATATAAACACTTACCGTATTCCAAAGCTAGCCCTGCTTCTCAACAACTGCTTTTTCCTTTGGATTAACTGCCAAACGATCCCGCTCTATTCAATAAGCAGAAAAATTATATCAAATAAAGCTAAAGGCTTCATTCCTTATGTCTTATGGCAATCCAGTTGAGAACCTGATACCCTATTCACATACGCAATACGCAAGCCAGACCTATGTACAGGATTCAAAGTCACATAACCAAACCTAAATAAATTACATTTATATGTTGTCCATAACTCACTGAGTACGAATATATAATCATTTCCATTATCGGGGCCCAATTGACCCTTTAAACTATCAATTTAAGTCATTAGGGCGATGTCTAATATCCCTAGTTTTATCGTAAAAATATATTCAAACACACTTAATAAGCTAAGATAATAAGTTAACATCATTACCTGGAGATTTGGGGTAGAAATTTCACTATTTTTCCACCTCTTTTTTCCTTTTTTCCTCTTTCTTTTCTAGCCTTTTTTTCCTATCTATGTCCGTATGTTTCTGCTAGTATATGTAACTTGCTGCTGCTAAGGGATTAAATCCCTTAGCTAACCAACCTTGTAATTTAATATTTTTTTTAATAAATTCGCTACGACGATTAAAAATTAAAATGGAATCCTAGAGAAGTCGAAATGATCCCAAATTTTTCAAGTAAGTTATACAAAATATATGTAACATACTCGCCAAGGCAAATCTCAAATCGGACTCCCGAAACTCCAGATACGAATTAAAAGAAAAAAGGACAAAATTATTAATTCTTTCGGAACTTTCGCCGAAATCAGCCGAACAACCTCGAAACTCACTTCAAAAATTCACATATGTCATAAATGACCTTAAGAACCTAGCGATGCTTTTAGATTTCGAATTGGAGCTCATTCGCCAAAATTGTGCTCGAAAACCTCTTTTTTACAATTTATCGCTAACGAATTCTGAAACCTTCTTCCGATGCCTACCAAACGAGGTCTAATTTGGCTCAAATTTTACAGACAAGTCGGGATGGTCCTTACGAAGCTTTTAAAATTGGTGGTACGTCAATCGGGGTCCTAATTCCCGAAACGACTACTTGAGGTCGTTTCGGGGGGGGGGGGGGAGGGGGTGGGCTGGTTGAGTATGGCGTTAGTGATGTTGAAACTGATTGAGTGGTAATGGTGAATAGGCTGTGGGTGTGCTGTGGAGGTGACGAGGGAGCGAGGCATTGTCGATGGTTGCGTTAGGGGGTTTGAATCCGAGGCAGGGGCTGTTATGGCCTGTGATAATGATGTTTGTTGATGAGGCGACGTCAAGGCAGCCATGGAGGAGGTGAGGCAGCCATGGAGGAGGCGAGGCAGTGACGGTATTTTGTTTGCCCACGGGTTAGATTAGATCCTAGTATTCCTCGCTCTTTAGTCATTAGTTAATGTTAGCTTAGCTCTTGAAATCAATGTGTGTAAGTAATGATCGAAATGTGTAGTTTAATTTGTAGAAATCATGTTAGCGTTAGAATCGTATTATTAGTTACATGAAAATTATTGCAATTAGCTTGGCATAATAAAAGTATACACATATCTCCTTGTGAAATGAATCTTGTTTATTGCATTGTAGTTAATGGTTCATGTTCCATCACTACTAGAGTAAGTTTTATTAATTTGTTTTGTGTTTTAATCCATGTTGTTTAGTATGAATCTGTTAAGCCTCAATCCTCTAGCAGCTTTAGTAGTACTTTGCCCAAAATGTGAAGTTTTAGTTTTGTTTTAAGTTAGTTTGGTTCATTTAGTTAGTTTGGGGCTGATTTAGTTGGTTTAGTTTGGTCCTAGACCCCTTAAGTTAGTGATGAGTGTTTGGTGTCCTTTTAAAGGACCCTACTTGTGCATTTTTCGGCCTTTAGGACAGTTTTAGGTGGCAGAAAATAGTGTTTAGAGCTGCTGTACTATGCTGAAAATAGCACCAAAACACTCAAGTAGTAGGGATGTGGGCTTGTACTTTTGTACAAGTCTATACTCCACCCATTTGCCTTCAATTTTCAGCCTTAAATAGGAGCATTTACTCCTCATTTAAGACATAACTACTTGCTGAAAAAACTGGTAGAGAAAGAGAGAAAATAAGCAAGTTAAAGAAGAGTAATATTTAGTAAATTAAGTGTAGGGGTTTAGAACCAATTGGCATCAACACTATGAGCTTTTTGGGGTATAAACTTCAAATTTCAAGTCAATTTTAAGGTGTAAAGAGGCGGCCTAGTTGCTGATTTTTTTTTTTTGGGAGCATAAGTTGCTTGCTTTTGACTTTGATTTGCTATTTTCATTTGCTTCCTAGCTTGGAAATTTCTACACAAGGTAAACACGAATTAACCTTGTACGTATGTTGAGCTTTTGGCCATGAAAAGTTAATAAAAATCAGCATGTTCAAAGTTTGAAATTTATGTTTTTATGTGATTTATTATGATAGTATATTGATAAATTTGGAGTTGTGTTAAAACAAGAAGTATGGCTAGTTATTACATAGGCATATTTCGCAAGTTTTTGTTAACTATTCTTAAGCCATGTATGCGTGAAAAGAAAAGATGGACGATTATGCAAAACTTAGGATTTAATCAACGAGAGCGCACGTTAAATGTCAATTTAAAGGAAAATGTGGAATGTAAAAAAATTGCTAAACAAGACAGAAAGTGGATGAAAATGTCAGAACCAATAAATTACAGGAATAATCTCATTTTTTGCTCTTTTTTACAAAATAGTCGCTATGTAGACGACAAACATATTATGATTATTTCTTTTTGCAAATGACCTTTAATGCAACTTATTAATGCAAATGGCCAACCCACTATCAAAAATTGAGTTGTTTAAACTGAATAGGTTCTATTTTCGCAAGCAAAATAACTAGCCATCTTATTATTGCAAACGGGCCAGCCCGCTAACAAAATAAATGGATAAAAATTAAGTAAGAGGTTATTTTTTTAATAAAGCAGAATACAGGCCTTTCAATGCAAAAAATTCCAACCCACCTTTTATATTTTAACCAATAGCCACTCTTTTGACAAAACAATATTTAAATTGGCAAACTACTCACTTGTTTAATAAATGGTTCCATTATTTGGCAAAATTTAATTATTTGAAGTTAATTAAATTCTTTTAAAAATAGACCAGTCCTTTGTGAGTTTGGTAATGCGCAATACATTTTATTTATTTTTGAATCAAAGTGTAAATTCGTTCAGTCCTCTGTGAGGTTGGATAAGAATAACGTTTTTTTTTTTTTAAATTTTCTGAATCAAAGTACAAATTTAAATTAACGGCATTAATATAACAACCATATTTAATAAATTAAAATTGAGACAATAAAGCAAATTTTCTCGGCACAGAACTCGAGGGTGCCTAATACCTTCCCGAGTGTCAACTAAGAACCTTACCCGAATTTCTGATGCAGACTATTAGACGAGTCAAAGGTGTTCTAGATACACCACTTTGGTGACTTGGCACACCTTAAACTTGTCAGGCGGCGACTCCGAGTTTTCTCTAAAATAATTTGGTACCTTTTTGAACACCAGTCACGAGCCTTTAAATAACACAGCGAAGAATTAATTTTTAGGGCGTGACACCAATAACGTGTTTCTTGGTTCAATCACCCAAAAATCCAACAATTTTCAAGATGTTTTGGCAATCCGAAGGTACCCAAATGTGTTTTCAACCACAATAATTAAACCCCAATAACTTTTATCAATCCCCAATCAAAAACAGTTAAATCACCATGTTCATCAAGTTCATAGCTAGGGTTTCAAATTTTCAAATCTTCAAAGGGTTTCAAATTTTCAATTCTCATTTTACAACTCTAAATCGAGAGTTGTTGGTACCAAATGAATGGGTTTTCAACAAGGAACAAACCCCATTATCAATCTAACAATGGATCATCAAATCCACGAACACATGATCAAATTTTTGGTGTTTTTCAACTTTTTCTATTTTTTTTTTTTTGTATTTCCTTCTTTTCAACAATAACAAACAAGAAACTAAGATAGAAAACAACCTAGGAACGAAGAATCAAGGGTTGGGAGTTTGTAGTAACAAGACCCGAGCCTTGCTCTGATACCAAGATGATAAGGATCGAAATAGAAATAAGAAAAGATGATAGGAGCGAGACTTGTCTCGAACTCCCTACGGGGTATCCACGAAGAACATGTTCCGTGAAACCCCCGTATCGTGTCAAGATTCGCCTACATTAAGCAACTACCCTCTAGTCGCATTCGGGACCCGCAAGTAGAGTGATCGGGTGTTGGTTCGACAATCAACTAGGATCCGCTAGAAGAATTCAAGCCAACAAAAAAGGTTCTTTCAAAAACTCAAGAGTTCAACTCTTCACAATATTCATCAATCATCAAAATTAGCTAAGTTAAAATGAAGACTATGGAGTATTTATAGGCTTCATCTAGACATAATGAAAGCCCTAAAGTACCCTCAAGTGGGTTTTAAAGTCATAGGGCTCGCAGGGCTAGAATAGGAATTGCATAGCATTAAAAATTCGAATTCCCACAATGCTTCCAGTAAGTAGGCACCCCGGCCCCTTTACTAGGTGCCCTACCTAGTTGCTAGAAAGCTGAGTTTCAATGAGGCGGCCAGAGTGGGCGGTCCACCTGAAAAAGAGGCGGCTCGAGATCCAGAGAGCTGATTTTAAGTGGGCGGTCCGCCCCTTGCTGGGAGCTCTTGAAATTCATCCAAGTGTGTCCCGGATGCCTCTCCAAGTAGCCTAGGCGGTCCTCCTTCCATGGCACTCCAATGCATGATCTTCAAGTCGCTCCCGAAGTCTTCTTCCATGTCCTTCCAAGTCAAGTGAAGATGAATGTCTTGAATCAATTTGGCTTGACTTCTAGTGAAAGGCCTTGAGGTAGTATGCCCCGCATCATTAACTCTAGGTTAAAAGCTGGTGATAGTAATTGCTCACTTGAATTGCTGGGTAATAGGCTATTAAATCCACTTTGGAATGTACTTAAAGCTGTTTTTTGACTAGATTTGCTTTCAGTTTGCTCTTTTTATCAGATTTTGATTTGAGTATTGATTTCTTTCAACTTGTGTCTTAGATACTCCATCCGTTTAAAAACGGATGAACCTATTTCCTTTTTAATCTGTTTAAAAAAGAATGACCTCTTTCTAAATTTGGAAAGAAATTTTCACTTTTACTCATCCCTAGATGATTTGTAGCCACACAAATATCTATAATTTATTTTAGACCACAAATTTCAAAAGTCTTCCCTTCTTTATTAAACTCCGTGCAAAGTCAAATGGGTTCATCTAAAGTGGAACGGAGGGAGTAATAAGGAAAAAAGATTGACATTTAATGGTTGGTACTTTGTTTTTAAAGAGTTGTACTTTGATTGCTTTTAATGCTTTTACCCGATGGATTTCCCCAGCCTCACTGGATTCAACCTTGTCTCTTAGCTTTCTTACTTGGGAGAGTGGCATGGCAGGACTTGCCAAGTCTTTTTTGAGTGGAAAAAAGCTCAAGTTTTAAACATGAAATCTAGGTCCTCACTTAATTAGTGGTATTAACTATCTAACATTCTCACCCCAATATTTTGTAAGTTACACAATAGTCCATGTATAAAAGCTTGTTTTTTGCCAAATTTGGCCATCGACCTAGCTGCTTCCCTCTCTCCTCTCCCCCCCGTTTTCCCTCTATTTTTTCCTCATTCCATTCCCGCCGAAAGTTCCACCATAGCTGCTGATGTTCCTTTCCTAGATCGAAATAATACCCATTCCAACATAGCTGCTGAGCTTATTTACTAAATATCCGTTCCAGTTTTAGGCAATTCAAGCTGAGACCACCCACATTTGGGTTATACGGTATTTTATTAAATTTGGTCGTTTCTTATCCATTAAAGGGGAAATCTTGTTCCTCTAATTTTAATCATATCAATCCAGTCATCTCCGGTAAGTGTACTAACTTTAGAACATGTTTTTAGCTGTTTTTGTTGATTCGAGGTTGTTATGGATTCAGTTCCTCCGAACAATCTGCCTGAAATTCCAAACATCATTTCGACGTTCCTATGGTCGTAATTGTAATTCTAAACATATCGCTAGCGTTTTGCACGGCGTATGTATTTATTGGAATTTTCACAGATAATGTTCGGAACATCCTGGTAGATGTTTGAGCATTCTGTTAGCAATTTGGAACATCTTGCATTAAGCAACGAAAAAGTGTAAGGTGATGTTCAGAACGTCTAATCCGATGTTCCAAACGAGCAATATTGAGGTTTAGAACATCTTGCATTAATTAAGCAATGAAAAACCGTAACGTGATGTTCAGAACGTCAATAGAGATGTTCCAAACGAGCAAGTAAGGTTTGGAACATACTGTATAAATATTAGTAATACTAATAGCTGGTCATTTCAATTTATTGCAGGTGACCATCGATGGGTGAGGTTATATTAGGAGTTAATTATCAAGGTGAATGGGTGGAGCGTTGGATTCCGAAGGTTAAAGAGTCAAGACCCATTCTTGTGCCTAGAGATGTTACGCATGATGTTCTACTTAACAAAATCATCGGAAGTTGGGGGATAAGAGACAATCTGATGGACATTTGCATTACTTACATGCTGAGTGTTGATGCAAATCAAAAGACTCCTCCCGTTACAATAAGAAATGATGATGATGTACGCCTTTATATGGCTGATGTTGATCTTAATGGTGCTAGGCCCACTCTAAGGGTAATTGTGGTTTCTATGACGGAGGAATGTGTTGGTTCTAATGACCAAGAAATGCCAAATAGTGGAGGGCATGATTTTAGTCAGCGATTGGATGACTTACATGAAGAAGTAGAAGAAGACAAAGGAGGAGGGGTAGAAGAAGACAGAGGAGATGTAGATGTAGATGAAGAAAAAAAAGAAGAAGTAGAAGAAAAATATGTAGAGGAAGATCCTGCCATTTATAACCCTGTGTTTCCAACACAAAGCAGCGAGCCGACATTTCACTTCGTCGATGGCACAGGTTTTGAAAAAGGTATGACTTTCTCCAATAAGAAAGAACTGGTCACCAAATTGAAGATCGCAACATTTAAACATCGTTTTAATTACAAAGCATTGAAGAATACTGCAAAGATTTTTAATGCTAGATGTTTAGATGTGAAATGCAAATGGTGGTAAAGGGCAATGAGGTATAAAAGTAATGATAGGTTCCACATTAGCGTTTACAATAGCTTGCACACATGCGGCGTCCAACATCATTCCAATCATAATTCACACGCCTCTGCCCAAATAATTGGTGAGTTCATGAAAGGTAAATATTTAATGGGAAAAGGTCCAACCACAAAAGCTGTTAGGGAGTCCCTTAACAACGATTTTGGTCGTAAGGTTAGCTGCTAGAAGTGTCTTAGGGGATGTCAATTTGCAAAAGCTTTGACACGGGGAACACATGAGAAAGGTATTGAAATTCTTGATGCTTATATGGTTAGGAGTAAGAATCCCGGAACCAAGACAGATTTGAGGCTTTCTAGCACAGGGAAGTTCTTGTATTTTTTTCTCTCTTATAGAGCGTGGATCAGGGGATTTACTTAAGTGAGAAAAGTCCTAGCTGTTGACGGTACACATTTGTCTAGCGAGTATGGAGGGGTGTTGTTGTCTGCTATTGCTCAGGATACAATGAGTCACATATTCCCTGTTGCTTTTTGTGTTGTAGACAAAGAGTGTGACGCCTCATATGAGTATTTTTTCGAACAATTACGCTGCATAGTTTCAGATAGTGAAGAGTTGTGCATTGTTTCGGATAGACATCCGAGCATCTCGAAAATGGTCGCCCAAGTATTTCCTTCTGCACACTATGGAGTTTGCATGTGACACCTAGGTGAAAGCATCCGAACAAACTTTCAGTTTAGAATCAGTCTTCATAAATACTACATTGCAGCAAAGGCATACAGGGTAGAGGAGTTCACTGAAGCTATGAATGAGATCAGGACTATTGATTGGAGGATAGCGGATTATCTTGAAAATGTTGTTGGCTATCATAGATGGAGCAGATTATATTTCCCAGGAAACAGGTAAAATATAATAACAAGGTCTGATATTACTGTCTGCTTTCAATATGTTCCAAACGTCACACTACGCGTTCCGAATATAACATATATGTGCCAGAACATTATGAGGAGATTTTATTTTCTATCGATGTTCCGAACCTCTTATTGTCGTTCGGAACATATGCTTCATGTTAGGAACATCATGAATGTTCCGCACTTCTTATTCCTATATCTGCACTTGTGCTTTACATTAGGAACATCTTGTTATTATTATAATATATATTCTTTTTAATAGGTTTCAAGTTATGACATCAAACATAGCTGAGTCCATTAACTCCATGCTGAAGGAGCAAAGAAAATACCCTATTGCTGCACTCTTGAAGGATATAGGTAGGAATTTTCCGAAAAAATTCAACACTAGGGCTATGAAGTTAATCAACCACCCAAATTTATGCATCCTAGACATTGAAATAAAAATAAGGAAGAATAAAGAAGTGGGAGACAAACTAGCTGTCAACGTGAAGGGAACTTATGGTTTCGAAATCATTAGTCCAGGGTATGAGGCAGAAGTTGATCTATATGAGAGGACATGTACATGTAGGGAGTTTGATCTTGATCAGTTACCTTGTGTACATGCTATGGCAACAATTAGGGGGTTGCATGGCGATAAATATTGAAGTAGAGTGTATGAATACACTTCTGGATATTACACAACACAAGCATACATCCTTGCCTATGTAGAGCCTGTCAATGCAGTGCCTCCTGAAGAATCATGGGTCGTCCCTCCTGAAGAGATACTTTATCCAGTGCCTCCGCCCCCAAAGCCGAACAACCGTGGAAGGAGAAGGGTTAACCGGATTCGATCTATTGGGAAACATCTTCCAAAGAGGAGAAATAAATGTGGCAACTGCAAGAGATATGGTCATAAGAAAACCACATGCCCCGTTGTTCGTAGTGGAACTGAGGCTACAAGCCAGCCTACAAATTGAGTTTGTGAATTGGATGAAGCATCGTCCTCGTTATAATTTTGATTATTTGGATTTCTATTTGAATTGCATAATGGACTTTTTGTCCTACTTGTATAATTTATATTGTGTTCATATTTGCTTTACTAGTTTCTTTATTTATGTTGTGCACATATTTGCTTTACTGCATCTTTTGCAATTATGTTGTGCACATATTTGCTTATTGTTCGCAACACATCCAGTGTTGTTTAGGATATTACATTTGATGTTCCGAACGATGTCAAGGCATGTGAAAGCTTGTGAGGTTTTTATTTCACAATTCATAGTCGTAGCATTTACCAAGTGCTACCTTAGAGAAAATGTTCGGAACATCTTGTCGATGATATTATATTATACTTTTATACGTGACGTTCCGAACAAGCTATTCAAAATTTAAAAGACATAAACGGCTACAATGAACAGTTGGGATGCCCAAATACCAATACACCAAACGGCTAAAATACAAGTTGGTTGCTGCAACAGTCACGTCAAAACACATGCACACTTGTAAATACGCGTCCCTTCATTTGCCTCGGCCATTGAAAAAGGCGTGCAATAGAAATTAAAAGCCACTTCAAAACATCTATAAATACCTCCTTGATGAATACTCAATTCACAATTTATTTCGCATTAACCAAGTATCAAGTTCAGTTTTCACCAGTTTCTATCAAGGAAGAACAAGTTGAGGTACTCAAGTTTTCCATATTTTCTACGTTTTTCATAAAACAATTTCAAAATCTAATCTGTTTATAATTCCTTAAACATAACGCCACTTTGAATCTTTTCTAAATTTTAAACAAATTTTCATGCAGATGGCCAGTAATGCATTTAACGATCCATGAAATAAGTACCACCGAGTCCGAGAGCCTTCAAACAAGTCGCTTCCTGCAAGACTGCTAGACGTGCATTTTAAAGTTGTTGACATCAAGGAGGTAGCAGATAATTGCGAGAGGTCCATTCAAACACTCAAGACAAAACTTGAGCAGATGCAATTGCAGTTAGATCGGATTGAGAGGGTTTTTTAAAATCAATTCGGTGGAGGGAAAAACAATAACGAAGACACTATTATATATTAGTTGTTTAAGCAGTTGTACTATTTATGAATATGGTTTTGTATCTCTTTTCAATTAATATTATTATGAAGGTCTTTAATTAGTACTGTTAAATCGTCTCCAAACTATCATTTTTGCTTATAGTTCGCAACACATCTACTGTCGTTTAGGATATTAAATGCGATGTTCCAAACGACAACTTGTTCTACTCCATTTCTGGAAAAGTTAATAAATTCATACACCACGTTCGGAACATATATAATGTGTTCCAACACAAAGATTTATGTCTGGAACGCAACTGGTATGTTCCAGGTATAAATGGTAATCATTAACATTATACACGTCCAAATATCCAGAATATAGTGATAAATGATGTTCATTTTAACTAGAAAGTACAATTTATAATTGTTCGGAAAAAAAGTGACAAATGATGCTCATTTCGCGTGAAAGGACCAAATATAGTTGGTAGACTAATTAGAGTGATAAATGTTGACAATTATCAGTAGTGATGACCAATTGAGTGGCAAGTTATGATCATCTATCGTAAGGTTGTTTTAGAACAACCTATTGATGTTCGTCGCATTAAATGGCCGTTCGGATCGCACAATTTTTAATGTTGCTATCTTCATCGTATGATGATCCATACACAACTATAGTTACGAACATCAACTAGAAGTTTGTCACATTTGTGTGTTGTTCCGAGCGCCATGTTCAATTTTTTCTATCTTCATCATACTTTTTCACAATTAGAGTTGTTAGCGCGAGAAAATATGATGATTATATGACTATAAGTGACCAATTATACTTTTAAGAGTGATAAATTCATCAAATTTCATCCGAAAGACCACTTAGAGTAGTTTGTGTGACAAATGATGATAATTATGAGTAGAAATGACCAACTAGACTTGTTAGAGTGACAAATAATGATCACCATGTAAAGAAATGACCCACTATACTTGTAAGAGTGACAAATGATTATCACTATCACTATAAATGACCAACTATACTTGTAAGAATGAGAAATTTTTATCCATACATATATCTAGTTTCAAACATCAACTAGAAGTTTGTCACATTTGTGTGTCGTTCGGAGCGTCATGTTCAATTTTTTCTATCTTCATCATACTTTTTCACAATTAAAGTAGTTAGCGCGACAAAATATGATGATTAAATGACTATAAGTGACCAATTATACTTGTAAGAGTGATAAATTCATCAAATTTCATTAGAAATACCACTTAGAGTAGTTTTTGTGACAAATGATGATCATTATGAGTAGAAATGACCAACTAGACTTGTTAGAGTGACAAATGATGATCACCATGTAAAGAAATGACCCACTATACTTGTAAGAGTGACAAATGATTATCGCTATCACTATAAATGACCAACTATACTTGTAAGAGTGAGAAATGATGATCATTATACCTATAAATGACCAACTAGACTTGTAAAAGTGGCAAATGATGATCACTATCACTAGAAATGACCAACTATACTTGTAAGAGTGACAAATGATGATCATTATACCTACAAATGACCCACTATACTTGTTAGAGTGACAAATGATGATCATTATACCTACAAATGACCCACTACAAATGATGATCATTATACCTACAAATGACCCACTACACTTGTTAGACTGATAAATGATGATCATTGTGACTAGAAATGGCCAATTAGAGTTGTAAGTATGACAAATGATGATCATTATACCTACAAATGACCCACTATACTTGTTAGAGTGACAAATGACAATCATTATACCTACAAATGACCCACTACACTTGTTAGACTGATCAATGATGATCATTGTGACTAGAAATGACCCACTACACTTGTTAGACTGATAAATGATGATCATTGTGACTAGAAATGACCAACTATACTTGTAAGAGTGACAAATGATGATCATTATACCTACAAATGACCCACTATACTTGTAATAGTGACAAATGATGATCATTGTAACTAGAAATGACCCACTACACTTGTTACACTGATAAATGATGATCATTGTGACTAGAAATGGCCAATTAGAGTTGTAAGTGTGACAAATGATGATCAATATGATAAGAAATGACCCACTATACTTGTAAGAGCGAAAAATGATGATCACTATCACTATATATTCTTGTTATAGGGAGAAATGATGATCCATACATATATTCTTGTTTCGAACATCCAATAGATGTTTGTCACATTATATGTGATGTTCCGCGCGCAATGATCTATTGTTTCTATCTTCATCAAACTTTCCACAGTTAGAGCAGTTCGAGTGACAAATGATGATAATTATAGCACTATAAGTTTGTGACCAATTATAATTTTTAACATATATATATTCATAAACTTCCATCACAAAGAACACTTAGAGTAGTTAGACTTAGAACTGATGATCATTGTTACTACAAATGGCCAATTACACTTGTAAAAATTACAAGTGATGATCATTGTCACATTATAATTAAAGGGCGATGATCATTATCACTCTAAATTACCAAGTATACTTGTTAGAGTGACATATGATTATCCATGTGTCTTTGTTGTTTCGAACATGCTGTTGATGTTTTTCACATGAACATCATGTTCGGAGCACCATTTTCCGATGTTGCTATCTTCATCGTATTGTCTTTGAAAATGTTCAGAACAAATAGTGATATGATTGAAACAACAAGTAAGTCGTGCGGAACGACTTCGGGCACAATGGTAATTTACAGGACAAAATAACAATTTCAATTGAAATTTCTTGATCATTAGTACACAAATCATAACAATTGAAAATAAATAGAACCTAAAGTATGAACCAATACTTGATCCAAGTACAAAATATGAGAATAATTAGCACCACAACTAGCAGTACCCCAATACCCAATTTTTTCCGCCATAACCGTGCCTCTTTCCTCTCTTCTTCAACAGCTTTCAACTTCTTAAGTAGACCCCATATTACTCTCTTCGCTTGATCTGACATCTCTTCATCATGCCATCTAAAGTAGTTGCAGCCATTTGGCAACATAAAAAAAAGAAAATAAATATAACAAACAAATGACTACAAAAAAAAAATAATAAACCCATCACCTAACCTGACCATATTTGCATCCGTAAAACCTCCTTCCTGGGTTTAGTTGAGTCCACGATGTTGTTAACTTCGCATAATCTCCACATCGACAAAATGGTACTACACTACCACTATTAACGGATCTACTAGACATTTTAATATAGATTTTTGATTTAATTTTGTAAACTGGTTTTATAATTAATGAACGGACATATAATGTGTTGGGTGGTGTATTTTTATTACCGTTGGTAAATAAATATTGTTCACGCACCCAATGTAATAATTTATCCCGAGTTTGGTCTAGATTGAAATGATGTTCGGAACAACTTTCAAGGGAAATTCAAAAACGGCTACAATACCAATACGCCTGTCAGCTAGACTAGATTGCAGGTAGGTAGCAGCTAGGTTGCAATGATGTTCGGAACATCTTTTCAAGGATACGTTACATGAATTCTACTTATATAGGCTGACGTACGGAACTACACGTTCAAAATTTGAAATACACAAACGGCTACAATTCAAGCCGCTCAAATACCAATACATACACCAAACGGCTACAAACGTTTCGGTTGCCTCTCTTTGCTTCTATAAATACCACATAATTCAAAGCATTTCAATCAACATTCATCAACTTACAATTCAAACCATTTCAATCCACGTTAAACAACTTACAATTCAAACCATTCATCATCAAAAATGGCACGTCAACCAAGAACAAGAGGAGGAAACACGGCCAGAGGAGCCTCCACGGCTAGAGGAGCCTCCACATCGAGGCAAAACACAGCTGTTGCATTATCATTTGCAGACGAACCACAAACTGAAAGAGCTATTGACATATTGGAACAACTAAGGCCAGAAGTGTGGGGTTGGAAGTTCCAGTTTGAGGGATTCCTACATGGCTACAGAAACGACATCAAAAAGATGATGAAGGAAATGCGAAGGATGAAAAGAATGCTCAAAGGGCTGCTAGCTGATAAGGCGATGCATTACCTTGACTTCTACTCCTCTCCTTCACGCTAGATGTGGATGTTCCTATTAATGTTTATTATATAATTTCTTTTTGAATGTTTATAATCTAGTATATTTTGTTAGAATGCTAGTATAAGTAGCATTCCTTTTGTAAAGCACTGACAGTGATGTGCAGTTTCTCCATTTGAATGCTAATATAACTAGCATTCTTTTTGTAAAGCTCTACAATGATGATCAATGAAAAATATGTTTTAGTTCCTGTAAGTATGTTCAGAACATCTTGATAATGTTCCCAAAGTTTAACTGTCGTTCTGGAACAAAAGCAACCTTTATACAATGAGATATTCATGCGTCGAACATCAACTTTACGCGCAGAACATCACACTGTCGTTCTGAACAAATAATGAACAATTTATATGCTCTGTTCATTTTCTAAAAAACTATTCCATCTATAATTAAATAAACACAATATACCGAGCGACTTTCAAAATGTTCCGAACTGCATGTTAAAATCTAAAAGGCACAACAGTTACGAGTTTCGTCAAAAGTCACTTTCCATAAAACCATTCCCAACAGACTCGTCGATTTCCATTTTACTATTATAATTACCCAACAATCACACATTGATTCCACATATTTCAAAATGCCTCGTCGTCCAAGAACAAGGGGAGCACCGATAAGAGGAGCATCGAGTTCAAGATGGCCTAGGGTTCCTTCCTCGAGTTCACATTCAAATTTTGAAAATTCGAACGATGGCTTGGACCAGCTGAGGTATGAAGTGTGGGAATAGAAATTCAAATTCGAAGAATTCTTCCATGATTATAGAAGGGACATAAGAATGATGAAGAGAATGCTTAAAGGGCTGCTTGCTGAAAAGGGAATTGATTATGTCCCGTACTCCACACCACTAGGAACACCACCTGAAGCACCACCACAAGCTCCGAAACATGCACCCTAAGTTCGATTGCTTATGATTATTTTAATTATAATTTTATATGTCAGTGGTTATATTAAGGAACGACTTGTCGTTCTAGAATGAAGTAGTATTGTTCCAGGGTAAGCTTAATTAGATGTTGCTGATGTTTTGAACATCATCTTGTTTTTCAGGAACAATAATACGTCGTTCTAGAGCTTATGTAATAATCGTTTAAATTTTACTGTCATTTTCTGTTGAATGCTGAACAATTGAACAATATATAAGAATATTTGTTTTAATTGCGACTAATTATGCTATCCTTTTAAGCACATCAAAAGCTATTACTTGGCTAAGAAAATAAAAGTCATCCATACCTAATTACATAACCCAAATAAAAGTTAAAAGATTATCCAAATATTAAATATTACCCAAATCAAGGCTTCATTTTGCCGTCAAAAATACAAACGGCTAAACGTCGCCTCCACTGATCAGCCACATTGTCACAATTTTTTTCCATGGGAATGTTCGTAATGAGATGCTCAATGTACATCAACGCGAACACTCCACAGGATTGCCCTGTTAGATTTTGTGGACAACGTGATCTTGGCACTCTCTCAAACGACCATATGTCTCCTTCCTTACACATCGGATCCAAGTGTTTGAATAACTTAGAATTTCTGATATCGATCGGGAACATGTAGAGAATGGGTACAATTATTGGCAAGAACTTTTCATCATCATTGCAACCATGATTGCAATCATACACCCAAACCTTCGCTTCAACCATGCCAAACACCACCATCACGTAGTGATTGTCGTTGATGTTGAAGATGGCGAAGATCCTCTTAGCACCAGCCCAACACCTACCCCCTGGGTAGGGTAACTTTCCATGTTCATACTTCAGATAATCCTCATCAAACTGATATGCATTCAATGCCTCATCAAGCGGTATCTTATCATCTTGCGCATTTTTTTCCAGTTGGTAGTAGCGTTTTTTCATGCTTGTCAAGAATGCCATATCCAAAATGAGGTCACTTTGATCGTAATGATCTGGGTAATTCAAATGCCTCTCCCGCATCAGATCTTTGAAATCTAGGTAATTCATCGGTAATCCAAGAAAAACATCTTTTTGTTTCTTCCTCTTTTTGATAAATGCGTTCAACGCCAACACTTTTTTCCGCTTCAATGGCTTGTAAATATCCACGGGAAGCCTCGAACCAACTTCTTCCTGCTTCTTCTTCTCTTCTGTTTGTAGTGATTTCACGGCCTTTGCAGGTTTTATAATCGTTTTGCTCTTCAACTGCTCAATCGTCTCCTGCAAGGCCGCCATCTCCATCTCTATGCCTTTACGCCAATCGTCGCAGTCTTTGCAATTGCAACTGCTACATTTGGGGATGTCGAATCTATCACCACCAGAAGAATCACCTTTGATTTGCTCAGAAGCACTATCCTTCTTCTCATAAGGCACGATCTGTTGCTCATAAGCCACCATCCTTTTCTCATAAGCCACGATCTTTTGATCATAAGCAACGATCTTTTGATCATAAGCCAAAATCTTTTGCTCCATTGCTTCCCTCCATCCGCTGCATTCATCACATTTGCATCCTCTGCAATTGGAGCTCCTTTTCACTATACCAACTTCAGTGATACCGGCAACTTCAAACTCACTGCCAACTTCATCACCATCAGCTTTGTTTCCAATGTCAATATTTACATCTTGCAGGCCACGAATTCCCTCTTCATTGTATTCACCATCACTTCCAAACATCATCGTTTCTGGGGCTTCCATAGCTTTAATTTCTATTACTTGTCTTGGAGGGGTTGCAGGATTGTTCTTGAAGATACAAATTGTAGTGACACCAACAAGACCAACGCTGCAAGCATCCTCAAACACTTTACAAAAATGATCTATTGTGTCGTCCTCGGAGTCTTCAAATGGCACGAGTTCTAGAAAGTAATCCATGTCCAGCTCTTCATTAGTAGGAATGAGGAAAGGGTGAACAACCTGTTAATATACCCAACAACATTAAATAAATATCAACAAAATTTTAAAAATCTTTTAAAGTCTTTTGGAACAAAGTCATGTTGTTCGAAAACATCACAAAGAGATGTTCCGAACATCGTTGACTGAAGCAGTTGACGGTTCTTCATGAAGATGTTCCGAACATCAATTAGAAATATCTCAGCAAACACGAGGTTGTTCCAAATATTGCATAACATATATGAAAAATGGAATACTTACAGGAACATCATGTTGGTCAAACAACATGTCCGTATCTCTTTCACAAATTTTAGTAAGCCTGTTTATGATCCTTGGCATTGTTTTTTTTTTTGGAAAATCCTTTGGTCTCAAGGCAGGAATAGCTTCATGAGCCCAGGCCATGAATGCCCATGGAAAGCCATAAAGATTGTAAGTCTGGCTTCCTTCTGCACGAGGTTCCATTGGCTTGATCAGATATTCCATTGTTAATTCAAACTCATCCTACCCCAAGGATAACGCTGGAATGCCTCAAGATCGGCGGACAAGCACACCACCCATTCCTCTATTCCATATTTGGAATCCCTCACACAAAGAATAGTATGAACAAAACAAGCCATGCACATATTTAAATACCACTTCTTGGGACAGGTTCTAGAACATACCAACTCAAGCAAGTCACCAGACTTCACAACTTGCTTTTTCTTCGGCTGTTTTTTGTTTTTTGGGCTTGTTGAACTTCCTCTTGGCGGGTGAAGGTGAGGCTGAGGGTGACTCCTCCACCTTCTTCTTCCCCTTCCGCTTCCCACTACCCTTCTCCTTCTCCTCCTTTTCCTTCTTCTCCTTCTCATCCTTTTCCTTTATCTCTTTCTCCTTCTCCTTCCTCTTTTTCTCCTTGAAATAATCAACAACAAACATCCACAATTCCTTCCCTTTTTCATTCATTTTTTCCATGTACTGTTTACTTGGATAGTCCCCACAGTTTAGCCATGTCATTAGTTCAAACTCGGATCAGCCAAAATGTGCTGGCAATCCATTGAAGGATATCCAAACCTTCTTTCTGCTTCTTGCAAATAATCTTTCGCATGAGGAGGTTATGCACCAACTTGGTGCCAAACAGTGGATATTCCGGTAATTGCAAGAAAGGACCGAAACAGCTATTGACAAATCCCCTTCTCACCTTCAATTTTTTCAGAACCTCCTTGAACTGTATCATACCCCTAGCCAACGAAGAACGAACAGTAATCTTCCCATTAAAAGGTTCATTGTTGGTCAGGAAGGTCTTGAAGAGACCCTCAACGTTACTCTTGAAATTAGCATGACCAACGTCTTCATACTGCACATAATTTTAGCATAAAATTAATAAAATGAATCATAATGATAGTAAATCACATTAAAGGGAAAACATAAATGTTCGGAACATGCTTATTCTACGGTTCTGAACGACAGTAGCAACCGTTCGGAACAACAGGTCACGTGTTCCGAACGAGAGCTACTAGCCTTAATGCGGATGTTGGGAACATACAAAATGTCGTGTAGAACATCAACATTGGCGTTCCGAACAATATGCATTTCAATTCAACTATCACCTGGTCTTCTTCCAGTTTCAATCCAGATGTTCCTTCAGCAGTTTCCTTCTCTTCACCTGCTTCCTCTTCAATATTTCCATCTACATTATTTATAGCTTCCCCATCTATTTTAACTCTTTTTTCACGATCCTTCAGAAAGTTGCTTTTTAAAATTACATCATCCGCCTCTCTTCTACTTCTTTTACAGCTTCTTGGACTCTCCCCTGTTTTATCTACTTCCCCCTCTACTTCTTCTCTTTTTTCTCTACTTAAATCATCAGCTTCTTCATTTTTTTTACCACGATCAGCATCTTCCACTCCAGTCCTGAAAAAATCACTTTTTAACAGTTCATCAATACCGGCGTCATCTAAATCCACCCTTCTTTCACCCTCATCTGCAGCCCTCTCCAAATCCTCCCCACCTTTACTTAGATCGTAACTTGGTGTTGAACTTTGGTTTCCTCTTGTTTATCACCTTTGTTTCGTGGACCTACTACTTCTCCTTACCTATCGTCGTCACTCTCCACAACTAGTTTTCTTTTAGTTGTTCTAGTTGTTCTTGGGCGTTTAGGAGTAGGTTCTAAATCTGTAGACGTTACACCTCGTATGTCCAAAGTGAGGTATATCATTGTAATGACATGTTAAGAATGATTTAAATGATGTTAAAGTCATAATTGGACCATATATGACTTTTATATGTTGAATATAAAGGTTGGGAAAAATCAGATTTAAGTTGCGGAAAAACCGACTAAGGATTTTCCTTGTAACGGAGCTTTTTCAGCAATTAATTCTGTGTGTTATATCAGTTCTTTTAGGGGAATATGATATACCAAATTGAAGGTCTTGGAGTGTAGTTTCCAAAACTTTTGACGGTTTGTTCATACAATCTCTGGATAAAAAGATATGAGTATTAAAATTCAGACCAGAAAAAGGGACATAAGCGCAAAAGGGGGCTAGAAATGAAATATTTTTATTATAGAAGAGAAATCATTCTCTCTCTTGACATTTTCCATAAAACCCACAATAGAAACAGCCCTTTCTCGAGTCTAAAGCCAATTTTTATGATTTTGAAGAAATAACATCAATCTTAACTCGAAACTGAAGACGGATTGCGTTGAAACGCTCTACGCGATTAAGTAACGTTATGCTACCTTCAATTTCGTCTGTAGTTTGAGTTTTAGAATTAATTCATAGCTAAGTAAAGTACCTAAATTCTATGTTATACCTTGTTTAAGCTTTAGAAGGTGTGGAATTCAAAGGAAACAAAGTTTAGAAGCTAGAAACATCAAAGGTATGTAAGACTAAACCTTTCTTTTGGAAAGGCATGTATCTTTTAGCTTTTGAAGCTTTTCTTAGTTCTAAACTTAGTATTTCTTCTGAGAAACTTGTATGGTACAAAGAAAACCTTGTATATACTTAATTTGGTACTAAAATCCAAGGTGAAAGACGTCCAAATCAGCAAGACAAAACGTTTCAAAATCTGGAAAATTGTTTTGATCTTTGGACAATTGTTAGTATATTGATCATAACTCCTTGTACAAAATTGATATTTTGATTCTTTAAGAATCCCCAAGCCTAAGACATATATCTAAAACTTTCTTGAAGACTATGAAGTCTATAACTTTGATCTACACTCTCAAAATTAGGTTGAAAGTCAGAACAGTGGTTCTGTTCAGACATTCCATCTACGGATTTGTAATGTCATCCAGTTGTCTCATCTTGTTATCCGTTTAACATGTTTATGTTATCAGTTTATCCGGGTATCCATTCCCGTGTATAGTATAGTGCTGGTTCTGTTTTGCGGATCATCCAGTTTCAGAGGAAACTCTGCCGAAATTTTTATAAAAGTCAAAGAGTTAGACAAATTCTAAGTTTCAGGTTGTGCCTATAATTCCATTCAGAGTTTTCTTATCATTCTTTCGAGTCCATATATATTGTTGCCACATGTGTTATGCCTCATACATGCTTATGCTTATATTGTGATCATGTTATGTGTGATTTGTAGTCCCCCATAGAGGCTGGATATTGGACACACAGTCCGATCGCGTGTGATACTACCCGTCTGGGGATAAAGCCCCTCTGGTTCAGGCGGGAGTTGAAACACCTAGTGTGACCGGGTGTCATTCACACACTCTGACCAGAGAGACTAGATATTACTGGCTGGGGGGGATATAGCCCATAACACCCACCAGGCTTGTTATATATGCATATATAGCCACAGTATGCACTGCATGATTATATGTGAGGCTAGTTCAGATGTTCAGTTACCAGGCAGGTACCAGTTCAGATAACAGTTCAGTTTTAGCTCAGTACCAGTTATCAGTTCTCAGTTATCAGCCACCAGTTCTTAGTGTCAGTATCAGTTGACAACTATCGGTTCTAGTTTCGTGTTACCAGTTACCAGTCATATTACAGTCATTTATCAGTATAGTTCAGCTCAGTCTTCAATTTCAGATTCAGCTAGACTTCAGGTTATATTCAGACCATGTTTAGTACGTCTTAAGATTTCCTGCTACATTGCTATGCTTCAGCTCATGTTTACACATTTATATTCCAGCCTTACAGTTTCATCCAGCTATGATTTATTATATGCTCAGGCCTTACATACTTTGTACATATCGCACTCACGCCCTTTTTTTTGGGCGCTGCGTTTCATGCCACGCAGGTACAGAGAGAGCAGACCCTGAGCCACGTTAGTAGGCTATCTACCAGCTGTTGGAGTCACTCCGTCTCTTTCGGAGTATACTACTTTTGGTATGTTGTACAGATGTCGAGTAGGTATGGCGGGGCCTTGTCTCGTCCTTTGTATATTCAGTTCAGCACTCTTAGAGACCTGTAGATATGTCCCTGTGTGGTGCATTCAGTATGTTATATATATTATCGTGTGATAGCCTTGTCATCTTTTCAGACTTTATATTTTCAGTAAATATGTATGTATTCATAACCAGGTTGCCAGCTTATCTCTATAATTTATAGATTATTAATAGGTTCAGCGATAATCGACACTTAGTGTCGGTTATCCGTCGCGGCCCTCGGTTGGGTCGTGACAAAAGTGGTAACAGAGCAGTTTAGTCCCTAGGGTGTCTACAGGCCGTGTCTAGTAGAGTCTTGTTCAAGAGTATGTTGCGCGCCATAATTTTTAACTGGAGGCTACAAGGCACTTCAGGACAGTTGTTTTTCTTTCTTCTCTAGATCGTGCGATAGGGCTTTAATTTTAGAATTCCCCCTTCTAACCGTAATGTTTTGAATACAGCGATGTCGCCAAAGAAACTGACAGCTGCCCAGAAGGTCAAGGCTATTGTCGGCCAGGGTACTAGTAGAGTTCCACCTGAGGTGGATAAGAGTGAGGAGTCCAGACCTGAGGCTCCATTTGAGGCCTCACAGATCCCTTCAGTTCAGGGCAATATTAGAGGTACTGCAGCTGCCATACCTCCAGCTCCTCAGCCTGATAGTCAGGGGCAGGAAGTGAGGGATGCCATCAGATTATTGACCAGTGTTGTAGTTGCTCAGACTAGACAGCATAGTGCAGATGCCCAAGGAGAAACTGGATCCACGATCAGGGATTTTATCCGACTAGAGCCTCCAGTCTTTATTGGATCCCGTATAGGAGATGACCCTCAGGATTTTCTTGTGAGGATAGCGAGGGTGTTTAGGGTCATGCACGCGTCAGAGACAGAGTCAGTAGAGTTGGCTGCATTCAGATTGCATGACCTAGCAGCAGGGTGGTATCAGACATGGGAGCTATCTAGAGGGGCAGATGCTACTCCGGCAACTTGGAAGGAATTCTCAGATGCCTTCCTTCATCAGTATATGTCCATAGCGACACAGAGAGCACGTGCTGATCAGTTCCTGACCTTGAGACAGGGAAGTTTGAGTGTAGAAGAGTATAATTATCGCTTTAATTCTTTAGCAAGGTTTGCCCCCACTGTGTTAGCAAGTATGGAGGATAGAATTCACAGGTATGTAGTGGGACATGGTCCACGCCTGGTGAACGAGTGTATGATGGTTGCTATGCAGTCAGGTATGAATATATCACGCATTCAGGCATTTGCTTTATCACTTGAGGAGAGGAAGCTGAGACAGAGAGCCGACATGGATAGAGTGTTACACAAGAGGGGCAGATTTTCTGGTTCATTTGGAGAGACATCTGGAGCGAGTAGACAACAGAGTGTTAGACAGCCACCAGCTAATATACCTACACAGTCTCGTGGCCTGAGATCTGATAGACCTCCTCAGTCCAGAGCTAGTCAGGCATCACGGACTTCAGGATTTCAGCGCCGTGGTACTTCGATACCGGCCTGTCAGACATATCCCAGATGTTCAGATTGTGGTAAACGCCACTTGGGTCCATGTCAGTTATGAGTTGATACTTGTTATATTTGTCGTGAGGCCGGTCATTTCATGAGAGATTGCCCGACTAGGGGTGGTAGTGGTGCAGCCCAGCAACCTAGATCAGCAGTAGCTTCATCAGCACCAGCACGCCCTCAGGGGCAAGTTCCTCAGGCACCAGCAGGTCGTGGTAGAGGTCGAAGTGGAGCTCCTGCAGCAGGCGGTACTCAGAACCGTACCTATTCTCTTATTAGTCGACAGGACCAAGAGGCTTCACCAGACGTGGTCACAGTTATTCTGTCGGTAAATTCTCTCGATGTGTATGTGTTGATATATCCGGGTTCTATATTATCATATGTTACTCCCTTTGTTGCCATTAAATTCAAAATAGTACCAGAGGCTATTAGACCTTTCGAGGTAGCCACTCCCATTGGTGATTCTATAGTAGCTAGGCATGTTTATAGAGGTTGCACGGTAATGATGGGCGATTGTAGCACTACAACTGACTTAATTGAGTTAGAAATGGTTGCTTTCGATGTTATTCTCAGTATGGATCAGTTGTCCTCTTGTTATGCTAACGTTGATTGTAGAGCGAAGACAGTCCAGTTTCACTTTCCAGGAGAATTAGCTTTGGAGTGGCAGGGTGTTTCTGCATCGCCAAAGGGTCTGTTTATTTCTTACCTTAAGGCAAGGAAGCTAATCGCAAAAGGCTGCTTATATCATATTGTTCATGTTTGAGACTCAAAGAAGGAGACATCGACTCTTGAGTCAGTTCCGGTAGTGAATGAGTTCCCTGATGTGTTTCCAGATGAGTTACTTGGTCTTCATCCAGAGCGAGAGATTGATTTTCCTATTGATATAGTACCAGGTACGCAACCCATATCCATTTCTCCCTATAGGATGGCACCAGCAGAACTGAAAGAACTTAAGGAACAACTGAAGGATTTGGTAGATAAAGGTCTCATCACACCTAGCATTTCCCCGTGGGGAGCCCCGGTATTGTTTGTGAAAAAGAAAGACGGTTCTCTACGCATGTGCATAGATTATAGTCAGCTAAATAAAGTCACAATAAAGAATAAATACCCTCTGCCCAGGATTGATGACTTGTTCGACCAACTCCAGGGTGCCAAGTGCTTCTCGAAGATAGATTTGCGATCAGGCTACCATCAGGTTAGAGTTAGAAAATCTGATGTACCTAAGACTACATTCAGGACTAGGTATGGCCATTATGAGTTTTTAGTAATGTCGTTTGGACTCACTAATGCCCCTGCAGTATTTATGGATTTGATGAACAGCATATTCAGGCCTTATCTAGATTTATTTGTGATTATATTTATTGATGATATTCTCATCTACTCAAAGTCTGAATCAGAGTATGCAGAGCACCTGCGCACAGCATTGGGAACTCTTTGGGACCAATAATTATTTGCTAAGTTCTCAAAGTGTGAATTCTGGTTAGATTCACTGGCATTTCTTGGCCATATAGTTTCAGCAGAGGGAATTAAAGTAGATGGCCAGAAGATTGAGGCTGTGCAGAATTGGCCCAGACCTACGACGCCAACTGAAGTACATAGTTTTTTGGGTTTTGCAGGTTATTACAGAAGGTTCGTAGAGGGTTTTTCCTCCATTGCAGCTCCACTAGCCAAATTGACACAGAAAACAGCTAAATTTGAGTGGTCTGATTTTTGCGAGCACAGCTTCCAAGAACTAAAGAACAGGTTGATAACAGCTCCAGTACTTACACTTCCAGAGGGATCTGAGGACTATGTCATTTATTGTGACGCTTCTCGAATTGGTATTGGTTGTGTTTTGATGCAGCACAGAAGAGTAATTGCCTATGCTTCCAGGCAGCTGAAAAAGCACGAGTAGAACTACCCTACCCATGATCTGGAGCTTGCAGCAGTCATTCATGCATTAAAGATTTGGAGACATTATTTATACGGAGTTCATGTTGATATTTATACAGACCACAAGAGCCTCCAGTACATATTTAAGCAAAAGGAGCTAAACCTACGACAGAGGCGGTGGCTAGAGTTGCTGAAGGACTACGACGTGGACATTCTTTATCATCCGGGTAAAGCGAATGTTGTTGCTGATGCCCTTAGTCGTAAGTCTATGGGTAGTCTATCTTATTTACAACCACAGAAAAGAGAGTTAGCTCATGCACTCCACCAGTTGGCCAGCATGGGAGTCGGATTAATAGAGTCAGAGGATGCAGGAGTTACAGTTCAGAAAGCATCCACTACTTTCCTAGTTACAGAAGTAAAACAACGTCAGTATGAGGATCTAGTTCTAGTTGAATACAGACAAATAGCCAGAAGAAAATCGGAGTCACTATACAGGGTTACTAGTGATGGGGTTCTCATGTATAAAGATAGACTTTGTGTTCCTGATGTTGCAGATTTACGTGGACAGATTATGACTGAGGCACACTATTCCAAGTACACTGTTCATCCAGGTTCGACTAAGATGTATCATGACCTTAAGAAGATTTACTGGTGGCACGGAATGAAGCGTGACATAGCAGAATTTGTGGCTCAGTGTCCTAACTGCCAACAGGTTAAGGTCGAGCATAAAAAACCTAGTGGTTTTTTACAGGAAATCGAGATTCCATCATAGAAATGGGAAGCAGTGAATATGGACTTCATTACAGGCTTGCCCCGTACGCGGAGCAGGTATGACTCTATTTGGGTTATAGTTGACAGGCTTACTAAATCAGCCCATTTCTTGCCGGTTAGAACTACATATACAGCGGAGGATTATGCTAGACTTTATATCAGAGAGATAGTGCGCCTACATGGTATTCCAGTATCTATCATTTCAGACAGGGGCGCACAGTTTACCGCAAATTTCTGGCAATCATTCCAGACAGGTTTAGGGACACAGGTGAATCTGAGTACAACATTTCATCCACAGACAGACGGACAGGCTGTGCGGACAATTCAAACTTTAGAAAATATGTTTAGAGCTTGCGTGTTAGATTTTGGAGGCAGTTGGAGTGATCATCTACCGTTGATATAGTTTGCATATAATAATAGCTATCATTCCAGCATACAGATGGCGCCATATGAAGCTTTGCATGGGCGCAAATACAGGTCTCCTATAGGATAGTTCGAGGTTGGCGAGTCTCAATTGATAGGTCCAGATTTAATCCAACAAGCCGTTGATAAAGTCAAGTTGATCAGGGAAAGATTATTAGCAGCGCAGAGCGGACAGAAGTCCTATGCAGATAATCGACATCGAGATTTAGAATTTCAGATTGGCGATTGGGTATTCCTGAAAGTATCACCTATGAAAGGCGTTATGAGATTTGGAAAGAAGGGGAAGCTTAGCCTTAGATTTATTGGTCCATATCAGGTTACCAGGCGAGTTGGGCGTGTAGCCTACGAGTTAGACCTTCCAGCAGACCTTCAGGAGGTACATCCAGTATTCCATGTTTCTATGCTCAGAAAATGTGTTGGAGATCCTTCTAGAGTTGTACCAGTAGATGATGTACATATCACGGAGCAATTAACTTATGAAGAGATGCCAATTGCAATTTTAGATAGGCAGATTCGTGGACTAAGGATGAAAGACATTCCTTCAGTTAAGGTGCTATGGCGGAGCAATAACGTAGAGGAAATAACTTGGGAAGCTGAGAAAGATATGAGAGACAAGTATCCACATCTCTTCACTACTTCAGGTATATAACAGATCCTTGTTTAATGCTTTTACATACTTCATTTCACATTTAAGGACAAATGTTCCTAAAGGGGGAAGATTGTTACACCTCGTATGTCCAAAGTGAGGTATATCATTCTAATGACATGTTAAGAATGAATTAAGTGATCTTAAAGTGATAATTGGACCATATATAACTTTTATATGTTGAATATAAAGGTTGGGAAAAATCAAATTTAAGTTGCGGAAAAACCGACTAAGGATTTGCCTTGTAACGGAGCTTTTTCAGCAATTAATTCTGTGTATTATATAAGTTCTTTTAGGGGCATATGATATACCGAATTAAAGGTCTTGGAGTCTAGTTTCCAAAACTTTTGACGGTTTATTCATACAATCTCTGGATAAAAAGATATGAGTATCAGAATTCAGACCAGAAAAAGGGACATAAGCACAAAAGGGGGCTAGAAATGAAATGTTTTTATTATAGAAGAGAAATCATTTTCTCTCTCGACATTTTCCAGAAACCCCACAATAGAAACAGCCCTTTCATGAGTCTAAAGCCAATTTTTATGATTTTGAAGAAACAACATCAATCTTAACTCGAAACTGAAGACGGATTGCATCAAAACGCTCTACGCGATTAAGGTAACGTTATGCTACCTTCAATTTCATCTGTAGTTTGAGTTTTAGAATTACTTCATGGCTAAGTAAAGTACCTAAATTCTATGTTATAGCTTGTTTAAGCTTTAGAAGGTGTGGAATTCAAAGGAAACAAAGTTTAGAAGCTAGAAACAACAAAGGTATGTAAGACTAAACCTTTCTTTTGGAAAGGCATGTATCTTTTAGCTTTTGAAGCTTTTCTTAGTTCTAAACTTAGTATTTCTTCTGAGAAACTTGTATGGTACCATGGAAACCTTGTATATACTTAATTTGGTATTAAAATCCAAGGTGAAAGACGTTTAAATCAGCAAGACAAAACGTTTCAAAATCTGGAAAATTGTTTTGATCTTTGGACAGTTGTTAGTATATTGATCATAACTCCTTGTACAAAATTGATATTTAGATTATTTAAGAATCCCCAAAACTCTAAGACATATATCTGAAACTTTCATGAAGACTATGAAGTCTATAACTTTGATCTACTCTCTCAAAATTAGGTTGAAAGTCAGGACAGTGGTGCTGTCCAGACATTCTATCTGCGGATTTGTTATGTCATCCAGTTGTCTCATCTTGTTATCCGTTTAACATGTTTATGTTATCAGTTTATCCGGGTATCCATTCCCGTGTATAATATAGTGCTGGTTCTGTTTTGCGGATCATCCAGTTTCAGAGGAAACTCTGCCGAAATTTTTATAAAAGTCAAAGAGTTAGACAAATTCTAAGTTTCAGGTAGTGTCTATAATTCCATCCCGAGTTTTCTTATCATTCTTTCGAGTCCATATATATTGTTGCCGCATGTGTTATGCCTCATACATGCTTATGCTTATACTGTGATCATGTTATGTGTGATTTGGAGTCCCCCATAGAGGCTGGACATTGGACACAGAGTCCGGTCGCGTGTGATACTACTCGTCTGGGGGATGCAACCCTCTAGTTTAGGCGGGAGTTGAAACACCTAGTGTGACCGGGTTTCATTCACACACTCTGACCAGAGAGACTAGATATTACTGGCTGGGGGGTCTATAGCCCATAACACCTACCAGGTTTGTTATATACGCGTATATAGCCACAGTATGCACTGCATGATTATATGTGAGGCTAGTTTAGATGTTCAGTTACCTGATTTGGGGGGATATAGCCCATAACACTAGGCAGGTACCAGTTCAGATAACAGTTCAGTTTTAGCTCAGTACCAGTTATCAGTTCTCAGTTATCAGCCACCAGTTCTTAGTGTCAGTATCAGTTGACAGCTATTGGTTCTAGTTTCTAGTTACCAGTTACCAGTCATATTACAGTCATTTATCAGTATAGTTCAGCTCAGTCTTCAACTTCAAATTCAGCTAGACTTCAGGTTATATTCAGACCATGTTTAGTACATCTTAATATTTCCTGCTACATTGCTATGCTTAAGCTCATGTTTACACATTTATATTCCAGCCTTACAGTTTCATCAAGCTATGATTTATTATATGCTCAGGCCTTACATACTTTGTACATATCGTACTCACGCCCTTTTTTTTGGGGCGCTGCATTTCATGCCGCGCAGGTATAGAGAGAGCAGACCCTGAGCTACGTTAGTAGGCTATCTACCAGCTGTTGGAGTCACTCCGTCTCTTTCGGAGTATACTACTTTTGGTATGTTGTACAGATGTCGAGTAGGTATGGCGGGGCCTTGTCCCGTCCTTTATATATTCAGTTCAGCACTCTTAGAGGCCTGTAGATATGTCCCTTTGTGGTGCAGTCAGTATGTTATATATATTATCGTGTGATATCCTTGTCATCTTTTCAGACTTTATGTTTTCAGTAAATATGTATGTATTCATAACCAGGTTGCCGGTTGATCTCTATAATTCATAGATTATTAATAGGTTTAGCGATAATCGAAACTTAGTGTCGGTTATCCATCGCGGCCCTAGGTTGGGTCGTGGCAGTAGGAGTACATTCCGAATCTGAAGTAGTAGACTTCTCAAGTTTCTTCTTCGGCGAAGGGCCCTTTTTTTTAGAAATTGCCTTCTTGGGAGTCTTTGTAGGCTGCTTCTTCTGCTCATCTTCATCTTTATTTCTCGGTCTTAAATTTACCATTTTTCTGCAAAGCAAAATAAGGGGATACAAAATTTAGTTACAGAAAATCATGAACATCCTATTAGATGTTTAGAACCTCAGCTACTATGGTGTTTGGAACATTAAGATACATAACAGCAATAACTTCAATTTGCAACTAAATAAAGCAGCGTTGGTTCCCAGAAAACCCTCAAATCGTCATAATTTAACCAAAAAATGTAAAATACCTAAAAATTTCAGTTGAACATCGAAAATCCCCTTTGTAGTTTGGAACTACTTTACCCATTAAAACATATATTGCCATTTATTTCAACACAATATTACACCTTTTGTACAAAAACAAACACCCAAATCATCGTTAGTCACTGTCGACGAAAAAATTAAATACAGAAACATATGTTTGACATTTACACCACAGTTTAAATGATAATGACATTATTTACCTTTTGTTGTATTGCTGTTTAGATTACTTGAAAACCACAGAGAAGTTTGAGAGTATTTGGTTTAGATTTGGCGTGACTTGGGAGATGAAGTGAAGTGAAGAAGTAGTTCAAAAGGCCACGCGTGGGGTGGGGAGGGAGTTTAATGGTATGTTGTTCCCAATATCTGAAATTATTATTATGTATGTTTAAAGAAAATTCCTCAAGTTTTAAAAGTGTTAATTTGGTCCATGATTAGTGTTAATCAGACTTAGAAAAAAAAAGAAAATAGAAAAGAAAAGCAGAGGACCTTTTCTGCCAAAAAAGACTTGTGGAGTTCTGGAACGCGAATTCTCACTTCTTACTTCAACTCCTAAACTGTTAGCTTTAGACTCTAGGATAGGCGCCCTATGTTGAGTTATCTTATTCCTAGTATCAGAAAAGTTGTTTTTTGTATGGTTTCCAACGTTGGTTAATTGGTTCACCTCATCTTGTTCTATAAGTTTAGCTGATATATTTTTCTTAGAATGCGAAACTATAGTCCATTTGTTGTAAAACTAATGGTAAAGTAGAGCAAGAACAAAAATATATGAGAGGAGAAGGAAGAACTTGTATTATTCTATATTGTTTCAAGTGTGTCTTCCATAGAGCCAAATGTGCTCTATTTATAGGATACAGATACATAGGTTACAAATCAACCCAAAGGTTACAAGAATTAAGTAGTGACTTAATAAGGAATTAGTGGTCACTTAGTGGGGAGGAATTAAGTAGAGAAAGTGGGGTAGTAAACATAGGTTACAATTGAGTAAATGGTGAGTAGTGGTCATCCACACAAATAAATGAATTTATAACACTCCCCCTTGGATGAACATTTGGAAGGTAATGTGCCTCGTTAAAACCTTACTAGGAAAAACCCGGTGGGGAAAAGCCTAGTGAAGGAAAAAGAGTACACACATCCTGTAATACGCCTTTAGAGCTGCCTCATTAAAAACCTTACAAGTAAAATCCAAGTGGGATAAAACCTAGTTAAGGGAAAAATAGTGCAGCGCTTACTTTACTCCCCCTGATGAAAACATCATTCAATATCTTGAAGACGACATATTCCAATCTTGTAAATCAGCTTCTCAAATGTTGAGATTGGCAATGACTTAGTGGACATATCCGCCAAACTATTGCTGGAGTGAATTCTTCAGCATTAGCTTCATTATTCTTTTGAAGATCACGACTAAAAAGGAATCTTGTTGAATATTTATCTCCTCAGTTGTATCTTCCATTTAGCTGAACTATCCATGCAATATTTCATATAATATTACTGGGATCCTCGTCTTCAAAGAAATACTACATTGTTGCTGAATATGTTGAGTCCTTGATCTCAGTCACCAATATTGTCGCATAGCTTCAAGCATGACTATTATCTCTTCATAAATTGAAGATGTAGCAGCAACAATTGATTTTATAAAATGCCACAATATAGGTATTCTACCACAATAAATAAATACCAAGTTGATATCGGGCTTTGTAGATCAAGTAGATACCATGTATTCTTCTAATGTCTTCGCATTGAGGAATAACTGAATCTTACCAATAAGCTTATAACAAAAGTTATAACCAATGGAGTATATTTGGTAAGATACTTCAACGCACCAATTGCATTAAAATATAATATTTCAATATCAACAAGCTCGCACACGCAATTTTACCACATGTGGCCAGATTGTTTTAATCCGTTTAAATATTTATGAAGTTTCATTGAATAGGTTTCTCCGGAACCTTTATATGCTTCAAGCATTTTGAATCCTTCAAGGATTTTAATAAATATATTGTTGTTAAAAAAGCCATATAAAAGGTTGTTGCAACATTCATACGCATATCAAGTCTTTCATGCACTGCCAGACATATAACATACCTGAAGGTGATTGCATCCACCAAAAGAGAATATAGCTCCATATAATCAATGTCAGATCTTTGTGCCTCAAGTCGTACTTTATATTTCACGACTTATTATTATCAATATTTTTGCACAAAAATATCTTTGCACACCACTGGCTTTGCACCTTCAGGTGTTTGGACTATAGGTCCAAAAACTTCACGTCACTCGAGTGAAGCCAATTTTTGCTTGAATGCATTTTGCTATTTTTTGGCCAATAATTTCATGTCTGTATTCCAAACAGGCTTAAGCTCAAGACCCTCATAATCATATAATATTGAGTTTTATAATATATGTAAGATATCATCGACGATAATTTTATATCTCGGTTCCCAATCCGACATAACATATTGAAATCTCTTCACATTCATAAATTTTCAGGTACCTGCACCTCTCATGAGGAGGTTTTATGTCGTGGACTCTTCTAGAGCCCGCCTCCTTATTTGACCATCTCAAATATTTGCTCCTTTCCTTTTTCAAGGACTTTTACATTTGGAACCGAATGGTCTACCACGCTTCAGGCGTGCCTTAGACTTATTTACATAAATAGATTGTCTCACCAGGACATCAGGAGCATTAGCAGCTGGAATATAATATTTTTCTCTGGGTCAGTAATGCGTCTGGCAGTGACTTACATTATCTTTATATGAGGATAGTAATCAAATGATAATTTAATTTATTTATTCCTCAGCTGCATTAATTTCTCCCCCTAATGTTAGCCAAACTAACATTCGTTCCCAACCTTATATGGGATCAATCTTTGCGCGTTGCGGCGGAGCAATTGATAATATACCGCATATTATAATTATTAGATGGAAAATATTTTGTTCCTGACCTTGAACCAATTATGAGGGGGAATTCATTTTGTGGCATGTCGTGCACAGTGCTGCTTTATGGATATACCATACCTCATATCTGATTTAGGTAGCATTGTCCTCATATGCATGGTTTAGCAATTGGAGGCTTTCAATATATGAATATGCTAAACTTGCTTGCCAACAATATCAAGATAACATATCTTGATTGCATAATCTGGAAATATGCTCATAATAAGATTTATTTTGGGCAAATACTTAACCTCACAAGTACCATTGTGGATTTGTAATAAAACGCACATGTGACCTTATCATAGATGCATCTATTTATAATAATTATATTGTCCACATGGCAGGTGAACGGGCCAATATTCACCTTTTATACATTCCAGAAGTGCGGGGATCCTGATCCCAAATTTAGTTGGTCGAATAATTTATTTAACTTGAGAACAAGAAGCACAAAGAGAATTCTTGAAGAATCCTGATTCTTCGACATATACCCATGTGAATTCTCAGTTATATATTTTGTGCATCATATTTGAACCGGGACGATCAAGCCGGTCATGCCAACTCATAAAGTTATTCATCTAGTAAACTTCTGATTTACCATAGCATGAGCTTTGTAACAATAAACTAAAAGTTTATTGTGGCATGCACATATGATTTTACCACACTTATATTTTGAGTAGTACATACTCGAGGAAGAGGCGGGGAGCTTTTCAAGCACATATATCTCACCCGACATTCTTGTAGTAATATAAAGATATTCATATCTTTCCATCAAATTTAGTCTCTTAGCCATTTTAGCAAATTTATTTGAAACTTAACAAGTTTCTTTCGAAACATATTACAATAAATATTTCATCAATCTCATTCCTCCAGGTAGTAATATTTTGGCTCTTCCGGAGCACTCAAATAGCTTTGTACTGCCATATATTTTATTACTCCAACCATATGGTGAATATCTCCTTTCAAGGAGAAAATCATATTATTTTTCTCATGGTACAATCATTATAGGCAAGATCAATTTCTTGCTTCACTTGCTCTTATGTAATTCATAATAATACATAATTATGGCGTACGTTCTGTACGAGAGCAATGGCCATTTATGCCACAATAAATAATAAAATTATTATAGTCGAACCTTTTCTAGAGGTGAGTTGTGGTACTTTATCAACCACGCATGGGTACGTCCATATTCATCTTTCTCGAACCTCTTCTGGAGGCGAGTTTTAATATTTTATCACATATTGCCACATTCACTTCGGTGAATGGGTCTATATTCATAATTTTTTTTTTTTATGAATTGTCTCATTCACTGCAAGGAATGGACCACAATCATCTGGACTTGCCTCATGCTCATATGATACATTGAAGGCATTATTATATTTACCATTTGAACGGTTACTTTTTGAGAACCCTTATTATTCTCTTATTTATTTCATAATGATAACTATTTTTTTCATCCCTTGCCACGTCCACGTCCATGGTCTCTATCATGGTAATTATTTTATCGTCTTTTAGACATAAAATTATTTGCCTTCTTTCAGACATAAAATATTGTGTCTTCTTTCAGACATAAAGATATTTTGCCTTCTTTCAGGCATATTATGTTGTGTCTTCTTTAAGACATAATGATAATTTACCTTCTTTCAGGTATATTATGTATTGCTACTACATTCACATCTGAGAATGAAGCATTATGTTGTGCACCCACATTCACCTTATGGAATGGAGCTTGTCTTGCTCCCACATTCATCTTAGGGAATGGAGCATATATTGCTCCCACATTCACCTCTATGAATGGAGCATATCCGTGGACGGACTTTATAATTTTTTTCTCAAAACTCATTATTGGCTCTGTTATCATTATGCCATCAATATAATACATTGGGACCTGAATCCAAACGTCTTTTCCTCATGATATAGCGAGTCCTGGACCCGATGTCTTAAAATCTCTTTTAAAAATGTTGCTACTTCAAGAGTAACTTCTAAGGTATTACTAAATATTAGTTGCACCAATATGTTAGATTATGTTGGTGAACTAAATAAAATTGATACCATTAATAAATCAATGTACCAAGCTTGAAAAATACTAACCTCTCGGGTATACTTTTAATGATACCAACTGAATCTGATATGGATTCATAAACAATCCTTCACCAACTCGACAAAGTAGTTAGTGCAAGTAAATTTGAAAGTATATATCATGAAAGTAACACCTGAAATCTCCTGTCTTATGAGAAGAATCCGTAAACAAGGAAATTCATTTATAAAATATAACAGATTTAATATTAGTATTCACTTGATCAACATAATTTAAAATAAAAAGATGTCGTGAACTGAGTAAAGGGATAAAAAAACATAATAGAGTACATCTTATCTTCAAGATCAAAGCATGCTAATAGAATATTACATTAGGAGTGTGTATTTTGAGGCTTAGTCTCATGCATGTCCTTTTCTCGTATGTTCTGTTTACTATTTCACAAAATTGAGAAGGTGACACATATGCGCATTATATTGAATCAAGTAGGAATGAATTAGTAATCACCAATCACATCAATTGAAAAAAAAAAAATGTCACGGCAAACTAATGAGGGCTTGGGAATTGGATAACCCCAATAGCTTGTAAGTTTTATATTAGCAGTATATTTAGAGGAGTTTTAGTAGTAAGTAGTTTAACAGCATCTCTTAAGACATAAACTATCTTTGATGATATCATAACCACCTATCTCAGACATATATGTTCCTCACAGAATGTTAATTCCTATTCAAACTTCTTTACATATAACTTAACCAATGAATTCTATATACTTTTCTAAAGTATAATGATTTGTAGACAAGGTCAAATATGAAATTAAGTTATTTGGGAAATTGAATGGTCAACAAAAAGAATCATAGAGCAAGCAACGTAAGTGATAAGGACGATTAAATCCGGAGCCTAGAACTCTTACAAGTCCAACCTTGAGAACTCACTTGGAGGATAGCCTCAAATGTTCAAGAATAAGTACAAAAAGATACCTGAAAATATTTTATGAATTAAAGTTTATAAATTTACCCTTCATTTTCTTTTATCTCTAAACTTGTAACACAATACCAAAATGTCTCGGTAACCATGATTTGGTTCCCTTAGTAAATGACTTTGAACGATCACAAAAAAACACCTGCAAAAAATATGATTTAGAAATAAAAAAAATACTTAAAAGATTTGCTACCAGTTTTGAATACGGAAAGTTGTTGGAGCGCCACATGAATTTGCGCATGTGAGAAACATGGTTTTGCATCATATTGGTTATTTGAACTTTTCATCCGTTCATGGTTGCTGAAGCTAATTGAGAAAATATTTATGTAAATAGGTAGAGTTTCATGCTGATAACGTGTTGTAAAACTAATAGTAAAGTAGAGCAAGAACAAAAATATATGAGAGGAGAAGGAAGAACTTGTATTATTCTATATTGTTTCAAGTATGTCTTCCATAGAGCCAAATGTGTTCTATTTATAGGATACAAATACATAGGTTACAAATCAACACAAAGGTTACAAGAATTAAGTATTGACTTAATAAGGAATTAGTGGTCACTTGATGGGGAGGAATTAAGTAGGAGAAAGTGGATAGTAAACCATAGGTTACAATTGAGTAAATGGTGGGTAGTGATCATCCACACAAATAAATGAATTTATAACACCATTCATTTAATTGTTTAGTAACTCTACTCATGTCACCATTGTCTTGAGTTTTACTATCTTTATGAATTTTCTGATGAAAGGAGTTAATTTCCTAGTAGGACAAATTCTAAGATTGTGTCCTAATCTACCACAGTTTGTGCATAAGATGTTCATACCTTCATACGATACTTTTTGGTAATGCTTCCCTATTATAATATGGTTCTTAAGGGTTTTTCTATTGAAACTAAAATGCATACCCTAGCATATTTTCTCCTTTTGGTAGAAGATGTGGAAGTATCTATTCTTAAGAGCTTCCCTAAGGTTCCTCCAATTTTTTGGAGATTTCATAATCATAGAGTTCCGTAGAAAGCTCTGATAACCTATCCCAAATTGCTGAATATGTTAGGGTGACCGAAGATGAGACAAATTTAGGCTCCCATTCTCTAACTGTGAGAAATTGGTTGCCTATAAACCAAGGCCCTTCATGAAGAGCCCTGTTGTAATTTTCTTTGTCCAAGAATTTAATCAAATAATAATCGTTGCCTAAGTCTATAAAAGTTAAGGATTCAGTAGGTTTCCATATAGTATGCAGTTTCTGTTTCAAGTATTGATAAACCACTCGTCTACCAAAAATTTGAACTATAATAGCGTTTGTCTAGTTTTTGTATATTCTTTCTTTGTCTTGACTCAGAGGCGGAGCTAGAAGGGGGTTCGGGGATTCAGCGGAACCCCCTGCCTTTGGTCCTAACCTTGTACATTTGTCTTACAAAATTCAAATAATGTGTATTAATCATTGATTTAGAACCCCGTAATTTTAAAAGATTAAAATTCTGAACTCCTAAACTTTAAATCCTGACTTCGCCTCTGTCTTGACTAGTAAGAGGAACAAAACAGTCGTCGTTCTCAATATTATCACTTTCATCCTCTATATCATAGTATTCGATTGATTCTTGAAATGAGAATGGATTCTTTTCTGTCGTTAGGTTATGTTTGATTTTTTCTAATAAGTTTTTTTGGCTCCATAGGCATGTATCTTGATTTGTTTGGTCTTGGTTTAAACTAGTTTGAGTTTTTTGTGTTGGGCTAAAACAGCCCAAGGTGCTCTTAACATGGTGTGATACTGTCCGCTTTGGGCTAAGCCCGCACGGTTTTCCCAAAAGGCCTCACACCATTAAGAGATCCCTACACCTTATAAGTAGGTTATTTTCCTTGCCAACTTCCGATGTGGGACTTGGTTCGCACACCCAAAAAATCTCCCCCTCGAACTAAGTTCCACATGGAACATCTCTGCTTATTTGGAGATTCACTGTACTGTGTGTTTCTGTGTGCGTCTTTGAAGCTATGCCAAAGGTTGAAACCGGCGGATAGACGGGCAAAGACATTAACCGGGCCCTCAAAGTTGTGGGTAAAGGCAAGCAGTAATCCGGCCCACAACGGGTAAATGTTAAGTCGGGCCCCACGCACTCACTCTGCTGCATACTCGTCTCGTTGAACCATTGGCTCTGATACCAGTTGTTGGGCTAAAACAGCCCAAGGTGCTCTTAACATGGTGTGATACTGTCCGCTTTGGGCTAAGCCCGCACGGTTTTCCCAAAAGGCCTCACACCATTAAGAGATCCCTACACCTTATAAGTAGGTTATTTTCCTTGCCAACTTCCGATGTGGGACTTTGTTCGCACACCCAAACATTTTGGTCTTGGATTAAACTAACTTGACTTGTAATGTTTTCTTTAGTTTGGATTTTGCTTATATTTCTTTCAAAACCTGGGGGTTCTTCATCCATTAGGTCTGCGTTATTTCTAGTGGTAGAGTTTACTTCTGTGCTTGAGTTTCCTAGGTCTACATCGCAGGTTGTTCGTGGAGCTGTATCCATGAAGAGAAGGTTCTTGTTTTGAGTTTGAAGAAAAGAAGTGCTGGAGCTAAGAAGAAATCCCTAGAGTTTTTTCTAGCTTTTGGTTTCTAGTGAGAAGTCGGAGAGTCTCTCTCTAACCCATTTTATCTATATTATTATTATAACACAAATGCCTTAGTGAAATGTCACTAGATTTTTTTATCCTTTGTAAGTGGTTTTAAATTGGACAATTTTATAAATTTGATACAAGTAATTAATTAACCAACGTTTAATTTTTTTTTTCTATTCAATTCCTTGCCTGTTTAATCAAACCTTACCTGAAGAACTCCATAATTCCTTTTCCATTTTGACTCCAAAAACCTTCCGTTAAAACACTCTCGCAATTTGTTTTGTATTCCAACTCCAACGCTACACATTACAAGGATTAAATTGTAGTGTTATCTGTAATTTGGACTACTAAGTTGGAGTTTGAAACCTAGGATTCTTCTACTTCTACATAGATATAGGTATGTAATATGATCACTCTTAAACATTATTTAAGATGCGTTTTAATGATCAAACCATTCTTCAACATAATATTAAGATTTGTTTTGGGTTTGAAAAGTCAACACGATTAGTAACATCGTTTATTACTCCTACTTCCTTTCTTATTTTGTCACTTTACTTTACTCTTGATTTCATCTTGTTTTACACTATGATCTTGTATTGCTTTGGCTCTTTTTTTTTTTTTTTTTTTTTGGTTCTTTGTTTTATTCATTGTGATCTTTACTGATTTGATTATAGGGGTTTTAAGTACCCATTACCTTGTAAATCTGAATAACCGACTGATTTAAAATAATTTTATATTTTTTCAACGGACTCAAGAGAAAAAAGGATGAAGGATGAAACCTGAAAATAACACTTTTTATTTGCTTGATGCCATTATTGAAGAAACTCAAGTAAGTATTGCTTTTTGTATTTCTTTATTTGGGCAAATTAATTATTTATATATTCACTTAGTATTTTTATAGCATAATAATATAGTTTTGATCATAACTTAATGATGAAAGTTGGATTCTCGCAAATAATGCTTTTATAGCATGATACTGCATATGTTAGGTTTCTTTGGCGTTACTATTATATATCATGGAGTTGCAAATCCATTAATAATATCATCTTATAAATCATAATGGAGTATGAAGTTCTAAGACATACTATTTCTACTTGAAAAGTAACATGACTAATTAAAAGTAGGGATTTTTACACAAATATACAAATTTTCACCCTTAATTACAAAAAAATAACAATATTTCTTTAATTACAATGCATAGCATTATTTTTCTAACACATTTAACAATAATTTAACACATTTCACTTTCACTTCCCATTTTCCCCAAATTAAAAATTCTCTCACTTACTCTCTCTTTCTCTCATCACCCCACACCCATCCCCACCACCCCCAACGCCATAACCCCATCCTAATACCATCACCACCACCGACCACCATTACCCCACCACTCCAGCGCCATCACCCTCCTCCCCCGCCTTGCACAGCAACGCATCACTTTGAACTTCGTGGCAACTCCCAGAGCAAGAGAGAAATAGTGTACTGGTATAGAGTTTTCTGATTTAATCATATTTTTGGAGAAGCGTTTTGCTCCCAATGCTCCCATTTCTTTTCTATCAGAGTTTCTTGAGAAGAATTTGGGAAAATGACCCTAAATTCAAGATATAACCTCTATATTAGTAGTTTCTATTTATTTTGATTGAGAATACTGGAAAACTCATTAAATCTTCTCCACTTTGAACTTCCTGGCAACTCCCACTCTCACACGCATCAATAATCCCCCACTCAAACACGACGGTTATATGGACTTATTAAACGTATCGAATGGTTGAATCATATTGAGTCCTTCAACAATACTCTAATTTACCCATTCAAGTCTTTACAAGTGGTAAATAAGTATTCAGAACTTTGGTTGCTCGTTTACATGACTGGAACAATATGGTGGTTTACATGACTGGCACAAACAAGTTGTCCAGGATCTTATAGCTTGAGAGTTTAGACCATTTTTAATGAAGGTAATTCAGGAATAGCCAAATAGGTTGATTAGTGCCTACGAGATTCGGCTGATTATTAAGAACACAATTAGTTTTAAAAAATCAGGTATGATATTAATACACAACAGGGCCTACATAATAATGATTCATAATTTGCACAGTGATGCTGAATTGGTATTACTTATACTCCAATTTGCACGAAACAGTTGAAACGGTGCAGAAACAGTTAGATACGGTGCTGCAGAAACAGTTGAAACGGTGCAGAAACAGTTAGATACGGTGCTGCAGAAACAGTTAGAAACAATTGAAACGGTGCAGAAACAGTTAGATACGGTACTGCAGAAACAGCTGAAACGGTGCAGAAACAGTTGAAACGGTGCAGAAACAGTTAGATACGGTGCTGCAGAAACAGTTAGAAACAGTTGAAACGGTGCAGAAACAGTTAGATACGGTGCTGCAGAAACAGTTGAAACGGTGCAGAAACAGTTAGAAGCAGTTGAAATGGTGCAGAAACAGTTAGATACGGTGCTGCAGAAACAGTTAGATACGGTGCTGCAGAAACAGTGCGGAAACAGTTGAGATACGGTGAGATACATCGAGGATGGGATGTGGAAAATGATAGGAATAAAAGTGAAATTGGGGGAAATGGTGGGAGGAAAAGTGAAATAGGGAGAAATGGGAGGAGCAAAAGTGATAGTGTGGGAAATAGGAGGAAGAATGTAAGGGTTTGGTATGTTATGTGAAAATATTGCTATGTTTTTGTTATATTTATAATTAACTTGTGTTTTCCTCTATATAGGGTAATTTTACTAAAATGTTGCTATGTTTGGTAATTAAGCTCTAAAACTTGTACTTTTATGTAAAAAATCCTTAAAAGTAACAGTACATTCCAAGGTAAAAATTTCGCCCAGCAGCTACTTTTAACACTGGTATTTAGTTTGAGGCCACTATTTTTTTTGGTCTTACACTAGAGGCCACTTTTGGGCCTTTACTAAAAAAATATTGACTTATGTTCTGATAATTTACTGAAGTTCAGTCCATACGGCCCCTGGACTGAAGTTCCATCTCTTAAGGACGGAACTTTCAGTCCATATGGCCATGGACTGAACTTCAGTCCATGGGATGGCTATGGACTGAAGTTCCATTTTAAGGACTGGAATGAACTTCAGTCCATATGGCCCTGGATTGAAGTTCAATCTTTAAGGACTGAACTTCAATCCGGCCTCTGGACTGAAGTTCTATCCTTTTAAGCAAAAGTGGCCACAAATTAAATGTTTTGGTATTAGTGGCCTGTACCCAAAGACCCGTGACAAAAGTGGCCTTTCGTGCACTTAGCCCCATTCCAAGTAGAGGCCTTACATAAATTACCACATGTTAGAAGTCTATATCCTCCCGGCTACATTCCCACCACAAGTACAAACCCTTTCGAGCATATATAAAAGCGATTGGTTCAACAACAATATAGTAAATGTTATTTCACATCTAGAGTGTGGGGAAGGTAAGGTGTATACAGACATTACCCCTGTTTTGATTGTATGTGCAATATGTTCTCTAAAAAAATATCACTTAATTTTGGTAGCTTGGAGGTAAAACCATAAATCACAAGTCATCTGAAGAATTTATTTTATAACCCATTCATATTATTTAGTAATATTTTCGTGTTATTATGAAATTTCCATACTTATTAATATGATACACGGGTGAAACGCGTACACAGAAAATAGTTTACAATTATGAGGAAGCACATGTTATGCATAAATTTTTATTTAGTTGTTCAGAAGAAAAGTTTATTTAGTTCTTGATAATTAACTTTTATTTTTAAAATTTTAAATTATTTAACTATATCGTGCAACCAAATAATACTTTTGTAATTATAATACAATTATGCTATGGCTAATAAACAGATATGTGTAATTATTGTATTTTTTAATTATTAATTTTTGTAAGCTGCCTACTAATTACACTAAATCAAATTACTAGGTGTTCTTCCAAACATGCTCTAAATGCTTAAATACTTCTTGGCTTTGGGATAAAATCCTTAACATTATTCTGAGATGATATACATGAAAGTATGTAATACTATTATTTAGCCCTTAAAGGTAAGATTAAACCATGAAAATTCATAGGTTTTCAAAATCCTAATTAAACCTCAAAAAAGAAAATTCTAACAAATGATGAATTTGGACCAGCAGGACCTGATGAATTTAGTGGAGCCTTTATCAGGAATGTTGCTCTATTATCCAACAGGACATTGTGCATCAAATTTTTAATGGTAGCAATCTTTTAAAATTCTTCTCGCACACATGTTTGGCTCTCATTAATGACTTGTTTGGCATTGCTTCTCCAAAGCTAAAAGTATTTTTTATTTTAAAAAAGTATATTTTTTGAAATTTAGAGGTGTTTGGCAAATTTAAAAAAAAAATACTTTTAGATAGCAGCAAAAGCAGGTTTTATGCTGTTGGGGAGAAGCTATAAATATCTGCTTCTTCCAAGAAGTACAAGCAGAAGCAATTTATTAATTATTTTAAAATAAAAATATCCTTATTAAAAATCTATATTTACCAACTTATCCCTCATTAATTAACCATATATCTCTCAAAATAACATTATATTTATCTTTTTCGTATTATTTTTATCACTTTAATTTAACTATATTTATGTTGTTCAAAAACATAAATTTATATCTTTTACTTTATGTTTTACATTTTAACTAAATATTTTTTTTTTGATTAAAGTCTTTTATGATACATGTTTAAAATTATTTATTTGTTTCTAATAATCCGAATATAAAATAAACTGAGATGTCATCTTCGTAATTGGACACTTAAAGGTACTTTTCGTAAAGATTAGTCAAACACAAATTATTTTTCAAAACTATTTCTGTTAAAATTAATAAGACAAGACACAAATTTGGAATGAAGAACCTCTCACATTTTCCATTAATAAATTCCCTTATATATACAAGTGAAAAATAGAAAACCTAACTTGGTCCCTAAGCAATTCCTAATGGGCTTGGCCAATATATAATTAATCTAGACACTATTATTTACATAAATAAACCTAATTACAATAATATCCTTCATTACCCACCTCAATTTGGAGCATGAGGGTTTTGAATGCCCAACTTGTACAAAAAATAATCAAATTGTGTTCAGCCCAATGTTTTGGTAAAAATATCGGCCAATTGAGCGCATGTTGGCATATGTCCAGGACATATGGTCCCTCCAACGATCTCATCACGGATAAAATGACAATCTACTTCAATGTGGTTGGTCCGTTCGTTATATATTGTATTACGAGCAATATGTATCGCTGTCTGACTAGCACAATGCAAACGAACCGGAGACTGATGGTCTATCCCAAGACTCCACAATACTCCTTTCAACCACTTCAATTCACATACGGTCATAGCCATAGACCGATATTCTGCTTCAGCCGACGACCTAGACATAATATTCTGCTTCTTCGTACGCCAAGATATGGGTGAGTCTCCGAGAGAAATATACCAGCCGGTTAAAGACCGACGTGTCAAAGGGCATCCAGCCCAATCAGAATCACACCAACCATGTAAACGGAGATAAAATCTCGAACTCATCACAATACCTTGTCCTGGACACCCTTTCAAATAACGGACAACTCGGAGAGCTGCATACCAGTGCTCGACCGTGGTTGTTTCATAAACTGAGACAACACATGAACACTATATGATCAATCTGGACGTGTGAAGCATAGATAAATCAGGTGCCCGACCAATCTTCGATAACTCTCTGGATTTTTCATAAACCGGCTACGTGCAAGTGCCAACCGATGATTCTGTTCTATTGGCGTGCCCGTCGGTCGAGCACCCAACAAACTAGCTTCCGGGATTACATCTAATGCATACTTTCATTGACAAAGGAAAATGTCACAACCCATTTTCTGAACGAGTTGTCACCGGCACTCGGTACCTGAACGTGACCGAACGAGCCCTCTAAACTTGTCTGGGATTTTCTATTTCTGTCATACTATGCAAATGATACAATCATAAAAAAAAATTAATAATTAAGTCTGAAATAAAATTCATTCTGAATTTGTATTTATAAAATAAATAACTTTATTATGTTACATTCAAAACTTCAAACCATGTAAAATCGACAACCACACCCAACTGCTAGACTGTCTATGAAGCCTCTAGGATTTGATACCTGACACCACTATATTAATAAGCAAGAATGGAAAATAAAGAGTCTCCACGAACAAATGTGGAGGTCACCAATTGGCTGGGTAGTGGGAGAACATCCTAGCTCATAACCTGCTTGCCTGCAAAACCTGTGCCTACATTGACATATGTCAATGTAGGTTCCCATGAAGAGAACGTCAGTACACCACGATGGTATTCAGTGAGTCTCAACTATCCTCCCACTAAAGTTGGAACGAGTGATAGAAAATATGTTATGCATGATAAAATCTCATAGAACAATATAAAACATTTAAAATTGTTCTGCTATATTTGTGCAAAAGCAGTTCCATAGTAATCAAAAAAATATATTCTTTTCTTTCTTTCTTTTCTGAGGAGTACCAATCAACTCTGACATCCGAAACTTATTTTTTTTTCTTTCCTTTTTCATGCAGCATCCCACAGTTCAAGGTCTAGCATGCTAGTATTCATTGCCCGACTATGACAATTATATCATAGTACCCAACTATGGCACAAGCCTATTCTGGCCTGAGTAGTTCCAGGGTAAAATGCAACCCGACTATAGTCACGCAACGCAGCTCGACTATGGCTACGAACAGGTGTACCCCTCTCAGAATCTAAGGTAACTCCCAAAAATATTCTTTTTTCTAAAAACTTTCTGTGACCTCTTTCAGGTCCAAAACATTTTCTATAACCCCTCGGGTCCAATTCTCTTTCTAAAAGTTTTCTGTGATCTCTTGGATCAAAAACTATATTCTTTGAGTGAAAATATTTAATCCACAAGTCATTACGTTTCTCAAAATATAGTATAAGTGTAAACATGCTTATTCTTGAAACTAAAATTTATTTGCTAATAAATATTAATATGCGCGAGTAAATACATGAATGAAATCCTCTAAAATTCATGAGGAAGCACTTATACAACAAGACTTGAGTGAGAAATTACATAAATCGATTTATGAATAATGTGAGCTTGCCCGTTCCAATAAAACTCACATTAACATACAAAGCAGCTTCTCAAACACCTTAAAATCATGAACTTTATGGGAAAAGACCTTAGTAAGAACATGCCAAAACTCACCTCGATTACTCCTTGAGCCTAAACGTAGTTCCAATCGGCGCACTTCATGTCACCCAATAACTACGACAACCACCAATTCGTGTAATCAATAGGAAAGTTGAAATCTTTAATCTCAATTCAAGAACTCTAGTTCATATTCTAGCTTTCTACGTTTAGAAAATTTTTCCTATAAAAAATTCTTATGATACTAGCTCCTTATGTATAATGGTGTTATAAACTTTATAAATTCATAGAAAAAGCTCACCTTAATGTTAACTTGAAAGGCCGAATTAATTGAGTAGTACGTAGGAACAATGATATTGCTCCCTGCCTCACCATGCGCTACTTAGAGGGAGTATTAGTAACCCGAGAATTTTTATTCCTTTAACCCACGCTAACCTAACGTCCCTTTCTTTTCCTTTTTGTGTGTTTTCTTTTAAATTCTAACCTTGAGGTCAAAATAATAGATTATATATAAAGGGCCATGTTTGCTACTTTCTGGCAAGTGGCAACACTAACTCCAGGATTGTTTGGTTTGGCTAACTGGATCAAAAATATATATTGTCCTTTACACTTCGGCCATCTAAGTTATATTTAATTTCTGGCCTTCATAATTTCTTCTTTTACTTGTCACATAATTAAAAGCTCCCCATTCAGGATAAATATCGTAATATATTTTCACAATATACTTCATAATTGAGTCTCACGCACATAAAATGAGCTTCTAATTATTTTCCATATCGACAAAGTTTTGTAACATAAAAGAATTTGAGGAACGTCACATTCTTCCCCCCTTAAAAACATTCGTCCTCGAATGTTGACCGGTCCTTATGCTTAGACCTCCCTATTTTTTTTTCTTTCTTGTCAAGGTCGCTATATTCTCCCCCATTTAAAAACATTTGTCCTTGAATGTCGACAAAGTTGTTTTGCCGAATGAAGGTTTCTCATCTTGATATCAAAATCCAGCTCTATTGCTCCTTACTACATTGTAAGTTTCATACTCCCAATAATATATCCATAACACAAATAATATCTCAATAGCTCCTCATTATCACAAGTACCATACCACTTGCAGTAATTAAATGTAGCGACCAAATGTCAAATAGTCTTTAAACTTGGCGAAACTTTACTGGACACTACATTGTTTTAAAAATAAAGGGTTTTACGGGGCACTACATTATGCATCACTTGAAAACATTCGCTCCGAATATTGACCAAGAAGTTTGGAAAGCTTAAAGAGTACCTTCTGCCTTATTTTCACTTTCTCAACTTCCTTTAGACCTCAAAATTGTTTAACATTCCCAATTACTTAAAATTTTCGGCAGTCTCCTCAATAAATAAGTCTATGCCAACAAAATCAACCTGTCCAAATTCGCATCGACAGTTGCGCATATACAATTATCTAACCCAAACAACCACCAAGGCCTCTCACAACCGCCTATATAACAAAATTACATCATAAAGTTGCTCAATTGCATAAACCCGAATAAAATAAAATTTTCCATGAAAATTACCTCCCTTCTATCTCCTAAATATTAACTTACATGCCTTAGGAACACCATACATCGCTTAGCACCCCTCTTACGTGCGAAATTCTACATAAATAGGTACAACTGGACATAATTCGTCTAATTTACTTCATGACCAAGAACTCTTTTCAGGAAAACGTGCCTTGTGTTTTTACACGTGTGCATCCAAATATGAGTCAAACGTATACCCTTTGTAACTTGACTAGCAGCGTATCAAGTCCGCTGGAAATAATTTTAGGACCCCTGTCATTGTTTAACCTCCTCCTTGCTTGCTATTAGAATGCAATCAAATATAATTTTATCCCATGACAATTAGTAACAAGAAGTTAGTCATGTATGGTGCAGTGAACATTTTCTAGTTTCCATTATCTCATTGGGTTTCCAGGTGTGAAAAGAAAATAGTGATATAACTAAAAGAACATAAACTTCACATTGCTAAGACATTTCTCCACCAATAAAGGGTTGTACAACTCATATTTTCCTATTTATAGGATATCCCAGAATAAGAAGCCATCACTTCAAAGTCAAGAATCGAATCTCGATCCCAGATAGTTGGCATAAACTAATGCTAGAAAGTATTGAAGTAAATAAGTTCATTGGCCATCTTTCCTTACATGCCACACAACCTGCTATTCGACAATTCCCTGCAGATGGTAGTAACATCCTACGGCTTAGGTACACTAACATCCTTAACTTTCTACACCGTCTTGTATCCAGTTACAACCACCTTCCCATTATAGAGTTTGTTGTCAGGATCTAGATTCCAGATTTTACATGACACAATCCTTTCTGCTTTACATTATGTTAGATGTGCATTCACGGCATCTCCCTTATTTTTGTAACTATCTGCATCTCTTACTCTCTTGATATACACAAATACGCTGCACAATCGATGCTCTCATGTTGGTTGTACGCTCGGGTGTGCAATTCAAGTCATACAAAGATCCCTAAACTTAGCGGACATATTAAATCTTGTCTTACTTAATCAACTAACCCTTAAGCTAACCTTGCTAATCACGACTCCCTTGAAAGGAGTAAGTGTGTTCCTAACCTTTTCTTATTCTCCATGGTTTTTTTTTTCCTCCTTATAAGCACATATGCTTCACATCGGTATCACACAATTAATCACAATCCTTGTCAAGGAATATATGCTTCATATATGTATTTGTCACAAAATGAAGGTTCCTCCCTCTGATTTGACATCTACTTTGCGGATAAGGTTTCCAAGATGCTTTTCGTTGGGTTTGGGTACATTCTTCTGTTGGAAACATAATATAATAGACGTTTGACACACCTGCTTAATCTCTTTAATATTTAAGACTCCGCTGAATCATAGCTTTGTAAATAAACCTCTTTCCAATTTACTACTGATGTAACTTGATACTACCGGTTAACCATTCCCTCACCAATGGCTTCATTGCTTTGTTCTACATTTCTCTAATGTATGTCTTCTATTCCATTATGAAGCTCATGACATACTTAATGTATGACATCTGAGTAGGACTGGTTCAATCATTTCGTTTGTCTGCCTCTCTTGGTTATATTGTGCCCGAACTTTACCACACTTGATATCCACTAATCTTATGCCTGAACATCACTTAACATCATATTAACTTGGTAGGTTGCTCACTGGACTAGTTCTTATATGTATCTTTATGGCTACCCGCCTAAGATGCTCTATTGTTGTCACGTTTAATTGAACTCAGAGAAAGTGTGGCTCTTCGAGAAACTTGTACTTCGCTTACGTACTAACTCTAAAAAATTCTCTTTGTTCTATTAACTATTTGCATGCATTAAAGAAAACTAAACCTTTTAGATGTTCATAATTTTTATTTTTGATCCTATCCATTTTAGGAATTTCCTCGGGCATTCCATGAGTTATCCTTTTGGCCAGTAGGCTAACTTTTCTGGAACCTTGCCCATTAGGCATGACTTTTTTGATTTCCTTCTTGTACTATTGCACCTTTACTTGAGGTTTGAATCCCTCATCTTGTACTTCTAAATCTCTGGTAACTTGTGTATATTTAAAATATAGCTTTATCGTTTTCAGAACTTTGGATCATTAATCCAATACATCACACTTACAGCTTGTTGAAGGTCCATTTTTTTAGCATCAACTATTGTTTGACTTTTTTTTCCCTCCCTTATACGTGGAGATTGGACCATTCTGAATTTCTACAATTCTACTAGGCTTTAACTGGAACGTCTTTCATTTGTCCCTTTTTTTTTCTAAATCGGCACTATCCACAACTAGGCATACCCGTCTTAGAAAAACTTGACGATTGTCAATTCGTAAGATTTTGCCTCCCTAGGCAATGTGGTTATGCTTCTTCGTACTCTCAATGGCTTAGTACTCCATTTATAGACCCAAATGAGTATATGTACCTCATTCGCGTAAGCACTTGTGCATATAATAAACCTATTAATTTTATTGTTGCCGCCTTCATCATTTAGCAGGCGTTTTTTGACAAGAATCGTAAGGTATGCATTATGATATCCATCATTTCACATACTTGATCTACAGGTCCTTACGCCCTCCAAGTTTCAAGTGTCTGGAGTTATCTTTCTTACCGACTTCTTAGTCTTTGTGGTTTCGAGCAAAAATCTTGACACAACTCAACAACACGTGTTTTAAAGTTTTCCATCTCGTCCCGTTAATTCTAGCTCCTTGTAGTTCCTTAACAACCCGGACCAGTTTTGGTGATATCGTCACCGCACCTTTTGTAGTACAAGGCTAGATATTTGAAGAATAAATGTAGTTGATCACTCTAGAATCTATAATATAAGTAAGATGTTTGAGTAAGCCAGTACTACATGTGAAAGGTACCCCAAGTTTAGTACTCCATAAGATGTTTGTCACCTGGTCATTAAACTGCAACATAATTATAACATTCTTCGCCACCAACTCCATTTTTCACCAACCAAATTTTTTTTCACTCAATAACCCACATAAAGTTTCAGTATCCTCCTTAAGATAAACTATTAAAAATTGACTCCCAAGTGGGGTGTTGTTACCCCTTTTTAATTCGATCTAGTACAAGTCTTGACATCTTTATGGCAAATCATAACTTCTGTAGTCTCACTTTAGGCCACCTCTGAATTATCTAAATTATAAGTTATTCCTTGGCTATTCTTTATCTTAGCTCGCCCCGGCCTTAGCATTTCTTCCCCTTTGATGACACTAACACTTTACCCACATATTCTAGGTAGCCGGTGACGTTCTGATTGAAGTAACTCATGCATCATCAGATGGTGTAGCGTATGTCAATCGATGGATCGATTGATGTAAATAGGAGTCCAACTCTACTTTAAGCTTCAACGCACGATCTAAAATATGAAAGAAAGTGAAACTTTTCCTAAATGTCTGTAGTTCCTCGTTTATTGATATGGGGCCCTCATACCGATAAACGAGACTCTACTGACACAGCTTCATAGACCCCTAGGACACTCTAAACCTGCTGCTCTGATACCAAGATTGTCGCAATCCATTTTCTGAACGAGTTGCGATCGGCACTCGGTACCTGAACGTGACCGAGCGAACCCTCTAAACATGTCTGTGATTTTCTATTTCTGTCATACTATGCAAATGATACAATCATAAAAAAAAAAAAAAAATTTAATAATTAAGTCTGAAACAAAATTCATTCTGAATTTGTATCTATAAAACAAATAACTTTATTATGTTACATTCAAAACTTCAAATCATGTAAAATGGACAACCACACCCAACTGCTAGACTGTCTATGAAGCCTCTAGAATTTGATACCTGACACCACTATGGAAAATAAAGAATCTCCACGAACAAATGTGGAGCTCACCAATTGGCTGGGTAGTGGGAGAACATCCTAGCTCATAACCTGCTTGCCTGCAAAACCTGTGCCTACATTGACATGGTTCCCATGAAGAGAACGTCAGTACACCACGATGGTACTCAGTGAGTCTCAACTATCCTCCCACTAAAGTCGGAACGAGTGATAGAAAATATGCTATGCATGATAAAATCCCATAGAACAATATAAAACATTTAAAATTGTTCTGCTATATTTGCGCAAAAGCAGTTCCATAATAATCAAAAAAATATATTCTTTTCTTTCTTTCTTTTCTGGGGAGTACCAATCAACTCTGACATCCGAAACTTATTTTCTTTCTTTCCTTTTTCCTGCAGCGTCCCACAGGATAAGGTCTAGCATGCTAGTATTCATTGCCCGACTATGGCAATTTTATCATAGTGTACAACTATGGCACAAGCCTATTCTGGCCTGAGCAGTTCCAGGGTAAAACGCAACCCGACTATGGTCACGCATCGCAGCCCGACTATGGCTACGAACAGGTCTACCCGTCTCAGAATCTAAGGTAACTCCCAAATATATTCTTTTTTTAAAAAACTTTATGTGACCTCTTTAAGGTCCAAAACATTTTCTGTGACCCCTCGGGTCCAATTCTCTTTCTAAAAGTTTTATCTGATCTCTTGGATCAAAAGTTATATTCTTTGATAGTGAAAATATTTAATTCACAAGTCATTATGTTTCTCAAAATATAGTATAAGTGTAAACATGCTTATTCTTGAAACTAAAATTTATTTGCTAATATATATTAATATGCGCAAGTAAATACATGAAAGAAATCCTCTAAAATTCATGAGGAAGCACTTATACTACGAGACTTGAATGAGATGTCACATAAATCGATTTATGGATAATGCTAGCTTACCCGTTCCAATGAAACTCACATTAACATACAAAGCAGCTTCTCAAACACCTTAAAATCATGAACTTTATGGGAAAAGACCTTAGTAAGAACATGCCAAAACTCACCTCGATTACTCCTTGAGCCTAAACGTAGTTCCAATCGGCGCACTTCATGTCACTAAATAACTACGACAACCACCAATTCGTGTAATCAATAGGAAAGTTGAAATCTTTAACCTCAATTCAAGAACTCTAGTTCATGTTCTAGCTTTCTAGGTTTTGAAAATTTTTCCTGTAAAAACTTCTTATCCAATTCCGACATAGATTTTGAATACAGCCTTCCGTCTTCTCCTCCTTTCTGCTGACGTTGGCTCACGTTGCCACACAATCTAACGACAGCGAAACAGTCTCCTCTCCTAAGCTTGAGATACTAGCTCCTTGTGTATAATGGTGTTATAAACTTTACAAATTCATAGAAAAAGCTCACCTTAATGTTAACTTGAAGGCCGAATTAGTTGAGTAGTACGTAGAAACAATGATATTGCTCCCTGCCTCACCATGTGCTACTTAGAGGGAGTAGTAGTAACCCGAGAACTTTTATTCCTTTAACCCAAGCTGACCTAACGTCCCTTTCTTTTCCTTTTTGTGTGTTTTCTTTTAAATTCTAACGTTGAGGTCAAAATAATAGATTATATATAAAGGGCCATGTTTGCTACTTTCTGGCAAGTGGAAACACTAACTCCAGGATTGTTTGGTTTGGCTAACTGGACCAAAAATATATTGTCCTTTACACTTTGGCCTTCTAAGTTATATTTAATTTCTGGCCTTCATAATTTCTTCTTTTACTTGTCGCATAATTAAATGCTCCCCATTCAGGATAAATATCGTAATATATTTTCACAATATACTTCATACTTAAGTCTCACGCACATAAAATGAGCTTATAATTATTTTCTATATCGACAAAGTTCTGTAACACAAAAGAATTTGAGGAACGTCACAGAAAATCCCTTTAGGACCCCTCACTACTTCAACTCCAAAAAAAATACTTCAACCATCCGAGAACTTTCATGTTAAACAAACAGAGAGATACAACTTGAAAAGTCATATTGCCTTCGGATAATTTTCCGAGATAATCAGATCATCCACATACACAAGTACACTTAATTGCACATTTCCCTTATTCACCGTAAACAATGAGTAATCAGAATATGACTGTCAAAAACCATAATTCTTTAGAGCTGTCGATAACTTGCAAACCAATACAGGGGAGCTTGCTTCAATCCATACAAAGATTTTTGAAGACGACACACTTTGCGGGACCCATCATTTCGATACCCCGAAGGCAATTTCATATATACCTCCTCATGAAGATTACCGTGGAGAAAAGCATATGAACATCCATTTGATGTAATTCCCAATTCTTAGCTGCAGCTACCACCAAGAAGACACAGACAGTCACCTTTGTACCGCTCAATGGTACCATCAAAGTTGTATTTAATCTTATACACCCATAGATATTCGAGTGTCTTCTTTCCCGAAGGCAAGCACTCGACTTCCCATGTCTTGTTTGCTTCCAAAGCTTGCAACTCTTGTTGCATACTGTCCGCCACTTTTCATCTTTTACTGCTTCGGAAAAGGACGCCGGTTCATGTCCCTCCGTTATCGCTGCAAGGAAGCACACATGCTTCGAAGAAAAATTACCACAGTCAACATAGTGGGCCAACAGATAAGGCGCACCTGAGGCTTGCCGAGGCTTGAGTAAACTCTTAGAACTTCGGGCACATAAACTATCAGACTTTTGGACACAAGTTGATACACGATGACTCTATTTCCGGAGTATTGGTCACATAATCTCGCAAACGGACACTTTCCGTTTTAGTTCTCTTTCCTCGGCCCAGCTCTTCTTCCATCGCTTCCGCTTCCAAGTGTCCGGGAATGACACCTTGATTTAGTTCATCTTGAATCAGCCCCTCATTGTCCGAATTCATTTATTGTTCCACTGGAGCTTCATCCACAACATGTATTGAGAGAATCTCGATGCCCCTCCTTACTCCAGAATTGTTCTCTTCTTCAACATCTTCATCCACTTGGTCAGTCTAAAATCTTTGACTCAGACTCTCTTTCACACCATCCGTTGGTGCAAACGGAAACTCGTTCTCATAGAACATAACATCACGAGACATAAAATACAATTTGGTATCCAAATCATACATCTTCCATGCCTTTTTCCCATACGGATAGCCTAAAAATACACACCGGCAACTTCTGCTTTCAAACTTATCATTCATTCGTCCGTGATTACGCACATAGCATAAGCATCCAAACACTCTCAAGTGATCATAGTTCGGTGTCACATGCATCAGGACATCATACAGTGTCTTCCCATTCAACACTGAAGAAGGAGTCTGATTGATCAAATAAACAACTGTCATTATACACTCTCCCCAAAATTCAATAGATAAGTGTTCTTGAAATCGGAGCGCCCGAGCTACATTCAAAATATGCCGATGCTTTCTTTCAACCCTTCCATTTTGTTGTGGTGTCCCTACACACGAGGTTTGGAAAAGGATTTCTTGTTCCGAAAAATAGGCTTTCATACTTGTAAACTCGGTCCCATTATCACTTCGGACAATCTTGACATATTTATGAAATTATCTTTCGACCATTGCAAAGAAATCTTTTAATGCTCTTCCGACATCTTTCTTATTAACTAACAAAAATACCCACACAGCTCAGGAAAAGTCATCAACAATTGTAAGAAAATAGGAGGCACTACACAAAGTTTCAGTTATATACAAACCCCACAAATCATAGTGTGTCAATTCAAAACTCTCGGAGGCTTTATTTTCGCCCAATGGAAACACATTCCTAGTCTGCTTCGCCCGATGACATATATCACATTCTTTTACATTTTTCTTACCATCATAATTCCTAACTTCTTGAATTGGGAGAGAATTCGTTACCTGAATAGAAGGATATTTCAATCTTTGATGCCACAGATCTAAAGCATCCACTTTCAAGGCCTTCACCGATGACACCTTCCGAAAGTAGTACAATCTGTCTGTTCGTTTGCTCGTGCCAATCAACTTGCCCGTGGTCTTATCCTTCATAACACATGTCCTCAGTGAACTGCACATCACAATCATACTGATCAATTAGCTGAGACACCGAAATCAAATTGCACGTCATTCTGGGCACATAAAGAATATTTCGGAGGGTCAAGTGTTCTTTAAGCTGGGTTGACCCTTCTTTTGTGGCCATGGTACTACTTCCATTAGGCAAACCCACCTGACAGTGCACAATATCTTGTGTATTACTCAACTCTCCAATCATATGGTTCAAGGCTCTAGTGTCAATTATCCACAAACCATTAGACGTCTTCCTATTCACTCGATCAACAGTCTCTGACTTCTTTTGATTCAACAAACTCACCAACACCTTCACCCGTTCACTACTCAATCCGAAGACATTAGAGCTCCCGGATCCAACTTCATTCACCGCACGAACCACATTTGTTTGGGTCACCTCACACCAGCTTGACGACACCGTATCTCGATTATAGAACCCATTCTCATTCCGTGAGTCAAATTTCCACCACATTGGATACCCGATAACATCATAGCAATATTTTGGGTTATGCCCCGAACGATCACTATTCGGACACATCACCCCTTTCCACTTGTTCTTCACACTTCTCCGGGAGAACGTTGCTCTATTCACGACATAATTCACAACTCTGTCCCGGTCGCTCTGTCTCCGAGCTTTACTTCTCACTTGTTTTTGTTCAACATATCTGCCAAAACCTTTATGGGTCGGTCAATGGTTTCACCTCCGAAACCTGTCTTCATCAGGGCAATCAAGACTGTCTGAACCAATCTGGCCCTTTCAACATTGAACTCCATCTCACACGAAGACCTCGTCTGTCGCAGACCATTCCCTCCGTCGGCATAGACACTGACGACAATGACATTAGATTCTTCCCATCGAACGACCATCACTACACTCTTTCCTCATACTTTTGTGGAGAAGTTTTCACTATTCTGATCACTTTCCTGATCAGTTGCGCTGTGACTCTGATACCATGTTAAAATTAATAAGACAAGACACAGATTTGGGATGAAACCTCTCACATTTTCCATTAATGAATACCCCTATATATACAAGTGAAAAATAAAAAACCAAACTTGGTCCCTAAGTAATTCCTAATGGGCTTGACCCAATATAAAATTAATCTAGACACTACAATTTACATAAATAAACTTAATTATAATAATAACCTTCATTATTTTCTCCTATGAATTGGCCAAATGCAATCTGCTTATTCTCTAAAAGTACTTATTAAAAAGTACTTTTGCCAAAAGTACTTTCAAAATAAGCAGTTTTTGACAGCAATACCAAACAGGCTCTAGGTTGAGTCTCCAGTTACATTTTTTGACCTAAGGCCTATAAGTTTGAGTATTTTTTCCAGCAAGATTATTACCAAAATCTACTCTAGAAGAATTAATTTATTTCTTCATAAACTAGTGTTTGAGAATCAATGAGGATTTTTAAACAATAACAACAAACCAAGTATGCTTTCATAATTGGAGTCTGGGGAGAGTGAGGTGTACGTAAACTTTATCCCTACCTCGAGTAAGGTAGAGAGGCTGTTTCAAAGAATGTATTTTACTAGCTCAGAAAATTATTATAGAATTTCATAAATAGGTAGAGAAGGAAACATGGTGATAAAGTTAAGACATAACCAAGACATATAACAAAATGTTTTGGCTATTTCTAGCTTCAATGTTCAAGCAGTTTGATTTCTCTAAAAGAGTTATTAATATGAATAGAGACTAATCTTAAATTCTGTTACTCCATTATTATAGATGAAAAGAGGGATGGTTTTTTTTCCGCTTCTCAAAGATTAAAGCAACCATCTTTCTTTGTTCTTAGCGCTGATGTCCTAACAAGACTATTGAATAAACTATCTTCAAACTAGTTTTATTCTTTTCTCAATGAATAAGAGAGGCCACAACTAAAACACTTAGCTTATGTAGATGATATAGTCATCTTCCCTAGTGCTCAAATTAACCAGCCAAGTTAGTACTAAAACAGGTCAGGACTTGTGAAAGATGCTCAAGGAAAAAAGTTAATTCATATAAGAGTTTTTTCATCAACGTTAATTCAGATAAGAGTTTTTTAATCATTGCTCCAAAATCCTCTCCTCCTAGAAATAATAGAATGTGACAAGAAACTGGGTTCGTGAATCATGATCTTTCTTTCACCTATCTTGTATGTCCAATGACTGCAATCTATGTAGGGAGAAAAAACTTTGTTTACTTTAAAAGCATGATATCTAAGATTGTCAAGAAACTAAGTGGCTGGTAGGGTAATCTTCTATTCTATGGGGTAGAATGACTCTAATCAAACATGTTCTGCAAGCATTTCCACTTATTCTCAAAAATAACATAACAAAAGCTTTGGCAGTTGAGTTCAGTGTTGAATGGTGTATTTACAATGATTACCATGATGTAATTGTTGAATTACACTCGATGTTAGTAGAGGAAATGTTGACCAAGAAGTTACTACTACATAGAAGCAATGACCGGTCATTGAAATAACACTTCCTCATGTCTCAAAGACTAATGAAAGTCACTGACAGGACCCGAAATCCGGTTAGGTCGTGCGGGCACCCGACATCCTCCCTAGACCCGTCGGGCGAACCCTTACCAATTAAATAAGGAAAATAAATATAACAATTCATAGATAAGGATAATACTTAAAACAAAACACAGACATACTGATACCTCTAAGCCGTACAAAAGAAATTACAGCTGACTACCCAACATACTAGGTTTAGGGTTATCCAGACTAGACATCTAAGAGTACAGAGCAAAACAAATACCTCCTGAAGGGAGCAATATGCAACTGAAATAATAAACATAAAACTGGTGGCCATCCGGAATAAAAGCTAGCTCACCCTGACAACTGAAATTGTCTTCGCTCTATCACAACGTGGCGAATTCAATCCTGGAGCGAACCTGCCGAAACGAAATAGATAGACAAAAAAATAAAGAACAAACAAGGGTGAGTCAAAAGGACTCAATAAGTGGGGCAGACTAGCCACCTCAAAGAATAGGATAGCTAGCCAGGGAGAAGAAACAGATAAACAAAATTCTTCTTATTTAAATTTTAAAAAGGCAGAGCCAGATAATAACTAGGAACACGTATGGAATGACAAACTCATCAACAATCAGAAATACATCCTGTTGCGGCGTGCAACCCGATCCATATATTTATACCGTTGCGGCGTGCGACCCGATCCCCGCAACCCAGAATACGAGCCAGAAATATATAGGCAAATACGCAATGCACGTAGAAGCAGAACAACAGTTATGTAATACAAGTCTACACAACGGTATGAAATGAAATGAAATGAAATAAAATGAGATGAAATATGATGCAAAGGGTCACATGTGCCCGTAATCCCATCTCGAAGCGGAATACTCCTGCATTCGAGGGGAATCTAATCTGATAACCAACTAGAGCGGAATACTGCTGCTCCTGGGGCGGAATACTCCTGCACCCGATATAATATAAACCAGAGGCGGAATACTCCTGCACTCTCTTGGGGCGGAATACTCCTGCACCCGATATAATATAAATCAGAGGGCGGAATACTCCTGCACACGATATAATATAAAGCTGAGGCGGAATACTCCTGCACTCAATATCTGACATAAGATCGGAATACTCCTGCTCCTGGGGCGGAATCCTCCTACCCTCAATATGATACGATGGAGCGGAATCCTCCTGCTCCTGGGATGGAATACTCCTTCACCCAATATGATATGCAATGTAATGTAATGCATATGAATGACATATAACGCACATGAATGTAATGTGATGCAATAATAACCCTTCACCGGCGCGGGACTCTCATCGACAGTCGAGAAGTAGATGTCAACTCACAGCCAGAGTACAATGCTCAGATCCTCAATACAATATCAACAACAGGATATAACATATAATATACGATGTAAATCCAAAGCTATGGCATAATGAGTACGCCTATCGGCAGCTACACATGTAAGGAACACGTGGTAGAAAATCCACGAGGCCAAATGCCTCCAAAGAAAAGGATACAAACACTTACCTCGTTCCAAAGTTAACACTGCTGCCCAACAACCGCTTCATTCTTTTGGATTCATTACCAAATGATCCCACTGTATTCAATTAGCAGAAAAATATATCAAATAGGGATAAAGGCTTCATTCCTCACATCTTAGGGCAATCCATTTAGGAGCCTGATACCCTATTCGCATAAACAATACGCAGGCCAGGCCTATGTACGGGATTTATGGTCACATAACCAAACCCTAAATAAATTACATTTATAAGTTGCCCATAACTCCCTAAGTACGAATATATAATCATTTTCATTATCAGGGTCCATTTGATCCTTTAAACTATTAATTGAACTTATTAGGACGATTCCTAATATCTCAATTTCTATCGTCAAAATATATTTAAACTCACGTAATAAACTCAAATAATATATTAGGATCATTATCTGAATGTTTCAGGGTGAAAATTCTACTTTTCCCGGTCCCTTTTCTCATTTTCTGGCATTTTTCTTCCCCCCTCCCCCCCCGCGTTTCCCTCTGTTTCGTTTCTCGTTTTCTGCATTTTTTTTATTGTTTCTGTTCTATCTGTTCCTTAGCATGTGCTAAGAACCCCCCACCGCCTCTTTCATTATTTTTTTTGTCTTTTTCCTTTTTCTTTTTTTTTTTTATTTTCTTTTCGCGATAAAATTAAAACGGTACCCTACGATATTCGAAATAATTTCAGCTTTTGCATACAAGTTATACAAAATATATGTAACATACTCGCAAAGGCGGATTTTAAATCGGACTCCCGAAACTCAAGATGCGAATTTAAATGGAAAAGAAGTCAAATTATTTAACTTTCGGCATTTTACCAGAAACTAGCCGAACAACATCGAAATTCACTTTCGAAAAATCACAAAAGTCACAAATAATCATACGAACTTAACAGCGCTTTCGGATTTCGATTCGGAGCTCGTTCGCCAAAACCGAGCTCGAAAATCCTTTTTTAATATTTATTGACAATAAAAACTGAAAGCTTCTTCCGATGCCCACCAAACGATGTCTGATTTAGCTCCAATTTTACAGATAAGTCCCAATAGATATTATGAACATTTTAAAATTATCGACACGCCAATCAGAGTCCTAACTTCTGAAACGACTAACCGAGATCGTTTCAGTCACATTGTTTCAAGAAAGCAAATCAACTGGTTGATGTTCTGGCAAAACAAGCAGCTTTAATTCAAGTGGTGGCCGAGATTGTCTTTTCATAGAGCTAATTTCTCAGTGGTCACTGAATTATTGTTTCATTACCAGAAAGTCACTTTTGTTTTATTTGTTACCCAAAAGTCACTCAATTTTGCTCTAATCCACAATAAAGTCACTCAAGCCAGATTTTATTTAAAACTTGCCGGAAAAATAATGGTGGCATCATTAATTAAAGATAATTTTCTTAATTAAATTTTGTATCCATTAATCCAATTCCTTAACCCATTATTCTTATTATACCAAACACATACCCAAACCCATTTCACTACTTTTTTGCCACATTATGCCAGGGATTTCACTATTTTTTTCACATTATGCCAGGGAGCCACATTGGAAATATATTTTAACTAACGGAAGATTAACAGAACAATCTAGTGAAATATATGTTCAGTTACAGTCATTTTCGAACAAATCTAATGACTGAAGTGCATGAGGCATCACTGTATTGGTCGAAAATCTTCCAAACACGTGGCGACACGTGTTCGTTGACGTGGAAATCTCAGTATCAAAATTGGAGACAAGTCAGACGTCGTCGAGTTTAATTTACTTCCATAGACGCCTGCTCGTTTTGGTTGATCAGACTGATTTCCTCGAAGACACAAGATGATGTCGCGACAGATAAGCACCACTTATCAAATCCTTTTATTTTCGAGAACCATTGGACGTGGATAACGGCCTTACAAGATCATGGTGAAACGTGTGAGCATTGGAATTCTATTAGGGTTGGACTCTTGTCTTATAAATAGACTCCCTTCTCCCCATTGTAAGGTTACATTCTCTTCTGAACAATAACTTCCCCTTAAGATCTTATTACTGTCATTATACTTATACTCAGCCACTATTTTCATTATATCACCACCATTATTGTCATTACACCATCATTGTTCTGCTACTATTTGGCTTTGCTTTGGATGAGTGAATCATCTCTTTCAACGGAGCATAAACCCTCGACTACGAAATACAATAAGCTTTACTTTTATTCATCCGTTCATTTATTGCTCGTTTGATTATTCATTAATTCGTCTTATTTTATTGTTCATCGTTTGCTCGATTATTCATTGTTTGCTTTATTTCATCCACTTATCATTATCGTCATCATTTAATCAATAAGTATATCTTGATCGGAATCTTGCCTAAACATAGTCATCGTTTGATTATCATCGTTCACACAACATCTAGTTTAATCGACAACTATTGATTGATTATCTACTAAGTCTCTATTGGAAATCAAAAATCACAGTGCTCGATCACTCAGTTCGGTTAAAATCACGGCGTCGTCGATAATTCGTACATTCATAATTATCTGCTTTAATTCTTGAAATTGATAAGTTAATTTGTTCGTTTGCTGTATTCGAATATTTAGCTAGTCTGTTTGTTATTCTACTGCCATATTTGTCATCAATTTTAGCATTATTCACTCATCGTATACTTGCTATTGCTCGAATCTATTTATATCTCGACCTCGATTAAGTGCTTATTAAAACGATCAACCTTGTGAACGTAAGACTATTGATCGATTGATTGAATTTCGATACCAAACAGTCGCCTAAGGCTCAACTAAATATAAATTTAATTGTAATATCTGAAATCGAATTTTAAGATATACAATCACCTATATAAAGCATAAGTAGGTTGTGAAACTTTCATATGTTTGGCAACAATGCTTAGAGTTCTCATTGACGAGCTTAATGCATGTTCTAGCTTTTGGATTTAATTAATAACTCCATATTTACCATGATCAATTTCACATTTTCAGCTCGGGCATATCTTCACCGGAGAGTTGTGTGGAAACCATCCTAGGTTTCAATTTTCCTTGGTGCTAATGTACATACGTATTCTCAAATGTCAAATATTTTATACATCCAATATGTGTATGTAATTCATATGTCTCCGGCGCATTTGAATGTATTCTCTAACTGTATATATGCATTTATTTCCTTCTTTCTCCTCTTACATTGTGGAGATACCAAAGTTATAAACATGACATCTCAAGTATATAAAATTCAAGTTGACAAAAAAGACTGCTTAGCTTCAAAAAGTAATGTATTGTCTTCATATAAACATATGTTATTATAGCCTTTTCTCTGGAATCAAGAATGTATCTAAAGAAAGTATGTGTTGGTTAAATTGGTAACAAACAGAATTTTTTTTATATGTTTCACTAGATTATCCCGTTAATCTTCGGTTAGTTGAAATATATTTCCAATGTGGCTCCCTGGCATAATGCGGCTAAAAAAAAGTAGTGAAATCCCTGACATAATGTGGCAGAAAAGAAGTAGTAAAATGAGTTTGGGTATGAGTTGAGTAGAATAAGAATAATGGACTAAGGAATTGGATTAATGGGTGAAAAATTTAATTAAGAAAATTATCTTTTATTAATGATGCCACATCATTTTTCCGGCAAGTTTTAAACAAAATCCGGCTTGAGTGACTTTGTTGTGGACCGGAACAAAGTTGAGAAACTTTTGGGTAACAAATGAAACAAAAGTGACTCTGTGGTAATGTAACAATAGTTTAGTGACCACCCGTGAAATTAGATTACAGCTTCCTTGTATGGATAGCTAGATGGCAGCTGCCTTGTATAGGAATTAGATAAACAAGACTAACTTTTTGGCTAGTTAGTATTTATGCTTTGTTCTTCTGTGAAAGTAATTTCGATGTATATGTTGCACAACGCACACTTACTTTTGTTGCAAGAGGACAGACAAAGGCCCACTCTACGTAATCTCTTTTAGGGATTTTTACACTCTATACCCATAAAATTTAAATTATTTACAAGCTATACCCATTACAAATTATACTACCCATAAAACTAAAAGTATTTACCTAACCTACCCACTTATTATTGTATACCTTTGTTATGCCTTATAGGTGTATACCTTTAAAGTATACTGCATAAATTATGGTATACAAGTCTGGATGGACATTTATTACTGTATACATTTGTTATGCCTTATAGGTATATACCTTTATGGTATACTGCATAAACTATGGTATACAAGTCTGGGTGGGTAGAGTGGGTAAATAATTTATTGGGTAGGTCCGGTAATATTTGAAAGTAGTGTGTAATAACTGTAATTATTTTAAGTTTTGTGGGTATTTTTGTAAGTGTCCCATCTCTTTTATTATCAATCCAAACCCAGGTAAAAGTATTTACTGAAATGATGAAGTTGGACTAAAAAACTATTTGTAACCTAGAATATAATTGGAATGAGTCTAGTTTGAACACTGTACATTATTGTACTCCTAACTTACTACGGATTGAATTTTGAAACGCAAGTTACGTATTAATTATCATAATAGACCGATGTAAAACAATAGTAAACTCAACAAGATTTCTACAATTCTTACGGGCAAACACTAGTTCCACATTCAGACCGTTTTTGCTCATCAAAATCTTTCTTACGCTAGTTTAGGAAGAAAAAAGAAAGAGCAATTAATTAACCTTCTCCACCTCCAAATGTACGACCAGAACATGACACCCACATACTTTCATATCGACAACTAATTGAATGTAACAATCCAATTGATACAAGAGAAGAGGAAACAAGCAACAGCAAAATTGCAATTAACCAATTCCTCTCAGAATTTTAAAACAGAATATCTCAACTGTATAAATTCACAAACTTCAGATAACGTAACCCAGAAACTTGAAGAAGACACAATAACTGATCTAAGCAAGCATCAAATAAGCACAAATTAGAATGAGCAAGCTTGAAATTCCAGTCCATGTAATCTTGTTCACTCCGTTGTTATCGTCACCACCTGCTCTAGCTGGTAAAGACATCATAATAGAAAAATTATTCACATGAGTGCCCATTGATTTTTACTAGAAAACGTACACACACACACACACACACACACTCACACACACACATATATGCATTAATATGCATAAAATAGCATGGTTACAAATAACGGTTAAAATACTCGTTTCTGATTAAAGAAAAAAGGTAACGGGCAAAATAATGGTTAAAAATGGAAATATGTTTAACCACGAGTTACCTGGTGGTGGCTCTTTGGTGGAATGGCCTGGAGCTGGAGTAGGAGCTGGAGCTGGAGCCGCAGCTGCAGATTAAAAAATTAAAAGGAATTAAAGCACTAAAGTAGAGGGGGAAAAATTACAACAAAAAGGGATGTAGTAACACGAAGAAAAATGATCGCAACCGTATTAGAAAGTAGAATAAAAGATTGAGAGTACCATTCCTTATTGAAATGTTTACATAACCACCACTCATCAGATTAATTCTTCTTCATATGAAGAAAAAAGAGAATGGAATACTGTTAGAATAATTATTCGACGCACAGATCTTTTAACAGAACATTTTCTAGTTCTCTATCACAGGGAAAAGACCATCAACTGATCGATCGAGTCCTAAGTCAACTCACTGAATTCCTTTCAGCTCTACATACAACGGATTCAAACTAAATATATAAAAGTAAAAGTATTTGTAACTGATCATAGAAAATCATACCTTTACAAGCGTTCATATTGAAGGGAATATTGCAGTTCTTGGGAAGTGCAATTGCTTGAGCAATACTAATACCAAAAGAAGGCAACAAGGTAGGATCATTCCAAAGATTGCAGAGACAATCCATTTCAGTAGTCATAGCTTCTTTGAGTGGCTTACAACATGAATCTGGTGGTTTTGTAGTTGAGTTTAGGTACTGACCACATGCCACTAACTTTGAAGCACATGTAGGCACTGTTTGAGCCTCTACCATGACAGTGGTTGCACCCATCATTAATGCCATGACTGTCAATGTGATTAACATGAACATTTTGGAGAAAATCATCTTTCTTTGAGTGATCAATGCTTTTTTATTGGTCATACTGGGTATTGAATGCTACATTTATAGAAACGCAAGGAATGGTGTCCAGCAAGAGGGTACCTTAGATCATTCTATGATGTGTCCCACGATATATTTTATTACCTATAATGGATAATGGTGTTTGATTGAACATAAAATTAAAATTTAAAAAATTATTCTTGATACAAACTAATTTATGCACGGCAGCTACGAGAATTACTTTTACTAACAACAATTAAATGCGAGTTGACCTTCGACCGGGGAGGGTTGAATGTGTTCTTTCATATTCTTTCCCTTTATAGATGTAATCAAAGACGAATTTAGAATTTCAAGAGGATGGGTTCACTTATAATAGTGGCGGAGTTACAACATCCTAATAGTGGTCGGCGGACCACTTTTATCGAAAAATTATACTGTATATATAGGTCAAATTTCATTTTATATGGTGATATTTTATGGAAAAAATACTAAATGAGGACCGATCCTATTTGTGTATGAGTGAACCATCACTTGACCAAGTGAACCATTTAAACTTTTAGACCATGGATTTCCAAACATCATATTAAGCACATTTTGAGAAAAATTATAAACCTAATTTTGCGTGCTGGCAGACCATGGGTTCACGTGAACCTCTATTTCTTATATAGATATGCCCCTAGATGTAATAGAGGGAGAAGTTAGTTTAAGCATTCACATTATTACAGGTCCTAGCCAAGATCTTTTCAAAGGGTGTTCATATTTTATACAGTGTAAAAAAAAATTATTAAGCGGGTGACCAAAAATTCACGCAATATTTAGCAATGTTATAAAAGTATGAACACCCTTCCTGGCGAAGGGTGTTCGGCTGACCACCCTGCACCTAGGTAGTTCTGCCCGTGCCTGTGAAATTATAACTTTATTTTTTAAGTAAAGCGCAGTGATAACTGTGATATAATGTAATAATGGACTGAAAATGTCAACCAGTACCGGTGGAGACAGCAAAATTATAGTTACTTTCGCTGGGCTTAAATTAGAAATATAAGTTGCTTCATCTCACGGTTTATATTTAAGTGGGAAACAAATTGGTATTCGTTATTATTTTCTTTATCGTATAATCGTATAGTTAGCTGGCCACGTCCTGGCTGCTGGATTAAGGTAGTATTAGAATTGTCAACGTTTAGTTGGAGGAAATCAAAGTTATATGAACACAACGTGGATCAGTGATGTTAATATATTCTTTATTCAAGTCAACTGCCGTAGGTTATGGCATTATGCTGCCACACATTAGATATTTAAACCTGGTTAAAGTGATTAAAATGTGTAATAATACACTTGGCCATCGTCAAGCATACACTATAGTGCTTAAACCAGACAGGTACTGAGTTGATTAAATCAACCATTCATAGGGAAATTGAAATTATGTCAATACTTGAGATATTTCATCACTTCCATCTCAAGTGAGATAAATAAGATATATACACATAATTCATCATATTACATATATGGGGATATCTCTAGTTAAATTTGTCCGTTTATGTTTAAATTTGTCTGTTTATGTCAAAACGAAAACTAATAAATTTCAACACCGGGCGCACACATAAACTTGGATCTATTCCATCTATCTCAACAAGAACATCCACTATACAGTTAGTTGGAGAATCAAAACTAAAATATTTCCTCCTTTATTTTCCTTCAAGCCTTCTTGGCAAGTTCATCTGCCACTAGGTGTGGTTCTCCAAATATGTGCTCTAAAGATAGGTCCTCCCAACCTAGTCAAATTTCATGTAAATATTTTTCATCGTTATTTCTCAGAATCACGTTTATAGTACTTGTCTACGTTGACTTTTCTGGAATCATGCCTTCGTGAATTGTTCCTTCTGTTCTCTAAAATGTATCTTTGATTCTTTATCCAGTAACATGACTAGGCAAGACTACATACTCTTTTTGTTTAGACCGCATATGTACTCTAATTGCACTTGAACATTAATCTTGGCCAAGTAAACGCCAACTTCTGTCTAATTTACCCTTTTTTTTTTTTTTCATGTCTTGATCCATTATATTAGTTTTTCTGTGATTCGCTGCACAACAATTGAAATATAAAACAAAATAAAATTTAATTAGTTCTTGATAATTAACTTCTATTTTAAAATTTTAAAAATATCTAACTATGTTTTGTTTTTTTTTTTTTTGCTAAAGAAGACATATAATATAAACTAAGTATTACAGAGAGTGATCATTTTTCTCAAAGCTTGAGTCGAAGGATCATTAATATAACAGTCATATACAAAAGGAGGCGGTGAAGTAAAACGTAATAGGTCTGTAGTAGTATTATATTGTTGTTACAATCATATTTAGATAGTATGTTTGCCACCGTATTGGCTTCTCTGAAGATGTGTTGCACAGGAGGCCCTCCAAGTTCATCAAGTAAAATCCTGTATTTGGTAAGAATATGTGAATATTTATCATTTACTCCATTGAGCATAGAGCAGACTATCTGGGAGTCAGATTCGATCTGCAGGTATATGATGTTTAGTTCTTGAGCCAGTTCCAAACCATGAAGTAATGCAACCAGTTCCGCTTGGATAATAGAGGTAGAAGTGAGGCGTTTGGAAAAACCAATTATCCAATTACCGGTATTATTTCTAAATATTCCCCCTATACCACCTTTTCTAGTGATATTATCGTAAGCGCCGTCAACATTTAGCTTAATCACATTATCAGGAGGCTTTTGCCACTTGACCTGAATTATAGTGGTTTGAGGAGTTGAGGTTACACTATTTATAAGGAAAAGGAATTCGGAAGTTTTCCTAATGATATGATTGATAGAGACAAAACTTGTGGTACGATTAAAAATATTCTCGTTTCTATTGATCCAGATGTTCCAACGGAGGAATGGAATGAGGACGTTAGTGGGAAATAAGATGCCCATCACCGTGATGGTACTGGTGTTGGTTTTTTAGCAAGCTTTCTTGACAGTTAGGCCAAAATTATGCACATCAAGATGAATGTTAAGGGCGGTCCAAATATGGGCAACATAAGTGCACTCAATAAAGAGATGCTGGAGAGTCTCAACAGGAGCAGAACAACGAGTACAAATACTAGTCGGCTTAATATGTCTGTTAAAGAGAATCTCTCCTGTAGGGAGCTTATTACTATAGAGAAGCCACAAAAAATACTTAATCTTGTTTAGAGTGCGGGTAGACACTTGTGCAATCAGACAATACTCTTGTTCTTGTAATTACAATGTAATAACGCTATGGCAAACAAACTGATATATATAACTATTATATTGTGAAATTACTGCCCATTGGTTAAGTATAAGTCGTCGCCTTAATTTTATTCCAAGAAGCTACATACAGGACTCGGTGAGATCTCAATTTATCACGGCTTGCAAAGTTATTGCAATTGACAAAGTGTAAAATAGCTTTAACAGTTGGAGGAATTATCTATAAAATCATCTTCCTTAAACAAAAGAATAAACATAAGATAAGTTGAACAAGGATAAAGTCGATTGGCTGATTCAATCCTGTAAATGAAGGATGCACCATAGATCAAGACATAGCTACTTCCTGAAATTAAGTATACTAGAAATTAAGGGTCAACAAAGAGTTAAGTTGTATGTTGATTTCAATATGAAACAACTAGTAACACACAAAGTAATCCAGGAATTGAAGTGGAAGAAAACGAAGATGAAACAACTAAAAGTCTTATTGGCGCTTTATCTCTGGTTAACATACTATATATATGATATAGAACCAGATGATCATGCTCAAAAGCATTTAAAAGAGATGGTGGAAAATGAGGCCTTTCACCGGTTAGAAGAAGGAGCAAGCGGAGGAAAAAAAGGAAAAAAGAATAGTACATGTCTAATATATATTCAGGAAATACAAAGCACTCAATCTTAACTTTCTTATGATAAGTGCAACTTTTGGAACATTAGTGAGATCACAAAAAGCCATTCATAGGCTACACCATTTTGTTAAAATCAACAAAGTTCAATTTGTTGCTATTTTTTGAACCTTTTGTTAATGAAGACAAAATAGAATGTCATAAAGCTTTCTTGGGCTTTAACATTGCATTGCCTATGAAATTGGGCGTAGACAAGTAAATTTTGTTGGATTTAAATCCATGAAATAATATGGCTATGTATTAAATTCAAGACATATTGGTCCAAATAAGTGTTATGGGCTAATATAATGTGGCTAATTATTTAAATATAATAAAAGCCCGATCTTGAAAGGCTAGCCCAAATTAGCCTAAGGCCCAATGGATATAAGTTTTCCTAGAGGCCCAAAAATGTGCCACGTGGCAAGTGACGTGGCGCCAAGTCAATACAATAGCCAATTGGATCATGCCACACGTCAAATGATGTGGCAATCCAAGTCAAACCCCAAGACCAATAAAAATATGACATGTGTACATGCGACATGTTATGGCCAATCAAATATGGCCTAGTCACTGCTTAAATCTGATTGGCCGGTCCACGGGCCAAGGCCCGTCAGGGTTTCTTGGTGGCTACTCCACCCCATATCTATATAAAGGGGTCAAATCTCTCATTTGAGAAAGAAGAAATCAGAAGCAAGAATCCATAACAAGAAGCAAGAAAGAGCTCGTGGATCAAAGCAAGAGATTTCTACAAAAGCTGCAAGCACTCAAATATTTCTCTACAAAGTTCTAGAGATCAAGACGAAGATTCAAGATCAAGCTTCAAGCCCTTGAATCCAAGTACAAGTTCAAGATCAACACCAAGTTCAAGACAAAGCTCCAAAGCCCTTGAACTCATCAAGTCAAGATCAATATCAAATCCAAATCCAAATTCAAATCCCAACTTCAAGATCAAACTCAAAAGCCCTTGAAGTTATTATTTTGAAAAGACGAATCAGAGGATCATAGAGATTGTAACACTCATATTTTGATAAATAAAATATATTGTCGCAATATTTTCCTGTCTCGATATTTATTTTCTTGATGCGAATTTAGTTGTTACAAATTCTGGTACGCCCAGTGGGACAATCTCTACCTCTCATCTCAACTTTTCAACTCACAAAGTTCAGCAACATTGAGATGGCTTCCAAGAACACCAACTCAAAATCTGTCGTTGCAAAATCTGTCTGGCCTCATGACCTTGATGCCAATTCCAAGTTCTCTTCTGAGGTTCAAAGCTGCATGAATGCTACTAAGGGAAGCTTTGGACCAGTTACAAGAAACAAAGCAAACTTGATGGGACAACAAGCACATCAGGTGCCGCCCGCATCAACTCCAACTTTCGGTTCTTCATCTTCCAAAAGAGCAGGATCATCTACTGAGCCATTGGAAAAAGGGGAAAATATCGCTGAGATTATTGAAAACACTTTGGCTCGACTTAGGCTCTGCAGATCCAGAAGTCCAGCAGTGAAGAAAGACAATGAAGTTTCAAGCCTTGGGTCCTCTCCAACCACGCCGCGCGAGTCATTCCAGTCAAAGATCAATCTATGGGAGAATCCATGTTATTCTCCAACATCTCCAACAGCAGTACATGCCATGGCGACTAATACTTTAACAGTGGAGGAACAACTTGCAAACTTGACAAAGGCGATTGATAGTTTATCAAACTATGTCAAGGATCAAGACGCTCGCATCAACAAGATGGAAAGCATGGTGGAGGGAGAATCTAGCCATGCATCAGGAAAACGTCCAGAAGTTCAAGAGGTGATTAATACTCCAGCTAAGCAAGTAACACCTGCTAAGGAAATCCAAGTTTCTGCTGATGGGGTGATTCAAATTGACCAACTGAAGGAGTTCATTATGGGAACAATCAAGGATAAGTACGAGGTTTCTTCCAAGTCTTCTCTTGCATATGAAAAGCCATACACCGCAAGAATCGATAGCTTGAAGATGCCCATCGGTTATCAACCCCCAAAATTTCAGCAGTTCGATGGCAAAGGAAACCCAAAGCAGCATGTGGCGCTCTTCGTTGAGACATGCAACAATGCTGGGACCTACGGCGATTATCTCGTCAAGCAGTTCGTCCGTTCCCTTAAAGGGAATGCTTTCGATTGGTATACAGACCTTGAGTCTGGTTCAATTGATAGCTGGGAGCAGCTGGAACATGAGTTCCTCAATCGCTTTTACAGTACAAGGCGTACCGTAAGCATGATAGAGCTTACAAACACGCAACAGCGAAAGGAAGAACCAGTTATTGACTTCATCAACCGATGGAGGAATGCAAGTCTCAACTGCAAAGATAGACTCAGTGAAGCTTCAGGAATTGAGATGTGAATTCAAGGTATGCATTGGGGGCTTCGCTACATCTTGCAAGGCATAAAGCCAAGGACTTTTGAAGAGTTGGCAACACGTGCTCATGATATGGAGCTAAGCATGGCCTCCACTGGAAAAGAAGGGCCGCCGATCACCGAACCTCGCAAGGGAAAATGCAAGCAAGAAGTCAAGAGATGGAGCAAAGTGGTACCCAAGGTTGAAAGCAAAGAGTCCATGAATGTTGATGCCAAGCCTGTGAAGTTCACCACAAAGTTTAGCAAGAAACAAAGTGTGAAGACGACTTCTTTCAAGGATAAGACAGGTCGGAAATCAACTTTGAGAGAGATTCAAGATAGGGAATACCTATTCCTTGATTCTGATGTTCCCGCAATCTTCGACGAACTTCTGGAACTAAAGCTCATTGAACTACCAGAAATGAAGCGTCCTAATGAAGCTGGAAGAACGAATGATCCAAACTACTGCAAGTACCATCGGCTTGTAGGCCACTCTCTTGAAAAATGTTTTGTCTTTAAGGACAAAGTCATGGAGTTGGCCGACAAAGGGGAGATCATACTCGAAGATGAAAAGGAAAATGCAAACCAAGTTTCCATCACCTTTGGCTCACAAGACCCTATTGTGATCTGCAACTTCACTGAAGGATTCGAAGAGCAAGATGTCATGATCAAGTTTGGCGACTTCGAACCCGTTCCAGCAAAAGGATCATTTTCTCCCCCAAAGCCGTGTGAACAAAGTATGAAGAAAACATCGCTCGAGGAAGATGATGATGGTTGGATATTGGTGACTCGACGGAGGCGTCGTAAGGCAAGCCCACGAGACGAACCAGCTGAGAAGCCAACAAGTAAGAAGATGGTAAGGAAGCCAAGGAAGCAAAAAAAAATCGGACGTCCGCGAGAGGCAAAGGTGGAAGTTTACCATCACCAAAAGTCGCGTCAGCCAGTGACCCTAGAGGAGTTTTTACCAGGTTGCTTCCGCATGAAGATCCCTAAAAATGATACGAAGGCCTTATGTTGTAATGCTGATAAACTAGAGGAGAACAATGAAAGTCCAGAGTCATCTTCACCTGCGAAGTCAGAAAAACTCACTGAATCTACAGCCGGAGAAGCAGATACTTGTGAAGCAAAGATCACATTCACAAGTGATGATATCCTACTTGGGGAAGTTCCTCACAATCGTCCGTTGTTCATATGTGAATGAACAAAGAGTGAATAAAATCTTGATTGATGGAGGATCCGGAATCAACATTCTGCCTATTCACACAATGAACGAACTTGGCATCTCAAGAGAGGATTTGATTGAAAGCCGTTTGATGATCCATGGATTCAACCAAGGGGGGCAAAGGGCCATAGGTGCTACAAAAATAGACCTCACTATTGGAGAAATGACTTCAAGCGCATGGTTGCATGTGATCGATGCAAAGACTTCCTATAACATCTTGCTGGGAAGGCCATGGATACATGAGAATAAAGTCGTCCCATCCACCTATCACCAATGCCTTAAGTATCACGAAGATGGTATTGAGAAGAAAATCGTTGCTGATGACAAGCCATTCACTGAATCTGAAGCGTACTGTGCTGACGCTAAATTTTACTTGAAGAATATCGTGAATGAAGTCAGGGTTGATAACATCGCCAAGACATTGGATCCTAAGATTGCAATAAAGAAGGCTGAGATTGCAGCTGGGAAAGCAAAAGTTGTAGAGGATGAAGATAGAAGCCACTCTATTCAAAGGAAACCACATAAGCAATACTTTGCACCTTCAGGCAAGAAGACGGGACCTACGCTCCGCTGCGTCCCAAAACTGAAGGAGAAGGAAGACCAATCATCTGACCTACAAAGTGACGTGCTGAATGGATTAACCCTTCCTATCAAGCGGCTTGATGCTTTAAAGTTATCCTCAAATTTGCTTGGAAAGTTTGTGGCCCGAAATCTGCCAGAGAATAGTGCACTCCCCACAAAGCGCACAAACGAGGGTTTTGATCAAAATGCTTACAAACTATTTGCAAAGGCTGGGTACGATCCCAACGAACCATCTAAGTTAGGGAAGCTCCTACCAGAAGGATCAATGAAGAAATCACGTGAAGGCTTGGGTTTCGAAAAACCTCCACCAGTTCGCATCTCTATAAGGAGGGCAAGCATCAATTATGTCGGTGCTGAGGATGAGTCTGTTCCTTCGAATAAAAGAAAGTTTGTCTTTGATCGGCTCGGAGAACCAACTGCAAGAACTTCTGTCTTTGATAGATGGGGACCATCGAAGAAGAGGAACAAGCTCCAAAAGGGTGATGTAAAGGCGAAGATAACCATTTCTCCTAACGACCCAAAACTTTCGAGAGATTGCCAAAGTTTGATCCCTTCAAGGATGAAGCGTCAAGCAAAACTAGTAGTTTCATGTGGAGAAGTGTTAAAGGCAAAGACTCACACTATAGTCCACACAAGGGAGCGTGAGGAAGATGAAGAAAGTGTAGGATCTTCATATTACGTCGTTGCAGAATAAGAGCAGAATGCTTCATATCCAAATAATGTCAAGAATGAGTCGGGGGATATTTCTTGGTGTCACCACATATCTTTCAATGACGGAGATCTGCAGGAAGATGCAGATGCTAAAGATGCTCCACCTGAGCTTGAAGAAGGAGTGAAGGCGACAGTTGACGCATTGAAAGAAATCAACCTCGGTACAGATGAAGAACCAAGACCTACATATATAAGTGCTTTGCTGATGAAGGATGAAGAAAGTGCTTATGTAGAGCTGCTGAAAGAGTATAGAGATGTCTTTGCTTGGAGCTACAAAGAGATGCCTGGTTTAGACCCCAAAGTAGCGGTTCATCATCTGGCGGTTAGAAATGGTGCTCGTCCTGTTAAGCAAAGCCAACGCCGCTTCAGGTCAGAGCTGGTACCCTTGATCGAGAATGAAGTCAACAAGCTTAATGAGGCTGGTTTTATTCGGGAAGTCAAGTATCCTACTTGGATTTCAAGCATAGTCCCTGTAAGGAAGAAAAATGGCCAAATTCGAGTTTGTGTTGATTTTAGAGATCTCAACAATGCATGTCCCAAAGATGAATTTCCACTCCCCATCCCAGAACTCATGATTGACGCCACTACTAGATATAAGGCAATGTCTTTTATGGATGGCTCATCTGGCTATAACCAGATTCGTATGTCTCCTAAGGATGAAGAACTCACAGCGTTTCGAACTCCTAAGGGAATTTACTGCTACAAGGTGATGCCATTTGGCCTGAAGAATGTCGGAGCTACCTATCAAAGAGCTATGCAAAATATCTTCGACAGCATGCTTCACAAAAGTGTCGAGTGCTATGTTGATGACTTGGTGGTGAAATCAAGAAACAAGGAGGATCACCTACAGGATTTGAGAACGGTGTTTGAATTGCTGCGAAGATACCAACTTCGGATGAATCCTTTAAAGTGCGCATTCGGAGTTACTTCTGGTAAATTCCTTGGTTTCATTGTTCGACACCGAGGGATTGAAATTGATCAAGCCAAAGTCGATGCAATTTTGAAGATGCCTGAGCCTAGAAATATTCATGAACTGAAAAGTCTACAAGGAAAGTTGGCGTATCTTAGGAGATTCATTTCAAATCTGGCCGGAAGATGTCAACCATTCAGTCGTCTTATGAAGAAAGGTGTCCCTTTCGAATGGGACCAAGCTTGCAGCAACGCATTCGAGAGCATCAAATCGTACCTGATGAAACCTCCAGTTTTAGCTGCACCTATACCCGGAAAGCCGCTGATATTATATATTGCAGCGCAAGAAAGGTCTGTTGGGGCGCTTTTGGCTCAAGAGAATAGTGAAGGGAAAGAAAATTCCCTTTACTATTTAAGTAGGATGATGACACCAAATGAGTTGAAGTACTTGCCAATCGAAAAGTTGTGTTTGGCGCTAGTCTTCTCCATTCAAAAGTTGAAACACTACTTTCAAGCTCACGTCGTCCGACTCATTTCCAAAGCAAATCCTATAAAATTTGTGATGTCGAAACCAGTCCTTAGTGATCGTTTGGCGAGGTGGTACCTCCAGTTTCAACAATTTGAGATTGTGTACGTCCCTCAGAAAGCGGTGAAAGGACAAGCATTAGCAGACTTCTTGGCAGACCATCCGATACCTGATGATTGGGAGCTCACTGATGAATTACTTGATGAAGATGCAATGGTCGTCGAAGTTCAACCATCGTGGAAGATGTACTTCGACGGTGCTGCACGTCGTGATGGAGCTGGGGCTGGTGTGGTTTTTTGTAACTTCCGAAGGAGAGGTTTTCCCATATTCTTTCACGTTAATGCAACGTTGCTCTAATAACGTCGCAGAGTATCAAGCACTCATACTTGGTCTCGAAATGGCAGTCGACATGAAGCAGTTACAGTTGCAAGCATATGGAGACTCTAAATTGGTAATCAATCAGCTTCTGGGTAGCTATGAGCTAAGGAAACCAGAGTTACAACCCTATCACAATTATGCACAGAAGTTAATAGGATGGCTTGGGGATGTAACCCTCCAGCATGTGCCGAGGAAGGAAAATAAGAAAGCTGATGCCTTAGCGGCTTTGGCGTCAACACTTACCTTGCCTGAACAGACACAAGTTACTATCTGCCAAAAATGGGTAGTACCACCATTTGATGAAGGCATGGATGGTGAAAATGAACTTCAGCGTCTTGTTGCTGTTTCCGAGGCTGAGAGGGAAGACTGGCGGAAACCTATAATTGATTACCTCAGTCACGGAACCCTTCCAGAAAATACGAGAAGGAGAGCCGAAATCCGTCGTAGAGCACCCCGTTTCCTTTACTACAAGGACACTCTATATAGAAGATCATTTGAGGGAGTACTTTTGCGATGTTTAGGAGATGATGAAACACTTCAAGCTCTGGAAGAAGCACACTCTGGGGTATGTGGATCACACCAGTCTGGGCCGAAGCTTCACTTCCATATAAAAAGGATGGGGTACTACTGGCCAACAATGGTGAAGGATTGCTTGGACCATGCTCGGAGATGCAAAGCTTGTCAGCTCCATGCAAACTTCATACATCAACCACTTGAAGTATTGCACCCAACAGTCGCGTCTTGGCCATTTGATGCTTGGGGACTAGACATTGTTGGACCGTTGCCGAAGTCTTCTGAAGGACACGTGTTCATATTAGCTGCAACTGATTACTTCTCAAAATGGGCAGAAGCTGTCGCTCTCAAGGAAGTAAAGAAGGAAAAGGTTGCAAACTTCATTCGAGTAAACATTATTTACCGCTTCGGTATCCCTCGTTATATAATAACGGATAATGGCAAGCCATTCGATAATAGACTGATGAATAAAATATGTGATCTCTTTGGCTTCAACCAGCGCAAATCTTCCATGTACAGTGCTGCCGCCAATGGCCTAGCCGAAGCATTCAACAAGACCTTGTGCAATTTGCTTAATAAGGTTGTTTCCAAATCCAAGCGAGATTGGCATGAAAGGATGGAAGAAGCTTTATGGGCGTATAGGACAACTCACCGCACACCAACGCAAGCAACTCCTTACTCGCTTGTTTATGTAGTTGAAGCCGTGTTGCTGCTGGAGCGTCAAATACCATCCTTGAGACTTGCTCTCCAAGAAGGGCTCACTGATGAAGAAAATGCTCGCTTACGCCTTGAAGAGTTGGAGGCTCTCGATGAGAAAAGACTCGAAGCTCAGCAAAGCCTTGAATGTTATCAAGCTCGTCTATCTCGTGCTTTTAATAAAAAGGTTCGCCCAAGATCTTTCCAGGTTGGTGATCAAGTCCTTGTAGTAAGAAGACTCATCATCACTTCCCATAAATCTGGGGGCAAGTTCACTGCAAAATGGGATGGACCGTATGTTGTGCAAGAAGTCTATTCAAGTGGTGCTTATAAGCTTATTGATGCTGAAGGAAAAAGACTCGGTCCCATTAACGGGAAATTCTTGAAGAAGTACTATCCTTGAAGTTGACATGCTCCTCAACGCACGAGCCTAAACTGCAAGTTGACACGCTCCTCAACGCACGAGCCTAAACTGCAAGTTGACATGCTCCTCAACGCACGAGCCTAAACTGCAAGTTGAAATGCTCCTCAACGCACGAGCCTAAACTGCAAGTTGAAATGCTCCTCAACGCACGAGCCTAAACTGCAAGTTGACACGCTCCTCAACGCACGAGCCTAAACTGCAAGTTGACACGCTCCTCAACGCACGAGCCTAAACTGCAAGTTGAAATGCTCCTCAACGCACGAGCCTAAACTGCAAGTTGACATGCTCCTTAACGCACGAGCCTAAACTGCAAGTTGAAATGCTCCTCAACGCACGAGCCTAAACTGCAAGTTGAAATGCTCCTCAACGCACGAGCCTAAACTGCAAGTTGACATGCTCCTAAATGCACGAGCCTAATCTGCAAGATGACACGCTCCTAGACGCACGAGCTTAAACTGCAAATCGCCACGCTCCTTTGATGCACGAGCATAAACTACATAAAACTCCTGGCCCGCAAGAGTCTAAACCGTGCACGGTCTCTAAAAAAAAAAAAAAAAAAAAAAAAAAAAGTCCGCTAGGTTGAAAACCTCGAAAGAGGCGGCCTAGGCAAAAGTTAGGACCAAAAAAGAGAAAAAAAAGAACACACCTCTTCTACTATGAACTACGTAATGACTTGATCCTCTTCACTGAGGTACGTAGGCAGCTTAGAGCTCAAATTCTAAGTCCAGTCACCCAAAAAAGAAGAAAAGTTCTTTTCCTTGTCAAGTTTCACATTGTTATTTATAGATCAAGTTTAAATTGTTAAAGCTTGCAACCTAGAGAGAAAACGTGATTACCTGCCAGGGTGTTTCAAATTCTGAGTATTACTATTCTTGGAAAACTTGAAAGACTCAACTTGAGCCTTCAAATTTGCGAAAGTTTTCAGGCTAGCAAGTCTTCATCTTGGAGTCTTCGAATTCGTCAAGTTTTCAAGTATGAGCCTTCAAATTCGCCAAAGTCTTCAGGCTGGGATCTTCAAATTTTCCAAGTCTTCGAGTTGGAGTTTGTAGTCTTCAAGTTTGAGCCGTCAAATTCGCAAGTCTTCCAAGTCTTTAAGCTGGAATCTTCATATTCGCCAAGTTTTCAAGTTGGAGTTGGTCAAGTCTTCAAGTGAAATCTTCCTCAAAGCTGGAGTCTCTAAATCTGACAAGTCTTCAAGTTATAGTCTTCAAATTTGCGAGTCTTTAAATTTGCAAGTCTTCTAGTTAGAGTCTTCAAATTTATCAAGTGTTCAAGTTAGAGTCGCCAAGTTTGTGTCTTCGAGTTGGAGTCTACAAACTTCCAATTTTCCAAGTCTTCAATTTGGAATCTTCATATTCGCCAAGTGTTCAAGCTTGAGTCTCCAAATTCTCCAAGTCTTCAAGCTGGATTATTCAATTTCGCAAAGTTTTCAAGTTGGAGTCTCCAAATTCTCCAAGTCTTCAAGCTGATGTCTTCAAATATTTGACAAGTCTACAGGTTGAAGTCTTCAAGTCCATCGATCTTCAAGTCGGCGTCATTCAGGTACGGAAAGTCTTCAAAGTTGAAGTACTTAATTTAAAGAGCCTTCGAGTTTATCGAGTCTTGGGATGGGGTTTTCATATTCGCCGGTCTTCAAGTTGCTCTTCCAAATGGCTTCTTCCATGGGATTGTCGTCGTTAAAGTGGGAGTGCGTTGCCACCCCAATCACCTTAAACTTGACTTTCCCAAGAGTATCGCTCCAAATAAGCCTTCCATGGGATTGTCGTCGTTAAAGTGTGAGTGCGTTGCCACCCCAATCACCTTAAACTTGACTTTCCCACGAGTATCGCTCCAAATAAGCCTTCCATGGGATTGTCGTCGTTAAAGTGTGAGTGCGTTGCCACCCCAATCACCTTAAACTTGACTTTTCCACGAGTATTGCTCCAAATAAGTCTTCCATGGGATTGTCGTCGTTAAAGTGTGAGTGCGTTGCCACCCCAATCACCTTAAACTTGACTTTCCCATGAGTATCGCTCCAAATAAGTCTTCCATGGGATTGTCGTCGTTAAAGTGGGAGTGCGTTGCCACTCCAATCACCTTAAACTTGACTTTCCCACGAGTATCGCTCCAAACAAGTCTTCCATGGGATTGTCGTCGTTAAAGTGGGAGTGCGTTGCCACCCCAATCACCTTAAACTTGACGTTCCCATGAGTATCGCTCCTAAAATAAGTCTTCAATGGGTTGTCCTCTTTAAAGTAAGGGTTGACTTCTTTAGAATCATCTTTTGGCCTACATAAAAGAAAAAGAAGAGCAAAGAAGAAGTATAAAAAAAAAAAAAAAAAAAAAAAGGAGAAAGTAGTTTTACCTGACAAGAGAAAAAGAAAATTCAAGATGCAGAAGTCCTCTTTTACTTGCTGGAAACAAAAAGGAAGAATGAATAAATAAAGTTACAAAGAAAAAGAGGGGGCAAGTTACGGAAAATAGGCGCGAAAAAAAAGGAAAAAAAGAAAAAAAAAAGATTTTCAAGAAAGTGTTAATTTGTATATAGTATTTCTCATACAAAAAAAAAAGGAGCATAAAAGAATAAAAAAATACTTGCCTCTGCAAAAGATATACCCAAGTGCTGCCTTGAAGCGAGTTAAACAAATAAGGATCTCAGGCCTCTATTTATAGAGGACTAATGATGTGAAAAAGTTCTAATTTGATACAAATTTAAAGGTTGTTGTTGGAGTCCAAAAAGAAGTAGGAACTGTAACCAAATTGGAATAGGAAGACCACATGCAGTGAAAATATAGGAAAAGAAAAAGAAAAAGAAAATAGAAAAGAAAGAAGCTTCAACGTGGAACTTTGGGTAAATTTGGACCAACAGCCACTTTTATTACTGTTAACTGAATGGTAGCCACTTTTTGATACTTTATTGTTTGATAGCCTTTTTTGTTTGCTAGTAACTGGAAGGTAGCCACTTTTAGCATAATGAAAAAGTAGCGACTTTTATGGGCTGTTAACCGGATGATACCCACTTTCATCATGACTCGCTTATGATATATTCACTTTCTAAGCTACTAAATTGGGAATGAACATATGGCCAAAAAAAAATTACTTCAAGTCTAGTCTTCGGGTGCAAACAAATTAAACCCCGACAAGCCTTGAAGTAGGGGGCATTTGTAGACAAGTAAATTTTGTTGGATTTAAATCCATGAAATAATATGGCTATGTATTAAATTCAAGACATATTGGTCCAAATAAGTGTTATGGGCTAATATAATATGGCTAATTATTTAAATATAATAAAAGCCCGATCTTGAAAGGCTAGCCTAAATTAGCCTAAGGCCCAATGGATATAAGTTTTCCTAGAGGCCCAAAAATGTGCCACGTGGCAAGTGACGTGGCGCCAAGTCAATACAATAGCCAATTGGATCATGCCACACGTCAAATGATGTGGCAATCCAAGTCAAACCCCAAGACCAATAAAAATATGCCATATGTACATGTGACATGTTATGGCCAATCAAATATGGCCTAGTCACTGCTTAAATCTGATTGGCCGGTCCACGGGCCAAGGCCCGTCAGGGTTTCTTGGTGGCTACTCCACCCCATATCTATATAAAGGGGTCAAATCTCTCATTTGAGAAAGAAGAAATCAGAAGCAAGAATCCATAACAAGAAGCAAGAAAGAGCTCGTGGATCAAAGCAAGAGATTTCTACAAAAGCTGCAAGCACTCAAATATTTCTCTACAAAGTTCTAGAGATCAAGACGAAGATTCAAGATCAAGCTTCAAGCCCTTGAATCCAAGTACAAGTTCAAGATCAACACCAAGTTCAAGACAAAGCTCCAAAGCCCTTGAACTCATCAAGTCAAGATCAAGATCAAATCCAAATCCAAATTCAAATCCCAACTTCAAGATCAAACTCAAAAGCCCTTGAAGTTATTATTTTGAAAAGACGAATCAGAGGATCATAGAGATTGTAACACTCATATTTTGATAAATAAAATATATTGTCGCAATATTTTCCTGTCTCGATATTTATTTTCTTGACGCGAATTTAGTTGTTACATTGGGAAATTTGGTGTTTTAGGTAGGATAACTTTTAATGCAACTGCGATATCAAAGGAAGGTCAACAGATTGCAATCCAATTATATAATGATGCAGGCAGTAATGGGGTGCTTATCTCAGCACTTTATGCTATAAATGCACTTCGACTGAAAGGAGATTTTTGTGCGATAATCTGATTAACTTGAGCATTTAAGTTGATGGTCCCTGGTGTATAGGAGGAGACTTCAATGTAAGCTTGGCGGAGGGCCACATATAATGCACAAGATCATGGATTTTTCAGCATGTATTAGCATATGTGGTGTGGCCGATGCAAGTTCTGTGGGATCTGAATTTACCTGGTGCAACAATACAAGCTTAAGAATTGTATAGATTGTTCATTAATGACAATGCCACCGATTCAGAATTGTATAGTAATTAGTAAGACGTCTCAATAGAAGGTCCAGACCATAGACCACTTCTAATGAAATATTTTACAAATAATTCCTCATAAAATCAGATACTTCAGGTTTTTGAACTTCTGGATTGATCAACCAAGATGTTAAAGTCACTGAATCTTGGGAGCTACAAATATCTGGAAATGTAATGTGAAAATTGCAACAAAATTTGAAGATTCTTGGCAAGAAATTAAGTCGATGGCCAAGAGAAGAAATTGGTGATATTCATAAAGAGGTGGAGGAATGGGAAAAACTGTCCAGGAATTAGAAGATCAAGACTTGGTACTAAATTCTGGCCAGTCTAGCAAAGACCTTTACAGAGCCCAAGCAGAATATGTGAGATGGCTAGCAATGCAGTATTCTTTCATCAGACAAAAATTTCTAAGTTAAATGGGTTGAAGAAGGTGAAACCAATAGCAGATACTTCTATAGTTTCGTCAAGGATAGAAAAGAAGGCTTCAAATCTATAGAATTAAAAATTAGGGGTAAATAGTATCCAAAGGGAAGATAAATTAGCAAATGCATCAGTTAAACACTTCAAAGTGTTGGGAAATAATAGTATACTCCAGGAATATTTCCCATAATAATAGACAAGATTAGAAGAGTACAACGACACCAAGTTTCTTAACGTGGAAAAACTTTTTTAACAAAAAGTAAAATAACCACGTATTGAGAGGAGCAAAATAACATCACTATAGTGGGAAATATTACACACTGTAGTCATAGAATACTACATGCTCAAAAGAAATAACTCTCTTTATTTTAAAGACACCTCACTATGATATTGCTCGCACTCTCTATTTTCTTACACAGACTATTGTCTTTCAGTCTATGGAATTAAGAAACTACTGAGTTGCTTTGTTTTTGGTGTACTTGAAACTGAAGAACAATGACTGTATTTATAGGCATTTTGGCCGATTCATGAACCAATCAAAAAATAAAGTTATTTTGCAAGTTGTAATTTGCTTGTTGCTAACTAAATTGGCATATTAACTGTTGCCCAGGCGCCTACTTTGCCTTTCATAACAACCAATCAGATTTTTTTTCTTTTTCTTTCTTTTTTCTCTTTTATTTCTTACTTAGTTGTTGGTTATTGGGTCCCACAAATCTCCCCCTTAATTTTGATTTTTCTTCTTTATTCCAAGCATTGATCTCATTGTCTGAAAGTCTTCAAATTTGAGTGGTTTTGTAAAGATATCTGCAACTTGATCGTGAGACTTCACATACTTGAGCTCTACCTCCTTCTTGACAATGCATTCTCTGATGAAGTGATATCTTGTGTCTATGTGCTTGCTTCGATCGTGATACATTGAATTCTTGGCAAGTGCTTGTGCAGATTTGTTGTCAACATAAATTGTCGTAGCTTTAGTTTGAGGCAAATTTAGCTCCTTCAATAATCTTCTCAGCCAAATAGCATAGCACGTACAAGACGTTGCTGCTACATATTCGGATTCACAAGTCGAGAGAATAACAATGCATTGTTTCTTTGAACTCCAGGTGATAAAACAATTGCCCAAGAAAAAGACAAAGCCAGTTGTGCTTTTTCTATCATCAATATCTCCCGCAAAATCACTATCACAAAATCCCACAAGATTGAAATCATTAGTAGGAGAACAAAATAGCCCATAGTTAATTGTACCTTTGAGGTAACGGAGAATTCTTCTAGCAACTTTCAAATAAGTTGAGGTAGGAGCTTCAATGAAGCGACTCACTACGCCAACCGCAAAGAGTATATCCGGCCTCGTACAAGTCAGGTATCTTAAGCTTCCCACAAGACTTTTGAAAAAGGTTGGATTCACCTTTTCTCCATCATCAAACTTTGACAACTTTGTCCCACTCTCCATTGATGTGTTTACAGGGTTGCAATCAAACATCTTGAACTTCTTCGATGTCTCTTTTGTATAGCTTTCTTGAGATATGAAAATGCCTTCCTCCATCTGCTTTACTTCCAGACCCAGGTAATATGACATGAGCCCTATGTCCGTCATATCAAACTCACGGGACATAGCTTTCTTGAAATCATCAAAGAAATTTAGGTTATTACCCGTAAAGATAAGATCATCAACATAAAGAAAGACAAGTAAAATATCTCCTTTAGTATGCACTTTAATATAAAGAGCATATTCATGGAGACAACGAGTAAACCCATTGTCTTGAAAATACTTGTCGATGCGACTATTCCACGCCCTTAGAGCTTGCTTCAATCCATATAAGGCTTTGTTCAATCTAAGCACTTTATCTTCATAATTTTTAACCTCAAAGCCCAATGGTTGCTCTACATAGATTTCTTCTTCAAGATAGCCATTCAAGAAGGCTGACTTGACATCAAGTTGATGGATCTTCCACTTCATTTGTACTGCCAAATAGATAAGCAATCGGATCGTCTCCATACGGGCAAAAGGTGCATAGACTTCATCATAGTCAATTCCATACTTTTTTTTGTTGCCTTTAGCCACAAGTCTTGCCTTGTATCTCTCTATATCTCCATCAGTATTCTTCTTTGCCTTGTATACCCATTTCATTCCAATTGCTCGGTGACCCTTGGGAAGAGTTGTTAATTCCCAAGTATTGTTCTTCTCTATTGACTTGATCTCCTCCTCCATGGCTTGTCTCCACCTCTTGTCTGTAACAGCTTCTTCAAAATTTATTGGTTCACTATCAGCAAAGAGACAATACAAAAAAATAAAATTAGTAATTTGATCTGTATTATCATAGAGTTTTGCAATTGTCCTCGTTCTTTCTGGTGCTTCATTTGAACTTCCTGGAAAGGAAGGAGATGCAACATTGGTTGGGGATGGAGGTGGATTTGTGTCTTGTAAAGGTTCCTCGGCCTCTTGTGCTTCTTCTTCATCATCTTCAAAGTAGGGAAGAAAATCATACGTATTTTCTTCCTGAGATTCCCAATTCCATGTCGCTTCTTCATCAAATTCAACATCACGACTCACCACTACTTTGCCATTTCCAGGGTTATATAACTTGTAGCCTTTTGAACTCGTGTCATAGCCAACAAACACATGCTTGACACTTTGATCATCAAGCTTAGCTCTTCCTTGATGTGGCACATGGGCATATGCTATGCTCCCAAAGATTCTCAAGTGTTTGACACTTGTCTTCCTTCCGCTCCATGCTTCTTGAAGAGTTTGATCTCTAACATTTCTTGTTAAGATCTGTTGCTCAAATAAACTGTACAAGAAACAGCTTCGGCCCAAAATTCCTTGGGCATGCTTTTAACTTTCAACATACATCTAGCCATATTAAGAATTGTACTATTCTTTCTTTCTGCAACTCCATTTTGTTGTGGTGAGTAAGGTACCGTTAGAGGGCGACGAATTCCATGAGATCGACAAAAGTCATTAAATTCTTTTGAAATGAATTCGCCTCTTTTATCGGACCTTAAAGCTTTTATTTCATGGCCACTTTCCTTTTCCACAGGTGCTTTAAAGTTCTTAAAAGCAACAAATGTTTCAAAAAATAAACCCAAGTCTTTCTACTAAAATCATCAATGAATAGTAGAAAGTATTTACTTTTACCGAAAGAAGATGGATTGATTGGTCCACACATATCAGTATGAACAAGTTGTAGTGGCTTGGTAGCTCTTGATGTGGCCTCCGTCGGAAAACTCTTCCTTACATGTTTGCCAAGAAGACAAGCGCCACACAATTGATTAGGATGGTTGATTGAAGACATTCCATTCACCATCATTTTTTCTCTCATTGATTTGAGCGCCTCAAAATTCAGATGTCCAAATCGCATGTGTCAGCCCCATGACTCATCTTGCACATTAGCCTTCAAACACTTTGCATCAATTATCTTAAGATTCAAAGTAAACAATCTATTCTTTGCCATTTGGACTTTAGAAATTAAGTTTCTATTTGAATCTCTAAGCCAAAGATACATATATTTCATATGAATATCATATCCTCTTTCAAGAAGTTGGCCCAAACTCAAAATATTACTTTTTAATTTTGGCACATAATAAACATCTTTAATCACCTTGTGGCCACCATCTTTAGAGGAGATTAGAATCGTACCTATCCCTTCAATTTGAATCTTTGAGAAATCTCCAAAGAACACATTTCCTTTCACCTTTTTAATGAGTTCCACAAACTTGTCTTTGCATCCACACATATCGTTGCTTGCTCCATTGTCCAAGTACCACGAGCTGCAATCATCCTTGTCACCTTCCTTGAGTGCTAGCAACAATGTCGACTCATCTTCTTCTTTGCTGTCAACAAGGTTAGATTTCTCTTCCACATTACTACGACATTCCCAAGAGAAATGACCAAATTTATAACAATTGTAACACTCAATTTTAGATTTTTCATACATTTTGCCATTCATCTCTTGATAGTAACCTCGTCATCTTCCTCCTCTTTGTCCACGACCACGACCTCTGAATTCTTGAAAGCTTTTTTCTTCATTGTTGAAGTTGTTACCATTACTTCTTCCTTTTCCTCGACCGCCACGACCTCTTCCTCGTCCATTTCCTCTATAGTTCTTTTCACCTCCATAATCCTTGAATGATGCATTGATTTTATGAAGTTGCTCCAATGGCTCTTCTTGTCTCCTCCTGATCTTTTCTTCGTGGGCTTGTAAAGAACCCTCCAGTTGCTCCGTCAACATAAAGTCTAAATCTTTAGACTCCTTAATAGCACAAACCACACAATCAAATTTAGGTGTTAAAGACCGAAGGATCTTTTCTACCACACAAATTTCTTCCATTTCTTCTCCGTACCTTTTTAATTAATTCACAACAACTTTCACTCTTAAACAATAATCCGAAATGGATTCAGATTCCTTCATTTTTAAAACTTTAAAATCAGCCCTTAGAGTTTGAAGTTTTATCTTCCTCACTTTATCAACTCCTTGGAGAGAATTTTGTAAAATCTCCCAAGCTTCTTTTGAGGTGGTAGTATCAGCTACCTTCTAAAATATGGCATCATCCAAACATTGGTGGATGAGAGTGAGAGCTTGTTGATCATTCTTCCTTATTTTTACGAAGACATCTTTTTCATTTTGAGACAGAGCTTCCTCATTATCGGGTATTGTATACCCACTACGTACAACCTCCCACATGTCTTGAGAGCCAAGAATGACTTTCAATCGGCACCATCTTTCATAATTTTCTTTTGTGAGACGAGGGTATTGAAAAGCGAGTGTACTATTATTTGTCATAGCTCTGATACCACGATGTTGGAAAATAATAGTATACCCCAGGAATATTTCCCACAAAAATAGACAAGATTAGAATAGTACAACGACACCAAGTTTCATAACGTGGACAAATCTTTTTAACAAAAAGTAAAACAAACACGTATTGAGAGGAGCAAAATAACTTCACTATAGTGAGAAATATTACACACTGTAGTCATAGACTACTACACACTCAAAAGAAATAACCTTCTTTATTTTAAAGACACCTCACTATGATATTGCTCACACTCTCTATTTTCCTGCACAGACTATTTTCTTTCAGTCTGTGGAATTAAGCAACTACTGAGTTGCTTTGTTTTTGGTGTACTTGAAACTGGAGAACAATAGCCGTATTTATAGGCATTTTGGCCGACTCATGAACTAATAAAAAAATAAAGTTATTTTGCAAGTTGTAATTTGCTTGTTGCCAACTAAATTGGCATACCAACTGTTGCCCAGGCGCCTACTATACCTTTCATAACAACCAATCAGATTTTGTTTCTTTTTCTTTATTTGTTCTATTTTATTTTTTACTTAGTTGTTGGTTATTGGGTCCCACCCAAAGGACCTTCAGTTTCCTACTTCTGAGACACATATTGAGTTTCGTAATTGCATTTTAAGATGCATCTCAAAGGAAGATAACCTTCTTTCTAAAATTCCAGATAAAAAAGAAGAAGTAAAAGCAGCATTATATGACATGAGCTCCAGTTCTGCTGGACCTGATATATTGGTAAAATTATAGCCTGGACACGTGGTGGCCGAGGCGTGTAGTTCGGGACGACAACCACGTGAACTATATTATAGCCGCAGAAATTATATCAAGGATACCAAAGACAAGCCCCGAGATCAAGAATGCCCGTGCCACAAGTCATGATCGCCCGAGATATAGAAATACAAAGGCTCCGAGACAAGTGGTTCGAGCCCAATATAGATGAAGCCCCACGATCTCGCCCCCACGATCTCAACATTCAATGAGGGGAGATCGTGGGTCGCCCGCGATCTAAATATGGAGGAGTGGGCTGGTAATGCCCATGATTGTTTCAACCCTTTCTGCTATAAATAGCACTTATGTATCAATATAAAGACATTCACAAATATAGCCAATACTCTATCATATTATAATCTCAAGTTATTGATATTGAAATCCTTGTTCTTGTGTTCGTATTTTTCATTATTTCATATTATTCATTCACATATTGCAATCTTGATACAATATATTGCTTGTAATCCAAAAACAAATCTAATTATAGTCTAAATCATATTTATAGGCATACAATTTTGCCCCGTCTGTGGGATCAAGCAATTAAGCTTTGCTCCAAGATTGTGTTTTATATCTGCAACCCATTTTAACCTCTTAAAATGGTAAACAACACTGTAAACGTTGATGGAAATCAACAACTCCCCGTTGGGCAACCTTACACTACTGATGATGCAACTGTAAATTCACCAAATGTTATCGTCCCTAGTTCATCAACCTCTGGAACTTGGGGGATGAAAATCATGGAGTTCATGAAGCAAACTCTGGATCAGTTTGCAGATCAACGAAGACTTGCGGTTGAATAAGCTAGAGTTAACGCCGAGTTGCATAGCTCCTTGCAAGCTATCTCGGAGAGTTTGCAGATCAACGAAGGCTTGCGGTTGAACAAGCTAGAGTTAAAGCCGAGTTGCATAGCTCCTTGCAAGCTATCTCGTAGAGTCTTAGGCTCACTGCTACTCCCATCGACACTCCACCTGTGGCCCCAAATGGAGGCACTCCGAATTCTGTTCCTTCGGGCGCATTAACAGAGGGACCTCTAAGGTGTACGACCAAAACATGACACCCACATACTTTCATATCAGACATATAATTGAATGTAACAATCCAATTGATACAAGAGAAGAGGAAACAAGAAACAACAAAATTGCAATTAACCAGTTCCTCTCAGAAATTTAAAACAAAATACCTCAACTGTATAAATTCACAAACTTCAGATAACGCAACCCAGAAACTTGAAGAAGACACAATAACTCATCTAAGCAAGCATCAAATAAGCACAAATTAGAATGAGCGAGCTTGAAATTCCAGTCCATGTAATCTTGTTCACTCCGTTGTTATCTTCACCACCACCTGCTCTAGCTGGTAAAGGCATCACAACAGAAAGATTATTCACATGAGTGACCATTAATTTTTACTAGAAAGCATACATAAATACACACACACATATACATACACACAAATTATGCATAAAATAGCATGGTTACAAACAACGGTTAAAACAATGGTTAAAGAAGGAAAATAAGATTGCTGTAATTATAATACCTTATTTCCGATAAAAAGGTAACGGGCAAAGTTATGGTTAAAAATGAAAATAAATTTAACCACGAATTACCTGGTGGTTGCTCTTTGGTGGAATGACCTGGAGCTGGAGTAGGAGCTGGAGCTGGAGCTGCAGCTGCAGAGTAAAAAAGAAAAGGAATTAAAACACTAAACTAGAAAGAAAAGGAAAACAAACAGGGATGTAGTAACACGAAGAAAAATGATCGCAACCGTATTAGAAAGTAGAATAAAAGATTGAGAGTACCATTCCTTATTGAAATGTTTACATAACCACCACTCATCAGATTAATTCTTCTTCATATGAAGAAAAAAGAGAATGGAATACTGTTAGAATAATTATTCGACGCACAGATCTTTTAACAGAACATTTTCTAGTTCTCTATCACAGGGAAAAGACCATCAACTGATCGATCGAGTCCTAAGTCAACTCACTGAATTCCTTTCAGCTCTACATACAACGGATTCAAACTAAATATATTAAAATAAAAGTATTTGTAACTGATTACAGAAAATCATACCTTTACAAGCGTTCATATTGAAGGGAATATTGCATTTCCAAGGAAGTGAAATTGCGTGAGGAATACTAATACCAAAAGAAGGCAAAAAGGTAGGACTATTCCAAAGCTTGCAGAGACAATCCATTTCAGTGGTCATAGCTTCTTTGAGTGGTTTACAACATGAGTTTGGTGGTTTTGTAGTTGAGTTTAGGTACTGACTACATGCCACTAACTTTGAAGCACATGTAGGTACCTGTGGTTGAGCCTCCACCATGACGGTGGTTGCACCCATCATTAATGCCATGACTGCCATTGTGATTAACATGGATATTTTAGAGAAAATCATCTTTCTTTAAGTGATCAATGCTTTTGTGTTGGCCATACTGGGTATTGAATGCTACATTTATAGAACAAGTTTGACAGGGAATTGTGTCTAGCAAAAGGGTACCTTTGATCATTCTATGATTAATCCCACAGTTTTACTATTTTCCTCCGTTTTAATTTGTGTGACGTGTTTGACTGAACATAAAATTGTAAAATTTTAAAAGAAGATTTTTTATACAAACTACTTCATGCACGGCACCTACCAAGAATTTCTTTTACTAAGAACAATTAAACGCGAGTTGAGCCGCGACAATGAGGGTTTAACGTGTTCTTTCAAATTCTTTTCCTTGTTCATAGATGTGAAACAGTTAGTTTAATCATTCACATAAACTACAGATTTAGGACGCATGAGAAGTTAAATTTTTTTCAGTAAAGCATAGTGATATCATGTACAGTAATGGACTAAAATTGTCAATCAGTACCGGTGGAGATAACAAAATGCTCCAGTTACTTTCGCTGGCCTTAAATCTGAAATATAAGTAGCTTCTTCTCACAGATTATCATAGTTAAGTGGGAAACAAATTGGTATTTATTCTATTGTTCTTTTTTAATCGTATGCTAGTATATATGGTCAGCTGGCCACGTCCTGGCTGCTTGATTAAGATATTAGAATTGTCGACGTTTACTTGGAGGAAATCAAAGTTATATGAACACAACGTGGATGTGATGTTAATGTGTTATTCTTTATTCAAGTCAACTGCCGTAGATTATGGCATTATGCTGCCGCACATTAGTTATTTAAACCTGGTTTTTAAGTTACTAAATTGAGTAATACCCTTGGCTATCATCAAGCATATACCAGTAATGGGATATAAAGCGGCAGCTAATTTTCTAAATATCAGACAGGCACTGATGAGTTGATTAAATCAAACCTTTCATAGGGAACTGAATTTTGAGAATATATTTCATCACTTCCATCTCAAGTGAGATAAATAAGGTACAGATACACACAATGCATCATATTAAATATGGGAACATCTCTAATTATATTTGTCCTGTTTATATGTCCGAAACAGAAACTTCCACTATATAGTTAGAAGGAGAATATTATTTCCTGCTTTAATTTCCTTCAAGTCTTCCTGGCAAGTTCGTCAGCTACTAGTTTTGTTCTCTAAATATATGCCATAAAATTGGTCCTTGCAGCCTAGTCAAATTTTAAGTAAATGTTATTCATCGTTATTTTTTAGGATCATGCTTATACTCCCTCCACTCTTATTAGCCACTTTTGTGTTTAGCATGTCCATTAAGAAAGGTAGATAAATTGATTATTTTATTAACACACCCTTATTAATTATGCTTTGAAAATTTAAATTTGATAATGAGAAATAGTTATTATAAAATTATACTTAGGAGAACATCATGAAATCTCTCTAGATTTACTAAAAGTATCAAGTAAAAGTAAAATTCTATTTTTAATAAAAATATATAACAAGTAAATATGGAGGGCGGAGTCACTTTGTTTAGTACTCCCTCCGTTCCAAAATGATTGTCACAGTTCGGATTTCGAGAGTCAAACGAGTTTAGCTTTGACCGTAATATTTTTATATGTCTTTTAAATATTTTGAATTATTAATTATTGTGACTTATAGTACTTTTTATGTAGTTTCTAAATATATAAACATCGTTACAAAAAACTTAAAGATTATATGTTTAAATTCACGGTCAAAATGAACTCGTTTGACTCTCGAAATCCGAACTGTGACAATCATTTTGGAACAGAGGGAGTACTATTTATGTTGATGTTGACTTTTTTGAAATCATGCCTTTGTATATTGTTCTTCCTGTTCCCAAAAATGTATCTTGGATTCTATATCCAGTTACTCCCTCCGTTCCAAAATGATTGTCACAGTTCGGATTTCGAGAGTCAAACGAGTTTAGCTTTGACCGTAATATTTTTATATGTATTTTAAATATTTTGAATTATTAATTATTGTGACTTATAGTACTTTTTATGTAGTTTCTAAATATATAAACATCGTTACAAAAAACTTAAAGATTATATGTTTAAATTCACGGTCAAAATTAACTCGTTTGACTCTCGAAATCCGAATTGTGACAATCATTTTGGAACAGAGGGAGTACATGACTAGGCAAGACTACATTTAGTACTCTGTTTGTTAAGACCACATTTGTACTCTAATTGCACTTGAACGTTAATCTTTGCCAGAGAAATGTAAACTTCTGTTTAATTTACCTTGCCATCACATTGGTTTCTCTGTGTTTGGCTGCACAGCAATTGAAAAATAAAACAAACTGATTTTTACTTGCTACTACTGGAATGTACATGTACTCTTGGTGGTCATTCATAGGAAGACGAATCTACCCTTTCTTGAATGGTGACAGGGAAACCTCCTTTCATCTTGGATGTGAGAGATGATATGAAAACTGGTTCAACACCTAGTTGTTGCACCACAGGAACTGCCTAGAATCGCTGTAAAACTGCAGCCACCACTCTCTCCATTTGTAAGAATGCCATTTCCATGCCCAAAAAAATTCTTGGGCCTGCTTGAAACATAGGGTATATACATGCATCTTTTGACACAAATGTCCAATTCCCAGTCATTGCATTCTTATCCAACCACCTCTCTGGCCTAAACTCTGCCCAATCTTGGCCCCAAACTTTCTCTACCCTTCCCATTGCATAGGGATGATAAATTACCCTTGTTCCTTTCTTAGCAGATGTACCATCTGGCAATATGTCATCCTCTGTTGCTTCTTTATAATTCGTTGGAACTGGTGGGTAAAATCTCATGCATTCACAAAGTGATGCGTGGGTGTACATCATCATAATCCTCATCGTGTTTTTGATCACTGAATTTGATTCGGATGATGATTGCTCTTTAATTTCTTTCAAGATTTGGGATTCTACTTGAGGGTGTTTAGAAATAAGCCAAAAGAACCATGTTAAAGCAGCTGAAGTTGTGTCCCGGCCTGCCAATATGAAGCTTATCAGCATGTGCTGATCAATAATCTTGACAATAAATCATCATCAGCTGATGGCGACGATGACTTCTTCCTCCTATTCTTTTCTCTGACAATCTCCTTGGCAAATTTACGAACTTTTTTCACTGCAACCCTTAATTTCTTCTCTGATCCAATGTTTAGAGCTCGTTTGATTTTCCATACTAAAGGTTTATTGTAAATAGATTATGGTAAATAGATTAGTTATGTAAATTGTATAGTGGGCCAGGCCCGTTAGGTTTACTTGGTCCCTAAGTTAGGTTTAGGGTTAGGTTTTCTCTAGGTTTCTTTTGTATAAATAGGGGACTCCCCCATCAATGAAAGCAAGAGTTTTCACCCAAATATTATTTCTCTCGTGTGAGTGTGTTCGGTTTTACATGGTATCAGAGCCATCGTGAAACTCTTCAAGTAGAAAAGTAATGGAGGCTCCAAAAGGTGATGTTGCAGCCGTACGGAAGACAATCTCTCCGTACGATATCACTTCGAATGATAATCCTGGTTTAATTATCACACAGGTACAGTTGACCAGTGAAAACTATGAGGAATGGGCGCGGTCGGTTAGAACGGCGCTGCGTGCAAGGAAGAAGTTTGGTTTTGTTGACGGATTGATCAAGATGCCCGATGAAAAGTCGATTGATTATGAGGATTGGTGGACTATCAATTCTCTTCTAGTGTCATGGATTAGGAATTCGATCGAGCCTACTCTTCGGACCACCATATCGCACATGGAAGTAGCGAAAGATCTGTGGGTGAGTATTCGAGAACATTTCTCCGTGGGAAACGGACCTCGGATTCAGGAATTAAAAGCGGCTTTGGCCGGTTGTAAGCAAAAGGGATTAACTGTTGCTGCTTACTATGGAAAACTGGCTATGTTGTGGGAAGAACTAGGAAATTGTGATAAGTTTCCAACTTGCTCGTGTGGAAACTGCACTTGCAATCTAACGGTTGCACTGGAGAAGAAAAGGGAAGAAGATAGGGTTCACTTATTCCTTATGGGCCTGGATGAAAGTCTTTATGGAACTGTCTGTTCCAATCTCTTGGCTCAGGAGCCGTTGCCATCGATGAATCAAGTCTACCAAAAGGTAATCCAAGATGAACGGGTCAAAGGGATGGCACGAACTCAGGAAGAACGAGGGGAGGCGACGGCGTTTGCTGCACAACGATCACAACCGCCGAAGACAGGCTATAAGGAGTGTCACTTGTGTGATCGAGGAGGACATCCTCCGGAACGCTGCTATGAAGTCATTGGCTATCCGGAGGGGTGGGTGCATTATCCGAAGCAAGGCACTTCGAATGGAGGACGTGGTAGAGGAAGAGCTGAAGGTAACAAAGGTGGAAGAGGTCGTGGACATCAACCGTTTGGTTCAAATGCTGGTCGGGGACGTGGCAATAATCGAGCAAATGCTGCTCAAGCTGAGCTCGAGAATGGAGAAAACGGACACATGAGTGTGCCCGGACAGACTAACCTGTCCGGAATAACAGGTGATCAGTTGCAGATGCTGTTCGATTTGCTGAAAAAGGAGAAGGCAAGCACAAGTGAACCATCGATCGGTAAGAAAACTCATCCTTCGTGGATTATTGACACGGGGGCGTCAAATCACATGACCGGTCAGATAAGTATTTTGGAGAATTTACGAACAATACCAAAGTGTCCGGTAGGTTTACCGAACGGAAGCAGTACGATGGCGACTCAGGAAGGATCCATCAGATTTAACGAAGACATGGTTCTTCACGGAGTGTTATATGTGCCCGAAATGACTTGCAACTTGATTTCTGTGTCTCAATTAATTAATCAAGTTGGTTGCAATGTAAATTTCACTAATGATTTGTGTGTTATGCAGGACCGGGCTACGGGGAAGTTGATTGGAGCGGGTGAACAAAAGAACGGACTCTACTACTTTCGGACGATACCCGTGGTGAAAGCTGTGAAGGTTGATGTGGTAGACTTATGGCATCAAAGGTTGGGACATCCTTCGATGCAAGTGACAAAATCTCTTTCAGTCTTAGAAGATAGTGGGAAAGGTAGCTTAGAAGAAAAAGCATGTGATGTATGCCTTAGGGCAAAAGAAACTAAAAATGTATTTTCTTCGAGTAATAATAAAGCTGCTGAACCTTTTGATTTAGTTCACTGTGACTTATGGGGTCCTTATAGAACTGAGTCTTCGTGTGGTGCATCATATTTTTTTACTGTTGTTGATGATTGTTCATGAGGAGTATGGGTGTTCCTGTTAGTTGATAAGAAAGAGGTCGGACAAAAATTGAAGGGTTTCTTTGCAATGGTGGAGAGACAATTCAATAAACGGGTTAAGTGCGTTCGGAGTGATAATGGAACCGAATTTGTAAGTCTGAAAGGGTATTTTCTCGAACAAGGGATCTTGTTCCAAACTTCGTGTGTGGGGACACCCCAGCAAAATGGTAGAGTTGAACGGAAACATAGACATATCTTAAACGTGGCACGGGTGCTACGTTTTCAAGCTAATTTACCGATTGACTTCTGGGGAGAATGTGTGATGACGACATGTTATTTGATTAACCGGACACCCACTAAGTTGTTGAATGGGAAGACACCTTACGATATCTTGATGGGCGTGACACCGAATTATGATCATTTGAGGGTGTTCGGTTGCTTATGTTATGCTCGCAATCAAGGACGAACAAGTGACAAGTTTGAAAGTAGGAGTCGTCGATGTGTGTTTTTGGGTTATCCAAATGGGAAGAAAGCGTGGAAAATGTATGATTTAGAGACAAAGGAGTTTGTGTTCTCGAGGGATGTGGTGTTTTACGAAAAAGAATTTCCATTCGCCTCCAAGGAGACTGATGCCGAAAAGCGGACACAAGATACGGCTTCTGTCACCGTTGCATTGGAGGAGGAAGAGGAGAGTGTGCAAGGAAGGGGGGGTGTTGAACCCGAAGTCGTGACTCCGGTGATTGAACCCGAAGTGGTGACTCCGGAAGCTGAACCTGAGGTTGTTCCCGAAGTTGAACCCGAAGAGTTGGGTCGGGGAAAACGAACTAAGAAAGAGAATATCTTGCTGAGAGACTTTGTTACTAATACGGTCCAAAAGATGAGTCACCGGGTATCGTCCTGTGTTCGAAAGTCTGCTTGTTCATCTGTTTCTCAACAACCCTCTGGTAAGCCCTATCCTCTAGCACACTATGTCAATTGTGATAATTTCTCTTCGAAACATGTGAGTTTTCTTGCAGCTATAACGCAAGGACATGAGCCTACCTCCTTTTCGGAGGCGGTAAAAAGTGACAAATGGAGAACAGCCATGGGTGAAGAATTGAAGGCATTGGAAGCGAACAAAACCTGGGAGATAGTTCGCTTGCCTACCGGGAAGAAGGCCCTCGGATGTCGATGGGTATACAAGATAAAGTACTACTCGGATGGAACTATTGAAAGGTACAAAGCAAGATTGGTGATTTTTGGAAATCACCAAATCGAAGGGGTTGATTATACGGAGACATTTGCACCGGTTGCAAAGATGGTGACTGTCCGAGTTTTTCTGGCCGCAGCAGCTGCCAAAAATTGGGAATTGCATCAGATGGATGTGCACAATGCATTTTTGCATGGTGATCTTCACGAGGAAGTACATATGAAATTGCCTCCGGGACATCGCATGACGGGGAGAGGAGCTGTGTGTCGCCTTCGAAAATCATTGTATGGATTAAAACAAGCTCCCCGATGTTGGTTTGCGAAGTTGTCTACTGCACTTAAGCAATATGGGTTTCGACAATCATATTCGGATTACTCATTATTTACGATGAAGAAGGGAAATGTGCATTTAAATGTGCTTGTTTATGTGGATGATCTGATTATATCTGGTAATGATTCGAAGGCAATTTGAATTTTTAAGTTATATCTCTCGAAATGTTTCCATATGAAGGATTTAGGTGCCTTGAAATACTTCTTGGGAGTTGAAGTGGCAAAGGCTCCGAAAGGAATCTTCCTGTGTTAGAGGAAGTATGCATTGGATATCATATCGGAAACAGGCTTGTTGGGGGCAAAACCGGTTGGTACACCGATAGAACAAAACCATCGCTTGGCACTTGCGACTGGTCGTTTTATCAAAGATCCTGAACGCTATCGGCGACTGGTTGGAAGATTGATTTACTTGTGTTTTACACGACCGGATTTGTCCTATAGTGTGCATGTGTTGTCGCAATTCATGCAGAGTCCCCGTATTAAGCATATGGAAGCGGCACTCAGGGTTGTTCGATATTTGAAAGGCTGTCTGGGACAAGGCATTGTATTTCATTCTCAGTGTGATCTGAGATTGCACGGGTGGTGTGACTCTGATTGGCCAGGCTGTCCGTTGACACGTCGATCGTTAACAGGTTGGTATGTGTCGTTAGGGGACTCACCGATATCTTGGAGAACGAAGAAGCAACAGATCGTGTCGAGGTCCTCCGCTAAGGCAGAATATAGATCGATGGCGATGACTGTGTGTGAATTGAAGTAGTTGAAAGGGATATTATGGAACCTTGGAATTGATCACGACTCTCCGATAAATTTGAAGTGTGACAGTCAAGCTGCGTTACATATTGCTCGGAATCCAGTCTTTCACGAACGCACTAAACATATCGAAGTCGACTGTCATTTTGTTCGGAATGAAATCATCGGAGGAGTCATTCGTCCCAGCTATGTGCCTACGACCACGCAACTTGCTGATATTTTTACGAAGGCGTTGGGACGCGCCCAGTTCGAATTCTTCCTTAACAAGTTGGGCATAAGGAACCCTCACGCTCCAACTTGAGGGGGGGGGGGTATTGTAAATAGATTAGTTATGTAAATTGTATAGTGGGCCAAGCCCGTTAGGTTTACTTGGTCCCTAAGTTAGGTTTAGGGTTAGGTTTTCTCTAGGTTTCTTTTGTATAAATAGGGGACTCCCCCCATCAATGAAAGCAAGAGTTTTCACCCAAATATTATTTCTCTCGTGTGAGTGTGTTCGGTTTTACAGAAGGGAAGAAAGAATCTTTCAACGCTAAGGCGAACAGCATCTTCAAAAGCAACTGCGAATTCTGCTACCTGCCCTGATGGTGACAAACAGCAGCCAGGTCATATCCAAAAGAAATCTTGCGAATGTTGTCAAAAGCAAACCTTTGGAGTAAGGCTGTCCAGCGGTCCGGTTTGCACTGGACCGGCAACCGGATCGGACCAGCCCGGACCAGCACAAACTGGGCCAATTAACCAAATCCCCAAACGATCCGTCCCCGACCCCTCACCCTCAATTTGTAGCCACTGAACCGGAACCGGTCCGGTCCGGACCGGACCAGGAAAAAAATAAGAGCTGTTTTGGTCTGCTTGGAATATAGCCGTTGTCAATGACTCTTTTCATCAATAGCCGTTGGCCAACGGCTAAAAATGACTCTTTTTTGCTCCCCACCCCCCTAGGCGCCCCCATACCCTCAACCTATTTTTTCTATAAATACCACAATTTTTCATCAATTTATTCACTATTTCTCTAATATTCTCTCTAAATCTCTCTTATTTCTACAAAGGCTATTTGCTAAATAATTCAAAATTGCTCTCGCAAAAAGAGTTTAAGTTCTAAATTGCATTAAAAAAAATATTTGGACTGGAGTGAAAAATTATTCGGTGCGGTTCCGGTCAAGTTTCAACTTTTACTTCTAAGTTCAAAGTTCTAACGAGACATCAAGTAAACTCCTTCTTACTTCTTATTATCTATTTTAATTTTTTTGCAATATTATTTTTAGCATATACTGATATTTGAGGTAATTTATTTGTTTGTTTTACTTATAATAATGACCGGAGTGTGGAGAGCACTTACTGGGCATACGGGTAACGGTCATATATCACGTGCTAACCGAGAGGGGGATGATAGACGTAGTCGTGCTCTAGGTAAAAGACCAATTGATAATTCTACCACTCTTTCTCATCTAGATGATTTTACTCAGGAAGATGAAACGCAATTTTTTCATGATGTAGATTTTTATCACCCACTAGATAATGATATGTTAGAGACACAATATCAAGAAAATACCGAAGGGGTTAATTTAGATGATGAAACGCCTACTAGTCAATTTCATGGTGAACCTGAAGAAACTGAATCTGAATTACCACCTATGCTTCCTAGTAGAGAACCAGCTAAACGACCAGATAGATCGGATGTTGTGGAAATTTATAACTAAAAATGTTCTGGCTCATAGCGCTAAATATAATCTTTGTAAACATGTTTGGAATTTTAAAACCGGCAAACATCATGGTGGGACAGGGAAGTTGAGAACACACTTAGAAAACCATCATAAGGAAGAATGGGAAAAGAGGCCGTGTGGCACTCAATCAGGGAACAGAATGGCTCCATCTCAAGGTAGTGGAGTTTAACAGAATATTAACCCAGTGACGGGGGGCTTATGCATTATGATAAGAAGAAAGATAGGGAACAAATGGAAAAAATGATTGCGTTAGAGTGCTTACTTTTTACATTTGCTTCTTGTACTGGTTTTCTTCATTATATTCAAACTGTATATAATCCATCTTTTCAAGGTTTTCCAAAAACTACGGTTACAAGTGATATTATAAAATTTAAAAATGAATATAGAAAATATTTACGATATATGTTTTATCACGTTGATTGTAGAGTTTGTCTTACTACTGATTTGGGTCGTGGTATTAATGGGTATGATTATTTAACACTTACTTACCATTGGATAGATCTTAACTGGGTAATGCAAAAATGAATTTTAGCATATAGCGTTGTTGATGAACCAGATATGAGAACATTTATTAAGAGAGAAGTAAATGATATTTGTAAGACGTATTTTATTAGTTACAAAATTTTAAGTATAACTGTTGATAATGCTTCAAACAATGATTATGCTATTGGTCAGTTAAAACTAAAGTTGAATTTCCCTTTTGAAGAATTGTTTCATGTTAGATGTGCATCATACATAATTTAGTTGTAAAAGATGGCCTTAAGTTATTTGATCCTACTATTGTGAAGGTCAGACTCGCAATTAGTTATATTTTTAAATCTAAAAAACCTTATAGATGGACAGACTTTAAGGTAGAGTCTATGAAAGATGTTTGAGACCTAGAAGAGTTCCTAAGGAAGTTTCAACTAGGTGGAACACTGTATATGAATCTTTGTCTGTTGCTTGCAATTTACGAACGACTATAACTAGCTATTTTAATGGTAAAGAGGCTGTACAGTATCACCTAGATGATTCTGATTGGAGCCTTGTTCTTCGTCTTCTTACATTTTTAGAATTTTTTTTTATGCTACTAAAGAATTTTCAGGTCAATATTATCCTACAGTTACTACCATGTTGTATTTTATAGCTGGAATAGCAGAATTACTTAACGAATATAAATTAGTGTCTGGTTATGAACAATCCGTTGCTTCTATGATTGAAAAATTTTAAAAATATTTTTTTCTTATTCCACCACTTTATTACATTTCTTCTGTAATCATCCATGTTTTAAACGGTTTAATACCGAAATGCTTATTAGAGAAATTTATCGGAGTTTGGAAATTACTGCTGATGAAACACCAAGTGTAGAACAAGCTTGTGCGCAGGTATTTCCAGATTGCCAACGAATTTATGAAAGATACAGGAGTGCAGCTGATAATGTTGTTCCAAGTGTTCCAAGTGGAGCTGGTTCAAGTTCAACACAGGCGAGTAAAAGAGCTGCAGCCGGATTGGGATGTTTTTCCAGCCTTAATCAAAGGTTTTCTAGCAGGCAATCGAGTAGCGGAGGGTTCAACGAGCTTGATGTTTATTTACTTCATGGTTGCAAGAAAATTGAGTATTTTGGAAGTGATCAACTACTACAATTTTGGAAGGATCAACAAGCACAGTTTCCAGTTTTATCAAAAATGGCGCCAGATATTCTAACAATTCAAGCATCATCAGTTGCTTCAGAAAGCGCGTTTAGCCAAGGAAGATTACAAATTAAAGATCATAGACATTCATTAAAGGAAGAAGCAATGGAGATGGCCGTATTATTCAGAGATTGGGTTATATCGAAGTGGATTTCCTGAAGAAAATGAACTAACAGATACAACATATTCATCCGAAATCATATCAGATGTGGAAGTGTGGAAAATAAAAAATATTATGAAGAAGATGAATCTTTGCTACCGGTTCCTCCTGAGGTGCCAGAAGAAATTATCAGAAAATGAGAAATTTTTTTATTAATATGTAGTTTTGCAATTTAATATCTATGTACTTTGCAAAAAAAAAAAAAAAAAAAAAACCAAAAATTATTCAATAAAATGCGTTACGCCTTGCTATTAAGTTATCATTCTTTGTTATATTCTCAGTTATCCTTTGTTATATTTTTTTTGCAATTCAATACTTAAATACTAAATACTAAATACTAACTTAATACTTAGTATTTATTTTGTAAAAAATAACAAATGTTATGGCTTGCTATTAAGTTATAATTGTTTGTTATATTTTCTTATTAATAAATAGTTTTTCAATTTTATTTAGCTATAGTAGCAAATAGTAAATACTTAAATACTAAAATAATGAATACTTATATGTACTAACTTACTATTTAGTATTTTACTTTGAAAAAAAATAACAAGTGTTATGCTTGCTATTAAGTTATAATTGTCTGTCATAATTTGTTATTACTAAATAGTTTTACAATTTTATTTAGCTATGTTAGTAAATAGCAAATACTCTAAATAGAAAATATTAAATCTTATAGTATATAGTATATACTATATAAAAATAACAAGTTATAGGACTTGCTATTAATTTATAAATGTTTTTTATTTTTACTTTAGCCATATACTTAATTTAAAATTCCAAAACTACTTTAAAATTAAAAAAAAAAAGAACCAAAAAAAAAAAAAGTCGTCCAAAACCGGGCCGGTTCGGACCGGCCCAACAAAAAAAACAGCTCTCCTCTTTTAAAAAATAGCCGTTGGCAACGGCCACAAACGACTATTTTTCCCTCCTCCACCCCATTAAACGCCCCAACAACCCTCCCCCCTCCTATTTTTTCCTATAAATGCTCCCATATTTCATCAAATTAATTACAATTCAATATTTTCTATCCATTTCTCTCTAAAATTTTCTATCAAAGGCTATTTTCTAAATTTTCTATCAAAATGTCTGGAAATCAACCTACTCAAGCTCAAGGTGCTGAAGCCCCCTCCCGACCAAGAGCTGTATCCGAAGTTTGGGAATTTGTCACGAAAAATCATGATACTAACAGTGCTCAGTGTAATCTTTGCAATAGAGTTTGGAATTATGAATCTGGACCACTTCATGGAGGGACAGGAAGTTTAAGACTCACTTGCAAAACCAACATAGCACAGAATGGGCTGCTCGTGCTGGGGGAATATATCTGCATGAGCGTGATATGAATTTAGTCATTGAAGAAGGCATGAAGCACTTGAGAAATTTCTATGATTTATGTATTTTTCTAGTTTCCAGTCTACTTTCTAGTTTTTATTTTTTAGTATGTTATTTTAATTATGTATTTCCAACTTAATATATTTTCGTATTATTGAATAAAATAATTTTTGTGTTGTTTATTTTATCTACAATAATTTTTAATCTATTTCAAAAAAATAAAAATTAGTACGAACCGAACCGGTACCGGACCGTTTCACCCTTGCCGATACTGGTTCCGACACAACAGGGGAGCAGCTGCACCGGTAGACCGGACATGTACCGGCTATCGATTTTTTTTAAGCCGGACCGGTCTGGAACGGGCAAGGCGTGCCGAAACCGGACCGGACCGGTGGACAGCCTTACTTTGGAGTATGTCTTGGAAATCAACTATTGTCTTGTTAGCAGCAGCCGTGGCAAGGATAGGTATCAGACGTTCTATGACTTGTGTATCAACAACTCTCTCAACAAACTTTCTCAAGGATTTATTGCTAAATTCATGGCTTGCAATTTTCCTTTGGTACTTCCGCATGTCACCATCCACATTGAAAATGCCATTACCAAGCACATCTCCTAGGGAACTTTTCCAAATTTCACCTTGTTGGTAAATATTGAAGCGTGTCTTGAGCATGTGTTGGACATTACATGAATTGGCTGTGAAAATTGTGTGGAAATTGAGAGGGCGGATGAGAGTGAAAGTAAGGCTAGGTGTGCTTAGGATAATATCAGACGTCCATTGAATTCGGCGATCCTTATTTACCATAATTGAGAAATAGGAACCTATTAGAGGATAGGATTTTGGTATCTTTCTAGATGACAAAAGGGTATTAATATTCGGTGTGCTTTTGGATTTGAAGTAGAAAAGAACAAAGAGCAAAGGAACAAGGCAAATGAGTAATGAGGTTGAGAGTTCCAAATCCAGTACGGCCATTTCTCTAATAAATGTTTCCCAAAAAGGCAGATTTTTGACTTTGGCTTTGCTAAAATGAAGTGTAGGAAAATTTCATCAAGAGAAGGGGGATGTATACAACTTTTGGCTTCTCAACCCGTTTTTGCGATACATGCTAATACTGTACTAATGAGTAATGAACAACACGTGGTCAGATCACTCTCTCTGTTTTCTTGATTAAGAGTTGACTACTTATTTTAGCTGTCTCATATGTCAATTGCATGGCAATTAATTAAGTATTATTTGATCATCATGATATACTAACAGTGGTTAACCTTCTTATTTAAATCGTTGATTCTCTACCTTTTCCGGAGATCATTTCATACATACAGTATTCAAGATCACACACCATGTGATCTTCACTCGAATATGGGATGCTTCACATGATATGACTAGGACCAATAAGCTTCAACAAATTTGTATGGAACTTCTTGTTACTATTTCACACAATTTTAACCATAGCATATAAGAGGGTAACTTTAAACACTAATCATAAGTTGATGAGTAATTTTGACATCTTCTCAAAGTATTGTGACGTGAAATTTACTATGTCAATAATTTGACCGGATTCAAGGTACCCCATCAACACTAGAGCGCTATTGGGGTCTAAAACAAAGACAAAGTATAACAGATAGCATAACTGAGGTATTTCATATCAGATAGGCATATCATTTGCCCTTTTTAAGGATTAAATTAAAAGTAGCTAGAGAAGAGTTCTATATGATGAACATTTTTGTCATTTGTTTATGAGATAAATATTACAGATGTGGTGAACTTTCACTTCTTTACGAGAATGATTGGGTATTAACGGATTCGCATCTATTCCTCATGACACGACCCGGGTTCTTGGCTAGGTCATGCGGTCACCCGACATCTTCCTCTAGACCTGTCGGGCGAACCCTTTTGAATTGAATTCATAAAAATAAACATAAAATCAACTTATAGATATGAAATAAGATCTAAAGATATACAAACATGCTTATACATAAGCTGTGCAGAAGAAGTTACAGCTGACTACTCAATGTACTAGGTTTAGGGCTATCTAGACAAACATCTAAGAATACAAATGAAGTATAAACATCTCTCGAAGGGAGTAAAATACAACTGAGATAAAAAAAATATAAAACTGGTGGCCATCCTGAACAAAAGTTGGCTCACCCTGACAACTGAAGTCGTCTTCACTCCTCAAACACGTGGCGGACTCAATCCTGGAGTGAACCTACCGAACTAAATAATAGATAAGAAACAAACAGAGGGTGAGTCTAAAGGGCAGGGTGAGTGGGGGCTGGCTAGCCACCTCGAAGAAGCAAATATGCTAGCCAGGGAGAAGAAGCAGATAAACTAAATTCATCTTATTTCAACTATAAAATGGGTAGAGCCAGATAATAACTAGAAACATGTAAGAAACCATAAACTCATAGACAACTAGGGACATAAGATCGACAGAAACATATAGGTAGCCCGAAACATATCAATAATTAGAAATACATGACAACATATTTAACACATCGCACTACAATCACACAATACACAGCAGCCGGTGCAATGAGATGGAATGAATGTAGTATGATGCAATAGGGTCACATGTGCCCAGTAAATGGAGCGGAGTCCTTCTACTCCAGGGCGGAATCCTCCTACCCTCAATGTGATGCAAGGAGCGGAATCCTCCTATCCTTAGATGACACAACAATCCGACACTTATCTCCGGCGCAGGACTCTCATCGTCTGCCATGGAGTACATATCAAATCCATCACTAGAGTACAAAACTTCTATGCTTAAAGCTCCACCATAAAGATGTGATATGCAATGCCACACAATTCAAACAATCACACAATAAGTTATAAGCCTTGTGATCCTATAAGGATTTTCAACCTATAGGATAGTTCTATCTTCTAGTTTATATTCATAATCATAATCGGGCTTCCCTTCTCAACTCAAAACTAGGCTGATAGATCAACAATAGATATTCCTAAATATACTTGAGCCTCTATCCTCAATGTGACATTCACGCGTCGATGACTAACAACTCAGGTTCATTTTCCAACAAGATACTTCTATTCATAACTCAATGCTGAGCCTAATATGATACACTTACTATAAGGTAGCATATTGCAATATGATAAACTTTTATTCAATCAATTTCCATAGTTCAATCTAACCATTGCATTTTACTCATAATCTTAGGCTTATAGCTCCTCAATTAGTGTTCATAACAAACATAAATCTCTTATCCATAACTTGGCAAATATTAAAGTACATCTTAACACACATACCAAGCACACAGAACCCGTTACGCTTACAGTCGGAGTATCATACTCTCAAGTACACAGTAAACACAAAGCAATACTTAACAACATAATAATGGTTATTCACGAAGCTCTGGTGTAATAAGTACGCTTCTTCGGCAGCTGCACACGTGAAAGATATATGCGTAGAACATCCATAAAGGCCGAAGGCCATCAAAGAAAGGATGAAACCACTTACTGTTGCTCCCAAACGCACACGCAAGTATACGTGGTCGACAAGTAATAAAGTGATAAATCGAGTATCGTTCCCACGAGGACTATTCAGACTGAATCTTAGCAAACAATTTCTTAGAAACTATTCAGGGATCTTTTCCAATGGTTGAGATTTTACTAACTAAATGCAATAATTAAAACAATTAACTGAAGTCAAGTAATAGAGCAATTTATGGGTTGTTATCAATAATGGAGAAACGGTCCAGGGTCAGAGTTACAAACAATCCAGTTGAGTTTTCCAGTTGAATCTACTTCTTGATTTCCTAGATTGCTAACTAACAGGTTAATTGTACCCGTGAAAACCTTTCGATTCTTCACGGTCTATGCAGGCTACTCCAATCCCTATATGTCTATGGGTTGAATCACGTGCACGCATTAACGATCCTGTAATGAGTTAAACTAGGCAAGCAAGTATATGTCTATCCTACCCGCGAATTGGTTCCCCGATGCCCGGGTTCACAAACTAGTTCTATTCTTTCTTATTTGCGTTCATAAATTCCCTCTGTCGAGTTCAATCTAAGAACCGTAGATAGTGTTCAATTATACGGCCGTTATAATCAAACAATTATGATCAAGAAAGAATAAACAATCCGTAATGGTAAATCAATAGGAAGAAATCAACTTTCAAATATCAACCTTCATGTATTTACTCTAACCCTAGAACGAACAAACTATAGAATTAAAGAGAAGAATAAGAGAAAGAGAGAAAGAACTTGTGTAGAAGACATCTAGGGCTCCTCCCATCTCCTCCAAAACTTGCTCCAAAGTCTGAACTCCTATGAAAAACTAAGTAAAAGAGTATTTATAGAGTTTACAAACACCTAGTAATAAGTTAGACCCAAGCCTAGACGAAATAGGACATCAAAATTTGCTCCAGGGGCGCCATAGCGGGCGCCCCGCGCCCCCGATCGCGTGAGGACAACCAGAGGACGCCACAGACTCTTCCGCTTTGGGCATGCGGCGCATGGGCAACCGCGCCCAACCCTTGCGCGCTATGGGTGGCGCGGCGCGGAGCCCACGGCGCCCAGCCAATCTCCTTCTTCTTTGATCCGAAATCGTGTCCGTGTCATGCCTTCGTGTGCTCGATCCAATCCTCAATCAAAATCCAATCTTTTCTCGCTCAATCATGCTCCTAAAAGCTCCAATTACACTGCGTAACAACCTACATACACACGACATAAAATTAGTGCAAAACCACAGTCACAAGCTATAAAACGAGCGAATAAGGTACTAAAACGTGAGGAAATATTAAGGAAATATAGGCATAAAATGCCAAACATCACCACCCCACACTTGAACCTTTGCTCGCCCTCGAGCAATCACCAATCACTTCCCAACCTAGGTAAAACAGGTCTGCCTATGACTATGGTTGATACCGACCATTGAACCAATGCGCAATGACTACCATGGACCCACAAACATGCCAACAATTTACCAAAACCAAAAATATGAGAACAACCACCCCAAAATAGCTCAAATGCACAAACTCGACTTAATGCAACCATGCTCCCACAAAATCACACCTATCTACTCAACCAAGAAGCCACCAACTTCACCTACTTCATGCAAACCACGTGCCCTCACCAATATGAAGCAAAAGAGTGTCCCCCAAATATCACTCACAACAATGAATATTAAGAATAGAATGGGGACAATAGCAAACGAATTCACTCACTCTCATGAAAGGCTCACATGTCACACACAACGTACCATAGGCTTGCCCGTAGTGTAGGACTCCACTAATGTAAGCTCACTCCAATCGGGATTAACTAGGACTTTAGAAAGGTTGTAATGTAGGCTAAGGGGCTGGTAGGATACATATGGGTAATAGTGACTACCTCCCTAAGCACTTTAATACATCACATTCAAATTAAGCATCAATCTCATCAAGCCACCCAAATCAACAACTTCTACGCATACACCTTCTCAACAAGTAGCAATTTTTCTTTTAAGCACACACTAGCAAGGAATGGATATCTTTTTCTCTTTATTTCTTTTTCCACAATTTTTTTTTCTTTTCAACTTTGCTATTTTTTTCTTTTCTTATCATTTCATTTTTTTTCAATTTCATCAACTTCCAACCTTGCCAACTACTTCACACTTTTCACAAATATTCCCCTTCATTAGCTCCACTCAAAAGTCTCCCAACATCCAACCACAACTCCAATCATCTACACAATATCAATAAAGTGCTTAAGGAGTAAAGGCCCAAAAGAGACAATTAAGAACAAATGGGTAGGCTCGGGGTGTGGGTGCCAACAAAAAGGGTCAATTCAAACCACAACAACAATTTTTCAAGGTATATATGTAAGGGTAGGCAAATCAAAAGAAGGCCTTGTATCATTTCCCGACTAGAGCAAACCTAGGATTTCACTTTGCACACACACGGGGCAAGTTCTAGACATTAATATGCAACATGGAGCAAATAAGAACATGCCTCACAACACACATTGCACATGATCTACACAAAAAGGCTCCATCAACAACTCTCAACCAAGCTTCTAGAATGCAACTTGTGGAAATTTAAGCACTCATGCACAAAGGTTAACAATCAAGTCAAGCAAGCGGACTCAAGCATCTCAAGGGGGTCGTTCCAATTTTTCCTAGGCATGCATCAAAATTAAAACTCAAGGACACCACAAATAGCACATGCAATCACTTCAAGTCCACCGGTATCAAACACATCAAAGGCACCTAGAATTCTACCTATTCCCTTCGTCTAGGGTCACCTATAACTAACTATCCTAATCCTAAAAATAAAAAACTACCCGGTTCAAAGGCCTCCCCGTGGAAAAGAACCGAGGCCATAAGAAAAACCACGGGGTGGATGACATGTACCACTAATAAAAACTAAAAGGAAAATCTTTTTGGAATTTTTCATTGGTTTTCTAATTTTTTTTTCATATATTAAAGCAAGAAACAAATAAAAATAAAGTCAAGTGACAAAAGAAAAATCCTATGGTACATGCATCCCTAACCTCAAAAATAAATAAAGGGTAGTTTCCCACCCCACACTTAAACTCAGCACTGTCCTCAGTGCTAAAAATAAGAGAGTGCAAGGTAAAGAAAACTTCCCTGAAGATTCTAGTCCTTGGTGCTAGCATCCTCCAAGCTTCCATATCGTATGAGGTACTCAGACTTCCCTCATCAGGTCATCAATATTAGGCAAGGGTGAGGACACCCCACACATAGACTCGCCATTACATGAACCTGCAATCCAAAGAATCACCCAAAGTAATATACAACCATAAAAATAATAGTAAAATAAATAAAAGTAAAGCAAACAAATTGGGTTGCCTCCCAAGAAGCGCTTGATTTAACGTCGCGGCACGACGAGGACAACTTCATCACTTTTTCCTCCACCTTGAACTAATGAATTGAATCCCCAACTTTGCCTCAAGTTTACAACTATGGTATTGGGGTGGTGGCAAAAATACAAAAGGACCAAGTAACCATTGTCGCATTTTGCACTTCTTGGCCTTTAAATGAGGAATGTCATTTTGTCTCCTCGGCATCGCAAACTCTAAAATATAGGCACCTTGTTCCTCCTCCCTTGGTTTCTTCATAGGCTCGGGTGCTCAATTTTCATGTCACCATCCAAACACAATGTTGAAAAATGATTGGAATGAGGCCCAATGCGCTTCAATTCTAAAGTTGCATTACTTTTGACACCCTCGCTTGCACAAACACTAGAGTCCTCAAATATGATGTTTTCTATTTCTTCACTTGACTCTAATGTAATTTCCTCAACCTTGGCATCATCAACTGCTATTGGGTCGAATGGTAGGAATTCCATTTTTTGCTCCTCAAATTGGCTTCTAAGCTCTTCTATCTCAAATCTACTAAGCACGACAACTGATAATTGAGCTTCAGACACCTCAACCATATCACTCAAATTCTCCTCCAAGTCGTGAATAGTCAAGCCAAATTCGTCGATCTCTTGCCCGAGCACAACCCTTTCTTCCATAAATTGCCTCGTCATATTTGTAAGTTCACTCCTGAAATCCCCATAAGCTTCTAAGAGTTTGGCTTGCTCCATTAGCCAAGTTTCGCTAACAACCTGCACTTTATCGCTCCTGTCAAACTCACAAACATCATTAGAATCATCACCAAAATTATTGGGGGAAGGAGCATGACACTTAGGACAATCATACCACCGACCACCACACAATTTACAAAAATTCCAATCAAAGGTGGTAGAAAATTCACATAACCAGTCTCGCAGGGTTGAAAGAGTTGGACAATTTTCCCACAAGTGGGTTCCTCCACAAAGTAGACAGAGATCCTCAAAATTTGAGCAATTATCATTCGACCAATTTTCATTAATAGATGCCATGATAAGACAAGTAACACAATACTAAACTAAACAAAAATTAAACCTGAATAGAAAATAATAAATCGTTCAAAAAGAAATCAGTCAATTATTTAGTCCCCGGCAACGGCGCCAAAAACTTGTTGCTCCCAAACGCACACGCAAGTATACGTGGTCGACAAGTAATAAAGTGATAAATCGAGTATCGTTCCCACGAGGACTATTCAGACTGAATCTTAGCAAACAATTTCTTAGAAACTATTCAGGGATCTTTTCCAATGGTTGAGATTTTACTAACTAAATGCAATAATTAAAACAATTAACTGAAGTCAAGTAATAGAGCAATTTATGGGTTGTTATCAATAATGGAGAAACGGTCCAGGGTCAGAGTTACAAACAATCCAGTTGAGTTTTCCAGTTGAATCTACTTCTTGATTTCCTAGATTGCTAACTAACAGGTTAATTGTACCCGTGAAAACCTTTCGATTCTTCACGGTCTATGCAGGCTACTCCAATCCCTATATGTCTATGGGTTGAATCACGTGCACGCATTAACGATCCTGTAATGAGTTAAACTAGGCAAGCAAGTATATGTCTATCCTACCCGCGAATTGGTTCCCCGATGCCCGGGTTCACAAACTAGTTCTATTCTTTCTTATTTGCGTTCATAAATTCCCTCTGTCGAGTTCAATCTAAGAACCGTAGATAGTGTTCAATTATACGGCCGTTATAATCAAACAATTATGATCAAGAAAGAATAAACAATCCGTAATGGTAAATCAATAGGAAGAAATCAACTTTCAAACATCAACCTTCATGTATTTACTCTAACCCTAGAACGAACAAACTATAGAATTAAAGAGAAGAATAAGAGAAAGAGAGAAAGAACTTGTGTAGAAGACATCTAGGGCTCCTCCCCTCTCCTCCAAAACTTGCTCCAAAGTCTGAACTCCTATGAAAAACTAAGTAAAAGAGTATTTATAGAGTTTACAAACACCTAGTAATAAGTTAGACCCAAGCCTAGACGAAATAGGACATCAAAATTCGCTCCAGGGGCGCCATAGCGGGCGCCCCGCGCCCCCGATCGCGTGAGGACAACCAGAGGACGCCACAGACTCTTCCGCTTTGGGCATGCGGCGCATGGGCAACCGCGCCCAACCCCTGCGCGCTATGGGTGGCGCGGCGCGGAGCCCACGGCGCCCAGCCAATCTCCTTCTTCTTTGATCCGAAATCGTGTCCGTGTCATGCCTTCGTGTGCTCGATCCAATCCTCAATCAAAATCCAATCTTTTCTCGCTCAATCATGCTCCTAAAAGCTCCAATTACACTGCGTAACAACCTACATACACACGACATAAAATTAGTGCAAAACCACAGTCACAAGCTATAAAACGAGCGAATAAGGTACTAAAACGTGAGGAAATATTAAGGAAATATAGGCATAAAATGCCAAACATCACTTACCTTTTAATCTCGGGCCGAATGGACTATTGAACAAACTTCTTTTCTCCCCGACGTCTTCTGACCACTTTCCTCTAAGCCAAAAAAGATATTTTGCATAAATAAGCGCTCACAAACTGAAACTCAAGCTATTAGCTGAAGATGAATGAAAATTATGAAAATAACCTTAGGTCGGGCTTAGCTGGATGTTCACAAATTTTATATTTTCGGACTCCTCATAGTCCCACGAGTCCAAATATACTATTATATTATATTATATTTCTAAATTCATTTCATACGAATTCCCCAATTTTTAATGTTTGGGTTCTAACCCCCTTTCTTTCAAAGCTATATTCGTAGGAATCCAACACGAAATTCATGAATTAATGAAATTAGCTTGCTTGGAATCAATACATGATGATATTGTCTAATTTGGTACCTTAAAGTTAGCTTGGAATAACTTGGAAACACTTGGAATTGGACAAGGAGAAAAATTAGCAGACATGGTCATTTTATACCCAGAAATAAGCACATTTGCGCTATCCCGAGCACCCACGCGCCACCCTTTCTTCACGGTCTTGCTATCAGGTGCAATGTTTGCGCTTTGAGCCATCCGAAACAAGTGCGGATGCGTCCCCACGCGCCCGTTCATGCAGCACTGTCCGGAAGGTGCAGAATTCTGTATCAGCACCTGCTAGTGCTGCTGTTGAACCCCAAAAATTCACCCCGAAATGAATAAATTCTGGAATATCGACAGGATGGACTAACTCTTCTGGAGTTTTTAGAGTCGCCACCTAATTTAAGAAAAACAGGGAAACACATTAGCAAATGCGTGCAAAAACTCCGTTTTAGGAAAAATACGGTCTTTCAAAGATTCTAAGTAAGAGGTTTTATTAATTTCGGAAGAAGGTTTTTAAGGCACTTTTGAAATTCCGTTAAAAACGGTTAATCTGACAGGTTTCCAAAACATTTGTAAAATATACTTTTGTAGAAAATTTATCTAAAAATAATTAATTGAAATAAAACTTGTTTATAAAAAATATTTAATTTGCACGCATTTTGCTAAATGGCCCCAGTTTGTAATAAATTAAATAACGACTTTAAAATAAAAGGTAATGAACATAAAGTAAAGCAATATAAAAACAATCAAATATTATTGATAAATAAATATTTTACGTATTTATTTACATAAATATCTCTAAGGAAAGAAAGGTAAAGTTAAAGATAAAACCAGGGAAATTGATCAACTCGCGGGAGCCTTGAATTTTCTAAAATTCCTAAGGCTTATTTCTTGAATGCTCGAGCTCGAGCTTGATCCCAAATGACTCCAAGTCAATGCATATTCCTATTTGTAAGTTATCCAAACACGTTCCCAAGTTGTTCGTGCAAAAATGTACCTAGCAAAAACATGGAAATGAAATTGGATTAATACGATAATAAAGTGTAATAACTAATGAAAATAAAATAATAATAATGATAATAAAGTAATAATAATGATAATAATAATAATAATAATAAATATAATAGTAATAATAATAATAATAATAATAATAATAATAATAATAATAATAATAATAATAATAATAATAATAAGGGGGTTCTATTTTGCAAAATTTATGCTTAGGTTTGTATGGCGCGTCATGTAGAGGCTCGGGATGTTGGTACAGTTGCAAGCACGTCGGCCGGTCGTGTTTCCATGCCAAGTACCAATTCCGTTACTCTTCAACTTGCTTTGCATAAAAGTGCATACATTCATCATCGCCTATTTGCTTTAGGGACACGGGGACGGGACCATTCAAGCGTAGTATCATGTTCAAATCAATCCCGAGGCCTCAATACATTTATATGTATTTTTTCATTGGCCATATAGCATAGTATCTGTTCAAAATCAGTACACCTCCATTAAATATTCTAAGTAGTTTCACAGCAGCTTAATGGTGTATCCTTTCGAATCAGTGGTCTGTAACATTCTCCAAAAGAAGAGTCAAGCTAGAAATACTTTGCTTAAACAGTAAGTAGATAACAGAATTAGTGTTAGGAATTATGACAATTAAAATCCAACGCAGAACAAATATGACCAAAGAAACCGATAGAAAAGCGTGAACCAAGTACGCAGAACTACAACATTTTGCCGACTATGACCATCGCTGAACAATATATATGTCAGATTCCGGTGTAACAACAACATTCAAACGAAATAACGGCCTAATCAAGGAGAGACCAGAATCAACAAAACAATAGCAACGGGATATCCAGTAAACCAACAGGGCCTGTGAATCAGTGGAAACAGAGCAGTCCGCCGGTAAAATTTCCGGCAAACAACAACGAGCTCAACAAACAATGGTAAATGGAGGAGCGACAGCCAGCTAACGGCAGCGGCATCGCTACGACTCCCACCTCGAGGTCCTCATTTTGACTTCAACACAGGTCACCAGAAACAGAGAATAGGGTCGACGAATATGGTGATTTTCTTGGTGAGGCAGAGAACGGAAATAAATGGGGTGACAGGACATCGATCAACCAGAACCCTTTTCGAATTCCCCAAACAAAATCAGCAATACGGAACAAATAAACCAAAGATCGAGTCTACGATAAGAAAACTGTAAATAGCAACGAGCATAACCAAGGCGACGGAATCGGAGGAGCAACTGCCAGCTTGGCTTCTCCGATGAGAAGACACCAGCGGCGTCGCTGCTACTCCGGTGGTGGCGATGCTTTTGACCGCTGACCCGCTTCCCCAAGCCCCCAACTTCCCGATCTGCTTTCTCCCCTGTCCTTTATATTTGTTTCTGTATGTGGAAAGGAGAAGGAGACGAGAGGGGTGTGGATATAGTGGATCTGATTTTTTGGTGTGGGAGAGATGATGAATATGAATAGTGAGTTAGGATTTTTGTGAGTGGGGAAGATGGACCAATTAATAGTAATGGTTAGAGGCTAGGGTTTTAGTTTTTATAGGGGTGAGGGTTAGGGCTTTTAGAATTGGGCTAAGAAAATTGTAAATGCGCATTGCGTAAAATAAGCCGGGACTTAAAGCGAAAAACAATTATGACCCCTTTTCCGTTAAAATTGTGAACTTAATTTATCCTAAAAATTGACCTTATTTTAAAAATAATTGGACGCTAATTGAAAATTCCGGGACAAAATTGGATGTCAACAGCTGCCCCTCTTTACCCGAAAAGGATAAAAGAATTTTCAGGGTAAAGAAAGTTGACGTGAAAGCCAATTTTGTAACGGTAAAGCCAAGACTCTGATTCCTAGGATCAAAATGCGAGGTTTATGGACATGGCCGAGCTCCGGTTTCCGAGTTGCCTATATATCTCGGGCTGAAAAAGAATCAGGCCATATGTAGTTCGACGCGATTTGAAAATCAAAGACGAGATAGTAACGACTACTAAAGCGTGGGAAAAGAGGCTTGTAATCACCCAAGTTATGAAAATGTGGTCGACGACACACCCATAAAGAGTGGTTTACACGGACATAGCTTCCACTGCACCTCGATAACCGAGCCATCTTGTCTTCAATCTCAAACCTCAGACTCAGAGTTAACAAGAGACTTACCTCTAGGGTGGATGACTTATGCTAGTGCGATTCTTTAGGTGTTCGTTGATGAGTCTAGCTCATATCAACGATTGCCCCGGTTCATTGCTAAGAAAAGCTCCATGTTATGCTTCAAACGCTGCTGCGGTGCTGCTAAAAATTCTGTAATAATCTCAACAAACGGTAAGCGAGCAACTGCTAATAAATTGTAATAATTGGAATAAGAAAGAGATAAAGTGATAACATAAAATTGCAAATGCAGGTTGTGATATCATCAATAAGTTCTTCTTTCGATCAACTGACGAGAAGCAATCTGGTTTTGTGAGTTGAGATAACTTCAGGGTTGTTGGTATACTTCATAATCTGAAAAGTAAAACAAGACATAATACAAAGGAAGTACAAAGGCATAATTTAAATCAAATGTAAAGACAATTTAAAGCAGGTGCAAACACGCAATGTAAAGCAAGTGCGATGCGATTTTTCTGCGGAATGTAAAGGAATGCGGGAGCAACTTGTCAAATCAACTGGTGAGACACTCCGCCCGGAGGGCCTCGGGGCTGATTGTCAAACTGAAATGTAGAACAAGACAGAGTAAAGTAGGCCGCAAAGACATAAAGTAAAGCAAATGCGATGCGATTTTGCTGTGAAATGTAAAGCAGTGCAGGACAAATCAACTCGCGAGATGCTCCGCCCGGATGACCTCAAGGATGATTATCAAACTGAAAAAGTAAAGCAGGATAATAATTAAAACAGGTGCAAAGATATAAAGGATAGCAGGTGCTATGCGATTTTGCTGCGGAATGTAAAGCAATGCGGGAGCAACTTGTCAAATCAACTGGTGAGACACTCCGCCCGGAGGGCCTCGGGGCTGACCTGTTAACCTGAAAAGTAAAACAAGACGTAATACAAAGAAAATGCGAAGGCATAATTTAAAGCAAGTGCAAAAAAATTTGAACAATCTTGACAAATCAACTGGCAAGCCTGTCGGGCACGCAGCAAGGAGGGTCTTGGAATTGATTGTCTACAAATCAGCTGGTGATCCGATCCGGCACAAAGCAAGGAGGGTCTCGGGGCTGACCTGTTAACCTGTTAAGCTAAAAGTAAAGCGGTTCATAATATAAAGCAAGTGCAAAGTCATAATTGAAAGCAAGTGCAAGGCAATTTGAACATCTTGACAAATCAACTGGCAAGCCGGTCGGGCACACAGCAAGGAGGGTCTTGGGGTTGATTGTCGACAAATCAGCTGGCAATCCGGTCCGGCACAAAGCAAGGAGGGTCTCAGGGCTGCCTGTTAACCTGAAAGTAAAGCAAGTCATAATATAAAACAAGTGCGAAGGCATAATTGAAAGCAAGTGCAAAGCAATTTAGCATGAAATGTAAAGCAACGCAAAAGCGATTTAGCGAATCAACAGGCATGAAAGTCCAACAAGAGAGAAACCTTGCCTGGTGGTCAACCTGAAAAACATAAAGCAAGGCATCAATTTTAAAGCAAGTGCGACGACATAATTTAAAACAAGTGCAAAGAAAAGCAGTGCGGGAATGTAAAGCAATGCAAGAGCCATTTGGCGAATCAATAGGCGAGTTAGTCCAACAAAGGGAATCCTCGTAGCCGATGGTCAACCTGAAAGAGTAAAGCAAGGCATTAATTTTAAAGCAAGTGCGAAGACATAATTCAAAGCAAGTGCAAAGCAAAGTAGTGTGGAAATATAGTCAGTGCGATAGCCATTGATAAATCAATTGGCGAGACAATCTGGCAAGGATGGCCTTGTGTGGACTATCACCTGAAATAAAGCGATGCCCTATTTGGTTTATTTTTGAAAACACAAAACAAGCCTCGTCTTTGTCGCCTATTAGGAATGAAAGTCATAACCTGTTCAGCAATAACTCATGACAAAGCATAATGCTTTAAGTCATGAAAAGGCAATGCGACGCAATCTCCAAGGCAACTTTGAATGCGAGTTCAATAAATTGTTCATCCATAATGTGAATGATCCTTTCATTGCAAGCTTTCATGTTCCTACTCTCAAAGAAAAATTATTAGCTTTGGGGAGGAAAGGGGAAGCCTTTGATTTGTGCAGACTTCATCCTGATCTTGCTGCTTCTGCTGCTTCCTCGTCTTGATTGGACTTGGATTTGCGAATTGCTTTCAGAAACCTGGCTCATGAACTCAAATAGCATAGATTTTGAAAAATAGAGGCAAGATAAAATATTTTAATGCAATATAGCGAGTGAAATAAGCGTGCAAATGAAGTAAAAAATGCATTTTGAAAATTTTGCCTTGACTTAAACTTGCAACATATTTCAAAACAAACTGAACGTCCTTTGGCTTAGACTTTTCAATGTTTGCTTAACTAATTATAGAGTTCTTGTCAATTCATCTTTAATAATCAACGCTGCTTCTTGCAAAATTTGCCCCAGTTATTGTCTTTTGCATCTCCAACTCGTTTTGCAAAAATTGCCCCAGTTGTCCTTCTTGGGGAAAATGAAAATTTAAATACTAAAGGGTCGAGCCCGATGGGGGAACCTACGTATACCTCCTTGGGAATCAGACCGTGCGTAGTTCTGCATCACTCCTTTAATGCCATATACCAACAAATAAAAGCTGCTCCAGTTGAACTTCTAACAGTAATATCCAAAGAGCGCAGACAATAACTTTTCAGTGCGTCGCTTTCAAACTGTTCAGTTGTTTTGCCATACGTCACAAGCAAAGCTTTGGCAGGTTTATCAATTTTAATTTTGAAACATAAACAAGTGCAAGCATAAATAATATAATAAGAATGTGATGCATTTTATTTCAACTTTCATAAATTCAAAATGAGTTAATTCAGACTAACATAAGCTTTAAAGTCCAAATGCAATTCAGGGCCTCAATCTGAATTAAAATTGAAAATAATGCTACTAAGTTCAATCGCCAAGTTCTTTCAAACAACGCCATTAGCTTCTAGTACTGCATCTTTCACGAGCTAGAGCATCTACCATCAATCAGATCTCGAATCCCTTGCGTGGTGAATGGTTAGTCACTTCACAAATCCAACTTTTGCTAGAGAAATAAACAAAACAAAAAAAACCTCAAAGGGTAACTATGTTAGTTTGCATGTTATTCATAAGATTGCATACAAGCAAGCAACACCTAGTATTTAACGCATTTTGAGCAAATAAAGCAAGGCAAGCAATTAACATGTGACAATCACAAGTAGTTGAGCGTAAATAAATATGCAAATGCATCCTACCCTGCAAGGTGCCTCTTTGTGCTAGAGGTAGGGCTAATCGCGCAAACAAGTGGTAACGGAAAATAGTCCATGCCAGTTCTGAGCAGTTCAAATTTAGAGTAAGCAATAAATAATAACAATAATTGATAATAATCAGCTCTCCGCCTCGACACTGCAATTCCGTTATCCTAACTAACTTCCAAAAGTTGGTATCAACTCGAAATTCCAACACAACTCATGTTCTTCACAACATCTGCACAAAATTCTAAAACCCAAATGCCTAAAGCCTGAAACAATCCTCCATACTTTTTGCAAATACCCACACTCCTCCAATCACAACTCCCAATTATTTTACAACATCCAGGGGTGAGATTTCCAACTGCCTTCACAATGCCAGACTGCAAATCATAAAAGGTTCCAATTGACCTTTTACAAATAAAACCTCACTGGTCCTTGGCTTTGGACAAGCCTCTCAACATCCTAGGTTTTGCAAGGCTCACAGACCTTGTTCATAAGGCTCCTCACTGGTCCTCGGCTTTGATCAAGCCTCTCAGTTTCCTAGGTAGCCAAGACCGCACTGGTCTTCAAGGAGGGACCCCATTGGTCGTTTATTAGGGGCTTCACTCTCCTAGTATGCCACAAGCATACTTCAATTATCATGAATGCAGCTGGACAGTCAACATAGGCCTGCACACACGCAAATCCATTCATGAGAGGGACCCCACTGATCCTTTTTAAGACACCAGGGGCTTCACCTCTTAGATCTCACCATACCATACCTTCTCCAAAACACAAACCAACCAAATCTGCCTAATTTTACCTCGACTGCAATTCTGTCTTGATCTCAAATTCTACGTGGACTGCTATGACCACATAGATTCTGCTAAATTCTTCCATTTTCTGACCTAAAAGACAACATAGGAGACAAAATTCCAAATTTGATTTTGCTCAAAACATGGTTAGGACTGAGGATTCATTATCACATAGCACATAATATGCATTGTCGTTGGGTTTCAAAAACCCGTTGACGTAAGGGCGGTTTTCCTAACTATAGAAACGGTACCAAAGACCGTGTCCAATCTAAGGTTTATGCATGCATGTTCGTAACGGAAACTCTAGAGTGGGTTTGCTAGACACAAGGCTGTTTTGAGTGGCAAGCGGTCACGCAGTAGTAAAACTATCCGCTCACCCCGCAGGTATGCGCACTCTTTCTTAAAGGGTTTTTTTGTGAGTTGCGGGTGTATATGCATACACCTCGCGGGTATAAGTAACAATGAAGAAACTCCCAGGAATGGGAAAAATATGAACGGAATGCCAGTTTATATATGTGCACAAATAAGGGTGTAGTGACATGCTTTTCGTGGAACACAAACAAATAGATATAATAAAGCAAAATAAATTAGGCATGCTAGTTGTAAATAATTGAAAACCTTTATTGCTCCCCAGCGGAGTCGCCATGCTGTTGAACCCAAAAAATTCACCCCGAAAGGGATAAATTCCGGAATCTCGATAGGATTGACTAACTCTTTTGGAGTTTTTGGAGTCTCCACCCAATTTAAGGAAAACAGGAAACCAAATTAGCAAATGCGTGCAAAAACTACGTTTTAGGAAAAAGACGGTCCTTCGAAGATTCTAAGTAAGAAGTTTTGTTAATTTCGGAAGAAGGTTTTTAAGGCACTTCCGAAATTCTGTTAAAAATGGTTAATCCGACAGGTTTCCAAAACATTTGCAAAATATGCTTTTCTAGAAAATTTATCTAAAAATAATTAATTGAAATAAAACTTGTTTATAAAAAATATTTAATTTGCACGCATTTTTCTAAATGGCCCCAGTTTGCAATAAATTAAATAACGACTTGAAAATAAACAGTAACGAACATAAAGCAAAACAATATACAAACAATCAAATATTATTGATAAATAAATATTTTACGCATTTATTTACATAAATATCTCTAAGGAAAGAAATGTAAAGTTAAAGATAAAACCCGGGAAATTGATCAACTCGCGGGAGCCTTGAATTTTCTAAAATTCCTAAGGCTTATTTCTTGAATGCTCGAGCCCGAGCTTGATCCCAAATGACTCCAAGTCAATGCATATTCCCATTTGTAAGTTATCCAAACACGTTCCCAAGTTGTTCGTGCAAAAATGTACCTCGCAAAAACATGAAATGAAATTGGATTAGTACGATAATAAAGTTTAATAACTAATGAAAATAAAATAATAATAATGATAATAAAGTAATAATAATGATAATAATAATAATGATAATAATAATAATAATAATAATAAATATAATAGTAATAAAAATAATAATAATAGTAAGGGGTTCTATTTTGCAAAATTTAGGCTCAGGTTTGTATGGCGCGTCATGTAGAGGCTCGGGATGTTGGTACGGTTACAAATAAACCAAAGATCGAGTCTACGATAAGAAAACTGTAAATAGCAACGAGCATAACCAAGGCGACGGAATCGTAGGAGCAACTGCCAGCGTGGCTTCTCTGATGAGAAGACACTAGCGGCGTCGCTGCTACTCCGGTGGTGGCGATGCTTTTGACCGCTGACCCGCTTCCCCAAGCCCCCAACTTCCCAATCTACTTTCTTCCCTGTTCTTTGTATATGTTTCTGTATGTTGAAAGGAGAAGGAGACGAGAGGGGTGTGGATATAGTGGATCTGATATTTTGGTGTGGGAGAGATGATGAAGATGAATAACGAGTTAGAGTTTTTGTGAGTGGGGAAGATGGATCAATCAATAGTAATGGTTAGAGGCTAGGGTTTTAGTTTTTGTAGGGGTGAGGGTTAGGGCTTTTAGAATTGGGCTACGAAAATTGTAAATGCGCACTGCGTAAAATAGGCCGGGACTTAAAGCGAAAAACAATTATGACCCTTTATCCGTTAAAATTGTGTACTTAATTTATCCTAAAAATTGACCTTATTTTAAAAATAATTGGACGCTAATTGAAAATTCTGGGACAAAATTGGGTGTCAACAGCTGTGCTTCGGGTTCGAACATGATCCTACAAAGCTTGGAATGACCTCAAATTTTGTGTACAAGTCATACAACACTTGTGTGACATTCTTGCAAAGACAAATCCTAAATCGGATATACAAAACTCAAGATACGGGTCCCATAGAAAGAGGCTTCCGAAAATTTCCATAGGTCAAAAATGACCATATGAACCTAATGCACCCTTCAAATTTCAAATCGGAGCTCATTTACTCAAATCGAGCTCGGGAACCTCTTTTAACATTTACGGACAGACGAAATAGAAACCTTCTCAGAAACCTACCAAACGATGTTCGAATCAACTCAAATTTTGCATACAGGTCCTAATAGACCTTACGGAGATTTTAAGACTGTCGGTATGTCAATCGGAGTTTTAACTCATGAACAGACTATCTAAGGTCTTTTATTCTCCTCCACTTAGACTCTCGTTCGTCCTCGAACGAGCTTGAGTCTAAAGAAAATTTCACACAAATAGCAAGAGAACTTACTCGAACTTCATCAACTACTCCATAGACATTGTCTCATGATTACGAAATCAGAATTATACTTCGTACACCGGACTTTTAGAATAAAATATATCTGAATGATATCATGACACCACTGCCCAGCTTATTTCTGACTAAGCTGACCCTTCCTTAATCATGAGAGAAGAGTTCTACATTTTTGGAACAAAGACACACGGACCTCTAGATTGATTATCATGATTCTGCCAACGAATCACCTCGTTGATATACTTTTCAATATAGAACAGGTCGATGAACCTAAGAGTTTGCTTTCGTTTCAGCAACACCCTTAGAGATTTAATGTTAGAATTCAGTATTGGAGGAACAATCCTCCACTTAGAGCATAAACTCACACAGCTAATTTGAATAGGAATAGCCATCCTCGCACAGTCTGCTGGACTAAGGAAGACTTAGCTAAAAATAGAGCGCGGCTCAGACCTGAGTTACCAAATTACCCTCTCGAGTTGCCAAATAGCTGCAACTCTCGAGTTCGCAACTCCATACCTTCACCATAAGCACCACCGCCTGATGGATCATTTACGAGTCAAATGACACCGCTCATTACCTTTAGCAGCCTTGAAACAGAACAATATGCTTAACCGGCTACCTTGACATGCACTCTGGCTCCACATAGGGAATATCAAAGCAGCTACTAACTGCCCAAGCTCACTAGTACCGGAAGAAGGAGAGATGGCACTAGAATGAGGATAAGAATAATTAGAGCTTCAAGAAGTTCATCTTCTTATTTGCTTGGCTACGAAAGCTAGACTAAATCTGAATCAAGCTAGCCAAAGAATCACAATTGAAGAAATAAATATTAAATGAGCTCTATGCAACAACATCCACGCCAATTTGACCTTCAAATAAGAAGGAAACTCTGACAATTTACCAAAAACCCCCTTTTTTATAACTGAGACAAGCTTACAAAAAAACATGACTCTACTAGTGTCTTGAACCAAGGGAAGATACATAGATCGAATATTACTTATTAATCACTTTACACCAGAAGAAACAGAAGGTGGCACAACAAGATATCTAGCAGACAATACTAACACTTACTCTCAAATCCCTCACATTCAAACCAGATAAACTAGTAGGGTCTCACGAATACCAAGAATAAAATATACCAGAAGCTCACCCCTTTACCGCAACAGATTCTTAATAGAAACGACATCCCAGGAAACCATGGAAATTGATAAGATAAACTAATTCCAGATCAGTTAGAAGAATCAAATCTTACTCACATATAAGAGAAGAAGAAATGCATGGGTCTACTATATCGGATGCCTCAGCATCCTGCCAGACTGGCAGTTCATAGAACTGCCTCTGCGGCTAAGCTGAGCCGCTACCCTGATAATCACTTCCACAAGAACCACTACCACTACGCTCTTGGCTCCTGCTGGATGGTGGCATATCTCTAGATAGATAAAACCTAAATGAAATCCCCTACGACTAAGCATGTGTCTGATGGTGAGAGAAAGGACGACTGCCTACTTACCGAAGTACGAGAAAACTCATCCAAAGATGACAGGTTCACGACAATGATAATACCCTTTTGCTGAAAATGGAAGATGGACAGATTGTTTATAGCTATAAAGAGAAAACCGAGTCTAATCTTGACGAACTACTGGCACACTCTGAGAATCAAGTGCTACAAGCTGAAATAACCTGGTAGGTGACCTCCCACAGTAGTCAGAACTCTTACCTCCAAATGAGGTACCATGGTGCCAACTAGGGCCATGGGATCTCTTGCTCTCTTACTATAACTCTTCCCGCTCTAACTTATGGTATGCCTCATACCTCCGAGCAACATCAATAACAACATCAAATGAAGACCCGACATCAATCTATCGAGCCATCTGGGACCTCAAGGAAGGAAATAGACCATCAATAAATATTCAAACCTTCTCGGAAGGCTCATGGACTAGCTCTGGAGCATATCAAAGCCATCCTAGAGAATTCAATCTCATATTTTGAAATGGACAGGCTACCCTGTCCAATCCACTCAAACTGGCGACACTTTTCATCTAACTCGCTGCGTAGAAGGAACTTTTCCTTGAATCTACGAGAAAACTCACACCAAGTCAGCTTAGGCCAGCCCTGCCTAGCTGATAAAAGTGTGATCCACCAATCCAAGGCTGAACTCTGGAACTGCAAAAGCAGTATAATCAACACCATACTACTCGAGATAGCTAAAAGCCTGAACGCTGACATCGTTTTAAAAATTCATGGGGAGTATCTGACGCATAACCTGAGAATATCAGAGGATTCAACAGGGTGAAATAATGCAACCCCTTCAAGCACTCGAACCGAATTGTTACCTCGGCTAATTGACCAGCCGGAACAGCTGGAGGCACAACACATGCTGCCTCTGGAACATAATTTACTGGGACAACATCAGGAACTAGAACAATTGCTCCCTTAGCCCGAATATCTATATCTACGGCAACCTGATGAGCCGCCTAGGGAATAGGAGGTTCATGCGGTATCTGTGCCGCCAAGATTCTCATAAAAGCATCGCAGAGAGCTGGAGGAACCACAAGGCCTTTCTCCCCTTGCCCACCTCAAGCTAGCACAACTGGGGCTTTTGCAAATGGATTTTCAGCACGATCCATAACTCTCGGGGCTCAGGCAGCTCTAGCCGTAGGCTATATTGCTTCGTCCTGAACTCCTACCCGAGGGTTTGCTATTATCATGAAAGAATTAACGAAAACTTTAACGTCTTATAAGAAGACTGACACACGATTAGAAAAGAATGAAAAGAAACTTCCTAATGCAATCATAGCCTCTCATAGATAAGTACGAACGTCTACGTACCCATCAACAAGACTTTGCTAGACACTGTCTTAGTTTGGATAGACTCTAAACCGAGCTCTGATATAATTGACACGACCTGGGTTCTTGGCTAGGCATGCGAGCACCCGACATCCTCCCCTAGACCCGTCGGGAGAACCCTTTTGAATTGAATTCACAAAAATAAACATAAAATAAACTTATAGATATGAAACAAGACCTAAAGATACACAAACATACTTATACATAAGATGTACAGAAGAAGTTATAGCTGACTACCCAATGTACTAAGTTTAGGGCTATCCAGATAGACATCTAAGAATACAAATGAAGTATAAACATCTTTTGGATGGCTTAAAATACAACTGAGATAAAAAAAAAAAGAAACATAAAACTGGTGGCCATCCTGAATAAAAGCTGGCTCACCCTGACAGCTCAAGTCGTCTTCGCTCCTCAAACACGTGGAGAACTCAATCCTGGAGCGAACATACCGAAACGAAATAATAGACAAGAAACAAATAGAGGGTGAGTCGAAGGGACTCAGTAAGTGGGGGCTGGCTAGCAACCTCGAAGAAGCAGATATGCTAGCCAGGGAGAAGAAAAACAGATAAACCAAATTCATCTTATTTCAACTATAAAATAGTTAGAGCCAGATAATAACTGGAAACACGTAAGAAACCATAAACTCATAGACAACCAGGGACATAACATCGACATAAACATATAGGTAACCCAAAACATATCAACAATCAGAAATACATGACGACATACTTAACATATCGCATTACAATTATACAATACAAAGCAGCCGGTGCAATGAGATGGAATGAATGTAGTATGATGCAATGGGGTCACATGTGCCCAATGAATGGAGCGGAATTCTCCTATTCCGGGGCGGAATCCTTCTGCTCCTAGGGTGGAATCCTCATGCCCTCAGATGACACAATAGTCAAACACTTATCTCCAGCGCAGTACTCTCATCGTCTGCCATGGAGTACATACTCATCACTGGAGTACAAAACTCTTATGCTTAAAGCTCCGCCATAAAGATGTGATATGCAATGCCACACAATTCAAACAATCGCAAACTAAGTAAGTCTTGTGATCCTATAAGAATTTTCAACCTATAGGATAGTTCTATCTTCTAGTTTATATTCATAATCATAACCGGGCTTCCCTTCTCAACTCAATACTAGGCTTATAAATCAACAAGAGATATTCCTAGATATACTGGAGCCTCTATCCTCAATGTGACATTCACGCGTCGATGACTAACAACTAAGGTTCATTATCCAACAAGATACTTCTATTCATAACTCAATGCTGAGCCTAATGTGATACACTTACCATAAGGTAGCATATCACAAAATGATAAACTTCATTCAATCAATTTCCATTGTCCAGTCTTACCATTGCATTCTACTCATAATCTTAGGCTTATAGCTCATCAATTAGTGTCCATAAAAAATATTAATCTCTTATCCATAACTCTACAAACATTAAAGTATATCTTAACACACATACCAAGCAGACAGAACCCGTTATGCTTAAAGCCGGAGTATTATACTCCTAAGTACACAGTAAGCACAAAGTAATACTTAACAACATAATAATGGTTATTCATGAAGTTCTGGCGTAATAAGTACGCTTCTTCGGCAGCTACACACATGAAAGATACGTGCGTAGAACATCCATAAAGGCCGAAGGCTATAAAAAAGGATTAAACCACTTACCTTTTAATCTTGGAGATGAAAGAAAATTATGAAAATACCCCTGCATCGGGCTTAGCTGGATGCGCATAAATTTTATATTTTCGGACTCCTCATACTCCCACGAGCCCAAATATACTATTATATTATATTTCTGAATTCATTTCATATGAATTCCCCAATTTTCAAGGTTAGGGTTCTAACCCCCTTTCTTCCCAAACTAAATTTATAGTAATCCAACTCGAAATTCATGAATTAATGAAATTAGCTAGCTTGGAATCAATACGTGATGATATTCTATGATTTGGTACCTTAAATTTCGCTTGGAATCACTTGGAAACACTTGGAATTAGACAAGGAGAAAAATCAGCTGACATGGTCATTTTATACCTACAAATAAGCGTGTTCGCGCTACCCCGTGCGCCCACGTGCCACCCCTTCTTTGTGGTCGCGCTATCAGGTGCGCGATAGCACTTTGAGCCATCCGAAACAAGTGCGGAAGCGCCCACACGCACGCGATCGCTCAGCACTGTCCAAAAGATGCAGAATTCTGCACCAGAACCTGCTAGTGTAGTGATTAGGGTCCGAACATGACCCTACAAAGCTCGGAATGACCTCAAATGTTGTACACAAGTCATAAAATACTTGTGTAATATGCTCGGAAAGACAGATCCTAAATCGAATCTTTGAAACTCATGATGTGGGTCCACAGAAAGAGGTCGATGTTTTGACTTTCGGAGCTTTAGTAAAAACTATCCAAACGACCTCGGATTTCACTTCCGGAAGTTCCCATAGGTTACAATGACCATACGAACCTATTTGAAACGACCTCGGTCAGTCGTTTCGGAAGTTAGAACTCCGATTGGCGTGCCGATAATTTTAAAATATTCGTAATATCCATTGGGACTTATCTGTAAAATTTGAGCTAAATCAAACCTCGTTTGGTAGGCATCGGAAGAAGGTTTCAGTTTTTATTGACAATAAATATTAAAAAGAGATTTTTGAGCTCGGTTTTGGCGAACGAACTCTGATTCGAAATCCAAAAGCGCCGTTAGGCTCGTATGATTATTTATGACTTTTGTGAACTTTCAAAAGTGAATTTCGATGTTGTTCGGCTAGTTCCGCTAAAATGTCGAAAGTTAAATAATTTGATTTTTTCTATTTAAATTCGCATCTTGAGTTTCGAGAGTCCAATTTGAGATTCGCCTTCGTGAGTACGTTACATATATTTTGTATAACTTGTATGCAAAAGTTAAAATTATTTCGAATATCGTAGTGTACCGTTTTAATTTTTACCGTAACAACAAATTTTAAAAGAAAAAGGAAAAAAAAAGGACAAAAAGACAAAAACTTAAAAGAAAGGCGGGGACCTTTTTGGTCCTTAGCTTTGTGTAGCAACAGAAACATATGTACATACGTAATGCATCAGAAACGTAAAGAGGACATACAGTGAAAAAATGCCAGAAATGCGAAAAGGTGCCGGAGAAAAGTAGAATTTTCACCCTGAAATATTCAGGTAATGATCCTAATATATTATTTGAGTTTATTACGTGTGTTTGAATATGTTTTAACAGTAAAACTTGAAATATTATACATCGTTTTAATAAGTTCAATTAATAATTAAAGGGTCAAATGGACCCCGATAACGAAATTGATTATATATTCGTACTCAGTGAATTATGGGCAACATATAAATGTAAATTATTTGGGGTTTGGTTATGTGACCTTAAACCCTGTACATAGGCCTGGCCTGCGTGTTGCGAATGCGAATAGGGTATCAGGTTCCTAACCGGATTCCCTAAGATGTGAGGAATGAAGCCATTAGCCTTATGCGATATATTTTTCTGGTTATTGAACACAGTGGGATCGTTTGGCAATGAATCCAAAGGACAAAGCGGTTATTGAGTGGCTGTACTAACTTTGTAACAAGGTAAGTGTTTATATCCATTTCTTTGGAGGCACCTGGCCTCGTGGATTTTCTACCACGTATTCGTTACGTGTGCAGCTACCGATAGGCGTACTCATTACGCCTTAGCTTTGATTTTACATTGTATATTATATGTTATGCCATGTTGTTGGTATTGCATTGAGCATATGAGCATTGCACTCTGGTTTTGAGAATTACATATACTTTCTGGTAATCGATGAGAGTCCCGAGCCGGTGAAGGGTCATTATTGCATATACTTCCCGGTTGGCGATGAGAGTCCCGCACCGGTGAAGGGTCATTATTAAATATACTTCCCGGTAATCGATGAGAGTCCCGAGTCGGTGAAGGGTCATCATTGCATATACTTCACTGTAACCGATGAGAGCCCCGAGCCGGTGAAAGGTCATCATTGCATATACTTCCCGGTAATCGATGAGAGTCCCTAGCCGGTGAAAGGTCATCATTGCATATACTTCCCAGTAATCGATGAGAGTCCCGAGCCGGTGAAGGGTCATTATTGCATATATCTCCTCGTAGACGATGAGAGTCCCGCGCCGGAGATAGGTATCAGGCATATGTGACTGCATTGCATCATACCGCATTCATCCCATCTCATTGCACCGCATACTGATTATTGTGTGTATTGTATTGTGTTTTATGTATGCGGTATGTATACTATGTCGTGGACATATTTCATTTTGCCTACATATTTCTTGCTCGTATTCTGGGTTGCGGGGATCAGGTTGCACGCCACAACGGTATAAATATATGGATCGGGTTGCACGCCGCAACAGGATGTAGTTCTGATTGTTGATGTGGTCGGGATACCTATATGTTTTGGTTATATTACGTTCCTGGCTTTAATGATTTTGTGATTCCATACGTGTTTCTAGTTATTATCTGGCTCTGCCTTTTCATAATTTAAATAAGAGGAATTTTGTTTATCTGTTTCTTTTCTCCCTGGCTAGCCATCCTATTCTTTGAGTTGGCTAGTCTGCCCCACTTATTGAGTCCTTTTGACTCACCCTTGTTTGTTTTTGTTTCTTGTCTATCTATTTCGTTTCGGCAGGTTCGCTCCAGGATTGAGCTGGCCACGTTGTGAAGGAGTGAAGATGACTTCAGCTGTCAGGGTGAGCCAGCTTTTATGCCGTCTGGCCACCAGTTTATTAGTTATTATTTCAGTTGCATTTTGCTCCCTTTAGGAGGTATCTGTCTTCTTTTGTACTCTTAGATGTCTAGTCTGGATAGTCCTAAACCTAGTATGTTGGGTAGTCAGCTGTAATTTCTTTTGTACAGCTTAGAGGTATCAGTATGTCTGTGTTTTTTTAAGTGTCTTGTACTTATTTGTGAATTGTTATATTTATTTTCCTGATTTAATTGATAAGGGTTCGCCCGACGGGTCTAGGTGAGGATGTCGGGTGCCCGCACGGCCTAACCGGATTCCAGGTTGTGTCAGTTGGTATCAGAGCCCGGTGTAGAGTCTATCCAGACTAAGACAGTGTCTAGTAGAGTCTCGCTGATGGGTACGTAGACGTCCGTACTTATCTACGAGAGGCTATGATGGCATTTAGGAAGTTTCACTTTCTTCTTTTCTTATCGTGCGTCGGTCAAGGATTCAAAAGTACTTTCATTGATTTGATAATTCCTTCGTGGTAATTGTGAACCCTTGTGCGACAAATCAGCAAACGGTATGAGTTCAAGACGAAGCAGTCTAGCCAGGGGCTAGCACTGACGAAGCCCCGAGAGTTTTTTTTATCGTGCTGATGACCTAGTTATGGAGGTCCCAGCTGTACGAGCTCGCGATGGGCAAGTGAGCAGGGCCTTGTGGTTCCCTTGGCTCTACAATTCTTTTACGAGAATCTTGGCGACGCAGATACCGCAATAACCTATTATTTGCTAGGCAGCTTATCAGGTTACCGCAGATGCAGATGTTCGGACTTAAAGGGCTCTTGTTCCGGTTCTTAATATTGCCGCCGTAAAGTATGTTCCGGAGGCAACATGTGATGTGCCTCAGTTGCTCTGGCTAGGTAGGTAACTGATGTATTTATTGGGTCCGAGTGCTCAAAGAGGTTGCATTATTTTACGCGGTTGAACATCCCGATATTCCCAAGCAATGCATTAGATAATCCCTGTGTAAGTATTTTTTTGAAAAATAAAATGATGTCAGCATATCCTCCAGGCTCTTGATTATATCGTGCGGTATGATGTTGATTATTCTGCTTTCCAGTTACAGGGGTCCAGCCTTGAATTGGTGGACCGCTCTCTTTTTAGCTAACTTGGTTCGATTTTTCTTCTAGATTCGTGGAAAAGTTCCTTTCGAGTAGCGAGCGAGATGAAAAGTGTTGCCAGTTTGAGTGGATTGGACAGGGTAGCCTGTCGGTTAGCCTGTTGGTGTTTCAAAATATGAGATTGAATTCTATAGAATGGCTGAATATGCATTAGAACTAGTCCATGAGCGTTTCGAGAGATTCAGAGATTTATTGATGACCTTTATTTTTCCTTGAAATCCCAGATGGCTAGAGAAATTGAGGTCTGGATTTTATTTGATGTTGTTGTTAATACTGCCCGAAGGTTCGAGGCATACCATAAGTTAGAGCGGGAAAGTAAGAGATCCCACGGCCCTGGTGGGCAACCATGGTACCTCATTTGGAGGTAAAAGTTCTGATTATTTTGGGAGGTCACCTTCCAGGTTATCTCAGCTTGTGTCACTTGATTCTTACAATGCGCCAGTAGCTCGTTAAGATCAGATTCAGTCTTTTCTTTACAACTATCAACAATCTGCCCAGTTCCTATATTCAGCGAAAGGGTGTTATCATTGTCGTGAGTCTGATTATTTTTTGAAGAGTTTTTCTGTTATCATTGTTGTGAGTCTGGCTATCCTTTGAGGAGTTTTCCCTTACTCCGACAAGTTAGCATTCGTCTTTTCTCTCTTCATCAGGTATCTGCGCAGTCACATGGGATTTTATTTAGACCTCAATCAGCAAAAGAAATGCCACCATACCAGTAGAGGTTGAGAGTGTGGTGGCAGTGGTTCTTCAGAAAGTGATTGTTAGGGTAGTGACTCGGCTCAGCTGCAGAGGCAGTTATATGAACTGCTTGTCTGGCGGGATGCCGAGGTATCCGATATAGTAGACCCAGAGATTTCTTCTTCTCTTAAATGTGAGTAAGATTTGATTCTTTTGATTGATCTTGAAATGCTGTGTCTTATCATGTTTCGATGGTTTCCTTGGATGTCGTTTCTATTAAGAATCGGTTGCGGTAGAGGGGTGAGCTTGTGATATGATTTATTCTTGGCATTTAGGATGATCCTACTAGTTTATCTGGTTTAAATGTGAGAGATTTGTGAGTGAGTATCGGTATTTTTCTGCTCGGCATCTTGTTACGCCACCTTCTGTTATTATGTCAATTAGTTTACCTCTCCTCGAAATTCAATATTGGTAGGATAATAGGATCCTAATTCGTCACCATCAGAAAGTGCTATCGTTTCTTCCGGTGCAAAGTGATTAGTACGTAATATTCGATCTACGTAATTCATTTTGGTTCAAAACACTAGTGCAGTTATGTTATTCTATGAGCTTGTCTTAGCTATAAAAGGGTTTTCTGGTAAATTGTCAGAGTTTCCTTCTTATAAGAAGGTTAAATTGACATAGATGTTGTTACATAAAGCTTAGTTAATGTCTATCTCATCAATTGCGATTCTTTGGTTAGCCTGACTCAAAAGTAGTCTAGCTTTGGTAGCCAAGCAAATAAGAAGATGAACTTCCTGAAGCTATAATTATTTCTATCCTCGATCCATTTCCATTTCTTCTTCGTCCGACACTAGTGAGCTTGGGCGATTGGTAGCCGCTTGTGACGTTCCCTGTGTTGAGCCAGAGTACGTGTTATTGTAGTCGGGTAAGCATATTATTGTTTTGGATATCAGTTTATCAGAGTATCCATTCCCATGTATAGTATAGTGCTGGTTCTGTTTTTGCGGATCATCCAGTTTCAGGGAAAACTCTGCCAAAATTTTTATAGAGAAGTACCATCCATCAGGCGGCGGTGTTTACGGCAAAGTTATGGAGTTGTGAACTTGAGAGTTGCAGCTGTTTGGCAACTCGAAAGGGTAGTTGGTAGCTTAGGTCTGCCTACGTTCATCTTTTAGCTAAATCTTCTTTAGTCCAGTAGACTGTGCGTGGATGGTTATTCCTATTCAAATGGCTGCATGAGTTTGTGCTTTAAGTGGATGAGTCTTCCTCCAAATATTGAATGGTAATACTAAATATCTAAGCTGTTGATACCACTTTTGTCATGACCTAACCTAGGGCCATGACACTAAACCCACTATTACTCTATTGATGCTAGAGATAAGCTTGCAACCTGATAATATATATGTACCTATCTGCTAAAAACATAAAGTCTGGAAAGATGACACGACTTTAACTTGCTGGCAATTAGAACACTGAGCCATAAATTCTGCTATGTCACACTTTATTTCGTCCCACCAATAACTCTGCTTAAGGTCATGGTACATCTTAATCGAACCTGGATAAACAATGTATTTGGAATAATGTGCCTCTATCATAATCTGTCCACGTAAATTTGTAACATCAGGGACACAAAGTTTATTTTTATACATGAGAACATTGTCAGTAGTAACCATGTATGGTGACTCCGGTTTTCTTCTAGCTATCTGTCTGTATTCAACTAGAACTGGATCCTCATACTGACGCTGTTTTACTTCATAAAAATTTAGAGTTAAAGGTCTAGTGTAGCTTATCGTCCATCCATAATTGGCATATCTCCTTCACACCTCAACTCTTTGAGAAGTTACTTTAGCATTATAAGTGCTCATGTAATCAACGTTGTTGCTGGTATTCTGCTTTAGCTCATGGTCCAACTACATGTCTCTTTTATTTGCACTTTTTCAAATCATAATATTTCCAATTCAAAGACAATACCCTGAGGTAGATGTTCAGTCTGAAGATCATTCTTGGTCCACATCATACTATCCAGTAGTAGTTGCATGATCCTTATCCTTATACGATAGACCCTGTTCAGATGAACCTTTGACATACATTAGCATATGAGTAACTACATTCCCACAAGGAGCTTGCGGAACAACACTAAAATCAACTGAGATGTTGCATAGTGAATTTGTAAAAATAATATAGTGTGCATCAAATCTTCTATAGTGTGTAGTGACAATCAAAAGCTCCCCTATTGCATCAAGCGTGAGCTAATTCTTAGTTCCATCGATCTGTTCTATATCGAAAGGTATATCGAAGAGGTGATTATCGGCTGAATCATATTAATCCATTCAAAGTTTCGTGTATCTTTGCTTCAAAAATGTAGAACTCTCTTCTCGTGATCGAGGAAGAATCAGCTTAGTCATGCAATGGTATTATCATATTATCCAGATATATTATATTCCAAAAGTACGATGTGCGTAATATAATTCTGATCCTGTAATCAGGAGATAAGGTCCGTGGAGTAGCTTATGAAGGTCGTGCAAGTTCTTTTGTTATCTGTGCGAATTTTTTTCCTTTAGACTTAGGCTCGTTTGAGGACGAACAAGAGTTTAAGTGGAGGAGAATGAAACGACCTCGGTCAGTCGTTTCGGAAGTTAGAACTCCGATTGGCGTGCCAATAATTTTAAAATATTCGTAATATCCATTGGGACTTATCTGAAAATTTGAGCTAAATCAAACCTCGTTTGGTAGGCATCGGAAGAAGGTTTCAGTTTTTATTGACAATAAATATTAAAAAGAGATTTTTGAGCTCGGTTTTGGCGAACGAACTCCGATTCGAAATCCGAAAGCGCCGTTAGGCTCGTATGATTATTTATGACTTTTGTGAACTTTCGAAAGTGAATTTCGATGTTGTTCGGCTAGTTCCGCTAAAATGTCAAAAGTTAAATAATTTGATTTTTTCTATTTAAATTCGCATCTTGAGTTTCGGTAGTCCAATTTGAGATCCGCCTTCGTGAGTACGTTACATATATTTTGTATAACTTTTATGCAAAAGTTGAAATTATTTCGAATATCGTAGGGTACCGTTTTAATTTTTACCGTAACAACAAATTTTTAAAAAAAAAGAAAAAAAAGGACAAAAAGACAAAAACTTAAAAGAAAGGAGGGGACCTTTTTGGTCCTTAGCTTTGTGTAGCAACAGAAACAGATGTACATACGTAATGCATCAGAAACGTAAAGAGGAAATACAGTGAAAAAATGCCAGAAAATGCGAAAAGGTGCTGGAGAAAAGTAGAATTTTCACCCTGAAATATTCAGGTAATGATCCTAATATATTATTTGAGTTTATTACGTGTGTTTGAATATGTTTTAACGGTAAAACTTGAAATATTATACATCGTTTTAATAAGTTCAATTAATAATTAAAGGGTCAAATGGACCCCGATAACGAAATTGATTATATATTCGTACTCAGTGAATTATGGGCAATTTGGGGTTTGGTTATGTGACCTTAAATCCTGTACATAGGCCTGGCCTGCGTATTGCGAATGCGAATAGGGTATCAGGTTCCTAACCGGATTGCCCTAAGATGTGAGGAATGAAGCTTTTAGCCTTATGTGATATATTTTTCTGGTTATTGAACATAGTGGGATCGTTTGGCAATCAATCCAAAGGACAAAGCGGTTATTGAGTGGCTGTACTAACATTGTAATAAGGTAAGTGTTTATATCCATTTCTTTGGAGGCACCTGGCCTCGTGGATTTTCTACCACGTATTCGTTACGTGTGTAGCTGCCGATAGGCGTGCTCATTACGCTTTAGCTTTGAATTTACATTGTATATTATATGTTATGCCATGTTGTTGGTATTGCATTGAGCATATGAGCATTACACTCTGGTTTTGAGCATTACATATACTTCCCGGTAATCGATGAGAGTCCCGAGCCGGTGAAGGGTCATTATTGCATATACTTCCCGGTTGGCGATGAGAGTCCCGCATCGGTGAAGGGTCATTATTACATATACTTCCCAGTAATCGATGAGAGTCCCGAGCCGGTGAAGGGTCATCATTGCATATACTTCACGGTAATCGATGAGAGTCCCGAGCCGGTGAAAGGTCATCATTGCATATACTTCCCGGTAATCGATGAGAGTCCTGAGCCGGTGAATGGTCATTTTTGTATATATCTCCTGGTAGACGATGAGAGTCCCGCGCCGGAGATAGGTATCAGGCATATGTGACTGCGTTGCATCATACCGCATTCATCCCATCTCATTGCACCGCATACTGATTATTGTGCGTATTGTATTGTGTTTTATGTGTGCGGTATGTATACTATGTCGTGGTCATATTTCATTTTGCCTACATATTTCTGGCTCGTATTCTGGGTTGCGGGGATCAGGTTGCACGCCGCAACAGTATAAATATATGGATCGGGTTGCACGCCGCAACAGGATGAATATATGGATCGGGTTGCACGCCACAACAGGATGTAGTTCTGATTGTTGATGTGTTCGGGATACCTATATGTTTTGGTTATATTACGTTCCTGGCTTTAATGATTTTGTGATTCCATACTTCTAGTTATTATCTGGCTCTGCCTTTTCATAATTTAAATAAGAGGAATTTTGTTTATCTGTTTCTTTTCTCCCTGGCTAGCTATCCTATTCTTTGAGGTGGCCAATTTGCCCCACTTATTTAGTCCTTTTGACTCACCCTTGTTTATTCTTATTTCTTGTCTATCTATTTCGTTTCGGCAGGTTCGCTCCAGGATTGAGCTGGCCACGTTGTGAAGGAGCGAAGACGACTTCAGCTGTCAGGGTGAACCAGCTTTTATTCCGGCTGGCCACCAGTTTATTGGTTATTATTTCAGTTGCATTTTGCTCCCTTCAGGAGGTATCTGTCTTCTTTTGTACTCTTAGATGTCTAGTCTGGATAGTCCTAAACCTAGTATGTTGGGTAGTCAGCTGTAATTTCTTTTGTACAGCTTAGAGGTATCAGTTTGTCTGTATTTTTTTAAGTCTTGTCCTTATTTGTGAATTGTTATATTTATTTTCCTGATTTAATTGGTAAGGGTTTGCCCGACGGGTCTAGGGGATGATGTCGGGTGCCCGCACGGCCTAACCGGATTCCGGATCGTGTCACTAATGCACCCTTCGAATTTTAAATTGGAGCTCATTTACTCAAATCGAGCTCGGAAAACTCTTTTAGTCTTACAGACAGCCGAAACAGAAACCTTCTTGGAAAACCTACCAAACGAGGTTCGAATCAACTCAAATTTTGCAGACAGATCCTAATGGACCTTTTGGAGCTTTTAAGACTATCGGCATGCCAATCAGAGTTCTAGCTCCCGAAACGACTATTTAAGGTCTTTTCACCTCAGTTCTCCCTAAAAATTCCAAAAAGAAAATTAATAATAATAATAATAATAATAATAATAATAATAATAATAATAATAATTCTGCCTGCATTATCTAAATGATGGAAAGTTCATTTTCACTTTGTCATATTGAAATGTACTTGACGATAGTGGCGTGGATGTGTAGTTTTGAAAAAAAAAACCTATTGAACAATTAATCCAATAAAAATATTCTCATATATATAGTAGGCGACCATTGCATTGCCCAAAAACCTTGCCCATGTGTGCTAGAGATTCTCCAATTCATTTTATGCATATTTGAGCTCTTTAATTCATTACAAATATATACTACCCACATCTTTTACTTCTTCTTTCTCTTCGTGTCTAGTAATTGCTAGCTTGTTTCATTAGATGGAACCTCTCAGTGAGTTAGATCTATCATTACCAACGGAAAGCAGGCCATGGGGGGATAAGTACACCCTTAGTGAAATGAGAGGTTTTCCTTTTTTTTTTTTTTTTTAAGATACTATACCAAACATTGTTCGAGTTGTAAATAAGTACGAGCCACTTTCTGACGATGCAATTTTGGCCTCCTTTCCAAAAACAGGCACTACATGGCTCAAATCTCTCATTTTTTCTATTTTATTTGCATCGTTCTTCCGAAGAGTCATTAGTCAGTAACCATCCCCATGAGCTTGTTCCTTTTCTTGAGTTCCATGTCTTTAATGGAAGAGCCGATCAATCATCTCCAAATATTGCAAGGAGGCGGCTTAATGGAACTCATATTCCATACCAACTTCTAGGAAAAACTCTTGATTCTTATAACTGTCGAGTTGTCTATATAACAAGAAACCCTAAGAATACATTAATATCATTGTAGTACTTCATAAATAAAAAGGACGTTGCAAAAGATAGATTATGGCCATGGTCCCAGGAAGAGGCCATAGAGCGATTTTGCTCTGGGCGTATTCATGGTGGACCTTATTATGACCATCTTACGGGATTCAAAATTGCAAGATTGGAGAAACCTGAAAATATTTTATTTATAATATATGAGGAACTAATGGCAGACACAAAAACTCATGTCAAGAGATTGGGTGAGTTTCTAGGGTGCCCATTTGACAAAGAAGAGCAAGTAGAGGAGGTAGTGAAAAATTGCAGCTTTGACAGTCTAAGCAGCCTTGAAGTGAACAAATCTGGGGATTTTCCTTCTTGGTTTCAGCTCCCTACAGTTCTTATTTCAGACAAGGTGTTATTGGGGATCATATAAACTATCTAGACACAAAAGCAATTTAACGTATTGATGAACTTACAAGAGAGAAGTTTCATGCATCTGGTTTCTTGTAAGGGATTTAACTGCTTGTTCTATTTTTATTTTTTCCAGTTTAGTTGTTTTCTTTATTCCTCTTAGTCACTTTGTTGTCATCGGAAATTTAACTTTCCAGTCAAATTTCTATTTTTTTTTTTTTGCAATAAAATTGTGCGTACGAATGCAATTTGGGGCGCGAATCTGCTCCAATTATTTTCTTTCCAATTTGCTCCCGTTATGGCAAGTAATTATTAATATAAGATCTAATGGCTATTAGAGGGGCACATAATGTATTAACTACGGGTATATCACATCTATTAACGTCAACAAAATTTTTGTAGTATTAGTATAGATACTTCAATTTTATAGTATTTGATTTTTAAAATATTTATATCAATACTATAAATTTTTTGGTATAAATACTTCAAATATATAGTATTTATAACAATACTATAAAATTTTTAATATAAATACTTCAAATTATAGTATTCTGATGGTGGCGGACTCAGGATTTGAGGACGGTGGTGTACCACTAAATTTAGCTCAAATCCTTAGTCCGCGATGCAAAAATTCGTCACCCCAAATTTCAAATGAAATATCGTGAACTTATTTGCCTTTTCTATATTTTCCTATTTCACTCGATCTGCTTCCTTTTCTTTCCTTTTCCTTGGCTGCCTTGTGTATATATATTTTTTGGTCATATTGAAATAATTTTGATTTTGTGCACTATTAGAAATGCGCCGAATAACGACAGATAAATTTGTCGAAATACCGTCGGAATAACGCTAATTCTGTGGTCATTCGATAGGAAAAGTCTGTCGGAATTCGCCCATCGAAAATTCGTTCCAACAGGCCGCCATGGACCACTCCGATGGACTTCTGTCGGAATGGTATTTGCAGACCGTATGATGATAATAAATAAGTATCGCCAATTCTTGCGTAATTTCGTCGGAAATATTAAGATGATATATTTTTTAATTGGCTTCCAGAGGTTGACTATAGAAATTTAATTAATAATTAATTTTTTTAGTTTTTTCGACGAGAGCCCATCGGTAATGTATGTATTTCTGGAAATTTTTGTGGCTCATTTTCGACATAATGCCGTCGAAAATAAGTCAAATCTTGCAACACAAATTATTAAAAATCTGATACACCATCTGCCAAAACCAATATATACTCCACAAAAAGGGCTTTCAACAAACTATAACAACTAAAGAATTTAATAAAAAGTTTACTACACTTCTAATTTACAAAAAATGTAATCAACATCCATAAGCTATTTCAAACTCAAATCTATCAATTTATATATAGTTATTTCAAACTAAAATGCCAATAAAGAAACTCTTGCAACCAATGCCATCATAGAAACTTTCAAATACAGATATCACAATACAATTTTAGAGATTTATTTATTTTCAATCATAATTTCAAAAGAATATTGACTATTCCATCCAATGAAATCTATTCACACATATAGGGGAAAATATATTATGAAAAAAAATTAAAAAAAAATTACCTCTAAACACTGGTGATGACTGACTGAATGGCGGTGACTAGCGGAACACTGGCGACTGCCTAAACGCCAGTGGGTGCCTGAAATAAAAAAAAATATTTAAATCAGGCCTATTTTGGTTAAAGAAAAAGGAAGAAGAAAGAAAAGTGAAAAAGGAGATGTATTTACCTAGATTAAATCGAATCTATGTGAGAATTTTGTGATTTTGACGTGTTTTGAAGAGAAAAGAAAAAAGGAGAGAAAGAGAGGTGCGAGAGAAAGAGAGGTGTGAGACGAGAGAGAAAGAGAGGTTTATATCTGTTTTTTTTTAATTGGGCCTCTGACGGGCCCTCTCGGAATTTATATTATTCTTTTAATTTTTTTATTTCCTATGGCTGCCCGTCGAAAAATATTCAATAATTTATTTTTGTATTTTCTCTGATGGCAGCCCGTCAGAATCGTTCACAGACGGTTTCCATCGGAGCTTGTCCGTCGAAAGTAAGTAAATTTCTGGCCATGTAGCAATTTTTTTTTCATGATCCTTTGTCTATCATTAAAACATTTTGGAGCAAACAAACATGATTATGTAGTAATTCAATATATTATCGGTACATAGAGGTTCAAAATTTTAAATGTAAGCTAGGCCTAAATCTATACTTCATATGGATAAGTTGAAATTAGGTAGAGCTACATCCCTTTCTTAGTTTATCAGAAGAAAAACACTAAACATTTTTTTGGTTCGTAAGCAAAATTATGCTGAAATAGTAACACTATGAATATTAATTATAATCACCAGATTATTCAATTAACATTAATGACTTTTTTAATTCAATGCATTAAAAATTGAATATATAATAAACATTGGTTTCAAACTGGATAAACTAAGAAATTTTTTTTGTTTTGCATCTTTTTAATATTTCATAATAGAAGGATAATTTTTTCACGTTATGCTTTAATCTAGGTATAGCTAATCATTGGATTATTATCTCACATAGAATGTGATATAATTTATACTACGATTTCAGTAGTTATATATACAAAAATAGGCATGCAATTGACAAAGGTAAAACAATTCACAGTAATAAAACGGGTAATATGTTCCTCCAGTCTCTTTGAGAGTGGGAAAATATTGATTACAATGGCGGACCAGTATGGTACTGTGCGATCAAGCACCCATTGTGTTTGATCCAAACACCATATTTTTTGTAAGACAATAGTAATAACATACCAATTTATTAATTGAGCATCAAAATTAGAAAGTACTACTTTGGAGTGTTGGATGATGTTTCAGTTTTGAAGATTGGCAAATAAAGTATTTGGTGCAGGACCTGGTCCTTGTAAGACGGCAGGACCGATCAAAAAGATTGCAGGTTGCATATTCATGTGGAACAAAAAAAACTTGGCGTGTACAAGTTTAACTAATCCTAGTCAGCAAAAGAGTCATATATGTACTGCCTCTGTGAAGTATGAATGAGATCGTGTTATATAAGGAATATATCATAGGAGATCTTCTCGTACCATAATAGAGAAGATTCCTGGTGATAATCTACTAGGGTTTCATATACCTTATAAAAGTAAGTAATTGATGCAGCTGCATTATTCATTTCATTCACAACGAGAGTTGGGAGTATTCAAAGGCAATACAACTATTGAACGTGAGTGAGTGGATAAAATAGACAATCATTGAAGAACTTTGTGTTGATCTAATTATTAGTTTGAGTTCTTTATTAATATTGTTGTGTTAAACTGTGTACGAAGTGCTACCTATTCGCTTAATCTGAGAAGCATTGTATTAGGTGCATCTTGTGAGAAACAACTTGTAAAAGCTAGAGTTTAGCTTTGAGAGTTTGTAGGATCTAGAGTGTAGCCCCTTAGTTATGGAGTCTGTAACCTAAAACTTGCTCGTTATTTTATTCAAGAATTTTCAAAATCCCACAATTTGGGTCGTGGTTTTTCTCCCTTGAGCAATGAATTTTCCAAGTAAAAATTCCGTATTTGTTACTTTCAGTTTTGGTTCAGTAGTTATTTTATTATTGTAAAAAGCATAGACAAGAACAAGGTTCTTGTGGTGACGAACGAAGGTCTTCACCGAAATGTTGGACTGTGTGGAGCAATGGTGTCAAGCAAGTGTCGCAAATAGGTGCAGTGCATTTAACAAGTGGTATCAAAGCAGATCATCTCATTGTTAGGCTAATACCTAGAGAATGATCTAATCATGAGTACACCATCTACGATCATTGAAGGACAGTCTGTTCTTAGGCCACCGCAATTCAACGGACAATATTATGCATAGTGGAAGAATAAAACGGAGAATTTTGTTTGTGCTGAGGAATATCAATTATGGATGATTGTCTCTAAGGGTCCTCTGATCCCAACAAAGACTGTTGGTGAAGGAGTTGCTGCTTGAACTGGGCCTAAGGAAAAGTCTTAATATAATGAAGCTGATTTCAAGATGATCGAGAAAAATCATAAAGTTAAAAGGCTTGTTATCTGTGCACTTGGTCCTCAGGAGTTCAATAGAGTTTCCTCATACAAAACCGACAAGGAAATCTGGGAAGCCTTAGAAGTCGCACATGAAGGAACAAGTCAAGTCAAAGACTCAAAGAGGAGCATGCTTTAGAGACAATTTGAACTTTTCACTATGTGGGAGAAGGAACCAGTCCAAGACATAATGACAAAACTGACTATCATCACAAATGGATGGGGTCTTTAGATATGGACCTTCCAGAGATAAATATGGTAGACAAGGTTCTTAGAACAATTCCAGATTCATGGGAACCAAAGGTGACTTCTATCATTGAAGCTAAGCCACTGAAGTCAATAAAACTAGAAGAGCTGATTGGAAGCTTGAAAACTCATGAAATGATGAAAGAGTCGAGAAACAAGTATGCACCTAAGAAGGAAAAGACTCCAGCATTAGAGGCCACTGAGAAAGGCGAGATTGATATTCATGAGGTTGAGATGGCTATGGTTGATGCTCTCAGACAACAGTTCAACCTTGGTAAGTTCAAAGGTTTCAAGAAGAACTAAGGACAACTCTGGCAAGAAGAACGTTTTGACAATCAAGACTACTCAGGGTATTTCAAATGCTTCACGATGGATCACGCTGTCAAAAATTTTCCAATTTAGAAAATTGAATGTTTGAAAAATAGAGCTTCAAAGGAGAAGGAAAAGGATAAGGACAAGGACAAGGAGAAGAAGAAGACGAGGCATCTACCAAACTTCAAGGCAAAAAGAAGGAAGAAGAATGAAGCCTTCTATGCAACCTGGGGACCCTTTGAAAGTGAATTTGATGCAGAAGAAGAATGTGATGATGAGTCACCATTAGAACTAGTAGGATTTACGGACAGAATCACTGAGGGAAAGGACCCATTTAGACCACAATTATTTGAAGGAATTCATTACAGAGAATGGACAAGGGAGATGAAGTTGTTCCTTCAGGAAATGGATTACAGTCTTTGGGTGATCGTGAAATTTGAGGTTCCCGTAAAGAGAACCTCAAATGGGTCCCTTGTACCAAAGCTAGTGGAAGAACTTGACTCGCATGATCTGGGCTGACTCCAAGCAAATGCTAAAGCTGTACTAGCATTAAAATATAGACTGATCTTTAATGTGCTGGCCAAAGTATCAGGGTGTGCTGCTACAAAGAAGATATGGAATAAGCTAAAGGAACTCTACAAGGAAGATCCCAAGAAGAAGGAATCGGCTCTAATGGAAACTGACGATGATAATTTTGCGCATGTAGCTGAGGTAAGTCTTTCTGATCTTAAAGAAAATCTTCACACATATTCTCCTAAAAGTCTCTCATTAATAATTGCTAATCTAATAGAGGGATATGAAAAGTTTAAGGCTGAGAAAGACCAACTAGCTGTAGTTCTGTCTGAACTAAAATCAAGTGCAAGAACTTGGCATTAGGTATTGCTGAGCTTGAGAAAATCAATGCCTCTTGTAATGGTCAGGTTCTTGCTCACAAGAATAAAATCTCAGATCTTGAACGCGAAGTTATCAGAATGAGAGAAGCCAGTGGAAAATAAGTAATCTGCGAGATTCAAACTGAGCTTGAAGCTAAACCTAAAAAGAAAAATGAGGTTCTCTGTCAGGAAACAGAGAAAAATCGAGTTCTTCAAGAAAAGCTTGAAAAAGCTGATTATGAACTCACAAGTCTCACTAAATGGAACAAGTCCTCTGAGGCCATAAACTGGGTTCTTGAAAATTAAAATAAAGGCAAGAAGGGCTTAGGTTACCAGAATCCACGACCACCTTATAACCCTAAAAAAAATATATAGGGCTCCCTTGTAATATGTTGTGCACTTTTTTGGGAATACTGAACATTATAAAGAAAAAGAAATTGCATGATAGTTAGAACGGCAAAAACAAAGAACAAAAAATTTATACTACCTACATTTGCTAGGAAGGATTTAATTCATCCATTTTCTCATAAGAAGGAACCCAAACTTGTCTGGGTTCCTAAAACTAACACCCTAATAGATTTTGCAGGCTGGAGTGGGAGTGAACAACCCAAGCTGGATTGTTGATAGTAGTTGTTCAAGGCCCATGACAGAAGATAAGAGGAATTTTCTCTCACTCGCACCATTTCAAGGGAAAAGTGTGGGTTTTGGAAGTTGATCCACGCTCAATCCTACACCATTAATTGTGAGGGTCGGTCGTGAAAGATATATACCTGATATGATTCAAGATCAATTTCCCAAGGGAACTAGCCGTTCAAGTGAGAGAGTCGCAAATAGATAGTCAATTGATGTTAGTTAAGAGTCTTAGAAGTAGGAATATTTGTCTTAAAGCTATCATAAACTACAAAGCAGTTTAATTAAAAAACAAGTAATTGATTCTATAATGAGGAGCTAGGGGCGTAAATACCTAATGGTAGTGTCTAATAAATGGGTAGAGTAGTTTCACATTCCAAACACAAGTATAAATATGGTAGAGTCATTCTATGGAAACCCCTACAATCCGTCAAGCCTAAGAGGGGTCTATCTCACTACGCTCTCCAAAGCCATAGTTGCGCATAAAGGTTTAACTCATGGACCCAAAGAAAAGAGACCTCTTCCAAGTGCAACCTCTTCTAGATGGGTTAGGCTAAGTCTCAGCCAACAAAACTCAAATCCTTGCCAACTTCGCTAATCTACACTTGCTAATCTCTTCGGAGTCTTTAACTTGCAATGTAGAAATTAAACCCTAATATAATGAATATCACAATTTTGATGTTAATGTAATGGGAGTTGGATAATTGTTACTTATGTTATTTGTGTTGAATCTAAACAACACCCATTAATTTTCTACCAACTATAATACATTTACACCTCTAGTTATGAATTTAGTTACTCATAATAAGGGTTTGAATCAAACACAAAACCATGTATTGAAAGGATGGAATGGATTCAAACATGAATATACATTTGATGTAAGATTAATGATTCAAAAGTATGAGATATAAAGCTTATAAATTAATGGAAACCTTCAATTTTGTCTCCCAAATACGTGCCTCTAAGAGTAGTATGTGAAATGTAGAATAGACTTGTGTTAAAATCCTAGCTTGTTCTATTTATACAAAGCTGAAAATAAATTACAAGTTTACCATGGGCGGCCTGCCGAAGGTCATGGGGCGGTCCCACCTCTCTAGACTTTGCTGAATTTTGCTCCTTTTTTGTAGACTTGGGCGGGGCGCCCCCTATAGCTTCAGAAGTCTTGTTCTTTGTATCTCAGGAGGTGGGGCGACCTCTGATTAGGGTGAGGCACCCTCTGATCAGGGCGGGGCATCCTTCTTTGCCCAGCTGCATTTCTTCATACTTTGGCTTTCTTTTGCTTTTTAGCTTCACTTTTTAGTCAACGACTCTTGTAAACACGGCACAACCAAAAACTAAGAAATTCATGGCATTAATAGCATGTAATATTGCTTTTGGATTCAAAAATAAAAGTTTAAAGTAGCCTTTAAGTTGGTAAAATACCAACTAATCAAATTCCCCAAACTTTAATCTTTGTTTGTCCTCAAGCAACTCAAAATCAAAGAGACCAAAGCATGTTCTAGTTTAAGCTCAAGACCAAATTATGTTCTACATTTTGAAGTCAAAAAAATTACCTTGAATTAATGAACCAGTTGGTACCAACTAGTCACACTCATTCACATGGACACTTGACAGGAAAAATGCATATTCAATCAAACCATGGAAAAAGGAAACACATGAGCCTCTAGAATTGCCTTAATGTCATCGGCTCATTCTACTCGTTCATGTACCTTGCCTACTATCCTCACAAGAAAGACTAGAGTCCCTTTACTCCAAAAATTATTTTAACCAAAAATTTGGGACTCTTAGTAATTCAAGCTCTCACGCTCATAAAGAAATGTTCATGTGCGCTTCCCAAGAATTTAAAGAATTTCTCTTGTTGTACTCCTCCGCTAATGTAGGCATACTCGACTCAAAATCAATTAGGATTTGATAGGTTGTAATGTAGACTTTTAGTTTTAAGGTGTGGTGTATTTTACAATTCGTGACTTACACCTCCTTAACACTACATTATCTTTGATATATCTAGTCGCAACGCTCTTTTTCTATTCTTTTCGGCTAATTCTACTTTTTTCTTGGAAGATGGTACTAGTCATTCCCTGTTTTATTCTTCTTTTCTTTTTCTCTTTTTGTTTTCATTTCTCTTTTTTTTTTCTTTTTTTTTTTTAACTTCAATGACATTCACAAGAGGTTTCCCGACTCTCACCATCTCCCTCAAACTTAGGTGTTAGTCTATGTTGCATGTTTTTCAATGCATACAAGGAGGTTAGGGCCAAAAGAGGGTTGGTGCCTTAGCACACAAGAATTGGTTTGGGTTATAATTTGTGGTTGCCAAATAAACGGTTAAAAGCTCAAAGGGGTTCACTAGGATCAATATATATGGGTAGGCCATTTCGAATTCTAGCGGTCCAAAGAAAGACTAAAATCATCTTTCAAGTCAAGTATTACCTAGGATTTCACCTCAAAGTATACTAATGTCAAGTTCAAAACTCTCAAGGCGCACACATGAACTTATTATACAAATACCTCATCACACATGCAAGTGATTTTTCAAGTACAATTCCAAATACACAATAAGGACACTCATTCACAAAGCATGTAATGGTCCAAGATTGGACTACGCCAACAACTCGGTAAGGTAATAAAAGACTCTCACGGTCTACAACTCAAGCAATGTCAATCAAAACACATATTCACTTGTCATATGCCATAAAAAGAAAGTAACATAAATTGGTATCACATGAGTTTCTAATACATTTCAAAAATAAGTTCAATGTACATATTTGGTTCAAAAAGAACCTTCGGAAAGAACCAAGCGGAGAAAGCCGAAAGCTTATTCAAACACTAAAACTTTTGGAACATAACCTAAAAAAAAGCTAAATTGTCAATATGAAAGTGTATATACATCAAAATGGTTCGAATTCATATGTGGATATCATTTAAAGCACAAGTACAATTTCTATCGAAAATACACATATGAATTCGAACCCCTCCCCAAACTAAAGACTCTAGTATCATTCCGTATGCTAAGTAAAACAAAAGAAATATAAAGGGGGATAGAAAGGGACTCCCTGGCACTATCTCAGGCAACCTGCTTGCCCTTGCCTTCCACAGGTGTAGGAGATGGCTCATCATCCGTCTTCTTCTTCTTCTTATTTTTTGCTGGAACTGCTTCCTCAATGGATAAAATAGTAGCAAATTGGTCCTGGACATGATCCGTAGGTGAATAAGCCTGTAGAGTGCCAACCACTGCCATAAGGTCCAAAGCATGTGTCCTTTCTAAGTCTTTCTTCAACTTTTCAGCTTCTTTCTGTTGAGCCTTCTTGGATAGTGTCGGAGGAGTTTTCTAACTGGATGGCCCGGGAGCATGAGAGGGAACTTGAGAGGGCAGTGTACTAGTAGCAAGAAGAACCAAGGCCTATGGCTGGGCTGGTGCAATCTTGGTCTTTGGGTTCCACCCTTGGGGCATTGGAGCAAATCCTTTGGGCGTCCCTAAGACCTTACTCAACTTTTCGTCCATCTCTTGATAGTGATAAGTTGTAGTCCTCAATGCCGCCCACAAACCTTCCAATTCAACTTTATGGCCCTCAATGGCCTTAGTCTTTGCCTCGAGAGTTGTACTGTTCTTCTCAATTGCTTTAGCATGATCAGTAATGGCCTTTACAATCTCACTAAATTGGTCAACACTGACGGCTGGAGGTAGAGGTTGGGATAGTGGCTGGACTTGGGGCAAGTTGGAAATGATTGTTTAAATCTCGTCCAACTTAACACCTAAGTCTTGCACATCCCGAGTCAGATCCTCATGGATAGTGCTAGTGTCTGTGCTAGTGCCAATCTCAAAGTAGAGAAGAGATACTCCCGAACAGGAAGGAATGTCAGGATGTGGAAGAATACCTGAGGGAGAAAGCAAGGACATATCCGGTGCTGGAGCATCTGGTACGGGGTCCTCTGATGGAGTAGGTTCTGGGTTGACCGGGTTGTCCACTTGTTTAGCTGCATATAAGCTAAATGTACCTACCCGTACATGGTAGGTATCACCCATAAGAGTCTCACAACCTTTACTCATCAAATATTTAGTTAGTGTGTTTTAGAATGGAAGGTTGTTGTTTCTTGAATTAGCATCTTTAACCATTGTCTTGATCATCTCAACCCCCAAGTTAACCCGAATACCTGACATGAGACACGCGATCATCACCGCTCTCCTCATTGTGATCTTGTTGTCTTGTATTATTGGGACGATTCAGAAAATCACTATGCAATGCCACCCATTTGCTTCAAAGTCGAAATCCGCTTTTACAATTTTTACTTTGGGGGTTCTCCATGCTGGATTTTTCTTTCTCCCAATAATTGGCACCAACCACTCTCGTTGCTAGTCTTTACTAATGTTCACTTTGGCCATGTGATGTGTTTGAGAGAAGTTGCGAAGCCCGAATTAGTTGTTCGAGGCTTTGGTGGACACATCTACCACTTTACCCTGTCAAAACACTTTGGTGTCATTCTCTTCATTTCTACCGAGATATGCATAGAATTCACGGATCATTTCGTTGTTGTCATTCTTCAACAGCTTCCCAAAAATGTCTTTCCAACCTGTATGCAAAAAGGTGTTATAAAAATTAGGGTTGTTTTGTTCTACCTTGTTCAAGTCGATCACCCTCTCATAGATGATAATTCTCATTCTCAACACGCTCAACCCTCTTTGGTAATCTCGGAAAGCCAACTTTGATTTGAATCTGGTTGCCCAATCTTCGGGTAGGTCATCATCGCTTTCACTTACTTGCACTTGAGGAGCTTGTGGTTCTTCTTCATTGTCATCACCACTCTCACTTGCAGTTTCATTTTCATCCTCATTTCCACTTTCACTTCCTTTTTGTTCACTTCTACTTTCTTTATTTTTCTCTTCTTGGGCCTCTTTTTAAGCCATGTCTAACCTTTGCTTCTTCCAGATTTCTCTTCTTCGTTGCCTAGCAAAGTCGGTTAATGACTCATCATCACTAGACCTTCGTTCAGATGAAGGAGGAGCTGGTGCTCTCCTTAATGGTTTATTCCTCTTCCTCGCATATGCCTTTTGAGTCATGTCTACAAAACACTCAAAAACTATTGTTAGATGAAGCTCTTTATAGCTAGGTTTGGAAATGAAACAATGTTTAAAATTATGCATTTAAGTGACAGTGGGGTGGCCTGCCTTGAGGTCAGGGCGGTCCGCCCCTTGCATATTATGATTTAGGATAGTTTAGGGCGGCCCGCCGAAAAAGGGGACGGTCCGCCCCAAGAGGAGCAGTGAGCAATTTAGCCAACAGTTAAAAAAAAATTCAAATATCAATAGTCAGGGTGGTCCGCCTAAAATTGGGGGCGGGGTGCCTGGACTAGGACAGTGAGCACCTAATTCTAGCACTTAGAAAAACTTCCAAGTGTGGCAAGGGTGGTCCGCCCTTACTGAGACAGTGGCTATATGAATTTGCACTTAGGAAATTTTTTCTTAAATGCTATGTCTAGGGCGGCCTGCCCAAAAATTGAGGCGGTCTGTCCTCTTAGAAACAGTGAGGTTGAGGTTCTACACATGTGAAAATTCTTGTGGGTAAGTGGGAGTGGGTGGTCCGCCCAAAATTAGAGGCGGTTTGCCCGTGGCGGTCCCCTATGGACCCACCATCACTCTCCACAAGTGTTTTACACACTACCAAGTGTTTTAGACACATTTTTTTTCTTAGAAAATACCCAATTCCTATCTACCGTACACAATGCATTGCAAGTAAATTATGGGTTCACTACATAATTCAAAACTCAAGAACAAGGTATGCACATATGAACCCTAAATTCTCCCCCAACTATTTTAATTTCATGGATTTAGCATTGAACATAAGAAACCATCATTGATACTAAAGTATGCAATAATTAAACTAATTCTACTCATAAACTTGTTGCACTAAGAAATAAATCAAAATTAAAGAACTTGAATGGAAAGTGCAAATACCCAAAATTTATGTGAGAATGAAAGCTTGAGGGTGGATGTGTGTTGGTAAATGCTTGTTGTAGCAATGGGTGTAGGAAAATTAGTAGTGTATGATGATTTTCGGCCGTTTGGGCGTGTGGGAGTTGTGAATTCTTTTAAAAGAATGAAAGGAGCGCGTTTCCCTCTTCTAACATGCGACCGGGTCGAGTGAGACCCGTTGGGGCAGTTCGCCTCTTGTATGGTGGCGGTCCGCCCCCACTGTTTCTCACACACACACACACACACACACACACACACTACACATTTACCTGAGGGCGGGCCATGAAGTAGGGTGGGGCAACCTGTTTACAACACTTAGCCAAATTTTTATCTTCTCGTTTTTGGAGCTCACTGCTTCAGGTGAGGCGCTCTGCCTCGAATTTTGGGCAGTCCGCCTCCTGCTCACTTCAAATTCTCCTAAGTTTTTCCAAATTTTCCTCAACTTCGCCATCTTTGTTCAGATCTCAGGACCTGTATAAATAACAAATAATTACACTAAAAACTTGGGTTGCCTCCCAAGAAATGCCTAATTTAATATAGAGGCACGACAGTATTGGTTCTTCCAATCAAACTTCTTCAAGATAGATGCACGCCACTTCACCAACATCGGTGTCATATCCCAAATAATGTTTCAGTCGATTCCCATTCACCGGGAAGTTTCTCCACCATCTTTATACTCCAAATCTACCGTTCCATAAGGTGTAATACCAACAGCCTTAAATGGACTCGTCCATTTAGAGCTAAGCTTTCCGGGGAACAATTTCAAATGCGTGTCGAACAACAACACCAAGTCCCCAATTTTGAAGGTCTGGTTCCAAATTTTAGAATCATGTAACATTTTCATCTTTTCTTTGTAAAGCATGGAATTTTCATATGCCAACAACCGAAATTCATCAAGTTCATGTAAATGAGAGACTCTTGCATTTGCTGCATCCTCTCAATTCATGTTCAACTTCTTTAGTGCCCATAAGGCCTTGTGCTCCAATTCCACTAGTAAGTGACAAGCTTTCCCGAAAACCAACTTGAACGGGGACATCCCAATCGGGGTCTTGTATGCGGTTCGGTATGTGCTAGAAAGGGGGGTTGAATAGTGTCCATCCATTTTCGATTCAAGAACTCGATTCTCCTGAGTCAAGAACTCTGTTCTTGCCTCTAAAGTTTCGCAACCTGAACACCACAACACACGCCAATCACAGACACAAGGAACACAAGAATTTTTACGTGGAAAACTCCTTGCTCAAGGGAGAAAAACCACGACCCACACTCTGGGATTTTGAAACACAATCCACTAATAACACGAGCAAGTTTCTGATTACAAGACTCTGTAACCAAGGGGCTACACTCTAGACCCTAATCACTAAACAAAGCTAAACTCTAGTTTTACAAAGTAATCTCTCAAAAGTTCACCTAATACACTGCTTCTAGGATAAGCGAATAGGTAAAACAATGATCGCACAAAGAAAGACAACTTACAAAGCAAAGAACTTAGACAGAATATCTAGACTCAATCTACTCAAGTCCACCAGTTGTCTTCTTCAGTTATCCCACGTTTGAAAGTTGCTGGATCGCCTTTGTTTGCTCTCAACTCTCTATTTTGAACAACTGCTTTCGGCTGTATCAACTACTTGTATTTACATGGGCTTTACAGCCCTAGTTGAGTCTCACAACGATTCCTTGTAATTATGGTAAGATAAGATTCCTTGTAACTCTTTTCCTTGTTGAAGTCCAACTTCTATTCGTACTTCGAAGACACAGCCTGGGCACCGCCTCTTTTAGTCTGACTAGGATGCATATTCATTCACGCGCCACTACTCCTAGTTTCGCAGGGATTTTCAACCCTCAGATCTTTTCGACCAGTCGTGCCCTACTATTCAAGGACTAGGTTCTTCTCCGAAACCACTGAGTCCTTCTTGTTTGTCATTCTTCAAAACCAATTATCAACAGTATGCCCCTAGGGCATCATCAAGCTTCCTTTCCCAATTGGTTCCATGTGCATTAGCTGTCATTACTAGAATGCTTTTGATCTCCCGATTAGAGACTTCGACTTGGCCACTTGTTTGTGGATGGTAGGGAGTTGAACTTTATGTCTCACTCTGTATTTTAGGAGGAGGTTTGCAAAGGTTCAGTTACAAAAATGACTCCCACCATCACTAATGATTACACGTGGAGTTCCAAATATTGACAAGATGTTCTTTTTAAAAAAAGCTAACACAACCTTGGCTTCATTACTGGGGAGCACAACCGCTTCCACCCACTTTAACACATAATCAACCGCCACAAAGATGTACTTGTTTCCATAAGAACTCACAAAGTGCCCCATGAAGTTTATTCCCCAAACTTCGAACAATTCAACTTCCATAATAGGATTAAGTGGCATCTCATGCTTTCTCGAGGTTCCTCCCATCCGTTGGCATTGGTCACAACTTTTTACTCAAGCATGGGCATTCTTGTGCAAAGTTGGCCAAAAGAAGCCATATTCTAAGACTTTTACCATCGTCCTTACTCCACTATGATGCCCTCCTAAAAGAGAAGAGTGGCATCCTTCCATTTTCTCTTCTTTTTCGGACTCGGTAATGCATCTCCGGATGATTCTATCAATACACACCCTAAAGAGATAGAGTTCATCGAAATAATAGAATCTCGCGTCCTTTGCTAGCTTCTTCTTTTGATAAAAAGTGAAGTCTTCAGGATAGACTCCACCAAAATTTGCTAGATCATCATACCAAGGGATGGTTTCCCAAGATACGACCAAGATCCTTTTATCTGGAAAAGAGTCATTCACATCACTTGCTTCTTTCGGGCGATCATCTTCCAAGTGGGATAAGTGATCCTCCACTTGGTTTTCGGTCCCCTTTCTATCAAGAACTTCATGCCAAACTCTTGGAGGAGTAACACCTACTGGATATGCCTTGCTTTTGAATATTTCTTTGTCATCAACTACTGGATGGCGGAATGATCGGTGTGAAAAATTATTTTTTATCCCACCAAGTACGACCAGAACTTTTCAAAGGAAAACACAATTGCCAAGAGTTTTTTCTGTCGCCGTATAATTCAATTGGGCCCCATTCATCATTTTTCTTAAATAATAGATAGGATGAAACATCTTTCCACCGTTTGACCTAGCATGGCCCCCAAGGCAGTGTCACTAGCATCACATATTAACTCGAATGAGAGCTCCCCTTTAGGGATCACAATAACCGGTGCGGTTGTCAATCTATTTTTCACTTCTTCAAAAGCATCCAAACAAGCCTTGTTGAACACGAACTTGGCATCTTTTTCAGGGAGCTTGCATAAAGGGTTTAACACTTTTGAAAAGTCTTTGATGAACTGAAGGTAGAATCTCGCATATCCCAAGAAAATCCGCACTCCTTTCACAGTTGTTGGAGGTGGAAGCTTTGAGATCACTTCAATTTTTCCTTGGTCCACCTAATTACCATGTTTGGACACTTTATGTCCCTTCACTATGCCTCCTTGTGCTAGGAAATGACATTTCTTCCAATTTAGTACAAACCTTGTTTCTTCACATCGCTCAAGAACCTTTTCCAAATTCGAAAAACAATTATCAAAGGAGTCTCCAACTACTGAGAAGTCATCCATGAAGACTTGAAGGAAGTTCTCCACCATGTCATGAAAAAGAGCTAGCATACACCGTTGAAATGTAGCGAGAGCATTGGAAAGACCAAATGGCATTTTATGGAATGTAAAAATGCGATAGGGACAAGTGAAAGTGGTTTTGTATTGGTCATCGGCTTCAATGGATATATGATTATATCCAAAGTATCCATCTAGGAAGCAATAGTAGGCACTCAATCATTTGATCAATGAAAGGCAATGGGAAATGATCTTTCCTCATTTCAGTGTTGAGTATCCGGTAGTCTATACATATCCTCCCTTCTGTCACGAGCCTAGTAGCTTGGACCATAGGCAGCCCGACGAATTTTTTAGCCTAAAGCGGAACTTTATCGAGTGGCCTTAATTTTTTTTAATAAAAAATAATATATGTAAATTTGAATTCTATTTTTTTTTTTAGCTTTTTGAAATGCAAAGTTATTAATAATTTTTTCTAATCAATTTCTTCTAATAAATATTTCTCAATTGATAATATAGACAATCCATTTATTCTCACTTGAAACATTGTTGATATTAGATTTTAGATAAGATTTGTTCAGTTTAATATAACTTGCCATGTATCTTACTTTTTCACTTTAGATTTCAGATGACGTCTTTTTTAATTCACATACTACCTCAGTCTCATTATAAGTGTCCAATTTACTTCTTTTTTTGCACGTCCATTAAGAAAAGTATCTTAATTTCTTTTTAGTCCGTTAAAAAAAGATCTATTTCTAAACTTGGAAGCAACTTGACCCCAAATTTACCAATGTTCCCTTAACGAAATGATTTATATCTACACAAATACCAATGGCTTAGTTTAACCACAAGTTTCAAAAGTCTTATTTTCTTTATTAAATATTTGTCATGTCAAACAAGTTCATATAAATTGGAATGGATGGATTATACATTTTACCACATTATCTTGATTTACTAATCTCGAATACTAAACTTAAGTACAATTATTCATTTCTTATATCTTTAATTGCATGGGTAAGATTAGAAAATAATAATTAAATTTGCATTAATTTTTTAAAGTGACACTTATCTTGACAAAAAGAAAAAAGAACAAAATGAACGTATATTAAGAAAAGAAGGTAGTATAAACTATTATGTGTAATAAAAAATGGGGCCTCCACAAATACGGGGCCTAAAGCAGTGGCTTTACTTGCCTTATGGGAGGGTCGGACCTGGCTTGAACTAACCTTTCTCATTGTGAATCACCTTCATCCCTCCTTTCTTCACCATACATTGCACCGGTAAATTTGTTATCAGAAAACGGAATAATAACACCCGCATCTAGCCACTTAATTATCTCTTTTTTCACCACTTCTTACGTAGGAGGATTCAACCTCCTTTGATGTTCTACCGTTGGCTTACAACCTTCTTCGAGTAGGATTTTATTTGAGTACACACCCCCGGATCAATCCCCCTTATATCCGCCAAAATCCACCCAATTGCTTTATCCTCCGTTTCACCACCTCTACAAGTTTTTCTTCTTGGTTTTAGTTAAGTGGGAAAAAAATGATTATGGGTAAAGTGGAGTTTTGACCAAGGAAGATATATCTCAAGTGGGTTGGTAGAACTTTCAATTCAAGCTTTGGTGGTTCTTATATGGATGGTTAGGTAGGTAGAGTTTCTTGGTTTTTGAGGTCTAAGAAAAGCTTTTTAGGCGCATATGGTTTTGTTCCAAATCCCTCTAATGCCTTTATACACTCCACCACACTCTATTTACTCTCCACATCCATGTTCCAAATCATCGCCGCCAAAGTACCTTCTTGACTAACCAAGACACTTTCTTTTTCAAGTGCATCTACCACCAAATCAACATAGGAGCAAGTGTCCTCCTCATCCATTGGTTGCTTCAAATATTTTTAAATATGGAATACCGCTTTCTCTCCATTGAATCTAAAGGTGAGTTCACCTCTCTCTACATCACAAATTTCTTTTTAGATTTTCAAGAACGAATGCCAAAGAATGATTGGGACTTCAAAATCTATGAGACAATCAAGAATGACAAAATCCGTCGGGAAAATAATTTTTTCTACCTTTACCAACACATCATCAATTACTCTAATCGGACTTTTCATCGAATGATCAGCCATTTGCAAATTCATTGTGGTTGGTCTTGGTGTCTTGGTAGCCAAGGTTTTGTAGACCACAATTTGATGCTTGCTCCCAGATCACACAAGGCTTTCTTGAAATGTCTTCTACAAATAGTGCATGGAATGATAAAAGCACCGGGATCATCCAATTTTTGTGCCATATGTTTGGACACAATTGCACTACATTGATGGGTGACCTTGATTGTCTCAAAATCTCCATTTGTCTTCTTGGTCACCAAATCCTTCATTAACTTGGTTCCGACCACCTCTAGCTTTTCCTTGATTTCGGTCGACATTATGGGCATTCACTCTATTGACATTGCTTCCTCAGTTGACATTAGCATGACCTCCACGGTTTGCACCCCGACCACCTTGGTTTACACCTCGGCCACCTTGGTTAGCATTGTTGCCACCCTGATTGGCATTACCTACAACACCAATATTGTCTCCAATATTTTCCTCAACATCTACTTGCACTCCCGCATTTGCTTAAGCACCTACAAAAGGGCTATCTACTTGAGGACCCACATTCTTAGCTTGGGGATCATCTTCTTCTTGAGGATCATCTTCAACTTGTTAAACATGGAAGTGATAACCTTCATTATTGAGTTCTACATTGTCAAATTCTTTCTCGTATTCTTTCTCGTACTCTTGCGGATTCCTATATTGTTGATTATAATTGGGGTTCTGCAAAAGTCTATTAGGATTTCTCCTACATGCCATGCTTCACCTACACAAGATAAAACAAAAATAAAAAGTAATATGCTAGGACTTGCGAACTAATCGACTTTTGTGGGTGCTTATTTTGGCGTGATTTGAAAAAATAACGCATGCCTCAGCTTCATTGCTTATTTGGGAATGAAAATCATAGAGGTGAAAATGCCGCATGTTCGGAAATAACGCATGACGAAGCATAACGCTTTAAGTCATGAAAAGACAATGCAACGCAATCTGTAAGGCAACTTTGAATGCGCGTTCAATAAATTGTTCATCCATAGTGCGAATGATCCTTTCATTTGAAGATTCATCTTGAATTTTCTGCTATCGCTTCCTCTTCTTCGTGAGACTTGGGCTTTGAAAACCATCCTCGGAAACTTGGTTTATGAACTCAATAGTATAACTCATCTTAAGATAGAGGAAAAATAAAGTAATTTGATAAAATAGTAAGCAAGTAATCACTGATATGCAGATGAAAAGTTTATAATGCATTTAAAATTCCTGCTTTAACTCAAACTCATGACATATCTCAAAACAAACTGAATGTCCTTTGTATTTGCAACTTGTGCTAATCTTGAATACTTTTAGAACTTTGCCGCTTCATCCTTTGATAAGCAGACCAATTTTTGCAAAAATCTGCCCTAGTTATAATCTTTATGCCTTCGAACTACTTTTTGTAAAATTTTCCCCAGTTTCTATCTTCCATATCTTCAAATTATCTTGCAAAATTGCCCCAGTTGCTATCTTTCAAATCTTCAAATTATCTTGCAAAATTTCCCCAGTTGCTTGCCTTAGGGGAGACTGAAAATTTTAATATTATAGAGTCGAGCTCGTTAAGAGCGCCTGCGTATCCCTCCACGGGAATCAGACTGTGCGTAGTTCTGCTTACATAAAGATTTTTGGGGAAAATATGGCAATCTAAGTGCGAAGCCGCATCCGAATTGGAAAATCCACACATCTGCCCAGATGCATAGTTCGGCATTACATCATAAAAGATAAAAAAGCCTAAAGTGTTACAATATTTCGACCGAATCCGACGGAGATTGCCTACTTATCCTGTTGCCATTCCAGGAATCAGGCCAGAAGTAGTTCAAACTTACATAAAAGAGGAAATAGGGGAAATTCTTATATCAATGCAACCAAACTCTATGTGAGTTACTATGTATCCCGCCTTGGGATTCAGGTCATGCATAGTTCGCCTTACACCAAAGATTACATTCAAAACCATCCTAACTTGCGATTGCTCCAGACATAGTATCTTTTGACGGCATCTGTGTTGATTGCTTTTGGCCAAACTTGACCATCCATTTCTGCCAGAATAAGTGCTCCTCCAGATAAAACCCGATGAACCACATACGGACCTTGCCAATTCGTTGCAAATTTTCCCCTTGCTTCTTCTTGATTAGGAAAGATCTTCTTTAACACCAATTGCCTCGGTTTGAAGTCTCTCACTCTCACTTTCTTGCCAAAAGACTTGATCATGCGATTTTGGTAAAGTTGCCCATGACAAATTGCATTCATTCTTTTCTCATCAATAAGCATCAACTGTTCACATCTCATCTTCACCCATTCAGCATTTTCTAAGTTAGCTTCTTGAATGATTCTTAAAGAAGAAATTTCTACTTCTGCAGGCAAGACTGCTTCTGTGCCATACACCAAAAGATAGGGAGTTTCCCCAGTTGAAGTTCTAGTGGTGGTGCGGTACCCAAGAAGTGCAAAAGGCAACTTTTCATGCGAATTTTTATAATTATCAATCATCTTGCGAAGAATACGCTTGATGTTCTTATTTTCCGCTTCAACAGCTCCATTCATTTGGGGCCGGTATGCAGTAGAGTTACGATGAGTAATCTTGAAGCTTTCACAAGTTGCTCTCATTAAATCACTATTCAAGTTTGCACCATTATCAGTAATGATTGATTCAGGAACTCCGAATCTACAAATGATATTGTTGCGCACAAAATCTGACACCACTTTCTTGGTTACAGACTTGTTAGAAGTTGCTTCCACCCACTTGGTGAAGTAATCAATAGCCACCAAAATAAAGTGATGTCCATTTGAAGCGGCCGGCTCAATAGGACCAATAACATCCATTCCCCAAGCAACAAAAGGCCAGGGAGAACTCATTGCATGAAGTTCAGAAGGAGGTCTTTTGATCATATCTCCGTGAATTTGACATTGATGGCATTTCCACACAAACTGAACACAATCAGTTTCCATAGTTAGCCAAAAATAACCTGCTCTCAAGATCTTCTTTTCCAAAACAAAACCATTCATGTGCGGTCCACAAACTCCCGCATGCAGTTCCATAAGCAATTTATTTGCTTCAATGGCATCAACACATCTTAAGAGTCCTAAGTCTGGGGTCCTCCTATATAGGATTTCACCGCTTAGAAAGAATTGATTTGCTAACCTCCGAATGCTCTTCTTTTGAACACTTGTTGCATTTTCAGGATAACTCCCAACCTTGAGATAATTCTTGATATCAAAATACCAAGGATGGCCATCTCGCTCTTCCTCAACTTGGAAACAATAAGCTGGCCTATCATGCAATTCAATTTCGATAGGATCAATATAATTCCTGTCAGGATGTTGGATCATAGAAGATAAAGTTGCCAAAGCATCGGCAAACTCATTTTGAAGTCTTGGAACATGCTTGAACTCAATCTTTGCGAACCTTTTTTTACAATTCCTTGACACAACACAAATAAGGAAGAATCTTTGCATTCTTGGTGTTCCACTCGCCTTGTACTTGGTGAATCAACAAGTCAGAATCCCCGATCACTAAAAGTTCTTGAATATTCATATCAACTACCAATCGAAGACCCAAAATGCATGCTTCATACTCAGCCATGTTGTTAGTGCATGGAAATCTGAGTTTGGCTGAAACAGGATAATGCTGATCCGTTTCAGAAATTAAGACAGCTGCAATACCAACACCTTTGAAATTTGCTGCTCCGTCAAAGAAAAGATGCCAACCATCATATTCAGAAGAGATGTCTTCACCCAGAAACAAGACCTCTTCATCGGGAAAGTAAGTTCTCAATTGTTCATAGTTGTCATCAACATGAATTTCAGCCAAATGATCCACCAATGCTTGTGCTTTTACCGCCTTTTGGGTGATATAGACTATGACGAATTCGCTCAACAAAATCTGCCATTTTGCCAATTTCCCCGTGGGCATCGACTTTTGAAAGATATATTTCAAAGGATCCATCCTCGAGATAAGATAAGTTGTATATGATGAAAGATAGTGCCTTAACCTTTGTGCGGTCCAAGTCAAGGCGCAACAAGTTCGCTCCAAAAGAGTATACCTGGCTTCATAAGGGGTGAACTTCTTGCTTAGATAATAAATGGCTTGTTCTTTCTTCCTGGTCTTGTCATGTTGCCCCAAGACATATCCAAATGCATTTTTCGAGACGGACAAATATAAGATCAATGGTCTTCCAGGTTCAGGAGGAACTAATACAGGCGGATTAGATAGATACTCCTTGATCCTATCAAAAGCCTTTTGACACTCTTCCGTCCACTCAATAACAGCATCTTTCTTCAACAAGTTGATTATTGGTTCACAAATAACTAGGATTGTGCAGTGAAGCGGCTTATGTAGTTCAAGCGGTCAAGAAAGCTCATCACATCCTTCCGGCTCTTTGGAGGAGGCAAGTCTTGGATAGTCTTGATTTTAGACGGATCCAATTCTATACCCCTCCGGCTTACAATGAAACCCAACATCTTACCGGCGGGAACACCAAACGCACATTTTGCAGGATTAAGCTTCAAGATATACCGCCGAAGGCGGTTGAAGAATTTTCTCAAATCAGTCAAATGCTCTTCTTTCTTCTTTGACTTGATAACAACATTATCTACGTAGACTTCAATCTCTTTGTGAATCATATCATGGAAAAGAATTGTCATCGCTCTCATATATGTTGCCCCAGCATTCTTCAAACCGAAAGGCATAACTCTATAACAAAACACACCCTAAGGCGTGATGAAAGCGGTCTTTTCAGCATCATCTTCATCCATTAGAATCTGGTGATAGCCAGCTAAGCAATCTACAAAAGACTGAAGCTCATGTTTTGCACAGCTATCGATAAGGATATGAATATTTGGCAATGGAAAATCATCCTTGGACTTGCTTTGTTGATATCACGATAATCAACAAAAACTCTAACTTTGCCATCTTTCTTGGGCACCGGCACAATATTCGCTAACCAAGTGGAATATTTGAGAGATCGAATCACCTTAGCGGTCAATTGCTTTTGCACTTCTTCCAAAATTTGTTTGCTTGTGGAAGTCTTGAAGTTTCTTTTCTTTTCTTTTGCTTAACAGGCGGAAATGAAGGATTAGTAGGCAACTTGTGAGTGACAAGGTCGGTACTCAAACCGGGCATATCATCATAGGACCAAGCAAAGATGTCTCGATACTCGTTCAATAGTTCAATATAAGCTCTTCTTTCTTCCGAGGTCAAATAAACACTGATTCTGGTTTCTCTAACATCTTCTGAAGTCCCCAAGTTGATTGACTCGGTTTCTTCCAAGTTAGGCTTTGGTTTGTTCTCAAATTGATCCACTTCTCTTGTTATTTCATCAGGAACAAAATCTTCATCAAATTCCCCAATACTCAGTGCATCAGTACCAGTTTGTTCAGTTGTTTCATTATATGTCACAAGCAAAGTTTCGGCAGTTTTGTTAAGTGGAAAGCTGAAACAAAAACAAACATGAATCAAAAGCGTAAAATAAAGTAAATAATTAAAGCATAGCAAAATAATAGTAGGGGGAATGCAGTGCATTTTATTTTTTTCAAAAGTCTAGTTTAGGGAGGCAATACATTAAAGAAAAACATGCAAAATGTAAACAGGTTATTTTGAAAAGACATAAACATAAACCAAAGGCGAAACACAAATCAGGGCCTCAATCTGACTGTGACGCCAAAATAAACTAGTGAGTTCATTCACCAAGTCTCATCCACAGGGACACAGGTCCAACTGGCCATCGGATCCTTTGCCTCAGCATTCTGCACAGGTGACTGCTCAGCATAGTCTTCAATAACAACACTGCATTCCCAATCATCACTCAAAAACAAATTACCAACTCCTTCAACCAGATCTGGTGTAACCATTTTTGGTGCTTGGACAAATGACTGGTATAGAAAGGAAGAGGTTCTGGCATAACAATGGCTGGTTTCCTTTTGGCTTTTTCAATCTCCTTTTTGGTAGGATAGTAACCCAAGCCAAAAGTACCCAGATTCTTGGGCAAGCAGATGGGTTCAGTAATGCCGTTCAGATTCTCTCCCAATCCCGAACCAGGTTTGAAGCCGTTTTTTAACATTTCCACATAAATCATCTTGGGGGACTCTGGGTAGGGTACCTCTCTTCGAATCATCATTAGGTGCTCGGGTCACATTCGTTAGCTCAACAGTGTGAAAAGTAGTCCCATCAAACTCAGTGGCATTGTCTACCATAGGAATTGTGGTGCTAGCATGCATGGGGCTGTTTCCCTCGCCCTTAACCACTATTTCTTCGTTATCCCATATGAATTTCACGCTTTGATGCAAAGTGGAAGGGACGGCTCGGGCCATGTGGATCCACGGTCTTCCCAGTAGCATATTATAGGTAGACGGGATGTCGAACACTTGAAACTCCACAGAGAAGTTCACAGGACCTATTTGTAGATCAAGATCGACCTCTCCTAGGGTGCACCTTTGAGCCCCATCAAAAGCCCTTGCTTTCACATTACTTTGTCTGATTTTACCAGTGTCAATTTCGAGTTCCTTCAGGGTTGCTAACGGACATATGTTGAGCCCAGAACCACCATCGATCAACACCCGTCCGACAAATTTATCCCTACATTTGAAAACAATATGCAAGGCTTTGTTGTGTCCGAGACCCTCGGGTAGAAGCTCTTCTTTGAAGAAAGACACCTTGTGAGATTCTAAGATTTGGCCAACCAAGACGGCCAAGCTCTCACCCGTGGTCTCAGCAAACACCTCTGCTTCCTCGAGCACTTTCATCAATGCATTTCTATGTGTTTCAGAGCTCATCAGCAAAGCCATGATGGATATCCGGGAAGGAGTATTCTTTAAATGCTCCAGAATACAGTAGTCTTTTGACTGCATTTTCCTCCAGAAGTCCTCAGCCTCAGTGTCAGTCACTTTTCTTACAATGCCCTCATTTTCCCTAAGGCCTTGACCCAACTTCTCGGGCGTATAGCATCTACCGGATCTGGTCATGCCTTGTGCAGCAGCAACAACAACGATTATCTTCCCACTTCCGATAGGCACTTCGGAATAATTCCAAGGAACCTTCTTGCTATCATATTGAAGGGGGGAGGCAAGCATAACAGTGACAGTTGGCCTTGGGATACCAGCTTGCACCCGAATGGGAGCTCTAACCTGCATAGATATTTTGGTCTCGTTTGCAACCCTCACATTGCTAACGGGAACAATGGTTCCTTTGAAATCGAACCCCTCATCAAGGGCAATGACATTGACAACATTGTTGCCATAGGCAGGAAGAGGATTATCTTGCACATTTGGTTGAGTTCCAGTAAGCTGAATAGTGCCTGATTTGATCAAAGCTTCGACTTTATCCTTGAAGGCATAACATCTTTCAATATCATGGCCCGCAGCCCCAGAATGATAAGCACAACGTTTGTTAGCATCATACCACCTTGGAGGAGGATTTGGAGAGTTATTATGAAAGGGCTCTACAACTCCGGCGCTTCTCAGTCTTTCAAATAATTGACCGTAGGATTCAGCTATAGGAGTATAGGTTTTGGGTGCTCTCCTTTCATAGCTTTGGTTAGGTCCTTGCCCATTTGGACGGACATGAGCACGGGGTTGGTAATTTTGTTGGCGAGGAGGGTATTGTTGTGGTGCTGGTGCTCGTGGTGGATAATAACTGGATTGTGCTTGGTAGACAGGATATGGAGCGGGAGGAATTTGATAGTGACTAGGGTAATTTGGGAGTGGCGCACTTGGGTAAGGAGGAGGAATATTTGGGTAAGGAGGGGGTGCATTTGGGTAATGAGGAGGGGCATTTTGGTAAGTAGGGTAGGCAGGTTGATTATCAAAATTCAGCCTTCTAGCTGGGCGGCGGTCAATGTCTGCAACAACAGCTGTAACTTCTTCCTTCTTTTCTTTCCTTCTAGAGTGATTTGGGCTGGCTTGGGCATTCTGGACACTTGACTTCATTTCAGCAAAGCTCACAATACGACCGGATTTGATGCCTTCTTCCACCATCTCCCCCATTGTAAGAAGTTCAGCATAAGGGGCACCCATCATAGGAAGCATATGCTTGTAATAAGAGTCATCTTGAGCGCGAATAAAGTACTTCACCATATCCTTCTCGGTCATCGGGGGTTGTACCCGTGCAGCCTGTTCACGCCACCTCAGGGCGTATTCTCTAAAAGTTTCTGTCGGTTTCTTCTTCAAATTGGCTAGGGTTATGAGGTCAGGGACTATCGCAACATTGTATTCAAACTGCTTGGTGATATCATCTGCTATATCATCGAACTCATGCCACTTGCTTATATCCTGTCTTGTTAACCATTCAGCAACAATACCTTCCAGACTCCCTGAACCAGCCTGCTACCTCATACTTAACAGACCAACTAAACACCTTGAAACCTCCAAAACAGACTCCATAACAACTCCTTTACACCAGCAGAAAACAACCCCTTCAGCTCCTCCAATCTCAATTCACACACACTGCACCTTCCTTGCTCCTAAACAAACTCAATACTCAACCTCCTGGCATCAACAAACTTAGAGTAACAGAAAGGAGCATGGAAATTAAGGAGACTAAGACCTAAATATGAAAAGCTAATTCAAAGGAGAAACAAGCCGCTTTTAAAGATAACTCAAAACTGTTCAACCTTTTATTAGTCTTGAAAACAAACAAATCATTATTTGAGGTTTGTAAAATTTATAGCCAACACTTAAGCTTTAAAGATTTAAACTTTAACTTAACATCATCATGTTGAACATAATAACAGGAACATGATATGACACACAGCTATGCACACATAAACTTGATAACTCAGCATTTTTTATCAAATATGCATAACACAGTAACATATGTACTTCAACTCACAGATATACGCCCAGATCACAGATGCATATTCATAAAAAAGAACATAATCATACAAAAAAAATGTAGAAGACTGACCTTTCTAGGTGCAGTGAACTAGGCCTTAAACTTGAAGAAAAGCAAATGAACAATGCGACGACTCGAATGACAACGCAACGATTAACAGAACCGGAACATCAACTTCAGAAATCCAAACCAGAAGCTAGATTACCTTCCCCTTTTATCAGTGAACTCAAAAAAAATGCTTTGTATTTTCTTTCTGCTGTTTTTTTAATGTGTGTGTCTCTCCTTCTCTTCTCCAACCCCCTTAGAAAACTGAAACATTTCCATTTATACTAAAAAAAAAAGGGTTTCGTACCTCCAATGAAAAATCCAAATTACCCTCTTATTTTTTGATCCATTCTCTCATGAGATAGGGGTGAGAGGGTCAAATTGGTGCCCCTCTCGTCCTTATCTCCAAAGAAAAGGATCAATGGCTTGGATTACTTTCGATTCAAAATTGATGGATCAGATCTTGTGCCCGTTGTACTGGTGAGAGGGAAAAGGAGAGTGGGGGGGGGGGGGACCATGGTACGGATTCTTGGACTGATTCGGATCGATTTTGGAGGGAATGGAAATGAATCGCGGGTCGAGCTTGAAAGAAAATGGGTTTCTGAATTGGGGAAAGAGAATGGGCGTGGGCTGAGATGGCAATGAGTGTGTGGGGGGTGTATGTATGTATATGTTTGCGTAAATGAGCCAAAATTAAAGGAAAGAACGATTTTGGCCCCCAGTTAGGATTAAATGAGTAATTGAGGGTGTTGCGCGGGTAGGACAGAAATTAGGATATGGCTTGTAATTTTAGCCTTCTTATGAAATTAATTAATTTACTTTAATTAAATTTAATTAACTAATTTCAATTCAAAAAATTTTAATTATCTAATTCTAATTTTAATCTTATTTTAATAATTGACTCTCATTTAAATAATTTAGCCGTTAATTATATCTCGGGACGAACTTGGGTGTCAACAATTGCCATGTAGGAAGAACTACACCAGTTTTAGAGAAGCAAGGTGTGGCACTTGGTTTCTAGGCCGAATGATAGAACAATTGTTGGAACCAAGTGGGTATTTAGAAATAAGCTGGATGAGCATGGTGTGGTTCAAGGATATAGTCAGGAAGAAGGGATTGACTATGAGGTGACCTTTGCACCAGTTTCCAAAATAGAAGTTATAAGAATGCTGATAGCTTTTGCAATTTAAATGGCTATCTGAATGAAAAAATGTATGTGATTCAATCACCTGATTTTGTGAAAAATGAATTCCTTGATCATGTGTATAAACTTGACAAAGCACTATATGGCTGATGCAGGCGCCTAGAGCATGGTATGAAAGGTTGTCAGGGTTTCTACTCAAGAATGGCTTTATCGGAGGAAAGATTGACAACATTTTATTTCTGAGAAAGAAGAGCAAGGACCTGCTTGTAGTTCAAGTGTATGTTGATGGCATCATTTTTGGTGCTACAGATGAGAACCTGTGCAAGGAATTCGCAGAGCTAATCGGAAGCGAGTTCAAGATGAGTATGATGGGGGAACTGAATTTTTTCTAGGGCTTGCAGATCAAACAAACTCCAGAAGGAACCATGATTTATCAACAAAAGTACATCAAGGAATTACTGAAGAAATTTGGTATAGAAGGAGCTAAGAAAATGACTACTCCTATCGCTCTTGGAAAAAAATTAGATTTGGACGAAACTTGTCCTTCTACTAATGAGACTAAGTATAGAGGAATTATTGATTCTCTCTTCTGTCTTACTGCTAGTCGTCAAGACATTATCTATATTGTAGGACTTTGTGCTAGATTTCAGTCCAAACCTAAAGAGTCTCACTTGACAACTGTTGAGAGAATCCTGAGATATCTGAAAGAAACTCAAGACTTATTTCCATGGTACACCAAGGGTGGTACATTTGAGTTGATTGCTTTTATAGATACTGATTATGCAGGCCATCTGGTAGACAAGAAGAGCACTTCAGGAATGACACATCTTTTAGGTCCTATTCTGGTTTCTTGGGCTACAAATAAATAAAATTCTGTGGCCTTCTCCGCAGTTAAAGCTGAGTATATTGATGCTGCTTCTTTATATTCATAATTGCTATGGATCAAACAAAAATTGGAGGACTGCAGAATCAAAAGTGTTTTAGTGCCCATTTTCTCTGATAATACAAGTCCAGTAAATATTGCCAAGAACCCAATCAAGCATAAGAGAACCAAGCACATTGATATTAGACATCATTTTCTGAGAGTTAATGTTGAAAAAGATTTAATAACCATGAATTCTTGCAGGACTGAAGATCAAATTGATGACGTCCTTACCAAAGCTTTAAGCAGGGTGCAGTTTGAGAGAAACGGGTTGGAATCGGGGATGACCAAAGCTTTAAGCAGGGGGCAGTTTGAGAGAAATAGGTTGGAGTTGGGGATGACCAAAATACATAGATGACCTAGGACCTGATTCTCCCAATGATTGGGTAGTTAAATATTTTAAAGTTCGTTAGAATTTTGTTTAGTATTATCCATTCTAATCTTTGTAGTATAAATAGTATGCTTAGTATTATCCATTCTAATCTTTATATTATAAATAGTACACATGTTTAACTGAGCATACACTTGTAGCATAATCTAATATGTTCTCAATGAAGGACTTGTTAGACCCAAGGGAGGAACTATGATTAAAATGAGGAACTATGTCCAGGTACATATTATGTGTTTAAATTTATTAAGTATCGTGCAAATCTGAGTTGTTTTAAACGTGCATAACTATAAATTTTGTGTGTATAACCGCCCTATTTTTAAGCCAGAATTCTTTTTCAGTTACCATTTTTATAATTCAAACCCTTCCCACTTAGAAACGGAGTCATAATTACCCATCAATCAAAAAACGGTCACATCGCAACTTTCCCGATTCCCAAACCCTTAAAAGTTGTTTTTCTTTTTTGATGTTCATTATTTATTTTCCAACACAAAACAAACTCTTTTCTCTCTAAAATTCTTCTGTTCTAACCCTACGAAAATTCAAAACATTTTGAATCTTCACAAAAATTCTCCAAAATTCTCACAATGTCTCAAGAGCAAAAGTCATCTACTTCACTAGTACAAAACCCTAAGCTCACAGTTTCACTAAACCTTCCAAAAAACCCAAGGCAAGTGCTTCAACCTTGGCTGAGAGGATTTCAAGGGCTCAACAAAAAATGCAACAAAAATTTGCTAGGCTAGACGAACAAAAGCCAAAATCCAAAAGAACGTCGGAAGCACTCGTCATCGCTGGCAACACTCCTATAGAGGTAAGACTTGAAACTACTGAAACTAGTTCTACTTCGCATGAATCTATCCTAAGCCCAGAAAAGGTAGTTGTTGAAGTTTTAGTTACTGGGTTGGAAAAACTAGTAAAATCTGTGGGTGATGTCGAGTCTGGTAGCAAAGTTGATAGGGGGAATTTTACTACCAAAAAGGTTGGTGATTATAGAAATGAGCCTAGTGTTTTTAGGTTGGAACCTGATGTTGTTAGTGTAAAGGCTGGTTTTGCTAATATGGATGCAATTAAAATAGCTGTAGAATCAATGATGGTTGTTGAATCTGTTGGTTCTAAAAAAGGCCCAGTCGACAAACCTAGTTCGGAGATTGCTCTTTCAAAGAATGTAAAGTTGAATGTGGGTGTGAGAGGTCCAATTGATATAGATCAAGGACCTGTTGAAAGTTGCCAAGGGATCTGAGAAAAGACCTGGTCCTTCTTCAGATCCTGAAACAACTAATGATGCAGGAATCGAAAAGACTGACTCTGAGAAGGAGAAAAAGAAAGATGAGGAAGAAAAGAAAGTGGAAACACAGAAGGTGGAAGTGCATGAGAAAAGAAAAAGTGATATGATGGTAATTTGCGTACATTTGCAACTCTTTTATACTAGCTTTCACGTCTTAAAAGCTTTATTATTTGAGTAAATTTTATATTTATCTCCATGTTTCAGGGTATTAAAGAGAATTAAGGTACAAAGCCAAAAGAATGAAGAAAAGAACAAAAACAAGTGCACTTTGGCTACATTTTGAAGAACATGAAGAAAGGGAAGCAGCTTGATCGGCGACTCGCCGAATCACCGGCTAAAAGAGGATCGAGTTCAAGAGCTCATCAAGGTCCAGTGAAGCAAAGAGGCGGACCGCTGATTGATCTGCTGAATACATTCTGCGACACCGCAGAAGGATATGTGGTCCCATCGATCATCACAGTAAGCTCAAGACATTTGCGGATTGCTGAAGTTGTCCGCCGCTGAACCTGCGATCGCCCCGAACCTGCACCGCAGAACAAGACAAAAGAGGAGTTAGATTAGCCTTCGGCGGCCGCGCACTTCATTATGCAGCCTGCCAAACATCCGGCGGTCTAGCATAAAACAGGGCCAAATGGCAATTTTGCAAATATTAGCCTAGTTTTCAAACTCATGCCTATAAATAAGTTGTTATGCCTCTGAGAAAAAAAGACCCTTTACAGTTTAGAATACACTTTATTATACTTTTGAATATTCTTGGAGGCTAAAGAAGGGTTGTAACTTGAATGTTTTGTAAGGATTTCGTTTCTTAATCTAATTCTTTACATGATTCTTGCCATCTCATCTTTTACTATGTATGTGTTAGACCCTAGTATGAGTAGCTAAACTCATACTAGGGGTTTATTCGTGATGAATTGATTATTTTAACTTAAAACTTGTTTTTAATCTTGTATAATCTATGGGTAAATTTGAATCTAGTTCTCTATCGTACTTTTCTTGTATAGGGTTTGAGTCACGGCCATACTTGAACGTAACACTACTTTGTTTCATCACCCTAACGGATTTGAAGGTGTAGGTTAATGGAAACTAGCGAGAATTTGGGTTACATTGGCTACGGCCTACCTGATGCAGCCCGAACACGTGCTGATCAAGTGTTCGATGCACCGAGGAGACCGATGACAAGAAGCCAAGCCAAGCTGCTGCACGATGTGCACATTCACTTAGCCTGGCCGAAGGAAAATAATTGCTCCGAAGCTGAGTGGCCGGGCTCAAGAACCGAAGGCATTATCTTCAGATTTGAGCCCGAAGGCAAAGTGACCGAGGACAATGAGATCGAAGACAATTGAGCGTCCGAAGACAACGAGTTCGAGCAAGCAACCGAGCACCGAAGTTAAGGCTGCCGAACACAAACTTGTCTCAGCCCTGCATGGCTTGTTCTTATTAGTCACTTGTGACTATTTACTACTTTACCCTTAGTGTAGCCTATAAATAGTCCATTTCATTTCATTGTAAGATATACAGTTTTGAGTTTATGAAAAACATAGCAAGTGCTATTGTGAGTCTCCGATGGAGCCGAACCCCTACGTGGGATTTTAAAGAACTTGTGTCAACCGGTGTTACTCGTTTGAACAATTTCTTCTTGATCATTCAATTTGCAAGAAGCGGGTCTTTCTTGAGGATTGTTGCATAGTATAGGTGCGTCATTATTTCCCTTCGATCGAGCTTTGAGACAGGTTCCTCACTGTTCTTTCGAATCGAAGCAAGATTTGTCTTGCTTCTATCTTTACTTTTCTTGTTGTTTTCTTCTGCGTTTCGTGTTTAGCATTTCCCTCGGGTTTGCTTGCACCACTACCCCATCCAAAGAAAAAGACCCAAGAAGGTCATTCCCGCTCGGGTCCTTGGACTAGGGTTTCTCACGCCTCATTATTGACTCTAACGGGCTTGATGCGGTAACTCCTCCCTATCCCTAATGGGTTTTGAAGAATACATTCGAGCTCTAACCATTAATGTTTACCCATATTATTTGTAAGGTTAAGGCAGGAGTTTAATTAAAGGATTCTTGTCAGAATGAGTAAATCCCAAGCTCATTCTCCATATTTACATCCATTTTAAAGTGTTGAGTTATTTGTATGATTTTAGTGTTAGTTGTTAGTTGTAGTCGTAGATAATTCAATCCTATCAATTTATACTTAGGAATAGATGAACAATTCGTAGAACTCGTTATATTCAATCTAAGACTAATAGATTGAAAGCTAGCTCCATGAGGAAATCGAACCCAACTCTTTGTTGGGTACTAATATCTTTGACGATCGCCCCACACCTTGATTGGTGAGTGGATTAAGTGTGGATCAAATTTGGAGCCGTTGCAGGAAGCTACGGTACATCTATTAGATTGATTATTTTGTGTTCTTGTTTTGTGAGTTATTCCTACCATTTTACCTCGTGTTTTGGTTTTACCGTGTGTAGGTGACTACTAGCAATGAGAAGAAATCCAAATCGAGCTATGCGGGAACCCCTCTACAATCGTACAAATGAGGGAGCTCCATTTCCAAAATGCTCCAATAACTCCAAATGATTATGATAGAGAAACCAAGGAAGATTATGATGACACTTCTCTTAATGAGGAGAGTTACGAAGTTCATGATGTGTTTGAAGAGAATGACTAACCTCAAGTTGAAGATGGTGCTCTAATTCGTGGAAACAACCTATTGGAAACAATCAAGCCAATACGGGAGTTAATGTCGGTGACAATGGTGTTGCGTGCAATGCACACCAAAAAGGCAACAATGCTAACCGAGGAGGTCGAGATGCAAACCGAGGTGTTCCTGTTAATCAAGCTAATCAAAGAGCCAATCGAATGAATGTTCGCAATGCCAACCAAAACCAAAGGAATGCAAGAGGTGCCCGAAATGAAAATCCACCGGTGCAAGATGTGGAATAATCTGATGAAGAAGTGAATATGGAAATTTTTGCTAGTGCAATTGTTCCACCACACACTCGTGGTAATGTTATTTTCAACACGCCACAAGTGATGTTACACGGGCTTGACCAAAATAGATACTTTAGTGGAAGCAAGCATGATGATCCAAATGAGCATTTGAGGAATTTTATCCAAACATGTCATCTCTACAAGTCGGCCCATTGTTCGGAAGAATCTTTGCGCCTAAGGGTCTTTCCCTATTCTCTAACCGGGAAAGCCAAGGCATGGTTGAACAAGCTACCAAAGAACTCAATTCATACCTGGGAGGAACTTGTAAAGCAATTCTTTGCAAAATTCTTGCCTGAGGGTAAGGAAGCTTCAATGAGGAACAAGGTCGATATGTTCAAGCAAGATCCAACCGATTCATTATCCGAAGCTTGGGAAGATTTTCAAGAAGTTTTACTACATTGTCCAACTCATGGTTTTGGAGATGATTTGGTCCTACAATGTTTCTACCAATGGCTCAACAAATGAAACCAATCGGCCGTGAACAATTTGTGTGGAGGTGCTATCAGAGATAAGACTTATCAAGAAGTCAAGAAAATTCTCAACAAAGTTGCCAAACAATCTCAAGATTGGCAATCTAGAGCCCAAAACTCAAACGGTGATGGAGGAATGAATCCAATGATGCTGAAGAGATTGGAAGATCAAGAAGAGAAAATGGCTCGAATCCTTACTAACATTGAGCTTCTTCGAGGTGCCAAGGAAGATAATGAGAAGAAGATAAGCAAGGTGTAAAATCTTCAAGTTACAAATATCGGTCATCAAATAGCCCCTATGGGTTATGTGAACCTCGGAGCTCCACCTCTTGCTCTTCTCCAAAGAGGACAAAAAGAATAATTTTTGGAACAATGTTTCGATGTCCACGGTGAAGAAGCCAATTATGTGTCTAACTATCAAGGTGGCTATCAAAGGCCCTATCAACAAGGCCAATGGAGGCAAGATAGAGGAAGACAAAATTGGAGCAACAATCAAGATGGGAGAAAAGTTGGTGCCTCTCAAGGTTATGTTCCAAGAGCTTCATACAAGCAAGGTGAAAATGAAGGAAAAGGTCGAACCAAGTTGGAAGAAATGATGGGAGAAGTGCTTAAGAATCAAGAAAGTTACTCCGGTGACATCAAATATATCAAGCAAACGGTCACATCTCACAACACTTCCATCAAGGCTCTTGAATCTCAAATGAGTAACCTATCTCACCAAGTGAATCAAAGACCTCAAGGAGCACTACCAAGTGACACGGTGGTGAATCTTAAGAAGAATGGCAAAGATCATGTGATGGAAATTATAACCCAGAGTGGAAAAACAGGGGATGATCCTAAAGCAAAAGATGATGGTGTGGAACTAGAGGTGCAAGATCATGAGCAAAAAAATTGAGAAGAGTTGAATCAAGGCAAGGCAATTGCTGTGGATGTAGATATTCCAAGGCATGAAATTGATGATGAGGCAATCCCTCAAGAACCAAGACTTGAAGTCACTACTACTAAAAAAGTTAACCAAAGGAAACTCCACCACCCAAACAAAGCTCTCCTAGTCCAAGCTCCATTCCCAAAATTCCACTACCTTTCCTATAAAACAGTGTCAAGCAAAGACAAGCCTCACAAGCCAAGAAGAGTTAGGATAAAATAGCAAAAGCATCTATCAACCTCTCCTTGGTTGATGCATTAAGCAAAATTCCCAATGTTGCTAAACTCGTGAATGATCTTGTTATCAAGAAGACCTATGAGGACTATGAACCAAACAAGGTGACTCACCAATGTAGTTCAATTTCTCAAAGCATGTGGCAAGAAATATGGAGGACCCCAGAGCCTTCAGAGTACCATGTACAATTGGAGGGACACATAATTTTTCTAAAGCTCTATGTAATCTTGGAGCAAGCATCGATTTGATGCCATATACGGTGTACAAGACTTAGACTACCAAGAAAGTTCCACAAGCCACAACAATGAAATTGCAAATGGACGACCGTTCAATGAAGCAACAAATTGGAGTTGTCACACATATTCTAGTTAAGGTGGAAAAATTCATCTTCCTGGCAGATTTTGTAATTCTTGATTGCTCGGTGGACTTTGATGTCCCCTTTATTCTTGGGCATCCATTTCTAGCTACCAGGAGATCATTATGTGTTGTGGAGAAGAGAGAACTCACTTTCTGATTCAATGGAGAGAAGGTTGTCTTCCATATATGGAAAGCATTAAAACAATCTATGGAGGAGGAAGCCACGTATTCTTATGTGGATATGGTTGTGGATGCACTTGTAGAAAAAGAGAGCGTCCTAGTAAGTCAAGTGGATGAAATGGCAGCAGTATTTTAGAACATGGACATTGACAATGAGGAGAGTATTGCCGATAGTGTGAAGGCATTGGAAGGAATTGACATTATGTTCCCAAAAAGCTCTCCCTCGATCTTGAAAACCGAACCACTCTACCTATAAAACCATCCATTGAAGAACCTCCCACTCTTGAACTCAAAGTCCTACCAACCCACTTGAGATATACCTTCCTAGGTCCGAACTCCACTCTTCCCATAATCTTTTCTTCCCACTTAACCAAAGAACAAGAAGACCAATTAGCTGAACTGGCGAAAAAGAGATTTAAATCCATCGGGTGGACTCTTGTAGATACAAGTAGAATTTATCCAGGCATGTTGCACTCATAAGATTCTACTTAAAGAAGGTTGCAAACCAACAATGGAGCATCAAAGGAGGTTGAATCCTCCAATGCAAGAAGTTGTCATGAAAGAGATCATAAAGTGGTTAGATGCCGGGGTGATTGTTCCACTCTCCGATAGTGAATGAGTCTCTCCCGTTCAATATACCAGTTCAATATATGCCCAAGAAAGGAGGGATGACGGTAGTTCACAATGAGAAAGGTGAAGCTATATCAACTCAGACCGTGACGGGTTGTCGAGTATGTATGGACTACTGAAGGCTCAACAATGCAACAAGAAAAGATCATTTTCCCCTACCTTTCATTGACCAAATGCTTGATCGTTTTGCGGGCCGTGCTTATTATTGTTTCCTTGATGGATATTTGGGATACAATCAAATCTCAATTGAAGCAAATTATCAAGATAAGACAACCTTTACATGTCCATATGGTACTTTTGCATTTCGCAAGATGCCTTTTGGACTTTGCAATGCCCCGGCTACCTTTCAAAGATGCATGCTTGCACTTTTTTATGATATGGTGGAGAACTTCTTAAAAGTATTCATGGATGATTTCTCAATAGTCGGTGATTCCTGTGAAGATTGTCTATCTAACTGGGAAAAAGTCTTAGAGAGGTGTGAAGAGACAAAGCTAGTGCTAAATTGGGAGAAATACCATTTCCTTGCTCAAGAAGGAATAGTCCTAGGACATAAAGTGTCCAAGACGGGAATTAAAGTTGATCATGCAAAGATTGAAGTTATCTCTAAACTTCCACCTCCTACAGCTTTCAAAGGAATGAGAAGCTTCTTGGGACATGGGGGTTTTTATCGCCGCTTCATTAAATACTTTTCCAAGATTGTTAATCCGTTGTGCAAATTGTTAGAAAAAGATGCCAAGTTTGAATTCAATGAGGCATGCTTGAAAACCATTGAATAGGTAAAGAAGAGATTGACAACCGCATCGGTGATAGTGAGCCCAAGATGGGATCTTCCATTTGAACTTATGTGTGATGCTAGTGATGTAGCATTTGCTTGGCCAAAGAGTTGAGAAGATGTTTCATCCGATCTATTATGCTAACAAGATCATGAATGTGGCTCAATTAAACTACACGGTGATGGAGAAGGAGTTATTGACCATTGTATTTTTTTTTTTTTTTTTTGAGAAATTTCGATCTTATTTTGTGAGATCCAAGGTCATTGTGCACACCGACCACTCAGTCATCCAATATTTGATAGCCAAGAAAGACTCAAAGGCAAGGTTGCTACGATGGGTGCTTTTGCTACAAGAATTTGATCTTGAGGTGCTTGATAGAAATGGCACCGAGAATCAAGTGGCCGACCACTTATCCCGTTTGGAGAATGAGGGTCGCCCAAAAGAAACCCTTTAGATCAATGCCTCTTTTCCTGAAGAGAGGATATAGGCGGTATCTTGGGAAGAAATTCCTTGGTACTCGGACTTAGCAAATTTTGTTGCATGTGGAGATGATGAAGGGAAAACGCGGAAAAGATAAAAGGATAAAGAACGAGACGTAACTCGATCTCTAATCCCAAGTAGCAACGGAGAACTTGTTCCGCTACACCCCGGGAGAAGGACATGAACACCTACGCTATGCAACTACCCTCGAGTCAACTAGAACTCGCAAGTAGAATGGTCGGATAGGGGTTGTTAAGCAACTAGAATCCACTAGAAGTAACAAGTCTTAACTAAGGTTGGTTTTCATAAAACCCAAAGAGATTCACTCTTCACAATATTCAATTCATCATTCAATAAAAACTAAGTGTAAAATAAGCTAGGCTTGGCTATTTATAGTGTTTCCCAAGCTTACACAATGACCTAAATACCCTTACTAATAAGGTTCATCAAATAAGCTACGTAGGGCAAAACAGTAAAAGAAACATAAGTCTTCACAGCTGGAAGGGGCGCCTGGACTGCAGGAGGGGCGCCTGGAATTGCAGGCAGCTAGGCGGGGCACCTGGGGCTAGGCGGGGCGCCTGGCTAGGCGGGCGCCTGGGCTGGGGCGCCTAGGCAGACGGGGCGCCTGGGCACAATTCCATTCTTTAGGCAGTGAGCTTCCTAGGCAGGGCGCCTGGGTCTAGGCGGGGCACCTGGCTGTGCTGGGCCTTCTTCCTCCTCCTTAGGCGTGGAGCCTAATGCTGAAACCATCCGGAACACTTCCAAAGCCCTTGACTTCAAGTCCATTGTATCTTCCAAGCTTGGCACATGTCGGAAAGTGTCTTGGCACGATTTGCCCTGCATCATCCTCCCCTTCTTGAAGAGATTTCGTCCTCGAAATCAATGCATTCACGTTCATGGTATCATCTCTTCGGGGTGCCCAATGCTCTCCTCCTTTGTAACCCTTGATCATCACCTTGAAATAGGTCTCTTCCAAGATCTCCCTTGCCTTAACATAGAGCTTAGAACCTACAAGCAACGACAAGCAAACACAAGAATTCCTACTTGAAAGTAGGTTAGTGCAAGAAGTGTGGAAAATACACTCTTGTAATATAACCAAGCATCAATGAGAAGCAAAAATATCAAGTCTCCAAGGAGAACAATAAGCACTTGGTTAAAGATCATCACGCACATAACACAATAGTGATCAAATAAGCCATGGGGATATGAAAAATGCAAGATCAAGCTATCAAAATCCCCTTGAACCTTAAGTTCAAGATCAACAAACCAATCAATCCTCAAGGTGTGATCAACAAGTGGAGTGGAGTGAATCAAATAACTCAACCTCCTAGGGATATCAAGTACTCCACTCCCCTTCTTTAGAGCATGCTTACTCACACCAAGGGATCCCTTTTCACCTCCAATGTCATCACCTAAGCAACCCTTCTCAAAAGACAAGCTCTCAAGGAAGGCATTGATGATGGATTCTTCTTCATCATAACCCCAACTAGCAATAGTAGGGTCACTCAAAGAACCATCTACCTCACCCAAATTCTCAAACAATGGGTTGCCTAAGGAATCAATTCCTTCACACCATGGGGGTTCCAATTTGCGATTCACCCTAGTCCGATACAAGTCATTACCACTAATGAGAATGCCTTCAAACAATGGATTAGTATAAACATGCATCTCACTATCATGATCAAGCATAGACAAGTTATCAAGACTAGGTTCACTTGAGGAGTCATCGTAGACAACCTTGTCCAATTCATGCAATTTGGACTCCTCAAGGTCAAGACCATCCTTACCACAACACATTGGTCCACCAAATAGAAGCATATCAATAAGGGAATGATCAACTATCTCATCTCCCCATTTGTCAAAGGTTGGTGGTGTGTCATAGCAAAGGTCGCAATCATGGTCAATCATCAAATCTACACTAGAGAGGGGTTCAATGAACAATGAGCTCACATCATGATGTGGCATAAAATCCCTTCCAACTAGTGTTTCACAAGCACACACAAGTTGACAACTAGACTCTTCACTAGTGGCATATTCACTAGATGCATTCAAAACACCAACTAGTGTTGAGTCATCACAAGACAAGTAGCTATTAGGCTCATGAATAGGTGAAGTAACACTTACATTTGTAGTACTTCCTTGATCACTCACAAGGTTTGACGTGTCATAAGCAACTTCTCCTTCATGAAGCTCACATTGAGGCTCCAATGGCTTGTCTTCAAATGTACCTACACAAGAACTTTCACAAGAAAAGGTAGAAGATGAAGAAGTGTTAGAACAATGGGTGCTCTCACTCTCAATTTTTCTTTCCTCACCTCTCATCTCTCTCAATTTTACCTCTTGGTCAAGTGTAGTTTGTGGTGACAATCCCCTCACATCACTCCTCAAATCCTCTCCTTTTTCCTCTCTTGGATTGTCACCGGTCACTCCCTCACTTCTCTCTATCTTTTCTCTCTCATTTGAAGTGGAGTGACTCTCATTTTCATCATGCATTGGCAAAACAATAAGATTGTTTGCCTCGGGTTCAAGTACAATGGGTGACTTTGCTTTAGCCTCTTCCCTCAACTCCTTCATCCGTTTGTAGTCTTCCCTTACTTGCCTTGGAGTCAAAGGTCTAAGCACATACTTTCTCCCATCTTGCTTGACCGTATAGGAGTTGGTCCGGCCATCATGCACTACACACCTATCATGTTGCCATGGTCTCCCAAACAATAAATGGCATGCTTGCATTGGGACCACGTCGAACATGATCTTATCCTTATAGCTCCCAATGCTAAACTCAATCAACGCTTGTTTCACCACTTTTAGTTCACCACACTCGCTAAGCCATTTTAAACGATATGGTTTTGGATGCTTTAGAGTGGGTAACTTCAATTGGGAAATCAAGGTTTGGCTCACTATGTTGGTACAACTCCCCGAATCAACAACCATTGAACATACTTGGCCCATTACTCGGCACCTAGCATGAAAGAGGTTTTCCCTTTGATCATTTTCCACATCCTCTTCCATAAAAATGGTACTCAAGCTTCTCCTAACCACCAAGAACATTTGAGGGCCATCATCCTCTCCCACGGCCTCCTCACAATCAATTTCCTCATCCCCCTCTACTTCTCCATTTTCGGACTCACTTTCTTGTTCATACACTAAATTGCCAACCACAACCATGGTTCGTTTTGTGGAGCATTATTTAGCAATATGCCCATAGCCCTTGCACTTATAACATTGAGTAGAAGTAGAAATAGGATTACTCAAGCGAGTTTTAGAAGTACCTTCCAAGGGTGGAGTAGTCTTCTCATATGGCTTCTTCACTTCTTTGCTAGAATTGGAACTTGGAAAGCTTGCATTTGGAGTCTTCCACTCTTTTGGTTGGTTCACGGGAGTAGGAGTGCTACTCTTGTACCGGGTGGACTTTTCTCCCTTAAGCCATTGCTCGGCTTCAATAGCGGCTTCCAATAGATCTTGAAGTGAAGGATAAGAATGCAACCTCAATTGAGAAGCTATACCATAGCTCAAACCATTCTTGAAACGGATCATGGCTTGCTCTTCATCCTCGATCTCCATATCTAAGGCCATTCGGATCTTCTCAAACTCATCATAGTACTCATGAACCGTCTTGACACCTTGCTTTAGATCATAGAGCTTCTTGAGTTGCTCTTGTCGATATCTAGGAGTCACATACTTAGTATTCATGAGGGCCTTCAATTCATTCCATGTCACATTCACATGCACACCCGCTCTCCTTCTTGTCCTCTTTATGGACTCCCACCAAGTAGAAGCGTAAGACTCAAAAGATGAAATAGCATAAGTACCTTTCTTCTCATTGGTCATCTCATTTGTGTCAAACACTCTCTCTATGAGTAGAACCCATTCCATGTACGCCTCCGGATCACAAGTTCCCTTAAAGGATGGAAGATTAAGCTTCACACTATTGAGATTGTTGTTGTTGTTGTCACGCACCCCATAGTTAGGCTCCGGTTGGCCTCCATAATGGTCATCATGAGCAACATATTCTCACCTAGCATTCCTTCCATCAAATCTCATGGGTGGCCCTCGACCTCGGCCTCTTCCCCGATCCACATTTCGACCCCAATTCATTGGCCTCCTAGGTTGATAAGGAGCATCATACCCATAGACCTCATCACCATACTCGGCTTCCTCCTCTTCTTGAGCCTCAACAACTTGCTCAAGAGGTGGGACAAACCTAACGGGTCTTCGAAGTGGAGCATTTCCTTGGGGATTGCCCAAGTTGAGAGGATTGCTCTCTTGTTGGGGATTGCCCAACCCACGCTCTCGTAGAGCTTCAACTTTGCTTTGTTCATACCTCTTGTTTAGCTCAACAAAGTGTCCGGGAGTCATAGGAGTGCTATGACTCGTGCCCTCTTCGGATTCAATTTGGACACTCGGGGTCCTCCTCTCACTGGTCTCAACTTGATTCCTCTCGACGGTTTCAAGTCTCAATGAGATATCCTCCAATTTAGCCATAATGGTGGCCATGAAGTTCTTCATGGGATCATCTCCATCGTTTTCCATTGTACCTACAAGGAAAAGAAACAAGAGTTAGTCAAAACACCTCACTCGCTCCCTCACTTGTGTTCACTCGGATCACTCTTTTGGGTGGCGGTGGATATTTCACTCGGACTTGTTGCTCAAAGCTTCAAGGAGTTGACTATCAATCCTCAATTCAACCAACTATTCACAAGCCAATTGTACTCCGGGGCGAGTGGAGTTGATATGACTCGTTGAACGCTAAGCACTTTGAAGTGAGGACTTGAACCAAAAGATGCTACGGATCTTCTTTGAATTCTAGTCTCCTTCCTAGGCACGATGATCCTAATAGCTCAAAGTAATTAGTACTAATCGAGTAGGATTATACTCTAATAGCACTAACCGGAAGTAATGCAATCAACAAAACAAGAAATCCTAGAAGAATCTACCCCAAACTACAACTTCAGCACTCAGGAGGGGCGCCTGAACTTAGGAGGGGCGCCCAAGACTGTGCAGGCAATCAGGCGGGGCGCCTGGGACCTAGGCGGGGCGCCTGAGGTCTTAGGCAGTAGCCAAGTCAGGCGGGGCGCCTGGGCCTGGGACAGTTTCAACACGTTCCCAACTTGTTTAAAGTCGATTTCCAAGCTCCAAATCCGATGTTTTCAACTTGTTTTCACAATCCAATGATACCCAAAGTTGCCTTTGATCTTCCTTAACAAAATCCAATCAAATTTATATCAAAACAATCAATCAAAACAAGGTCCAATGCCAAGAATCTCAAGAACACAAGGGTTTAACAAAAAGGGTTCAACAAGGATTGTGATTCATCAAAGTTGGTGTTATACATGTTCAAATCCCACAAAATTGGTACCGAATCGTTTGTTTTTCAATGAAGATCAATCCCCAATATCAAGTTTTCAATCAAACATCAATCCAACCCAAGAATCAAGCCAAAATTCATCAAGAACAAGTTCTTCAAGGGTTTAAGGGGTTTTGGGGTTTCAAATTTTCAAACTCCACCAATCCAAACAATTTTGGTACCCAAGTAACGAGAATTCATCCACGATCAACAATCTATAACACCCATATCACAAATCATCCAAACCAACAAGTTACACCAAATTTTTAGATTTTTTAATTTTTCAATTTTTTTTGTAATTTTCTTCTTTCAATAACTTCAAGAACAAGAAAACTAAAAGGATAGATACTAGGCACGAAGAACCAAGGGTCGGGGGTTTGTAGAAGCAAAACCCGAGCCTTGCTCTGATACCAAATGATGAAGAGAAAACGCGAAAAAGATAAAAGGATAAAGAACGAGACGTAACTCGATCTCTAATCCCAAGTAGCAACGGAGAACTTATTCCGCTACACCCCGGGAGAAGGACAAGAACACCTACGCTATGCAACTACCCTCGAGTCAACTAGAACTCGCAAGTAGAATGGTCGGATAGGGGTTGTTAAGCAACTAGAATCCACTAGAAGTAACAAGTCCAAACTAAGGTTGGTTTTCATAAAACCCAAAGAGATTCACTCTTCACAATATTCAATTCATCATTCAACAAAAACTAAGTGTAAAATAAGCTAGGCTTGGCTATTTATAGTGTTTCCCAAGCTTACACAATGACCTAAATACCCTTACAAATAAGGTTCATCAAATAAGCTACGTAGGGCAAAACAGTAAAAGAAACATAAGTCTTCACAGCTGGAAGGGGTGCCTGGACTGCAGGAGGGGCGCCTGGAATTGCAGGCAGCTAGGCGGGGCGCCTGGGGCTAGGCGGGGTGCCTGGCTAGGCGGGCGCCTGGGCTGGGGCGCCTAGGCAGGCGGGGCGCCTGGGCACAATTCCATTCTTTAGGCAGTGAGCTTCCTAGGCGGGGCGCCTGGGTCTAGGCGGGGCGCCTGGCTGTGCTGGGCCTTCTTCCTCCTCCTTAGGCATGGAGCCTAATGCTGAAACCATCCGGAACACTTCCAAAGCCCTTGACTTCAAGTCCATTGTATCTTCCAAGCTTGGCACATGTTGGAAAGTATTGGAAAGTGTCTTGGCACGATTTGCCCTGCATCAGGAGAGGTCCCGGAGGACTTCTCATTCAATCAAAAGAAGATGTTGATGAAAAATGCCCAACAATACTTTTGGGATAAGCCCTTTCTATTCAAAGTATGTGTCGATGGAATGATAAGACGATGTGTTGCCGAAGCCGAGCAAGGAGCTATTCTTGAAGGATGTCACTTCATTCCATATGGAGGGCATCATGATGGTGTTAGAACGGCAGAGAAAATACTTGAATGTGGTTTGTACAACTATTCTCATGAAGACACAAGGAGTTATGATCAATGTCAAAGAACGGGGGAAGGGGGGATCTCAAAAAGGCACGAAATACCTCAAAATCCTATTGTGGAAGTAGAAATCTTTGATGTACGGGGGATTGACTTCATGGGTCCTTTCCCAAGTTCTTATAGTATGAAATACAACCTATTGGCGGTTGACTATGTGTCCAAATGGGTTAAGGCAATTTCCTAGCCAAACAATGAAGCTAGAAGAATCACCGCCTTCCTCAAGAAAAGAATTTTCACAAGATTTGGTACCCCTCGCGCAATCATAAGTGATGGGGGAACCCAATTTTGCAACCGAACTTTTAATTCCTTGTTGGAGAAGTATGAGGTAAGGCACAAGGTTGCTACACCTTATCATCTCCAAACAAGTGGTCAAGTGGAAGTGTCGAAACGTAAGATAAAGCAAATTTTAGCCAAGTCGATTAATGTGAACCGGATTGATTGGGCCAAGAAGTTGGATGATGCCTTATGGGCACATCGCACGGAATACAAGAACCCGATTGGGATGTCACTGTCGATACCCATTTTTCTCCGAACCCGATTAAGGTTCGAAAATAGACTCGACTTATTGGAACTCACGGGTAAAGATTTGGAGTCGCCACCTAATATATTTTTTTAAATAGGTGCATTAGGGCACCTACTTTGTTTCTACCAATTTTATAATTAACTCTGAAACTTAGTCTACGAATCAGAAATTCTAGGTAAGAGTTCAAAATCGATTTGTGCATGTGATATTTGATGGTACACGGCCCGATATCGATTGAATGATACCTTTTATAAAGTGTTCAACAAGAGGACCTTGACTGTAGAAGAAAGTGTGCATGTGATATTTGATGAATCTGAAAGTGTTACAAACAGACAAGAAGATGATGATCAGGAGATTGGTCTTGCAAGAGATGAACCTGCTGGAGACCCTGAGAATTTGAACGGAGTTAAAAGTAATCAGGATGATAATGATCAAACTCAGGGGGAACTAAAAGACAATCAGACAGGGGGAATTGAAGAGCAAGATGAAGAGGACTTAGATGACTCAGCTCCTCCTGGAAACGACACTCGGCAGATTCAACCTAAACCTTGGAGATATGAAAGTTCTCATCCACTGGAGAACGTCATGTCTGATCTAAACACTGGAGTTGTTACTAAAAGAGCTTTGAAGAACTTCTGCGCATTCTTTACGTTTCTATCCTCAATAGAACCAAAGAATGTACGTGAAGCACTTGAGGATCCAGAATGGTTGATTGCTATGCAAGAGGAACTTCATCAGTTTGAACGCAGTAAGGTATGACACCTGGTCCCTCGACCAACGGACATGTCCATCATTGGTACTAAATGGGTCTTTAGAAACAAGCTGGATGAACATGGCATAATAACAAGGAATAAGGCAAGACTGGTGGTTCAAGGTTACAGCCAAGAAGAAGGAATCGATTATGATGAAATCTTTGCATCGATTGCAAGAATGGAGGCCATTAGGATGCTTATTGCTTTTGCAGCTTACATGGAGTTTAAGCTGTACCAGATGGACGTAAAGAGTGAATTCCTTAATGGTTATTTGAATGAAGAGGTGTATGTGGTTCAACCACCTGGCTTTGAAAGTACATAGTTTCCTGATCATGTCTACAAACTTGACAAGGCACTGTATGGGTTGAAACAGGCTCCTAGGGCTTGGTATGAAAGATTGTCTGGGTTCTTATTGAAGAATGGGTTTACTAGAGGTAAAATAGACAATACTTTGTTTTTAAGGAAGAAAGCCAAGGACCTGTTGATTGTTCAAGTATATGTAGACGACATCATCTTTGGTGCTACTAATGAGAACCTTTGCAAGGAGTTTGTCGACCTGATGGGAAGTGAATTTGAGATGAGTATGATGGGTGAGCTAAATTTCTTCTTAGGCTTACAAATCAAGCAATCTCAGGAAGGCACAATGATCCACCAGCAGAAGTACATCAAAGAGCTACTAAGGAAGTATGATATGAAGTCTGCTAAGGATATGAACACACCCATTGCTCCTGGAACGAAGATAGATCTGGATGAAACGGGTGCTTCCATTGATGAAACTAAGTACAGAATAATGATTGGTTCTTTGTTGTATTTAACTGCAAGTCGTCCAGATATTATTTATAGTGTGGGGTTGTGTGCAAGGTTCCAGTCAAAACCAAAGGAGTCACACTTAACTGCAGTGAAGAGAATCTTGAGATATTTGAAAGGAACTCAAGATCTTGGTTTATGGTACCCAAAAGGTGGAAGTTTTGATCTTATTGGGTATGCTGATGCTGACTATGCTAGTCACTTGGTTGATAGGAAAAGCACATCTGGGATGGCACACCTCCTAGGTCCTTGTTTAGTTTCATGGGCTACAAAGAAACAAAATTCAGTGGCATTATCCACAGCTGAAGCTAAATATGTAGCAGCTGCTTTATGTTGTTCACAGTTATTATGGATCAAGCAGTAGTTGGAGAACTTTGGAATCAAGTGTGGACCAGTTCCAATCTTTTGTGACAATACCGGTGCAGTCAATATTGCCAAGAACCCGGTCCAGCGCAAGAGAACAAAGCACATTGATATTAGGCATCACTTTTTAAGGGACAATGTTGAGAAAGGCCTAATTACTATGAACTTTTGCAGGAATGAGGATCAAATTGCTGATATCTTCACTAAGGCATTGAACAGGGTACAATTTGAAAAAAACAACTTTGAGCTAGGGATGACCAAGATACAATGAACGAAGAAGCACCTAGTTCTCCTAATGATTGGCTAGTGAAGTTTCCTTGTTTTACTTAGCTTAACTTTAATTAGTTGATTCTACTATGAAAACTTAATTGTTTTGCTTGCTAACCTGTTTGGAACCTGTTTTCATGACTTAGATACTGGCAAATTTTTTATATAAATGATATAATTAAAGAAACGGGTGCATGGACATTCAGGTACACATTCTATATCACTTACTGAGTATAAGTGTTGTCTTACATGGCCTAATTTGTTACCAATCACCCTCACTTGGCGCCGGATTAGTGTAAGCTTTTAAAATTCAAATTCAAATACTTTGAACCACGCTGGCGTCAGCTCCTATGCGTCATAAGTAGTAACAGCTTTTTCCAATCCCATCAACCTATTCCCTTTCCCGATAAACCTAAACCATTCATTACGCCACTACTTGATCAAAGAAACATTGTTTCTGTCAGCAAAACACAAAGAACTCTCTCAAAACAATTTTTCTTCTCTCTATAGAAACTCAACACTTTGTAAACATGTCGAACAGTTCTAAAATCGATTCTCAACTCTCTTCTCCCAAACTCAAAATGTCAAAACTAAATCAAAAGGCTAAGCAACTAGCAGCGAGTCGCTCTGTGACTATGGCGAGGAAGTTTGCCAAACTAAGACAGAAGAAGTTGACAGAGGAAGCAACTAGTAAGGGGAAAAGTGAAACTAGTAAGGGGGAAAGTGTTCCAGAAACTGGTACGGAGGAAGGGATCATTGAAACAACTCAAGAAATCGTTCAAAAAACTGAAATGGTAAAACCTAGTTCTCCTACTGGTACTATAGTTGTTGATACTAGTTTACCTTCTGTGCCTGTAGATTTAGTAGAGCCTGTTGTGAACAAAGAAGGAGAAAAGGAGGAGGCAGTTGTAGAAAATGTTGAGAAGGTCGTAGAAGCAAAGGTTGTTGTTGTTACTAAAGAAACCGAGAACACTGTTGAGGAACCTGTTCCTGAGACAGTTCCTGTGGTAGAAAAGACCGTTAGTGACAATGGAGAGGAAAAATCTGCTGAACCTGCTAAAGAACCTGAGAAAGAACCTGGTTCGTTCTCAGGTTCTGTGGCTGGTGATGATGGAGATCTGAGAAATATTGATGATTATGTGGAAGAGAACGTAGAAGGTGTAGGTTTTACTGAACCTTTGGATGCTGTGTTGCCTGAGCCCAATCCTACTCCTCAAGCTAGTGAAGGTTCCTCCAGTGAGACAGATGTTGTGGTGGTAGAGGAACAGAGGAGATTGGGGAAGAGGCCTGTGGCACAGGAACAAAAACAAACGGTGAAGAAAAAAAAGGTTAGTAAAGGGAGGAGAATTTGAGGTAGTTCCAAGATTGGAAGTTCTGGAGATGTAGAGGGTATGGGAGAAAGCAGCAGAAAGACAGTGAGTCATACTAGGAGACCTGCTACTCGAGGTTCTGTGAGAGAGCAGCAGGAGAGGATTGTGGAGGAGCCTGAGGTTCATAGGAGAGGTTCCAAATCAAAGCTGGTGATTGGAGATTGTACAGGGAATGACTCAACTTGGTGCTAAGTTGAGCGCTCAGGGTTGGTTTAACATGTTCAGTGATCGTGCTAGAGAGCAAGAGGTTCATGAATTTTATTCCAATTGCACAGTGAGTGAAGGTATTGTGACAACCATAGTCAAGGGGCTGGTAATCCAGTTTGATAGTGTGGAACTGGGTGAGATTTTAGGTGTTCCCTCTCAGGGCTACAGCGAGTACATGAGGAACTCGTGGCCGGCTAGAGGTGATGGTGTGTCTGCTTTGGAGGTTACCTAAAAATTTGCAGGGAGACCAAGATTGGCAAGGGCTACACAAGTTAAGAAGAAGGCAATGCAACCCTTATACCAGTTGCTCTTTGAATTTGTGCTGAAGAACCTACTGCAGAGGTCGAAATGAAGGAGTGAGGCCAGCTTTCTGGATATGACCTATATGGACCTGCTAGATCACGAGGTTCATATTTATCTGCCTGAATTGATGATTAAGCACATTGGTAGGGTAGCTGACATGGGGTTAGGCAAACATGCGCTAGTCTATGGGTTTCTTCTGGGGAAGGTATTTGATTCCTTTGGGGAGCCTGTTGGTAAGTGGACTGAGCCGGACCACAATGACTTGTTTGGGAGGAAAATTCTTAAATCCTGTGACTATGTGTTGGATGGTGAACCTGCTGATGAACCAGAGCATTTGGAAGAGGATGTAAATGAAAGAAGGAACAACAGAGTAGACAGGAGAATTGAGGGGTTCAGGAGGCAGCTTGAAAGGGAAAATGATGAGCAGGCCTGGATGAATGCTGAAAACACAAGGTTAGACGCAGAGCTGGAGCATGAAAGAGAAGGAAACTCGCGGCGCCTCGCCTTGTTGCTTGCTCACTTTAACATCCCTGATATTCCCCAATTCTGAACCAGTTACTTTCCCTAGTCCCTTCCTGGTTCTCTTATGGCCTGTTTTTTAAGACAATATTATATCTCGGTTTGTAATATTTGAATGTTGTTTGGATGTTTTAAGCCGGTTTGACTCTGTTTTGATATAGATATCCTATCTGCTAGTATTTATTGTCTGAAATAGGTTCCTGATGTTTAAAGGTTGGCTTTCTACCTATTTATTGACACTAGAGTCAACTAGACTTAATTTAAGTTGAGCAGGTTCTTACAACTGTGAAACTTTTTGATGATGCCAAAAGGGGGAAGTTAGTTGTTGTTAGTTTATTATATGTTTGTGACCTATTTCTCCCTAACTGTTATTACCCTGTTTCGTGGTTAGTGGTTGATTTTTACAGGTTCTTGAGAGTATAAACCCTCGGTGAGACAACATTGTTTGTCATCATCAAAAAGGGTGAATTTGTTGAAGGATGAGTTTTGAAGATAACAAAGGACCTGGTACTAAGTGGACCGTGAAAAAGTTCACAGTCGAAGTGAGAAGACCAGCTGTTCAAACTAGATATTCAAGTCAGAGCTGAAGAAAGAAAGAAAAGAATAATTGGGTCAAAGTTCCAATCCTACCGGAAACAGAAGAAGCAAGTAGCGGTGCTGAGAAGGATGCGGTTCCTAAACATAAATGATTGGGAAATAAGGCAAATTAACTTATGTTTTAAATAAGGAAATATGGGTAACCTTGTTTAAACTGATTTTAAAGAGGAAAAGGAATCCTATAATTAGTTGGATCCGGCTAAGTCTAGTCCCTATAAATACAAGTTAATTTGGCCAAATTCAAGACGCACAAAAGACATCTCAACAGAACATATCAAGTACAGTCAGATCGTGAGAAGCTTTGCGTGCAAGAACAAACGACTGAGCAGCAGAACCTTACGAAGGAGCAGTTTCATAGATAAGTCTGTTGTTTTAGTTTCTTTGTTATAGGCTATTGAGTTGTAATCTATCAGCTTGTTTGAGAAGGATTAAGTAGAGATTACTTTTTGAGGTTAAGTAGAGGCAACCTTACCAGCTAACGTGTGGCTTTGAAGGTTCTAGGTACTATGGGGTTCTAGTTCCTTGATTACATTACGTTGTAGTCTAAAACTTGCTCGGGTTTCCCTTTAGTGGAAGAATTGAAATCCCAAGAGTTTGGCTCGTGGTTTTTTATCCCTTGAGCAAGGATTTTTCCACGTAAAAATTTCTGTGTTCTTTACGTTTCCGCAATTTGTTTAGTTTCAGAGATAGGTGAAACTTGCAAGGAACCTGGTTCTTTGTGAGTTAAGCGCAGAAAGTTAAAAGCATGTTTTAGGATTTAAAAATCGGGTGATGACACTATTCACCCCCCCCCCTCCAGTATCTTACAAAGGTGAACCAAGTGTAACAAACTATTTTACCAACTGGGTGGAAGCCGCATCATACAAGTCAGTAACAAAGAAGGTAGTGTCGAACTTTCTCCGTGATAAGATGATCTGCCGATTTGGTATCCCTGAATCCATCATCACTGACAATGGGTCCAACCTCAACAGTGACCTAATGAAAGCAACCTGTGAGGCCTTCAAAATCAAGCATCGCAACTCCACCGCATACAGGCCTCAAATGAATGGAGCGGTCGAGGCAGCCAATAAGAACATCAAGAGGATATTGCGTAAGATGACAGGCACTTCAAAGTAATGGCACGAGAATCTACCCTATGCCCTGTTAGGTTACCGCACCATAATGAGAACATCAACAGGGGCCACTCCTTATTTGTTGGTATATGGCACTGAAGCAGTGATACCCGCAGAGGTTGAGATACCGTCTTTGAGAATCATCCAAGAGACGTAATTGGAAGATGCTGAATAGATCAAAGAGAGAATAGAGCATTTAGCCCTCATCGACAGCAAGAGATTGAATGCAATATGTCATGGGAAATTGTATCATAGAAGGATGGCCAAAGCATTCAGCAAGAAAGTTCGAGAGAGATCTTTTGAACTGGGACAACTAGTACTGAAGAAGATATTTCCAAATCAAGAAGAAGTAAAAGGCAAGTTTGCACCAAACTGGCAGGGACCATACATGGTTCATAGAGTTGTGAATGGAGGAGCATTGATACTGGCAGAGATGGATGGAGAAGTCTGGCCAAAACAGATTAACTCAGACGCTGTCAAGAGATACTATGTATAGGAGTTCGTACTGATTAGTAATTTCTACATTTTGCAACACATTATGTAATCTGAACTACGTTACGACCTGATTCCCCAAGTGGGATACGTAGGCAACCTATTCAAGGTTCGGTCGCATAAGTACAAAAAACTTCTTTTTCCCCACAAAGCTAACACTGGGGCAGAATTTTTGAGGAACTCTCAAAAATTCCTAAAGGACGGACATAGTTGACACTGGGGCAGAAATTTTTGAGGACCTATCAAAAATTTCAAATGCAAACTGGGACAGAATTTTGAGGATGAAATAAAAATTCATTTGGTGATCCCGGCGCTCGTGGACAGCAAATGCAAAAATAATCCAAGAATACGCAAACCAACCCCCCCCCCCACGTACAACTCACCAATCTTTCCTTGGATGCAGGCACGAAATATACTCAAATCAACAATGCACAACAAAGATAGTCTTCAGTAAATTTTTTTCATTTTAAATTAGCCGAGGGCATACAACCCGAGGCGTCGATTGAGGGTACACAGCCCGACATTGATTTTTCATTTTAAGGGCATACAACTCGAGGCATCGATTAAGGGTACACATCCCGATATCGATTTGTTATTTTAAATTAGCTGAGGCATACAACTCGAGGCGTCGATTGAGGGTGCACAGGTCGATATCGATTTGTCATTTTAAATTAGCTGAGGGCACATAACCCGAGGCATCGATTGAGGGTACACATCCTGATGTGGATTGGTCATTTTAAATTAGCTGAGGGCATACAACCCGAGGCGTCGATTGAGGGTACACAGCCCGATGTCGATTTGTCATTTTAAATTAGCTAAGGGCACACAACCCGAAGCGTCGATTGAGGGTACACAGCCCAACATCGATTTGTCATTTTAAATTAGCTGAGGGCACACAACCTAAGGCGTCGATTGAGGGTACACGGCCCGATATCAATTTGTCATTTTATATTAGCTGAGGGTATATAACCTGAGGCGTTCATTGAGGGTACACAGCCCTATATTGATTTGCATTTCTATTTTCTTTGCGGAGGGTACACAGCCCGATGCACCGACAGAGGGCATACAACCTAATGTCGAATCTAACACTTGACGTGCCAAAGACATGCAATCATGGCATGGCAGACACAATCTCATGTTGCAATAATCCAGGAATGACAATCCAACCTGCGGGAAGGTACGTTTTATATATATGCACATTATATTGCAAACACATTTTTCATTGCAAGAGACACACTCCAAACAAAGCAAACATCTCAGCCTGACGCCGTGTATTCCTCTTAAGTCATAGACTTTTCTATAGTCATGTCAAAATTGGCCGCACTGTCAACATCTTTGCCCGAAGACTCTTTCATCATCCCCAGGCAAAGAGGGGCAGCTGTTGACACCCAATTTTGTCCCTCCTATTTTCAAAATCAACTGCTCTTGAATTTTATACGATTGTGTATTCATTCCTACCTCGTCTATTATCTTCAAATTACCTTCTCATACTTACATGGCAACTGAGGCCATTCTCAAAAGTATCGTCTTAAACCATAGCTGTTTTCACAATTTTTTACAATTACTCTTATTTTTGACAAAACCCTCCAAAATTGTTTTAAGCCTCAAAATTACAATCTTTAGGCATTTTAGCCTTCCTAACATTTTGAAATTAATTTCCTAATTTTTTTATAATTTTACACCTCTTTAAATCCATTTTATACCTATTTTATATCTATTTACATAATATTTATATATATATCCACGTATATACACATAAAGCAAATACATCAGCCCATTTTTTACATGTCACGCCTACGTGGATCGATCCTGATCGTCCACGTAGGTGATCCAACGGTCCAAATTAATTTTCTTTGTTTCTACACCCCAAAACCCCCCCAAAGTATTTCCCAATTTTCCCTCACCCCTGTCCCCGACTCTCTCTCTCCTCTTTTGGCGATTTCAATCGCCACCGTTGTCGATGGATGTTCCGGCTAAATCAGCCGATGAAAATTGGGGAAACTGGTAAAGTTGAATTCCCCTCGTCGTCCGCAACACAACCCATCCACTTTCAATAGGGTTTGGACGAGGAAGAAATTAGCCCTATGTCGATCGAATCGCCACCATTGGGAAACACCTCCAGCGGGGCTACTTTCGTGTTTGAATGGCTCTACTGGCTGAGGAAAGGTAAGGATCTCTCTTTGCAACCCAAATTCACAACGGGTTAATCTGACCCGACCCGATTCGAAACGGGTAATCCCTAATCCCTTGTTTTATTCTTTCTGGTTAATCTTTTTGAATCAAGGTGATAACATACTTATGGTTGCTTGAATCGTTTGTCAATTAACATGTTTTGTTTCTTAACCCCTACATGCCTAAGTATGATGTTATCCTAGTTTGAACTTTGTTTTAACTTCAGTGAATTTGTTTGTTCACTCATGGTGGTCCTGTATGTTTTCCCTTTAACCTGGTCATCTATCCTGCTCAAATGCATAAGTTCTCACGACTGAGTAAACTTCATACATGCTAAAATTTTATCCTAGAATGTTGGATTGATCTAATTTGAATTCCTGATTGAAATCTTGAGTCTCTGATTGATTTAGTGTCAATCAAAGATTGTTTGTGAAGTCTGCCTAGGGATTCTCGGGCCTAGACTAATTTGAAATACTTTGTATGTTGATTTCTGAATCTGCATGGGTTACTGGTAGTAGGGGTGGGATTTTACTGGCTATAGGGTCTGGTTTGCCTTGACTTTAGGGATAGGGTAATTTAAATTTGGTAAGTCTTCCTAATGGGATCCTCTTAATTTTGGGAAAACAATATTCCCTTGCCATTCTTGGCTATCACCCGTTAGACCTTTAACCCCCACCCCTCACCTATATAAACTATTTTCTCTTCAACTAAATAGAGAAGTTCTGGAAGACAAAAACCCAGAAACACTCTAATACACTTAGCAAAAACAATCTGCATAGCTTTCTTGGCACCCATCTCTCTTTGCTTACTTTATCTTCTGTGGAGGATTGTTTTATTGTTGTTGATCCTTGCATCTTCTATCTGCATTCCAACCTAGAGGTATTCATCTTCATCCCTGCCTATTTGGTATTTCTGCATCTAAGTGTGTGCGCTATAACCATGCTCTGTTAAAAATCATTAGCCCTCACACTATGTTCTGGTTAGTACTTGTATCTCTGTATAAAACTGAATGAACCTTGCAAGGATATGACTAGAGGCCTGATGCCTTCCCCTCTTTACTGTTTGCTTCATGCACTTGTGTTGATTGCTCGACATGTTTCCTTGTCTTATCTCTGTTTCTGCTTGAACTATGGGTCTGCATTACCCTCCTTTGAATAACTTGCACACTAGGATGCAATGACTATACTGGTTCATCCTGGACCTCTCTTTAGGGGTCTGGTTTCCCTTTCCCCTCACCCTGCTAATCCTATCTTTTGCAACTATGTCCTAAGGTATACAGAACCTTGAGGGTTCAATGAGGTTAATATCTGAACTACCCAAACTGATTCTAGTGACTCTGAAACAAAGGGGTTCCTGACTGTTGATACTTCTGAATCTTGAAACAGTTTACTTCTTTGAAAATATGGCCCTCTTTCCTTTGGCCAATTCTCTGTTTCCCCTTAGGAATTGTCCCCCTAAAGCTTGTACATTTGCTAGGAGCCCTGTTTGTACATCTTAAAATAGGGGTACAACAATAAGGTTGTACCAAAATAGGCTACCCAGGAGCCATTCTCTCAATTCCCTCACGCTTTGTGTGCATTGCATCATTTTAGGCTCGAGCTAAAATTGGTTCTGAGTTACTTCTATTATGAAAATTGATAGCATGATTAAATCCCTATTTTTTCGAAGATGTGTACACTTTAAGATTTTAGAAACATGATTAGTCAATGATATTATCTAAATTTTGACAAACAGGAGGCTATATGTGTTCCACTTGTCTATATGAAGCTGTTTCTGAAAATTAAACTTGCCTCCTTTTGCATAACTAGTCCAGGCCCAAAAAACATTTTCAAAAGGGCCTCTTATATGTTTAAACTGATTTTTAACCTCAACTAGCGCCCTTATACACTAATCTAATAGAGTATAGGGGTGTATAAAGTAATAGGGGTCATTTATACGATATAAACCTATATTTTTTGAAAGTATAATTATCATCTAGTTCATATATTTGCGTGAATATACCTATATATATACTTATTACGTGTGGCAGCACACTATTTGCTTTTATGTGTTCCTTGTGATCCCATTTTTGAAAATAGCATCCTTGCCTATATACATATATATCTTCCAAACTTGACCCCTACACAAAAAAGGCTATTAAGGTTAGGGCTCGACAATTAATGACGATTCACACCGACCATAAATGAGCCGACATTTTGTTTTAAAACAAAACCCCTTTTTTGGCCCCTTTTGCTAACCAAATAGACTATTTAAGTAGACAATATTTCTCTAAACATGTTAGTTGTGTGTACAAGTCAAGATTGAACACCTATAACACTCGTTTACGATTAAGCTTATGATATTAGAGGCCGTAGACACGACTAGGCTCAAAACTTAGGCCAAAGGTGAAAACTGTTTGTATGTGTATATAAGCATGTTATATCTTATCTTAAATGTTAAATCCAAGTTTGTATTCATATGATAATAGACACTACTTACATCCCAAAATTAAGACTCGGACGGTAACCACCCTTTGGTGGGACTCGGGGAAGTGCCTAACACCTTCTTCCCGAGTCACATGGACTTCTTACCCGCATAGAATCTCTGAAAAGGACCAGTAGACTTATTAAACACGGCTCTTGACACTTAGGTGACCTAATACGCCTTAGAATCTATATTAGGCGGTGACTCCAAAACCTACACTCAAACGAATTCATCCAGTCAAATTCGGAACCCGACTCGCCTCGCGTTGAGTCCAAAATCGGGTATGACAAATGCTACTAGTTTTCCCCCAACTTTCCCGATCTGTTTCGCTGGTTTTTTTATGTGTGTGTGGGTTGGTGTATTGCACTGATTCGATCTGTCAGTGTGTGTCTGCTTTGAGGTTTTTGAAAGAGACAAAGAAGTCAAGGTTTTATTCACATTAGTGGTCAGGGGAGGAGACGAGGGAGTAACAGGGGTGTACTGAGGAAGAGAGGAAAGGGAGCTGGGGTACTGATCTCCGGTGGTGTGGTGGAGTGTGTCCTTATATTGTGTTGGGAAATCAACATAGCCATTGGGGTGAATTGGAGCCATTGAGGGGATTTTGAGGAGATTGGGGTATTAAGAGTGATTGAAGGGGAGGAGATTAGGGAGAGTGATTATGGAGAGATTTGGGGAGATTTGATGTAACTTGTACTTGGTATCAAATGTGGGGTAGGTATGTTGGAGGAGAATTAAGAATAAGATTAGCAGTGGATGTACTATGATTATGAATTTTGTCTAAGTTCAAATAAGATTCTAATAAAGGAGAAGGAAAAGACAAAATGGGATAAATAAAAGTGAATTTTGGTAGAGATCGAGGAATTATTTAAATAATATTGAATTGAAATGTGGATGTAGAATAATGAGAAATTTGGACTGACCAGTATCTTAATCGGACAGATATTTAACTAAAGCTGTCAAGTAAATATTAATATATATATATTCTACATACAAAAGGAAAAATGCACACATAAGAACGAATAGTGTCAAATTAAATTAATTACGTATAAATAACCACAATTAATTATAAAATTTTATTTATGCGGAAAATTACACAAATAGCCAAGGTTTCACAAATAGCCTAAATGATGCAAATTACATAATATAATCACAATTAAACATATAGTGTATAAATAGGAGATAACATACGTAAATGCGTGCCTTCTAATGCAAATTTATCAAACAATCAATATTTCACCTTTAGATTAAATATAGCAAATTTATAGAAAAATGAGGAACAAAATTGGGTGTCAACAGTCACCATTCCGGTTAGTTTTGGGCAAAGCTTGCCACCTCCCCGTCGAGTTGGAGCACAAAGCCTATTGGGCATTGAAGAAGCTTAACATGAACTGGGAAGAAGCTTCCAAGTTGCAGGTGGAAAAATTGCATGAACTTGAGGAGATGAGGTTTCTTGCTTATGAGAATGTCGGGCTCTATAAAGAGAAGTTGAAGATCATTCATGACAAGAAAATACGTTACCGTGCATTCAAGGCAGGAGATATAGTGCTATTGTTCAATTCGAGGCTGCACCTCCCAGCAAATTAAAGTCCAAATAGAGCGAACCCTACAAGGTGGTGGACACATCACCATATAAATGGGTTGAGTTTCAAGAGAAAAGAAGTTCCGAAACATTCTGAGTAAATGGCCAAAGGGTGAAGCACTACTTGGGATGTGAAGCCAAACTTTAAGAGGTCGCTTGCGTCTATCTCATGGACCCTTGATAGAATGAGGTAACACCGTCGTGCCGCGATGTTAAATCAAGCGCTTCTTGGGAGGCAACCCAAGTTTTACTTTTAGCATTTTTAATTTTTGTAAAAATTGCACATGAAGTTCTTCAATAGTTGCATTTGATCTTTGTCGAGTAGTGTTAGTGCACGGACAATGCAAGGTGGAAAAAAAAAAGAAGGAATTCAAGAAAACAAGAAGGGAGCTGAAATGTGGGAAGGAGCAACTGAAGAAATTGCGGAATCGATTATGCGGTCTGCCGAACTAGATGCGGGCCTCCGTCTTAGGCAGAAAAGAAAAATTCTTCCTGCGGAGTGGAGAAGCATTCAGCCGCTCAATCGGGCAGACGCCGATCTACCTCTGCAGAATGTTCTGCGTTTCACTCGCCCATGCGCTTAAAAAGGGAATTGCATTCACGACGCCTAGACTTCGGTGACCCGCCGAACAAGCAGGGATCCGCAGCTTTTATGGGCCTAGTCAAGTTGCCCGACTATAAAAGGACCCAGGTAAGTTTATTTTTCACTTTTTACACACCCAACCGTAAAGAAATCAACACACATCACTAGAAATAATTATTCCGATACACCCCAACCAAAATCTGGTCTATGTGTGTGTAAGCTTCCTATTTGATGTATTCCCATGTAACGGCTATTAATGAATAAAAAGATTGCTCGGGGTTGGATAATCTATCAAATGCTGGGAGGGAATCACTTGCTGGATCGAACCCAAGGATAGGTTTGATCGGCCGGGTGTTAGGCGGGTCAGGGCTTGGCTTGACCCTGTGTTCTCCCGGTCTTCTATAATAAGTAGTTGTGACTCGGTCTAGCTAGGGTGGCTCCGCGATTTCTTATGGGATTTTGGGCATTTTAGTAAGATATTTCGTAATTGATTTAGCAAAGTTTCGGGCATAAAAAAATTCTTCGCTAAAATAGACGCCTACGAATTTACCTGTTGGGAAGGTTAAAGCAACTGATCTACCATCTCCGTGGACGCTATCTTATCCAAACTCAACTAAGCCCTTAACCCAAGATGAGGTGGAGCCTTAACCCGACACAACTGCTAATGAAAAAACGAAATCTGGGTATATACCAATACCTATTACGGGTAAAAAGATGGAGATCGAAAGAAATAACCGTTGGTCAACAACCAACTAAAGTGCTCTATACTAGGGTTAGCAGGTTGTTGGCTGGGAGAGCTGGTCAGTGCTTCCTCTCGAACAGAGCTCCTCGCAGAAATTCCAGATCATTGAAGATCGGAGCTATTAGAGCGGGATCCACTTTTTGGGGAATATGAGTATCCACTAATGGGTCTTGACCGCATCTTCCCCTGGAGAAGTAGTGGTCCGTTCGCTACTCTCTTTTCAGCCATTATTGTATGCGTGTAGTTCCGATGAACAGTCACTCACTTTTGACAGTTATACGATTCCAGAAGATGATCCAGAATTGGGTCAATCCCAACCCTTTCAAGTAGGGCCTGAAAGAAATCACTCAACCCGATAAACAAACAAAGAAGATAAAATAAGAAAACTATAGTGGCTAGGAATAGTAACTGAATATAGTGTTCTTCAACATCAGTCGGTTCGGACCTCCACTTAGTTTCACCCAAGCTTCACAAGGAAGGCTCAAGTCAAGTAGAAAGAACACACTGTGATATTTTACATCCTTGAATGGCCCCATTCGAGACGTCTGGTGTGACGTCATCCTTATGGACGTATTACATTCTATCCCGGTGAACAGTGTTCCACTGATTAGGCCGAGAGGGAGGCTGTGAGTCACCTGGGCTACGGATTTTTCCGTTGGTCTCTCATGACCCAATTATTATTACAGCGTTCTCTACCATCTGAAGGTTCGTAAACCAAAGCTCTTTACGATCCAAAAGAATCTTTCTCAGAATTGATGAAGAAGGGAGTATTTATTATCGAACCTATTCGGTTGTCTGTAAAAAACAATGGACAATTTATTATGTATCAAACCATAGGTATTTTACTTCCGAATCCCCTACACCCAGATCTGCAAACTCCCCATTAAGAAGTTCCCTTTCCCAGGCGTCGAGGTTGCCTAGCCGTAATCCACAGGCTGGTATTTCGCCGGAATTCGTTGATTGCTCCGTACGAATTTACAATGCATAAATTATTTTAATTGATAATAGTAATATGAATCGAAAAACCAGCTTTTATTGAAGAAGCTATAGAGTCGATTACTAATAGCAATCGAGAAATCTCCACTGGCGCAGGTGCTATCCGAGAACAATTAGCCACCAAGCACGGAAGTTTAAGGATAACTGTAGGTATGATCTGAACTGTTTCAAAGACCCAACATGCATTTGGAATGAAGATGGATGAACAGGCACTTGAGCCTGGAACTGATGAAATTCGGGGAAGCAACTCGCCTGCATGAAGCCGGAATCTTTGGTACCAACAATTAAGAATTGTTTTCCCCTATTGTTCCGATAGATAACTCTTCTATAGAGTTCATTTATATCTGAGCTCACTGAGCAGCCCCTCGACTTCCACTTCAGGTTCATCGAAGCCCTATTCTGTGTATATTCAGGAACAGGGCTAGCCATTCTGGAGGAGCTATTGATTTAGCAATTTCTAGTCTTCAGGTGACATAGTTTAGGAATGAATATCCGTAACTCCCATTCCAGTACTTAAACTGACAGGAAATATGAATACTTTTTGGTAGGGACAAGAAATTTTCTGGGTAAGAGAGGAAATCTTTCTTTCTAGGGAGCCCTTAGAAATCAGAGCTAGTCTCACACAAATGCTTAATCGAAAGCAAGGACATTTTCTCGATCAAGAAGGTATTGAACTTCTCGCCGCTCTCTCCAGTGAGTGCAGTGAAGGACTCTCGCCTCACCTGGATTTTGCTGTTTTTTTTTTCTGCAGTACCTCGACGTGACATGAGCGTGAAAGGGGTTCAAGGGAAGTAGCACTAGTCAAAGAGGGAAACTTCCCAAACGAAGACTCCAGGTCAGTGAAAGGGCTCATAAAATTCAAAACTTGAGAAGTAAGTTCGAATCCTACTGAGAGGGCCACTAGAGATCAGAAAGCTCGGTACCACTAGTAAGAGGAGTGGCCAAAGGACGATAGATGCTTTCCCTGGACTGTGTTCAATGGCACCTGATATGCCGTTCAGCTGCCCTCAACCGCGCCATAGGGACTTCTCAGTAACACTCCAAATCACTCACACGCACAGGATTTCACCGAGCCACTGCTATTCCCTCAACCTGCTTTAATTTTTGCTACAGATCCGATAATTTAACCCTCAATTTTTAATTTCTTGTTATTTTTAAGTATGGAGTAAGTTAAAACATCATGTTGAGGGTGGGTTTTTGTGAATATTATGCCTTTATACATGAACTTAGGAAAATCTAGTGCCTTAGTTTTAAGGTTTGTTTTTAACTTGATTTGGTGAAATTTTTATACCCTATGGTGTGTGTTATTGTTGAAATTGATTTTGAGTAAAGAAACGGGTAGAAGAAGAGAGTGAAAAAGAAAATAACCAAAATGAACTTAAAATAGAACCATGAACATACTTTGTTGTGCTTGATAATCTGGAAAAGACATGAACTTGGTATGACTCTTGGTTGATTTTTCATTGAAAATTGTTAGAAAATGTGGTCTCATTCTTGAGAGAGTGTCTGAACGTAGTGAAAAGTTGAAAAGACCACATAGGAGTGTGTTTGGGGGTGTTAAGGGATGTGAGAATGGAATAACTTAGAATCTATGCACTGTAGTTGAAATTGGCCAATGATCCGGCAAGCCACTGATGAGGAATTGACTTTGCAATTTGAAGTGCGGAAAGCACTCAGAGGGTCTGCAGTTCCATTTGCGGAGCCACCGGTGTTATCAATGGCCATGAATTTTGTGCAAGTGAGACTTGCCTCTCACACCTTAAGCAGCGACCCGCCTCTCTTTGTCAGCAAGATTTTCTACGAGTTGTCGATAAGGGAAAACGTCGCAAGTTAAAATGCGATGGGCACTCGGTGGGCTTGCAAATCCATTTGCGGAACCGCCAGTACTATCAGAATGATTTTGCAATTGTGCGACTGAGGCTCTCCTCTCGCACTTCGAGCGGCTCTCCGCTGATTCATATCTTCAGCCTTTTTTGCGGCCACTAAAGTCTATGTGCGGGCCCTATAACTTTCTGTGGGCCGCCGAAGGTTGTGCTAAATGGAAAATCCCCTTTGATTTTGCAACTGTTTTGCTTCTTTCTTAGATTTCATGTGTGGTAGATTGTAATGTAGGAGTAGAATAGTGTACTTGGTATTTGTGCTAATACTTTGCTTTGAGTTGGCTTTGTTTAGGTATTGAAATGGCAAAGCACCAAACACCCAAGAAGAGGGAAAGAGAGCCTACACCACCAAGTCCTCCATTTTCTGGGAGTGACTCCTTTGATGTCGACCTGAGCACTAATGAGGAATATGATGTAGTAATTTCTGAAAGAATGGTGATAATGGATAGAATTGAGGAGTTCAACCTAAGGTTTGACAAGGCATTCCTGGAGACGGGATGGACTGAGATATTTACGAAGAAATTGAGTTCAGCAGCTATAGATTTGATTGAAGAGTTCTACACAGAGTTGAGCAACCAAACTGAACCAGTGTGCAGAGTGGAATGAAAGGGCAAAGAAGTGGAAGTGTCTGCAACGATCCTAAACCAACATCTTGACCTTCCCAATTTCACTCCAACAAATTACACGGCCAAGCTGGAAATGAGTAAAAGAGCACAAAGGAAGTGGCTTATTCCTATTATTGGTTGAGAAAAGAAGCAACCCTGGAGCAGAATGGGTGCACCTATCACATCCTAAGATCTCAATTTTGAAGCCAAAGGGTGGAACTTAATTGTAAGCTCACGAATCCTTCCATCAAGGGAAAGCCACATAGCCACCTTGAGAAGATCAATTATGATAGGTTGCATCATGACTGGGAAAAGGATCAACTTTGGAGCTGAAATGGTGAGGGTGATGTTAGAGGCTGCTAGAGCTGGCAGTGAGAATCTACCTTATGCCAATACCTTAACAGAATACCTCATGAACCAAGGCTGCGACTGTTTGAGAAATGATAACTATGCCTTTGCCAAGCGAGCTTTTGAACAGTATGCTGTCGAGGATGAAAATAACCTAATATATCCTATACCTGATGCCCCTACTCATGGAGCACCCCCACAAGCTGACAAGCTATCTTCCTCAAGAACTCCTCCACTTAGTGTTCATAGGGAGGCAGAAGTTGCAGTAGGAAACCTCACTCAGGAGTTGGAGCAGTTGAAAGACAAGAAGCAAGAGTTCAGTGTGCTTCTATGCAACATGCCTCGAGTTCAACCACTTCCACCTTCATCAAGAAAAGTCACCTCGAGTCAATTTGACCAGTTAAGTGCAGCTATTGATGCAAATGCCAAGGATATTTTGAAGATCAGAAAGTGCATTCATGTGTTTGCCATTACACAAGCTGATGTTGTAAAGCATATGAACGTGCTGTGGAGTTAGAGAGAGCAAAGGTAAGGGAGGCCGGATCAACCAACAGCCCCAGAACATATGCACTAGAGGAACATGAGAAGAATGGAAGAATAGGTACTTGGAGACTTGGATTTGCTAAAAAATATGCAATTTGATGAAGAAGTACTGATGAATTTGTCTACGCAAGCTTCATTAGAAGAGGCAGTAAGAGCTAGAGAAAAAAGAAGGCAAAGAAGACCACAAACCCTGAAAGATCATATGGAGGGAAAGGCAAAGGAATTGCCCGAGATGAAAAAGGAGTTCTTCTCTCCATTTTTAACTGACCCCATAAACTTTTATTTTTATTTTTCAAAGCAACTTTTCATGTTGGAGGTGGGGCAGTTAATTATTTTTTGTAAATGTCCTAAACTTTGTTAATATTGGTACTTTAATTTAGGATGTTTTATTTTCTTGTCTTTAATCCTTGTCTTTGAATTCGTAGTATAATTGTTGTTAGTTGTTGCATAAAAATCCAAAAATATTTATAAAAAATCCAAGCAAATTGAAAAGTTTTGAAAAATCCGAAAAAATAAAATTAAAAAAAAAGATGATATAGGTATTCCTGTGAACTACGCTTGGGATGTTGCCTTCTTTCCTCTGATTCACACTTGTTGCGATACATAGGCAACCCTTGTGATACTTACTTTCATTTGGGCCCAAAATAACAACCACCTCCATTGTAAAATACCATTTATATAAATAGTTTAGAAGTAGTAAATAACCTTCTTGGTTTTTTTTTACTCGGTTCTTTTTCAAGAATGTAATTTTTTTGAACCGGGCACTTTTTAGGACTTAATCATAGAAGTGTCATCCTTGTTTTGTGAATTATTTTATACCAACATGTTAGAAGCTCACATGAGAAAGTTTAGTGGATTGTTTGTTGAGAGTTGCATCTATAACCTTTAGGTTCTTTTGATGACTCTATGCATGTGTAGTATGGGCTAAATCCTTACCTTAAGTACTTAAAAGTTGATGTTCTTGTCTCTTGTCCCTTATGCTAGTGAGGTGAGTCTTTGATTAAGCTTGTTAATTGTATATGCATGTTAGAACCTGGCTTGTGTGTCTTTAGAAATGAATGGAGTGTCAAATTGGTGATTGGATAGGATAATAGGCATTTCTTTGACCCGTTTGAGCCTTTCAAGACACCAAATGAAGTTAATCTATAGTTAGCCAACTTTGAGCCTTAATATCCTTTCTTTTGATGCCACACAAATAGCCTGAGCCAATTCTAAGTGCTTGATAGCACTGACCTTCTCTTGGCCCTATCTTCTTAAGGCATTAAAAGATGTGCAACTTAGACTAAAGTCTAAGTTTGAGGGAGGAAAGCAAAGAAATGAAAGCTAAATGGCTCTTCAAAAAGAAAATGATTGTATAGAAAAGGTTGAAAAGAGAAAAAGAAGAAAATCAAGAAAAATACAAAAATAGCAAAAGAGAAAATGAAAAGACAAAAATAGAGAAGTGAAGCAAAAAGAGGAATAAGAGCCACAAAGCAAAGATCAAGAAAGAAAATTAGGAATAAGAGCTAATGTGAAAAGAAAGCTCAAAGTGAAATAAAGGAAAAGATAATGTAGTATCCAATGAGAGAGTTTAGTCACTTTTTATCCAAATTATACCCTATCTATGTCCAAAAACCTAAATTACAATCTTAGAAGTCCTATTTGATCCTTCACTAATTGACATGAAATAAACGTTAAAGTGACACTAAGGCCAAGCCAATAACATTGTATGTGCTTAACTTGCATTTATTTCTGCGAGTGAGGGGTTAGACTTGAGAGTCCCTTTTGTTTGAATTATATTGAGAGATAGGGGACTTGAGACCCGAACATACAACTAAGAGAGCCTTAGGTGAGTTGAGAGAGTAATTGTGCTATGCATGCTTTAGTCATCACTAGAAGCTCTAGTAGATACAATTGCAACTTTGGCGCTTATGGATTGCTTGGTTGGATTCTCATGTGTGAAACTAAATGTTAGTATCAACCAAAATCACGAACTTCATCTTGTCTCAGTCTCATTGTCAAATTCAAACTCGGTGCTAAATTGTGAATCATAAGATAGTTCTTAATGTTCCTTGAGGACAAGCAAAAGCTTAAGTTTGGGGGAGTTGATATGTTGGTATTTTTCGTATATTTGCAACTCTTTCGGACTAGCTTTCACGTCCTAAAAGCTTTATTATTTAATTAAATCTTATGTTTATCTCCATGTTTCAGGGTATCAAATAGAATTAAGGTATAAAGCCAAAAGAATGAAGAAAGAACAAAAACAAGTGCACTTTGGCTATATCTTGAAGAACATGAAGAAAGGGCAGCAACTTGATCGGCGACTTGCCGAATCACTGACCGAAGGAGGATTGATTTAAAGAGCTCATCAAGTTCCACTAAAGTAAAGAGGCGGACCGCCGATTGATCTACTGAATGCATTCTGCGACCCCACAGAAGGATATGCGGTCCCGCCGATCATGACAGTAAGCTCAAGACATCTGCGGGTTGCTGGAGTTGTCCACTGCTGGACCTACGATCCCGCCAAACCTGCACCGCAAAACAAGACAAAAGAGGAGTTAGATTAGCCTTCGGCGGCCGCGCACTTCATTATGCGGCACGCCGAACATCCGGTGGTCTAGCATAAAATAGGGGAAAATGGCAATTTTATAAATATTAGCCTAGTTATCAAATCCATGCCTATAAATAGGCTGTTATGCCTCCGAGAAAAGAGACATTTTTAAGCTTAGAATACACTTTATTACAATTTTGAATATTTTGGAGGCTGAGGAAGGGCTCTAACTTGAATCTTTTGTAAGGATTTCATTTCTTAATCTAATTCTTTACATGATTCTTGTCATCTCATATTTTATTATGTGTGTGTTAAACCCTATGGGTTTATTCATGATGACTTGATTATTTTAAATGAAAACTTATTTTTAATCTTGTATAATTTATAGGTAAAGGTGAATCTAGTTCTCTATCGTACTTTTCTTGACTAGTGTTTGAGGCACGGCCGTACTTGAATCTATCCCTAGTTTTCTTTCATCACCCTAACGGGGTTGAAGGTGCAGGTTAATAGAAACTAACGAGAATTCGAGTTAAATTGGCTACGGCCTACCCCATCTAAAGGGAAAGACCCAAGAAGGTCATTGCTGCTCGGGTCCTTGGATTAGGGTATCTCGCGCCTCATTATTGACCTTAACGGGCTTGATGCGGTAAATCCTCCCTATCCCTAACGGGTTTTGAGGAATACATTCGAGGTCCGACCATTAATGTTATCCATACGATTTGTAAGGTTGGCAAGAGTTTAATTAAAGGAATCTTGTTGGAATGAGTAAACCCTTTGATGAGAATCAAACGCGGAAAAAGTAAAAGATAAGAACGAGACGTAACTCGATCTCTAATCCCAAGTAGCAACGGAGAACTTGTTCCGTTACACCCCGAGAGAAGGACAAGAACACCTACGCTATGCAACTACCCTTGAGCTAACGCGAGCACGCAAGTAGAATGGTCGGAGAGGAAAAGTATTCATCTAGATCCGCTAGAAGAACTACAAGTCCAAGATCAAAGGGTTTCATTCAATAACCAAGAGCCATGCTCATGTTCAATGTTTAACATTCATCAAATATCATAAACTAAGTGTAAAATAAGCTAGGCTTGGCTATTTATAGTGTTTCCCAAGCTTACACAATGACTTAAATACCCTTACTAATAAGGTTCATCAAATAAGCCACGTAGGGCAAAACAGTAAAAGAAACATAAGTTCAGCAGCTAGGAGGGGCGCCTGGGGCTGGGAGGGGCGCCTGGAACATGCTGAAGCTAGGCGGGGCGCCTGGAGCTAGGCGGGGCGCCTGGCTTGGCCTTCAGCTAGGCGGGGCGCCTTCAGCTAGGCGGGGCGCCTGGGTACTTTTCAGCTCTTAGGCAGTGAGCTTGCCAGGCGGGGCGCCTGGCTCAGGCGGGGCGCCTGGCTCTGCTGGGCTCTCTTCTTCCTTAGGCGTGAGGCCTAGTTTGAGCACCCGGAATGGCTTCCAATCGCTTCCTTCTTCAAGGCCCTTCCTCACCAAGTGTATGTGTACTCCTTGGATCTCCTTAGCTTGACTCCGGGTGAATGGTCTTGTAGAGGTTTGAGTCTCATCATCCTCCCCTTCTTGAGAAGATTTCGTCCTCGAAATTGAGGCATCATCACCCACGACCTCATCATCACCTACATCCAAAGGAACCAAGTCACAAACATTAAAAGTATTAGAAACTTGATACTCACTTGGCAAGTCGACCACATAGGCGTTGTTGTTTATCTTTGAAAGCACTTGGAATGGGCCATCGCCACGGGGTGCCAACTTCCCTTTTCTAAGGTTTGGAAACCTTTCTTTCCGGAAGTGCACCCACACATAGTCACCCTTCTTGAGTTCCACCTTCTTGCGTCCTTTGTTTTTCTTGGAAGCAACCTTAGCATAGGCTTCCTCCAAATTCTTCTTCGCCTTTGCATGGAGTTCCATCATTGCCTTCGCTCTAGCTTTACCTTCAAAATTAACAACCATTTCCCTTGGCAAAGGGGTTAGATCAAGGGGAATCAAGGGGTTAAAACCATAAACACACTCGAATGGAGTCATACCTATCATGCTATGCAATGTGCGATTGTAGGCAAACTCCATAAAAGGTAGACGATCAATCCAAGTCCCGGCCTTACCTCGGGTCATGGCTCTAAGAAGAGCACCCAAGGTTCGGTTTACCACTTCCGTTTGCCCATCGGTTTGTGGGTGGTGGGACGTGGAGAACAAGAGCTTGGTGCCTAAAGCACCCCATAAACTTCGCCAAAAATGGCTTAGGAACTTAGGGTCCCTATCACTCACTATAGTTTGAGGCACACCATGTAGCTTCAAAACATTTTCAACAAACAAGGAAGCTACATGTTGGGCATCATCGCATTTCTTGCATGGAATGAAATGAGCCATCTTGGAGAACCTATCCACGACAACATAAATGCTATCATGGCCCCCCCTAGTCCTAGGTAATCCCATCACGAAATCCATTGAGATATCCAACCAAGGACTAGTAGGTACGGGGAGAGGGGTATACAACCCATGGGGGTGGGCTTTGGATTTAGCACGCTTGCACTCAAGGCAATTGTTGCAAAACTTTTCCACTTGCACCCCCATCTTTGGCCAATGAAATTGTTCTTTAAGAATAGCCAAAGTCTTTCTTGTGCCAAAATGTCCCATGAGTCCCCCGCAATGTGCCTCATGCACAAGCAACTCCCTCCAAGAGGACTCCGGTATGCACACCCTACCATTTTTGAAGATATATCCATTAACCCATTGGTATTTTTCAACTCTCTCCCCCTTCTCTAGAGCGTCATGGACACTCTTTAGCTTTGGGTCATGAGCATACATCAATTTAATGCTCTCAAAACCCATGAGCTTAGAGGTGAGAGTGGTGGCTAGAGCAAACTTTCTCGAAAGCGCATCCGCCACAACATTGTCCTTCCCTTTCTTATATTGAATCACATAGGGAAAGGACTCAATGAATTCAACCCACTTGGCATGTCTCTTATTGAGCTTCTCTTGGCCTCTCAAATGCTTGAGTGACTCATGGTCACTCTTGATTACAAACTCACGAGGCCAAAGATAGTGTTGCCAATGGGCAAGGGCTCTCACAAGGGCATACAACTCCTTGTCATATGTCGAATAGTTCAAGGAGGCCCCTTTCAATTTCTCACTAAAGTAGGCGATGGGTTTGCTATCTTGCATTAATACACCACCAATTCCCACCCCCGAGGCATCACATTCAACCTCAAATGCCTTTCCGAAATCGGGCAATTGCAATAGAGGGGCGGTACTCAACCTACTTTTCAATTCATGGAAGGCCTTCTCTTGAGGCTCTCCCCAAACAAACGGTTGGTCTTTCTTCACCAATTCGGTGAGTGGAGCGGCAATGGAGCTAAAGTCCTTCACAAATCGCCTATAAAAGCTTGCGAGACCATGAAAGCTCCTCACTTGAGTCACGGTAGTAGGGGTAGGCCAATCACGTATGGCCTCTACCTTAGACTCATCCACCTCCACTCCTTGAGCACTCACAACAAACCCAAGGAAGACCACCTTCTCAACACCAAAGGCACACTTTTTAAAATTAGCATAGAGCTTTTCGGCTCTCAACTTCTCAAGCACTAGCCTAAGGTGTTCAACATGGTCGTCTATTGATTTGCTATAGATCAATATATCGTCAAAATAGACGACCACAAACTTGTTGATGAATGGCTTTAGAACATGGTTCATTAGCCTCATGAAAGTGCTAGGTGCATTGGAGAGCCCAAAGGGCATCACCAACCATTCATAGAGACCAAATTTGGTCTTGAATGCGGTTTTCCACTCATCACCGGGTTTCATCCGGATTTGATGGTAGCCGGACCTAAGGTCAATTCTGCTAAACACACATGAACCGCTCAATTCATCTAACATATCATCAAGTCGGGGAATAGGATGACGGTACTTTACTGTTATTTTGTTCACGGCCCGACAATAAACACACATTCTCCAAGTGCCGTCCTTTTTGGGAACAAGGATCACGGGCACGGCACAAGGACTCAAGCTTTCCCTTACCAAACCTTTAGTGAGCAATTCATCAACTTGCTTTTGTAATTCCCTTGTATCCTCCGGGTTGCTCCTATAGGCCGGTTTGTTTGGGATTTGGGATCCCGGGACAAAGTCTATTTGATGCTCAATGCCCCTCAAAGGAGGCAATCCATCCGGCATTTCATCCGGGAAGATGTCACCAAAATCCTTCAAAACATTCTCAAACACACTAGGCAAAGGGTTAGAAGAAAAATCACAATTAGAGTTAAGGATCATACCTTTGTGCACTAGGCATAGGAGAAATTTGGTGTCATCATTACCTTTCAAGAGCTCGCCCGGTTGCATCATGGCACATATGCCACCGGTAGATGAAGTAGGTGGGATTGCCACCATGCTTTTGGACAAAGGGCTAGTCTCAATGAGTGACTTAGCCTTTGCCACCTCCCTCAACTCCTTCATTTTCTTGTAGTCATCACTTACTTGCTTAGGAGTGAGAGGTTTAAGCACAAATCTCTTCCCTTCATGTTTGACCGTGTAAGTGTTGACACGACCATCATGCACCACTTGCCTATCGAATTGTCATGGCCTCCCTAAGAGTAGGTGGCATGCTTGCATAGGCACAACGTCAAACAAATGCTCATCCACATAACTACCCATTCTAAACTTGATCATGGCTTGTTTCATCACCTTAAGCTCTCTACATTCACTAAGCCATTGTAACCGGTAAGGTTTAGGATGCTTCATGGTAGTTAACTTCAATTGAGCCACTAGTGATTGACTCACTACATTTGCACAACTTCCGGAATCAATTATCATAGAGCAAACAACATCTTTGACCCGGCACCTAGCATGGAAAAGATTTTCCCTTTGCAAGGTTTCACTATCTTCCACAATCATAGCCCCTAGGCTCCTTCTCACAACCAAGAAAGTATGAGGATCCTCATCCTCCACCGTGTCATCAAGCAAATCATTCTCCTCTACTCCCTCATCTCCCTCTACTCCCTCTACTCCCTCATCTTCCGATTCACTCTCTTTCTCATATGCATCATTACCAACAACAATCATGGTCCTCTTTGTAGGACATTCCCTAGCAAAGTGACCATAGCCCTTGCACTTGTGGCATTGTATTGAAGAAGAAGTAGGAGCATGTAGTTGAGTTTTAGAGTTACCTCCCACATTAGGTGTGTTCTTCTCAAACGGCTTTTTCACATCCTTGGTAGCATTTGCACCACTTGTTCCACTGGCACTTGGGAACCTTGCATTTGTAGTAGGAGGCTTCCAATCCTTTGGTTTGCTTGTTGGAGTAGGAGTGCTACTCTTGTAGCGAAGGGATTTCTCCTCCTTGAGCCATTTCTCGGCCTCAACCGTATCTTCACATAGCTTGTAATGATCATCATATTTGTGGAACTTCAATTGTGAAGCTATGTCTCGGTTCAAGCCCCCTTTGAAACGGATCATGGCCGTCTCATTGTCTTCATCATCTAAGTCAAGGATCATTCGGATTTGCTCAAATTCATTGAAATACTCACCAACCGATTTGTAACCTTGCTTCAAGTCATATAGACGCCTTTGTTGTTCAACCCGGTATTGGTTAGTCAAGTACTTCTCATCCATCACACGGATCAACTCTTCCCAAGTAAGATTAATAGCCATACCCGTCCTCCTTCTATTCCTCTTCACCGACTCCCACCAAGTAGAAGCAAAAGATTCAAAGGAGGATATTGCATACTTGGTCTTCTTCCCATCGGGCATATCATTGGTGTCAAAGATACGCTCCATAGCCAATTTCCAATCAATGTACTCCACCGGGTCACTACTTCCTTTGAAAGAAGGAATAGTGAGCTTCACACTATTAAGATTGTTGTTGTTGTCACGACCCCCTTGGAATGGCTCCGGTTGGCCTCCATGGTGATCATTATAAGCAACATAGTCCCTTCTAGCATTCCTCCCTCCATATCCTAAGGGTGGCCCTCGACCTCGGCCTCTACCCCGATCCACATTTCGACCCCAATTCATAGCTCGCCTTGGTTGAAAGTGATCATCAAACCCATACACATCGTCACCATAATCAACTTCCTCCCCTTCTTGAGCCTCAACAACTTGCTCAAGAGGTTGCACATTTCGGACGGGTCTTGGTAGTGGAAAGTTTCTTGGGGGATTATCCAAGATACGGGGAATGCCCGTTCGTTCAATTCTCTCTCGATCCTCCTTTACCCGTTGTTGATTGAGCAATTTAACAACTTGTTCCGGGGTAAAGGTAGGGCTACTTGAGCCTTCACCGGTCTCAATTTGGACACTCGGGGTCCCCTTTTCAATTGGGACACTCGGGGTCCCATGTTCACCTAGAGTACTCGAGGCTCCTTTTTCAAGAGAATCAATCCTTTGGTTCATGAGGTCCATCTTGGCAAGAAGATTAGCCAAGGCCTCCTTAATGAAATCTTGACCTTCGTTGGCCATTGTACCTACAAAGAAAGAAACAAGAGTTAGTTAAAACACCTCACTCGCTCCCTCACTTGTGTTCACTCGGATCACTCTTTTGGGTGGCGGTGGATATTTCACTCAACTTGTAGTTCCAAAGCTTCACGTAGATGATTAGCAACTCCTCAACTCAACTAAACTATTCACGAGTCACGCACACTCCGGGGTGAGTGGAATTAATGGGACTCAATGAACGCTAGGCACTTTGAAGTGAGGACTTGAGTTAAAAGGTTCTACGCTTTTCCTTAGAATTCTACTCTCCTTGCTAGGCACGAATCACTTAAGAGCAATCAAAGGGTTAGCACTATTCAAGTAGATCGGTTACTCAAAGTAGTACTAACTAGATGTTATGTTATCAAACAAAGGGAAATACCTATGAAAATCTACCCGAAACAATACGTTCAGCACTCAGGAGGGGCGCCTGAAACTCAGGTGGGGCGCCTAGACTGTACAGTGTTCCAGGCGGGGCGCCTGGATCTAGGCGGGGCGCCTGAGACTTAGGCAGTATCCAAGTCTGGCGGGGCGCCTGGCTTAGGCGGGGCGCCTGGCCTGAAGCCTTTTCCAACTCGTTCCAAACTCGTTTCAAGTCGATTTTCAAGCCTCAAATCCGATGTTTTCAACTTGTTTTCACAATCCAATGATACCCAAAGTTGCCTTTGATCTTCCTTAACAAAACCCAATCAAATTTTCAATCAAACAAGCAATCAAATCAAGGTTCAATCTCAAGAACTCAAGAACACAAGGGTTTAACAAAAGGGTTTCAACAAGGATTGTGATTCATCAAAGTAGGTGTTATACATGTTCAAATCCCACAAAATTGGTACCGAATTGTTTGTTTTTCAATGAAGATCAATCCCCAATAACAAGTTTCCAATCAAACATCAATCCAACCCAAGAATCAAGCCAAAATTCATCAAGAACAAGTTCTTCAAGGGTTTAAGGGGTTTTGGGGTTTCAATTTTTCAAACTTCACCAATTCCAACAATTTTGGTACCCAAGTAACGGGAATTCACTCACGATCAAGAATCCATAACACCCATATCACAAATCATCCAAATCAACAAGTTACACCAAATTTTTGTATTTTTCAATTTTTCAATTTTTTTTGCAATTTTCTCCTTTCTAATAACTTCAACAACAAGAAAAACTAAAAGAGGATACTAGGCACGAAGAATCAAGGGTCGGAGGTTTGTATAAACAAAACCCGAACCTTGCTCTGATACCAAACTGATGAGAATCAAACGCGGAAAAAGTAAAAGATAAGAACGAGACGTAACTCGATCTCTAATCCCAAGTAGCAACGGAGAACTTGTTCCGTTACACCCCGAGAGAAGGACAAGAACACCTACGCTATGCAACTACCCTCGAGCTAACGCGAGCATACAAGTAGAATGGTCGGAGAGGAAAAGTATTCATCTAGATCCGCTAGAAGAACTACAAGTCCAAGATCAAAGGGTTTCATTCAATAACCAAGAGCCATGCTCATGTTCAATGTTTAACATTCATCAAATATCATAAACTAAGTGTAAAATAAGCTAGGCTTGGCTATTTATAGTGTTTCCCAAGCTTACACAATGACTTAAATACCCTTACTAATAAGGTTCATCAAATAAGCCACGTAGGGCAAAACAGTAAAAAAAACATAAGTTCAACAGCTAGGAGGGGCGCCTGGGGCTGGGAGGGGCGCCCGAAACATGCTGAAGCTAGGCGGGGCGCCTGGAGCTAGGCGGGGCGCCTGGCTTGGCCTTCAGCTAGGCGGGGCGCCTGAAGCTAGGCGGGGCGCCTGGGTACTTTTCAGCTCTTAGGCAGTGAGCTTGCCAGGCGGGGCGCCTGGCTCTGCTGGGCTCTCTTCTTCCTTAGGCGTGAGGCCTAGTTTGAGCACCCGGAATGGCTTCCAATCGCTTCCTTCTTCAAGGCCCTTCCTCACCAAGTGTATGTGTACTCCTTGGATCTCCTTAGCTTGACTCCGGGTGAATGGTCTTGTGGAGGTTTGAGTCTCATCACCCTTAGCTCATTCTCCATATTTACCTCCATTTTAAAGTGTTGAGTTATTTGTATGCTTTTAGTGTTAGTTTTTAGTTGTAGTCGTAGATAATTTAATTCCTATCAATTTCTACTTAGGAATAGACGAACAATTCGTAGAACTCGTTATTATTCAATCTAAGACTAATAGATTGTAAGCTAGCTCCCTGAGGAAATCGACCCCGACTCTTTGTTGGGTACTGCTATCTTTGACGATCGCCCCAGACCTTTATTGCTGAGTGGATTGAGCGTGGATCAAAAAGCAAAAGAAAATTTGGTGAGGAGGATGAAAAAATTGAGAAGGATGAGAACGAGGTATTTGTTTGTTAGTGAAACAAAGCCTGTGGAGAAGAAAGTTGTGGGTGAAAAGAGAAGAAAGCTAGTAAAAGGGGGAAAACCTGTGACAAGGAGACAGTTAAGGATTAAAGTGATGATGAGGGTGATAAGTCTGAATCCAAGAAAGATGAGGAACTAGTGGTTCATAGGAAAGTAGCAACTAGGTCGGCCTTGAAGAAGCAAGTAAAAAGTCTTGCAAAATATGTTGCATGGAAAAATAGTGAAAAAGTGGTTTCCAAAGAACCTACCCCTGAAGAGGAGAAGGACTTGCTGGAGAAGCAGAGTAGTGATGATTTTGGGGACTATGAGGACCCAAATGATTCTCCTTCCAGTGAAAGTTCTGATGGCCCAAGAAAAAGTCTATTGACAGGGTTGAGTTCTACTCCAACAAAACTGTGCTACATAGAAGTATTCTGTGTGATTTGGAGGAAAATCATATGAAGCCACTGGTAGCCAAAATTGAGGTGCAGAGCTGGACCAAGTTGTTTATCAATAATAAGAAAAGGTTATTTGTGGATGAGATCAAAGAATTCTACATTAACTGTAGTGTAATGGGGAGGAGAGTGCATTCTGAAGTCATAGGAGTTGAGATTGAATTTGGAAGGACAGAATTAGGGGTGATTCTAAGAGTATCTGCAACTGGTTATATGCAAATACAAGAAGCTGAAGTGGCCAGGAGAACTGACAATGTCACTCCTCTTGAAGTAACAAAGAAGTTTTCTAGGAAACCTAGACTCAAGAAAGAAAGGAAAGTGGAAAAGAAGGAAATGGAACCAAATCATCAGCTACTATTTGAGTTTGTGGACAGGTTTCTGTTGCCTAGGGGTAAGAGAAACAATGAAGCTTGTGCACTGGATTTAACTTACATAGACCTATTGGATAGGTGTGTCATGATAAATCTGTCTGGCCTAATCATCAGGCACTTTAGGAGAATTAGAAACACCAAGAAGTCTCATTCCTTGGTGCACTCCTACATTTTCCAGCAGATATTTGAACACTTTGGTGTCGCTCTCGAAGGTGGGAAAAATCCCGCACATAATCAGATGTTTGGGACAAACATTCTGAAGACATGTGATTTTTTCAAAAATAGGAGCATCAAAACGTCCAATGCATGTTAAAGTTGAAAAGGCTAATGATGATGAACTGTTTGGTGCCACTGAGGCTGAAGAAGCAGTGAAGGAATTGGAGCAACACCTGGTGGAGTTGCAGGCAGAAAATGAAGAGCTGAAAAGAGAACTGAAGCTGAATGATCAAGAAATTGATCGCTTGACCATCGAGTGCAACAAGCATTAGGCTGATCTGGCGGTTGAACATGCTGGAAATTCAAAGAACCTGGAAACACTTGTCAAGCACTTCAAGCTTCAATCCTGATCCTGTCCTCCCAGTTCCTTCCCTAGATCCTTAGGAATTTTTTCTTTCTAAGTTTGCGTTTTGAAGATTGGTAGACAAAGGACCTGGTCCTTGTAAGAAGGCAAGACTGATCGAAAAGATTGCGGGTTGCATATCCATGCGGAGCTAGAATAACTTGGTGCGTTCAACTTTAACTAATCATAGTTAGCAAAAGGGTCGTGTCTTAGCTGCCATTATAAAGTATGAATGAGATCGTGTTATACAAGGAATAATATATCATACGAGATCTTCTATTACCATAATTGAGAAGATCCCTAGTGATAATCTACTAGGGTTTCATATACCCTATAAAAGTAAGTAATTGATGCAGCCACATTATTCATTTAATTCACAACGAGAGTTAAGAGCATTCAAAGACGATACAGCTATTGAACGTGACTGGGTGGATAAAACAGATAACCATTGAATAACCATGTGCTGATCCAGTTATTAGTTTGAGTTCTTTATTAATGTTGTTGTGTTAACTGTGTACGAAGTGATACCTATTTGCTTAGTCTGAGAAGCATTGTATTAGGTGCATCTTGTGAGAAACAACTTCTAAAAGCTAGAGTTTAACTTTGAGAGTTTGTAGAGTTTAGAGTGTAGCCCCTTGATTATAGGGTTTGTAACTTAAAACTTGCTCGTTTTGTTAGTGAAGAGTTTTCAAAAATCCATAATTTGGGTCGTGGTTTTTCTCCCTTGAGCAAGGAGTTTTCGACGTAAAAACTCCGCGTTTGTTACTTTCAGTTTTAGTTCTATATTTATTTTATTGTTGTTAAGAGCGTAGACAAGAGCCATGTTCTTGTGGTAACGAACGGAAGTCTTCAGCGAAAAATCGGAGGATATTATTCAATCCCCTTCTAGTGTCTCAAATAGGTGTACTGTGTTCAACATGGAGTAATAACAATTGAACACTCGCGATCTTAAAATCCTTGTTCCATTACTGATTGATTACCCATGGTCAATATATCGAGTTAAATCATCCGAATCAGTGGTATTAGTGTACGCATACAAGTGACTTAGCTCTGATTTTCACTAGCTAGTTGAGTTCGAGAGCAAAAGTAGAAAGAAGGTGAAAGATATTTTTATTGATTCAACTATTTGTGTTGTACAACTGTATAAATGTAAGAGGTAACTACAAAAATTATCGTCTACCAAATAACTTGCCGCTAATTATTTCCCTAAACTTCAAATCACATCTCAAAATATTATCTCGGTGTCAAAAGAATGTTAAAAGTAATGGGGGAGTGGAAATATGTCTTAAAGTTTAACGGCAAACTCAAAAACAACTGTTGCTATACTAGAGTAAGCGACGTATCTTCAGTATCTGCTTCACATTATCTTTTGATTTTGTCTAAGATAGCAGTATATTAATTGGTACATGTGCTATTTAGAGCCCGTTTGGATGAGCTTAAAAATGGCTTATTAGCTTATAAGTTCATTAGTAAATGTTTGTTAACTTAAAAATTTATCGGCTTATATCCTTTTGTTCTTAAAAAAAATCAAAATAAAAAGTTAGGAAATTCTAACTTCTCAAAAAATGGCTTATAAGTTATTATAAGCTGTTTAAAATAAGTTCACTCAAACAAGCTCTTATTCGAATTTACACGAAATCTTAAGTTCTTTTCTCTTCATATATTGCGAATCCCTTGATTCTTCTTGAAAGTGAGGAATACAAATTATAAGTATATCAAGTATAACAAACTGATAATGCTTTATTTATTGTCATGCAATATTCATCTACTCCCTCCATTCCAAAATGGTTGTTATAGTTTGGATTTCGAGAGTCAAACGAGTTCATTTTGACCGTGAATTTAAACATATAATCTTTAAGTTTTTTGTAACGATATTTATATATTTAGAAACTACATAAAAAGTACTATAAGTCACAATAATTAATAATTCAAAATATTTAAAAAATATATAAAAATATTACGATCAAAATTAAACTCGTTTGACTCTCGAAATACGAACTATGACAATCATTTTAGAATGGAGGGAGTATAATATTGTGATCGCTCTTTCTAAGCATAAACTGAATAACTCCTTAATGAATCATATAGAAGCCAGTCCAGAAGAAAAAAAGTATTGAGATAATTGCCTTAGACTATTGAAGTGGTCTCAGATTCTTGTATCATTAGCACTCACAATGGTACAATTTCACATTTCCTAACACATGGTCAATATTAAAATGTCCTAGTTAGTTGACTGCTGGGAAAAAAACAACAACCAGAAGATACGCCTAAGATCATGGAAGTATCATCCACAATAATGGTGCAATATTTTGTTCTCCATTCAGAATGCATGCTCAGCCTCAAATTTGACATTATTCTCTTTGGCAGCACATATTTGCCACGTATCTATTGAACAATTTCTGTTTTTTCAATTGTACCTATCAAATGGAGTACGCGTTGGCGATATGAAGAGAGATGGTGGATGCACGCTATCCAGGCACATGTAGTACATAGAATATCAATTTTTCAATGTTATATATAGCTGTACTGTAGTGCTTATATTTTGACCAGAGATTAATTTAGTCTTTCTAAAAAATATAGGAATTTATACCACTTAATTATAGATCAATAAGACCAATTGATCGTGCCACCTTTCATTCTTTAGATCTCTCCTCTGACCACTATAAGTGTGGGTTACGACTTACTAAGTTATGGACCGTCTCAATATCTGTGTTGTCATATGGTCACCTTATTAAGTTATACACGATTAGCGACAATAAATTAAAAGGGCATAGTTGGTGGGGTGATTAATCATAGGCAAAAGTGGAAAATGACTAAAAGGAGAGAAACGACGACAATGCAAAAGAAAAGCTATTTCTGGTCAATTTTCAGGCATGCCGATCGAGCCGATATCTTGTTGATGACTCTTGGCTTTTTTGGGGCGGTCTGCGACGGGTCCACCGCGCCTGTGGTGCTGCTAGTCACTAGAGAACTCATGAACATTCTTGGTAGTGGTGCACACACTTCAAATGCCGATAATTTCATGCTCCATATCAATGAGGTATCTCTCCACGTATAAACATGATTTTTTCTATTGAACGCACACATATATTACTCCATGTGAGAGACCGATTGTTCGATCGATACCACTAAATTATAAGCCTTGGTAAACATTAATTAACAGAATTTGGTTTATTTGACCGTGTGCAGAATGCTTTGCTTCTGGTTTACCTCGCTGGTGTGAAATGTGCCGCTTGTTTCTTAGGTTTGTCTGATCTCTTTCTCGTAAACCTCGTCCCCTGGCATATCTCAGCTACCATTTGCATCTCATTAAACACGTACACAGGATTATATATCATCCTTTGGTTGACCTGAATTAATTGTTACTGGTAACAAGTTAATAGATGATCATAACTTCATAAGGATTTCTCATTTCTTCGTTTGATTATTTCTTTTTTTGTTAGAGGGTTTTTGTTGGACAAGAACAGCAGAGAGGCAAGCTTCAAGGCTACGGATAAGATACTTGAAAGCAATTCTAAGACAAGATGTGGGCTACTTTGATCTACACATTTCTGCAAGCATGGCCGATGTGGTAGTTAGCGTCTCCAGCGATAGCCTAGTAATTCAAGAATGCATTAGTGAGAAGGTAACTTCCTATATTGTTCCAATTACCAAGTTAGTAAATATTTATTGGAGTATGTGTTTTCATGATATATACCTTATTTGTATTTATAGTTTTGAAATTATTAGGTTCCAGTTTTTGTGATGAACATATCAACTTTTATTGCGGGATACGTGGTAGCATTCTCGATGATGTGGAGGCTGGCAATTGTGGGATTTCCCTTTGTAGTTTTCTTGGTGATACCAGGTCTTATATATGGGAGGGCTCTTATGGGCATAGCCAGAAAAATGAGGGAAGAGTATGGTAAAGCTGAAACAATTGTGGAGCAGGCCATTTCTTGTGTTAGAACAGTGTATTCCTTCGTGGGAGAAAGCAAAACTATGGCAGAATACTCTGCTGCACTCGAGGGAACTGTAAAATTGGGACTAAGGCAAGGTTTAGCTAAAGGATTGGCCATTGGAAGCAATGGCATCACTTTTGCAATTTGGGCTCTCATAGCATATTATGGTAGCAGAATGGTCATGTATCATGGAGCTCAAGGTGGCACAGTCTTCGCTGTCGGCACTGCAATTTCTCTTAGTGGATTGTAATTATCTCTACCCCTTCTTAATTTCTTTTTCTATTTCTTTTTTCTTTTAACCTTATATCGCACGTAACTTATAATTTAAGGTAAAATGTCTCTAGATTCTTTACACTATTTGGCTATAGTTAACTTCCTATTTTCAAAGTTACAAGTTCTACTTTTCGTGGTGGTTTACAAGAAAATATATTTGAGGAGTTTATCTACTCCATCCGTCCCAATTTATGTGGCACCATTTCCTTTTTTGTTTGTCCCAAAATAAGTGGCACCTTTCCTTATTTGACAACTATTTAATGCATCATCTCTATTTTACACTTGTTGGACCCTACATACTTTTAAACCTACCAACAAATTTTTTATTACTCAAATCTTCTCTCTCTTACTTTTTCAAGGGTAAAATTGATACTTAACAAGATCAACATCTATTTTCTTAAATTCCGTGCCCGGTCAAATGGTGACACATAAATTAGGACGGAGGGAGTAATATACATCGGTGGTATACATTTTTTTATACAGTCGGCTAATTCAAAGTATATTACAAGTAAATTTTCAAGTATTCTTACTAGTTTTACTTATATTTAAACTTTAATTATATCAATAAATTGGTCGAATCGGTGTCCTTCCTTTATTGCCCAATATACCAACTATATGCTAGTTTTTGCCATTGTAATTCTTGAAGGTTATAAATTCTCCAATCGTGATTCAACCATATATTTGAGTGATTTAATAGTGTAATCATAAAAGAGTATATTAAGCTCTATATATGCATTGACGGTGCAAAAAATTATGATCTAAAAGATAAAATACATTACATTTTTATAAGAAAAAGTTTGAAACTTTTAAAACTTGAGTTATTAGAGTGTCATAAATCATTATATTTGTGTGATTATAACATTTTTGAAACTCATGGTGTTAAACATTCCATAATACTTAAAAGTTAATATTACAATATAATCTAAAACTGAGAGGGTACTACTTAACTAGGTATTCTTACCTAGTATTGATTGGTAACATATATCTATAGGGTAACTTACTACTCAATAACATATTAAAAAATACACCATCCTTGCACATTTCTAGCTAGTTAAATATTACCGTTACCTTGATTTTCGAATTGTGTTAATCTATTTCAAGATAAGACGAGCCAAGTTTTACAAATATACACCTACTACATGCTCCGTAGTTTGAACTCGAGTTTCATAGCAGTACTGTATACATGTAAATATATTCTTCTGAGTAATTTATAAAACATGGTTTCTAATTATTATTTTCCATCAAATTAAACAAACAGATCATTGAGTTCTGGCTTGTCCAATATAAAGTATCTTGCAGAAGCAAGTGCAGCTGGTGAACGTGTAATGGAAATGATAAAAAGAGTACCAAAGATAGACTCAGAAAAGATGGAAGGCCAAATATTAGATATTGTTACAGGGGAAGTGGAGTTCAAACAAGTTGAATTTGCATACCCATCAAGGCCAGAGAGCATAATTTTGAAAGATTTTAGCTTAAAAATTCCAACAGGAAAAACAGTGGCATTAGTAGGAACAAGTGGGTGTGGCAAGTCCACAGTTATTGCACTGCTGCAGAGATTTTATGATCCACTGGCAGGAGAGATTCTTCTTGATGGGGTGGCTATTGATAAGTTGCAACTCAAGTGGCTAAGGTCTCAAATGGGTCTAGTGAGTCAAGAACCTGCACTTTTTGCCACCACAATTAAAGAAAATATACTCTTTGGCAAAGAGGATGCATCTATGGAACAAGTTACTCAGGCTGCAAAAGCTTCTAATGCTCACAACTTCATCTCTCAGTTGCCTCAAGGTTATGATACCCAGGTATGTCCCTACTTTACGCATTTTCTCATCAATTCCCTCCGTTTCGGCTGACGTAATTACTGTATTTTCTTTTTAGCTGGTTTAAAGAAAACGAAACTTATAATTGTGGAAACATTTAATTTACACGTCTCATTATACTTTTCACGAGAGGTTTATGTAGTCAAACAAATATTATAACTTGCTCGAAACACTATTAAGTCAGTAGTTTTATAAATGTATGACATTTTTATAACAACAAGTTTAAACGGAGGGGTAATACTTAATCTTGAATAATTAAATGAATCCGTTTTGAAGTCTGGATTTTTTTCTCTTTGACCTTGACCGCTGATCAGATGGATAACGGAGGATATTAAACCACGACCAAATTTAGACTAGTAGTAAATTGGATATTTTCCCTTAAAGCACTAATTTTAGACAGGTTGAATCCACCCGAGGAACTCCGTTAATATATGATAAAGGCAAAAATCAGACAATTTGCGTATGTGGACTGATCAATGTATAATGGATGGTAAATTAAATCCCCCGTTGATATTAATTAGGCAACAAGGTTTGCTAGGGATTATTATTTTGATTTTTATTTTAAAATTAAAAGGGGGTTGGCATTGACCCCTATCAGTAAATTAGTAAACAAAAAGAGAATACATGAAGGAGGGACATAGTACCTTACCTCCTCCCAACAAAAGTGTAAATTGGATAGAGCCAATTCTATACAAAAATCTATCCAACAAACTTTATCAACTAACTTAGAGACTAGCTTAGACTCGAACTTAGAAAATAAAGTGCTGCCTTTCAACTTAGCCAAACTCAACGAAGATAGAGAACAGATTTGCTTTTTACTCAATTTGACCCGTGTACTACAATATCAAAAGATAGTACTGTACTTCATTTGCTTTTAGTTTAAGTGACAGTATTTTTTTATTAGACCGTTCCAAGAAAAATGACAACTTTGTAGATTGGGAAACAATTTAATTTTAAAATTACTACTTGACCCTTAATGAAATGATTTACAACCAAATAAATATATATGACTTTTCTAGACGCACAAGTTTTAAAAGTCTTTATTTCTTTCTTAAACTTCATGCCGATTCAAACTATAACACATAAAGTAGAACGGAGAGAGTACATGATTAAAACAAATTAAAAAGCAAATCCTTTGCAATTTAGTTTATGCCTCAGAATTTCTAGAACTAAAGTTCAAGTATCACATGCATGTACACAAAATGTCTTTCTCTATATATATATATGCTTGTGCTTAATACTGCATATCTTTTTATTCATCAGTTTGTACCAAAATAATGTCACACTTCTACGTTTGAAAACTATTTAACTTTTAACATGCATGCATACAGGTGGGGGAGAGAGGTATACAGATGTCTGGGGGACAAAAGCAGAGAATAGCCATTGCAAGAGCCACAATAAAGTCACCCAGAATACTCCTCCTAGATGAGGCAACCAGTGCACTTGACTTCGAATCAGAAAGAGTGGTGCAGGAAGCTCTAGACAAGGCTGCCGTTGGCCGAACCACAATCATCATAGCTCACCGCCTTTCTACCATTCGCAATGCTGACCTTATTGCCGTGGTCCAAGATGGCCAGGTCAAAGAAATTGGCTCACACGATGAGCTAATTATTGAGAACGGACTCTACACTTCCTTAGTCCTTCTCCAGCCCAGCATTAGTGCAATTTCCACCCCAATTAATAATAATGGTGCATCAACCACCTTGCAATATTCAACCGCAAATCACTATGACACCCAATATACAATTAGTTGCCCAATGAGGAGGCTTTCCCGGTCGAGTTCAGCCGAAGATGATACAACTAAAGTTTCGAGCTCATGTACTACTCAAAAAGCATTTCCTGTACCTTCATATAAAAGGCTGTTGGCTATGAATATGCCAGAATGGAAACAAGCAACCTTAGGATGTATAGGAGCAATATTATTTGGTGGAGTTCAACCAGTAAATGCTTTTGCAATGGGGTCATTGATATCAGTGTATTTCTTGCCTAGTCATGATGAGATTAAGGAGAAAACAAAGATATATGCTCTGTGTTTCCTGGGGCTGGCATTATATTCCTTTCTACTCAATGTACTTCAGCACTATAATTTTGCAGCCATGGGAGAGCGATTGACTAAAAGGGTCAGGGAGAAGATGTTGTCCAAGATGCTTACTTTTGAAATTGGATGGTATGACAAGGAAGAGAATTCCACTGGTGCTATTTGCTCTAGACTTGCCAAGGATGCCAACGTGGTACGTACGTCTTCTAGTTCTATTAACACTTCAAATTACTGAAACAACAACCTAACTGAAATTACTACTAATTAGTTAAAGATATGCTTTGAAGCTCTAGCATCTATTACTCCATCCGATTTATATTTTATGATGGTGCACGACTAAATATGGAGTTTCAGAATGATACGCTTTTGGGACATATATATACGAAATGTATTCTTGGAAGTTGGATCTTGTGGTTATAAGCAAATTATGACATTTCTATCGCTAAAAAAGCATAACATTAAGGGTAAATGAAAAGTTTAGAATTAAACAGTTTCCAGCTATAGATGACTCTATTTCAAATGGACTAAAAAGAGAACAATGTCTGTAACTAATGACAGCATTTGCTGGTTTTACAATTGTACAGGTGAGGTCTTTGGTTGGGGATAGGATGGCATTACTCATTCAGACAATCTCCGGTATGACCATCGCTTGCACAATGGGCCTAGTTATCGCGTGGAAACTTGCTTTGGTTATGATCGCAGTCCAACCTCTCATCATAGTGTGCTTCTATTGCAAGCGGGTGCTATTGAAAAGCATGACGAAAAAGTCCATCAAGGCCCAAGAAGAAAGCAGCAAGTTAGCAGCTGAAGCAGTATCCAATCTAAGAACTGTAACGGCCTTCTCCTCTCAGGCTCGAATTCTTCAAATGCTCAAGAAATCCCAAGAAGGTCCACAACGAGAAAGTATAAAACAGTCGTGGTTCGCTGGAATTTTGCTTGGCATTTCCAATAGTCTCGTGGTATGTGCTAGCTGGGCTCTTTATTTCTGGTATGGTGGAAAACTCATGGAAGAAGGCTATATTGGAGTTAAAGCGCTGTTGCAGACCTTCATGATTTTATTTAAAACTGGGCTTGTCATTGCGGAGGCAGGGTCAATGACAAATGATCTCGCCAGAGGTTCCGATACTGTTGGTTCAGTCTTCGCGGTGTTGGATCGATACTCGTTGATCGAGCCCGAGAATTCAGATGGTTACAAGCCCAAGAAAATAACGGGGCATGTAGAGATGTCCGATGTGGATTTCGCATACCCCGCCAGACCCAATGTGATTATCTTCAAGGGGTTTTCAATGAAAATCGAAGCAGGAAAATCAACAGCATTGGTAGGACAAAGTGGATCAGGAAAGTCCACTATAATTGGTCTAATTGAAAGATTCTATGATCCTTTAAGTGGCACGGTGAAAATAGATGGCCGTGACATAAGATCATACAACTTGAAGTATTTAAGGAAACACATTGCACTTGTCAGCCAAGAACCTATATTATTTGCAGGAACCGTAAGGCAAAACATAGCCTATGGAGCATTAGAAGAAGTGGATGAATCAGAAATAATTGAGGCTGCGAAGGCAGCAAACGCCCATGGTTTCGTCTCAGCACTAAAGGGCGGATATGACACTTGGTGCGGGGATAAAGGAATACAGTTATCAGGAGGCCAGAAACAGCGAATTGCAATAGCACGTGCAATATTAAAAAATCCAGGGTTGTTATTGTTGGACGAGGCGACAAGTGCATTGGACAGTCAATCAGAAAAAGTTGTACAGGATGCGCTTGAGCGAGTGATGGTTGGGCGGACGAGCGTGGTCGTGGCACATAGGCTCAGTACTATACAAAATTGTGATACAATTGCTGTGTTGGACCACGGCAAAGTTGTGGAGATGGGGACTCACTCGTCTTTGATAGCTAAAGGGCCTAGTGGACTTTACTACTCTGTGGTTAGCCTACAAAGAACACCAAACTGAGCAACAAATTTCATCATGGATCTGTCTTCAATTTCACCATCAAATGGGATAGGTTGATATTCACAAATAATCATAAACTTGGCAGCCCCTTTTTTCCCTTGTTTCTTCATATAGAATTCTTTAGGAGACACTTATTAGTCTTTGTCCCATTTTAAATGTATAGACGTATAGCATTATCAGCAATATATTTAACCTTATGGCTGGTTACTTGAATCATTTCACACCTTCCATTGTAGCTCTAAAAAATCTTCTCTCTTTCATGCATTACTTTTTATTTTCTTGATCTTGTTGTTAGAGAAGAGCTTTATAGCGATAATTGTTAAATCAGCATTCTGCGCAACACCTTACCTTAATACTAGACGACCCCAAAAGATAGGAAGTTATAGTGCGCTGATTAGCAGAACGAAACAAATATTTTCAATAACACTTAGAAAGAACAAAGGATAGACGAATTTGAATTGTACGGATTGGAATAACATAACTTTAGTATTTAAGCTAAGTTGAATCCTTGTTATCACTTATGATCGTTCAAAACCAAAGAAAATATAGTGATGGAATCAAACAACCAAATAAAGGAAAATAATCAGTTAGTGGTAACAAACATGAGAGAACTGATCACGCCCAACTATGCCTTATAAAAGGGACTAAGCGGTCGCAGTAAATATAGCTCGGTAATTAAAGTCCCGAGGTCGAATCCCACAGATAACGCTCGAAATCTAGTTGCTAATCTAACTAACTTATCCAATCAATTAACTTCGGAAGTTTATATTTTTATGATGGTTTCAATGTAACAACTAATTAACAATAAAGTAAATAGCAAAGTAGTAAGAAATAGATTAGATCAAGGATTTAGAAGCCTAGGATTGATCAACTCAACTCCTACTCATGTGTTAGAACAATACATTAATGGATTCAACTTGCTTCTTCCTATTGAACACTTGCTCCAAATTCACAACTATTCTTTCCCGTGTAATAATTGTAACTTTCACTAACCAATTTCCCAATTAATTAATGAAGATACGTAGGACTACAAGTATGGTTCACAATCGGGGTCAATGGTCACAAATCACCTTTTTGACAACTTAAGTAATGCTTTTGTTTTAGGTTGAAATATTGTCGCTCCAAACGCACACGCAAGTATACGCGGTCGATCAAGTAATAAAGTGATAAGAAAAGTATCGTTCCCACGAGGACTATCGATTAACTATTAACTAGACAAACTTTAATTCAAGTATAGTTCAAGAGAGTTCAACCAAATTTCGAGTGGGTTTAATAAGCTAATTAACTAAAAGTAATTGAAGTAAATGGAATGCAAGACAGTTCAAAAGTTTTAGATAACAGTGAGAGGAAATATTTTAGGATTATGGGACGATCACCAATCCAGTTACATTCCTCCGCTAATTTAATTAACTTTATTTATCCAGTTGCTAATCACAGGGTTGATTATACTCACAGAGCTCTTTCGATACCATGCTCGCCTATTCAAGCTAACTTAACGCCTATATGTCTATAGACGAATTTGAATTGTACGGATTGGAACAACGTAACTTAAGTATTTAACCTAATTAAGTTGAATCCTTGTTATTATTTAACCTAAATCCGATTTTAGGCCAATTAACAATTAAATTTGTATTTCCGAAGTCACGATCAATAGATTAGATT